>LR990501.2:8924945-10273993 GCA_905147785.2 Thyatira batis | reverse complement strand
CCGACATATGTTGCTGCGCTATCGAGACGGACCCCCACGCATTCCTGACTCTAATGAATAAGTGCCTCGAACACAACTACTTCCCAGAGGCGTGGAAGGAGGCAACCGTTGTTGTATTGAGGAAGCCTGGAAAAGAAAGCTACTCCACCCCAAAGTCGTACAGGCCTATAGGCCTACTCCCAATACTGGGGAAGGTCCTTGAGAAGATGCTGGTGGCCCGCCTCAGATTTCATTTGTTGCCGGGTACAAGCCCGCACCAGTATGGCTTCATGCCACAAAAAAGCGCCGAAGACTCCCTCCACACCCTAATGAGCCACATCCATAAGATCTTGGATGCCAAGGAGATGGCCGTAGTGGTGTCGCTCGATATTGAGGGAGCCTTCGACAGCGCGTGGTGGCCAGCCATACGGGTGCGCTTGGCCGAGGAAAAGTGCCCGGTAAATCTGAGGCGAATGGTAGACAGCTATCTCGAGGACCGCAAAGTAAGGGTCAGATACGCTGGGGTGGAGTACTGCAAGGGCAGCAGTCAGGGATGCGTCCAGGGTTCGATCGGGGGACCCACCCTTTGGAATCTATTATTAGACCCGCTCCTAAAAAGCCTAAGTGCAAAGGGCGTATACTGTCAGGCGTTCGCTGACGACATAGTGCTGGTTTTCAATGGTGTATCTGCCCAGGACATTGAGAGGCATGCCAATGCCACTCTCGAGCATGTCCGGGCGTGGGGTGTAGAAACCAAACTCAAGTTTGCGCCACAAAAGACCCATGCAATGCTCATAACGAGAAAACTTAAGCATGACACCCCGCGCCTGAGCATGGGCGGGATAGGCATTGGCATGGCCGATGAAATCAAGATCCTGGGGGTCACCATTGATAGGAAACTAACTTTTAATACCCATGTCGCGAACGTCTGCCGGAAGGCGATCGCTGTTCACAAACAGCTGGCCAGAGCGGCGAAAATAAGCTGGGGCCTCAATGCCGAAATAGTGAGGACCATATATATGGCGGTTATAGAACCGATAATACTATACGCCGCCAGCATTTGGGCGCCAGCAGCCGAGAAAATCGGAGTGAAAAAGCAGCTAGGAGTGGTGCAGCGTGGCATCCTACAAAAAATGTGCAAGGCCTACCGGACGGTCTCCTTGAACTCGGCGCTGGCCCTGACTGGGATCCTCCCGCTCGACCTCCGAGTCCGTGAGGCGGCCTCGCTATACGAGGCCAAGAGGGGGGCACCCCAGCCAGGGCTTGGAGACAGGGAGATCGAACGGATGGCATCTGCCATCGAGGCGCCACACCCAGCAGAGCAGATCAATCTGGAGCTGATCAGCCTGGTAACACAAGAAGACCTAAGCGCCCACAGTAACTTCGATATCCGAATCTTCACGGACGGGAGCAAGATTGAGGGTCGGGTTGGAGCCGCGCTGTCCGTGTGGGATAGACAGCGCGAGACCAAGACCCTCAAGCTTGCTCTCCCTAGTTACGGGACCGTGTACCAGGCTGAGCTACTGGCGATTTGCCGAGCCTCCAGATTGATCTGCAAAAATTCGTCGAAAACATTCGGCATTTACAGTGACTCCAGGGCGGCCCTCCAAGCCGTGACCAACCAGTGTTGCCTCCATCCCCTGGCGGTGGAAACCAGGGAGAACATCAAAAGTGCCTTTATCCAGAGGAAGGTAGTAGCCTTGTTCTGGATAAAGGCACACGCGGGGATGGAGGGAAATGAAAGAGCAGACGAACTGGCAAAGGAGGCCGCCCTAAAAAGCAAAAAACAACCGGACTACGACAAATGCCCGGTTTCATTCGTCAAGCGGAGTATTCGTAAAGCTTCGCTTGACGAATGGAACCGGAGATACAAGGACGGTAACACTGCTGGGACCACCAAGCTCTTCTTCCCGGACGCAGTGGAGGCCTACGGGGTGATCCGTAAGCTCCGCCCGGTGGGCGTTCTGACGCAGATACTGACGGGGCACGGTGGGTTCTCCGAATACTTGCACCGTTTCAAGTGTAAGGAGGACCCATCGTGCTTCTGCGAGCCGGGCGTGAGCCAGTCAGTCGGTCACCTCTTGGCCGAGTGCCCAGCGTTCGGGAGGGAGCGCTTCGAGGCCCAGCAGCGATTAAACAAGGACGTAACAGAGGAGAATTTTAAAGAATTAATTAGCGACCCTAAAACACAAGACAACTTCATAAACTTCTGCATAGATGTGGCCGAGAAGGTCATAAGAAGGAATAAATGATAGTGTAAATAGTTAAATTGATTTAAATTATAATGGAAAAAAAAAAAAAAAAAAAAAAAAAAAAAAAAAAAAAAAAAAAAAAAAAAAAAAAAAAAAAAAAAAAAAACCCCTAACCTATAAGCTATAGGTTAGCAGAAAAAATTAAATAATACAAGTAGGATTTAATAAAGTAGCACAAATAAGAAGAAATAAGAACAATGAATGTAAATATAGATGATTAATATAGATGTTATTAAAATAAGTTCAATTACAATGAAGACACGAAGGAGAATTAAATCAAGAAAAATAGACAAAAACAAGATATAAATAAAGATAATTGACTGTAAGAAGATATAAATAGACAACTAGACAAATAGACAACTAAGAATAAAGTAATAATAAGATGACGATAGAACAGTAACTAAAAATAAAGAAATAACAAGAAGAAAATAAGATGAAAACAAGAAGAAAGACGAAAGAATAGACAACACAAAAAGTTAAAAATGAAAATAGATAAAAAGATAACAGTTCTACAAACAGCCCAAATAAGATACAAAAAGAGAAGAATAGACAACATATCAAAGAAGCTATAAAAACTCCGATAATGTTGGAGAGTAAGCCGAATCCCCCTATAAAAGGGGGGGTTCGATTTAAAAAAAAAAAAAAAAAAAAAAAAACCTAACCTAACCTAACCTAACCTAACCTAACCTAACCTAACCTAACCTAACCTAACCTAACCTAACCTAACCTAACCTAACCTAACCTAACCTAACCTAACCTAACCTAACCTAACCTAACCTAACCTAACCTAACCTAACCTAACCTAACCTAACCTAACCTAACCTAACCTAACCTAACCTAACCTAACCTAACCTAACCTAACCTAACCTAACCTTTTTTTTTTTTTTTTTTTTTTTTTGTTTTCGGGGAGGAAATGCCTTCGCATACCCGCCGCTGAGGGCACAGCGGCGGGTTATGTCCGACTTGCACGGACTAAAACCTCCCCGTGTCCTTCTGGCCGTTGTGCCGGAGTTGCGGGTTCGCTTGCGCATTCTACACGCAACTCCGGCCGGCATCGGTCTCTCGACCTCTTCTTCGGGGGGCCTCTGCCCCCCTACCTCCGTCTGGACGGACGCGTCGGACAAGGCGCGTCCGTCTCCTTCTTGGGCCTGTGTCTGCGCGGGTGGTGGGTTGCCCTACCCATCACCCGCAGGCCACTCTAGGGCGGTCGCATATTGTCGCGCCGGCGACGGTAACCGGCGCGCCTGCGACGGGATGCGAGCTGGCTCTCCGCCTCTCGCACCCTCTCCGCCTCCTCCTTGGCCGCCATCACCTCCTCGCAGAAGGTGATGACGGCTTCCCAGGCTGCTTCGTCGGCAGTCATGCGCGCGACGATTGCCGGGAGCGTGATGTTGGTCGCTCCCAGCGCAGCCCTTAGTACCTGCCGCGGTGCCGACCACGCCGGACACGACTGCAAGGTGTGCGCAGCCGTGTCCGATGGATCTTGGCAGTGGTGGCACCGCTCGTCCTGCTCACGGCCGATCCGGCAAAGATATTTGCCGAAGCAGCCGTGGCCCGTCAGGATTTGTGTCAGTCTATATGTGACAGCCCCGTGTCGCCGTTTCAGCCACGTGTCCATTGCGGGACGTATGGCCGCTATCGTGAGCCGTCCCGCGGTCGGGTGAGCGAGTAACTCGTCCCACTCCGCGAGGACGGCTGCACGAAGCTCTAGCCTCTTCCGCCGGGAGTCGTCGACTTCGACTCGGCCCTGCTCTTGCTGCTCCTTGTACCAGTGGTACATCCGAGACAGGGCCTTCGCCTCGAGACTCCACGGCGGCGTTCCCGCAATGAGACACGCGGCCTCCGACGAGATCGTGCGGTATCCTCTCGACGCCCTTATGGCCAGCACACGCTGCGACCTTCGCAGGACCGCAGCGTTGCCGGCCGACAGTCTTTCTGCCCAGATAGGGGCGCCGTAGAGGGCCATCGACCGCACGACCCCGTGGTATAGGCGTCTACACGACTGGTTGGGACCATCTATGTTCGGCAGCAGTCGGGACAATGCAGCGGCCGCTCGCGTCAGTTTGGGCGCCAAGAGATGGAAGTGGCGCCCGAAGTCCCATCGGCCATCCAAATGGAGGCCGAGGTATTTCAGCGAGTGGCCAACTGCAATGCCGACGCCGCCGACAACAATCTGGGAGCCAGCCGGAGGCCTGTTCCGCGGTCCGTGGAACCACAGGGCCTCCGACTTCTCCAACGCCACCTTTAGACCCAACCTGCGGATCCGGCCGACAACCTGGGCGACTCCCGCCGTGGCGAGTATGGTCGCCCGTCGGTACGACTCGCCGCGTGCCGTTACGAGGGTGTCGTCCGCGTAACAAAACACCGACACACCTCGCAACAGGGCACCGCGCAGGACCCAGTCGTAACCGATGTTCCACAGGAGTGGCCCAAGCACCGACCCCTGTGGAACACCGCGCGTCACCGCCCTGCGCGTCCAGCCGTCCTGCGTGGGGTATTCCACGGCCCTCTCCCTCAGGTAGTCCTGTACGACATCGTACAGGTACCCTGGCACGCCGTGAAATTTGAGAGCCCCCAGTATGCAGCTCCAGGGCAGGGTGTTGAACGCGTTGGCAATGTCTAGAGACACTGCCAGCACCACCCCGCCCCGGGACACCTCGCTATCTGCAAGGGCCCTCACCCGCTGGACGGCGTCGATTGTGGAGCGGCCCCGTCGAAAACCGAATTGGTTGTCGGCCAGATTTGGCCCCACCCGGTCCATATGCTCGACGAGGCGGTCTGCAATTATCTTCTCGAAGATTTTGCCCACCTCGTCGAGCAGCGCCAAAGGCCGATAGGCCGAGGGGGACTCCGCAGGTCGACCCTCCTTCCTCAGAAGCACCATCTTTCCCGTCTTCCAGGGCTTGGGGAAGACACCGCGCCCCAGACAGGCACATAGGAGCCTTCGGAACCGAGGTTCCAGCTCTTTCAGGGCCACAATAAGGGCCCTGCCTGGTATGCCGTCTGGTCCTGGAGCGGTGTTCTTCCCCTGCAGGCGCCTCACGGCTGCCTGCAACTCCTCCTCAGTTACGTCCGGTGCGTCGGCCACAGTATCGTCGGGTCTCTGCAGTTGCTGCGCACCACCCATGGGGGGAGGACGGAAATCGTCGTCCCCGTTCGGGAACAGTGCGCAGACAATCTCCTCGACGAACTGTGGCCGGAGGTTCAACGTCAGGGGAGGGGACCACGCGCGGAGTTTGCCCCGTACCATAAGGTAGGGGCGTCCCCACGGGTCCCGCTCCAGTGTCTCGAGCAGTTCCCTCCACGACTGGAGTTTGGCGCTCTTAATGGCGATCTGCAACGCCTTTTTCGCCTGCCTGTAGGCCTCGTAGAGCGCTTGCTCGTCGGCAACCGAGTAGTTTGGCACTCGGCGCCTTCGACGGTGCCTGGTGTACCGGCGGCGCCTTGCGATACACTCGCGTCGCAATTGTGCGATCTCCGGCGACCACCAGTACACCTGGCGCTTACGAGGCCTACGGCGCACCCTCGGCATTGAGGCGTCGCAGATGGCGGTCAGAGCGCCACGCAGCCATGCCACCTCCGCATCAACGTCCCCGATCCGATCCGGGGCCGGTTGCCACGCCTGCACAATGGCAGCCTCAGCGGCCAGCTCCCGGTCGAATCGGGAGAGGGCCCACCGTGGGTTTGGACCCTGGCCATCAGTCGAGGGCGGCCGATCTGAGGTTTGGGCCGAGACGCTAAATCTGATGTACCTGTGATCAGAAAGCGTCTCGACCTCCTCGACGACCCGCCAATTCGACACCCTGCTGGCCAGGGTCGGACTCGCCAGCGAGATGTCCACGATGGACCCGCCGTTGTGCCGGACACACGTCAGTGCTGCGCCTCTGTTGAGGACGGTCAGTCCTACCTCGACCGACCACTCCTCCAGCAGCCGCCCTCTCGCGTCGGTGATCGGGGATCCCCATGCGGAGGACTTCGCATTGAAGTCCCCCAGCAGGACGACCGGTAAGGACCCGGCACGGGACACGACCGACTCCAAGGACGCTAAAAAATCCTCGAAGTCGGCCAGTGGCTTGTTTGGCGAGATGTAGGCGCCTACAAGTGCTAGGCGTCCGACTCGAGCCGCCACCCAGCCATGTCCTCGCGTCACATTCTCGAGTGGCGGTGAGCCGGACGCTGGCGCCGTCATCATCGCCACCGTGCCGTCCAGGTCTCCCGCCCAGTCGTCCCTAGGGGGGATGTAACCTAACCTAACCTAACCTAACCTAACCTAACCTAACCTAACCTAACCTAACCTAACCTAACCTAACCTAACCCCAGCGTTCGGGAGGGAGCGCTTCGAGGCCCAGCAGCGATTAAACAAGGACGTGACAGAGGAGAATTTTAGAGAATTAATATGTAATCCTAAAACACAAGAGGAATTTATAAACTTCTGCATAGACGTGGCCGAGAAGGTCATAAAAAGGAATAAATGATAGTGTAAATAGTTGATTCGATTTTAAAATAATAAGGAAAAAAAAAAAAAAAAAAAAAAAAAAAAAAAAAAAAAAAAAAAAAAAAAAAAAAAAAACCCTAACCTATAGGCTATAGGTTAGCAGAAAAAATTAAATAACACAAGTAGGATTTAATATAAGTAATACAAATAACAAGAAATTAGAACAATGAATGTAAATATAGATGATTAATATAGATGGTTATTAAAAATAAGTTAAAAATAAGTTAAATTTAAATGAAAACACGAAGGAGAATTAAATCTAGAAAAATAGACAAAAAGAAGATATAAATAAAGATAATTGACAATAAGAAGATATAAATAAAGAATTATTGACGAAAGTACAATCTAAAAATAGTTATCAAAATAACATAATCAAAACAGCTGAAATCAAACTGAAGGATACGAAGGAGAAAGAAAAATAGACAACTAAGAATAAAGAAATAATAAGATGACATTAAGAAGAAAGACGAATGAATAGAAACTAAAAATAAAAAGAAATAATAAGAAGAAAATAAGATGATAACAAGAAGAAAGACGAAAGAATAGACAACACAAATAGTTAAAAATGAAAATAGATGAAAAAGAAACAGCATAAGCCCAAATAAGATAAATAAAAAGGGAAGAATAGACAATACTTTATAGAAGGTAAATAAACTCCGATAAAGTTGGAGAGGTAGCCGAATCCCCCTATAAAGGGGGGGTTCGATATAAAAAAAAAAAAAAAAAAAAAAAAACCTAACCTAACCTAACCTAACCTAACCTAACCTAACCTAACCTAACCTAACCTAACCTAACCTAACCTAACCTAACCTAACCTAACCTAACCTAACCTAACCTAACCTAACCTAACCTAACCTAACCTAACCTAACCTAACCTAACCTAACCTAACCTAACCTAACCTAACCTAACCTAACCTAACCTAACCTAACCTAACCTAACCTAACCTAACCTAACCTAACCTAACCTAACCTAACCTAACCTAACCTAACCTAACCTAACCTAACCTAACCTAACCTAACCTAACCTAACCTAACCTAACCTAACCTAACCTAACCTAACCTAACCTAACCTAACCTAACCTAACCTAACCTAACCTAACCTAACCTAACCTAACCTAACCTAACCTAACCTAACCTAACCTAACCTAACCTAACCTAACCTAACCTAACCTAACCTAACCTAACCTAACCTAACCTAACCTAACCTAACCTAACCTAACCTAACCTAACCTAACCTAACCTAACCTAACCTAACCTAACCTAACCTAACCTAACCTAACCTAACCTAACCTTTTTTTTTTTTTTTTTTTTAACCCAGGGAAATCTTTAGGTAAAGATACCCGGCGGCCGGGGATTGACCGCCGTACACGGTTATGTCGGTTATCTACATTCCGACTAAAACCCTGGGGTGCTCTACGTGTCGCTACTCGCTGGGTATATGGGAGCGCCGAAGCATTCTTCCACGTACCCAGCAGCGACGGCCTGAAGGGCCTCCTCTCGGTCGTCGGCAACGGGGGCCGGGGTTCCAGTCCTAAGGACTGGACTCCCGGTCCCCGCCGCCACGCCTTGAGTTGCGTGCGAGAGCACACGCGCACAGTCTTGAGCCCGAAGACTGAAATGTTGGGTGGCCGACTGTCCCAAATCGGCCACCCTCGGGCTCGGGGGTGGAAGGAGCCTAGAAGAGGCAACCCTCCGGCGCCCGTTTCTCCTGCGGCGGATGGAGTGGGTGGTGCTGACCTCCCTCTCCCGTTCCGCCGCCTCCTTTGCGTGCATCACACGCTCGCAAAAGGAGCGGAGGGCGCCCCACGACCTTTCGCTCTCGACAATGGCCCGGGCCACTGTCGGCAACGAGAGGTCGCCTCCTACCACGGCGCAGAGTTCTGCGCGCTCGCTCGCCCAGGCCGGGCAAACCTCCAGCGTGTGCTGGGCTTCCTCCTCGGCGCACCCGTCACAGTGGTGGCACTTGGGGGACGGCTCCCTCCCGGCTATACGATGCAGATACCTCCCGAAGCACCCGTGCCCCGAGAGGATCTGCGTCAGCCGGAAGGACAACACGCCATGCCCTCGCTCGAGCCACTCCCTCAACACTGGACGGATGGCGCCGATAGTCCGAAGCCCTGCACTAGGCTGCTCCAGCCTGGTCTCCCACTCGTCTACGGCGAGCGCGCGCAGCTCAACCCTGCGCCCCTCCACCTCGCGCGGTGCGGGCCTGTCGCCCCGGGCCAGCGCCTCCTGACGCCACATATACAGTGACGCCAGGGCTCTCGCCTCAAGGTCCCAGGGCAACGAGCCCGCCATCGCGCATGCCGCCTCCTTGGAGATCGTGCGATACCCCCGGATCGCCCTGATCGCCACCACCCTCTGCGGTCTTTGCAGAGCGCAGATGGTGCGGCGATTCAAGGTATCCGCCCAAACGGGGGCCCCATACAGGGCCATGGATCGCACGACCCCCAAGTACAGCCGCCTACAGAGGCCGCCCGGCTCTCCGATGTTGGGCAGCAGCCGCCCGAGGGCAGACGCCGCCCCCATCACCCGCGGGATCAGGCGCTCGAAGTGGGCCGCAAAATCCCACCGTCCGTCCAACGTGAGCCCCAGGTACTTCATTACCGGGCCCACGTCGATCCGGACACCCCCCACGACAATGTGGGCGTCCCGAGGTGGCGCCTGTCGGGGCCCGTGAAAACACAGCGCCTCCGACTTACTAAGCGCCACCTCGAGGCCCAGACGCCGAATGCGGCCCACCACTTGCGCCACCCCCGCGGTCGCACGGTAGGCGGCCTCCTGAAAGGTGGCGCCGCGGGCCGTGACCAGGGTGTCGTCGGCGTAACAAGTTACGCCCACACCCCGGATGCACGGCGTCCGCAGCACCCAATCATATCCGATGTTCCACAGGAGCGGTCCCAAGACCGACCCCTGTGGAACACCGCACATGACCCGGCGTTGGCCCCAGCCCTCTTGGCAGGGGTACACCACCGACCGCTCGCCCAGGTAGGCCCCGATGATTCGGCGCAGGTACAGGGGCACTCCATGAAACCGGAGCGCCTCCTGTATGCAGCTCCAGGGGAGGGAGTTGAATGCATTGGCGATGTCGAGAGACACCGCCAGCACAACCCCGCCCCCGGCAACCGCCTCCTGCGCTTGGGCCTTCACCTTGAGGAGCGCGTCGATGGTGGACCGCCCTCTCCGGAACCCAAACTGGTTCTCCGCCAGATCCGGACCGGCCCCCTCTAGGTGCTCGACGACACGGCATGCCACAATCCTCTCAAACAGCTTGCCGATGTCGTCGAGCAACACAATGGGCCGGTAGGCGGACGGAGAGTCCGGAGGACGCCCCTCCTTCTGGAGGAGGACTAGACGACCCGTCTTCCACCTCTGTGGGAATGTCCCTTGGGACAGACAGGCGTCGAATAGCCTCCTCAGGCGCTGCTCCAGGGCGTCCTCCGCCAGGGCCAGGGCCAACACCCGTCCCGGGATTCCGTCGGGGCCAGGAGCGGTGTTCTTGGCACGAAGCCTAAGAATCGCCGCCCCCAGTTCCCCTTGGGACACTTCCGGGACCTCCCCCACCTCGTCCGCTTCGGGAGCAGCAGCCGCCGCAGACCGCGACGCCATCGCCGGGGGCGAATGTTCCGCCCCGTGTGGAAACAGGGCGGAAACAACCGCCTCCCTGAGCTGAGGCTGGAGACTCTGGGTTACCGGGGGGGCCCAGGGGCGAAGTTTGCCCCTGACTGCCTTGTACGGCCTCCCCCACGGGTCCCGATTGAGCGTCTCCAGCGACTCCCTCCACGCTTGGGCTTTGGCCTCGGCGATCGCGATCTGCAGCGACTCCTTCGCCACCCTGTAGGCGGCGTACAGCGCAGCCTCCTCCGCCTCATGCGAAGGGCCCCTGCGCCTCCTCCTGCGGTGTCTGGTGTACTGGCGCTTCGCCACCACGCACGCCGCCCTAAGTTGGGCGATCTCCGCGGACCACCAGTACACCTGACCTCTGGGAGGGCGCGGGCTGGTTCGAGACATGGACGCTTCGCAAATCCGCGTAAGCGTCTCCTGGAACCAACCCGCCTCCTCCTCCACCGCCACCGCGGGGCCCTCGGGCGCAGACACCCAGGCCTGCACTGCCGCCGCCTCTTTGGCCACCTCAACATCCAGCGTGTTGAGGCGCCAGGTGGCATTCCCCCCTAGGGAACGACTGGGCGTCCGGAGCGACGTGGAGACGTCGAATCGGATATATCGGTGATCCGACAAAGTCTCCACGTGCTCCAGGACCTTCCAGCCCTTGACACGGCGCACCAGGGTGGAGGACGCGAACGACACGTCCACGATGGATCCACCCTGAAACCGCACGCACGTGTCAACGGCCCCCCGATTCAGGACCGACAGGTCGTTGGTAAGAAGCCACTCCTCGAGATGCTCACCCCGCGCGTCCGTCGCAGGGGATCCCCATGCCCTTGACTTGGCATTGAGGTCCCCCACAACTAGCACGGGGTGAGGATGGCTCCGTCCGATCAGGGCCCCCACCTCGTCCAAGAAACTCTCGAACTCGGCGAGGGGTCTGTTGGGGGAGAAATAGACAGAAACTATCACAATCTCCCCCAACAGAGCCGCCACGAACCCATCTCCCCTTACAACCTGTGCGAAGGGAGGGCAGTCCGCGGCGCCCCGACGGACGATGGCAGCAACGCCCTGTCGGTCCGCAACCCAGTCGTCCCCCGGAGGGATCCGGTACGGCTCCGACACCGCAGCCACCGCGATCTTCCACTGCGCCAGGCTCTGAGCCAACAGGTCCTGAGCCCTGGCGCAGTGGTTGATGTTCGCCTGCAGCAGTCGTAGGGGTGCCGTTATCCCAGGGACATTGGGACCCCCACGTCCGCCGCCGCGCTGGTGCTTGGCTGCGGGTTCGGAGCGGCACCGGCCTTTCGTGGCTTGGCGCGCCTCCGCTTCCTGCTTTTGGCCTGCGCCGCGACGCAGGTCTTCGCTCCCACCGTGTGGGAAGCTGGCAGCTCTGAAGCCGCGCACACCGTACAGTGGGGCGCGGCAGAGCAAGCGCTGGCCTTGTGGCCCAACTGGCCACAGCGGTAGCACTGCCCGCCGCGATCCACCTCCGATTCGCACTGCTCCCGCACATGCCCCACCTCGAGGCAGCGGAAGCAGCGCATGGGGCGCGGCTTCAGCAATCTGACCTGGACCGAGACCCAACCGATGAGTAGCCTCCCCGAACCGAGCACCTTATTGGCAGCCGCCGCAGGGCAGCTGACCAACACTGTGCCCAGTCCGAAGTGGTTACGACGGATGGGGCCCGGCCTGACGGACGCCTCCGAGCATCCACCAGCTCTGGCCACCGCCGCGACGACCTGTTCGGGCGTCGTCGTGTCATCCAGGCCGAGGATGCGCAGATCGGCGCACTTCATCGGCCTGGAGATCTTGAGATCGCCCTCGCCTATCACCTCTCTAAGCCTTTCGGCGAGGGCGTCCGCTTTTTCGCCACTGTTGGCACCCGTGACCATAAACATACGGGCGCCTGTGGCGGCCACCTTAAACTTCATCCCCGTGATGCCGAGGCTGGCCGGGTCCACCTTGGACTGCACATCTTTGATGGCCGCCTCATAAGTCACGCCCTTGTCCGCAGCCCACGGCTGCAGCTTCAGCACTATAGCCGAGGACTTAGGGACATGGGCGCGAGCGCTGGCTGTCTGCCCCGCAGTGGGCGGCTGCTGCGCCTTTTTGCGCGCCGCCACCACGCTCCACGCTGTTGTTGTAGCGGGAGCCATCTTCCTCTCGGGCCTTGGCCCGTCTGGTTTGCTCGGGGGGCCGCCGGTTTCGGCAGTCGGGTTGGAGGCGGGTTGGGATTTCTTCTTCCCGGTTCGCCTCTTCTTGCCCCCCCGGCGAGTTCCCAGACCCACCGTCTCGCTCTCCTGCGGCGGCTGAGCCGGCACTGGTGCAGGTGCAGGTGGCGTGGGCACTTTGGTTTTCGCCCGGTCCGCAGCCAACGGAGGGCGGATACGCTGCTCGGGGAGGAGCCTCCCGTCCTTCGCCAGCGCCTCAAACCGGGCGTTGACCATTGTGCCCACCTGTTTCATGATGGCGCTCGTCAGCGCCTCCACGTCGCCATTCGCCGGTGCGGCACTCGCAGGCGCCGGCTTCGGCGTCTCTAGCGCAGTGCGCATGTCGGCTCGGAGCTGCGCCACCTCCTTCCGCATCGCCGACAGCTCCGCCATAAGGCTGGCATTCAACGCAGCCAGCCTCCTGGTTTCGCTGTCGGAGGTACGGGTCTGCAGCTCCTGCACCAACTCCGCCAGTGCCGAGGCCGACTCCTGCAGTCCCTTCTTGAACGTCCCTTTGAGGTTGTTGGACTTCGCGGCAACCTTCTGCACGATTGCCACGGAGTCCAGCGCCCTCTGGACGATGTCTACCGCGGGTAACTCGAAAATCGACTTACCCGGGGATCCCTCTCTGGCTGCGACGGGACGAAGCTGGTCCGCCATCGCTGCCACCTCCTCTTCAGCCACCTTTTCGGCCTCGGATCGCCTGAACGCCGCGACCTCAGACCTCGGCGTCAACAGCCCTCCGGCCTTCTGCAGCCTCGGTCGCCTCTCTCTGGCGAACCGCTTTAGGCTCCCCGCCTCTGAGGCGGACTCACTCTCGGAGTCGGTATGGCTTCGCGAGCGAGACCGCTTCCTCCCACCGAAGAACCTGGAACGAATTTGGACATCAGGTTCTTCCACGACCATGTCGCCGTCATCCACCTCCACTACAACAGCAGCCACTCCCGCTGCACCTCCCTCTCTCTCTCCTCCTTCCACTCCCGCTCGCCCCGCGAGCCTCCCACACAGGTTGCCCCCCCCAGATACGTCGGGGCTGAGCGCACATAGTGCGCCGAGGGATTCCCCGGCCTGTTGGCCGGGACCCTCCTGGGTAATAGTTTTGCCATGTGTGCCTTTCATCTTTTCCTTTTTTGGAGGGTGGGGTCCCTCGTGGGTGCCGCCCTTGGGACCGGGTTCCCCCCGGCCATGCATCCCATCGCCGGGCGGCAGAGCTTAGGATTCGGGGGAACAAAGGGGGAGGGTGGAAAGGGAAGGAATAGGGAAGGATTCAGGGCAAGCCGCATCAAGTCCGCTCTACTTAAAGAGCGGTACCGAGCGGCCTGACCTGATGGGAAGGGGTGTATGGAGAGGAAGGGATAGAGGAAGGGATGGGATAGGGTGGGATGTGCCGCTCTTGGTAATGCCCCTCACCACGAGCCTGCCCGGTATGGTTGGACCTATCCGGTATAGCCTCAGTGGATCATTGGGACACGCAAGCCCCCCCACCACGACAAGGTGGCGGCAACGTCGGGGGGGAACCTAACCTAACCTAACCTAACCTAACCTAACCTAACCTAACCTAACCTAACCTAACCTAACCTAACCTAACCTAACCTAACCTAACCTAACCTAACCTAACCTAACCTAACCTAACCTAACCTAACCTAACCTAACCTAACCTAACCTAACCTAACCTAACCTAACCTAACCTAACCTAACCTAACCTAACCTAACCTAACCTAACCTAACCTAACCTAACCTAACCTAACCTAACCTAACCTAACCTAACCTAACCTAACCTAACCTAACCTAACCTAACCTAACCTAACCTAACCTAACCTAACCTAACCTAACCTAACCTAACCTAACCTAACCTAACCTAACCTAACCTAACCTAACCTAACCTAACCTAACCTAACCTAACCTAACCTAACCTAACCTAACCTAACCTAACCTAACCTAACCTAACCTAACCTAACCTAACCTAACCTAACCTAACCTAACCTAACCTAACCTAACCTAACCTAACCTAACCTAACCTAACCTAACCTAACCTAACCTAACCTAACCTAACCTAACCTAACCTAACCTAACCTAACCTAACCTAACCTAACCTAACCTAACCTAACCTAACCTAGCCTAACCTAACCTAACCTAACCTAACCTAACCTAACCTAACCTAACCTAACCTAACCTAACCTAACCTAACCTAACCTAACCTAACCTAACCTAACCTAACCTAACCTAACCTAACCTAACCTAACCTAACCTAACCTAACCTAACCTAACCTAACCTAACCTAACCTAACCTAACCTAACCTAACCTAACCTAACCTAACCTAACCTAACCTTTTTTTTTTTTTTTTTTTTTTTTTTTTTTTTGGTATCGGGGAGGAAATGCCTTCGCATACCCGCCGCTGAGGGCACAGCGGCGGGTTATGTCCGACTTGCACGGACTAAAACCTCCCCGTGTCCTTCTGGCCGTTGTGCCGGAGTTGCGGGTTCGCTTGCGCATTCTACACGCAACTCCGGCCGGCATCGGTCTTACTGACCACTTCTTCGGGGGGCCTCTGCCCCCCTACCTCCGTCTGGACGGACGCGTCGGACAAGGCGCGTCCGTCTCCTTCTTGGGCCTGTGTCTGCGCGGGTGGTGGGTTGCCCTACCCATCACCCGCAGGCCACTTCTAGGGCGGTCGCATATCGTCGCGCCGGCGACGGTAGCCGGCGCGCCTGCGACGGGATGCGAGCAGGCTCTCTGCCTCTCGCACCCTCTCCGCCTCCTCCTTTGCCGCCATCACCTCCTCACAGAAGGTGATGACGGCATCCCAGGCCGCTTCGTCGGCACTCATGCGCGCGACGATTGCCGGGAGCGAGATGTTGTTCGCTCCCAGCGCGGCCCTCAAAGTCTGCCGCGGTGCCGACCACGCCGGACACGACTGCAAGGTGTGCGCAGCCGTGTCCGATGGATCTTGGCAGTGGTGGCACCGCTCATCCTCCTCACGGCCGATCCGGCATAGGTAGCTGCCGAAACAACCGTGGCCCGTCATCATCTGGGTCAGCCTGAAGGTGATGGTCCCGTGTCGCCGTTTGAGCCACGTGTCCATTGCGGGACGTATGGCCGCTATCGTCAGCCGTCCCGCGGTCGGGTGTGCGAGTAACTCGTCCCACTCCGCGAGGACGGCTGCACGAAGCTCTCGCCTCTTCCGCTGGACGGCGTCAATCTCGACTCGGCCCTGCTCCTGCTGCTCCTTGTACCAATGGTACATACGAGCCAGGGCCTTCGCCTCTACCGTCCAGGGTGGCGTTCCCGCAATGAGACACGCAGCCTCCGCGGAGATCGTGCGGTACCCCCGCGACGCCCTTATGGCCATCACACGCTGCGACCTTCGCAGGACCGCAGCGTTGACGGCCGACAGTCTTTCTGCCCAGATAGGGGCGCCGTAGAGGGCCATCGACCGCACGACCCCGTGGTATAGGCGTCTACACGACTGGTTGGGACCATCTATGTTCGGCAGCAGTCGGGACAATGCGGCGGCCGCTCGCGTCAGTTTGGGCGCCAAGAGATGGAAGTGGCGCCCGAAGTCCCATCGGCCATCCAAGTGGAGGCCGAGGTATTTGAGCGAGTGGCCGACTGCAATGCCGACGCCGCCGACAACAATTTGGGAGCCAGCCGGAGGCCTGTTCCGCGGTCCGTGAAACCACAGAGCCTCCGACTTCTCCAGGGCCACCTTCAGGCCAAGCCTGCGGATCCGGCCGACAACTTGGGCGACTCCCGCCGTGGCGAGTATGGTCGCCCGTCGGTACGACTCGCCGCGTGCCGTTACGAGGGTGTCATCCGCGTAACAAAACACCGACACGCCTCGTAACAGGGCACCGCGCAGGACCCAGTCGTACCCGATGTTCCACAGGAGCGGTCCAAGCACCGACCCCTGTGGAACACCGCGCGTCACCGCCCTGCGCGTCCAGCCGTCCTGCGTGGGGTATTCCACGGCCCTCTCCCTCAGGTAGTCCTGTACAATATTGTACAGGTACCCTGGCACGCCGTGGAATTTGAGAGCCCCCAGTATGCAGCTCCAGGGCAGGGTGTTGAACGCGTTGGCAATGTCTAAAGACACTGCCAGCACCACCCCGCCCCGGGACACCTCGCTATCTGCAAGGGCCCTCACCCGCTGGACGGCGTCGATTGTGGAGCGGCCCCGTCGAAAACCGAACTGGTTGTCGGCCAGATTTGGTCCCACCCGGTCCATATGCTCGACAAGGCGGTCTGCAATGATCTTTTCAAAGATTTTGCCCACCTCGTCGAGCAGCGCCAAAGGCCGATGGGCCGAGGGGGACTCCGCAGGTCTTCCCTCTTTCCTCAAAAGGACCAGTCTCCCGGTCTTCCATGGTTTGGGGAAGACACCGCTCCCCAGACAGGCACATAGGAGCCTTCGGAACCTAGGTTCCAGCTCTTTCAGGGCCACAATTAGGGCCCTGCCTGGTATGCCGTCTGGTCCTGGAGCGGTGTTCTTCCCCTGCAGGCGCCTCACGGCTGCCTCCAACTCCTCCTCAGTCACGTCCGGGATGTCATCAGCCACAGTGTCGTCGGGTCTCTGCAGTTGCTGCGCACCACCCATGTGGGGAGGACGAAAGTCGTCATCCCCGTTCGGGAACAGTGCGCAGACAATCTCCTCGACGAACTGTGGCCGGAGGTTCAAAGTCAAGGGAGGGGACCACGCGCGGAGCTTGCCCCGTACCATGAGGTAGGGGCGTCCCCACGGGTCCCGCTCCAGAGTCTCCAATAGTGCCTGCCACGACTGCAGTTTGGCGCTCTTAATTGCGATCTGCAACGCCTTTTTCGCCTCCCTGTAGGCCTCGTAGAGCGCTTGCTCGTCGGCAACCGAGTAGTTTGGCACTCGGCGCCTCCGACGGTGCCTGGTGTACCGGCGGCGCCTTGCGATGCACTCGCGTCGCAATTGTGCGATCTCCGGCGACCACCAGTACACCTGGCGCTTACGAGGCCTACGGCGCACCCTCGGCATTGAGGCGTCGCAGATGGCGGTAAGAGCGCCGCGCAGCCACGTCACTTCGGCAGCAACGTCCCCGACCCGATCCGGGGCCGGTTGCCACGCCTGCACTATGGCAGCCTCGGCGGCCAGCTCCCGGTCGAATCGGGAGAGGGCCCACCGTGGATTTGGACCCTGGTCATCAGTCGACGGTGGCCGATCTGAGGTTTGGGCCGAGACGCTGAATCTGATATACCTGTGATCAGAAAGCGTCTCGACCTCCTCGACGACCCGCCAATTCGACACCCTGTTGACCAGGGTCGGACTCGCCAGCGAGATGTCCACGATGGACCCGCCGTTGTGCCTTATGCACGTGTGTGCTGCGCCTCTATTCAGGATGGTCAGCCTCACCTCGACCGACCACTCCTCCAGCAGCCGCCCTCTTGCGTCGGTGACCGGGGATCCCCATGCGGAGGACTTCGCGTTGAAGTCCCCCAACAGGACGACCGGTAAGGACCCGGCACGGGACACGACCGACTCCAAGGACGATAAGAAGTCCTCGAAGTCGGCCAGTGGCTTGTTTGGCGAGATGTAGGCGCCTACAAGTGCTAGGCGTCCGACTCGAGCCGCCACCCAGCCATGCCCTCGTGTCACATTCTCGAGTGGCGGTGAGCCGGACGCTGGCGCCGTCATCAACGCCACCGTGCCGTCCAGGTCTCCCGCCCAGTCGTCTCTAGGGGGGACAAAGTATGGTTCCCCGATCACCGCAAAGTTCGTCGACCACTCTGTCAAGGTTTGATACAGGAGGTCCTGTGCCCTGGCAGAGTGGTTGAGGTTCGCCTGAACGAAATGGAGGTCGTGCATTACAGACACTCCATTTCGAACGGCTCCTCTTGGGCGGCCGCCGGAGCCCGACTCGGTCCCGGTAGCGCATTCTTCTTGGCGTTGGCCGCTGCTCTGCCTTTTTTGCCCTGCGGCTTGTTGGCCGCACAGTCCCTACTGCCTATCAGGTGGTTCGGGTCCTTGCCCACTGCTGCGCACGCAGGGCAGTGTGGCGGCGCAGTGCAGGTGCTCGCCTGGTGACCCACATTACCGCATCGGAAGCACCTGCTGGAGCAGTCCACCCCTGCCGCGCAGCGCACCCCCACATGGCCATTCATTAGGCAGCGGAAGCACCGCAACGGCCTTGGCTTCAAGAGTCTCACCTGGGCCGAGACCCAGCCTACCAAGAGCCTGCCCTTTTCGGCGAGCTTCTTTGCGGCCTCGACGGGGCAGCTTACTACGGCAGTGCCGAGGCTCGACGGGCCCCTCCGGATGGCTGCTGCCTTTACGTTTTCGGGGGAGCAGTCTCCCGCCCGTGCGACAGCAGCCATCAGCTCCTCGACGGTCACGGCATCGTCCAGGCCTATGACACGGAGATCCAGCGTCCTGCATGGCCTGGAGATCCGGACGTCGTCCGCCGGGAGCAGGGCCCTCAATTTCTCGGCTAGGGCGTCAGCCTTTGGTCCGCTTGTTTCACCGTCCACCTCTAGCAGTCGCGCGCCAGTGGCCGTGATCCTGCAGCGGACTTCCGGGATGCCTATGTCTGGAAGGTTGAAGGTCTTCGCCTTCTTCATCACATCCTCATAGGTCACCCCTCTCGCCTCGGCACCGCTCTGCAGGGTCACTACGACCGCAGTGGTGGTAGGCGGTCGCAGCATTGCTGCCTGTCTTCTCTTCAGGGCGTTCCTTTTCTTACGTCGCTTCTTGCCCCTTTTGGCTTCGCCGACCACCTGCCAGTTGTCTTTGGCGGCCTGCGGCTTGGGTGGCTGCCCAGCCTTCTTCTTGTTTGGCCTATTGGCCGTCGGCGGTGGTGGCGGTGCCGGGGCAGGAAGCTCCGGGAATTCGCGGTCTCTGGATTTCGCGCGCGCCTCTCTTGCCGCCATGGACATCTTGCCCTTCCCTTTGCCCTTTGGGGCTACAGGGGGGGCAGGCGGAGCAGGGGGGGCCGCTGATGGTCGTGGCCCCCATACTGGCGGGGGTGGTGGTGCCTCGGCCGCAGCTTCGGCTTCCGCCCTTCGTCTGTCGGCCGCTAGGGGCGGTCTCAATCGAGGTTCCGGTAAGAGCCGGTCCTGTATGCCCTCGAATCTGGCGTTTAGCATCGCACTAAATTGTGCGATGCTCGCCCTGGTCGCCTCCTCTAGGAGCTCTTTGATGGAGCTGGTGTCCGGCACAGTTGGCGCAGCTGGTGCGGCTGGTACGGCTGGTTGGCGCCGCAGCTCTGCCACCTCTCGGCTGAGCTCCGCCAGCTTAGCTGTCAGCTGGCGGTTCGCTAGCTCCAGCTTTGCCACCTCCTCATTAATGGTTCGGGCCCTCATGCCCGCAGCGGCCTCCTTAACCAGGCCCGCTGCGTCCTTGAGGGCCTTAACTGAGGTCCCTTTCAGGTTTTTCGACCTGACTGCCACCCCCTCTACTGTGGCAGCCGCGTCCACCATCAATTGGTACAGCGCAGCCAATGACTGCGCTGTATCTTCATTGTCGGTCGGCGGATTGAGGGCACTCCGACATGAGTGTCTGCTGTCGCGAAGTGTCTTAGACATTTCGGCGACACTCGCCTCCGCCTCTAGGCGCAGCTCTTCTGCCTTGGCAGCATTCAGCTGCGCCTTTGCCTCCGCCAAACCGACGAACTCACCCGTAGTGGGCGGTCGGCCTCTCCCTCTCTTTGACTTATGGGCCGCCCCTTTTGGCGGCTCTGATGATTGCCCTAAGTCTTCGTCTTCTGAGAACGACCGTTTTCGCCAAGATCGTCCTCCTGCAGCGCCAGATGTTACGACGCTGCACTCCGAGTCCGTGTCCGATAGGCGTGACACGGAAACACGCAACTCCTTCAAGAATGGAGAGGGCGCAATGCTGCGCCAGCTCCTCGACTCTGTCCTGTCCTTTGTTCCTGCAATCTCTGTCACGTCCATGTCTACTTCCACTTCTGACACGTCCTCCATCTCCTCTGTCTCTTCGTCGCTACTCCTCTCCTGTGCTATTTGTTTATTTTGTATTGACTTTTTCATTATTGTTCCCACGAGAATTTAGGAAATAAATGTCCATCCGCCAGAGCCATGTGCACGGATAAGCCTACACGTAACCCGATGGGGGGTCGGCAAGTACCCCACCGGGGACACGCACTAGTGGCCGGAATTCCGTCCGACCATTCATCTCCTCGCGGTGCGGCGCCGCTTAAGATTCGGGTAATTTTTTATAGAGGTTTTCTTCCTCGCGACCCAGGCGGTGAAGCCCAGGCCCCCGGTCCACGTAGGGGGGGGGAGAAACCCCCCTCGTTGCGGCTTACGGGTTGACCGACGGTGGCCTTGAAAAAGGCCGTGTCCGGAGGCAGTGTAAGTGCACACCGGACCCGCCGCTCTCTCCACGGAAATAGGAAAGGGGAAGGGAAGGGAAGTGGGAAGGATGCAGAACCGCGACTTCGCGGAGCTGCTTTGGGAATGGGGATAGGGGAAGGAAGGAAGGGGAAAAGAAGGGAGTGTCGTGCTTAGTAATGCCCCTCACCACGAGCCTGCCCGGTATGGTTGAACCTGTCCGGTATAGCCTCAGTGGATCATTGGGACACGCAAGCCCCCCCACCACGACAAGGTGACGACACGGGCCCTGAACCTAACCTAACCTAACCTAACCTAACCTAACCTAACCTAACCTAACCTAACCTAACCTAACCTAACCTAACCTAACCTAACCTAACCTTTTTTTTTTTTTTTTTTTTTTTTTGGTATCGGGGAGGAAATGCCTTCGCATACCCGCCGCTGAGGGCACAGCGGCGGGTTATGTCCGACTTGCACGGACTAAAACCTCCCCGTGTCCTTCTGGCCGTTGTGCCGGAGTTGCGGGTTCGCTTGCGCATTCTACACGCAACTCCGGCCGGCATCGGTCTTACTGACCACTTCTTCGGGGGGCCTCTGCCCCCCTACCTCCGTCTGGACGGACGCGTCGGACAAGGCGCGTCCGTCTCCTTCTTGGGCCTGTGTCTGCGCGGGTGGTGGGTTGCCCTACCCATCACCCGCAGGCCACTTCTAGGGCGGTCGCATACCGTCGCGCCGGCGACGGTAGCCGGCGCGCCTGCGACGGGATGCGAGCAGGCTCTCTGCCTCTCGCACCCTCTCCGCCTCCTCCTTTGCCGCCATCACCTCCTCACAGAAGGTGATGACGGCATCCCAGGCCGCTTCGTCGGCACTCATGCGCGCGACGATTGCCGGGAGCGAGATGTTGTTCGCTCCCAGCGCGGCCCTCAAAGTCTGCCGCGGTGCCGACCACGCCGGACACGACTGCAAGGTGTGCGCAGCCGTGTCCGATGGATCTTGGCAGTGGTGGCACCGCTCATCCTCCTCACGGCCGATCCGGCATAGGTAGCTGCCGAAACAACCGTGGCCCGTCATCATCTGGGTCAGCCTGAAGGTGATGGTCCCGTGTCGCCGTTTGAGCCACGTGTCCATTGCGGGACGTATGGCCGCTATCGTCAGCCGTCCCGCGGTCGGGTGTGCGAGTAACTCGTCCCACTCCGCGAGGACGGCTGCACGAAGCTCTCGCCTCTTCCGCTGGACGGCGTCAATCTCGACTCGGCCCTGCTCCTGCTGCTCCTTGTACCAATGGTACATACGAGCCAGGGCCTTCGCCTCCACCGTCCAGGGTGGCGTTCCCGCAATGAGACACGCAGCCTCCGCGGAGATCGTGCGGTACCCCCGCGACGCCCTTATGGCCATCACACGCTGCGACCTTCGCAGGACCGCAGCGTTGACGGCCGACAGTCTTTCTGCCCAGATAGGGGCGCCGTAGAGGGCCATCGACCGCACGACCCCGTGGTATAGGCGTCTACACGACTGGTTGGGACCATCTATGTTCGGCAGCAGTCGGGACAATGCGGCGGCCGCTCGCGTCAGTTTGGGCGCCAAGAGATGGAAGTGGCGCCCGAAGTCCCATCGGCCATCCAAGTGGAGGCCGAGGTATTTGAGCGAGTGGCCGACTGCAATGCCGACGCCGCCGACAACAATTTGGGAGCCAGCCGGAGGCCTGTTCCGCGGTCCGTGAAACCACAGAGCCTCCGACTTCTCTAGGGCCACCTTCAGGCCAAGCCTGCGGATCCGGCCGACAACTTGGGCGACTCCCGCCGTGGCGAGTATGGTCGCCCGTCGGTACGACTCGCCGCGTGCCGTTACGAGGGTGTCATCCGCGTAACAAAACACCGACACGCCTCGTAACAGGGCACCGCGCAGGACCCAGTCGTACCCGATGTTCCACAGGAGCGGTCCAAGCACCGACCCCTGTGGAACACCGCGCGTCACCGCCCTGCGCGTCCAGCCGTCCTGCGTGGGGTATTCCACGGCCCTCTCCCTCAGGTAGTCCTGTACAATATTGTACAGGTACCCTGGCACGCCGTGGAATTTGAGAGCCCCCAGTATGCAGCTCCAGGGCAGGGTGTTGAACGCGTTGGCAATGTCTAAAGACACTGCCAGCACCACCCCGCCCCGGGACACCTCGCTATCTGCAAGGGCCCTCACCCGCTGGACGGCGTCGATTGTGGAGCGGCCCCGTCGAAAACCGAACTGGTTGTCGGCCAGATTTGGTCCCACCCGGTCCATATGCTCGACAAGGCGGTCTGCAATGATCTTTTCAAAGATTTTGCCCACCTCGTCGAGCAGCGCCAAAGGCCGATGGGCCGAGGGGGACTCCGCAGGTCTTCCCTCTTTCCTCAAAAGGACCAGTCTCCCGGTCTTCCATGGCTTGGGGAAGACACCGCTCCCCAGACAGGCACATAGGAGCTTTCGGAACCGAGGTTCCAGCTCTTTCAGGGCCACAATAAGGGCCCTGCCTGGTATGCCGTCTGGTCCTGGAGCGGTGTTCTTCCCCTGCAGGCGCATCACTGCTGCCTGCAACTCCTCCTCTGTCACGTCCGGGACATCGGCCACAGTCTCGTCGGGTCTCTGCAGTTGCTGCGCACCACCCATGTGGGGAGGACTGAAGTCGTCGTCCCCGTTCGGGAACAGTGCGCAGACAATCTCCTCGACGAACTGTGGCCGGAGGTTCATAGTCAAGGGAGGGGACCACGCGCGGAGTTTGCCCCGTACCATGAGGTAGGGGCGTCCCCACGGGTCCCGCTCCAGCGTCTCCAAAAGTTCCCTCCAGGACTGGAGTTTGGCGCTCTTAATGGCGATCTGCAACGCCTTTTTCGCCTGCCTGTAGGCCTCGTAGAGCGCTTGCTCGTCGGCAACCGAGTAGTTTGGCACTCGGCGCCTCCGACGGTGCCTGGTGTACCGGCGGCGCCTTGCGATGCACTCGCGTCGCAATTGTGCGATCTCCGGCGACCACCAGTACACCTGGCGCTTACGAGGCCTACGGCGCACCCTCGGCATTGAGGCGTCGCAGATGGCGGTAAGAGCGCCGCGCAGCCACGTCACTTCGGCAGCAACGTCCCCGACCCGATCCGGGGCCGGTTGCCACGCCTGCACTATGGCAGCCTCGGCGGCCAGCTCCCGGTCGAATCGGGAGAGGGCCCACCGTGGATTTGGACCCTGGTCATCAGCCGACGGTGGCCGATCTGAGGTTTGGGCCGAGACGCTGAATCTGATATACCTGTGATCAGAAAGCGTCTCGACCTCCTCGACGACCCGCCAATTCGACACCCTGTTGACCAGGGTCGGACTCGCCAGCGAGATGTCCACGATGGACCCGCCGTTGTGCCTTATGCACGTGTGTGCTGCGCCTCTATTCAGGATGGTCAGCCTCACCTCGACTGACCACTCCTCCAGCAGCCGCCCTCTTGCGTCGGTGACCGGGGATCCCCATGCGGAGGACTTCGCGTTGAAGTCCCCCAACAGGACGACCGGTAAGGACCCGGCACGGGACACGACCGACTCCAAGGACGATAAGAAGTCCTCGAAGTCGGCCAGTGGCTTGTTTGGCGAGATGTAGGCGCCTACAAGTGCTAGGCGTCCGACTCGAGCCGCCACCCAGCCATGCCCTCGTGTCACATTCTCGAGTGGCGGTGAGCCGGACGCTGGCGCCGTCATCAACGCCACCGTGCCGTCCAGGTCTCCCGCCCAGTCGTCTCTAGGGGGGACAAAGTATGGTTCCCCGATCACCGCAAAGTTCGTCGACCACTCTGTCAAGGTTTGATACAGGAGGTCCTGTGCCCTGGCAGAGTGGTTGAGGTTCGCCTGAACGAAATGGAGGTCGTGCATTACAGACACTCCATTTCGAACGGCTCCTCTTGGGCGGCCGCCGGAGCCTGACTCGGTCCCGGTAGCGCATTCTTCTTGGCGTTGGCTGCTGCTCTGCCTTTTTTGCCCTGCGGCTTGTTGGCCGCACAGTCCCTACTGCCTATCAGGTGGTTCGGGTCCTTGCCCACTGCTGCGCACGCAGGGCAGTGTGGCGGCGCAGTGCAGGTGCTCGCCTGGTGACCCACATTACCGCATCGGAAGCACCTGCTGGAGCAGTCCACCCCTGCCGCGCAGCGCACCCCCACATGGCCATTCATTAGGCAGCGGAAGCACCGCAACGGCCTTGGCTTCAAGAGTCTCACCTGGGCCGAGACCCAGCCTACCAAGAGCCTGCCCTTTTCGGCGAGCTTCTTTGCGGCCTCGACGGGGCAGCTTACTACGGCAGTGCCGAGGCTCGACGGGCCCCTCCGGATGGCTGCTGCCTTTACGTTTTCGGGGGAGCAGTCTCCCGCCCGTGCGACAGCAGCCATCAGCTCCTCGACGGTCACGGCATCGTCCAGGCCTATGACACGGAGATCCAGCGTCCTGCATGGCCTGGAGATCCGGACGTCGTCCGCCGGGAGCAGGGCCCTCAATTTCTCGGCTAGGGCGTCAGCCTTTGGTCCGCTTGTTTCACCGTCCACCTCTAGCAGTCGCGCGCCAGTGGCCGTGATCCTGCAGCGGACTTCCGGGATGCCTATGTCTGGAAGGTTGAAGGTCTTCGCCTTCTTCATCACATCCTCATAGGTCACCCCTCTCGCCTCGGCACCGCTCTGCAGGGTCACTACGACCGCAGTGGTGGTAGGCGGTCGCAGCATTGCTGCCTGTCTTCTCTTCAGGGCGTTCCTTTTCTTACGTCGCTTCTTGCCCCTTTTGGCTTCGCCGACCACCTGCCAGTTGTCTTTGGCGGCCTGCGGCTTGGGTGGCTGCCCAGCCTTCTTCTTGTTTGGCCTATTGGCCGTCGGCGGTGGTGGCGGTGCCGGGGCAGGAAGCTCCGGGAATTCGCGGTCTCTGGATTTCGCGCGCGCCTCTCTTGCCGCCATGGACATCTTGCCCTTCCCTTTGCCCTTTGGGGCTACAGGGGGGGCAGGCGGAGCAGGGGGGGCCGCTGATGGTCGTGGCCCCCATACTGGCGGGGGTGGTGGTGCCTCGGCCGCAGCTTCGGCTTCCGCCCTTCGTCTGTCGGCCGCTAGGGGCGGTCTCAATCGAGGTTCCGGTAAGAGCCGGTCCTGTATGCCCTCGAATCTGGCGTTTAGCATCGCACTAAATTGTGCGATGCTCGCCCTGGTCGCCTCCTCTAGGAGCTCTTTGATGGAGCTGGTGTCCGGCACAGTTGGCGCAGCTGGTGCGGCTGGTACGGCTGGTTGGCGCCGCAGCTCTGCCACCTCTCGGCTGAGCTCCGCCAGCTTAGCTGTCAGCTGGCGGTTCGCTAGCTCCAGCTTTGCCACCTCCTCATTAATGGTTCGGGCCCTCATGCCCGCAGCGGCCTCCTTAACCAGGCCCGCTGCGTCCTTGAGGGCCTTAACTGAGGTCCCTTTCAGGTTTTTCGACCTGACTGCCACCCCCTCTACTGTGGCAGCCGCGTCCACCATCAATTGGTACAGCGCAGCCAATGACTGCGCTGTATCTTCATTGTCGGTCGGCGGATTGAGGGCACTCCGACATGAGTGTCTGCTGTCGCGAAGTGTCTTAGACATTTCGGCGACACTCGCCTCCGCCTCTAGGCGCAGCTCTTCTGCCTTGGCAGCATTCAGCTGCGCCTTTGCCTCCGCCAAACCGACGAACTCACCCGTAGTGGGCGGTCGGCCTCTCCCTCTCTTTGACTTATGGGCCGCCCCTTTTGGCGGCTCTGATGATTGCCCTAAGTCTTCGTCTTCTGAGAACGACCGTTTTCGCCAAGATCGTCCTCCTGCAGCGCCAGATGTTACGACGCTGCCCTCCGAGTCCGTGTCCGATAGGCGTGACACGGAAACACGCAACTCCTTCAAGAATGGAGAGGGCGCAATGCTGCGCCAGCTCCTCGACTCTGTCCTGTCCTTTGTTCCTGCAATCTCTGTCACGTCCATGTCTACTTCCACTTCTGACACGTCCTCCATCTCCTCTGTCTCTTCGTCGCTACTCCTCTCCTGTGCTATTTGTTTATTTTGTATTGACTTTTTCATTATTGTTCCCACGAGAATTTAGGAAATAAATGTCCATCCGCCAGAGCCATGTGCACGGATAAGCCTACACGTAACCCGATGGGGGGTCGGCAAGTACCCCACCGGGGACACGCACTAGTGGCCGGAATTCCGTCCGACCATTCATCTCCTCGCGGTGCGGCGCCGCTTAAGATTCGGGTAATTTTTTATAGAGGTTTTCTTCCTCGCGACCCAGGCGGTGAAGCCCAGGCCCCCGGTCCACGTAGGGGGGGGGAGAAACCCCCCTCGTTGCGGCTTACGGGTTGACCGACGGTGGCCTTGAAAAAGGCCGTGTCCGGAGGCAGTGCGAGTGCACACCGGACCCGCCGCTCTCTCCACGGAAATAGGAAAGGGGAAGGGAAGGGAAGTGGGAAGGATGCAGAACCGCGACTTCGCGGAGCTGCTTTGGGAATGGGGATAGGGGAAGGAAGGAAGGGGAAAAGAAGGGAGTGTCGTGCTTAGTAATGCCCCTCACCACGAGCCTGCCCGGTATGGTTGAACCTGTCCGGTATAGCCTCAGTGGATCATTGGGACACGCAAGCCCCCCCACCACGACAAGGTGACGACACGGGCCCTGAAAAGGGCCGGGGGGGAACCTAACCTAACCTAACCTTTTTTTTTTTTTTTTTTTTTTTTTTTTTTTTTTTTTTTTTTTTTTTTTTTTTTTTTTTTTTTTTTTTTTTTTTTTTAGAGAGGGGAAATGCGTTACGCATACCACCCGGGCGCAGGGACCGGCCCGGGTGGTTATGTGGGACTCCCGTATTTGGCTAATGAGGCCACGGTATACCCACTAAAACCCCTCTATCTGCCTCCTCGGCACTTTACGGCGAGGTCACGGGAACGCCGAAGCACACTTCCGCGACCCCGCCAGCGCTGTCCGGACTTTTCCCTGGTCCGGACTCAAAACTCCGGGGGGAAGGATGGTTGCTCCCCCCGCTCGTCTCTCTTTGCGCGCTGCTGGTGCGCTGCTCATCTCGGGCACCGGTGTAGTGCGGGCGACAGACGTCCCCGAGCCTGCCGCCCACTGGTGCCCTTACGGCGGTAGCCGGCGGTCATACGCCAGCCGCCGGCGACCGACCCGTTTGCGTCGCATCGGTTGGGAGGCCGGATCGTCCTCCCTCCCGCGCTCCGCCACCTCCTTCTGCGCCATCACGTCCTCGCAGAAGGAGGCCACCGCCTTCCACGACCTCTCGTCGCCGACCATGGCCTTCACCACGGCCGGCAAGGACAGGTCCCTGCCCACTACGGCCACGAGTGCCGCCCGCCGAGCTGCCCAGGTTGGGCAAACAGCCAATGTGTGCGACGCCGTGTCCTCGGCGCCGCCGCACTCGTGGCACACCTCCGTTGGCTCCCGCCCTGCCACCCGGCACAGATACCTCCCGAAGCAACCGTGCCCCGAGAGGATCTGCGCGAGGTGGAAGGACAGGAAGCCTTCCTTCCTTCCGACCCATTCTTCCAGAACGGGCCGGATCGCGCCGATGGTCGAGTGGCCAGCGCTCGGCGACTCCAGCCTCTGTTTCCACTTCCGGAGCAGATCGCGGCGCGCCACTAGTCGCCACCGTCTGATCTCCTCCGGGAGTGGATGGCCGCCCCGGGCCCGCGCCTCGGTGACAAACCAGTAGAAGTCGGCCAGCACCTCAGCGTCTAGGTCCCAGGGCGGGGTCCCCGCCAGAACGCACGCTGCCTCGTGGGAGACGGTGCGGTATGCCCTCGCCATCCTGACCGCCATGACCCTCTGCGGTCTTCGCAGCTGGGCCAGATTGTGAGTGGTCAGGGCGTCAGCCCAAATGGGCGCCCCGTATAGGGCCATCGACCGCACCACTCCCGCGTACAATCTCCGGCAGCTTGCATTGGGCCCCCCCACATTTGGAAGGAGCCGGCCGAGCGCCGACGCTGCTCCGATCAGCCTGGGGGCGAGACACTTGAAGTGCTCTTTGAACGTCCACCGGCTGTCTAGGACGATGCCCAGGTACCGCATCGTCGGTTTGACAGCGATGGACGTCCCCCCCACGACCAGATTCAGGCCCGCCGGAGGGCCCCTCCGAGGCCCGTGGAAGCACACGGCCTCGGACTTGCTCAGGGCCACCTCCAGCCCCAACCTCCGGATTCGAGCCACGACCGATGCCACACCAGCCGTGGCCCGAGTCACTGCCTCCCTGTACGTGCTGCCGCGGGCCGTCACCAGTGTGTCGTCGGCGTAGCACGTCACACTGACCCCCGGCAGCCTGGTCCCCCTCAGCGCCCAGTCGTATCCGATGTTCCACAGGAGTGGTCCTAGGACCGACCCCTGTGGAACACCGCATGTCACTTTCCGCTCCTGCCATCCTTGGTGCACCGGGTACCTGACGGCTCTATCGGTGAGATAGTCCTCTACCGTCTTCCTCAGGTACTCGGGCACTGCGTGGCGCCTCAGTGCCGCCGTGATGCTTGCCCAGGGCAAGGAGTTGAAGGCATTGGCGATGTCTAAGGACACCGCCAACACGACCTCACCCCGGGCCACCGCTTCGTCCGCCAGAGCCCTCACCCGCGCGATTGCGTCTATGGTGGACCTGCCCCCACGGAACCCAAACTGGTGGGCACTGAGGTCCGGCCCCGCCTCCGACAGATGCCGGACGAGCCGGGCAGCCACCACTCGCTCCAGCAGTTTGCCCAACTCGTCCAGAAGGACGATAGGCCTGTAGGCCGAAGGCGAGTCTGCCGGTCGCCCCTCCTTGCGCAGCAGCACAAGTTTCCCCGCCTTCCACGCGCGGGGGAACCGCCCCTGCGCCAAGCATGCGCTGAATAGCGCCCTCATCCGCGGCTCGAGTGGGCCCAGGGCCAGGACCAGGGCCCGGCCGGGGACTCCGTCGGGGCCGGGGGCAGTGTTTTTGGCTCGAAGCCGCAGCACCGCTGCCCCCAGCTCGCCTTCCGTTACTTCCGGCGCTTCTCCCTCATCCACGGTCCTGCCCCTGGGAGGCACCATGGTCGGAGGTGTGTGTTCCTCCCTTGTCGGAAACAGCGAGGTGACCACCTGCTCAAGGAGCTGCGGCTGGAGACTCTGCGTAAGTGGGGGTGCCCATGGGCGAAGCTTGCGCCTCACCATCTTGTACGGCCTTCCCCACGGGTCGCTGTTCAGAGTCTCCAGCATCTCTTCGTACGCGAGCTCCTTGGCCCTGCTGATGGCCACCTGGAGCGTCTTGACGGCCTCCGAGTATGCGGCATAAAGCCGCTCCTCTCTTGGCTCGTCCCTCCTTCGCCGTCTCCGACTTCGGGTGTACTCCCGCCTTGCAGAGACGCACGCCTCGCGCATTTGGGCGAGCTCTGCAGACCACCAGTACACCCTACGTTTGGGAGGAATCCGTCCGAGGCGCGACATTGACGCGTCACACACCTCCGTCAGGGCGCTGACCATCGCCCTTGCCTGGTCGTCGATCGGGCCGTCAGGCGCTGGCACCCAGGCCTGTACCAGGGCTGCCTCTTCTAGGGCCTCCCTGTCCAGGCGCTTGAGTGCCCAGCGTGGGCCATCCCCTTGCGGGGGCCGTCTCGGGCCTCTCGGGTCGGCCGGAAGAGTGGACACGTTGAACCGAATGTATCGGTGGTCCGATAGTGTTTCCACATCTTCCAGCACCTCCCAGCCCCGAACACGGCGTGCCAGGGCGGCGTTTGCGAAGGTGATATCCACGATAGAGCCGCCCTGTTGCCGCACGCACGTGTTTACCGACCCCCGATTGAGAACGACCAGCCCGGTCGCGATCGCCCACTCCTCCAGCTCCACACCACGGGCGTCCGTGGCCGGGGATCCCCACGCCGTGGATTTGGCGTTAAAATCCCCGCCCACGAGCACCATGCCAGGGCGCATTCTCCCGATCAGGGCCCCGACCTCGACGAGGAAACGCTCGAATTCGGCCAGGACCCGGTTCGGTGAGAAGTACACCCCGACCACCAGCGTGTCGCCGACCCATGCCGCGACGTAGCCGCGACCCCTCACCACTCTCGTGAGTGGCAGAGCGTTGGCTGTTGGCCCGCCGACAATGGCCACCAGGCCGTCCCGGTCGCCGGCCCAATTGTCCCTAGGAGGGACGGAATATGGCTCGGCGATGATCCCCACCTCTATTGACCACTCCGCCATGCTCTGGGCCAACAGGTCCTGGGCTCTGGCGGAGTGGTTGATATTCCCCTGGAGGAAGTGGATGGCCATTATCCTAAGGCCATCCTTTCAACCTCCTCATTCCGAGCCACAGGTGTCGACGTGGCCGGCTGGGAACGCTGCGAGGAGGCCCGGGGGCCATCGCCAGCTTTCCTCCCCTTTCTCGTGCGCTGCACAGAGCACGCCTTGGAGCCCAAGGTGTGGTCTGTGGGCTTGCCCGCAGCGCTGCACATCACACAGTGAGGTGCAGCCGAGCACTGCGCTGCCCTGTGTCCAGGTTGACCGCAGCGGTAGCAGAGATCGCTACGGTCTTCTTGGGCCTGGCACGTCGCCTTCACGTGGCCACCCTGCTGGCATCGGAAGCAGCGCTGGGCCCTGGCCTCTAACAACTTCACGTGGGCGGAGCTCCACCCCACTAGGAAGCGACCGCCATCCACGATCTTGCACGCCGCCGCTACCGGGCAACGCACCCACACCGTGCCGGACCCCCTAAAGTCCTGCCGAATCTCGCCAGTTTTGACGAGGTCGGCAGAACAGCCGCCCACCCGAGCGACGGCGGCCACCACATCGGCTGGCGTCACGGAGTCATCCAGGTCCGATATGCGCAGCTCAGCGCATTTCGTCGGTCTGGAGACCCGGAGTCCTTCGCCTAGCTTTTCGGCCAGCTCGTTTGCTAGCCGATCTGCCGTCTCGCTGGTGGTTGGTCCCGGCAGCTCCAGGATCCGCGCACCAGTTAATGCTCGCCGGCACCGCACGGCTGGGATGTCGAAGTCGGCGAGGGTAACCTTAGTCCTCGCCTCGGTCAGCACATCGCCGTATGACTTCCATTTGGCCTCGTGGCCCGGCTGTAGCGTGAGGACTACTGCCTGCGACCGCGGAGGGCGGAGCTTACGTCGTCGCTTAGCCTTAGTTTTGGCTTTGCCCTGGGGCTGCACGTTAGCCTGTGCAGCAGCAGCCTTCTTCTTCGCCCCGGCGCTGACCACCGTGGTCCATTGTCGGTCCATAGACGCTGGCGCCGGTGGCAGTGGCTGGGGCCTCCTAACTTCCGGAGCAATAACGGCGGGTTGTGCGCTCGCTTTGCCCTTCTTCTTCTTCCGTTTCGGTAGCTGCTCGACCGGTATATCCGTCGGAGGCTCCTTCCTGACAGCTTGTACTGCCTCTGGCGGTTGGGACCCCGACGCGGGTTCCTTTCCACCGGTCTTGGTCTTCTTGCCCGCCGCCAGTGGAGGCCGTAGTATCTTGGCAGGAAGTAGCCTCCCGTCCAACTCCAGGGCCTCGAATCGGGCGTTCATCATCGCGACGATGGTTGCCCGCTCCGACGACGGCTCCGTCTGCACCGTTTGAGGTGCCTTCTCCGGCTCCTGCTGCATCCTGGCTTCGATCCTTGCCAGATTGGCCTGCATCTCCGTCAGTTGGGACTGAAGTCGAGCGTTTGCCGCCTCGAGCCGCTTTATCTCGTCCGATGACGTGCGCGACACCAGGGCCTGGAAGGCGTCCGTTATGGCGGCACACGCTAAATTCAGCTTGCGCTGATGGCCGCCCTTCAGGTTGCCGGACGTCTTGACCACCATTCTTATGGCGTCCACGCTGTCCTTCACCTGCCTGTCAAGGACATATGCAGGCTGTGCATCCACCTCGTCCTCGGACGGATCCAAGGGCCACTTAACCGCCCCGGTTCCGGATCCAGATGAATGGCGGATCCGGATGGGCATCCTGCTGACCTCCTGTTCCGCAGTCAGTCTCATAGCTTCCCGCACTTCGGCGTTATATTGCCTCTGCGCGGCAGCTTTGGTGAGGAACTCACTCTTAGTGCGAGGCTTGGCGCGAGCTCTTGAAAAGAACTCTGGCTCCTCACTCTCGCTTCCGGTTTCCGCCCCCAGTTTTCTCCTCTTGGTTCCGGTGTCCCAGAACCTACCACGACACTCCGGGGAGCGCGACCGCGCAGTGCGCACGCTCGCGTCCGATTCCGCCTCCATCGGTGACTCAGCTCTGGAGCTTGTCAGATCCGTACGGGTCAACACGACCCGCGGCTCCAGGAATGGGGACAAGTTCTTCCGTCCCTGCCTTGCGCTCCTTCGCAACTTCTCGAGAGCGACCTGCTCTCCCTCTCCGACTCCCACATCTCCACCTCCAACATCTCCGACTCTCTCCTCCGCTCGCCCCGCGAGCCCCTCACACCAGTTGCTCCCCCCAGATACGTTGGAGCAGGACGCACTAAGTGCGCCGAGGGATTCCCCGGCCGGTTGGCCGGGACCCTCCTGGGTATTACTTTTGCTGAGTGTGACTTCCATGGTTTTCCTTTTTTGAAGGGTGGGGTCCCTCTTGCCGCCCTTGGGACCGGGTTCCCCCCGGCCATGCATCCCATCGCCGGGCGGCAGAGCTTAGGATTCGGGGGAACAAAAGGGGGGAGGGTGGAAAGGGAAGGAATAGGGAAGGATTCAGAACAATCTGTCCTGATGGGAAGAGGTGTATGGGGAGGAAGAGATAGGGGAAGGGATGGGATAGGGTGGGATGTGCCGCTCTTGGTAATGCCCCTCACCACGAGCCTGCCCGGTATGGTTGGACCTATCCGGTATAGCCTCAGTGGATCATCGGGACACGCAAGCCCCCCCACCACGACAAGGTGGCGGCAACGTCGGGGGGGAACCTAACCTAACCTAACCTAACCTAACCTAACCTAACCTAACCTAACCTAACCTAACCTAACCTAACCTAACCTAACCTTTTTTTTTTTTTTTTTTTTTTTTTTAACCCAGGGAAATCTTTAGGTAAAGATACCCGGCGGCCGGGGATTGACCGCCGTACACGGTTATGTCGGTTATCTGCATTCCGACTAAAACCCTGGGGTGCTCTACATGTCGCTACTCGCTGGGTATGTGGGAGCGCCGAAGCATTCTTCCACGTACCCAGCAGCGACGGCCTGAAGGGCCTCCTCTCGGTCGTCGGCAACGGGGGCCGGGGTTCCAGTCCTAAGGACTGGACTCCCGGTCCCCGCCGCCACGCCTTGAGTTGCGTGCGAGAGCACACGCGCACAGTCTTGAGCCCGAAGACTGAAATGTTGGGTGGCCGACTGTCCCAAATCGGCCACCCTCGGGCTCGGGGGTGGAAGGAGCCTAGAAGAGGCAACCCTCCGGCGCCCGTTTCTCCTGCGGCGGATGGAGTGGGTGGTGCTGACCTCCCTCTCCCGTTCCGCCGCCTCCTTTGCGTGCATCACACGCTCGCAAAAGGAGCGGAGGGCGCCCCACGACCTTTCGCTCTCGACAATGGCCCGGGCCACTGTCGGCAACGAGAGGTCGCCTCCTACCACGGCGCAGAGTTCTGCGCGCTCACTCGCCCAGGCCGGGCAAACCTCCAGCGTGTGCTGGGCTTCCTCCTCGGCGCACCCGTCACAGTGGTGGCATACGGGGGACGGCTCCCTCCCGGCTATGCGATGCAGATACCTCCCGAAGCACCCGTGCCCCGAGAGGATCTGCGTCAGCCGGAAGGACAACACGCCGTGTCCACGCCCGAGCCACTCCCTCAGCACTGGACGGATGGCACCGATGGTCCGAAGCCCTGCACTAGGCTGCTCCAGCCTGGCCTCCCACTCGTCTACAGCGAGCGCGCGCAGCTCAGCTCTGCGCCCCTCCACCTCGCGCGGTGCGGGCCTGTCGCCCCGGGCCAGCGCCTCCTGACGCCACATATACAGTGACGCCAGGGCTCTCGCCTCAAGGTCCCAGGGCAACGAGCCCGCCAACGCGCATGCCGCCTCCTTGGAGATCGTGCGATACCCCCGGATCGCCCTGATCGCCACCACCCTCTGCGGTCTTTGCAGAGCGCAGATGGTGCGGCGATTCAAGGCATCCGCCCAAACGGGGGCCCCATAAAGGGCCATGGATCGCACGACCCCCAAGTACAGCCGCCTGCAGAGGCCGCCTGGCTCCCCTATGTTAGGCAGCAGCCGCCCGAGGGCAGACGCCGCCCCCATCACCCGCGGGATCAGGCGCTCGAAGTGGGCCGCAAAGTCCCACCGTCCGTCCAACGTGAGCCCCAGGTACTTCATTACCGGGCCCACGTCGATACGGACACCCCCCACGACAATGTGGGCGTCCCGAGGTGGCGCCTGTCGGGGCCCGTGAAAACACAGCGCCTCCGACTTACTAAGCGCCACCTCGAGGCCCAGACGCCGAATGCGGCCCACCACTTGCGCCACCCCCGCGGTTGCACGGTAGGCGGCCTCCTGGAAGCTGGCGCCGCGGGCCGTGACCAGGGTGTCGTCAGCGTAACAAGTAACGCCCACACCCCGGATGCACGGCGTCCGCAGCACCCAATCATATCCGATGTTCCACAGGAGCGGTCCCAAGACCGACCCCTGTGGAACACCGCACATTACCCGGCGTTGGCCCCAGCCCTCTTGGCAGGGGTACACCACCGACCGCTCGCCCAGGTAGGCCCCGATGATTCGGCGCAGGTACAGGGGCACTCCATGAAACCGGAGCGCCTCCTGTATGCAGCTCCAGGGGAGGGAGTTGAATGCATTGGCGATGTCGAGAGACACCGCCAGCACAACCCCGCCCCCGGCAACCGCCTCCTGCGCTTGGGCCTTCACCTTGAGGAGCGCGTCGATGGTGGACCGCCCTCTCCGGAACCCAAACTGGTTCTCCGCCAGATCCGGACCGGCCCCCTCTAGGTGCTCGACGACACGGCATGCCACAATCCTCTCAAACAGCTTGCCGATGTCGTCGAGCAACACGATGGGCCGGTAGGCGGACGGAGAGTCCGGAGGACGCCCCTCCTTCTGGAGGAGGACTAGACGACCCGTCTTCCACCTCTGTGGGAATGTCCCTTGGGACAGACAGGCGTCGAATAGCCTCCTCAGGCGCTGCTCCAGGGCGTCCTCCGCCAGGGCCAGGGCCAACACACGTCCCGGAATTCCGTCGGGGCCAGGAGCGGTGTTCTTGGCACGAAGCCTCAGAATCGCCGCCCCCAGTTCCCCTTGGGACACTTCCGGGACCTCCCCCCCCTCGTCCGCTTCAGGAGCAGCCGCCGCCGCAGACCGCGACGCCATCGCCGGGGGCGAATGTTCCGCCCCGTGTGGGAACAGGGCGGAAACAACCGCCTCCCTGAGCTCAGGCTGGAGACTCTGGGTTACCGGGGGGGCCCAGGGGCGAAGTTTGCCCCTGACTGCCTTGTACGGCCTCCCCCACGGGTCCCGATTGAGCGTCTCCAGCGACTCCCTCCACGCCTGAGCCTTGGCTTCGGCGATCGCGATCTGCAGCGACTCCTTCGCCCCCCTGTAGGCGGCGTACAGCGCGGCCTCCTCCGCCTCATGCGAAGGGCCCCTGCGCCTCCTCCTGCGGTGTCTGGTGTACTGGCGCTTCGCCACCACGCACGCCGCCCTTAGTTGGGCGATCTCCGCGGACCACCAGTACACCTGACCTCTGGGAGGGCGCGGGCTGGTTCGAGACATGGACGCTTCGCAAATCCGCGTCAGCGTCTCCTGGAACCAACCCGCCTCCTCCTCCACCGCCACCGCGGGGCCCTCGGGCGCAGACACCCAGGCCTGCACTGCCGCCGCCTCTTTGGCCACCTCCACGTCTAGTGTGTTGAGGCGCCAGGTGGCATTCCCCCTTGGGGAACGACTGGGCGTCCGGAGCGACGTGGAGACGTCGAATCGGATGTATCGGTGATCCGACAAGGTCTCCACGTGCTCCAGGACCTTCCAGCCCTTGACACGGCGCACCAGGGTGGAGGACGCGAACGACACGTCCACGATGGATCCACCCTGAAACCGCACGCACGTGTCAACGGCCCCCCTATTCAGGACCGACAGGTCGTTGGTCAGAAGCCACTCCTCGAGATGCTCACCCCGCGCGTCCGTCGCAGGGGATCCCCATGCCCTTGACTTGGCATTGAGGTCCCCAACAACTAGCACGGGGTGAGGATGGCTCCGTCCGATCAGGGCCCCCACCTCGTCCAAGAAACTCTCGAACTCGGCGAGGGGTCTGTTGGGGGAGAAATAGACAGAAACTATCACAATCTCCCCCAACAGAGCCGCCACGAACCCATCTCCCCTCACAACCTGTGCGAAGGGAGGGCAGTCCGCGGCGCCCCGACGGACGATGGCAGCAACGCCCTGTCGGTCCGCGACCCAGTCGTCCCCCGGAGGGATCCGGTACGGCTCCGACACCGCAGCCACCGCGATCTTCCACTGCGCCAGGCTCTGGGCCAGCAGGTCCTGGGCCCTGGCGCAGTGGTTGATGTTCGCCTGCAGCAGTCGTAGGGGTGCCGTTATCCCAGGGACATTGGAACCCCCACGTCCGCCGCCGCGCTGGTGCTTGGCTGCGGGTTCGGAGCGGCGCCGGCCTTCCTTGGCTTGGCGCGCCTCCGCTTCCTCTTTTTGGCCTGCGCCGCGACGCAGGTCTTCGCTCCCACCGTGTGGGAGGCTGGCAGCTCTGAAGCCGCGCACACCGTGCAGTGGGGCGCGGCAGAGCAAGCGCTAGCCTTGTGACCGAGCTGGCCACATCGGTAGCACTGCCCGCCGCGATCCACCTCGGACTCGCACTGCTCCCGCACATGCCCCACCTCGAGGCAGCGGAAGCAGCGCATGGGGCGCGGCTTCAGCAGTCTGACCTGCACCGAGACCCAACCGATGAGTAGCCTCCCCGAACCGAGCACCTTATTGGCAGCCGCCGCAGGGCAGCTGACCAACACTGTGCCCAGTCCGAAGTGGTTACGACGGATGGGGCCCGGCCTGACAGACGCCTCCGAGCACCCACCAGCTCTGGCCACCGCCGCGACGACCTGTTCGGGCGACGTCGAGTCATCCAGACCGAGGATGCGCAAATCGGCGCACCTCGTCGGCCTGGAGATTTTTAGGTCGCCCTCGCCAACCACCTCTCTCAACCTTTCGGCGAGGGCGTCCGCTTTCTCGGCGCTGTTGGCGCCCGTCACCAAAAACATACGGGCGCCTGTGGCGGCCACCTTGAATTGCATCCCCGTGATGCCTAGGCTGGCCGGGTCCACCTTGGACTGGGCGTCCTTTATCGCCGCCTGGTAAGTCACGCCCTTGTCCGCAGCCCACGGCTGCAGCTTCAGCACTACAGCCGAGGACTTGGGGACATGGGCGCGAACATTGGCTGCCTGTCCCACCGTGGGCGGCTGCTGCACCTTCTTGCGCGCCGCCACCACGCTCCACGCGGTTGTTGTTGCGGGAGCCGTCTTCTTCTCGGGCTTCTTGGGCCCTGGTTTGCTCGGGGGGCCGCCGGTTTCGGCAGTCGGGTTGGAGGCGGGTTGGGATTTCTTCTTCCCGGTTCGCCTCTTCTTGCCCCCCCGGCGGGTCCCCAGACCCACCGTCTCGCTCTCCTGCGGCGGCTGAGCCGGCCCTGGTGCAGGTGCGGGTGGCGTGGGCACCGTGGTTTTCGCCCGGTCCGCAGCCAGCGGAGGGCGGATACGCTGCTCGGGGAGCAGCCTCCCATCCTTCGCCAGCGCCTCAAACCGCGCGTTGACCATGGAGCCCACCTGCTTCATGATGGCGCTCGTCAGGGCCTCCACGTCTCCATTCGCCGCACTCGCAGGCGCCGGCTTCGGCGTCTCCAGCGCAGTGCGCATGTCGGTGCGGAGCTGCGCTACCTCCTTCCGCATTGCCGACAGTTCTGCCATAAGGCTGGCATTCAGCGCGGCCAGCCTCCTGGTTTCGCTGTCGGAGGTGCGGGTCTGCAGCTCCTGCACCAACTCCGCCAGTGCCGAGGCCGACTCCTGCAGCCCCCTCTTAAAAGTGCCCTTGAGGTTGTTGGACCTCGCGGCAACCTTCTGCACGATTGCCACGGAGTCCAACGCCCTCTGGACGATATCAACCGCGGGCAATTCAAAGATTGACTTACCCGCGGTCCCCTCCTTGGCGGCGACGGGACGCAGCTGGTCCGCCATCGCTGCCACCTCCTCTTCGGCCACCTTTTCGGCCTCGGATCGCCGGAACGCCGCGACCTCCGACCTCGGCGTCAACAGCCCTCCCGCCTTCTGCAGCCTCGGTCGCCTCTCTCTGGCGAACCTCTTCAGGCTACCCGCCTCGGAAGCTGACCCACTCTCAGAGTCAGAGCAATTCCTGGAGCGGGACCGCTTTCTACCCCCGAAGAACCTGGAACAGATCTCGGCATCAGGTTCTTCCACGACCATGTCGCCGTCATCGACCACCACTACATCCGCAGCAACTCCCGCTGCACCTCCTTCTCTCTCTCCTCCTTCCACTCCCGCTCGCCCCGCGAGCCTCCCACACTGGTTGCCCCCCCCAGATACGTCGGGGCTGGGCGCACAAAGTGCGCCGAGGGATTCCCCGGCCGGTTGGCCGGGACCCTCCTGGGTAATAGTTTTGCCAAGTGTGCCTTTCATCTTTTCCTTTTTTGGAGGGTGGGGTCCCTCGTGGGTGCCGCCCTTGGGACCGGGTTCCCCCCGGCCATGCATCCCATCGCCGGGCGGCAGAGCTTAGGATTCGGGGGAACAAAGGGGGAGGGTGGAAAGGGAAGGAATAGGGAAGGATTCAGAACAATGAGTCCTGATGGGAAGAGGTGTATGGAGAGGAAGGGATAGGGGGAAGGGATGGGATAGGGTCCCAGAGCCCCGGCGGTGGCCATCAGTCGCGGTGCCAACCGCCGGAAGTGCTCCTCAAACCTCCATCGACCGTCGAGAAAGAGTCCAAGATATTTCATCGAGGACCCGACGGCGATGGAGGTTCCGCCCACCACTATGGCGGCTCCCGGCGGTGGCCCGCGTCGGGGCCCATGGAAAACCAGGGCCTCCGACTTACTGAGGGCCACCTCGAGCCCCAGGGCACGGATCCTCCCCACCACCTGCGCCACAGCAGCCGTGGCGAGAAGGGAGGCTTCACGATAGGTGCTGCCGCGGGCCGTCACGAGGGTGTCGTCTGCATAACACACCAGACTGACCCCTCGCAACGTTGCACCGCGCAGCACCCAATCGTAGCCGATGTTCCACAGGTGCGGTCCGAGGACCGACCCCTGTGGAACACCGCACGTCATCTCCCTCCTCCCAGGGCCGCTGCTGCCCTCCCCCTTCGGGAAAACTACATCCCGACCGACGAAGTAGTCGGCGATGACCTCCTGGAGGTACTGCGGTACGCCGTGGTACCGCAGTCCCTCTTTGATCGTCTCCCAGGGTAGCGTGTTAAATGCGTTGCGGATGTCTAATGACACCGCAAACAACACGCCCCCCTGGGAGACGGCCCCCTCGGCGAGGTCCCTGACCCGCGCCACGGCATCCACGGTCGACCGACCCCGGCGGAAGCCGAACTGCGCGTCGTCCAGTCCCGGATCCATGGACTCGACGAGGCGCCCAGCGAGCACACGCTCGAATAACTTGGGCACCTCGTCGATTACCACCACCGGGCGGTACGACGACGCCTGTCCGGCCGGGCGACCGTCCTTCTGCAGAAGGACGAGTCTGCCCGTTTTCCACCGCCGGGGGAATCGACCTTGCTCCATGCACGCGGAGAACAGGGACCTCACCCTTTCGCCGAGCTCCTCCAGCGCAATCGCTAGGACGACCCCCGGAACACCGTCGGGGCCCGGGGCGGTTCTCTTAGACTTGAGTCTGAGAATCGCCGCCCCGAATTCGCCCTCCGACACAGGTTCCGGGGAAGTGTCCGTTCGCGACTGGCTGGAGGAGGAGGCGGAGGTCATCGCCGGTGGCACCCATGTACCCCGAGCGGGGAATAGGGTGCCGACCACTTCGTCCACCAGTGCCCCGTCCAGACTGACCGTCAGCGGGGGAGCCCAGGGCCGTAGTTTGTTACGTACGGCCCTGTAGGGCCTCCCCCACGGGTCGCCGTCGAGAAGCCGCAGCCACTCCTGCCACGCCGCCTCCTTGGCCTGCGCTATCGCCACCTTGAAGGCGGCACGCGCGGCCCTGTAGGCGGCGTGGAGGGTTTCCTCCTCCTGGGTGTCACGGACTCTTCGCCGTCTGCATCGGGTGTACCGGCGGCGCGCTCTCCCGCACGCCACCCGCATTTGGCGGAGCTCCATGCTCCACCAGTACACCCGACGCCGTGGAGGGAGCGGTCTGGCCTTCGGCATTGCCCTATCGCATATGCGAGTCAGGGCAACGCCGAGGCGCTCCGCTTCCCCATCCACGTCGGCTTCGATCTCAGAGCCGGACACCCAGTCTTCGAAGACTGCGGCTTCCCGTGCGACCTCTTGGTCTAGACGGGACACCACCCACCTCGGTCCGTCCCCAACACGGGGCCGGACAGTCCCCCTCGACGTGAGAGGGACCGTCGTGGTGGAGTGCGCGGAGACATCGAATCGAATATACCGATGATCCGATAGCGTCTCCACGTTCTCCACCACCCTCCAGCTTTGGACACGGCGCGCCAGGGCGGGCGACGCGAAGGACACGTCGACTATAGAGCCGCCCTGTTGCCGCACGCACGTGTCCACCGACCCCGTGTTGAGGAGGGACAGGCCCGCAGAGACCGCCCAGTCCTCCAACGTCTCACCCCGTGCATCCGTCGCTCGAGACCCCCACGCCGTGGATTTGGCGTTGAAGTCTCCAGCGACTAGCACGGGGCAGGGGTATACCTGCCCAACCAGCGCGCCGACCTCGACGAGCAATTGCTCGAAGTCGGCGAGGCTCCGGTTGGGCGAGAAATACACCCCTACTACTGCAATGCCGCCCGTGACCGCCAGAACGCACCCTCTGCCCTTCACGATTCGTTCGAAGGGCGGGGCGCCGGTGGCGGTCGGGGCGGCTATGGCCACCAAGCCGTCGTGGTCCCCGACCCAGTCCGTCCGGGCGGGAACAAAATACGGCTCGGCAACCACGGCCACCTGTATCCCCCACTGTACCAGGGTCTGGACAAGCAAGTCCTGTGCCCTGGCACAGTGGTTGATGTTGGCCTGCAGTAGCGAGACTCTCCCAGCCATTTACTGGGCGGTCTCGACGGGCTCCGTCTCCATCGCGACCTCTGGTCGCGAGGAGGCTTCCGGCTCGGCGGCACTGACGCCCCGAGCCTTCTTCCTCTTCCTCCTCTTCTTTTTCTTCTGCCCCGGCTTCGGGGAGCCTTTCTTGCTCCCCGCGGGGCAGCCCGCTCCCCCGAGGGGGTGGCCTGCCGGTCTGCCGGCCGTCGCTGCGCAGACTGCGCAGTTCGGCTCGGCCCGGCACTCTCGCGCCCGATGGTCGGGTTTCCCGCAGCGGTAACACAGACCACTGCGGTCCACCCCTGCCTTACAAATGGCGCCGACGTGACCGACCTCAAGGCACTTGTAGCACCTGAGTGGGCGGGCATCCAGGAGTGTCACCTTTGCGGACACCCAGCCCACCCTTAGTCGGCCCGCGTCGACGACCACTTTGGCTGCGGCCATCGGGCAGCTAAGCCAGAGCGACCCCCTCGGGCCCATTTGGCCGGGCCGAATGCATTCGGCCCGGCAGCCTCCCTTCTCGGCCACGGCTGTGACCACCTCGGCGGGGGTGACGGAATCGTCTAGCTCCGTCACCCTGATCTCCGCCCGCTTTTCGGGGCGGGAGACGCGCGCCACCTCTGCGCTGAGGACCTCCCGTAGCTCAGCAGCTAGGGAGTCTGCCTTTTCGGCGCCCGCTTCGTCGAAAATTTCGAACATGCGGGCGCCTGTGACAGTTGTCCTACAGCGCATGTTCGTGATGCCAAGGCCTGGGAACTTGTCCTTGAGCCTGTCCCTGGCCTCGGTCATCACGGAAAGATAGGTGGCGCCCTTTTCCGCCGCCCCTGGAAGCAGGGTGATGGTCACCGCCGCCGCTCTTGGGGCCCGCAGTCTGGCCGCCGCCTTCTTCTTCTCCTTTTTTGACGCCGTTGCCGGCGCCGTTGGCCTACCCTGGGCTGCGCTTCGGGCACCCCTTGCGGCCACCACGTTCCACCCCTCCGTAAGCGGAGGTGGTGGAGGGGCGGGCCGGATCGGGCTCGGCTCCCGCAGGGGTGCCGGCTCCGAGGCCACCGCCTTGCTCTTGCCCTTGCCTTTCCCCTTGCCTTTGCCCTTACCCGTGGTGGGTTGGGGCTGGGCAGTGGGGGGGGCTGGGGCTGGGGCTGGCTTGGACTTCGGCGCTGGCCCGGCAACCACGGTGGGCTTTGGGGGGACCTTTTGGGTCCCCGAACCCGACGGCTGCGGCGATGTCGTTGCCGCAGCCTCCGCCCTCCTTTTATCGGCCGCTAGTGGCGGCCGAAGGATCGGCTCCGGCAGCAGGCGATCCCTGATGCCGTCGAACCTCGCGTTCAGCATCGCGCTGAACTGCGCGACGCTTGCCCGCGAGGTCTCCTCCAAGAGAGCCTTGATGGAGGCATCAGGGGTGGCAGCCGGTGCCGGCTGCTGCTGCCGGAGCTCAGCCACTTCCCGGCTCAGGTCCGCCAATTTGGCGGACAACTGCCGGTTGGCAGCCTCCAAGTGGGCGACCTCCTCCGTGATGGTACGGACCCTCATGCTGGCTGCGGCCTCCTTGACGAGGCCGGCCGCATCCCTAAGGGTCCGCACCGAGGTGCCCTTCAGGTTCTTGGACGTCGCGGCCACGTGCTCCACCGTGGCCGCGGCGTCCACCATGAGGCCGAACAGCGCAGCCAAAGACTGCGCTGTGTCCTCCCCCCTCGTCGGCGGATTCAGAGCGCGGCGGCAATTGTGTCGAGACTCCTTCAAGGCTCTCGACCTCGCCGCCACGCTCTCCTCGGCATCGAGGAGCAGCTGCTCCGCCTTAGCGGCGGACAGCTGCGCCCTGGCCTCCGTCAGACCCGCACACTCTGCGTCTGTGGTCGGGCGGCTTCGCCCGCGCTTAGTTTTGTGGGCTACCCCTTTGGCTAGCCCACAAAGCACTTCCTCCTCTCCGTCCTCGGCCGATCGCTTTCGCCACGACCGACCGAGAACATCTTCCTCCATTGGAGTTGCGGGTGGTGTCACCGACACCAGGCTGCTGCAGTCGGAGTCAGACTCCGACAGGCGGGTGACCATCACCCGCAACTCCCGCATTAGGCATGGCACGCCTGTGCCCACGCCCGACGCCTCCTCACCCGACGAAGAACGTGGCACGCCTGTGCCCACGTTCGACAACCTCCTTTGGAGGAGTGGCGCGACTGCGCCGACCCCTGCTCCCTCTTCCACTGTCGCGTGTGGCACTCCTGTGCCCACACGCGACGACCTACGGAGTGGCACGCCTGTGCCAGACTCCTGTGCGCTGAGCGCACCTACCTCCACCGTCGGACGTGGCACGCCTGTGCCCACGCCCGATAACTCCGCTCGCTCCCCGAGCTCTGCACAAAAAGTGCCCCCCCCAGATACGCGGGGGCTGGACGCACAAAGTGCGCCGAGGGATTCCCCGGTCGTTGGACCGGGACCCTCCTGGGTAGTAAATTCCCTTGTTGTGCTTTCCATGTTTGCCTTTTTTGGAGGGTGGGGTCCCTCGTGGGTGCCGCCCTTGGGACCGGGTTCCCCCCGGCCATGCATCCCATCGCCGGGCGGCAGAGCTTAGGATTCGGGGGAACAAAGGGGGAGGGTGGAAAGGGAAGGAATAGGGAAGGATTCAGAACAATGTGTCCTGATGGGAAGAGGAGAATGGAGAGGAAGGGATAGGGGAAGGGATGGGATAGGGTGGGATGTGCCGCTCTTGGTAATGCCCCTCACCACGAGCCTGCCCGGTATGGTTGGACCTATCCGGTATAGCCTCAGTGGATCATTGGGACACGCAAGCCCCCCCACCACGACAAGGTGGCGGCAACGTCGGGGGGGCCTCGGCCGAACCTTTTTTTTTTTTTTTTTTTTTTTTTTTTTTTTTTTTTTTTTTTTTTTTTTTTTTTTTTTTTTTTTTTTTTTTTTTTTTTTTTTTTTTTTTTTTTTTTTTTTTTATCGCTGGGAAAAATGCGTTACGCATACCCTCCCCGTCGGGGGACAGGGAGGGTTATGTGGGACTCCCCGGTTGCTAGTCAACCGGTATACCCACTAAACGACCCAGCGGCACTCCTTCCTCGCCTTTGTGGGGGGGGACTGGGAATCTGGCGCAGCCCTTGCGTCCAGTCCCCCCCGGCGACCGCCCGCCCTCTCGGCGGGCCCTTCTCGTCCCCCTCCTCGTGCTGGGAGGGGGATCTGGGAATGACCGCGAGTGCTCGGCCATTCCCTCCCGCTACGGTGGTGCACCGTGCAATGCGGGAGTGGGCGCCCCCGCGCCCTTTCTCCCGCTGGTCACCACCGCCTAGGGGGGGAGGTGACGGCGATCGTACTGTCGCCGCCTCCCCCCCCTCCTTCGCCGGCGGAGCTGTGACGCGAGGGGATCGTCCTCCCGCGCACGCTCCGCCGCCTCCTTCTGCGATATCACCTCTTCGCAGAAGGAGGCTACCGCCGCCCAGGCGCTCTCGCTTCCCAGCATGCCCCTAATCACGCTGGGAAGCGAGAGATCGGGCCCAACCACCGCCGTCAGACCGCGGCGCAGCTCCGACCAAGCCGGGCACACCTCCAGGGTGTGCTGCGCCGTGTCCTCTGCCGCGCCGCAGTCGTGGCACGCCGGGGACTCCTCCCTCCGAATCCGGTGCAGGTACGATCCGAAGCACCCATGCCCGGACAATACCTGCACCAGACGGAACGAGAGGAATCCGTGGGACCGCTCGAGCCACTCCCGCAGGACCGGCCCCAGCGCGTCCAGGGTCCGGCGGCCGAAGGCGGCGGCGGCGAGGTCCTCCGCCCAATGGTGGACGATGGCGTCCCCTGCCTCCCGCCGGACGGCCTCCCGCTCTTCCGCGGCGGGGCGCTCCCCAAGAGCTCTGCGCCGTGCCGTCCACTCATACACTCTGGCGAGCACCCACGCCTCGAGCTCCCAAGGAGGGGTGCCCGCCAGAGCGCACGCCGCAGAGAAGCCCACTGAGCGGTAGGCCCTCGCCACCCGCAGTGCAATGGCCCTTTGAGGCCTGCGGATGGCGGTGGCATTCTCCCTCCTTTGGAGGGAGTCCGCCCAGATGGGCGCCCCGTAAAGGGCCATGCTCCTGAGGATGCCGGCATACAAGCGCCGGCATCGCGCCCCGGGCCCCCCCAGATTTGGGAGGAGCCACGCCAAAGCGCCCGCGGTCTTCAGCAGGCGCGTCGACAGCCCGCTAAAATGCGGGCCGAAGCGCCACCTGCTGTCGAGGACAAGACCCAGATATTTCATCTGGGTCTTGACCCCGATCGGGACGCCCTCCACGGTTATATGGCCGTCCGGCGGGATGCGCTGCCGAGGCCCGTGGAAGAACACGGCCTCGGTGCCTCGGCCGAACCTAACCTAACCTAACCTAACCTAACCTAACCTTTTTTTTTTTTTTTTTTTATACTGCCGTCCTACACCTACGTCGGGGGTCGCGGGAACTTATGATACTTCCGCAACCCCCGACTGGTGCCGGCCCGCGACTGCGCGAGCCTCATCTCGTCAAGGGGGGAGTGAGAGACTCCCCCCCATGACTTTACATCACCTCGGGTCCTGTGGTGTAGGGAGCGACGGCCGTTCCCAGGTCCGTCGCTCCTGGACCCATTTAGGGGGGGCGAAAGAGGGCGTTGTCCGCCCTTCGCCGCCGCCCGGTGCGCCTGCTGCGGGCCGGGTGAGTGGAGAACATCTCCCTCTCCCTTTCCGCAGCCTCCTTCTGCGAGATGACTGTCTCGCAGAAGGAAACCACTGCGTCCCAGCACCTCTCACTGCCAACCATCGAATCGACTATGGCTGGCAGCGAGAGGTCGTTGCCTACTTCTAAGACGAGGGCACGACGCGGCTCCTCCCAAGCGGCACACTCTGCCAGCGTATGCCGCGCCGTGTCCTCCCGACAATTGACGCAGTGGTGACACCGGGCGTCCGGCTCCCTGTTTATGCGACACAGGTACCTTCCGAAGCAACCGTGCCCCGAAAGGACCTGCGTCACCCGAAACGACAGAGAGCCGTGCGGCCTCTCGAGCCAGCGCTCGAGCACCGGCCGAACCGCCTCGACAGTGGCGAAACCGGCGGTAGGGCATGACAGCCTGTCCCGCCACTTCGCCACCAGGACCTCGCGGAGTTGAGACCGACGCAGCTCTATTTGTCGCTGCATCGGTACTTCACCTCGCGTACTCGCCCCCTCGCGCCACACATAAAGTGACGCGAGTACGCTCGCCTCGAGGTCCCAGGGTGGAGATCCGGCCAGTGCACAGGCCGCCTCGCAGGAGATCGTGCGATAGCCCCTTATGACTCTGACGGCCATCGCTCTCTGCGGTCTTCGCAATATTGCGATGCTACCGGCCGTCAGGTCAGTTGCCCAGATCGGGGCCCCGTACAGGGCCATCGATCGCACGATCCCCATGTAGAGACGCCTGCATTCCGCCCTCGGCCCCCCCAGATTCGGGAGCAGCGTTGCTAGCGCACCAGAAGCGCCCAGCAATTTGGGCGCCAGCCGTCGAAAATGGGGTCCGAAATCCCATCTGCTGTCGAGCACCAGTCCCAGGTATTTCATGGTGGACTCGACAGCGATCCGGACCCCTCCGACCAGGATATGAGAACCGGCCGGCGGCGCCCGCCGGGGGCCATGAAACACCATGGCCTCCGACTTGCTGAGGGCCACCTCCAGTCCGAGGCGACGTATGCGGCCCACCACTTGTGAGACCGCAGCCGTCGCCAGCAACGCTGCCTCCCTGTACGAGCTCCCCCGGGCAGTGACCAGCGTGTCATCCGCATAACACGTCAGGTCGACCCCGGGTCGGAGCTCGCCCCTCAGCACCCAATCGTACCCGATGTTCCACAGGAGCGGGCCAAGAACCGACCCCTGCGGAACACCGCACGACATGTGGCGCTGGTTCTCGCCATCACGTCCCATGTAGGTGACACTCCTCTGGGACAGATAAGCCCCAACTATGCGGCGGAGGTAGGGAGGCACCCGATGGTAAAGCAGTGCCTCCCGTATACAACTCCAGGGCAGGGTATTGAAGGCATTGGAAATATCCAAGGACACCGCCAACATTACCCCGCCCCGGGATACTGCTTCCTCCGCCAGGACTCTCACCCGCGACACAGCGTGAATGGTGGAGCGCCCTTGCCGAAACCCAAATTGGCTGTCGTCCAAGTCCGGCCCCTCCCTGCTCAAGTGGCCGACGAGGCGGGCTGCAATAATCCGCTCGAACAGCTTGCCCACCTCGTCTAGCAGCACTATGGGCCGGTACGCGGACGGCGAGTCCGCAGGGCGCCCCGCTTTCCTGAGCAGGACCAGTCGACCATTTTTCCACAACGTGGGAAACTGGCCCCGCTCAAGGCACGCCGTGTAGAGTCCCATCAGTTGGGGCTCAAGCTCCTTCAGAGCGAGAGCTAACACGCAGCCGTGGATCCCGTCGGGCCCCGGAGCCACGTTCTTGGCTCGGAGCCTCATCACAGCTGCGCTCATCTCGCTCTGTGTCACCTCTGGGACGCTAGTGGCGTTCTCCTCTGCAGAAGACTCTGCGGCCGTAGGCAAAGCCATCGGCGGTGGAGTGTGCTCCAACCTAGCCGGAAAGAGGGCTGTGACCACTTCCTGCAGCAGCTCGGGTTGGAGACTCTGCGTAAGTGGGGGCGCCGCGGCTCGAAGTTTCCCTCGGACCGCACGATAAGGGCGCCCCCACGGGTCCACGTCTAGAGTCTCCAACATCTCCTTCCTGGCTTGGGTCTTTGCCTCGCCGATGGCCAGCCACAGAGTCTTCCTCGCCGCGCGGTACTCCTCGTACAGCGCGGCTTCTTCACCTTCGTCCCGACGACGTCTTCTCCGGTATCGGGTGTACTGGCGCCTGACCGCCACGCACGTGACGCGCAACCGTGCGATCTCGGCGGCCCACCAGTACACCTGGCGCCTTGCGGAATATCCGTGAATCCGGGGCATGGACGCGTCACAGATTTCCGTCATCGCCCCGCGAAACCGCAGCGCCTCCCGTTCGACGTCGACGGGACTGGTCGTTGCCGACTCCCAGCTCCAGGCCTGAACAATAGCAGCCTCCTCGAGAAGTTCCTTGTCGATGTGTCTACGTGCCCATCGCGGGCCGCCCGCTCGCAGGGCCGATGAGCCCCGCCCTTGGGCGGCCCGGGTGGAGACGTCGAAACGGATGTATCGGTGATCCGACAACGTCTCCACCTCCGACGCGACACGCCAGTCACGGACACGGGCCGCGACAGCAGGACTAGCAAACGAGACGTCTACTATCGATCCGCCCCGCTGTCGCACGCATGTGTGGACCGAGCCTCGATTCAGGACGATCAGACCTGTCGTGACCGCCCATTCCTCGAGCACCTCGCCCTTAGCGTCAGTTACAGGGGATCCCCACGCCGCAGACTTGGCGTTGAGATCCCCCAGCAACAGCACCGGGCGAGGATGGACTCGGCCCACAACGGCACCCAACTCGACAAGGAACCTCTCGAAGTCGGCGAGACTCTTGTTGGGCGAGAAATATGCCCCAACCGTGTAGATACCGTCCACGAGGGTGGCCACCCAGCCGTGGCCTCGGGACGGATCGACAAGAGTCTCGCCAATGATGGCCACCAAACCGTCCAAGTCTCCCACCCAGTTATCTCTGGGGGGGACAAAATACGGTTCGGCGACCACAGCCGCGTGAATCGACCACTCTGCCATGCTCTGGAGTAAAAGATCCTGAGCTCTAGCACAGTGGTTGATATTGCATTGGAGGAAATGGAAGAGCGCCGTTATGCGAAATCCATTCCCTCCGCACCATGCTCAGGCCGGGAGTCGGCCGAGGAACAGCCTGGCTGCGGAGGGTGTAAAGAGCCCCCGGCAGCCTTGGCAGTCCCTGTCGCCTTCTTCTTTGGCTGGGCGGATGCACCACAGGCCTTTCCGCCCGCCATGTGCCCAGCGGGCCTCCCTGCGCTTGCACAAAGGCAGCAGTTCGGCTCCGCGGAGCACTGCGCCGCTTTGTGGCCGGCTTGACCGCAGCGATAGCATTGCTCGCTGCGGTCTATTTCGCCGGTGCACCGTGCCCGAACATGCCCCATTTCAAGGCAACGGTAGCACCGTAACGGCCTGGGTTGCAACCGCTTCACCCTCGCCGCCACCCAGCCTACTAATAGACGCCCGGCATCGGCGACTTTGTTTGCCGCCGCCACCGGGCATCTAACCCATATCGTGCCGAGTCCAGAGGCATCGAGGCGAATCTCGCCCGTCTGTACGTCCTCGGGCGGACATCCACCAACCCGAGCGACCGCTGCCACGACCTCGGCGGAAGTCGTCGAGTCGTCCAACCCGGCGAGACGCAGTTCGGAGGTCTTCACGGGCCTGGACACCCGAACGTCCTCCGGACTGAGGACCTCCCTCAATTTGGCGGCCAGGACGTCCGCCTTTTCACCGCTAGAGGCACCCGGCACCTCAAGCAATCGCGCTCCCGTGATTGCCGATCTGACCCTTAGGCCAGACGGTATACCAAGATCGGGGAACGCGATTTTGTCTTTTGCCTTATCAATGACCGCCTTATAGGTGACGCCCCTTTCGACGGCTCCGGGCTGCAGTGTAATCACTACAGCCGCGGAGCGTGGGGCCCTAACCCTAGGCGGTCCCTGAGCCTTCTTGGGTGCCGGTGCCGGTGCTCCAACAGGTACCGATGGTGGCAGTGCCGTCTTTTGTTTACGGCGTCCCCTCTTGACCACCGTTGTCCAGGCCTCCGAGGGTGCGTTCGCCGTGGACGCGGTCTCTCGAGTTCCAGGTGCAGACGCACCCCCGGCAGACTGTTGGGTCCCCCCGGGCCTGCCGGGCGCGGCTGTCGGACCTGGTTTCCTCCTCGCATCGGCAGCAAGCGGCGGCCGAAGAGTCTCTGCCGGCAGGAGTCTCGACTCCAGCCCCTGAAGACGGGCATTCATCATGCCCCCGCACTGCAGCATGCAGATGCGTACGATCTTTTCGATCTCCGCATCCGCAGGTACAGGGGCAGGGACCGATGATGGGACCGACGGTGTCAGGTCAACGACGGGAGCGGAAACGGAGGCTGCTGGACGACTGCCCTGCCATTCCGCCCTCTGCGCGGCAAGCTCCCGCTTGAGGTCCTCGAGCTCAGATCTGAGACGACTATTCTCGTCCCAGAGTTTCGCCGTCTCCTCTGAGCTTGTGCGATTAAGGAGGACCCCAACTGCCTCCTTAATATCGTCAGCCGCCTCCTTCAGAGCGCGCGTGAACGTGCCCTTCAGGCTGCCAGATTTTGTGGCAACCTTCAGAACGACGTCCACGCCGTCTAAAACTTGGCGACTGAGCGCCACCGCCGACAGGCTTTCTCCGGCAGCCGCCTGAGCAGACCGTCTTTCCCGGGCCAGACGGGCCATTTCGCTGACCTCGTCAGCCGCTATTGCCTTCCGCTGCGCCCGCTTTGCGGCGTTTATCTCCGCCTTGTTGCTTTCCAACAACAGCGGTGACGCAGCGGAGTCTTCACTCGGGGCCCCAGGAGTCCCGTCGCTTTCCGCGCTCTCCAAACACATTGGAGCTGGCGTAGCGGGCCTTGCGGGCCGCAAGAAGCGACCCCGCGAGTCGCGGTCCGGCAGCCGAGCCGAAGCTCCGCCAGCCGAAGAACGGATTCGTCCCCTCCGCGCGGTGCAGATCTTCGCGGCCGATAGGTCCTCCTCGCTGGAAGAAACCCCCCTCGAGAGCGAATCACCGCTGCGTGGGCGCTTCCTCCAAAATTTCGTGGTGAGCCCGCGCGTGTCCTGGTTGGACAGTTGGTCCTTCTCAGGACATGAGCCTCCTCGGCTCTTGTTGTCGTCATTGACGGCAAGAGGATTCCTGTCGTCGCACAGGCGTTCCAGGCTAACCCGGACCTCTTTTTGCTGCGACGCAAGACTCGTTTGCTGAGGGTCGGCGGTGTTCTGCCGGCCCACAAGACTAGTGGTGCCCCCCCCAGATACGAAGGGGCTGCCTTCCGAAGAAGGGCGGGATTGTCCCTCCTTGAGTAGGAGGGTACCCGCCTGGGGATTGTTTCCATTAGCCTGTTTTTCCATATTTTCCTTTTAAGGGTAAGGTCCCTTTCCACGCTAGTGACCAGATTCCCTCTGGCCATTCATCCCCTCGGCACGCTAGACCTTGGGATTGGGGTAATTTTTGGAGAGGTTGTCTTCCTCGCGGCCCGAGCCTCAGTGGCCCGGACCCCCGGTCCTGAACTCAGGATTACGGGTTGGCCGACGACTGGATAGAACCAGTCGCCGCCCCAGCGCCGCCACGCTGCCGCCGGATGCCGGACAGACGCAGCGCGACCATGGCTTCCACCGTGCGCGAGCGCACAGTGTTAGCCAACCCTCCCTAATTTGCGCCCACTCACTCTCCCTCTGTAAGCAGAGGGGGGGTAGACGTTTTCCCCCTTTGTTGAGAATTAGCCGCCAGCGTCAAGTGTCCACCAAAAACTGGTGGGCACCTGAAGCCGGCGTTGCCCAGGGTGCGCCACGAGGAGGCTTCTCAACATGCACCCCAACCTATAAAAACCCAGGGGAATCCTCATAGGATACCCGGCAGCTCCGGGGGGAGCCGCCGGGTTATGTGGTGACTCACCGGCACAGAAGGTGCCGGTGCCTACCCACTAAACCCCTGGGGTTCCAAAGACGCCTGGGCGCCGTGTGGCGGGGCTGCGGGACACGCGTAAGCCTAGCAACCGCCTGCCCCGCCGGCGCTGCTCGGCCTCCCAAAAACACAGCTGGAGGCCGAGCCCGTCTCGGGGGGGCGGGACTCACGATGCGAAGACGCATGCGAGTCCCGCCCCCCTCTCAACTTCACCGGAGATGCCCATGGAACAATGGGCATCTCCGGCATGGGACCGTAGGCGTGGACGGCGGATCCCCCGATCCGCCGCCCCGGTCCCCGGCGTTACGGCGGCAACCGGCCCGCGAAGGCCAGTCGCCGCCTACCGCGCCTGCGGCGGCGAAGCGGGAGAGAGTTGACGTCGTCCTCTCTCACCCGCTCCGCCGCCTCCTTCTGCGACATGACTTGGCCGCAAAAGGTTGCGGCCGCCTCCCAGGCCTCCTCGCTGCCCACCATGGCCCTGATAAGGGCCGGCAACGAGAGGTCTGCGCCGACCGTCGCGGACAAGGCGGTGCGAGGAGTCGCCCAAGCGGGGCACTCCTCGCGCGTATGTTCCGCCGTGTCCGCGACGCCGGCCCCGCAGTGGTGGCACGTCTCCGTGGGCTCTCTGCCCGCCACCCGGCACAGGTATCGCCCGAAGCAACCGTGCCCGGTGATCACCTGTGTCAGGTGGAAGGTGAGAGCCCCGTGCCCCCGTTCGAGCCACTCCTTCAGGAGTGGTCGAACGGCGTCCACCACGTCCCGGCTCGTAGCCGGGTTCTCGAGGCGGGCCGTCCACTTCCGGAGGAGAACGCCGCGGGCGTCCTCCCTCCAGCTCGCGATCTCCCGCGGATGCGGACGGCCCCCGGCCTCCTTCGCTCGCCAGTACACCGCGGCGAGCACCTCGGCTTCGAGGTCCCACGGCGGCGTACCGGCGAGCACACACGCGCCGGCGCACGACACGGTGCGATACGCTCGGACCACCCTGAGCGCCATGGCGCGCTGCGGACGTCGCAGCGCAGCCTGGTTTCGGGCGCTCAGGGCTCCGGCCCATATCGGCGCTCCGTAGAGCGCCATGGAGCGTATCACACCGGCGTATAGGCGCCGGCAGGCCCTCCCAGGGCCCCCCACATTGGGGAGGATCCGTCCCAGAGCCCCGGCGGTGGCCATCAGTCGCGGTGCCAACCGCCGGAAGTGCTCCTCAAACCTCCATCGACCGTCGAGAACGAGTCCAAGATATTTCATCGAGGACCCGACGGCGATGGAGGTTCCGCCCACCACTATGGCGGCTCCCGGCGGTGGCCCGCGTCGGGGCCCATGGAAAACCAGGGCCTCCGACTTACTGAGGGCCACCTCGAGCCCCAGGGCACGGATCCTCCCCACCACCTGCGCCACAGCAGCCGTGGCGAGGAGGGAGGCTTCACGATAGGTGCCGCCGCGGGCCGTCACGAGGGTGTCGTCTGCATAACACACCAGACTGACCCCTCGCAACATTGCCCCGCGCAGCACCCAATCGTAGCCGATGTTCCACAGGTGCGGTCCGAGGACCGACCCCTGCGGAACACCGCACGTCATCTCCCTCCTCCCAGGGCCGCTGCTGCCCTCCCCCCTCGGGAACACAACGTCCCGACCGACGAAGTAGTCGGCGATGACCTCCTGGAGGTACTGCGGTACGCCGTGGTACCGCAGTCCTTCTTTGATCGTCTCCCAGGGTAGCGTGTTAAATGCGTTGCGGATGTCTAATGACACCGCAAACAACACGCCCCCCTGGGAGACGGCCCCCTCGGCGAGGTCCCTGACCCGCGCCACGGCATCCACGGTCGACCGACCCCGGCGGAAGCCGAACTGCGCGTCGTCCAGTCCCGGATCCATGGACTCGACGAGGCGCCCAGCGAGCACACGCTCGAATAACTTGGGCACCTCGTCGATTACCACCACCGGGCGGTACGACGACGCCTGTCCGGCCGGGCGACCGTCCTTCTGCAGAAGGACGAGTCTGCCCGTTTTCCACCGCCGGGGGAATCGACCCTGCTCCATGCACGCGGAGAACAGGGACCTCACCCTTTCGCCGAGCTCCTCCAGCGCAATCGCTAGGACGACCCCCGGCACACCGTCGGGGCCCGGGGCGGTTCTCTTAGACTTGAGTCTGAGAATCGCCGCCCCGAATTCGCCCTCCGACACAGGTTCCGGGGAAGTGTCCGTTCGCGACTGGCTGGAGGAGGAGGCGGAGGTCATCGCCGGTGGCACCCATGTACCCCGAGCGGGGAATAGGGTGCCGACCACTTCGTCCACCAGTGCCCCGTCCAGACTGACCGTCAGCGGGGGAGCCCAGGGCCGTAGTTTGTTACGTACGGCCCTGTAGGGCCTCCCCCACGGGTCGCCGTCGAGAAGCCGCAGCCACTCCTGCCACGCCGCCTCCTTGGCCTGCGCTATCGCCGCCTTGAAGGCGGCACGCGCGGCCCTGTAGGCGGCGTAGAGTGTTTCCTCCTCCTGGGTGTCACGGACTCTTCGCCGTCTGCACCGGGTGTACCGGCGGCGCGCTCTCCCGCACGCCACCCGCATTTGGCGGAGCTCCATGCTCCACCAGTACACCCGACGCCGTGGAGGGAGCGGTCTGGCCTTCGGCATTGCCCTATCGCATATGCGAGTCAGGGCAACGCCGAGGCGCTCCGCTTCCCCATCCACGTCGGCTCCGATCTCAGAGCCGGACACCCAGTCTTCGAAGACTGCGGCTTCCCGTGCGACCTCTGGGTCTAGACGGGACACCACCCATCTCGGTCCGTCCCCGACACGGGGCCGGACAGTCCCCCTCGACGTGAGAGGGACCGTCGTGGTGGAGTGTGCGGAGACATCGAATCGAATATAGCGATGATCCGATAGCGTCTCCACGTTCTCCACCACCCTCCAGCTTTGGACACGGCGCGCCAGGGCGGGCGACGCGAAAGATACGTCGACTATGGAGCCGCCCTGTTGCCGCACGCACGTGTCCACCGACCCCGTGTTGAGGAGGGACAGTCCCGCAGAGACCGCCCAATCCTCCAACGTCTCACCCCGTGCATCCGTCGCTCGAGACCCCCACGCCGTGGATTTGGCGTTGAAGTCTCCAGCGACTAGCACGGGGCAGGGGTATACCTGCCCAACCAGCGCGCCGACCTCGACGAGCAATTGCTCGAAGTCGGCGAGGCTCCGGTTGGGCGAGAAATACACCCCTACTACTGCAATGCCGCCCGTGACCGCCAAAACGCACCCTCTGCCCTTCACGATTCGTTCGAAGGGCGGGGCGCCGGTGGCGGGTTTCCTCCTCCTGGGTGTCACGGACTCTTCGCCGTCTGCACCGGGTGTACCGGCGGCGCGCTCTCCCGCACGCCACCCGCATTTGGCGGAGCTCCATGCTCCACCAGTACACCCGACGCCGTGGAGGGAGCGGTCTGGCCTTCGGCATTGCCCTATCGCATATGCGAGTCAGGGCAACGCCGAGGCGCTCCGCTTCCCCATCCACGTCGGCTCCGATCTCAGAGCCGGACACCCAGTCTTCGAAGACTGCGGCTTCCCGTGCGACCTCTGGGTCTAGACGGGACACCACCCATCTCGGTCCGTCCCCGACACGGGGCCGGACAGTCCCCCTCGACGTGAGAGGGACCGTCGTGGTGGAGTGTGCGGAGACATCGAATCGAATATAGCGATGATCCGATAGCGTCTCCACGTTCTCCACCACCCTCCAGCTTTGGACACGGCGCGCCAGGGCGGGCGACGCGAAAGATACGTCGACTATGGAGCCGCCCTGTTGCCGCACGCACGTGTCCACCGACCCCGTGTTGAGGAGGGACAGTCCCGCAGAGACCGCCCAATCCTCCAACGTCTCACCCCGTGCATCCGTCGCTCGAGACCCCCACGCCGTGGATTTGGCGTTGAAGTCTCCAGCGACTAGCACGGGGCAGGGGTATACCTGCCCAACCAGCGCGCCGACCTCGACGAGCAATTGCTCGAAGTCGGCGAGGCTCCGGTTGGGCGAGAAATACACCCCTACTACTGCAATGCCGCCCGTGACCGCCAAAACGCACCCTCTGCCCTTCACGATTCGTTCGAAGGGCGGGGCGCCGGTGGCGGTCGGGGCGGCTATGGCCACCAAGCCGTCGTGGTCCCCGACCCAGTCAGTCCGGGCGGGAACAAAATACGGCTCGGCAACCACGGCCACCTGTATCCCCCACTGTACCATGCACCCCAACCTAACCTAACCTAACCTAACCTTTTTTTTTTTTTTTTTTTAACCCAGGGAAATCTTTAGGTAAAGATACCCGGCGGCCGGGGATTGACCGCCGTACACGGTTATGTCGGTTATCTGCATTCCGACTAAAACCCTGGGGTGCTCTACGTGTCGCTACTCGCTGGGTATATGGGAGCGCCGAAGCATTCTTCCACGTACCCAGCAGCGACGGCCTGAAGGGCCACCTCTCGGTCGTCGGCAACGGGGGCCGGGGTTCCAGTCCTAAGGACTGGACTCCCGGTCCCCGCCGCCACGCCTTGAGTTGCGTGCGAGAGCACACGCGCACAGTCTTGAGCCCGAAGACTTGAATGTTGGGTGGCCGACTGTCCCAAATCGGCCACCCTCGGGCTCGGGGGTGGAAGGAGCCTAGAAGAGGCAACCCTCCGGCGCCCGTTTCTCCTGCGGCGGATGGAGTGGGTGGTGCTGACCTCCCTCTCCCGTTCCGCCGCCTCCTTTGCGTGCATCACACGCTCGCAAAAGGAGCGGAGGGCGCCCCACGACCTTTCGCTCTCGACAATGGCCCGGGCCACTGTCGGCAACGAGAGGTCGCCTCCTACCACGGCGCAGAGCTCTGCGCGCTCACTCGCCCAGGCCGGGCAAACCTCCAGCGTGTGCTGGGCTTCCTCCTCGGCGCACCCGTCACAGTGGTGGCACACGGGGGACGGCTCCCTCCCGGCTATACGATGCAGATACCTCCCGAAGCACCCGTGCCCCGAGAGGATCTGCGTCAGCCGGAAGGACAACACGCCATGTCCACGCCCGAGCCACTCCCGCAGCACTGGACGGATGGCACCGATGGTCCGAAGCCCTGCACTAGGCTGCTCCAGCCTGGTCTCCCACTCGTCTACGGCGAGCGCGCGCAGCTCAACTCTGCGCCCCTCCACCTCGCGCGGTGCGGGCCTGTCGCCCCGGGCCAGCGCCTCCTGACGCCACATGTACAGTGACGCCAGGGCTCTCGCCTCAAGGTCCCAGGGCAACGAGCCCGCCAACGCGCATGCCGCCTCCTTGGAGATCGTGCGATACCCCCGGATCGCCCTGATCGCCACCACCCTCTGCGGTCTTTGCAGAGCGCAGATGGTGCGGCGATTCAAGGCATCCGCCCAAACGGGGGCCCCATAAAGGGCCATGGATCGCACGACCCCCAAGTACAGCCGCCTGCAGAGGCCGCCTGGCTCCCCTATGTTGGGCAGCAGCCGCCCGAGGGCAGACGCCGCCCCCATCACCCGCGGGATCAGGCGCTCGAAGTGGGCCGCAAAGTCCCACCGTCCGTCCAACGTGAGCCCCAGGTACTTCATTACCGGGCCCACGTCGATACGGACACCCCCCACGACAATGTGGGCGTCCCGAGGTGGCGCCTGTCGGGGCCCGTGAAAACACAGCGCCTCCGACTTACTAAGCGCCACCTCGAGGCCCAGACGCCGAATGCGGCCCACCACTTGCGCCACCCCCGCGGTTGCACGGTAGGCGGCCTCCTGGAAACTGGCGCCGCGGGCCGTGACCAGGGTGTCGTCGGCGTAACAAGTTACGCCCACACCCCGGATACACGGCGTCCGCAGCACCCAATCATATCCGATGTTCCACAGGAGCGGTCCCAGGACCGACCCCTGTGGAACACCGCACATAACCCGGCGTTGGCCCCAGCCCTCTTGGCAGGGGTACACCACCGACCGCTCGCCCAGGTAGGCCCCGATGATTCGGCGCAGGTACAGGGGCACTCCATGAAACCGGAGCGCCTCCTGTATGCAGCTCCAGGGGAGGGAGTTGAATGCATTGGCGATGTCGAGAGACACCGCCAGCACAACCCCGCCCCCGGCAACCGCCTCCTGCGCTTGGGCCTTCACCTTGAGGAGCGCGTCGATGGTGGACCGCCCTCTCCGGAACCCAAACTGGTTCTCCGCCAGATCCGGACCGGCCCCCTCTAGGTGCTCGACGACACGGCATGCCACAATCCTCTCAAACAGCTTGCCGATGTCGTCGAGCAACACAATGGGCCGGTAGGCGGACGGAGAGTCCGGAGGACGCCCCTCCTTCTGGAGGAGGACTAGACGGCCCGTCTTCCACCTCTGTGGGAATGTCCCTTGGGACAGACAGGCGTCGAATAGCCTCCTCAGGCGCTGCTCCAGGGCGTCCTCCGCCAGGGCCAGGGCCAACACCCGTCCCGGAATTCCGTCGGGGCCAGGAGCGGTGTTCTTGGCACGAAGCCTCAGAATCGCCGCCCCCAGTTCCCCTTGGGACACTTCCGGGACCTCCCCCACCTCGTCCGCTTCAGGAGCAGCCGCCGCCGCAGACCGCGACGCCATCGCCGGGGGCGAATGTTCCGCCCCGTGTGGAAACAGGGCGGAAACAACCGCCTCCCTGAGCTGAGGCTGGAGACTCTGGGTTATCGGGGGGGCCCAGGGGCGAAGTTTGCCCCTGACTGCCTTGTACGGCCTCCCCCACGGGTCCCGATTGAGCGTCTCCAGCGACTCCCGCCACGCTTGGGCTTTGGCCTCGGCGATCGCGATCTGCAGCGACTCCTTCGCCACCCTGTAGGCGGCGTACAGCGCAGCCTCCTCCGCCTCATGCGAAGGGCCCCTGCGCCTCCTCCTGCGGTGTCTGGTGTACTGGCGCTTCGCCACCACGCACGCCGCCCTAAGTTGGGCGATCTCCGCGGACCACCAGTACACCTGACCTCTGGGAGGGCGCGGGCTGGTTCGAGACATGGACGCTTCGCAAATCCGCGTAAGCGTCTCCTGGAACCAACCCGCCTCCTCCTCTACCGCCACCGCGGGGCCCTCGGGCGCAGACACCCAGGCCTGCACTGCCGCCGCCTCTTTGGCCACCTCAACATCCAGCGTGTTGAGGCGCCAGGTGGCATTCCCCCCTAGGGAACGACTGGGCGTCCGGAGCGACGTGGAGACGTCGAATCGGATATATCGGTGATCCGACAAAGTCTCCACGTGCTCCAGGACCTTCCAGCCCTTGACACGGCGCACCAGGGTGGAGGACGCGAACGACACGTCCACGATAGATCCACCCTGAAACCGCACGCACGTGTCAACGGCCCCCCGATTCAGGACCGACAGGTCGTTGGTCAGAAGCCACTCCTCGAGATGCTCACCCCGCGCGTCCGTCGCAGGGGATCCCCATGCCCTTGACTTGGCATTGAGGTCCCCCACAACTAGCACGGGGTGAGGATGGCTCCGTCCGATCAGGGCCCCCACCTCGTCCAAGAAACTCTCGAACTCGGCGAGGGGTCTGTTGGGGGAGAAATAGACAGAAACTATCACAATCTCCCCCAACAGAGCCGCCACGAACCCATCTCCCCTCACCACCTGTGCAAAGGGAGGACAGTCCGCGGCGCCCCGACGGACGATGGCAACAACGCCCTGTCGGTCCGCGACCCAGTCGTCACCCGGAGGGATCCGGTACGGCTCCGACACCGCAGCCACCGCGATCTTCCACTGCGCCAGGCTCTGAGCCAGCAGGTCCTGAGCCCTGGCGCAGTGGTTGATGTTCGCCTGCAGCAGCCGTAGGGGTGCCGTTATCCCAGAGACATTGGGACCCCCACGTCCGCCGCCGCGCTGGTGCTTGGCTGCGGGTTCGGAGCGGCGCCGGCTTTCCGTGGCTTGGCGCGCCTCCGCTTTCTCTTTTTCGCCTGCGCCGCGACGCAGGTCTTCGCTCCCACCGTGTGGGAGGCCGGCAGCTCTGAGGCCGCGCACACCGTGCAGTGGGGCGCAGCAGAGCAAGCGCTAGCCTTGTGACCGAGCTGGCCACATCGGTAGCACTGCCCGCCGCGGTCCACCTCGGACTCGCACTGCTCCCGCACATGCCCCACCTCGAGGCAGCGGAAGCAGCGCATGGGGCGCGGCTTCAGCAGTCTGACCTGCACCGAGACCCAACCGATGAGTAGCCTCCCCGAACCGAGCACCTTATTGGCAGCCGCCGCAGGGCAGCTGACCAACACTGTGCCCAGTCCGAAGTGGTTACGACGGATGGGGCCCGGCCTGACGGACGCCTCCGAGCACCCACCAGCTCTGGCCACCGCCGCGACGACCTGTTCGGGCGACGTCGAGTCATCCAGGCCGAGGATGCGCAGATCGGCGCACCTCGTCGGCCTGGAGATTTTCAGGTCGCCCTCGCCAACCACCTCTCTCAACCTTTCGGCGAGGGCGTCCGCTTTCTCGGCGCTGTTGGCGCCCGTAACCAAAAACATACGGGCGCCTGTGGCGGCCACCTTATACTGCATCCCAGTGATGCCTAGGCTGGCCGGGTCCACCTTGGACTGTGCGTCTCTTATGGCCGCCTCGTACGTCACGCCCTTGTCCGCAGCCCACGGCTGCAGCTTCAACACTACAGCCGAGGACTTGGGGACATGGGCGCGAACACTGGCCGTCTGCACCGCCGTGGGCGGCTGCTGCGCCTTCTTGCGCGCCGCCACCACGCTCCACGCGGTTGTAGTTGCGGGAGCCGTCTTCCTCTCGGGCTTATTGGGCCCTGGTTTGATCGGGGGGCCGCCGGTTTCGGCAGTCGGGTTGGAGGCGGGTTGGGATTTTCTCTTCCCGGTTCGCCTCTTCTTGCCCCCCCGGCGAGTCCCCAGACCCACCGTCTCGCTCTCCTGCGGCGGCTGAGCCGGCCCTGGTGCAGGTGCAGGTGGCGTGGGCACCGTGGTTTTCGCCCGGTCCGCAGCCAGCGGAGGGCGGATACGCTGCTCAGGGAGGAGCCTCCCGTCCTTCGCCAGCGCCTCAAACCGGGCGTTCACCATTGTGCCCACCTGCTTCATTATGGCGCTCGTCAGCACCTCCACATCGCCTGTCGCCGCACTTGCAGGCGCCGGCCTCGGCATCTCCAGCGCAGCGCGCATGTCGGTGCGGAGCTGCGCTACCTCCTTCCGCATCGCCGCCAGTTCTGCCATAAGGCTGGCATTCAACGCGGCCAGCCTCCTGGTTTCGCTGTCGGAGGTGCGGGTCTGCAGCTCCTGCACCAACTCCGCCAGAGCCGAGGCCGACTCCTGCAGCCCCCTCTTAAACGTGCCCTTGAGGTTGTTGGACCTCGCGGCAACCTTCTGCACGATCGCCACGGAGTCCAACGCCCTCTGGGCGATCTCAACCGCGGGTAGTTCGTAAATCGACTTACCCGGGGATCCCTCTCTGGCCGCGACGGGACGAAGCCGGTCCGCCATCGCTGCCACCTCCTCTTCGGCCACCTTTTCCGCCTCGGATCGGCGGAATGCCGCGACCTCCGATCTCGGCGTAAGCAGCCCGCCAGCCTTCTGAACCCGCGGTCGCCTCTCTCTGGCGAACCTCTTCAGGCTACCCGCCTCGGAAGCTGACCCGCTCTCAGAGTCAGAGCAATTCCTGGAGCGGGACCTCTTTCTACCACCGAAGAACCTGGAACAGATCTCGACATCAGGTTCTTCCACGACCATGTCGCCGTCATCGACCACCACTACATCCGCAGCAACTCCCGCTGCACCACCTCCACTTCCTCCTTCCTCCACCACCGCTCGCCCCGCGAGCCTCCCACACTGGTTGCCCCCCCCAGATACGTCGGGGCTGAACGCACAAAGTGCGCCGAGGGATTCCCCGGCCGGTTGGCCGGGACCCTCCTGGGTAATTGTTTTTCCAAGTGTGACTTCCATTCTGATCCTTTTTTGAAGGGTGGGGTCCCTCTTGCCGCCCTTGGGACCGGGTTCCCCCCGGCCATGCATCCCATCGCCGGGCGGCAGAGCTTAGGATTCGGGGGAACAAAGGGGGAGGGTGGAAAGGGAAGGAATAGGGAAGGATTCAGAACAATGTGTCCTGATGGGAAGAGGTGTATGGAGAGGAAGGGATAGGGGAAGGGATGGGATAGGGTGGGATGTGCCGCTCTTGGTAATGCCCCTCACCACGAGCCTGCCCGGTATGGTTGGACCTATCCGGTATAGCCTCAGTGGATCATTGGGACACGCAAGCCCCCCCACCACGACAAGGTGGCGGCAACGTCGGGGGGGAACCTAACCTTTTTTTTTTTTTTTTAACCCAGGGAAATCTTTAGGTAAAGATACCCGGCGGCCGGGGATTGACCGCCGTACACGGTTATGTCGGTTATCTACATTCCGACTAAAACCCTGGGGTGCTCTACGTGTCGCTACTCGCTGGGTATGTGGGAGCGCCGAAGCATTCTTCCACGTACCCAGCAGCGACGGCCTGAAGGGCCTCCTCTCGGTCGTCGGCAACGGGGGCCGGGGTTCCAGTCCTAAGGACTGGACTCCCGGTCCCCGCCGCCACGCCTTGAGTTGCGTGCGAGAGCACACGCGCACAGTCTTGAGCCCGAAGACTGGAATGTTGGGTGGCCGACTGTCCCAAATCGGCCACCCTCGGGCTCGGGGGTGGAAGGAGCCTAGAAGAGGCAACCCTCCGGCGCCCGTTTCTCCTGCGGCGGATGGAGTGGGTGGTGCTGACCTCCCTCTCCCGTTCCGCCGCCTCCTTTGCGTGCATCACACGCTCGCAAAAGGAGCGGAGGGCGCCCCACGACCTTTCGCTCTCGACAATGGCCCGGGCCACTGTCGGCAACGAGAGGTCGCCTCCTACCACGGCGCAGAGTTCTGCGCGCTCACTCGCCCAGGCCGGGCAAACCTCCAGCGTGTGCTGGGCTTCCTCATCGGCGCACCCGTCACAGTGGTGGCACACGGGGGACGGCTCCCTCCCGGCTATACGATGCAGATACCTCCCGAAGCACCCGTGCCCCGAGAGGATCTGCGTCAGCCGGAAGGACAACACGCCATGTCCGCGCCCGAGCCACTCCCGCAGCACTGGACGGATGGCACCGATGGTCCGAAGCCCTGCACTAGGCTGCTCCAGCCTGGTCTCCCACTCGTCTACGGCGAGCGCGCGCAGCTCAACTCTGCGCCCCTCCACCTCGCGCGGTGCGGGCCTGTCGCCCCGGGCCAGCGCCTCCTGACGCCACATGTACAGTGACGCCAGGGCTCTCGCTTCAAGGTCCCAGGGCAGCGAGCCCGCCAACGCGCATGCCGCCTCCTTGGAGATCGTGCGATACCCCCGGACCGCCCTGATCGCCACCACCCTCTGCGGTCTTTGCAGAGCGCAGATGGTGCGGCGATTCAAGGCATCCGCCCAAACGGGGGCCCCATAAAGGGCCATGGATCGCACGACCCCCAAGTACAGCCGCCTGCAGAGGCCGCCTGGCTCGCCTATGTTGGGCAGCAGCCGCCCGAGGGCAGACGCCGCCCCCATCACCCGCGGGATCAGGCGCTCGAAGTGGGCCGCAAAGTCCCATCGTCCGTCCAACGTGAGCCCCAGGTACTTCATTACCGGGCCCACGTCGATACGGACACCCCCCACGACAATGTGGGCGTCCCGAGGTGGCGCCTGTCGGGGCCCGTGAAAACACAGCGCCTCCGACTTACTAAGCGCCACCTCGAGGCCCAGACGCCGAATGCGGCCCACCACTTGCGCCACCCCCGCGGTTGCACGGTAGGCGGCCTCCTGGAAGCTGGCGCCGCGGGCCGTGACCAGGGTGTCGTCAGCGTAACAAGTTACGCCCACACCCCGGATGCACGGCGTCCGCAGCACCCAATCATATCCGATGTTCCACAGGAGCGGTCCCAAGACCGACCCCTGTGGAACACCGCACATGACCCGGCGTTGGCCCCAGCCCTCCTGGCAGGGGTACACCACCGACCGCTCGCCCAGGTAGGCCCCGATGATCCGGCGCAGGTACAGGGGCACTCCATGAAACCGGAGCGCCTCCTGTATGCAGCTCCAGGGGAGGGAGTTGAATGCATTGGCGATGTCGAGAGACACCGCCAGCACAACCCCGCCCCCGGCAACCGCCTCCTGCGCTTGGGCCTTCACCTTGAGGAGCGCGTCGATGGTGGACCGCCCTCTCCGGAACCCAAATTGGTTCTCCGCCAGATCCGGACCGGCCCCCTCTAGGTGCTCGACGACACGGCATGCCACAATCCTCTCAAACAGCTTGCCGATGTCGTCGAGCAACACAATGGGCCGGTAGGCGGACGGAGAGTCCGGAGGACGCCCCTCCTTCTGGAGGAGGACTAGACGACCCGTCTTCCACCTCTGTGGGAATGTCCCTTGGGACAGACAGGCGTCGAATAGCCTCCTCAGGCGCTGCTCCAGGGCGTCCTCCGCCAGGGCCAGGGCCAACACCCGTCCCGGAATTCCGTCGGGGCCAGGAGCGGTGTTCTTGGCGCGAAGCCTCAGAATCGCCGCCCCCAGTTCCCCTTGGGACACTTCCGGGACCTCCCCCACCTCGTCCGCTTCAGGAGCAGCCGCCGCCGCAGACCGCGACGCCATCGCCGGGGGCGAATGTTCCGCCCCGTGTGGAAACAGGGCGGAAACAACCGCCTCCCTGAGCTGAGGCTGGAGACTCTGGGTTACCGGGGGGGCCCAGGGGCGAAGTTTGCCCCTGACTGCCTTGTACGGCCTCCCCCACGGGTCCCGATTGAGCGTCTCCAGCGACTCCCTCCACGCCTGAGCCTTGGCCTCGGCGATCGCGATCTGCAGCGACTCCTTCGCCCCCCTGTAGGCGGCGTACAGCGCGGCCTCCTCCGCCTCATGCGAAGGGCCCCTGCGCCTCCTCCTGCGGTGTCTGGTGTACTGGCGCTTCGCCACCACGCACGCCGCCCTAAGTTGGGCGATCTCCGCGGACCACCAGTACACCTGACCTCTGGGAGGGCGCGGGCTGGTTCGAGACATGGACGCTTCGCAAATCCGCGTAAGCGTCTCCTGGAACCAACCCGCCTCCTCCTCCACCGCCACCGCGGGGCCCTCGGGCGCAGACACCCAGGCCTGCACTGCCGCCGCCTCTTTGGCCACCTCAACATCCAGCGTGTTGAGGCGCCAGGTGGCATTCCCCCCTAGGGAACGACTGGGCGTCCGGAGCGACGTGGAGACGTCGAATCGGATATAACGGTGATCCGACAAAGTCTCCACGTGCTCCAGGACCTTCCAGCCCTTGACACGGCGCACCAGGGTGGAGGACGCGAACGACACGTCCACGATGGATCCACCCTGAAACCGCACGCACGTGTCAACGGCCCCCCGATTCAGGACCGACAGGTCGTTGGTCAGAAGCCACTCCTCGAGATGCTCACCCCGCGCGTCCGTCGCAGGGGATCCCCATGCCCTTGACTTGGCATTGAGGTCCCCAACAACTAGCACGGGGTGAGGATGGCTCCGTCCGATCAGGGCCCCCACCTCGTCCAAGAAACTCTCGAACTCGGCGAGGGGTCTGTTGGGGGAGAAATAGACAGAAACTATCACAATCTCCCCCAACAGAGCCGCCACGAACCCATCTCCCCTCACAACTTGTGCAAAGGGAGGGCAGTCCGCGGCGCCCCGACGGACGATGGCAGCAACGCCCTGTCGGTCCGCGACCCAGTCGTCCCCCGGAGGGATCCGGTACGGCTCCGACACCGCAGCCACCGCGATCTTCCACTGCGCCAGGCTCTGAGCCAACAGGTCCTGAGCCCTGGCGCAGTGGTTGATGTTCGCCTGCAGCAGTCGTAGGGGTGCCGTTATCCCAGAGACATTGGGACCCCCACGTCCGCCGCCGCGCTGGTGCTTGGCTGCGGGTTCGGAGCGGCGCCGGCTTTCCGTGGCTTGGCGCGCCTCCGCTTTCTCTTTTTCGCCTGCGCCGCGACGCAGGTCTTCGCTCCCACCGTGTGGGACGCCGGCAGCTCTGAGGCCGCGCACACCGTGCAGTGGGGCGCGGCAGAGCAAGCGCTAGCCTTGTGGCCGAGCTGGCCACATCGGTAGCACTGCCCGCCGCGGTCCACCTCGGACTCGCACTGCTCCCGCACGTGCCCCACCTCGAGGCAGCGGAAGCAGCGCATGGGGCGCGGCTTCAGCAGTCTGACCTGCACCGAGACCCAACCGATGAGTAACCTCCCCGAACCGAGCACCTTATTAGCAGCCGCCGCAGGGCAGCTGACCAACACTGTGCCCAGTCCGAAGTGGTTACGACGGATGGGGCCCGTCCTGACAGACGCCTCCGTGCACCCACCAGCTCTGGCCACCGCCGCGACGACCTGCTCGGACGACGTCGAGTCATCCAGACCGAGAATGCGCAAATCGGCGCACCTCGTCGGCCTGGAGATTTTTAGGTCGCCCTCGCCAACCACCTCTCTCAACCTTTCGGCGAGGGCGTCCGCTTTCTCGGCGCTGTTGGCGCCCGTAACCAAAAACATACGGGCGCCTGTGGCGGCCACCTTATACTGCATCCCAGTGATGCCTAGGCTGGCCGGGTCCACCTTGGACTGTGCGTCTCTAATGGCCGCCTCGTAAGTCACGCCCTTGTCCGCAGCCCACGGCTGCAGCTTCAGCACTACAGCCGAGGACTTGGGGACATGGGCGCGAACGCTGGCCGTCTGCCCCGCCGTGGGCGGCTGCTGCGCCTTCTTGCGCGCCGCCACCACGCTCCACGCGGTTGTTGCTGCGGGAGCACTCTTCTTCTCGGGCTTGTTGGGCCCTGGTTTGCTCGGGGGGCCGCCGGTTTCGGCAGTCGGGTTGGAGGCGGGTTGGGTTTTCCTCTTCCCGGTTCGCCTCTTCTTGCCCCCCCGGCGAGTCCCTAGACCCACCGTCTCGCTCTCCTGCGGCGGCTGAGCCGGCCCTGGTGCAGGTGGCGTGGGCACTTTGGTATTCGCCCGGTCCGCAGCCAGCGGAGGGCGGATACGCTGCTCGGGGAGGAGCCTCCCGTCCTTCGCCAGCGCCTCAAACCGGGCGTTGACCATTGTGCCCACCTGCTTCATTATTGCGCTCGTCAGCGCCTCCACGTCGCCCGTCGCCGGAGCGGCACTCGCAGGCGCCGGCTTCGGCGTCTCTAGCGCAGTGCGCATGTCGGTTCGGAGCTGCGCTACCTCTTTCCGCATCGCCGACAGTTCTGCCATAAGGCTGGCATTCAACGCGGCCAGCCTCCTGGTTTCGCTGTCGGAGGTGCGGGTCTGCAGCTCTTGCACCAACTCCGCCAGTGCCGAAGCCGACTCCTGCAGCCCCCTCTTAAAAGTCCCTTTGAGGTTGTTGGACCTCGCGGCAACCTTCTGCACGATTGCCACGGAGTCCAACGCCCTCTGGACGATCTCAACCGCGGGTAGTTCGAAAACTGACTTACCCGCGGTCCCCTCTCTGGCGGCGACGGGACGAAGCTGGTCCGCCATCGCTGCCACCTCCTCTTCGGCCACCTTTTCGGCCTCGGATCGCCTGAACGCCGCGACCTCCGACCTCGGCGTCATTAGCCCTCCCGCCTTCTGCAGCCTCGGTCGCCTCTCCCTGGCGAACCGCTTTAGGCTGCCCGCCTCTGAGGCGGACCCACTCTCGGAGTCGGTACGGCTCCGCGAACGAGACCGCTTCCTCCCACCGAAGAACCTGGAACAAATCTCAACAGGTTCCTCCACGACCATGTCGCCGTCATCCACCTCCACTACCACAGCAGCCACTCCCGCTGCACCTCCCTCTCTCTCTCCTCCTTCCACTCCCGCTCGCCCCGCGAGCCTCCCACACAGGTTGCCCCCCCCAGATACGTCGGGGCTGGGCGCACAAAGTGCGCCGAGGGATTCCCCGGCCGGTTGGCCGGGACCCTCCTGGGTAATAGTTTTGCCATGTGTGCCTTTCATCTTTTCCTTTTTTGGAGGGTGGGGTCCCTCGTGGGTGCCGCCCTTGGGACCGGGTTCCCCCCGGCCATGCATCCCATCGCCGGGCGGCAGAGCTTAGGATTCGGGGGAACAAAGGGGGAGGGTGGAAAGGGAAGGAATAGGGAAGGATTCAGAACGATGTGTCCTGATGGGAAGGGGTGTATGGAGAGGAAGGGATAGGGGGAAGGGATGGGATAGGGTGGGATGTGCCGCTCTTGGTAATGCCCCTCACCACGAGCCTGCCCGGTATGGTTGGACCTATCCGGTATAGCCTCAGTGGATCATTGGGACACGCAAGCCCCCCCACCACGACAAGGTGGCGGCAACGTCGGGGGGGGGGGGGGAACCTAACCTAACCTTTTTTTTTTTTTTTTAACCCAGGGAAATCTTTAGGTAAAGATACCCGGCGGCCGGGGATTGACCGCCGTACACGGTTATGTCGGTTATCTACATTCCGACTAAAACCCTGGGGTGCTCTACATGTCGCTACTCGCTGGATATATGGGAGCGCCGAAGCATTCTTCCACATACCCAGCAGCGACGGCCTGAAGGGCCTCCTCTCGGTCGTCGGCAACGGGGGCCGGGGTTCCAGTCCTAAGGACTGGACTCCCGGTCCCCGCCGCCACGCCTTGAGTTGCGTGCGAGAGCACACGCGCACAGTCTTGAGCCCGAAGACTGAAATGTTGGGTGGCCGACTGTCCCAAATCGGCCACCCTCGGGCTCGGGGGTGGAAGGAGCCTAGAAGAGGCAACCCTCCGGCGCCCGTTTCTCCTGCGGCGGATGGAGTGGGTGGTGCTGACCTCCCTCTCCCGTTCCGCCGCCTCCTTTGCGTGCATCACGCGCTCGCAGAAGGAGCGGAGGGCGCCCCACGACCTTTCGCTCTCGACAATGGCCCGGGCCACTGTCGGCAACGAGAGGTCGCCTCCTACCACGGCGCAGAGTTCTGCGCGCTCACTCGCCCAGGCCGGGCAAACCTCCAGCGTGTGCTGGGCTTCCTCCTCGGCGCACCCGTCACAGTGGTGGCATACGGGGGACGGCTCCCTCCCGGCTATGCGATGCAGATACCTCCCGAAGCACCCGTGCCCCGAGAGGATCTGCGTCAGCCGGAAGGACAACACGCCGTGTCCACGCCCGAGCCACTCCCGCAGCACTGGACGGATGGCACCGATGGTCCGAAGCCCTGCACTAGGCTGCTCCAGCCTGGTCTCCCACTCGTCTACGGCGAGCGCGCGCAGCTCAACTCTGCGCCCCTCCACCTCGCGCGGTGCGGGCCTGTCGCCCCGGGCCAGCGCCTCCTGACGCCACATATATAGTGACGCCAGGGCCCTCGCCTCAAGGTCCCAGGGCAACGAGCCCGCCAACGCGCATGCCGCCTCCTTGGAGATCGTGCGATACCCCCGGATCGCCCTGATCGCCACCCCCCTCTGCGGTCTTTGCAGAGCGCAGATGGTGCGGCGATTCAAGGCATCCGCCCAAACGGGGGCCCCATAAAGGGCCATGGATCGCACGACCCCCAAGTACAGCCGCCTGCAGAGGCCGCCTGGCTCCCCTATGTTGGGCAGCAACCGCCCGAGGGCAGACGCCGCCCCCATCACCCGCGGGATCAGGCGCTCGAAGTGGGCCGCAAAGTCCCACCGTCCGTCCAACGTGAGCCCCAGGTACTTCATTACCGGGCCCACGTCGATACGGACACCCCCCACGACAATGTGGGCGTCCCGAGGTGGCGCCTGTCGGGGCCCGTGAAAACACAGCGCCTCCGACTTACTAAGCGCCACCTCGAGGCCCAGACGCCGAATGCGGCCCACCACTTGCGCCACCCCCGCGGTTGCACGGTAGGCGGCCTCCTGGAAACTGGCGCCGCGGGCCGTGACCAGGGTGTCGTCAGCGTAACAAGTTACGCCCACACCCCGGATGCACGGCGTCCGCAGCACCCAATCATATCCGATGTTCCACAGGAGCGGTCCCAAGACCGACCCCTGTGGAACACCGCACATTACCCGGCGTTGGCCCCAGCCCTCTTGGCAGGGGTACACCACCGACCGCTCGCCCAGGTAGGCCCCGATGATTCGGCGCAGGTACAGGGGCACTCCATGAAACCGGAGCGCCTCCTGTATGCAGCTCCAGGGGAGGGAGTTGAATGCATTGGCGATGTCGAGAGACACCGCCAGCACAACCCCGCCCCCGGCAACCGCCTCCTGCGCTTGGGCCTTCACCTTGAGGAGCGCGTCGATGGTGGACCGCCCTCTCCGGAACCCAAACTGGTTCTCCGCCAGATCCGGACCGGCCCCCTCTAGGTGCTCGACGACACGGCATGCCACAATCCTCTCAAACAGCTTGCCGATGTCGTCGAGCAACACAATGGGCCGGTAGGCGGACGGAGAGTCCGGAGGACGCCCCTCCTTCTGGAGGAGGACTAAACGACCCGTCTTCCACCTCTGTGGGAATGTCCCTTGGGACAGACAGGCGTCGAATAGCCTCCTCAGGCGCTGCTCCAGGGCGTCCTCCGCCAGGGCCAGGGCCAACACCCGTCCCGGAATTCCGTCGGGGCCAGGAGCGGTGTTCTTGGCACGAAGCCTGAGAATCGCCGCCCCCAGTTCCCCTTGGGACACTTCCGGGACCTCCCCCACCTCGTCCGCTTCGGGAGCAGCAGTCGCCGCAGATCGCGACGCCATCGCCGGGGGCGGATGTTCCACCCCGTGTGGAAACAGGGCGGAAACAACCGCCTCCCTGAGCTCAGGCTGTAGACTCTGGGTTACCGGGGGGGCCCAGGGGCGAAGTTTGCCCCTGACTGCCTTGTACGGCCTCCCCCACGGGTCCCGATTGAGCGTCTCCAGCGACTCCCTCCACGCCTGAGCTTTGGCCTCGGCGATCGCGATCTGCAGCGACTCCTTCGCCCCCCTGTAGGCGGCGTACAGCGCGGCCTCCTCCGCCTCATGCGAAGGGCCCCTGCGCCTCCTCCTGCGGTGTCTGGTGTACTGGCGCTTCGCCACCACGCACGCCGCCCTAAGTTGGGCGATCTCCGCGGACCACCAGTACACCTGACCTCTGGGAGGGCGCGGGCTGGTTCGAGACATGGACGCTTCGCAAATCCGCGTCAGCGTCCCCTGGAACCAACCCGCCTCCTCCTCCACCGCCACCGCGGGGCCCTCGGGCGCAGACACCCAGGCCTGCACTGCCGCCGCCTCTTTGGCCACCTCAACGTCCAAAGTGTTGAGGCGCCAGGTGGCATTCCCCCTTGGGGAACGACTGGGCGTCCGGAGCGACGTGGAGACGTCGAATCGGATGTATCGGTGGTCCGACAACGTCTCCACGTGCTCCAGGACCTTCCAGCCCTTGACACGGCGCACCAGGGTGGAGGACGCGAACGACACGTCCACGATGGATCCACCCTGAAACCGTACGCACGTGTCAACGGCCCCCCGATTCAGGACCGACAGGTCGTTGGTCAGAAGCCACTCCTCGAGATGCTCACCCCGCGCGTCCGTCGCAGGGGAACCCCATGCCCTTGACTTGGCATTGAGGTCCCCCACAACTAGCACGGGGTGAGGATGGCTCCGTCCGATCAGGGCCCCCACCTCGTCCAAGAAACTCTCGAACTCGGCGAGGGGTCTGTTGGGGGAGAAATAGACAGAAACTATCACAATCTCCCCCAACAGAGCCGCCACGAACCCATCTCCCCTCACAACCTGTGCGAAGGGAGGGCAGTCCGCGGCGCCCCGACGGACGATGGCAGCAACGCCCTGTCGGTCCGCGACCCAGTCGTCCCCCGGAGGGATCCGGTACGGCTCCGACACCGCAGCCACCGCGATCTTCCACTGCGCCAGGCTCTGAGCCAACAGGTCCTGAGCCCTGGCACAGTGGTTGATATTCGCCTGCAGCAGTCGTAGGGGTGCCGTTATCCCAGTGACATTGGGACCCCCACGTCCGCCGCCGCGCTGGTGCTTGGCTGCGGGTTCGGAGCGGCGCCGGCTTTCCTAGGCTTGGCGCGCCTCCGCTTTCTCTTTTTCGCCTGCGCCGCGACGCAGGTCTTCGCTCCCACCGTGTGGGAGGCCGGCAGCTCTGAGGCCGCGCACACCGTGCAGTGGGGCGCGGCAGAGCAAGCGCTAGCCTTGTGACCGAGCTGGCCACATCGGTAGCACTGCCCGCCGCGGTCCACCTCGGACTCGCACTGCTCCCGCACATGCCCCACCTCGAGGCAGCGGAAGCAGCGCATGGGGCGCGGCTTCAGCAGTCTGACCTGCACCGAGACCCAACCGATGAGTAGCCTCCCCGAACCGAGCACCTTATTGGCAGCCGCCGCAGGGCAGCTGACCAACACTGTGCCCAGTCCGAAGTGGTTACGACGGATGGGGCCCGGCCTGACGGACGCCTCCGAGCACCCACCAGCTCTGGCCACCGCCGCGACGACCTGTTCGGGCGTCGTCGAGTCATCCAGGCCGAGGATGCGCAGATCGGCGCACCTCGTCGGCCTGGAGATTTTCAGGTCGCCCTCGCCAACCACCTCTCTCAACCTTTCGGCGAGGGCGTCCGCTTTCTCGGCGCTGTTGGCGCCCGTAACCAGAAACATACGGGCGCCTGTGGCGGCCACCTTATACTGCATCCCAGTGATGCCTAGGCTGGCCGGGTCCACCTTGGACTGTGCGTCTCTTATGGCCGCCTCGTACGTCACGCCCTTGTCCGCAGCCCACGGCTGCAGCTTCAACACTACAGCCGAGGACTTGGGGACATGGGCGCGAACACTGGCCGTCTGCACCGCCGTGGGCGGCTGCTGCGCCTTCTTGCGCGCCGCCACCACGCTCCACGCGGTTGTTGTTGCGGGAGCCGTCTTCCTCTCGGGCTTATTGGGCCCTGGTTTGATCGGGGGGCCGCCGGTTTCGGCAGTCGGGTTGGAGGCGGGTTGGGATTTTCTCTTCCCGGTTCGCCTCTTCTTGCCCCCCCGTCGAGTCCCCAGACCCACCGTCTCGCTCTCCTGCGGCGGCTGAGCCGGCCCTGGTGCAGGTGCAGGTGGCGTGGGCACCGTGGTTTTCGCCCGGTCCGCAGCCAGCGGAGGGCGGATACGCTGCTCAGGGAGGAGCCTCCCGTCCTTCGCCAGCGCCTCAAACCGGGCGTTCACCATTGTGCCCACCTGCTTCATTATGGCGCTCGTCAGCGCCTCCACATCGCCTGTCGCCGCACTTGCAGGCGCCGGCTTCGGCATCTCCAGCGCAGCGCGCATGTCGGTGCGGAGCTGCGCTACCTCCTTCCGCATCGCCGCCAGTTCTGCCATAAGGCTGGCATTCAACGCGGCCAGCCTCCTGGTTTCGTTGTCGGAGGTGCGGGTCTGCAGCTCCTGCACCAACTCCGCCAGAGCCGAGGCCGACTCCTGCAGCCCCCTCTTAAACGTGCCCTTGAGGTTGTTGGACCTCGCGGCAACCTTCTGCACGATCGCCACGGAGTCCAACGCCCTCTGGGCGATCTCAACCGCGGGTAGTTCGTAAATCGACTTACCCGGGGATCCCTCTCTGGCCGCGACGGGACGAAGCCGGTCCGCCATCGCTGCCACCTCCTCTTCGGCCACCTTTTCCGCCTCGGATCGGCGGAATGCCGCGACCTCCGATCTCGGCGTAAGCAGCCCGCCAGCCTTCTGAACCCGCGGTCGCCTCTCTCTGGCGAACCTCTTCAGGCTACCCGCCTCGGAAGCTGACCCGCTCTCAGAGTCAGAGCAATTCCTGGAGCGGGACCTCTTTCTACCACCGAAGAACCTGGAACAGATCTCGACATCAGGTTCTTCCACGACCATGTCGCCGTCATCGACCACCACTACATCCGCAGCAACTCCCGCTGCACCACCTCCACTTCCTCCTTCCTCCACCACCGCTCGCCCCGCGAGCCTCCCACACTGGTTGCCCCCCCCAGATACGTCGGGGCTGAACGCACGAAGTGCGCCGAGGGATTCCCCGGCCGGTTGGCCGGGACCCTCCTGGGTAATTGTTTTTCCAAGTGTGACTTCCATTCTGATCCTTTTTTGAAGGGTGGGGTCCCTCTTGCCGCCCTTGGGACCGGGTTCCCCCCGGCCATGCATCCCATCGCCGGGCGGCAGAGCTTAGGATTCGGGGGAACAAAGGGGTAGGGTGGAAAGGGAAGGAATAGGGAAGGATTCAGAACAATGTGTCCTGATGGGAAGAGGTGTATGGAGAGGAAGGGATAGGGGAAGGGATGGGATAGGGTGGGATGTGCCGCTCTTGGTAATGCCCCTCACCACGAGCCTGCCCGGTATGGTTGGACCTATCCGGTATAGCCTCCGTGGATCATTGGGACACGCAAGCCCCCCCACCACGACAAGGTGGCGGCAACGTCGGGGGGGAACCTTTTTTTTTTTTTTTTTTTTTGTTTACCCAGGGGAATCCTCATAGGATACCCGGCAGCTCCGGGGGAAGCCGCCGGGTTATGTGGTGACTCACCGGCACAGAAGGTGCCGGTGCCTACCCACTAAACCCCTGGGGTTCCAAAGACGCCTGGGCGCCGTGTGGCGGGGCTGCGGGACACGCGTAAGCCTAGCAACCGCCTGCCCCGCCGGCGCTGCTCGGCCTCCCAAAAACACAGCTGGAGGCCGAGCCCGTCTCGGGGGGGCGGGACTCACGATGCGAAAACGCATGCGAGTCCCGCCCCCCTCTCAACTTCACCGGAGATGCCCATGGAACAATGGGCATCTCCGGCATGGGACCGTAGGCGTGGACGGCGGATCCCCCGATCCGCCGCCCCGGTCCCCGGCGTTACGGCGGCAACCGGCCCGCGAAGGCCAGTCGCCGCCTACCGCGCCTGCGGCGGCGAAGCGGGAGAGAGTTGACGTCGTCCTCTCTCACCCGCTCCGCCGCCTCCTTCTGCGACATGACTTGGCCGCAGAAGGTTGCGGCCGCCTCCCAGGCCTCCTCGCTGCCCACCATGGCCCTGATAAGGGCCGGCAGCGAGAGGTCTGCGCCGACCGTCGCGGACAAGGCGGTGCGAGGAGTCGCCCAAGCGGGGCACTCCTCGCGCGTATGTACCGCCGTGTCCGAGACGCCGGCCCCGCAGTGGTGGCACGTCTCCGTGGGCTCTCTGCCCGCCACCCGGCACAGGTATCGCCCGAAGCAACCGTGCCCGGCGATCACCTGTGTCAGGTGGAAGGTGAGAGCCCCGTGCCCCCGTTCGAGCCACTCCTTCAGGAGTGGTCGAACGGCGTCCACCACGTCCCGGCTCGTAGCCGGGTTCTCGAGGCGGGCCGTCCACTTCCGGAGGAGAACGCCGCGAGCGTCCTCCCTCCAGCTCGCGATCTCCCGCGGATGCGGACGGCCCCCGGCCTCCTTCGCTCGCCAGTACACCGCGGCGAGCACCTCGGCTTCGAGGTCCCACGGCGGCGTACCGGCGAGCACACACGCGCCGGCGCACGACACGGTGCGATACGCTCGGACCACCCTGAGCGCCATGGCGCGCTGCGGACGTCGCAGCGCAGCCTGGTTTCGGGCGCTCAGGGCTCCGGCCCATATCGGCGCTCCGTAGAGCGCCATGGAGCGTATCACACCGGTGTATAGGCGCCGGCAGGCCCTCCCAGGGCCCCCCACATTGGGGAGGATCCGTCCCAGAGCCCCGGCGGTGGCCATCAGTCGCGGTGCCAACCGCCGGAAGTGCTCCTCAAACCTCCATCGACCGTCGAGAACGAGTCCAAGATATTTCATCGAGGACCCGACGGCGATGGAGGTTCCGCCCACCACTATGGCGGCTCCCGGCGGTGGCCCGCGTCGGGGCCCATGGAAAACCAGGGCCTCCGACTTACTGAGGGCCACCTCGAGCCCCAGGGCACGGATCCTCCCCACCACCTGCGCCACAGCAGCCGTGGCGAGGAGGGAGGCTTCACGATAGGTGCTGCCGCGGGCCGTCACGAGGGTGTCGTCTGCATAACACACCAGACTGACCCCTCGCAACGTTGCACCGCGCAGCACCCAATCGTAGCCGATGTTCCACAGGTGCGGTCCGAGGACCGACCCCTGTGGAACACCGCACGTCATCTCCCTCCTCCCAGGGCCGCTGCTGCCCTCCCCCATCGGGAACACTACATGCCGACCGACGAAGTAGTCGGCGATGACCTCCTGGAGGTACTGCGGTACGCCGTGGTACCGCAGTCCCTCTTTGATCGTCTCCCAGGGTAGCGTGTTAAATGCGTTGCGGATGTCTAATGACACCGCAAACAACACGCCCCCCTGGGAGACGGCCCCCTCGGCGAGGTCCCTGACCCGCGCCACGGCATCCACGGTCGACCGACCCCGGCGGAAGCCGAACTGCGCGTCGTCCAGTCCCGGATCCATGGACTCGACGAGGCGCCCAGCGAGCACACGCTCGAATAACTTGGGCACCTCGTCGATTACCACCACCGGGCGGTACGACGACGCCTGTCCGGCCGGGCGACCGTCCTTCTGCAGAAGGACGAGTCTGCCCGTTTTCCACCGCCGGGGGAATCGACCCTGCTCCATGCACGCGGAGAACAGGGACCTCACCCTTTCGCCGAGCTCCTCCAGCGCAATCGCTAGGACGACCCCCGGTACACCGTCGGGGCCCGGGGCGGTTCTCTTAGACTTGAGTCTGAGAATCGCCGCCCCGAATTCGCCCTCCGACACAGGTTCCGGGGAAGTGTCCGTTCGCGACTGGCTGGAGGAGGAGGCGGAGGTCATCGCCGGTGGCACCCATGTACCCCGAGCGGGGAATAGGGTGCCGACCACTTCGTCCACCAGTGCCCCGTCCAGACTGACCGTCAGCGGGGGAGCCCAGGGCCGTAGTTTGTTACGTACGGCCCTGTAGGGCCTCCCCCACGGGTCGCCGTCGAGAAGCCGCAGCCACTCCTGCCACGCCGCCTCCTTGGCCTGCGCTATCGCCACCTTGAAGGCGGCACGCGCGGCCCTGTAGGCGGCGTAGAGTGTTTCCTCCTCCTGGGTGTCACGGACTCTTCGCCGTCTGCATCGGGTGTACCGGCGGCGCGCTCTCCCGCACGCCACCCGCATTTGGCGGAGCTCCATGCTCCACCAGTACACCCGACGCCGTGGAGGGAGCGGTCTGGCCTTCGGCATTGCCCTATCGCATATGCGAGTCAGGGCAACGCCGAGGCGCTCCGCTTCCCCATCCACGTCGGCTCCGATCTCAGAGCCGGACACCCAGTCTTCGAAGACTGCGGCTTCCCGTGCGACCTCTGGGTCTAGACGGGACACCACCCACCTCGGTCCGTCCCCAACACGGGGCCGGCCAGTCCCCCTCGATGTGAGAGGGACCGTCGTGGTGGAGTGCGCGGAGACATCGAATCGAATATATCGATGATCCGATAGCGTCTCCACGTTCTCCACCACCCTCCAGTTTTGGACACGGCGCGCCAGGGCGGGCGACGCGAAAGACACGTCGACTATAGAGCCGCCCTGTTGCCGCACGCACGTGTCCACCGACCCCGTGTTGAGGAGGGACAGCCCCGCAGAGACCGCCCAATCCTCCAGCGTCTCACCCCGCGCATCCGTCGCTCGAGACCCCCACGCCGTGGATTTGGCGTTGAAGTCTCCAGCGACTAGCACGGGGCAGGGGTATACCTGCCCAACCAGTGCGCCGACCTCGACAAGCAGTTGCTCGAAGTCGGCGAGGCTCCGGTTGGGCGAGAAATACACCCCTACTACTGCAATGCCGCCCGTGACCGCCAAAACGCACCCTCTGCCCTTCACGATTCGTTCGAAGGGCGGGGCGCCGGTGGCGGTCGGGGCGGCTATGGCCACCAAGCCGTCGTGGTCCCCGACCCAGTCAGTCCGGGCGGGAACAAAATACGGCTCGGCAACCACGGCCACCTGTATCCCCCACTGTACCAGGGTCTGGACAAGCAAGTCCTGTGCCCTGGCACAGTGGTTGATGTTGGCCTGCAGTAGCGAGACTCTCCCAGCCATTTACTGGGCGGTCTCGACGGGCTCCGTCTCCATCGCGACCTCTGGTCGCGAGGAGGCTTCCGGCTCGGCGGCACTGACGCCCCGAGCCTTCTTCCTCTTCCTCCTCTTCCTTTTCTTCTGCCCCGGCTTCGGGGAGCCTTTCTTGCTCCCCGCGGGGCAGCCCGCTCCCCCGAGGGGGTGGCCTGCCGGTCTGCCGGCCGTCGCTGCGCAGACTGCGCAGTTCGGCTCGGCCCGGCACTCTCGCGCCCGATGGTCGGGTTTCCCGCAGCGGTAACACAGACCACTGCGGTCCACCCCTGCCTTACAAATGGCGCCGACGTGACCGACCTCAAGGCACTTGAAGCACCTGAGTGGGCGGGCATCCAGGAGTGTCACCTTTGCGGACACCCAGCCCACCCTTAGTCGGCCCGCGTCGACGACCACTTTGGCTGCGGCCATCGGGCAGCTAAGCCAGAGCGACCCCCTCGGGCCCATCTGGCCGGGCCGAATGCATTCGGCCCGGCAGCCTCCCTTCTCGGCCACGGCTGTGACCACCTCGGCGGGGGTGACGGAATCGTCTAGCTCCGTCACCCTGATCTCCGCCCGCTTTTCGGGGCGGGAGACGCGCGCCACCTCTGCGCTGAGGACCTCCCGTAGCTCAGCAGCTAGGGAGTCTGCCTTTTCGGCGCCCGCTTCGTCGAAAATTTCGAACATGCGGGCACCTGTGACAGTTGTCCTACAGCGCATGTTCGTGATGCCAAGGCCTGGGAACTTGTCCTTGAGCCTGTCCCTGGCCTCGGTCATCACGGAAAGATAGGTGGCGCCCTTTTCCGCCGCCCCTGGAAGCAGGGTGATGGTCACCGCCGCCGCTCTTGGGGCCTGCAGTCTGGCCGCCGCCTTCTTCTTCTCCTTTGACGCCGTTGCCGGCGCCGTTGGCCTACCCTGGGCTGCGCTTCGGGCACCCCTTGCGGCCACCACGTTCCACCCCTCCGTAAGCGGAGGTGGTGGAGGGGCGGGCCGGATCGGGCTCGGCTCCCGCAGGGGTGCCGGCTCCGAGGCCACCGCCTTGCTCTTGCCCTTGCCTTTCCCCTTGCCTTTGCCCTTACCCGAGGTGGCTTGGGGCTGGGCGGTGGGGGGGGCTGGGGCTGGCTTGGACTTCGGCGCTGGCCCGGCAACCACGGTGGGCTTTGGGGGGACCTTTTGGGTCCCCGAACCCGACGGCTGCGGCGATGTCGTTGCCGCAGCCTCCGCCCTCCTTTTATCGGCCGCTAGTGGCGGCCGAAGGATCGGCTCCGGCAGCAGGCGATCCCTGATGCCGTCGAACCTCGCGTTCAGCATCGCGCTGAACTGCGCGACGCTTGCCCGCGAGGTCTCCTCCAAGAGAGCCTTGATGGAGGCATCAGGGGTGGCAGCCGGTGTCGGCTGCTGCTGCCGGAGCTCAGCCACTTCCCGGCTCAGGTCCGCCAATTTGGCGGACAACTGCCGGTTGGCGGCCTCCAAGTGGGCGACCTCCTCCGTGATGGTACGGACCCTCATGCTGGCTGCGGCCTCCTTGACGAGGCCGGCCGCATCCCTAAGGGTCCGCACCGAGGTGCCCTTCAGGTTCTTGGACGTCGCGGCCACGTGCTCCACCGTGGCCGCGGCGTCCACCATGAGGCCGAACAGCGCAGCCAAAGACTGCGCTGTGTCCTCCCCCCTCGTCGGCGGATTCAGAGCGCGGCGGCAATTGTGTCGAGACTCCTTCAAGGCTCTCGACCTCGCCGCCACGCTCTCCTCGGCATCGAGGAGCAGCTGCTCCGCCTTAGCGGCGGACAGCTGCGCCCTGGCCTCCGTCAGACCCGCACCCTCTGCGTCTGTGGTCGGGCGGCTTCGCCCGCGCTTAGTTTTGTGGGCTACCCCTTTGGCTAGCCCACAAAGCACTTCCTCCTCTCCGTCCTCGGCCGATCGCTTTCGCCACGACCGACCGAGAACATCTTCCTCCATTGGAGTTGCGGGTGGTGTCACCGACACCAGGCTGCTGCAGTCGGAGTCAGACTCCGACAGGCGGGTGACCATCACCCGCAACTCCCGCATCAGGCATGGCACGCCTGTGCCCACGCCCGACGCCTCCTCACCCGACGAAGAACGTGGCACGCCTGTGCCCACGTTCGACAACCTCCTTTGGAGGAGTGGCGCGACTGCGCCGACCCCTGCTCCCTCTTCCACTGTCACGTGTGGCACGCCTGTGCCCACACGCGACGACCTACGGAGTGGCACGCCTGTGCCAGACTCCTGTGCGCTGAGCGCACCTACCTCCACCGTCGGACGTGGCACGCCTGTGCCCACGCCCGATAACTCCGCTCGCTCCCCGAGCTCTGCACAAAAAGTGCCCCCCCCAGATACGCGGGGGCTGGACGCACAAAGTGCGCCGAGGGATTCCCCGGTCGTTGGACCGGGACCCTCCTGGGTAGTAAATTCCCTTGTTGTGCTTTCCATGTTTGCCTTTTTTGGAGGGTGGGGTCCCTCGTGGGTGCCGCCCTTGGGACCGGGTTCCCCCCGGCCATGCATCCCATCGCCGGGCGGCAGAGCTTAGGATTCGGGGGAACAAAGGGGGAGGGTGGAAAGGGAAGGAATAGGGAAGGATTCAGAACAATGTGTCCTGATGGGAAGAGGAGAATGGAGAGGAAGGGATAGGGGAAGGGATGGGATAGGGTGGGATGTGCCGCTCTTGGTAATGCCCCTCACCACGAGCCTGCCCGGTATGGTTGGACCTATCCGGTATAGCCTCAGTGGATCATTGGGACACGCAAGCCCCCCCACCACGACAAGGTGGCGGCAACGTCGGGGGGGTCGGGGGGGAACCTAACCTAACCTAACCTTTTTTTTTTTTTTTTTTTTTTTAACCCAGGGAAATCTTTAGGTAAAGATACCCGGCGGCCGGGGATTGACCGCCGTACACGGTTATGTCGGTTATCTACATTCCGACTAAAACCCTGGGGTGCTCTACATGTCGCTACTCGCTGGATATATGGGAGCGCCGAAGCATTCTTCCACATACCCAGCAGCGACGGCCTGAAGGGCCACCTCTCGGTCGTCGGCAACGGGGGCCGGGGTTCCAGTCCTAAGGACTGGACTCCCGGTCCCCGCCGCCACGTCTTGAGTTGCGTGCGAGAGCACACGCGCACAGTCTTGAGCCCGAAGACTGGAATGTTGGGTGACCGACTGTCCCAAATCGGCCACCCTCGGGCTCGGGGGTGGAAGGAGCCTAGAAGAGGCAACCCTCCGGCGCCCATATCTCCTGCGGCGGATGGAGTGGGTGGTGCTGACCTCCCTCTCCCGTTCCGCCGCCTCCTTTGCGTGCATCACGCGCTCGCAAAAGGAGCGGAGGGCGCCCCACGACCTTTCGCTCTCGACAATGGCCCGGGCCACTGTCGGCAACGAGAGGTCGCCTCCTACCACGGCGCAGAGCTCTGCGCGCTCACTCGCCCAGGCCGGGCAAACCTCCAGCGTGTGCTGGGCTTCCTCCTCGGCGCACCCGTCACAGTGGTGGCATACGGGGGACGGCTCCCTCCCGGCTATACGATGCAGATACCTCCCGAAGCACCCGTGCCCCGAGAGGATCTGCGTCAGCCGGAAGGACAACACACCATGTCCACGCCCGAGCCACTCCCTCAGCACTGGACGGATGGCACCGATGGTCCGAAGCCCTGCACTAGGCTGCTCCAGCCTGGCCTCCCACTCGTCTACAGCGAGCGCGCGCAGCTCAGCTCTGCGCCCCTCCACCTCGCGCGGTGCGGGCCTGTCGCCCCGGGCCAGCGCCTCCTGACGCCACATATACAGTGACGCCAGGGCTCTCGCCTCAAGGTCCCAGGGCAACGAGCCCGCCATCGCGCATGCCGCCTCCTTGGAGATCGTGCGATACCCCCGGATCGCCCTGATCGCCACCACCCTCTGCGGTCTTTGCAGAGCGCAGATGGTGCGGCGATTCAAGGCATCCGCCCAAACGGGGGCCCCATAAAGGGCCATGGATCGCACGACCCCCAAGTACAGCCGCCTGCAGAGGCCGCCTGGCTCCCCTATGTTGGGCAGCAGCCGCCCGAGGGCAGACGCCGCCCCCATCACCCGCGGGATCAGGCGCTCGAAGTGGGCCGCAAAGTCCCACCGTCCGTCCAACGTGAGCCCCAGGTACTTCATTACCGGGCCCACGTCGATACGGACACCCCCCACGACAATGTGGGCGTCCCGAGGTGGCGCCTGTCGGGGCCCGTGAAAACACAGCGCCTCCGACTTACTAAGCGCCACCTCGAGGCCCAGACGCCGAATGCGGCCCACCACTTGCGCCACCCCCGCGGTTGCACGGTAGGCGGCCTCCTGGAAGCTGGCGCCGCGGGCCGTGACCAGGGTGTCGTCAGCGTAACAAGTTACGCCCACACCCCGGATGCACGGCGTCCGCAGCACCCAATCATATCCGATGTTCCACAGGAGCGGTCCCAAGACCGACCCCTGTGGAACACCGCACATTACCCGGCGTTGGCCCCAGCCCTCTTGGCAGGGGTACACCACCGACCGCTCGCCCAGGTAGGCCCCGATGATTCGGCGCAGGTACAGGGGCACTCCATGAAACCGGAGCGCCTCCTGTATGCAGCTCCAGGGGAGGGAGTTGAATGCGTTGGCGATGTCGAGAGACACCGCCAGCACAACCCCGCCCCCGGCAACCGCCTCCTGCGCTTGGGCCTTCACCTTGAGGAGCGCGTCGATGGTGGACCGCCCTCTCCGGAACCCAAACTGGTTCTCCGCCAGATCCGGACCGGCCCCCTCTAGGTGCTCGACGACACGGCATGCCACAATCCTCTCAAACAGCTTGCCGATGTCGTCGAGCAACACAATGGGCCGGTAGGCGGACGGAGAGTCCGGAGGACGCCCCTCCTTGTGGAGGAGGACTAACCGGCCTGTCTTCCATCTCTGCGGGAAGATCCCTTGGGACAGACAGGCATCGAAGAGCCTCCTCAACCGTCCCTCCAGGGCGTCCACCGCCAGGGCCAGGGCCAGCACCCGTCCCGGAATTCCGTCGGGGCCAGGAGCGGTGTTCTTGGCACGAAGCCTAAGAATCGCCGCCCCCAGTTCCCCTTGGGACACTTCCGGGACCTCCCCCACCTCGTCCGCTTCGGGAGAAGCAGTCGCCGCAGACCGCGACGCCATCGCCGGGGGCGGATGTTCCGCCCCGTGTGGAAACAGGGCGGAAACAACCGCCTCCCTGAGCTGAGGCTGGAGACTCTGGGTTACCGGGGGGGCCCAGGGGCGAAGTTTGCCCCTGACTGCCTTGTACGGCCTCCCCCACGGGTCCCGATTGAGCGTCTCCAGCGACTCCCTCCACGCCTGAGCTTTGGCCTCGGCGATCGCAATCTGCAGCGACTCCTTCGCCCCCCTGTAGGCGGCGTACAGCGCGGCCTCCTCCGCCTCATGCGAAGGGCCCCTGCGCCTCCTCCTGCGGTGTCTGGTGTACTGGCGCTTCGCCACCACGCACGCCGCCCTAAGTTGGGCGATCTCCGCGGACCACCAGTACACCTGACCTCTGGGAGGGCGCGGGCTGGTTCGAGACATGGACGCTTCGCAAATCCGCGTAAGCGTCTCCTGGAACCAACCCGCCTCCTCCTCCACCGCCGCCACGGGGCCCTCGGGCGCTGACACCCAGGCCTGCACTGCCGCCGCCTCTTTGGCCACCTCAACATCCAGCGTGTTGAGGCGCCAGGTGGCATTCCCCCTTGGGGAACGACTGGGCGTCCGGAGCGACGTGGAGACGTCGAATCGGATGTAGCGGTGATCCGACAAAGTCTCCACGTGCTCCAGAACCTTCCAGCCCTTGACACGGCGCACCAGGGTGGAGGACGCGAAAGACACGTCCACGATGGATCCACCCTGAAACCGCACGCACGTGTCAACGGCCCCCCGATTCAGGACCGACAGGTCGTTGGTCAAAAGCCACTCCTCGAGATGCTCACCCCGCGCGTCCGTCGCAGGGGATCCCCATGCCCTTGACTTGGCATTGAGGTCCCCCACAACTAGCACGGGGTGAGGATGGCTCCGTCCGATCAGGGCCCCCACCTCGTCCAAGAAACTCTCGAACTCGGCGAGGGGTCTGTTGGGGGAGAAATAGACAGAAACTATCACAATCTCCCCCAACAGAGCCGCCACGAACCCATCTCCCCTCACAACCTGTGCGAAGGGAGGGCAGTCCGCGGCGCCCCGACGGACGATGGCAGCAACGCCCTGTCGGTCCGCGACCCAGTCGTCCCCCGGAGGGATCCGGTACGGCTCCGACACCGCAGCCACCGCGATCTTCCACTGCGCCAGGCTCTGAGCCAACAGGTCCTGAGCCCTGGCACAGTGGTTGATGTTCGCCTGCAGCAGTCGTAGGGGTGCCGTTATCCCAACGACATTGGAACCCCCACGTCCGCCGCCGCGCTGGTGCTTGGCTGCGGGTTCGGAGCGGCGCCGGCCTTCCGTGGCTTGGCGCGCCTCCGCTTCCTCCTTTTGGCCTGCGCCGCGACGCAGGTCTTCGCTCCCACCGTGTGGGAGGCCGGCAGCTCTGAAGCCGCGCACACCGTGCAGTGGGGCGCGGCAGAGCAAGCGCTAGCCTTGTGGCCCAACTGGCCACATCGGTAGCACTGCCCGCCGCGATCCACCTCGGACTCGCACTGCTCCCGCACATGCCCCACCTCGAGGCAGCGGAAGCAGCGCATGGGGCGCGGCTTCAGCAGTCTGACCTGCACCGAGACCCAGCCGATTAGTAGCCTCCCCGAACCGAGCACCTTATTGGCAGCCGCCGCAGGGCAGCTGACCAACACTGTGCCCAGTCCGAAGTGGTTACGACGGATGGGGCCCGTCCTGATAGACGCCTCCGAGCACCCACCAGCTCTGGCCACCGCCGCGACGACTTGTTCGGGCGACGTCGAGTCATCCAGGCCGAGGATGCGCAGATCGGCGCACTTCATCGGCCTGGAGATCTTCAGATCGCCCTCGCCAACCACCTCTCTCAGCCTTTCGGCGAGGGCGTCCGCTTTCTCGGCGCTGTTGGCGCCCGTCACCAAAAACATACGGGCGCCTGTGGCGGCCACCTTGAATTGCATCCCCGTGATGCCTAGGCTGGCCGGGTCCACCTTGGACTGGGCGTCCTTTATCGCCGCCTGGTAAGTCACGCCCTTGTCCGCAGCCCACGGCTGCAGCTTCAGCACTACAGCCGAGGACTTGGGGACATGGGCGCGAACATTGGCTGCCTGCCCCGCCGTGGGCGGCTGCTGCACCTTCTTGCGCGCCGCCACCACGCTCCACGCGGTTGTTGTTGCGGGAGCCGTCTTCTTCTCGGGCTTCTTGGGCCCTGGTTTGCTCGGGGGGCCGCCGGTTTCGGCAGCCGGGTTGGAGGCGGGTTGGGATTTCTTCTTCCCGGTTCGCCTCTTCTTGCCCCCCCGGCGAGTCCCCAGACCCACCGTCTCGCTCTCCTGCGGCGGCTGAGCCGGCCCTGGTGCAGGTGCGGGTGGCGTGGGCACCGTGGTTTTCGCCCGGTCCGCAGCCAGCGGCGGGCGGATACGCTGCTCAGGGAGGAGCCTCCCGTCCTTCGCCAGCGCCTCAAACCGGGCGTTCACCATAGTGCCCACCTGCTTCATTATGGCGCTCGTCAGCGCCTCTACATCGCCTGTCGCCGCACTCGCAGGCGCCGGCTTCGGCATCTCCAGCGCAGTGCGCATGTCGGTGCGGAGCTGCGCTACCTCCTTCCGCATCGCCGACAGTTCTGCCATAAGGCTGGCATTCAACGCGGCCAGCCTCCTGGTTTCGCTGTCGGAGGTGCGGGTCTGCAGCTCTTGCACCAACTCCGCCAGTGCCGAGGCTGACTCCTGCAGCCCCCTCTTAAATGTCCCTTTGAGGTTGTTGGACCTCGCGGCAACCTTCTGCACGATTGCCACGGAGTCCAACGCCCTCTGGACGATATCAACCGCGGGTAGTTCATAAATGGACTTACCCACGGTATCTCCCTCTCTGGCGGCGGCGGGACGCAGCTGGTCCGCCATCGCTGCCACCTCCTCTTCGGCCACCTTTTCGGCCTCCGATCGCCTGAACGCCGCGACCTCTGACCTCGGCGTCAACAGCCCTCCCGCCTTCTGTAGCCTGGGACGCCTTTCCCTGGCGAACCTCTTCAGGCCACCCGCCTCGGAAGCTGACCCGCTCTCGGAGTCGGAACGGCTCCTGGAGCGAGACCGCTTCCTGCCACCGAAGAACCTGGAACATATCTCGACAGGTTCCTCCACGACCATGTCGCCGTCGTCAACCACCACAACGTCCGCAGCCACTCCCGCTGCACCTCCTCCACTCTCTCCTACCTCCACCACCGCTCGCCCCGCGAGCCTCCCACACAGGTTGCCCCCCCCAGATACGTCGGGGCTGGGCGCACATAGTGCGCCGAGGGATTCCCCGGCCGGTTGGCCGGGACCCTCCTGGGTAATAGTTTTACCGTGTGTGACCTTCATCTTTTTCCTTTTTTGGAGGGTGGGGTCCCTCGTGGGTGCCGCCCTTGGGACCGGGTTCCCCCCGGCCATGCATCCCATCGCCGGGCGGCAGAGCTTAGGATTCGGGGGAACAAAGGGGGAGGGTGGAAAGGGAAGGAATAGGGAAGGATTCAGAACAATGTGTCCTGATGGGAAGGGGTGTATGGAGGGGAAGGGATAGGGGGAAGGGATGGGATAGGGTGGGATGTGCCGCTCTTGGTAATGCCCCTCACCACGAGCCTGCCCGGTATGGTTGGACCTATCCGGTATAGCCTCAGTGGATCATTGGGACACGCAAAACCTAACCTAACCTAACCTAACCTAACCTAACCGACCTACGACGACCGTCGTCGTCGTCGTCGTCGTCGTCGTCGTCGTCGTCGTCGTCGTCGTCGTCGTCGTCGTCGTCGTCGTCGTCGTCGTCGTCGTCGTCGTCGTCGTCGTCGTCGTCGTCGTCGTCGTCGTCGTCGTCGTCGTCGTCGTCGTCGTCGTCGTCGTCGTCGTCGTCGTCGTCGTCGTCGTCGTCGTCGTCGTCGTCGTCGTCGTCGTCGTCGTCGTCGTCGTCGTCGTCGTCGTCGTCGTCGTCGTCGTCGTCGTCGTCGTCGTCGTCGTCGTCGTCGTCGTCGTCGTCGTCGTCGTCGTCGTCGTCGTCGTCGTCGTCGTCGTCGTCGTCGTCGTCGTCGTCGTCGTCGTCGTCGTCGTCGTCGTCGTCGTCGTCGTCGTCCTTCGCGTAATCTAACAGGGTATCATCTTAAGTTGTATATATACTAAATCTTGAGAAAATCTTCATTGCGCGATGCAGGATCGCAAAGTGCCATCTGTTGGTGAGTAGTTATAACATTTAGACACCAGCTATGAATACTACGCTAACTCCGAAAAGTGTACTTTACAGTAGAGGGTACTTAAAAGTTAATTTGTGATAACTTTTACATTTTTTGAGATATTCATTTGAAATTTTATACCCTTAATATATATATTTACAAGAACAACAATACACGATCGCTCTTAAGTTAGCTAACTAGTTTTTGCGGAGTTTTACACGTTATATGGGTAATAAAATTTAAGAAATACGTAGTGTATTACATTATATAAATTCTTTAACATAATCTAATCTATGCGCCCCTACCCGCGAATACTCCGCTAGCACTAGTTGTTGCCGTCGTAATTCGAGTGATTTCAATGAGTACCTGCACTTAGCGTTATTTACAATTAGTAAATTTGTTTTCTTTTTTTTTTTTTTTGTTTTTTTTTCTACATATAAAACACCACATTTTACGAAAATTGACATAATATAACGATTTTGGCAAAAATCGAGTTAGCGTAGTATTCATTGCTGGTGTCGATTTGTTTTGGTCATTCAATGTCAGATGGCACCGTTAAAGCGCCATCTGTTGCTGAGTAGTTACAACATTTCGACACCAGATATTTATACTACGCTAACTCCGAAAAGTTAAATATGCAGTAGAGGCTAATAAACGTAATGATAACTTTACATCAATTGAAATATTTCTTTTTCGATATAATATCTCATATTTATTATTTCGTATAGTATTTGGGTAGTCAAAGTCGCTAAGTAGCGCATATGACATATGCACAAGTATACACGATCGCTGTAATTTACGCTAACTAGTGTTTGTAACCGTGTAATAACACGGACTTTAAATGAGCACTCAAATTTAAGAAATACGTAGCGTATTACTATAATATATATTTAAATACTTTATAATACATAATTTAATCTATGCGCAAGGGGCGCATAGAATGCGATGCTGCGAATAATCCGCTAGCACTAGTTGCCGTCGTTTAATTCGAGTGATTTCAATAAGTACCTGCACTTAGCGTTTTTAAAATTTGTAACTTCATTTGTTTTGTATTTTTCTTCACGATTATTTTTTACTTATATAACGAAACTTTGCATAAAAAACGATTTTGGCAAAAATCGAGTTAGCGTAGTATTCATTGCTGGTGTCGATTTGTTTTGGCCATTCAGTTTCGTTAAAGCGCCATCTGTTGTTGAGTACTTATTACATTTTGTTCCGATCATCTACAGGTAGATCAAACAGAACAAAACAAAAAAAAAAAAAAAAACTTTACATTCGCACCATTAACGGTTACTTTATTTCAATAGAAAATAAGTTATCATGTCTATAACGTTAGTTTTATTCGCACCCTCTTGACGACTTTACATCGTAAATTTAATTAAAAACGTTTATTGTTTTTCATATGTTGGACACTTTTTGAGCCTCATGATTTCGTAATTTTGTACTTTTATGTAAACCACTTATCAACTGATAATAATCTGTTGATATTCACAAAAAAATATTAGAAGAATGATTAAATATAAATATTTATTAAGTTAGCCGCGTACACCATATTTCTCTTTAATACTCCGTAAATAAATACAATGAAGTAATGTAATACAAATCAGCTGTCCGAACCAGATGCAAAAGTCTAAAAAAGAGTGGCCATTGATCATGCTAAAGCCTGTTAAAATGAATATAGATCGAGAAATTATGTACGAGATTTATAGAGATTATTATTAGAGATTCGATATTTATTTATAATGTAACCACATATTATACAATATAAAACAAATTTATTAATATCTATATATAATTAATCAATAAGCAAATCCGCGCGATACCGCTAGTATACCGTGTGCGCACTATTTATCTATATATATACCTACTACTATGGCAGCTGTGCACGCACCGACCTTCTCCATCCGCTATCGCTTCGCTGATCGCTCGGTCGCCGGCAGTCGCGATCCGAGCTTCCGACGCAGCGCCCGTGCTTACCTCGTTATTAAAAACGCTTGCAACTCCGATCATCAATTAAATGTAATTTTATATATTAATAAAAAACACATTCACATACATTTTCTTTATTTATTCCGTTTGTTTTTGTTCATGAATTCAAGATTGACCAAATAAGTAGTTCTGCTATTTGATACTAGATGACGCCACCACCCTGAGAAAAGCTAATGTTTGATAATTGATAAATAGAAATGATAGTAGAGTAAATATAACACCCATTACGAGTCTACATATTTATATTATCTACAATAGAATTGGTTGTTTATCGCGTATCTATCAGAGATTTATTAAATTTGTACTTATGCCTACTTTTCGACTCAAGATGCAAGATGACGCTACCGCCATAGGAAATTTAATTTAGTTTTCAATTTAAAGATAATGATGCGATAATGATATTTATTTTTTGTATAATCATTCTTGTTTAGCATTTATATATAATACGAACTCTTTGAGTAATACTTTTAAACAGTTATACTTTTCGACACTAGATGGCGCTACGTACCTCAGAAATCAGAATGTAGATTAAGAATTAATCGACAAAAATATTGATGAAAGCAAGGTGCCCTCTTTTGAACTACATATTTATAATTTCTTCAATATTTTTTGTTGTTAATCGCATATGTATCAAAGATTTATAAAATTTGTAGTTCTTCTTTTTGCCGCAAGATGGCGCTACCACCAAGAGAAAAAATAAGTTATTTTTCAATTTAGATATTTTGTTGCATTTATAATCCGAACTCATTAAATAAACAGTTCTGCAATTCAACAAGATATGGCGCTACCACCCTCAGAAAAACATAGCTCATACAACTTAGCTTTACTTTTGTAAATGCCAGCAGTTGCCCAGTCATTAAATTTGGTTTTTTATATTAGTTAGGATTTAGGAGCCAAGTCAGGAAACTGGATAGAAAACGATCGGTCATCAACCGTTGCCTATTAATTAACACGGCGTCAAAATGCAGCCAGGAAGATTCAATCAGTAATCATTATAACGTTCAAAGGAACTAATATGTACTTTTCTTAAATAAAAACTACAAGTCAAACATAACATAGTTGTATTTATTTGGTAGCTCTGTCACTGAATGTATAAAGATAAAAGAGAATAGTATTGTACAATTTAGGTCGTGGTGGGAGCGCTCGGACCGCGGCGAGCAGAGCCGAGTCGGCCGCGGCGCCGGCACCAGCCCCGAGCCGAGCCGAGCCCAGCCGAGCCGAGCCGTGCCGAGCCGAGCCGAGCCGAGCCCAGCCCAGCCGAGCCCACCCCGCCGGCCACGGTGTCGGGGACCGGCCGGGGAACACGCCCATACGACATTTCAATATGTGACACAATCTGGAATACTTCATTAAGAGGACGCACAATATGTTTTAATGATTTTAGCAGAATCTTTAAATTAAAATTGCATTTCTATTTAAATTAATTTGTTGTTATAATATCAGCACACTCGGTGCCGTGTCACTGTCTCGATCAATATATATTTTGCCTCGACGGAACACAAGTAACAAAATATCATACTATGCGACGGTAACAGATTAGCTGCCCTATAATACAATTTCAACATCATTATGTACAACACGGATATTAAATTACTTTATTTATTTGCACAATCTTCCCTAATATTAATATATTAACATATACAAGGGTAAGTACTATAATCATTATTTAAATATTTCAATGCTAAACTACATAATGCAGGTAGCGAATAAATATAAAATGGCTACTACACGACGCGTCACTCGAGTTATTAAACAAATTAAATGATATCTTATCTACACAAGTTTTAGTACAAGACAAACGAGGAAGAAGCGCGTGGCGGCCGGCAGCCGGGGGCCGGGCGGGGGTCGGGAAGGGGTCAGGCGGGGGTCGGGTGGAACCCGGGCGGGAGCGGCCGCTGACACAATCTAAATAGTTTTATGCATTTGAAATATTTCCATTAGAAAACTCTCTACAAATTATTTATTTTTATCCTTAAAGTAAAATAAACATCTCGTCGGCAGTATTAATAGTAAAATAATAAAAAAAAACATCTCGAAATCGCACATATGCGAGTATCAGTGTGCGACCTCGTCCCGCCGTCGTGGCGCGGCGTGGCAGCCTGTGGCAGCAGCCACGCGTCGGGCGTCGGGCGCGCGTCTCCGCCGCGGCGCTTACGACTTCTTCCTGCAATTATAAACGGGGACGGTGAGGCGGCGCTCTGGTTTACGGTACCTACCGCCCGCCAATCGATCGATTGCAAAAATGAAATAAATGTGTATTTGGTGAACGAACGAGATGATCAATTAACGAATGAGCGGCGAGTGGCGGTAGGGCGGTGGGGGCGGTGGGGGTGGGGGGTGTAGCGGTGGCGGTACTGACTGGTCGTGGTTGTCGGTGTCGGAGTCGTCGAGCTCGGGCTTGGTGCGGCGCTTCTCGTAGACGAGGATGATGGCGCAGAGCACGAACACCTCGGCGCAGATGCCGAGGAAGGGCCACAGCGCGGCGTACTTGTCCTTGACGCGCAGCGTGGTGGCGGCGGGCGTGGAGGCGGCGCCGGCGCCCGGGCCGGCCGGGGCGGGGGTGCACGTGTACACGCCGGCGTCCGAGCGCTGCGCCGCCTCCACCACCAGCTCGGCGTCGGGCACGCCCTGCTCGTTGGGCGCGAGCGTGACGCGGTCTCCCAGCGCCGCGCGGACCTCCAGCCCCGGCGCGCCCTCGGCCGCCGCCGCCGTGTCGTTGTTGAAGCTCCACGTGACGCCGGGGTGCGGCTTGCCGGTCACGCGGCACACGATCTTGAGCTTGGTGTCCTCCACCACGTTGGTGTCGGAGGGCAGCTTGGCGTGGGGCCGGCCGCGCACCACGAACGTGCGCGTGGCTCCGCCGGCCGGCTCGCACGTGTAGTTGCCGAAGTCGTCCTCGACGGAGCGCTTGGTGAGCCGGAACACGCCGCCGTTCTCGTCCAGCTCGTACCGCTCCGCCAGCTCCCACACGCTCTCCAGCGCGGTGGCGTTCTTCTTCCTGCGGTTACATATTTACACATGAGCAGACTCGGAATGAATTGTGGGCCAAAACTCGTCCTTTTTAGATCGATCGTTCCAGTATTAAAGTTTTTATTAACAAATATTTACTCCCCCTTTAACGAAATACTTTACTTTACCGCTTCTCGAATGACCGGTATGTACCTCCCGAATCGATTGTAATTCGAGTACATGAAGAATGAAACCGATCGATGGCATACGAAACGGTTTCGTGAGTCATATACATTAGGGGAGACCGGCGCGGGCGGTCGTTTAATTGTGAGTTTGTAATGAGGTCGAGGACCGAAGCCCGTCGGATCGGGTGACGGTCGGTGGTCGGTAGGTACTCACCACACGTAGGAGAGCGCGCCGCTAGAGCAGTTAAGCGTGAACGTGCGGCCCACTTCGTACAGCACCACGTCGCCGTCGGCCGCCGCCCCGGCCCCCGCCGCGGCCCCGGCCACAGCCCCCGGCCCCGCCCTCACCCCCGCCGCCGCCTCCGCCGGCGCCGCCGCCGTCGTGGTCGCCTCGCCCTCGCCTGTCGACAACACTCATATTACACATATCTTCATTACTTACCGACTAGCGATACATATAATATTATGATCAATTTACTGGCGAAAACGGGAAACTTCAATTAACACATGCTGCGAACGCATGATGACAATTAACATTGTGACGAGTACAGCGCCGGCGCACTGAATGCACTCGCACCGCGCAGGTGACTCCATCGTGGCAAAGGCTTAGATGACTGGCAATTTGCTTCAACACTTCATAATATCCACATATTATAATAGTCTTCCGATGAGACAGTCACCGCTAGTTTCTGTTCTGCTAGATACGACTGTGTGACACTAATTTCGTGTATCGAGGGCATTCCCTAGATAATACATGATCAAGATACGATAAGACATTGGACAATTAACGAAAATGAAATAACACTATAATAAGTCAATAGTAGTACAGTACATAGTTTACGGCAAATAAAAATCTAGAAATAGTACAAATAATAGGCGTTCGACTAGAGACTGGATATACTACTGCCACGATACACCACAACATACTACCTCTAGTGTACCGTTATACATGTTCAACGTTTACCACAAAATAATCGTTTGCATCACTAAATAAAAGTACGAATAGCGATACGAAAGTCTATTTCAAACTACGAACGAATACGAAGGGCGAAGCAAATCAGCGGCATTCTAGTGTGTCAGCGTTCGGTGCGAGCGGCAGAGCGTCAGAGCGTCAGAGCGTCAGAGCGGGGGTCCCGTACCGGAGGCGGCGGCGGAGGCGAGCACCTGCACCAGCACGCGCTGCGCCGGCGGCTCGGCGTCGCGCGAGCACGTGTAGAGGCCGGCGTGGTGCGGGCGCGCGTGGGACGCGTGCAGCCGCGCCGCCAGCCGCCCGCCCGCCGGCGCCTCGCCGCCCGCCGCCAGGTCCGCCGGCACCGCGCCGCCGTCCAGCCGCCACTCCACGCGCTGCTCCACGCGCACCGAGCACTCCACCGTCAGCGGCGCGCCCGCCCTCACCCTCACCGTCACCTGCTGCGGCTCCACTGCCCCGTCTGCACCACACGCGGTTATACACGCCACCGCCCTACACCACTCCTACACAACATGTCACCATGTCCGCCCGTCCGCCCGTCCGCCAGATAACTCAGACTGCTCAGAGACGCTTCATACTACAGAACTGTAATTTGGTATGGTAGTAGGTAATAACGGCACCGACAAAGTTTGAACATAAAATCTTGAAAAATTTATTTTTTATATGGGGGATCCACGTAAAACGGGGACAATTTTTTTTATTCGCCATGTTTAGTGTGGCACATCGTCAGATAGTTTATTAAAAAATTGTAAAGGTTTGCTAAGAACGCTTACCAATTCAGGGTTCCGTTTACGAAATATTAAGCTTTAAAGCTGTAATTTTAGTTAGAGTCATGTGTCCCCCCCTCTAAAAACTAAACCATTATTTGTAGATTGGTAAACAAATTCACGTTAGTAGTAGGTATATAAGGCTAAGTTGGCTTTACAGGTTAACGAGTAATAGTCGGCCAAGTAAAAAAACATACTAAAATCAACCGAATAAGATTTTTAGCTATTTCGTCTCCACTTCAATAATTTTTATTTTATTTTTTTTTTTTATTTTTTTTTTTTCAATAATGAAAAAAGTGTTCAAGTAAATCGTAAGTGTACAAGTATTTGATTTTGTCAATCTCCTACACTGCGCGTGGCCTGACAAGCTCTTGGCCGGTTTCTTTTTTCTCATTTTAATTTTAGATTTTGGTAAAATTTTATAAAAATACACACAAGTAAGTTAAAAGCAGCTGTTAGTATATTTTATTTCCTCATTCGGTCTTAGCAGAAAATGGCATAGCTATTTACTATATAATTAGATAAAACGAGTGACGACGTCATTATCAGTCGGTTACAAAGTCGACGCAGTAATTGTACGCATAAGCCTCGCCGTTATCACCGAGATGGTAGTGATTAGCCGGAGCAAACAATCAATGAGATCAACACAAGTATTTGCTCACACGTTTGTGTTGAAACAACAGTGTCAATATGCGTGCCGTGACAACGAAAGGAAAATATGTGTAAACAGATTGTTTAACTGACTACTTTACACTAATTATGGCGAAATTATGAATTAAGACATTAGTTATACCTTCCTTATTATTTTTCATACTAAATATATATTCTCTGTTGTATGTTTTATTCCACTCCCTGAGCATATTATGATGTAGGTACTCTCAGCACAAGGGTTTCACAAGTTTTAAGACATCATAAAACAGGCTAAATGGATCAAAGTGCCAAAGAACAGAATGATTGGTTCCATAGCTTACTTGTGAAACAGTCTTAGGCAGATTGACCTTTTTATTAGTATTACTAACTATAATGTGCCTATTAAACAATTACAAATGCAAAAGCTATTTTGTGCTCATAAGTGTGGTTAGTGGGGGATCACCAAATGTTTAGGAATGGTACTCGGTTTAGTTGTAAAGGCTGGGTGCCCTAGTGGTTATATTCCCTCACAAGTCATACATTTGCCTGTATTTACATTTGTTTATTAGTTATATTGTTTTATACTAAAAATCTGGCTGTTTTCCTAATACATATGTCATCATAAAAAATCTCCCCACATTTATCTATCTATTTAAATTACAATATAAGTAATTGTGGCAGTTAATTACACAGCACTGTTATCTTGTTTTGTCGTTTTGTGTTCTATCTGTGTTGTTACCTATTCATAGAAATTGCAAGAATACAAAACACATTAACACAAATTAAAACTGAGTCACTGACATGAGAACCCAAGTTCATCAGTAATAGGTGTAATATGGATTTGACAACAGATACCTACCACCATCCATTACTCATGCTATTTACTTGTGGATATTTAGCAGAAGTCATTATTGTTAATGAAGAATACCATTGTTCCATAATTAAATATCATGACGGACTACAGTTTTTCACCCATTTCTGCATTCAACAATCAGAGTTAAACAAAAATTAAGTTTAATGACCCTCATATGAACTCAAATCACACATTCTATATTCCTCCTTAAAAACATTACTTTTCCAGACTAACAATAGAGATACACCATATATAGTCCCTTGCCTTGCAAACCAACAACACACTCCCATAAGCAGACCTATGAGCCTTGTGCCTATAGAATTTGAGGATGTTACTTATGCAAGCAAACCAGAACCAATGTTGGTTGTTCTAAGGGTTCTTGCTACAGTTGCACTATTATATGCATTTTGCACACATAAGACTCATTTCCTTGAAATCTGATGGGGATTGGTTCATATTGCCAAAAAATCAATCCAATTTACTTTAATATCCCACTGGCTAAAGGATCATGGCCTAGATACATCAGATAGAGATGGATTGTTAAACTCTCGAAAATGCATACAGGAAACAGTTCACACCAAGGAAAAGACAACACATATTTACCTAGTCTCCATACTGAGACACTCCCTTGTCTGAGGCTTATAACTTATCATGCAGTAGAGACACATTATCATTACAAATGTAATCTAATTTAATATCGTCGTTACGATCAAATTTGTCCTTGGTCCGATTAATTTAATAATGCAGCATATTGGAAAGATACTCAACAACACACGACAATCCAGAACAGAGAATAAAAAGGATAAGTCATATAATGACATCATGCACAAAGCCGTGACATCGTCCTCGCTGCGACGCGACTAGCGCACCCAGCCAGCGACGACTGCGACGAGCGAGCCGAACGCAACGCAGCCTCTAGTACTATTAGATTAGGTAGATAGTAGGTATTCTACAATACAGCACATCTACCGATCGAATCGACCAGCAGCGAACATTCGCTTATATTTGCAACCTACATCATACGGTATTAAATTAAAGGGTAGCTGAGACACACTCATTCAATGAATATCTAGGGGTAAGACAATACAGTACAAATGGATAAAAATTACAACTTACTTTGTGCGTTTGAGGGAACTCCGCAGGCTATAAATAGAAAAGCAAGAGGCAGGAAGATTTCGGGCCGCATGGTTGTTAATTAATAAATTTAAAATACACCACTTTAAACAACAAACGAGCACAACGCTCGCAGTGACTAGAGAACACTAGAATATTATGATGTAGCTCGAGAACAGATGTTGCTCAATCCATCGATGGAAGAACAATGAAAATCAAAATGGCGCCGATGGCGCATGTCAAATGTGGGAAGTCGATAGAGCTGTGCATCACAGACTAGTTAGAGAAGTACATAGTAGCGTGTGCAAACATTATATATTCGGAGCAAAGTAACAGATATAACAATATGGAATCTCTGTAAAATACCGAAACCTAAGTAACCTGTTCAATCGAACGCTCAACAATCGAACTATTCATTATTCGATTGTTAATATTTATAAAATGAATCTTGTTACGTAATGAAAATTAATAAATTTAATCTAATAACCTTTCAACGACAATTCAGTTGATTAATTCTACTAGTCGATTGTTACGACTATCGACTCGATGATCGTACAGCAAGTAGACATCGATTTGCCCCTTCACCGCGCAATTTATTAAATTAACTCTAATCGACTAATTTATATTACTGACATTACGATTTTTTGAACCGTTATTATTCAACGTCTATCTACTCCTAGACTTCCTAAACATAATTTCGGATAATCGAAAAATTATTGGACCACCACAAAATTGGCAACATTACTTGTAGCCGTGTAAATCTATACTAATATTATAAAGAGGAAAGGTTTGTTTGTTTGTTTGTAATGAATAGGCTCCGAAACTACTGGACCGATTTCAAAAATTCTTTCACCTTTGGAAAGCTACATTATCCCCGAGTAACATAGGCTATATTTTATCCCTGTATTCCCACGGGAACGGGAACTACGCGGGTAAAACCGCGGGGAGGCAGCTAGTTTAAAATATTTTTACAGAATCGGGTACCTACATAAAGATTAACTGAACTGTGTATCAAGCCCGTGTCATAATGTTGCCATAGTCCATTTATCGAGGACAGCTATAGGCTATATATCATCACGCTATGACCAATAGGAGCGGAGCACCAATGAAGAATGTTTCAAAATCGGGAGATTTCTTTAGCTCTTGAGAGCTTCCGCTGCGTAAACGATTAAAGTTACGCTAAAATGATGTATGACAGAATTGTTCCTTTTAAAAATAGTTCTAAAAAAAAGTCTGCGTTAGCATATGTCTAACTGTTAAGGTCGGCACACTGTGACCATTTATAAACTAACTAAATTTATTCGAAAATTAAGCATTATTTGTGAAGGTGTTTTTATAAAGATAATATTAATCCTGAGTCGCGGGCAGAAGCTAGTATGGCATAATCATGAATTACCTATATTATAGAATATACCTAGATAGTCTAGGTTCCTTATACTACTTTCTAGACTTGACTCACCTTCCATTTGCCTTTTTCCACTTACTGAAGTATAAAAGTTACAACATCCTACTTTTAGGAAATCAACCTGCTTCATCATTAAAAAAATATGTAGGACCAAATACTTTGTCAATAAATGTTTCTACAAAAAGCAGTAGGTAGGCAATACATCAAAGTGTAATGATGTTGTGAGTTACGTCATAAGAAGCTACAACACTTCCTAAAACATTGACGGTACCTTTACTTAAAAGTTAAAACCAACCTAATAACTTACTCCAAAGGAAAGCGGGGAGGTCTCGCGGAGTAGAAACTAAACTAGCAGATAATAAATGAAGAGTCTATCAACATTCAAGTTTATTCATAATAGAACGAGGCTATAACACTGAGCTGAGTAGCAGCAGGCAGGGCGGACCGGGCCGACCTCCGCCGCGGCGCTCGCCTCGGAATGTCGCTATTCGTCAATTCACCAATGAAGGCTTATTTCAATTTGAAAATGTTTCCAATCCACCGAACCGAAGGCTCGTCCTTCCCCTGCCCGTTGCTCTCATATATACGACTGAGACAATAAAATCTAGAAATAAATACTCGCAAAATTAACATGATCACGCATTAACATGCTCAATAACTAATATTTACATGAACTACGTCAGTAGGTATGTTCACACACAGTACGGCATACAGCCGATCGCTAGAGGGTCGGCCGGCAGTTCGTGTTCTGACAATTTGGTCGATTGCCTGGAGCGAAGGTGGACGGGACATCCGCACTGCCCCTCGCCGTCCCCGCCGGCCTCCGACAATACTCGTTCACTCGAAACCACTTAATTATAGCGACGGAATGAACTAAATTTATAATAACATTGCAGAATCTGTCACACCGCTCGCGTTGCCCAGCCGCTCGCCGGATGTACTGCGGGTAGGTAGGGAGGGCTCTATGCCCAGATGCGCAGCGTGGCGTCCCAGGAGGCGGTGGCGAGCGCCGTGCCGTCGGGCGCCAGCTGCACGCGCGCCACGCGGTGCTCGTGGCCGCACAGCACGCACACGCGCGCGCCGCGCAGCGCGTCCCACGCGCACGCCGTGTAGTCGCTGTAGCCCGCGAACAGCAGCCGCCCGCTCACCGACCACTCCACCGAGTTCACGCCGAACATGAGGCTCTCCTTGCCGTAGCGCGCCACCTCGCGGTCGGCGCGCAGGTCGAACAGCCGGCAGCACGAGTCGTCCGAGCCCGAGGCCACCGAGTCGCCCGACGGGTGGAACTTGACGCTGTTCACGTCCGACTCGTGCGCGTCGAACGCCTGCACCGCCTGCCCGGTGCGCATGTCCCACACGAGCACGGCGCGGTCGCACCCGCCGGACACGAACGTGTCGCCCATGTCGGAGGCGGCCAGGTCCAGCGCCATCACGTCGGCGGCGTGCGCCTGGAAGCTCTGCAGCAGCTGGCCCGACTCCACGTCCCACAGCGCGCACGTGCCGTCGCCGCTGCCCGTGAGGATCTGCCGGTCGGTGTTGGGGAACAGGCAGCAGGACATGTAGGAAGTGTGCGTGGCGACGGTGCGCTTGCGGGCGGCGGGTTCCTCGTCGCCTACTCCTCCTCCGGCCAGCGGGAACACGGTCACCTTGTTGTCGAGCCCGCCGGCCGCCACCATGTTGCCCGAGGGTGCGTACGCGCACGCCATCACCCACGTGCTGGGCATGGCTATTGTCAGCTCCTTGGTTGCGGTAAATGCATCCCACACAATTACCTTACCATCCTGAAAAAATCCAACTTTTTATATTATCTGTGACAGACACATATTTTATAAAAAAACTAATAAATTCCAGATCGTGAGTAGAGTGTTGAGAAAGTGTTCTTCACATCCAAGACAGACTTATAGTTTACGTAAAATGTACCAGCAACAAATAATAATGGAAATTTAAATGGGAGTATTTATTGTTATTGTTGGCAAACCTTTCAATTAACTAGTAAATTTATTCATATTAATTAAAAAAATATATATATTTATTTGAAGACCAACAGCTTATACAATGCTTAATTATGTTTACTCAAGAATATAAGTTCACTTTTTAATTTAATATGATTTCTGAACATAGTTGTTACTAATACTAGTGTATTTATGGATTTATTTTATTTCTTATGTATGTATTTATAACAACTAGAACTTGTGTATAAAGTTATCTTATAAAGGGGAAGATAATGACACAGATGAAGTGGTGCGGGTCAGTAAGTTTCATGTATTTTTTATTGTTAGCTTTCAGCCTTCATGTTTATATCAAACCAAACAGTATGACTTTCCTGTTTATCTTGAAAATTGGCACAATTGTAAAAGTAGTATTTCAGCCATCTTTATAAGTTACTAAAATGTTGTTGCTTTACTTGCTAGTTTTTTATAAATGCATAAGAAATCAATATACATATTCAAACATAAATTAATGGACCAACAGATAATGGTCCGGCCTTCCCCTTCACCAATGGGTGGGTACATAAAACCTCAATAATAAATACCTGAGAGGAAGAAACAATGTGTCTTTTGTCTGGAGACCAGTCCGAGCAGAGCACCTTGGCCTGGTGGCCCTTCAGCACACGTCGCAGCTTCAGGTTGGTGAAGTTGATGGTTTCCAGTCGTTCCGCCACACATGACACTGGCCAAAATTACCTTGTTATTAAACTTTCTCCTAACAATTGCTTATTTTGATAAAAAATTGTATATATATAAGCAATTAGTACCTGAAGCTTAAGTGAAACAAGGTACTTTAAAGTCCATTAGTTACTTATGACAAGACGAAATATAATCTATGAAAACATTGGTATTATATAAAATTTTAATGTAGTAGCTCTAGTAAGTCATGGTCTGGTGGCTGTGTCTAAAGAAAGGACATCATAACAACTCACGGGAGACATCGTTAAGTTTCTGTCGTTCCTCTTCCAACTTCTGCTTGAGCGCCTCGGCCTCACGCAGAAGCGACTCCAGCGTCTCCTCAGGGCTCGGCGCCACCGCCGTATCGGCCGCCATCGTGCACTGTCGACTCTATCGTCGCACACCCATAATCGCACACACCCTTTACCACTGACTTCCACTTCACATTCGCCCCCTTTCCAATCCAAATCAGTACGATATAAAAATATTCATAATATTTTCTAGACGTGAGTTATGAAAATAATCTATCTTTTGAAAATTTTATAACATTTCTGCCTGAGAAATCTTTAATCGATAAAACACGATTATTTTTCAGTCAGCCTTCTGTCAGATCTGTTCAGTTCATTCATGTCAGTCAACCCGACAGGTGTCGGATGTCAAATTGACGTTAAGTCATAAATAAATGTTCCATGTTGAAGTTCGGTGGAAGGAACCAAAGAGAAATGATACGCGGTGCAAACATAATATAAAAAATCACAAAAAATGTGGTGTCGTGGGACACCGGATAGGAACGATGTTCCTTATTATAAAAATATTAATTTTATTTGTTATGTTGCATTTTCAACTTTGGGCGTTGGAAATAGAACATATTATGGTACTTCAGAATGCATTTTTGTGTATATTTGCTTTTTAACCGACTTCCCAAAACGAAGGAGGAGGTTCTCAATTCGGCCGGTATTTTTTTTTTTTTTTTTTTCTATGTATGTACATCGATTACGTCGCGGTTAATGGACCGATTCACGTGATTCTTTTTTTGTTCGACGCGAAATAGCTGCCAGATGGTCCCATAAAAATTTCTTTCAGTTTGGTTTGGTAGTTTTTATTTTATAAGCATTATTGTTATTTGGACGATGTCATTTTGACGATACTTTGTATATTAGTATGTCGATAACTTTAACATTTCTAATCCGATTTGCGTAATTCTTTTTTTGTTCGTTAGGATACATATTCAAGTTGGTATCCTGGTCATCTAGTCAGCATATGATGATGGGATCCCAAGGAAATCGTGAAGAACACTCAAATTATAAGCATATAACTGTTACGTTTCAGTCAATACCATACAGTTTGTTCAATTATTTGCCTTTGATGATGATTTCCTATGGATAAGCTGATGATGGAAGGTACAACTCCTCAAAGGATAGGAGTTCAGAGAAAATTCTTTCAAAATTATACATGCATATGGATAGAGAATAGTATTCCTTGAGGCTATTAGGTTGACCTTGAAGGTTAATCTCATTAACGTTTAGGTTTAATAGTGTTCTGTGATTGTTAAATAAATAATAAGCCTACCTATACCTACTTAAATCACTAAAAAGCAAAAAATAAAAATAAAACTACGTTAAAAAAAACCGACTTCCAAAAATACTAAAAAGCAAAAAATAACTTAAAACGCAATTTATAACACTTTCCTCTACTTACCTACTGACTACTTATTCTTTCCGCTTGCTGCATGGTTTGAAGTCGGTGCCAAGCCATATATGAATAAAAAAATTACTTAGAGAAATAAAATGGTGTAACAAATAAATTTCCACACGATAACCTACTAAGTACTAACCTACGTAAATAAATCAGAAATAACGATAAATGACAATAAGAAACAAATGAAAACGACGATGAGATAAATGTAATTTACATTCTACAACTATAGTGGTCCGACCGTTTATTTCTAAAATTTAGAATTTTAAATGCAAACGGTGCCAAAGTTTTTGTTGACCTTATTAAATCATGGAGAATCTTAACAAAGATCTTTTGTATATTGTTTACTAATTATGCTGTGGCTTGGCACCAACTTCAAACCAAGCAGTAAGCGGAGAGAATAAGTAGTCAGTAGGTAAGTAGAGGAAAGTGTTATAAATTGCGTTTTAAGTTATTTTTTGCTTTTTAGTATTTTTGGAAGTCGGTTTTTTTTAACGTAGTTTTTTTTTTTTTTACCGTACATTAAAAAAACACGAGAGTTTTTTAACAGACGTTGCACTGTCCCAATATGTCTTCTTGAAGTAAAAAGTTTAAGTAAGAGTGTTGATGTCATCTGGAATTAGTTTCATACAATACATACTACTAGAATTCAGAAAATCATAACATTTAAAGTCTATAAATAAACACTAATAGGCAACACTAAAGATTACTTGTCAAAGTGTGACGAACAAAGCTGTGGATCGAAGGAGCCAGTTATTTTGAATAATTTTGTGAAATAAAATTTTGTCTTACTGAAAATATTTTTAGTGAGTTAGAAACTCCACACAATGAAGTCACCTCTTCATGTTGAAGTGGTTCAGAAAAAGCAGAGTCGCGCGACTAAAGATTCAACCAGAGAACTAGTACGCTCATACCTATCTAACTTTGTATCTATAACCCCAGGTGCTACGTTAACTGAAAATGAGCTAGAAGACAGTTGTGAATTGAAGGAACACGTTCAGTCTATAACTTTTTGCGATATTGATCACGATGTAGAGCTTCCAGTGTCAGATATCGATTTTATATTTCACATTTACAAATTGGACACGTTCGGAGCAGAAACCGATACCATGACCGATACCACATCCGGAGACGAGTTCGCGGCCGCAGATGTGTGGGCGCTACCCGCCCAGGACTTCCACGGGCTCTGGGAGAGCCTCGTGTACGACTCGCGGCTGAAGGAGGACACGGTGCGGTTCGTAGAGACGGCCTTCGACTTCGCCGACCGCGGGGTCGATCCCAACGTAGTCGGCTGGAATAGAGTCGTACTACTGCACGGACCGCCCGGCACCGGCAAGACGAGTTTGTGCCGCGCGCTCGCCCAGAAGCTCTCCATTCGCTTCGGGGAGCGGTTTCCGCGCGCTCGCCTCGTCGAGATCAACGCCCACGGGCTCTTCTCCAAGTGGTTCGCCGAGAGCGGCAAGCTGGTGGCGCGGCTGTTCGACCGCGTCGCCGAGATCGTGGAGGACCGGCGCATGCTCGCGTGCGTGCTCGTCGACGAGGTGGAGTCCCTGGCGCACGCGCGGCGCGCCGCCCTGGCCGGCCTCGAGCCGTCCGACTCGATCCGCGCCGTGAACGCGCTGCTCACGCAGCTGGACCGGCTGCGACGGCGGCCCAACGTGCTCGTGCTGACCACCTCGAACGTGACCGGCGCCATCGACGTCGCGTTCGTGGACCGCGCGGACATCAAGCGGCGCGTGGGCCCGCCCTCGGAGCGCGCCGCGTACGAGATCCTGCGCGGGTGCTGCGGCGAGGTGATGGCGCGCGGCGTGGTGGCGCCCCGCGAGAGCCTGTTCGCGCTGCGCGTGCTGGAGGGCTCGCGGTTCGCGGAGAGCGCGGCCTCGGCGAGCAGCCTGCGCCTGTGGGAGGTGGCGCGCGAGGCGGCGGCGGCGCGCGTGTCGGCGCGGGCGCTGCGCCGGCTGCCCTTCCTGGCGCGCGCGCTGCACACGCACCGCGGGCCCGCCGCGCCGGACCTGCCGCGCTTCGTGGCGGCGCTGCGGGCCGCGCTGGCCGCGCACCTCGCCGACGCGGCCGACCTGCAGGCCGACGACACTGCCACACCCACCACCACCGCCCCTAATGGTCACTAGAGCGACCCATCTGTAGCTCATGTCATCCCTGTGATATTAGTGACTGTTTGCAGGACAAACCTGACTTACAGCCATATTAGCCAGTAATTATAAAAGTATCTACCGTCAAATTTGATTAGACACCACATATTTACATGTTAATTGTGTTGTCAGGATAGTTAGACACTAGAATAAGTTCGCTGGGACTATTCATTCATTATCCACTGCTCGGATCGTGGTCCAATTTTACCATCCTGATTGCATATTTTTTAAGTATATAAGGGACTTGTTGACATCTAGATTTGATGATGAATCTATACTAATATTATAAAGAGGAAAGATTTGTTTGTTTGTTTGTTTGTAATGAATAGGCTCCGAAACTACTGGACCGATTTCAAAAATTCTTTCACCTTTGAAAAGCTACATTATCCCCGAGTAACATAGGCTATATTTTATCCCTGTATTCCCACGGGAACGGGAACTACGCGGGTAAAACCGCGGGGAGGCAGCTAGTTTAATATAAAATGTACTAAATGCACACAGAGTGCACGCAGGGCTCCTTCAATGTTTGTTGGCCCAACCCTCAGTAACTCCATATGCATGTGATCAGTTCCAATTGTCCATGTTATAAATATAAGAGATATTTTGTCTTATGATTAATAAAAATGTTATTTTAACCATTATTTCATTTTAACGATCTCCTACCGATCCGTCCTCCAAAATATAAAGAAAAAAAACTGATTCTTTTCTTTTAGCCCTTTTGTTGGTAATCTAACAAAAATTTTCGATTAATATATCATTTCTATAGAAGAAATAGCATAGCGGTGGTAGGTACATGCCTCACCAGAGTCATCAGCCCGCAGTTGTGGTGGATTATCTCTTACCAAGGTCGACTTCCGAACCGGTAGTAGCTTCAGCAGCTTTGAATCCTATTAGTGCCCTTATAGAGCCTAAACGGAATAGAAGGCCTAAAATTTTGAACATTGTTATGTATATTTGCTGAGTCAGGCCTGAGTGGTATTTATTATTATTTATAGAAAATATAGAAAAACTAGCTGTATGCCAACGCGCAATGGAACGGAGTATGACAGGCACACGAAGACAAGATCGTATTAGAAATACCACTCTAAGAAAGAAGAATAAACGCACAGATATATTGGAAAGGATAGACCAGCAAAAGTGGCGATGGACTGGACATATGATGCGTGACAAGAAAGAGAAATGGAGCAAGGCTGTAACAGAATGGTACCCAAGGGAAGGAAAAAAGGAATAGAGGAAGACAAAAAACGAAATGGGAAGACGATCTGAAACTGACGGTGGGGACAAAATGGAGAAGGGTTGCAAATGATAATAAATATCCTGGGACATTTTTCACACACGGCCAATCTGATTCCAAATTAAGCATCAAAGTGAGCTTGTGCTATGGTAACCAGATAGCTGATATACTACATATACTACTTTTAAATACATATGGTAAATGACCCAATGGTGGCCAGTTTAAGAAAAAAAAAACAGGTTTTTGTGAAATATTACCAAAATTGTGAAAGTTTCAGCGCTGAATATAGTGAAACTGTAAAGTCCAGTCCTTATTTAATATTTGTAATGTATTACGTGTGAGATACGGCAAAGCTGGATTCAATTAATTTAACAAATAAAAGTTGTAGTTTTGTGACCCAGTCTTGGCCAGGGAAAATTCATTAATGGATATCCCAGTCATAGTCTAAGTTTATCTTTATTTTATGGCTCACACATGAAACAACACTAATTTTGATTTTAATTAAGCAATACTATTTTACAAGTGAAACTTTCTGCTCACCGCCTGAACGATTTCCTTAAGAAAAGCCGTCGTTGTCAATTTCAAATCACCTTACATTTTGTATTCCCGCAAATTTGTACATGTAACTGACTGAATTCAATAAAACGTTAAACTTAGATAGTTCGATGTCTAAAGTCTATGTCACAGTGATCCCAATGTAAAAATATTCGCTCATGTCCGAATTCTAGATGTTTCTTTTAATTTTTGGCCATTACTGGTACCGTGGCCACGACTGGTACACTTACGATACTTATATAGATATTTACAACCAGACACAGGACAAACAGACATATTCATGCATACAAATGTTTGTCCTGGGTGGGAATCGAACCCACGACCCGCGGCTTGAAAGTCAGGGTCACTAACCACAAAGCCAACCGGGCTGAAATGATATAAGTCATTGGAAGTTTTTGGAGGAGGCCTATGTCAAAAGACACTGAAGTTAGAGATATTTTATAAGACACTTAGTTTTAAGATGATGTAATGATATGATTGTAACTTCAGAATAAAGGGCTTTATTATTATTATTATTTATTATTATTTGCATTAAGTGGCTATTTCAAGTCTTCTCAGAGCTTGTATTGCTGCGACCATACTAGGTCTATTGTGATTAGCCGAGTGGTAAACAAAGACTCCAGCCACAGACAATTCTTTAAAAAAAAATTTATTCTAGTCACACTTGTCCACTTGGTGAACCAACTGTTCTTCAACAAATGTTTACCATAAATATGGACCTTTAGACACTAGAACTGAAATAAATTATCAAATTTTCTGATCTGTATATCAAAAACAAATATGAAAGGTGCATAGCGTTTTCCATAAGTGGTAGAAAACCTTCTATAATGGAACAAAAAAAATTTTATTATGTGACAATAATGTTAATAGGTAGCATTAGTAGATATCAGTATTATAGTTTAATCGTTAGCGGTGGCAATAAAAAGTGACTTCACTCAGGATATTTTAAAAATTTATTTACATAATAAAAGTAAGCGCATAGTTAGTTTAGGGGTAGCGGTGAGCAGTGGTCACCGGCCAATGATCCACAGCATGTTGAGTCCGGCGGGGCCGAGGTGCAGGCGCTGCAGCGCGGGCGGGTCCTCGCGCGCCGCCGCCGCCAGGAACACGAGCAGCGAGTGCAGCATGTTGGCGCGGCCGCTGCACACCTCCAGCGTGTCCCCGGCCAGCGCCAGCACGTAGTGCGGCGGGCGGCGGCGCGCCAGGTGCAGGCCCAGCCGCCGCGGCGCCGCCGGGGCCGCCGTCACGTGCGCCGCGCTGAACGGTCTCGCGCCCGCCCCGCCCCCGCTGGGCACCTGCCCGTCCAGGTACGTGGCCACCAGGTGCAGCACCAGCTCGGCGTCCGTCGGCTTGCCCTCGTCCCACGAGGCGCCGCCCCCGGCCCAGCGGTACTCGCTCAGGCAGCCGCCGCGCGCCAGCTCGCGCACGCGCCCCACCAGGTAGCGCTGGTCGGCCGCCAGCTCCAGGTAGGGCAGCAGCTGCGCCAGCGCGGGCACGGCCGGGGCCAGCTTGCCGAGCCGCTCGAGCGACGCCTGCCCCAGCCGCTGCTCGCCGAGCCCGAGCGCCGTCAGCGCCGCGTCCGCCGCCTCCATCTCGCGCACCAGACGCTCCAGGATCGTCACGTGGATCCACTGCAGACAGTAGTATATATTTAATAAATCAGTATTCATCTATATCCCACGGTTCCGTATAGCGGCACGAGGCACTAACCAGACGTAGGTTGAGGTTCCACTGCGTGAGGCGGCGCGGGTCGAGCTGCAGCCGGCGCCACACCTGCGGCGAGCGCGTCTCCTCCGGCTTGCCCGGCCCCGGCGCGCCCGAGCCGGCCCCCGGCCCCGCCGCTCCGGCCCCTCCCGCCCCCGACTCTGCCGTACCGCACACACAACAATCAATCGACGCAACAACGACTATAGCAAGTAGACTCTGCCAACAACGGCGGTGCATGTATATGAATATTTGAATAGGATGGAGCGTAGGAGGGACGGGCAGGACGTACCGGGGCCGGTGTCGGCGAGCAGGTAGGTCGGCGGGTGCAGCGGATGCAGCGGCATGGGGTACGGACGCAGGGGCTCGGGCTCGGCGAGCGCGTCCCAGCCGCGCAGGTAAGCGGCCAGCTGCGACGGCGAGCTGATGAACTCGTCGTGCGCCGCCCCCAGGGCGGGCGGGGCCGGCGGCGGGGGCGAGCCGGGGAGGGGCGGGGGCGAGCCGGGGCCGGGCGGGGGCGAGGGCGGGCCGGCGCTGCGCCACGCTCGCGGCGAGAGGGACAAGTCCGAGTCCGAGCTCGCCGCGAAGCTGCCGCCGAGGGTACCCCACCGCGGCCTCTCCTCCTCCTCGACCAACTTGAATGACGAGTCTGTTGTGTAAACATATTTTTAATACAGTTGCTCAAAAAGTGGTGTATTGCAGGGACGTATAGCGTTCGGAAAGTGGGCTATTACACACTAGTGCTTTTTTTTTACCTTTCCCGCACTCGTGCGTGCATCTTTCCCAACTGTCAAAATAATGTCTATTAAAAAGAAAAACCAACCATGAAGGTTTTACTAAAGAGTTTTTATGATTAATACAAATACGTATATTTTTAAAAAGAAGCTTGTAATTTATCTCAATATCAGATTTAATGATTTAGGTTAGGTTTCTTTTCATCTCATTAAATTTCATTTTCATTTCATATCAATAAAAAAAATATACTGAAGACTAAGCTGTATAGATAGTTCCCATTGCCTACCAAAATGGGCGAAGAAAAAAAAACTCTGCTTATAAAATGGCGCCAACCGTAGGCGCCATTTTCCAGAAATTTTCATTGCGTGTTTAGTTTATTGTGTTTTTATTATTTTATTAAATTGCTTTATTTTTTCGCAACTGTATTAAAAATAGTCGTTCAGTACACTTGCGGAACCGTCATTGCAACTTGTTCCGACTGCCAACCCTCGCCTTCGGCTGCGCCGCGGCTCGGGTAGTCATTCGTCGGAACTCTTTGCAATGACAGCCTTTCCGCACTTGTAACGAAATATACTATATTTGACTTTTACTTTAGTCATATATAAAAAAAAAAATTTTGCATAGAAGGCTTCCATATTAAAGTCCTTAAAAGCTATGTCACATTGTCATTTTCATATGTTGACTGATTATACAAACAATATAATATAATAACCGTGCAATGCAGTAGTGTGTAACTCACACGGTTAGCAGAGCATCATAGCACTTTACCAAGTTAACACAAAACAATAACTTGTCATTCTACAAATCATACTTTTGAATTTCTCCAACTATTGTTGTTATCTCCATTAAATTTAAATCCATTGCATGGTTTAAAGGGTCTAAAGTGTACACTGGTTACTGAAATATGAGCTTCTCTTAGTTTGGAATGAAATTGTTTATGTGTTATGAATGTCCAAGGATGTTTATTTAGAATGTCCTGTGGAAACCTACCTTACAGTTTAAGACACAACTACAATTATTTTGTTACCTTTTAGCTTTATTTGATAAATTACTCCACAGTAACTAAAAACTGTTGACTACAATAAGTGTATGTTACCGAGTTGTTGTTGGTGTAGGCCGAGCAGGCGCCTCTGTCGCGCGGTGAGCGGCAGCGGCGGGCGGTGCACCCGGGCCAGGCGGCGCGCGTGCTGCAGCAGCGCCGCGCCCGCCAGCGCCGCCGCCGCGCCCTCCGCGTAGTGCAGCGCCGTCACGTGGCCCGGGCAGGAGCGCCACCTGCGACACCACTACTGTACTGTACCGCCACTACCGCCCTCCACCACCGGCATCACCACCACACCCGCACCGCACTCACAGGTCGTACGCGAGCACCGCGAACACGACGCCGTTGAAAGCGAACCACTTGAGCGAGTTCGCGCGCCTTTTGTTCTCATAATTCAACTCGATGGTGCGCTCCACCAGCCCGGCATTCGGACTCCGCGACCTACGGAACATACAAAGCGATACACGGTCATATTAATTAAACATGTATGATACGAATAAAGTATCATACATGTATTTAATTTATATTAAATAATGTTCAATCAGACAAACGCGTATATTAAAATAGGTAATGTGAAGAGCTATGCAACGAAAATAAACATTCGTATAAACATAGTAAGTACGTAGATCGATGAGTTCAGTTGAAAAGACGAACACTCAGAGATAGACATTATAATATCTCGGAGACACAAATTGAATAAACCACGTGAAAGCAATTTTGTACACAATTTTATTATACTTACATTTTCAAGTAAAGTTAGGTTAAGTTGTCAATAGGACATAGATCAACTCTTTCTTGCTTCATCCGTTCAGAAAAATGTATTACCTATTTAATTTACCATAACCCGGGCATCGGTATACTTAATAATCTAACTGAATTGAATTGAAAATAGATGATCGTTTCGTTTGTTTATTTGGTGGGTTTCCACAGACAAACAAACTCATGTTGTCATGCATGCATGACATAGTCATGGACCTAATATACTAACAGGACTGATAACTCTGAAATTTGTATTTTTCGAAAATGAACCTTAAGTCAAATCGATAAAGTATATTTTCTATGATGATTTACACAGAGGCAAATCCGAGCCGAGAGAGATAGTCACAACGGAGGCCGTGTGTCTCGTTCTTCCATCTTGCCACTCTAAAAAAATTATGTTGATCAAAAAGTTTGGCTAAACAAAACTATGTTGAAACATTTGAATTTTAATGTATTTTTATACAATTTGAAGTCACAAAGTCAAGAATTGTAATTGCATGTATTTCGCTTGAAGTATTCTTATAAAAAAATATATAATAACATTTTTATTTAGCCTATTTTTTGTTTCTAATGGTAACCCTTCAAAGCGTCATGTGATGACGTCAGTTTAACTAAATATTAGAAGCGCGGGAAACTTCGAACAACACGGGTGTCTTTTTTTCAAATTAATTTTTATTTAATGTTTTATAATTATAAGTGATCAGTGGAGGTGTTCATTGTATTTATTATTTGTATTTAGTTTATTTTCTGTAGTTTTCACATTAGTTTGCTGTATATAGGTGAGTTTTTACTTTATTTTGTATGATCGACGATAACGATCCCCCCGATCCCGGGGGTTCTAATACTTCTAATTTAAACAATAACGTAGCTCACTATGTAACAATATCAGAGCCTAATGATTCCGACTCATCGATATGCAAAAAGAAACCGCGAAAGCGGAATCATGACAAAAAAATATGCGGAAATTGCAACAGGAAAAAAAGAATGAACAAAATGGCAGGCGATAAAAATAAGGAATCTTGCAAATGCCCGGATAGCGATTGTATCGCAGACGACGTTCCACCTGTTTCTGGGTCTTTGGACGGAACTGACGGTACTTCATCCAAAGCCTCAGAACCTGTTTCCTCAGATACCCCATCCCCACATCCCATAAAAGTAGGACGTAGCTTATACTCCGCCATGGATTCTTCACCATATACCGTACATGTACAAAAAATTGAAACAACGGTCAATGATGGTACCTCTTTTCACCCAGTCGCATTCGGCAATTTTTTGAAAAAAAAATAGTTTTAAAAGCATTATAAATGGAAGTATTAAAAAAATTGGTAGGAATAGAATTTCATTAGGATTTTCCAACTATACTGATGCCAACAACTTCATTAGTCATGATTCGATATCAAATCATAATTTAAAAGCATTCATCCCATCTTTTAATATTACTCGCATTGGCCTGGTTCGTGGGGTTCCTGCAGACTGGTCTATTGAAGAAATTAAAAATAATATATCTGTACCGTTTGGATGTGGAGAAGTTATAAAAATTAGGAGAATTAATTTTAAGGTCATGATTGAAGGTAGTCCCACTTGGAAGCCTTCGCAATCAGTCGTAGTCACTTTTGATGGTCAGGTGTTACCTAAGCATATATTTATGTGTTACAATGCTTTACCAGTAGAAACATACATTTTTCCTACCATCCAATGCTTTAATTGCTGTAGATATGGACATACAAAAGTTCAATGTAGGTCCAAACCAAGATGTTACAAGTGTGGACAAGAGCATACTGGGGTGTCTTGTAAGGTTGAGGATGATGTGGCATCTTGCTGCATGTGCTCGGGTTTGCATTTTGCTACCAGTAGGGTTTGCCCAGAGTTTGGAAGACAAAAGGACATCAAATCATCCATGGCAAATAAATCTATTTCATATGCAGAAGCCATTAAACTTCACCCTCCAGTCAACAATAAACTATATTCCGAGGCATTAATTCAATCTTTTAATTTTAATTCTCATAATGATAGTAGTCCAATAAATTTTTCAAGTATTAACAATAGTCAAAATAATCCTAGTGGCACTACGTCTTACAAAAAAACAATTTTTAAATATCCAAAAAAAGTTTCATCCCCAGTCAAAGGTTATGATAGAAAGTCACATGATCTTTTGACAAAAGATTATAGTTTCTCTCCTTCCATTAATGGCTGTGCATTGAAATCATCTGATGCCAAGGATGAATCTTCTCAATTAGCTCTTTCTGACATCATTGTTGCATTGATAAATGCACTTTCTCAGTGTAATCTTATTCCACCGTCCAACGTTGCTTCTCTTATTAATAGTATACTAAGTTCTTCTATAATCAATGGCCAAGCTAACAAACATAATTCAGTGGAATTGTCGTAGTATAATTAGTAAGAAATCTGATTTAATATACATTATAAATAAATATCATCCTTCAGTACTTTGTCTCTCTGAGACATGGTTAAAGCCTGGTTCTCATTTTAGGGTGCCAGGTTTTGTTTGTGTCAGAGAAGACAGGTCTGATGGGTATGGGGGTGTTGCCATCCTCATCAAACACTCTCTTTCATACTCTCCTTTATCTCTTCCATCTCATAGTAATGATTTTTCTATAATTGCTGTGAACATATGTAATATATACTTTGTCTCTATATATATACCCCACCCATCACAACATATATTTAGAGAATTAAATAATATTTTGAAATTTATTCCAAGACCATTCTTGCTGTTAGGGGATTTCAATGCACACCACCAAATGTGGGGAAGCTCTATAACTAACTCATATGGTGAAGATTTACTTGATATAATAGACACATTTAACCTATGTCTACTTAATACAGGTGCTCCCACTAGGAGAACCGGACCAAATGGGAATATTAGTGTTATTGATTTAACTCTATGCACTCCTGATCTATCCTCCACCTTGTCATGGCAACCATTATGCTCTACCTATGGTAGTGATCATTTCCCATTATTAGTATCATTTCCAAACCCTACTCCTGACCATTCTGTTGCACCACCTCGTTTGAAATATAAATTAAAAGATGTTGATTGGGAAAGTTATAAAGTTAAAGTAGATGAAAAAGTTTTATATTTACCTTCCATTGAACATGGACAAGAACAGTTATGCTTAAATAAATTTTCTGACTCATTATTATCTGCTGCTGATGTAGTATTTCCAAAAAAAAAAAGAAATTCAGGTAATATACCATCACCACCATGGTGGGATGAAGAGTGTACTATTGCGGTAAAGAAGAGAAAGGAATCTGAATTAGTATATCGTGGTAATATGACATCTGAAAACTTTACTGTTCTTTCAGAGATAATGGAACAGACCAGAAAACTTCTAAAACAGAAGAAGTTTGATGGTTGGCGTAGATTTTGTTCTTCCATTTCCCCCGATACCCATTCATCAATAGTTTGGCAAAACATAAAGAGATTTAAATGTGGTTGGATTAACCCTCCTAAAACAACACTTCCATTATCTCTATCTGATTCATTCCTAGATCTTCTTGCTCCTCCCAGTGTAATGGAATGTAATGAATTGATATCACTCAATGTAGGTTCATCATATTTTGATGATCACCAAGATGAGATTAATGCATTTTTTACATTGCCAGAATTACAAGGTATTCTTTCTGAAATTAAAGACACTGCACCGGGTATTGATGGCATACCATATTCTTTCCTGGCTAACCTTAATGATCCATCACTTTTATATTATCTTAACCTAATAAACTCTATTATGATTTCTGGTAATATACCAGACGCTTGGCGTAAACAAATAGTCATTCCTATACTTAAGCCGGAGAAACCGCCTTCAATCGCGTCATCATACCGTCCTGTAGCTCTGTCTTCGGTATTATTAAAAGTAGCTGAACATTTAGTTAAAAATCGTTTGGAATGGTTTGTTGAAAACAATAACAAATTATCAAAAAGCCAATACGGCTTTAGGAAGGGGAAAGGTACCATAGATAACCTAGCAATTTTCACCACAGATTGCAGGTTGGCATTCTCAAATAATAAATCGGTGCTTGCAGCATTTCTCGATATTCAATCTGCATATGATAATGTTGTAATATCTATATTAAAAATCAAACTCATTAAATTAAAAATCCCAAATTTTATTGTAAATTTTATTACTAACATATTATCGAATCGTTCTATTATTTTAAATATAGACGGTTCAGTAAGGTCTAGAGAATTATACAGAGGACTTCCTCAAGGATCGGTCCTTAGTCCATTGCTATATAATATTTATGTAAATGATTTAGAACCTATTTGCTGTAATTTTGTAAAAATTCTTCAGTATGCTGACGATTTACTTTTTTATGTTATCGACAGCTCAGTTAGTGATGCTTGTTCAAAATTAAACCGTTCCTTAGAAATATTAAAATTATATTTAGATGTAAATGGCCTTGATATATCTCCTTCAAAAAGTGTAATAGTTTTGTTTTCCAGAATGCGCTTACCTCCTCCTGTTTCAATACATTTTAATAATTTTGTTATACCTGTTAAAAATGAAATAAAATTCTTAGGGTTATTATTGGACTCTAAGCTTTCTGGTTGTGCTCATTTTGATTATATTGTTGCAAAATGTGAAAAACTTATCAATATGTTACGTTGCCTTACTGGAGTTTGGTGGGGTGCACATCCATACTCTTTGAAATTAATTTATAATGCAATGATAAGAAGTATTATAGACTATGGTACTTTTCTCTTAGAACCCGGTAATTTAGCTGGTTTTGTGAAATTAGATCGCGTACAGTCCAAGTGTCTTAGAATCATATCTGGAGCTATGAAATCCAGTCCAGTGAATGGTCTTCAAATAGAGTGTTGCGACCCCCCCTTTAAATTGCGCCGTCAGTATCTTTCTGATCGGTTTTTATCTCGATGCTTACAATATTCAAATCATCCAATTATAACGAAATTAAAACAACTATCCGATCTCACTAGGTCTTCACCGTACTGGGTTCATAAGACCCCTCCATGTTTGGTGAATAGTTGGAATAAGTATTCCTTTTTATCTGCACCTATTAACAATTTACCATTATTTCCTTTGTTTAAATATAATTTCAATTGTCTGCTCCTTTCTCCTTCCATAGATCTCGATCTAGGTGAAAGGTTGAAATCTGATTCTGAACTTAGCATATCCGAGAATATTGAACTTTCAAGTTGGCATCATATATTTACCGATGCATCGAAACCTGCTAATGGTTGCGTAGGTGTAGGTGTGTATCATTCACAGTTTACCATTACACAAAAAATTAAAATGCCTCAGGAATCGTCAGTGTTTTCTGGGGAATGTTTTGCAATTTTCAAAGCCTTAGATTACATAAATAGCTTTAAACTTTCTAATACCTTAATTTTTACCGATTCAAAAAGTGCATTACAGGCTATTCAAAAATTTCCCTTCCGGAATAACACTCATCATTCTACGGTATATGATATAAGAAATTTGTTGTATAAATGCTATCAAAAACAGTTAACCGTGAAATTCGTATGGGTTCCTGGACACTGCGGCGTTGTTGGTAACGATAAGGCTGACAGTCTGGCGAAAGATGCTTGTCTTTCTGGTGACATTCATCCGTTTAAAATTCAACCTAATGACCTTCTATTACTACCGAAAGATTTCCTCTATGAAAGCTGGAATATGCTTTGGCAAGATTCCTCAAAAATTAAAGCCAAACATTTATTTCAAATACAACCGGTTGTTCCAAAGAAACCGTGGTTTTTCTTTTTTACTCTCTCCAAAACTTTCACTAGTGTTTTAATACGCATGCGGCTGGGTCACACTTCTTGTCCGGTTCATCTGGCACGGTTGGGAATGATGAATAGTCCACTCTGTGCTTGTGGTGAGGATGTGGGTGACTTAAACCATATAATATTTTCTTGTCGCAATTTCTGCCGTTTATCATTTATCAATACGTTAATATCATTAAATGTTCCTTTGCCTACTTCTATAAGCTGTCTACTTATATCCTTTAATATCGATATTTATCTTGCAATAGAATCGTATCTTTCATTTAATAATATAAAAGTATAATATTTTCATCCCTCTTTATGTAATTTTATGTAATCTATCATAATTCATTTCCGTATTATCCTACTCCCCTGATCCTTTTGCTTCCTTTTCCAAATTCCTCTCTATTTTTATGATTATTACATTAAAAGTTTCCTCGTTTTAAAAACTTGACATTGGCAAATACACAAGCCGTGTAATGCTACGCAAAAAAAAAAAAAAAAAAAAAAAAAACTAAATATTATGAATGAAACAAGGAGTATTATTAACGTGACCATACGTCCCGCTTTGGGCGGGACAGTTCCGCTTTCAGACTGTCCCGGTGTCCTCAGCAAGGCCAATGTTGTCCCGCTTTTGAAAACAGACCAAACGATAATTTAAAATATACTTTTCCCGTTCGAAATGTGTGGAACGTACCAAATGTAAAGGAAATCTTATAGAAGATGTTTTAAAGAGAAAGATAAAAGTATTATCACAAAGGCTAAATAGACGCGATGAATGATTAAAAAACGTAAATTCGCTTTTACTGCTATTTATTTGTATAAATTTTGATGAGGTGGAACAAAATATAAAAAAATAAGTTTAACAACATCCATACTCTATTGAACACAGATAAAACCAAGAAAGGTGTAAGATATTCTGTTGAAGTAAAAAAAAATTGCTAAGGGTCTTTGTCTTAAAATTGTAAGAGGCAGAAAGTTAAAAATAAATATTTAGTCTTTAATTTGTCTCACATAGCAAACAATTTATTGTCACCCTGTTAGAAAGGGACACACGGCCTCTGTACTAACTATCTCGCTCGGCTCGTATTTCAGATCAGAGTGCTCGGTCCTGTTAATATATTACGTCCATGGACATAGTAATTCCATTCCATCGAACCACAGACTAAATACAGATAATCTTTTAATTTTCACTGTCAGGAATGTGGCTGATTGTAGCTGTCAGTCAGTCCATCAGTTGGAATACAACCCGTATTGGTATGTAGGATTTATGTAAGGAATAAATGTAGAGTCGACTTTAGGTAGAAATTAATACAAAGTATTATACTCCATTCCGGTACGATGACATCACTATAGCTAGAGACACTCAGTGATGCCAGGGTGAAAATACACCAAAATAAATTCAGGCGCTGAGTCCGCGCCACATCACAGTCTTACGCCTCATTCGCACGATGTGTTTTTTTAACGGACGTGTAAAAGCGTTCAAGCACAACAAATGCATTTCCAAATCCAAGTTAAAAAAACTTTCGTGCGTGAGGCCTCACATCAAAAGCAGGAACTAAATTTACTACGAGATAGCACAGCAGCTGTAGTAGTGAGTATATAGTTAACTGTAGCGCTGAAATAGCAGCGCTGCGCCTTTTGGTAATCTGTGGTGGCGGGAACTCCACACAAGCTTTAAACCGGCCAAGTGCGAATGGGACTCGCGCACTAAGAGTTACGTCATCGTTATTAGTATCGAGCAAATGGTAAAAAACTCAAATTTGTCTCCCATACAACAAATTTTAGTTTTTTACTTTAGTTTTTTAACATTTCTTGCTTATATTATTAATACAATAGAAATACATCATGAGTAAAAAAGTTAACTGTCTAGCTACCGTCACCGTTCTTGAGATACATCCTGGTGACAGATGGATGGACGGGCGGACAGCGAAGTCTCAGTAATAGGGTCCCGTTTTTACCCTTTCGGTACGGAACCCTAAAAACTATTTCTGTCGTCCTTGGTGACCTTTAAAATACCCCTAAGTTCGTGACACAGTGAGTGTTGTTCCCGTCCCCATGCATTTGTTCAGCTCAGGATTGTTTGTATTGGATTAATGAAAATAGAACATAAAATAGTAACACTTAGAATTTATTTTGTACCTATGTTATAACAAATTGATACTATAAATACCTAAATATAGCTTTAACAATCTGATTTGGTACTTATAATACATGATACCGTGTATAAGCGATACATGCTCTGTAATCTGTGCCGTAACTTAGTTAGCAGGGTGCCCGCGACTAGTTTACATAACAATACATTATGAATTTGTGTTCAGTTAGGTTATAATATCGTTAGATGTAAGTTTATTGCCATAAATATATTATTGCTATAGATAATAAAGTGGTGGTGCATCATATGTTTATACATTTTATTTTACTCTATAATAAAATTGCTATTATTACAACGTAATTAACAATCGTATTCACATTTTTGAGCCATTCCCTCGAGCCGAAATTATATTAGTACCGTTTTTCACGTAAAGTTTTTCATATATCTTTTACATAATCGTAATCGTTCCTTTTCGTGTGGGTTACCATTTAAATACTAGATAATCGTTCTACTTCGATGCTTATTCATATGTAACTTTGTTGAACACACTCGTCAAAAATAACTTAAACGGATAGCACCTAATAATTACGCTAGCTGTGTGGTGTCGACCGCTCTAGTGTCGCGCGCCGTGCGGCAGGCGGGGCCGGGGCGGGGCGGGACCGGGGCGGGGCGGGACCGGGGCCGGGCCGGGCGGGGCGGGGCGGGGCGCGGCTCACACGGTGTAGAGGTGCAGGTCGACGCCCCAGCCGGTGGCGGCCACCCAGGCGGGCGCGGCGGCCAGCAGGCGGCGGTGCTGCTCGTGCAGCTTGTGCTCGCCGGCCAGCGCGTGCCCCGCCACCGACAGGTCCATCCACCGCTCCGGCGGGGACGTGAACTCGTGCTGCAACACACATTATTTTCTCTAATTCTATTCATTTGCTGAGTATCACTCGTTTTAATTCAGTCTTTTCTGCACTGAGACACTTCAATTGCGCATCGCACTATCGGCTATCTCGCACGGGTTCGGAGAATAGTAGTGTTCCTAACGTTTATTTCTCTATTTACTTATTAGTTGGAAGGAAAATGTTTTTCTTGCTTTAAAAAAGTAACACCAGAAAACCACTCCTTTTCATGAGGCGTTCACATAAATAACAACTATAGAGTGTCGTATAGGGACCTGTATGTGCAGCTGCAGCGTCCACCGTCGGTTCGGTTTGGAGTCGTGCAGCGCAAAGAAGTAGGTGTCGCGGCGGCCCCACAGCGAGTCCCACGGCGCCGCGCGCTGCGGGTCGGCGCCCGGCCCCAGCCCCGGCCCCGCGCCGGCCCCCGCCCCGGCCCCGACCCCCGCCCCGGCCCCCGCCCCCGCCCCCGCCCCGGCCCCCGGGCCCGCGCTGGCCCACGCCACGCGCGCGCCGCTCGCCGCCGCGCACACCACCACCACGTGCGAGCATCCCCACATCTGTACAGACATAATGATAATGTACTAAGTTACTACTTACCTAGTATTTTAGGTTTATTATTTCTCCTGACATCATAAACATAAACACAATATTATTTGAAAATGAGATTATAACCATCTATAACAACATCCGTCGACAAAATACATTCCAGTTGCGCATGGCATTAATAGATGGCGCACATGAGCTATTTCTGCTTCGGCGCCACTCGGTGGAGTAGCGTTTCAATAACAATTTTAGCTCCGTCATTGGCACTATCCATAGTGAGTAGTGGGATGGAGGGTACCTCTAGCTCAACCAGTTGCGTGGTGGCGTTGACCGGCTCGGTGTGCAGGTCCACGTGCAGACGCGCGAGCGGGGCGGGGCCGGGCGGGGCGGGGGCGGGGCCGGCGCGGGGGTCGGCCGGGGCGGGCGCGCGGCGCGAGCGCGTGATGAGCCCCGCCACGGGCAGGTAGTAAGGCACGCCGCAGTACACCCAGCGCGCGCACTCCTCGCCGCTCACCGCCGTCGCCACCGTCGAGCCCAGCTCTGGAACTGTACCCCGAGGATACGTCACACGACGCTACACACGCGGGGGCAGGGGTTGGGGGTCGGGGGGCGACGGGTACGTACCGTCGCGGTCGAGCGCGCGCGGCGAGTTGGCGTCGAGGTCGGGCATCCAGTAGAAGTGGTCGACGCGGTCGGTGAGGGCGGGGTGGTCGGTGTGGTTGCGCGCGTGGTGCGTGCGGCGCGTGTGGAACAGCATGAGGCGGTGCGGGCGCGCGGGCGAGTAGGCGGCCGCGGGCCCGGCGCCGCCCGCCCACGCCGCCGCCGCCGCCGCCACCGCCACGCACGACCACAGGACTGCCCAGATCTGGAACACAACAAGAAATACATACATTCCAGACGTGACTCTCACGGCTGCTAAACAAAATAGAACTGGGCAGGCCTAACCGGTTCCCCCAAAACGGCAAACGACATCGCGGCAGACCTAGGCGAAGATGGCGGAACGAACTAAACCACTTCTCGAAGGAGTGGTAGTAAAACTCTGAACCGAGAGGAATGGAGGAAAGATAGGGAGGGATTTACCCAGCAGTGGGACACCACGGGCTTATAAATGCTGTCATATTATTAACGACGAGACATTTCGTGGATCGATTAACTTACAGCTTTCTGCGGGTTTCTAGTCGCGATGAGGAAGGGCAGTATCCATCCGTTGGCCGCCATCGTCAGCGCCGCCACCACAACAGCTATCACCACCTGTAATAAGTGTATGCGATTATTTCAATTGAATAGTTACGATTTAACATTATATACGGTCAATCTAATTTAAACTAAGCAACTGTGCTATGGAAATCAGATAGCTGAATTACTACTTTGCGTTTACATTCAGATACAGAAATGATTGAAAAAATATTATAAAAGTTTTTGTTCCAAGTGGGATTCAAACACATGATCGGTGGCTTGAAATTCAGTCACTAGCTAAAAAGCCAACTTACTCGTTTTTAAAATATTAATAAATTCATTCGGTCAATTTTAAATTGACTTTTTCTTTTTTATAATTTTATGAAGGAATCTTAATCTATACTAATATTATGAATGGGACAGTAATTTTGTATGTCCGTTGGTCTCGCTTTCACGCTAAAACTACTGTACTGATTTAAATGAAATTTGGTACACAGATAGTTTACTTAAAGCCTGAAAACTTATGGGCTACTTTTTATTTTGGGTAAATGGAAGATTTCCAGGGTACGCGGGTGATACCGCTAGTAAATAATAAATTATGATTTCTCGGCGATGACATAATATTGTTCGGCTATAGTGCGTCTACTTCTATATGTAGCGGTATAGTGTTGAGTTACGTCAGGTGGTATGGCGTTGTTCCCGGCTCGTCCGAGCACCGGCACGAGCATGGCGAGCGAGCCGACGGCGAGGTAGCAGGTCTGCAGCGCGGGCAGCGCGTACCCCGCCAGCCACAGCGCGGGGCGCGCGCCGGCCCCCGCCCCCGCCCCGGCCCCCGCCCCGGCCGCCAGCCCCGCCGCCGCCGGGCCCAGCGCCCACGCGAGCGGCAGGAAGCCGGAGCGCACGCCCCCCGCGGCGCACACCAGCGCGACCCCCGCCGCGCCCCCAGCACCCGCCGCCTGCCACGCGCACGCGCCCCACCACCCCCGCGCCGCCCACACCCCGCCTCCACCCCCCCACAGCCGCAGCGACACCAGCCACGACACGCACAGCGCTGGAACACGATACATGCATGGAGTGTTAACAATATCTCTAACTAAACATTGTGATCAGATATAGTGCGTATTTGGAACTATTTGAATTAAAAATTGACCAGCTTAAGTTTGCAATTTTGACGACTGCAGGGGCGTAGCTACAGTTACACGGGGCTCCCGTGTGAGAAATCTTTACTCTCCATAGAGACACCCAAACAATAGGTATAGCGCTCGTTGTAGCAAAACTAATATTATTATTGAAAAAATATTGTTAAAACTTAATTTGATTAGAGTAATTGCTGAGTTTCTTGCCGGCTCTTTTCAACAAAAACAACCTTCCGAACCGAGCAATAGAATCGACGTTTCATAAGTGCCTGTGAAAGCTTATTTGAAATAATAAATATATTCATTTAAATTTTTTGTACGGGGTCTCGCCAAGGAACGCTACACCACTGTGGCTGGCAGAGAGTAACGGAAAAAAACACATGTTGTCCCGACACTGTTTAAGCGAGATAAGGGCAGGAAAAAAAAATTACAATTTTGGAAAGAGACAAATTGTTGCTTACAAAAATATGTTAATCTCATAATCAGTTGTTCGAAACCGGTTCTGGAGTCAATAAGTTACTTAATCAATAAATTGACTATTTTCGTAGACCACAATTAATCATATAGATAAATATATAAAATCACCGCTAGTACTAACAATATTTTATATCCTCTTTTTTAGTAATACTATAAAATGTAGTATACGGGGTTTCACCTTTTTACCATTACCTATCGGGTAATTATAACTCATCTCGTACAATGTGTTCGAGATCCCTCCGCCCACTGTGTCGTGATGGTGTAACATAGTGCAGTGGTACATACCGGGCAGCGCGTAGAAGGGCACCAGCAGCGCGGGTTGCGCGTAGAACAGCATGCGGGCGCCGAGCGCGTGCAGCGCCGCCCCCAGCGCTGCGGCAGCCGCGCCGCCCGCCGCCGCGCCGCCCGCGCCGCACCGCGCCGCCGCACACACGCAGCGCCACCTATCATCCACTATGTCGTGATGGTGTAACATAGTGCAGTGGTACATACCGGGCAGCGCGTAGAAGGGCACCAGCAGCGCGGGTTGCGCGTAGAACAGCATGCGGGCGCCGAGCGCGTGCAGCGCCGCCCCCAGCGCTGCGGCAGCCGCGCCGCCCGCCGCCGCGCCGCCCGCGCCGCACCGCGCCGCCGCACACACGCAGCGCCACCTATCATCCACTATGTCGTGATGGTGTAACATAGTGCAGTGGTACATACCGGGCAGCGCGTAGAAGGGCACCAGCAGCGCGGGTTGCGCGTAGAACAGCATGCGGGCGCCGAGCGCGTGCAGCGCCGCCCCCAGCGCTGCGGCAGCCGCGCCGCCCGCCGCCGCGCCGCCCGCGCCGCACCGCGCCGCCGCACACACGCAGCGCCACCTATCATCCACTATGTCGTGATGGTGTAACATAGTGCAGTGGTACATACCGGGCAGCGCGTAGAAGGGCACCAGCAGCGCGGGTTGCGCGTAGAACAGCATGCGGGCGCCGAGCGCGTGCAGCGCCGCCCCCAGCGCTGCGGCAGCCGCGCCGCCCGCCGCCGCGCCGCCCGCGCCGCACCGCGCCGCCGCACACACGCAGCGCCACCTATCATCCACTATGTCGTGATGGTGTAACATAGTGCAGTGGTACATACCGGGCAGCGCGTAGAAGGGCACCAGCAGCGCGGGTTGCGCGTAGAACAGCATGCGGGCGCCGAGCGCGTGCAGCGCCGCCCCCAGCGCTGCGGCAGCCGCGCCGCCCGCCGCCGCGCCGCCCGCGCCGCACCGCGCCGCCGCACACACGCAGCGCCACCTATCATCCACTATGTCGTGATGGTGTAACATAGTGCAGTGGTACATACCGGGCAGCGCGTAGAAGGGCACCAGCAGCGCGGGTTGCGCGTAGAACAGCATGCGGGCGCCGAGCGCGTGCAGCGCCGCCCCCAGCGCTGCGGCAGCCGCGCCGCCCGCCGCCGCGCCGCCCGCGCCGCACCGCGCCGCCGCACACACGCAGCGCCACCTATCATCCACTATGTCGTGATGGTGTAACATAGTGCAGTGGTACATACCGGGCAGCGCGTAGAAGGGCACCAGCAGCGCGGGTTGCGCGTAGAACAGCATGCGGGCGCCGAGCGCGTGCAGCGCCGCCCCCAGCGCTGCGGCAGCCGCGCCGCCCGCCGCCGCGCCGCCCGCGCCGCACCGCGCCGCCGCACACACGCAGCGCCACCTATCATCCACTATGTCGTGATGGTGTAACATAGTGCAGTGGTACATACCGGGCAGCGCGTAGAAGGGCACCAGCAGCGCGGGTTGCGCGTAGAACAGCATGCGGGCGCCGAGCGCGTGCAGCGCCGCCCCCAGCGCTGCGGCAGCCGCGCCGCCCGCCGCCGCGCCGCCCGCGCCGCACCGCGCCGCCGCACACACGCAGCGCCACCTATCATCCACTATGTCGTGATGGTGTAACATAGTGCAGTGGTACATACCGGGCAGCGCGTAGAAGGGCACCAGCAGCGCGGGTTGCGCGTAGAACAGCATGCGGGCGCCGAGCGCGTGCAGCGCCGCCCCCAGCGCTGCGGCAGCCGCGCCGCCCGCCGCCGCGCCGCCCGCGCCGCACCGCGCCGCCGCACACACGCAGCGCCACCTATCATCCACTATGTCGTGATGGTGTAACATAGTGCAGTGGTACATACCGGGCAGCGCGTAGAAGGGCACCAGCAGCGCGGGTTGCGCGTAGAACAGCATGCGGGCGCCACCTATCATCCACTATGTCGTGATGGTGTAACATAGTGCAGTGGTACATACCGGGCAGCGCGTAGAAGGGCACCAGCAGCGCGGGTTGCGCGTAGAACAGCATGCGGGCGCCGAGCGCGTGCAGCGCCGCCCCCAGCGCTGCGGCAGCCGCGCCGCCCGCCGCCGCGCCGCCCGCGCCGCACCGCGCCGCCGCACACACGCAGCGCCACCTATCATCCACTATGTCGTGATGGTGTAACATAGTGCAGTGGTACATACCGGGCAGCGCGTAGAAGGGCACCAGCAGCGCGGGTTGCGCGTAGAACAGCATGCGGGCGCCGAGCGCGTGCAGCGCCGCCCCCAGCGCTGCGGCAGCCGCGCCGCCCGCCGCCGCGCCGCCCGCGCCGCACCGCGCCGCCGCACACACGCAGCGCCACCTATCATCCACTATGTCGTGATGGTGTAACATAGTGCAGTGGTACATACCGGGCAGCGCGTAGAAGGGCACCAGCAGCGCGGGTTGCGCGTAGAACAGCATGCGGGCGCCGAGCGCGTGCAGCGCCGCCCCCAGCGCTGCGGCAGCCGCGCCGCCCGCCGCCGCGCCGCCCGCGCCGCACCGCGCCGCCGCACACACGCAGCGCCACCTATCATCCACTATGTCGTGATGGTGTAACATAGTGCAGTGGTACATACCGGGCAGCGCGTAGAAGGGCACCAGCAGCGCGGGTTGCGCGTAGAACAGCATGCGGGCGCCGAGCGCGTGCAGCGCCGCCCCCAGCGCTGCGGCAGCCGCGCCGCCCGCCGCCGCGCCGCCCGCGCCGCACCGCGCCGCCGCACACACGCAGCGCCACCTATCATCCACTATGTCGTGATGGTGTAACATAGTGCAGTGGTACATACCGGGCAGCGCGTAGAAGGGCACCAGCAGCGCGGGTTGCGCGTAGAACAGCATGCGGGCGCCGAGCGCGTGCAGCGCCGCCCCCAGCGCTGCGGCAGCCGCGCCGCCCGCGCCGCACCGCGCCGCCGCACACACGCAGCGCCACCTATCATCCACTATGTCGTGATGGTGTAACATAGTGCAGTGGTACATACCGGGCAGCGCGTAGAAGGGCACCAGCAGCGCGGGTTGCGCGTAGAACAGCATGCGGGCGCCGAGCGCGTGCAGCGCCGCCCCCAGCGCTGCGGCAGCCGCGCCGCCCGCCGCCGCGCCGCCCGCGCCGCACCGCGCCGCCGCACACACGCAGCGCCACCTATCATCCACTATGTCGTGATGGTGTAACATAGTGCAGTGGTACATACCGGGCAGCGCGTAGAAGGGCACCAGCAGCGCGGGTTGCGCGTAGAACAGCATGCGGGCGCCGAGCGCGTGCAGCGCCGCCCCCAGCGCTGCGGCAGCCGCGCCGCCCGCCGCCGCGCCGCCCGCGCCGCACCGCGCCGCCGCACACACGCAGCGCCACCTATCATCCACTATGTCGTGATGGTGTAACATAGTGCAGTGGTACATACCGGGCAGCGCGTAGAAGGGCACCAGCAGCGCGGGTTGCGCGTAGAACAGCATGCGGGCGCCGAGCGCGTGCAGCGCCGCCCCCAGCGCTGCGGCAGCCGCGCCGCCCGCCGCCGCGCCGCCCGCGCCGCACCGCGCCGCCGCACACACGCAGCGCCACCTATCATCCACTATGTCGTGATGGTGTAACATAGTGCAGTGGTACATACCGGGCAGCGCGTAGAAGGGCACCAGCAGCGCGGGTTGCGCGTAGAACAGCATGCGGGCGCCGAGCGCGTGCAGCGCCGCCCCCAGCGCTGCGGCAGCCGCGCCGCCCGCCGCCGCGCCGCCCGCGCCGCACCGCGCCGCCGCACACACGCAGCGCCACCTATCATCCACTATGTCGTGATGGTGTAACATAGTGCAGTGGTACATACCGGGCAGCGCGTAGAAGGGCACCAGCAGCGCGGGTTGCGCGTAGAACAGCATGCGGGCGCCGAGCGCGTGCAGCGCCGCCCCCAGCGCTGCGGCAGCCGCGCCGCCCGCCGCCGCGCCGCCCGCGCCGCACCGCGCCGCCGCACACACGCAGCGCCACCTATCATCCACTATGTCGTGATGGTGTAACATAGTGCAGTGGTACATACCGGGCAGCGCGTAGAAGGGCACCAGCAGCGCGGGTTGCGCGTAGAACAGCATGCGGGCGCCGAGCGCGTGCAGCGCCGCCCCCAGCGCTGCGGCAGCCGCGCCGCCCGCCGCCGCGCCGCCCGCGCCGCACCGCGCCGCCGCACACACGCAGCGCCACCTATCATCCACTATGTCGTGATGGTGTAACATAGTGCAGTGGTACATACCGGGCAGCGCGTAGAAGGGCACCAGCAGCGCGGGTTGCGCGTAGAACAGCATGCGGGCGCCGAGCGCGTGCAGCGCCGCCCCCAGCGCTGCGGCAGCCGCGCCGCCCGCCGCCGCGCCGCCCGCGCCGCACCGCGCCGCCGCACACACGCAGCGCCACCTATCATCCACTATGTCGTGATGGTGTAACATAGTGCAGTGGTACATACCGGGCAGCGCGTAGAAGGGCACCAGCAGCGCGGGTTGCGCGTAGAACAGCATGCGGGCGCCGAGCGCGTGCAGCGCCGCCCCCAGCGCTGCGGCAGCCGCGCCGCCCGCCGCCGCGCCGCCCGCGCCGCACCGCGCCGCCGCACACACGCAGCGCCACCTATCATCCACTATGTCGTGATGGTGTAACATAGTGCAGTGGTACATACCGGGCAGCGCGTAGAAGGGCACCAGCAGCGCGGGTTGCGCGTAGAACAGCATGCGGGCGCCGAGCGCGTGCAGCGCCGCCCCCAGCGCTGCGGCAGCCGCGCCGCCCGCCGCCGCGCCGCCCGCGCCGCACCGCGCCGCCGCACACACGCAGCGCCACCTATCATCCACTATGTCGTGATGGTGTAACATAGTGCAGTGGTACATACCGGGCAGCGCGTAGAAGGGCACCAGCAGCGCGGGTTGCGCGTAGAACAGCATGCGGGCGCCGAGCGCGTGCAGCGCCGCCCCCAGCGCTGCGGCAGCCGCGCCGCCCGCCGCCGCGCCGCCCGCGCCGCACCGCGCCGCCGCACACACGCAGCGCCACCTATCATCCACTATGTCGTGATGGTGTAACATAGTGCAGTGGTACATACCGGGCAGCGCGTAGAAGGGCACCAGCAGCGCGGGTTGCGCGTAGAACAGCATGCGGGCGCCGAGCGCGTGCAGCGCCGCCCCCAGCGCTGCGGCAGCCGCGCCGCCCGCCGCCGCGCCGCCCGCGCCGCACCGCGCCGCCGCACACACGCAGCGCCACCTATCATCCACTATGTCGTGATGGTGTAACATAGTGCAGTGGTACATACCGGGCAGCGCGTAGAAGGGCACCAGCAGCGCGGGTTGCGCGTAGAACAGCATGCGGGCGCCGAGCGCGTGCAGCGCCGCCCCCAGCGCTGCGGCAGCCGCGCCGCCCGCCGCCGCGCCGCCCGCGCCGCACCGCGCCGCCGCACACACGCAGCGCCACCTATCATCCACTATGTCGTGATGGTGTAACATAGTGCAGTGGTACATACCGGGCAGCGCGTAGAAGGGCACCAGCAGCGCGGGTTGCGCGTAGAACAGCATGCGGGCGCCGAGCGCGTGCAGCGCCGCCCCCAGCGCTGCGGCAGCCGCGCCGCCCGCCGCCGCGCCGCCCGCGCCGCACCGCGCCGCCGCACACACGCAGCGCCACCTATCATCCACTATGTCGTGATGGTGTAACATAGTGCAGTGGTACATACCGGGCAGCGCGTAGAAGGGCACCAGCAGCGCGGGTTGCGCGTAGAACAGCATGCGGGCGCCGAGCGCGTGCAGCGCCGCCCCCAGCGCTGCGGCAGCCGCGCCGCCCGCCGCCGCGCCGCCCGCGCCGCACCGCGCCGCCGCACACACGCAGCGCCACCTATCATCCACTATGTCGTGATGGTGTAACATAGTGCAGTGGTACATACCGGGCAGCGCGTAGAAGGGCACCAGCAGCGCGGGTTGCGCGTAGAACAGCATGCGGGCGCCGAGCGCGTGCAGCGCCGCCCCCAGCGCTGCGGCAGCCGCGCCGCCCGCCGCCGCGCCGCCCGCGCCGCACCGCGCCGCCGCACACACGCAGCGCCACCTATCATCCACTATGTCGTGATGGTGTAACATAGTGCAGTGGTACATACCGGGCAGCGCGTAGAAGGGCACCAGCAGCGCGGGTTGCGCGTAGAACAGCATGCGGGCGCCGAGCGCGTGCAGCGCCGCCCCCAGCGCTGCGGCAGCCGCGCCGCCCGCCGCCGCGCCGCCCGCGCCGCACCGCGCCGCCGCACACACGCAGCGCCACCTATCATCCACTATGTCGTGATGGTGTAACATAGTGCAGTGGTACATACCGGGCAGCGCGTAGAAGGGCACCAGCAGCGCGGGTTGCGCGTAGAACAGCATGCGGGCGCCGAGCGCGTGCAGCGCCGCCCCCAGCGCTGCGGCAGCCGCGCCGCCCGCCGCCGCGCCGCCCGCGCCGCACCGCGCCGCCGCACACACGCAGCGCCACCTATCATCCACTATGTCGTGATGGTGTAACATAGTGCAGTGGTACATACCGGGCAGCGCGTAGAAGGGCACCAGCAGCGCGGGTTGCGCGTAGAACAGCATGCGGGCGCCGAGCGCGTGCAGCGCCGCCCCCAGCGCTGCGGCAGCCGCGCCGCCCGCCGCCGCGCCGCCCGCGCCGCACCGCGCCGCCGCACACACGCAGCGCCACCTATCATCCACTATGTCGTGATGGTGTAACATAGTGCAGTGGTACATACCGGGCAGCGCGTAGAAGGGCACCAGCAGCGCGGGTTGCGCGTAGAACAGCATGCGGGCGCCGAGCGCGTGCAGCGCCGCCCCCAGCGCTGCGGCAGCCGCGCCGCCCGCCGCCGCGCCGCCCGCGCCGCACCGCGCCGCCGCACACACGCAGCGCCACCTATCATCCACTATGTCGTGATGGTGTAACATAGTGCAGTGGTACATACCGGGCAGCGCGTAGAAGGGCACCAGCAGCGCGGGTTGCGCGTAGAACAGCATGCGGGCGCCGAGCGCGTGCAGCGCCGCCCCCAGCGCTGCGGCAGCCGCGCCGCCCGCCGCCGCGCCGCCCGCGCCGCACCGCGCCGCCGCACACACGCAGCGCCACCTATCATCCACTATGTCGTGATGGTGTAACATAGTGCAGTGGTACATACCGGGCAGCGCGTAGAAGGGCACCAGCAGCGCGGGTTGCGCGTAGAACAGCATGCGGGCGCCGAGCGCGTGCAGCGCCGCCCCCAGCGCTGCGGCAGCCGCGCCGCCCGCCGCCGCGCCGCCCGCGCCGCACCGCGCCGCCGCACACACGCAGCGCCACCTATCATCCACTATGTCGTGATGGTGTAACATAGTGCAGTGGTACATACCGGGCAGCGCGTAGAAGGGCACCAGCAGCGCGGGTTGCGCGTAGAACAGCATGCGGGCGCCGAGCGCGTGCAGCGCCGCCCCCAGCGCTGCGGCAGCCGCGCCGCCCGCCGCCGCGCCGCCCGCGCCGCACCGCGCCGCCGCACACACGCAGCGCCACCTATCATCCACTATGTCGTGATGGTGTAACATAGTGCAGTGGTACATACCGGGCAGCGCGTAGAAGGGCACCAGCAGCGCGGGTTGCGCGTAGAACAGCATGCGGGCGCCGAGCGCGTGCAGCGCCGCCCCCAGCGCTGCGGCAGCCGCGCCGCCCGCCGCCGCGCCGCCCGCGCCGCACCGCGCCGCCGCACACACGCAGCGCCACCTATCATCCACTATGTCGTGATGGTGTAACATAGTGCAGTGGTACATACCGGGCAGCGCGTAGAAGGGCACCAGCAGCGCGGGTTGCGCGTAGAACAGCATGCGGGCGCCGAGCGCGTGCAGCGCCGCCCCCAGCGCTGCGGCAGCCGCGCCGCCCGCCGCCGCGCCGCCCGCGCCGCACCGCGCCGCCGCACACACGCAGCGCCACCTATCATCCACTATGTCGTGATGGTGTAACATAGTGCAGTGGTACATACCGGGCAGCGCGTAGAAGGGCACCAGCAGCGCGGGTTGCGCGTAGAACAGCATGCGGGCGCCGAGCGCGTGCAGCGCCGCCCCCAGCGCTGCGGCAGCCGCGCCGCCCGCCGCCGCGCCGCCCGCGCCGCACCGCGCCGCCGCACACACGCAGCGCCACCTATCATCCACTATGTCGTGATGGTGTAACATAGTGCAGTGGTACATACCGGGCAGCGCGTAGAAGGGCACCAGCAGCGCGGGTTGCGCGTAGAACAGCATGCGGGCGCCGAGCGCGTGCAGCGCCGCCCCCAGCGCTGCGGCAGCCGCGCCGCCCGCCGCCGCGCCGCCCGCGCCGCACCGCGCCGCCGCACACACGCAGCGCCACCTATCATCCACTATGTCGTGATGGTGTAACATAGTGCAGTGGTACATACCGGGCAGCGCGTAGAAGGGCACCAGCAGCGCGGGTTGCGCGTAGAACAGCATGCGGGCGCCGAGCGCGTGCAGCGCCGCCCCCAGCGCTGCGGCAGCCGCGCCGCCCGCCGCCGCGCCGCCCGCGCCGCACCGCGCCGCCGCACACACGCAGCGCCACCTATCATCCACTATGTCGTGATGGTGTAACATAGTGCAGTGGTACATACCGGGCAGCGCGTAGAAGGGCACCAGCAGCGCGGGTTGCGCGTAGAACAGCATGCGGGCGCCGAGCGCGTGCAGCGCCGCCCCCAGCGCTGCGGCAGCCGCGCCGCCCGCCGCCGCGCCGCCCGCGCCGCACCGCGCCGCCGCACACACGCAGCGCCACCTATCATCCACTATGTCGTGATGGTGTAACATAGTGCAGTGGTACATACCGGGCAGCGCGTAGAAGGGCACCAGCAGCGCGGGTTGCGCGTAGAACAGCATGCGGGCGCCGAGCGCGTGCAGCGCCGCCCCCAGCGCTGCGGCAGCCGCGCCGCCCGCCGCCGCGCCGCCCGCGCCGCACCGCGCCGCCGCACACACGCAGCGCCACCTATCATCCACTATGTCGTGATGGTGTAACATAGTGCAGTGGTACATACCGGGCAGCGCGTAGAAGGGCACCAGCAGCGCGGGTTGCGCGTAGAACAGCATGCGGGCGCCGAGCGCGTGCAGCGCCGCCCCCAGCGCTGCGGCAGCCGCGCCGCCCGCCGCCGCGCCGCCCGCGCCGCACCGCGCCGCCGCACACACGCAGCGCCACCTATCATCCACTATGTCGTGATGGTGTAACATAGTGCAGTGGTACATACCGGGCAGCGCGTAGAAGGGCACCAGCAGCGCGGGTTGCGCGTAGAACAGCATGCGGGCGCCGAGCGCGTGCAGCGCCGCCCCCAGCGCTGCGGCAGCCGCGCCGCCCGCCGCCGCGCCGCCCGCGCCGCACCGCGCCGCCGCACACACGCAGCGCCACCTATCATCCACTATGTCGTGATGGTGTAACATAGTGCAGTGGTACATACCGGGCAGCGCGTAGAAGGGCACCAGCAGCGCGGGTTGCGCGTAGAACAGCATGCGGGCGCCGAGCGCGTGCAGCGCCGCCCCCAGCGCTGCGGCAGCCGCGCCGCCCGCCGCCGCGCCGCCCGCGCCGCACCGCGCCGCCGCACACACGCAGCGCCACCTATCATCCACTATGTCGTGATGGTGTAACATAGTGCAGTGGTACATACCGGGCAGCGCGTAGAAGGGCACCAGCAGCGCGGGTTGCGCGTAGAACAGCATGCGGGCGCCGAGCGCGTGCAGCGCCGCCCCCAGCGCTGCGGCAGCCGCGCCGCCCGCCGCCGCGCCGCCCGCGCCGCACCGCGCCGCCGCACACACGCAGCGCCACCTATCATCCACTATGTCGTGATGGTGTAACATAGTGCAGTGGTACATACCGGGCAGCGCGTAGAAGGGCACCAGCAGCGCGGGTTGCGCGTAGAACAGCATGCGGGCGCCGAGCGCGTGCAGCGCCGCCCCCAGCGCTGCGGCAGCCGCGCCGCCCGCCGCCGCGCCGCCCGCGCCGCACCGCGCCGCCGCACACACGCAGCGCCACCTATCATCCACTATGTCGTGATGGTGTAACATAGTGCAGTGGTACATACCGGGCAGCGCGTAGAAGGGCACCAGCAGCGCGGGTTGCGCGTAGAACAGCATGCGGGCGCCGAGCGCGTGCAGCGCCGCCCCCAGCGCTGCGGCAGCCGCGCCGCCCGCCGCCGCGCCGCCCGCGCCGCACCGCGCCGCCGCACACACGCAGCGCCACCTATCATCCACTATGTCGTGATGGTGTAACATAGTGCAGTGGTACATACCGGGCAGCGCGTAGAAGGGCACCAGCAGCGCGGGTTGCGCGTAGAACAGCATGCGGGCGCCGAGCGCGTGCAGCGCCGCCCCCAGCGCTGCGGCAGCCGCGCCGCCCGCCGCCGCGCCGCCCGCGCCGCACCGCGCCGCCGCACACACGCAGCGCCACCTATCATCCACTATGTCGTGATGGTGTAACATAGTGCAGTGGTACATACCGGGCAGCGCGTAGAAGGGCACCAGCAGCGCGGGTTGCGCGTAGAACAGCATGCGGGCGCCGAGCGCGTGCAGCGCCGCCCCCAGCGCTGCGGCAGCCGCGCCGCCCGCCGCCGCGCCGCCCGCGCCGCACCGCGCCGCCGCACACACGCAGCGCCACCTATCATCCACTATGTCGTGATGGTGTAACATAGTGCAGTGGTACATACCGGGCAGCGCGTAGAAGGGCACCAGCAGCGCGGGTTGCGCGTAGAACAGCATGCGGGCGCCGAGCGCGTGCAGCGCCGCCCCCAGCGCTGCGGCAGCCGCGCCGCCCGCCGCCGCGCCGCCCGCGCCGCACCGCGCCGCCGCACACACGCAGCGCCACCTATCATCCACTATGTCGTGATGGTGTAACATAGTGCAGTGGTACATACCGGGCAGCGCGTAGAAGGGCACCAGCAGCGCGGGTTGCGCGTAGAACAGCATGCGGGCGCCGAGCGCGTGCAGCGCCGCCCCCAGCGCTGCGGCAGCCGCGCCGCCCGCCGCCGCGCCGCCCGCGCCGCACCGCGCCGCCGCACACACGCAGCGCCACCTATCATCCACTATGTCGTGATGGTGTAACATAGTGCAGTGGTACATACCGGGCAGCGCGTAGAAGGGCACCAGCAGCGCGGGTTGCGCGTAGAACAGCATGCGGGCGCCGAGCGCGTGCAGCGCCGCCCCCAGCGCTGCGGCAGCCGCGCCGCCCGCCGCCGCGCCGCCCGCGCCGCACCGCGCCGCCGCACACACGCAGCGCCACCTATCATCCACTATGTCGTGATGGTGTAACATAGTGCAGTGGTACATACCGGGCAGCGCGTAGAAGGGCACCAGCAGCGCGGGTTGCGCGTAGAACAGCATGCGGGCGCCGAGCGCGTGCAGCGCCGCCCCCAGCGCTGCGGCAGCCGCGCCGCCCGCCGCCGCGCCGCCCGCGCCGCACCGCGCCGCCGCACACACGCAGCGCCACCTATCATCCACTATGTCGTGATGGTGTAACATAGTGCAGTGGTACATACCGGGCAGCGCGTAGAAGGGCACCAGCAGCGCGGGTTGCGCGTAGAACAGCATGCGGGCGCCGAGCGCGTGCAGCGCCGCCCCCAGCGCTGCGGCAGCCGCGCCGCCCGCCGCCGCGCCGCCCGCGCCGCACCGCGCCGCCGCACACACGCAGCGCCACCTATCATCCACTATGTCGTGATGGTGTAACATAGTGCAGTGGTACATACCGGGCAGCGCGTAGAAGGGCACCAGCAGCGCGGGTTGCGCGTAGAACAGCATGCGGGCGCCGAGCGCGTGCAGCGCCGCCCCCAGCGCTGCGGCAGCCGCGCCGCCCGCCGCCGCGCCGCCCGCGCCGCACCGCGCCGCCGCACACACGCAGCGCCACCTATCATCCACTATGTCGTGATGGTGTAACATAGTGCAGTGGTACATACCGGGCAGCGCGTAGAAGGGCACCAGCAGCGCGGGTTGCGCGTAGAACAGCATGCGGGCGCCGAGCGCGTGCAGCGCCGCCCCCAGCGCTGCGGCAGCCGCGCCGCCCGCCGCCGCGCCGCCCGCGCCGCACCGCGCCGCCGCACACACGCAGCGCCACCTATCATCCACTATGTCGTGATGGTGTAACATAGTGCAGTGGTACATACCGGGCAGCGCGTAGAAGGGCACCAGCAGCGCGGGTTGCGCGTAGAACAGCATGCGGGCGCCGAGCGCGTGCAGCGCCGCCCCCAGCGCTGCGGCAGCCGCGCCGCCCGCCGCCGCGCCGCCCGCGCCGCACCGCGCCGCCGCACACACGCAGCGCCACCTATCATCCACTATGTCGTGATGGTGTAACATAGTGCAGTGGTACATACCGGGCAGCGCGTAGAAGGGCACCAGCAGCGCGGGTTGCGCGTAGAACAGCATGCGGGCGCCGAGCGCGTGCAGCGCCGCCCCCAGCGCTGCGGCAGCCGCGCCGCCCGCCGCCGCGCCGCCCGCGCCGCACCGCGCCGCCGCACACACGCAGCGCCACCTATCATCCACTATGTCGTGATGGTGTAACATAGTGCAGTGGTACATACCGGGCAGCGCGTAGAAGGGCACCAGCAGCGCGGGTTGCGCGTAGAACAGCATGCGGGCGCCGAGCGCGTGCAGCGCCGCCCCCAGCGCTGCGGCAGCCGCGCCGCCCGCCGCCGCGCCGCCCGCGCCGCACCGCGCCGCCGCACACACGCAGCGCCACCTATCATCCACTATGTCGTGATGGTGTAACATAGTGCAGTGGTACATACCGGGCAGCGCGTAGAAGGGCACCAGCAGCGCGGGTTGCGCGTAGAACAGCATGCGGGCGCCGAGCGCGTGCAGCGCCGCCCCCAGCGCTGCGGCAGCCGCGCCGCCCGCCGCCGCGCCGCCCGCGCCGCACCGCGCCGCCGCACACACGCAGCGCCACCACCACGCCCGGGACACGTACACTGCACGCACGGACATATCATCTTATTCCAATATATTATTCCAAAACTCCCTAATCTTACTAAAGTAAAGTAAATTGTAAACAGGCTATTTTAAATTATCTCATTACCCTAAATTATGATGACACCGAACAATTATTGGAAAACCTTATATAAAAGTAATTTCTTGTGTATTGAGTATGAGTATATATATAGTATTTCTGGATCCAAACTTTACATGCAATTTTATTTTATTTTATTTTAATATAACTTAATCCAAAGCTTCCATCTTCACGATTTATAAGTTAGAACATTATTGACATATTATTAAACAGTTACCTTCCGAGATACAGTCTCAAACTAATTCGGAAGGTACGTAACTATATTTTATATAACCTAATCTAATCTACAGTTACACCTTAGTTTTTAAGAGTAACATAAGTCCATTCTCACTGTATTTTCTTTTAAGGTTTATTTATGGAATAAAGAATTTGTAATTTGTATCTATGTTATTGCATGAACAACGAGATGGCCCGCCTTAAGGTTTACAATAGTCTCCTTAACTAATGCAGCAGGCATATAAATGTCCCGGGACATTATTCACGCGCGGCCAATCAAATTCCAAAGAAAGCTTATTTCGAACTAGTATATAAAGCTGAAGAGTTTGTTTGTTTGCTTATTAAAAGATAAAAAAATATAACAATATTAAACTAGGAAGGCTATAGGTATCGCGCTACGACGAATAGAAGCGAAACCGCAATCAAAAATGTAAAACTGCTCGTTTTTGCAGTGAAACTAACGAAGTTGCGCAGATCGACTAGTAATTAATAAATATGCGGGGAAATGATTTAGCTGCAACTAATCTGTTTAGATTATTGCGACTATATAACTTGTAAGTATATTCTCAATACACATAAACAGACATCATTTTGTGACTCAAAAGTCAAGATAGCTGAGCAGCAAATCGACCGATCCGAACAATATAAAACATAGGTAAGTATCTGTGTATACTGACAGTGTTTACTCGCTTGCACGGCTCCGAGGTGCACGTTGAACGCGGCGAGCGCGGCGGCCAGCGCCACCAGGGCCACCGCGCTGCCGGGGTCCACCACCACCAGCGTCAGCCCCACCAGGTCGAAGAACACCGGCTCCTCCCCCGCCGCCTCCCCCGCCTCCGCCTCCCACTCGCCGGACAACACGGCTGCACAAACCAACTCATTAAATACATCTACAATAATACTAGCTGCCGCCTTGCCGCTTCACCCGTGCAGTTCCCGTTCCCGTGATCACAGGGTTATCAAAAATAGATACTAGCCGATTCTCAGATCTGCTGTGTACCTATGCATATAAAATTTCATAGAGATATATGGTAACTAACATTGTAACACGAGAATTTTATATATAAGATATGATATTGTGTTCTAAATGTTTTTTCAATAAAAAATTATGTGCATGGGATTACGAAATAGATTAACTTTCATTACTCGAAATAATTTTTAAAATTTGTTCAGTAATTATATGATAGATATTTATATTTGAACCAGCTTAATATTTACTATTTCACCTGGATAGTGCCGTTGTCGTTCCCATACGAATACGGGAATAAAATATAGCCAAATTACTCGCTATGTTATTTTCCTTTGGTGAAATAATTATTGAGATAGGTACCGTGCGCGAGCGCCAGCACGTTGTCCCCGGTGCGCTGCAGCGCGGCGCGCGGCACGCGCTCGGCCGTGTCCAGCGCCGTGTGGTACACGTACCCGTTGGAGCTCCACGCCAGGTCCAGCCCTGTACTCCACCACACCACAATTAATACATCCTAGATATCGAAATATGGCGATAAGATTTTTCAGTAAAAATGAGATTGAGACTCGAGTACTTTTAAGTCTTTCATAAGTGCTTGAAAAAGCTTATTCAAATTTAATAAGAATATATATTTTTTAATTTTTTATTATACACTAGGTCGAAAATAAGCCAGCACGCATTTACAGATGTCGCCCGGTAGTATAGCATTGTGTGCATACCGGTGATGTTCCCAAAGTCGCGGAAGATACGGTAGTCGGTGTCTGCGGGGATGAGGCCGCTGCGGAACAGCTCCTGCGCGAGCGAGGAGGCGAAGGGGCGCGGCGCCTGCGCGTAGGGCGCCAGCAGCGCGCGCGCCGCCTGGAACACCACCTCGCGGCCGCCGGCGCCCATGGCCTCGAGGTTGACCACGCCGCGCACGGAGCGCGCCCAGGGGTGCGTGGTGACGAAGGCGTGCGAGGCCTGCATGATGTTCTCCTCGGCGCCGTTGAGCAGGAACACGGCGGCGCGGCGCAGCGGGCGGCGCGCGGCGGTGAGCGCGCGCAGCGTCTCCAGCACCACCGCGCACCCGGCGCCGTCGTCGCTCGCACCTGCACACCACACAACCGTTACCATCGCATATACACTAACTATATAGGTATACAACCTGACCAAATTTAAATAAATATCCTGGAACATTTTCCACACACGACCAATGAGATTCCAAAGTAATTCCAAAGTGAGCTTATGTTATGGTAACCAGATAGCTGATATACTACATTTTAAATACATACTTATATAAATCATCCAAACACAGAAAAAATACATTCATGCATACAAATATTTGTCCTGGATAGGATTCGAACCCACGACCGGCGGCTTGAGTCAGGGTCACTTACCACAAAGCCAACCGGTCTGTCAAATTTACTACCCGTAAACGAGTATGGAGTATGGAAACCTCGAAATTACGTCCTTTCGGTTTCCTCAAGCAAAGTATATACCTGCCCTCTTGTCACCCAAAACCCGAGGGACTCGAAAGTTTCAATACCATATGCCTTTGTTGATGTGCATAGGGTTCACATTAGCTAGCGGAGTGATTTATTTGAAATGAAAACACAAATACGTCTGCACTCTAATTGATTTATTTACGACTGACCTACCGATCGATGAATATTTTCTTATATATAAAAAATGACAATTAAACTCATAACATTCCGCCCACCAAAGGACTATATGTCCTTTATTACCTATACTACACATTTAGCAAAAAAAAACAACAAAAATATATCAGATCTTACATAATTGATAACAACTTAATACATTATAAATCATTTGAGATAAAATAGTGCGTATAACATTATGGTAGTATACAATCATTTACTTATTGGGCTTACAAGAACAAAATTCTAAATTTGATACATAGTCAATACACTCATTCAGTTTCAATAGGTAGGGGACATAATTTTGAAATTGATCGTTTTACAATATTATTACCGCTCTTAACACTATACACTCTTGTGTAAGAATCATCTCCAGGGTGCTTGTCTACGATGCGACCCAGATTCCATTTTCCTGGAGGTAAGCCATCGGTTTTAATCAAAACAATATCTCCAATTTTGAATTCCTTAATTCTTTTTAGCCAAATTGGTCGCTGTTGTAACCTTGAGAGATATTCTTGTTGCCATCTTCGCCAGAAATCTCCTAGTAGTTTCTGTGTGTATTGCCATCGTGATAGATTATTTATTTTTACATCCTTGAAATCTGGTGAAGGTACGACTATTGGCGCTTCTCCTATTAAAAAGTGTCCAGGTGTTAGGACTTCTACACAGGTTGGATCGGAGTCATCAATAGGACATAATGGCCTGGAGTTCAGACAAGCTTCAATTTGGCAAAGCACTGTCGTCATTTCTTCGAAGGTAAGATTGGTGGATAGCACGCGCTTCAAGTGATGTTTGACTGATTTAACTCCAGCCTCCCATAAGCCACCAAAGTTTGGTGAATAGGCTGGTATATAATGCCATTGGGTACCTTCTAACGCCAAAGTGTTTGCTATTTCACCTTCAAATACTAAATTAGCCTCTTTCCACGCTGCTGTTAGCTCCTTATCTGCACCAACGAAATTTCTCCCTTGATCACTCCATATATTACTACAATTTCCTCTTCTAGAAACGAATCGTTTAAATGCAGCAATAAAGGCCTCTGAAGTAAGATCTCCGACTAACTCCAGATGGATGGCTTTTGTGGACATACATACGAAGACCGAAATATATGCCTTTCGAGTTTTGATTCCTCTTCCCTTTGACGATAATATTTGAAAAGGGCCAGCAAAATCAACGCCACTATGTAAGAAACTCCGTGTTGGAGTTACTCTTTCCTTGGGCAGATCGCCCATGATCTGTGTTCGTGAAACAGTTCTCTGTCTGGCACACACCAGACATTTGTGTATACATGATTTGACTAATCCTTTAGCCCGTATGATCCAGTATTTGGTGCGTAAGTATGATAACATTAGTTGAACTCCTCCATGCAAAGTTTGAGAGTGAGCATCTGCGACGATCAGTGTAACTAATCTGTTTTTGTTTCCTAGTATTATAGGATGTTTGGTAAGTTCGTCTAGATTGGCGTGTCGGAGACGACCGCCCACCCTGAGGATATCGTCCTTATCAAGGTAAGGGTTAAGTGTTTTTATATTACTTTTTGTTTTCACAGCTTTATTTATCTTTAATCTTGTTATTTCATCGCTATACTCTTCTTCTTGTACTAATTTAATGCATATCTTAAGAGATTTATCTAGTTCTTCTGTAGTAAAATTAACATCAATGTTTTCTAGTTTTCTAAATTTTAAAAATCTTTTGCAATATGCTATTGTTTTTACTAATTCTTTTAAATTTTCAAATTGCTCAAATTTAGTAGTCATAGCTTTCATTGTTTCTTCTTCATTTTGTATTTTTAAGTTAACTTGTATTTTATCTTTCTTTCTTTCCAGGTCTGTATATATTACTTCTGTGTGTTTTAATATAATTTTTGTTTCAGATAGCCAATCTGGGCCTCTCCACCATAACTTCGAGTCTTTAAGGTCAACTAGTAACATACCTCTGGATGCTATATCTGCGGGGTTGTCGTCTGTGGAAACGTGATACCAGCGGTTGTTGTTAATCTTCTCAACGATTTCCACAACTCGGTTTGCTACGAATGGTTTCCATCTATGGGGTTCACCAGACAACCATGCAAGTACTATAGTTGAGTCGGTCCAAGCATACATTTGTGTTACAGGTATTCCCATGGATTGTTCTATTTGATTTAGCAACCTTGATAGCAACAGTGCTCCTAACAGCTCCAAGCGTGGTAAGGAGACGGTACGCAGAGGTGCAACTCTAGTTCTTGCAGCTATAAGGTTTGTTGTTACAGTCCCATCTTCATTTTCCACTCTAATGTATGCTACTGCTGCGTAAGCTCGCATTGAGGCGTCACTAAAGCCATGTACTTGTACACTCTTCATTTCATTGCTTATTGTGCCGAGCCATCGATTGATATGGATTTGGTCTACATTTGTAAAATCTGCTCGAATAGTCTTCCATTCGTCCTCAAGTACTTCGCTTATATTGTCATCCCAGCCTACTTTTTCTAGCCAAAGCTTCTGTATCAGTATCTTAGCCATGACAAGACTTGGAGCAATCCATCCTAAGGGATCGAACAGTTTCTGCACATCCGATAAGATTGTTCTCTTTGTGACATTATTTACATTTATCTGCAGGTTTAGTTTGTATTGAAATTTATCTGTTCCTATATTCCAAATTAGTCCTAATGCTTTGACAATTCCATCTAATTTAATATCTAAATGTGCATGCGTAGTTCTGTTGCTTGGTTCTATGGCTTTCATAAATTCAGAACTGTTGGAGGACCATTTGGAAAGTGTGAATCCACCTTTCTGCAGTATGTTAGCTACTTCTTGTGCTGTGCTTATAGCTTCTCTTGGGGTATCATTGCCGGACATGAGATCATCCATATAAAAATCTTCCTTTATAATTCGTGCAGCTTTGGGATGATCTTGACCTTCATCGTCAGCCAATTGGTGAAGAGTTCTAACCGCAATATGAGGTGCTGATGCGGTGCCAAATGTGACTCGAAGCATTCGGTATTCTTTAATACTTTCGGACTCATCTTCTCGCCATAAAATGCGCTGATAGTTGTCAGCGTCATCATGGAACACCAGGATCTGTCTGTACATTTTTTGGATGTCACTTACGTAACAGACACGTCTCAACCGCCACTTCATGATTATAAACCTAAGGTCGTCTTGAAGCTGAGGACCTACAAGCAGTTCATCATTAAGGGATATATGATTGGATCCCTTCGCCGAAGCATCAAACACGACGCGTGTTTTTGAAGTGTCTTTATCGTCGCGGACAACAGCATGGTGAGGTAAGTATACAGTCTTTTCTTTCTTTGTTTCATTTTCAGGTATTTCTTCCATATGATTTAATGACAAATACTCTTGCATTACTTTTTTGTATTCTTCTTTTAGCTGTGGTGTTCTTTTAAATCTTCTTTCAAGCTGTAGTAGTCTATGTTTTGCTATGTCTTTTGTGTTTCCTTCAGGTGACTTTGGATTTTCCGTCTTAAATGGTAACTTTACCACGTATCTTCCTTCTTTAGTTCTTGTATGAGTTTCTGTATAAATTGTTTCACATAACTTTTCTTCTATTGTTAGATTTCTTTTGTAGTCTGTATCTATCTCCCATAGAGACTTTAGCATATTGTCTATGTCGATTTGATGATGAAGGACCAGAAACGATTGTTTTTGCAAGTTTGAATCAATTTCTCCAAACAAAATCCAGCCTAGGTTGGTTTTCTGTGCACATGGAGAACCCGGCGGACCCTTGATCAATGGTTGTTGCACTATCTGTGCGTACTCTTTAACACCTAGAAGCAAGTCAATCGGACCTGGTGTATGGTAGCTTGGATCTGCCAGATTGAGTCCATCTAGGTGTGGCCAGTGATTAACAGTGACAGCCTTGGAGGGGATTTTAGTGGTAAGTTGTTTACTCATTACATAAGCTTGTAATTTCATTTTGAAGTTTGAATCCCAACAGGAACTTACTTCAAGCTGTACCACGTGATTCACGTTTGTTCTTACAGAACCCACTCCAATGATACTTCCTCTCGCTGACTGTTTGGTAAGATTGAGCATTTGAGTCGCTTTTGTACTAATAAATGATGCTTGCGAACCTTGGTCTACCAGCGCGCGGAGAACAACGGTGTGATTGTGCTCGTCTCTTACTGTAACCGTTGCCGTCGCTAGCAGTGCAATGCCTGTGCCTAGTCTAGTACTGTGATGTGACGCAATCAATGTGTTGACTTGATGTTCCTCTTCTTCTTCTACACTGTGATGTGATGCTTGTGGGTGCGTTTCTATTTGTTCCGCAGTGTCCGTGTTCTGATTCTGGTGTAGAAGACTATGATGGCGTCGCTTACATATACGACAGGACATTTGTAATCTACATTTGTAAGCAGTATGTCCTGGTACTAAACAGTTGAAGCACAAGTTGTTTGATTTCACATACTCTGATCGTTCTATAGGTTGCAATTTGGTGAATTCTTTGCAATGACATAATGTGTGATTATCTTTGCATAAGACGCATGTCTTCGTAGTGATTGGTGCTTTAGATGATGTGATGTTAGGTGACGTCATGTGCGTTGCAGTGTGAAAAGTTCGTTCTCTTACAGGTTTATCTCGTAATCCGGACGACGACGACACCAGTTCTAAAGTACGATATCTTGATTGTAAAAACTTCTTCAAATCATTCCAGGTGGGTAATTCTTCTGATTCATCTTTGTAAGCATCCTGTTCCCAGTCTTTGTGTGATTCAGGGTCCATTTTCTGCACGACCAGAAAAATAATTATAGGATCCCATGAGTCAGTAGGTATATTTAAGTTTTGCAAGTTATTTAAGCAATCATTCGTAACATCTAATAAATTCTTGATTTGACTGGAACATTGAACAGTTATCTTTTTTTGATTAAATAATTTCTTCAACACCGAGGTAATTATTAATCTTTTATTTCCATACCTTGATTTGAGAATATCCCATGCTTGTTCATAATTCTTATGGGTTACCTGGATATGTTTTAATAATGTCTCCGCCTCTCCGCAGACACTTGTTTTCAAGTAATGTAACTTTTGAACGTCACTAATAGTAGTACTTTCATGCACCAATGATGTAAACAAGTCCTTAAATGTAGTCCATTCTTCGTAGTTTCCGCTAAACTTTGGTAATACTATTCTCGGCAGCCTCACGAGATGATCTTGATTGGAATTTGTACTCGAGCTTGAGTTATTTTGCGACGACACAGACGGTACAGGCGATTTTGATAATGTTGTTAATAGGTCACGTAAATCCGCCAATAGAATAAGATATAAGTCTTCATATATGTAGAAATCTTCATTGACAAAGTATGATATTTGAGACTTTTGTTCCTTTGGAGTAACTTTCACTAAACTTTGATGTGCTCGAGTGAATGTCGTCCAATACTCTTCAATAACTTTAATTCTCGCTTCAACGTAACCTTTAGTTAATCTTGATTTCGGACATTTACTAAGATTAATTTGAGTTTTCTTCAATAATAATGCAGTGTCTTCCAATACATTAATTAATTCTGCCGTAGTACTCATCGCGTCGAATCTCTTATCGCTCAGGAATGCGATCCTTTTGTTCTCGTGGCCGGCGGCCGGTACTTCGTAGCTCCTTGTTAATCCGGCTCGAATGCGACCATATGTTGATGTGCATAGGGTTCACATTAGCTAGCGGAGTGATTTATTTTAAATGAAAACACAAATACGTCTGCACTCTTATTGATTTATTTACGACTGACCTACCGATCGATGAATATTTTCTTATATATAAAAAATGACAATTAAACTCATAACAGCCTTAATTATATTTGTCCTCATGAAACCGACAAAAATTATGTTTATTTGTTAAACCTCTATTTCGTTATCTATGACGAAAATCAGACACCGTAGTTCCTGCACGTGTGTTTCAAATCAGATAACCGAGCACAGGGTAAACAAAAACGAGTTGAATTTATAAATTTAATAAGTAATGTAACGACCGTAGGTACCGAAGCGCGACGCTCCGCAAGAAAACGCGAGCAAGTGCATCTAATGATAACAGTTCCCACGCGAGCCCGTCTCCACTATGAAAACCGCGTTACTTAGCGAGCTGCACTACATGCAACCGCAGCACAGAATTAATAAATAAATATATAATATTATTATCCTTACATTCTTTATGGGAGCCATCTATCCAAATTAAACATATCAAGTACTATATGGGTAAATACCTAACATATCCAGACATTTCATGCAGAAAAATATTGGCTGTTGGGTGAAAGTCAGGGGAGCTAGCCACGTTGCCGATAGAGGCGATAGGCCTGTACATCACAGTAGTTATCGATCTATTCTAATACATTACGGCGCTTATATCGGTCGGTTAAGTCGGTCAAAAGTGTTCGTACAGTTCAAATCGGCTGTTATCACTTGTTATCACACCAAATATACGACGAATGTTTTACGAGTTGCAGTAAAAATATCATAGGCGAGTAATGAGTTGATAGCGGGCACTTATGTTTATCGCCGGATTTCGAATGCACAATAAAAGTTAATGCTTGTTGCACAAGTACTACTCGTATGGCCATCTGTGACATAGGCGAGGTACAAGATATAAACAAGACGTTTATCTAGTTTAGACCCAAACTGGTTATACCTACTTCAGAAGTATCTAAGCTCTTCGCCGGAAAAGAAAAGCAATCATTGTTATAATATTCCTTTCTGAAATACACCAATTTATTTATCTAGTGTAGCTTATCAGTATTAATATTGATATTAATTAACTTTCAAAATTTGATCAGTGACCCTAAATATAAATAGACAAACATAATATCAGTGATGATATCTGCTAGGTAGGTAGGTGCAGTCATTAACAAATGATAATACATTTCTTCGATAATTATCATTCAATTCATGATTACAATCTGGTGCTTAGCATATACCAACATGTTGGTAAGAGTCAGTATTTCAGTAAAGGTGTCGGTCGGCAACAGTGCACCGGCCTCGGCTCCCGGTGCCAGCGTGCCAGTCGGTACCCTACACTTATGAACTAACAACATATAATGCCTACACGAGTGTAGATTCAATATTTCACCTACATATGAATTTTTTTGAGCTAAGGGATGCCCGATTGAGTCATTTACACTATCGGCAGCCGCAAATATGGTAAGGAAGAAAACAGCTGACTTCTTAAACTTTGACCTTCCTATTTTCCATAATAGGGTCTAAACTGAATAAATGGCTATTCATCAGTGATAATGTACTATTAGTTAAATGAAGTTTCCTCGCGTCGCTAACACGCGGCGCACGCCTGCCGCCTCCCGCACGCTCGCTAAACTAGACCAATGATCAAGTGTAATGCGGTCAATTACCAATTTGCCACACAACGCGCCACTACCTGATCTTCGTTATATAGTGTAAAATGGACATCAATGTTATTGGATAACGAGTACCTATCTATATACCTAGCACGATCTTTGATGCGCGAAATGAGGAATGAATAGAGTAGTTATATCGATACTCGTGTTCAAAACGTAGATAGTAAGAGAGGCGATGGCAATACTCACCGGGGCTGTCGGGCACGGTGTCGAAGTGGCAGTTGAACAGCAGCGCGTCGCGGGCGGCCCCCGACCCCGCGCCGACCCCCGGCCCCCGCCCCCGCCCCGCGCCGACCCCCGGCCCCGGCCCCGCCCCCGCCGCCGTCACGCGCACCACCACGCTCTGCACGCCGCGGTACACGTTGTTCATACCTGCGAGAGGGAGAGATCACCCCTATATTCCAGACTCCACCCGTTATGAACCAGCGACAAAGAGCTTTACCAACTTAATTGGCGGCTTCCCTTCTTCATCTGCACTTATAAATTGAGCAGGCTTTTATTAAGGTAACCGATAGGCTCCTTACTTTTAAGCACAAATATATTTAACATCTAGACAAATCCGACATGCTCCTGCACACGAATGTTTTATCCTGGGTAGGAATCGATCCCTTGGCTAGCGGCCTCTCAAGTATTATCATCTAGTGTGTAGTAGTGTAGTGTTGCATGGTGTAGGGTGTAGGGTGTAGAGTAGGTAGGGTAGGGTAGGTACCGTCGAGGAAGGTGAGCGACAAGGCGCCGTCGGCGGCGTGCACGTCCAGCTCGAGGCGGTGGTGCGGCGAGGCGGCGCGCGCGATGCCGCGGACCGCCTCCACCAGCGCGCTCACCGCCACCACCTCGTTCTCGTAGCTGCCCGCCACCTGCACCCGCCCACACCCGACCACACGGCATCACAACACCAGCTCGAATATTAGCTTCTGCCCCGCGGTAGCGCGTAGTTCCCTTTCCCGTAGGAATACAGGGATAACATATAACCTTCCTCGATAAACGGGCTATCTAACAATGAAATCGAACCAATAGTTTCTGATTAACGCGTTCAACTAAACAAACTCTTCAGCTTTATAATATTAGTATAGATGCCAATCGATATACTTATCGCCGATCTTTTTTTAACGAGCACTCGACGCGAAATCATTACGGTTACCAAAAATTTTCTGTTAGGAGGCTAATTAATATTATGGTCCTGTTTAACAAGATGTCTTTTGGCGCCTGGGACCACCTGAATAGGTAAAATCAAGAGGATCACTGCCTATTTCTTACCGTCGTACACTTCTAATACGAGATTCGTGCACTTGCACTTGTTTAATCGCTGGATGAACGGTATAACCCCTATCATAGTTATTCAGAAAAGGGCAAAGATCCCCCCACATAGCATATAGAGCTGAAAAGTGCCGATAGAGCCATTCTAACTGGTCACAAACGACAGTTTACTAACAAACGAGACACTATATTATTATCAAACAAACTCGCAACATGTTATCAACTCATATACATATCAGAATGCCATTTTACTATTCACGTTCAAGTTATCACTGAGACGTTACTACAATAAAGAATATGAGTCATCGGTTGAAGGTCGTTGTTTTTATCGATATACGATAGGTAATAGGAACCGGTTAAACAGCGGCTCACCTGTGTGGAGGTTAATTAATTAGTCTCTATGCGCAAAACTACGGTAATAATATTTTGTTTTAATGAGTTTTTTCTGTAACTTTACCACACCACCTCTGTGCGTAGTAGCTACATATTTTAAGATAACCACCGCGCACCGTTGGGCTGCGATTCTGTCGACTTACTACTGGAAGTCAGATGATCCGCGTACATGTATTTTTCACAAATAGGAATTCTTGAAATCGTGTCTTAAGTCGTCATTCCGAATAGATACCTAATAGAATAGGTGGATTGTGTGTCCATACCCTGGGTCCGATGTTAGTCAGATTGACGAGGTGTTGGTGTGCGAGTGCGCCGTTGAACCGTTCCGGCGGCGCGTCGGGCGGCAGCGGCGGCGGCAGCGCCGAGTGCAGCGCTGCCGCGGCGGCCAGCGCCAGCGCCGCCAGCGCCGCCGCCAGGCCCAGCGACCACGCCGGCAGCGGCGCGCGACGGGACACGTTCTCCTTTATCACCTGTTCAGCCTGCATGCACCACAACACAACACAACCAGTTATATGTCGAGACAGCTACACAATGATATACATAGTATTATTTAGATTACAAATAGAAATAAATGATCTGAAATTTTTTTGATTTAAGAAAAATCTGACTGTAACAAAAATTATGACAGAAACAGGCACAACGGTATTCTTCAGACAGGCTCAACATTAAGAATTCTGTCTATAATAATAAACATAATTATACTACCTATGTTACCCAGCTAAGTCTCAGCTTCAGGTAGGATGTTAAGAAGTATGACATCACTGCAGTTTGGCTCATTTATTATGGAGATATTTAATTTAAATAATATTTTTTATGGTATAGAATAGAAGAATACAATAGCATTTATTTATAGAAAATGGGTGTACACAGTAAATTTTAAGGAACATAACTTGATGCTTTAAATAAATTTTGGACAAATCTAATATATAATATATATTCTAAAATAATTATTTACCATAATGATATTTAAATATATTTAATACAAACAAGATCTTTGTGATAACCATGTCAAGTGCCGCAATGATTATAATTTTTATTTAGTTTATCCTGTATTTTTTATACTTCCTTATACATTACATTTAGGTAATATAGTAAACAGGTTAACAAAAAACATGTATGTTGTGATCTTCTATATATTACATAATAATATACTGATTGAAACTTCCTTGGCTTGTGTACCTGCATAACTACTGTAGAGCACACTTTATAGTATCATGATGGATATACCAAATTCATCACAATGTGAGCACTCCCAATCATTATACTTTACCACATAATTAATACTTTATGCTTATCTTTTGGTAACTAGAAAACGCCTTAACTACTTTGTCTATTAATTCTTCAGAAGTTTATTGACTGCCAGTACTTTTTTGTTAAAAACAAGCACATTGCAGTGTCAACATTGCTACGTTAATTATTTTCTAAAATTGTCTTACGTAACCTGACCATTTTTTTCCAATGACATGGTGGTGGAGATCCTAGGCATGTTGCAAATAACCATTAGTTTATTCTTATTTTTTTGAAAATAATATCTCATAGTGGTTTTTCTTACCATGGTTTCGCCGATGTCTCAGCTAAATGGCAATTATTTTCGCCGGGGTAAATTTCTGTTCATAATTCATGAATACTTTGATTTCTATATTTTAATTAATTTTACGAATTTTAAATATCTTAGGCGCACAGCACCTCCATATCATCAAATAACTAACTGCCGGCCGAGTCTGCCGAATGAAATGAATGTTTGTCGGATTATTTAAATGTCACTGTCATTTAACTTCACTCACTCAAATTCACAACCTATACACATTAAATATAGATTGTAAATGATAGATAATTTATTTTATACACACTCTAATTTAAACAAAAAACTAATATCTTAAATTTAAATGCTTTAGTATTCGCCTTCCACTAGTGCAGTTTATAATATTATTTTCGATGCTTTACCCCTATACTGTGGCAGCACTGAAATTTAAGAAAGCAACTCCATTTACTGTCAGTTTTTATGTGTGTCAGAGCCAGAGCCAGAGGTTGTGGGATTTACTTTACGAAATACCTATTCAATTTCTTCAAGTTCCATGTAACTATTCTCATCTATTCATATTGTGAATCAAATGATTTAAATTGAAAGTCATGGCAAATTGGATCGGTTACGCCGTGTCCGTCAACTGCGCGGAGCCCTTGGGTTGTTACCAGGGCACTATAATGCAAGCAGATGGAACTACAATAACTCTCACTAAAGCATTTAGAAATGGCTTTCCCTATCCAAAATCTCAAGTTACACTTAAGTAAGTATCTTTTGTTTATGTCGTTTCAACTGATTTAGCACATTGTGACCACAGTTTGGTTATGTTTTTTCAGTGCTGCTGATATCAAAGACTTGAGAATAATAGAACAACGGCCGGAACCGGCGCAGCAGACGCACAGCACGGTGGCAGTCAGCAAGAACAACAAGAAGGGCCAACGGGCTACTGTCTGTGAAAATCTGCAAGCCAACCCCACTAGCTCTGGTAGGTTTGTTTGTAGCATGGTGGTGTAGTCAGTATTACTTGTTTGAAGCAGCAATGAACTGCAGAAAAGTCGATAATATGGTACTTGTTTAAATGCTGCTGACTAAGTTTTGTATGTTGATACTATATCATGTTGCAGGTAATCAGCCTCCAGTGAGCAACACTGCTAGTAACAACAACAACAATAACAATGTCAATGCTAACAACAGCAAGGCAACTAACAACAGAAGCTCGGGTCCAGCCCCTGCACGCAGCAAACCTATTGACATACAGGGTGGTCGCGCCAACAAGAACAATAACCATGCTGGTAAGAGACAATCAACACCAGTTATACCTATCGCTGCTACTGCACTGTTTCATTATTTATTTGAGGTTTGTACAATGGTAAAAACTTAAGAATTTTATTAAATTTAATTGCCGCCCCATGGTTTCACCCACGTAGTTTCCGTTCCCGTGACCACTTAGGGGTATGAAAAATAGTTGTTGCCTGATTCTCAGACCTACCCAATATGCACACAAAATTTCATGAGAATCGGTAAAGCTGTATCGGAGGAGTTTAATCACAAACACCGCGACACGAGAATTTTATATATTAGATTTTGAGGAAAACTTACAGCTAGGTTAACATTGATTGAATATAGACAGTAAAAAATGGAAGGCCAATTACAGGTTTTCAGGTATTATATCTCCAATCACATTCAACATTGAATTTTAGTATAGTTATACTAGGGACAAGATAATAGGTCACTTTTGACATTTCATCAAAATTCAACAACGTAACCTTGTAACGGCGGGCATAAAATAAGAACTGCACAATTGCTTAACTTTTTTCAATTACGTTTACATATTTATTGTAATAATGACCGATACGAGTAATTTTACGATTTGCTTTCACTAATAAACCATTCTAAACATAATAAACAATTTCTGATCTAAAGAACTGAACGTCGTTACAATGTTGCGTCAGTCAACCCTTTTTCTTTTTAAACACTAGGGATGTAACTCTAAAAATCGAAAGCTGATAGGATTGTAAGTTGAATCGAATGCAATGATTACTTGTGAAGAAAAAACGGCCAAGTGCGAGTCGGACTCGCGCACCGAGGGTTCCGTACAAACCTGCAAGGTTTACAAAGTTCGTTCATTACGACAATTAATAACGTTAAGTAATAAGTTTATATTTATTAAAAAATATATATTTTGTAATGTAACTAAAAATTTAAGGTTTTCAGAATTTTTCCTTTATGTGTGCTATAAAACATTGCTTCATGCCAAATTTCAAGATTTTAGGTCGACTGGAAGTACCCTTTAGGTTTTGATTCCCTTGCGAGTACTTGCGAGTTTCAAAATATGCAGCTTAAATTGCTGTTTCTTTTGATTGCGTTGACATAGAAGTTTGATTTTGTTACAGCTTAAAGGTATTATAGACCTGAGTATTTGGTATGAATTTCAATTTAATACCTCTACGCGTTTATGAGGAAATGGGTAGTAAGTTTAAAATTATTAAAAAAATATATATTATGTGATGTAACTAAAAATTTATGGTTTTCGTAATTTTTCCTTTATCTATGCATCAGTCGCATTGTGTGAGCGCTTGGAAACGGTCGCGCCTCATATTACAACTAATTCGCGATTGGCGCGGAACATTCCGCTGCCGAAACTGCGATCGTCGCCATGTTGTCAGAAACACATATGGTTAACGAGCTCCTGGCATTCATCCAAAATAAGATGGATGTCATGGACGAAATCAGCATGATGCAGATCTGTACCTCGAGCTTCAGGGAGGACGAGATCCAGATTGGCAAGAAGCTGCTGTACGAGTCGGTCGGCAGGGCTGACCGAATGCCATTGCGTAGGCTGGACGAAAAAGGCGCAAGAAGCTTGCAGGATATTATCAACCTGCTGAAGGAGGTTGACCCAGATGACGTGCCGACCTTTGTGGCGAAGGATCTACAGCGATTGCCCCCCGTCACATTCGACCACGTAGACGTCACCAGGCTTTTAAAGGATATTACATCCATGAAGGCGAGCCTGGCCGAGATGCAGCTGAAGTTGGAAGCTTCACAGAGTACCATCTGTGAACTGCGTTCTGAGGTAGTGGACTTACGTCACAATATTTCAGAATGTAGGTCACACGAGGCGTCCAACGTAAATACGCGTCGAGGTGCATTCAATGTATCATCGTCAAGTTTCGAGTCAGCGAAACTTGACTCGTCACCGGCGGCCGTCGGGTGCAATGCACTGCCTCGCGCCCCCCGCCCCGCCTGCCCCGCGTCACCTGTGATCGTGTCGCCGACTCTCAGCGCGCGTAAGTCAACACCACAACGTGCTTACGCAGCAGCTGTCGCCAAGCCCGCTCAACAACCGCGGCCTCAACCCGAGCAGGTGCCGACGACCCAGTCGAACCCGGCACCGAAGGCGTACTGCAGAGGACGAGCTGACAAGGACGGCTTCGTTAAAGTAGAGCGGAAACGCAAGAAGCCTACTTGTCGCAACCAGTGCGGTACTGCCCCGACAGGACCGAACCATCTGTTGCGTCCCGCTATTCCGACGACGCAGCTGTATGTCTCCCGTTTAAGATACTCCACAAAGGTTGAGGAGGTTGTGGAGTACATAGAGAAGAAAACCAATTACATCCTGAGGGTCGTGAAGCTGGAGTCGCGTCACAACGTCAACTTTACTTCGTTTGTGGTGCGGGTTCCAGCTCAATTTCTCGAAACCTTCATGAAGGAGGAGTTTTGGCCGAAAGGTGTGGTGTTCCGTCGTTTTCGCGGGACAATACCCACCACGCAGGCGAGCACGTCGCCGTCTCTACGTGCCCTAGTTTAAGGAAAACATGTTTTTATTTTTAATATGTATTCTTAGTTTTAAGGTATATATGCTATGGGCCTTGTAGCCTGCAATAAAGATTTATTATTATTATTATTATTATGCTATAAGACGTTGCTTCGTACCAAATTTCAAGATTCTGAGTTCACGGGAAGCACCCTGTAGGTTTTGATTCCCTTGCAAGTGTCGAAAATTTGCGGCATAAACGGCTGTATCTTTTGATTGCGTTGGTTTAGAAGTTTGATTTTTTCACAGCTTCAAGGGACAGTAGACCTGAGTAATTGATATAAATTTCAGCTTCATACCTCCACGCGTTCCTGAGAAAAAGGGTCTTGACAGACGGACGGACGGACGGACAGACGGACAACAAAGTGATCCTATAAGGGTTCCGTTTTTTCCTTTTGAGGTACGGAACCCTAAAAATCACCATAAATTTATAACCACGTTGTGATTATAATAAAACCTAATTATACATATTTATTATTCTTTTAACTAACTATAAAAATACAAAAAAATAACTAAAATAAGGGTCATGCAGCGCGGAACAATACTGAACCACCCTTCAGTACTGCTAAAATGATGACTCTGCTACAAACTGCATGTGCAGAAGTCACTACAGAAGACTGGCGAAAAGTCGTGGAGAAGACAAAGAAAATAATTTTACAAGATTTTGAACGAGATGTGAGAATAGACAATATTATTGAAAATGAATTAATAATATCTCTGAGTGCTGACAGCAGTGATGAAGATAGCAGTTCCGATAGTTCAAGTGAATAAAAGCAATTTTTTTGTTAAATTACGTAGGTACTTGTCTTATTTTGCTCCTTTAATTTATGAAAGAAAAAATAATAATGGGACAGGGATTCGCATGATCATTTTTAAAATTCACATATGTTTCAAGTCTGTATCGATTCATTCGATTCATTCATTTAATCGATGTTTTTAAGCAGGTCACCTCACTATGAATATAAAACTGACATCCGTCAAAAGTGACCTATTATCTTGTCCCTATTTTAGTGTCATTGAAAGGTGCATAAATGCGATAAAGGGATATATGGCGTGACCATAAAAAAGTTTTGTAGTTTGAAATTGATGTAAAATTAATTTTAGGGAGCTACGGCAATGCCGGGTCAACTCCAAAAGGGCGCGGAGGCGCGGGAGGCGGCGGCGGCGGTGGAGGCGGAGGAGGCGGCGGTGGAGGCGCGGGAGGCGGCGGCGGCGGTGGAGGCGGCGGTGCCGGTGGGGGAGCCGGCGGGTACGACAAGGCGCGGCGCCGCAACGAGGCGTTCTTCGGGGACCCCAGCGACCCCGCGCTCGCCGACGACTTCGACTTCGAGGGCAACCTGGCGCTGTTCGACAAGCAGGCGCTGTGGGAGCAGATGCGGCACTCGCACAAGCCGGACCTCGTGCGGCAGACGGACGAGCTCGCCAAGTTCCGGCACGACGAGAACGTGCTCGGAGCGGCGCCCTCGTGCCGGCGGGCCATCCGCGTGCCGGACGAGCTGCGCGGCCCGCTCGACTACGTGACCGACGAGGGCGTGGTGGTGCCCACCGCCGGGCCGCGCCTGCGCCGCCGCCTGTGGGAGGGGCTGCAGCGGCTCGGGCTGGTGGACTCGGCGTACACGCTGCTGGCGCGCGCCGCCGCCGACGTGGCGCTGCGGCTGGTGGGCGGCGGGCGGCGGCTCGACCCGCGCAACGCGCACCAGGCGCCCACCGTGGTGGCGCTGGTGGGGCCGCACCGCGCCGGCGCCGGCGGGCTGCTGGCGGCGCGGCTGCTGCACTCGCACGGCGCGCGCGTGGCGGTGCTGGTGGCGCCGGCGGCGGGGCAGGGGGGTGGGGAGGGCGCGTGCCCGGCGCTGGAGCGCGAGCTGGCGGCGCTGCGGCTGAGCGGCGCGGCGCCGGCCGGCTCGGCCGCGGAGCTGCCCAGCGCGGACGTGGTGCTGGTGGCGCTGCACGACCTGCGGCTGGACGAGGCGGCGCAGGCGGCGCAGGCGGCGGGGCAGGCGGCGGCGCTGCAGTGGGCGCGGGCGGCGCGGGCGGCCACGGTGGCGCTGGAGCCGCCGGCGCGCGGGTGGGAGGGCGTGGCGGCGCGCGCGGCGGTGGCGGCGCTGCTGCCCGCGGCGCTGGCGCCGGCGCTGGGCCGCGTGTACCTGGCGGACGTGGCGCCGCCGCTGGCGCTGTTCGCCGACCACCGCGTCACCTACCGCCCGCCCTTCGGCGCCGCCTCCGTGCTCGCGCTGCACCCCGCCGACGACTGAGGACCCTAGTGGACCCACCGCTACCACCGGTCCCACGTGTGCATGTTATTTATTGTGATCGAACGAGTGTCCCCCGTCGCGTCGATACTCGACGAGGAATAGATGCATTCTGATTATTAAAAATTATGAAATCTCGAACTGGAAATACGACATGTGTATGATAAAATAAAATCAATTTTGAAATGATGATTTAGATGAACGGAGTGTTAATTAGTTGTTTTACTATATTTTTAAGTACTTAATTACTTTTCACGCCTTTGAAATGGTTGTTACTATTTCTAAAATCACATAAATTCTGCTAAATGTATGACATTTTTTCATTTAATTTTTTACAAATGACTAATGTGATGAGATGTGATGTGATAAGAGAGTGCTGAGCTAGATATTAACGATGTATAACTGTAAGTCACTATGAGTGATACGAATGTGTGTGCAGTCTGCATTTAATTGTCCTATAAAGCATACATTTTCAAAAAAATATTAATAGATCAAAATTATCTATTTGACGGATACATATATTTAAATATTATTATATTAGTTAAAAAATATATATACATATTCACTATCTATTGTCCTGTCTGATAGCTTTTTGTACATTTCATTTCCACGCATACGCATCAAATTATACGACTGCAAATATTTCACCAGTCAAATACCTTTCACAGTAACATGAAAAACATATAAGCAATCCCATGAGAACATGGGTGGAGTAGAACCGCGGGGAAGAGGCTAGTAATTAATTTCAGCTTTACGAAACCGTGGCCCAACTAACTTGTGTGTAACTCACAGTTCTTATATCCGTCAGACACTGCACTGAAAAATAATTCCTGTGTGACCTATAATATAACAAATTCATAATACTATAGATGTGGAAAAAGAGGATCTTTTTACTTGACACCTTTGTTATTGTATTATATAAATTCCTGAAAAAATGCATTTGTGTTATAATCAAGAGAGAGACATTGAAATACAGCAATAATTATATAAATTTTGAATTTGTTTCATTTCTTATTATAATATTCCATCTTCTGTCTCGACGCTTCACGAACTGTGTGTGTGTGTAAGTAACCGCGGGAACTGTGAGAGTTAATCAAAAACAAGTAATAATCCATCAATTTATTTTGAAAAAAGTAGATTCTCAAAAAGCACATTCCACATTGTATTCACTAGGACAACAAAACATGATTATATTATGGCTTAACACAAACTGTATCGCGTCTAATAGTCGTCATGTACAAGCCTGTCCCGCGGCACCGCCCGCGCCGCGTCGCTGCCTCATTTCACTCAATTTCGGTAGATTCACTATTCATTTTTTCTTACACTAGATTATGCAGTTTCGACCGCAGCAGTAAGATCAGGCAGCAGAAAAACTAATTAGCTAATATACAAAATCAATAATTATACACAAAATGTACGGAAGACTCGGTTTTACAGATAAAAATAATATCGGAACATTTAGACTTTAATATTTTATACATATTTAGTAACATTGATAAGCATCCCACATCCATCTGGTAACAATGCGCTCCTATCCGCTGGCGGGTGACCGCTCACCACTGGCACTCGTGGTGGGCACCGGGGTTACAACCCAACATTCACTACTCTATTCTACTGGGTGGGTAGGTACTGGGTAGGTAAGGTACCTACTACTGTGCCTACAGACGACACGCACGACGCGGTGGCTGTACCTACCTACAGGACGCGTCCGCGCCGGATTGCGCCACCTCTAACACTTAAGTATATTACTTATTTACGAATACAAAATCTAACTAAGAAGTACTTACCGGTAATTATTTAACTCAAATGTTAATATCTTCGTTTGTGACTAAACAGAGTATTTAATGATGGGAAAACTTTTCGTTTGGCGCAATCCGCGCAGCTCCATAATAAATTAAACTTTCAGTCGTCATCAGACACTCGACACTTTTGCTAAGGACTCGGCAAATGATACCTAACACTAAGATATTTTTGAGAAAATAGATATTTCACCGTTAAAACATAGATTTAGTTTCGAAAAACACGTTTAGAATATTTCGGATACAAAATATAGTATGCACCGGGAGTGCTACAGTCTTTGGTTGCCGCGAGGCCGCGTGACGTCACCGCGCGACGCGACCCGGGGCCGGCGCGAGGCCGACCCGGAGCCGGCACGAGGCCGACCCGGGGCCGGCACGACGCGGCGACGACACGCGCCGCCGGCGGGTGTAAACGATACCAACTAGGTAAACTCGAGTAAAAAATATTCAAAAACTCCATATCAAAATTATGCTCGGAAATGGGCCCTACAAAATAGAAGCTCCTGGGTTTACGATTATCTACTGAACGTGTGCATCATGACATTTACTTATTATTTATATGAATATAAACTATACACTATACACCGACGTAACAAAGTATCCGACCGACGAATGCATATATGGGTTCACGCACACCACACCACACCGAGACACGCACACACATACGCGACGACACAGAAAACATGTATGTAGCCTTATCGATAACTTTCCCACGAGATACTTATAATTAACTAAGCGGCGTCCGTACCCATCGGACACCGGACGCCGGACACCTCCCTCTTTCGACGAGAGCCCAGGATAAGTTACACTTAAGTAATATCATTCACCGTACAAAAAAGATATCCGGAGGCATTACGCTGTCAGAGTCAGAAACAGTCTGTCGGCCGAGGAGGGCACTCGGCGCGGCCGTCCGGGCGCCGTACCAAGGGCGGCCGGGCGGCGCGACCGGGTACCTAATAATACTAAACTGAAACAACACAACCGCCGCGGCCCGACCGCCGCGGCCCGACCGCCGCGCTACTAAATCATTTACAAACGATAACATCGTAAATACTCGTATAAAATTCCATAAGAATATTACAAACTCCCGCCGCACGCGGTCACTCGTAAACTTGATATGATCGGGCGGCCCGCTCGGTGGCCGATCCCCTCCGAGCGGGTATAATTTGCTATTTTATGTACAAATAAATAACTCCACCGAGCACGAGAGTCCCCCCTTTCCCTCCTCGCGCTCTTGGCGACACTTCACATCCTGTCGCGACCCTTCCTCGATACAAAACTCACTGGAAATAAATAACATTTTTACACTTAGAACATATGATTGTGCGTCTGGGCAGGAGCGCGCGGGGCAGGTCCCGCACTACTCCTTGTGCGCCTTGCCGTTGTGCGCGGGGCTGGGCGCGGGGCTGGGGGCGGGGTCGGGGGCGGGGCCGGGGGCCGGGGCGGGGGCCGCGGCGGGGCAGGGGGCGGCCCCCGCGCGGCGCATGAGCACGTGCGTGGTGTCGCGCAGCCGGTACAGCTCCTCCTGCAGCCGCTCGGTGACGGCGCGCCGAGTCTCCTCCTCGCTCGCGTTGGCAGCCCGCAACCTGAGGGACACGCACACGTCAGCATGTACAGCGCGGTAGGCAAGGAGGCGGGGAGCGGCGAGGGAGGCGCAGGTATGCGTACTTGTCGAGCAGGTGGTGGATCTGGATCGGCTCGCCCACGTTGAGGAAGACGCGCTTGCGGAACTTGAGCAGGTAGGGCTCGGCGTTGGGCAGCACCTGGTCCAGGCCCTCGTGCCACACGGGCACCACGAGCGGCGCGCCGGCGCACTCGGCGAGCAGCCGGCCCACGCCCCACTTGAAGCGCAGCCGGCCCTTCTCCACGTTGACGCGGCCCTCGGGGAATATGTGCACCCACTCGCCGCACGACAACCGCTCCACGCAGAAGTCGATCGCCGGCTGCACAGGATGAATAACTCATTATTAAATAATAAGTAACAAACGATATATTTAGTTTTTATACCAAGTTACTTCATTAAATAAACGTGTGGCGACACATAGCTGCCGAGCTAATAACGCTAATAGCGATATAGCTAAAAACGTGACGAATGACCCTCCAGAGTAGATACCGGGAAACACCAGTAAGACTTAGACGCGATTTTTAAATATTGGTGATAGCTTAGGGAGTAAATGGAAATGAATAATGTTTCTTATTCAAATAAGCCTTCACAAGAGCTTATGAATAGTTATATACTCATCCGGCTATAAACTCAGCAAATCAGTAAATACCCATCATCACTCCAGTATCGACAAAATACAATTTAATTTACAACATTCACTTTACATTACCTAAATTGACAACATCCTCTTATTTGGATGTCAGTCAACTACAATATGACTGGTTTACTTAATTCTCCCTCCATCTTTATAGGTCAGTTTAGCAAGGGAACATTACAACCCCGGCAATAAATTTAAAATATTTTTTAATACAGTTGCTCAAAAAGTGGTGTATTGCAGGGGCGTTTAGCGTTCGGGAAGTGGGCTATTACACACTAGTGCTTTTTTTTTACCTTTCCCGAACTCGTGCGTGCATCTTTCCCAACTGTCAAAATAATGTCTATTAAAAAGAAAAACCAACCATGAAGGTTTTACTAAAGAGTTTTTGTGATTAATACAAATACGTATATTTCTAAAATGAAGCTACAAATTTATTCCAATATCAGATTTAATGATTTCATTGAATGAGTTATGTTAGATTTCAGTTCATCTCATTAAATTTCATTATTATTTCACATCAATAAAAAAAATATACTGAAGACTAAGCTGTATGGATAGTTCCCTTTGCCTACCAAAATGGGCGAAGAAAAACAAAAACTCTTCTTATATTCTACGGTTGGCGCCATTTTCCAGAAATTTTCATTGCACGTTTAGTTTATTGTGTTTTTATTATTTTATTAAATTGCTTTATTTTTTCGCAACTGTATTAAAAATAGTCGTTCAGTACACTTGCGGAACCGTCATTGCAACTTGTTCCGACTGTCAACCCTCGCCTTCGGCTGCGCCGCGGCTCGGGTAGACATTCGTCGGAACTCTTTGCAATGACAGCCTTTCCGCACTTGTAACGAAATATACAAATATTTAACAACTCAGTTAAAAGTTCTTATCTTTTAAAGTAGGTACATAAGTCTCTACCAACTTTTGAAACTATAATTATTGAGACCGGAATAAATCTGAATAGTTGTTGTGGGTCATATCATATTTAAATAATTGTATGTATTACTGTCTCTAAACGAAGCGAGCGGCGGAGTTCACCAAGGACACTGGTTGACGTATACAGTTTACTAATATTTGAAATTACTACTTTTAATACCTTCACTCATTAAGAATTTTCAAGGAATTTGAGCTAAATTGGATTACATTTTGCACCTTAATAGTTGATGCCTATGGCAAAGCCAATAAATGTATTATTTAAATTAACAAGGAAAATATCGACTGCTGGTAAACATTCAATTTCTGAAACCTACGCAGATTATTTTTATATGGGTCATGCGGTTCAGCTAACCACAAAAGAATAGTTATTTCAATATAAAGTAGACGTCAGCCCCAACACTAGTAACTGTGTATTATTCCTTGGACGCGTGGGGCTGTGCGAGGGGGAGGCGTGGGGGAGGCGTGGGGGAGGGCGCGTGGGGCTGTGCGGGGGTGTGTGGGACGTGGGAGTGGGTGAGGGTGAGCGGGTACCTGGTAGACGCCGGCGCCGCGCACGACGGGCACGCACTTGCCGAGCGCGAAGAAGCACGAGTGCAGCGCGTTCGTGAAGCAGATGTCGTGCGCCGCCAGCGACCACCGCATGCGCGTCGAGCTCATCAGCGGCATGCAGTCCAGCACGCCTGCAATACATTACATATATACCCGTTAGAAACCTTTAGACCAGACTTGATAATATTCAAACGCTAATAAAACTTCTTGAATCTTGAACTAAGGACGTTTATATTTAAGAAGTTTCCATTCAAACTAAATCGGATTTAGGTTAATGCAGTTTTAATTTAATGTAGTCGATGTGGTCAACGTCACCTATGGAGACTCGGTATACCTGATATATCGTCAATACATTTCGAAAACTGACATAATTATGACGAAGCTAAAACTCTGTTTGGAATGTCACCCGCCCCTTATCTAGATCTGCCTAGATAAACTCTGAAAAAGCTGTACCATATTTATTTTATTCCATGTGGCAATTTTTCTACTAATTATACAAAATGCAATGATAATAATTATAGAAATGTAATGAAGCAACTCGCCTACTCCCATTACTGCACGCCACACAAATATATCGCGTCGCGTGCGCCCTAATTTCCATGTTACGACAAAATAATGCGTATAAATATTTGTCTCTAGTTCTTCTAGCTCTTCTAGTTCTATACGTCAGTCAGTAGTAGGTAGGTAGAATCAATTAAGAACTATATATATGTAAAGGCGTAGGGCATTTCTGCATTAAGATGACAAGGTTAAAAAAACAATAAAGTAGTGAGTCAGCTCGATTTACTATCTGGAAAATTGGACAATTCATCAAAAATACTGCAGCACTTTGAGTGCACGTAATTACAGTAATAAATTATTGTAGCGTATCATAACAAATCTATGTGTGCGTAAATAAATTATAATATTTTGCTTAGGTATGTTAGTGACGGTACCGCACGCACGCGGCGCAGTTCGTCACAGTTGTAATCATCCAGTGACCCGGCCGGAACCACATAGTGCGTATGCGATATCAATGGATAGATAATAATTAATGGTATTATGTTAACTTGTACTACTAAATATCTATAACAACAAAGTGGCAGGCAAGCCACCGAAATGAAACGAAATTAGATTTAATCAAATAGGCCTTCACGGGCACTTATTAATCGCCAGACACTAACTAGTAGTACTAAGTTTTGATTGTGTCGATTGGCATACTAGTGTCTTATATTTCATATTATTCTGACTACCACATCTAAACGTATGGCTAAACAAAATCTGTTGTAACAATTTTGATTTATATTTACTACCTTATATCGAGGTCAAAACAATTTTTATAGAGAATCAATCAATTCATAGTAGGTGCAAATGCGAAGGATTGGTACCTACGTGAAACAATGCGCACGAGTCTCTGAGCAAATATGTGTCACGTTTGTTTGTTTATTCAAGTTGATTGTGTTGATATTGAATGGATGGGATGGGTAGGTACGTGTACACTATCGCGGCGATTGTTATCGGTGCGGCTGGGTGTCCGGGTGTCCGTCCGTCACGGCACGCCACCGGCCGAGTGATAATCATGTATCAATCATAACACTACTTACTACTTATCTCACCACTTCAAACTAACAATAATCCTATTATCCGATAAGATAAGTCAAATATTACAAAATGGGCACCTCCATTAATTTGAGGAAACTATTAGCGAACAATTTAAATTGACCCAGTTAGGGTGAAGTTAATACTCGACACGTGTCAATGCTCCGTGGAAGAACGCTACATTATGTGGTGTGTCACACAATACTTGTAAAAAAATAAGTTATTCACGATACGCAGTACAAGTTAGCTGTGGGTGTGTCCGTGTGTCACATTATACTAAACAACATAAATATAATTTGCTGTATTCTTGATTATTTATAAACAAAGAACCTCTCGGATAACGTCACGAGAAGACCCTTTCTTTTGTACAAAAGCTTTGTGGACGGCATTCGTCGAGAGTACGACAAAGGAATTTAGCTAAATGCCTTTTGTGTTTCACAGTTATCGCAAACACAAAGAAAAGTGGCAATCTGATGTTTGGTTCACCTCGATCTAGAAATCCAGATCTATAGTGACGCACGCGAATAATCCACTACGTATTAATATATTCTCCACACCGGCAGCACACGAGCAGAGGGAGAGCGCGGTCTGCCACGGCCACGCGAACACTTCCTACGTTCAGTTGTTTACGTTTTATTAACTGTCCTTTTAATCTAAGTTGCGTAAAACCTCTTATAGTAAGCTAGTTATTGCCCGCGGCGTATTCTTCTAAAATGCAGAAGGATCCTTAGTTCTCGCGGGGAAGGTCGTAAATCATATACAATTTCAGACGTTTAGTAGAGATTGATAAACAACACAAAACTTTATAATCTAGAGAGTGAGAATTCTGATCTTGTGTCTAAAAACAAATCAAAACATTCTGGTTAACAAATCTACATAAATACCGGAACAGTCATAGCGTGAAATCTGTTAATAATAACGAGTTTTACTGTTTTATTAAACGAGATAGGATTAATTTGTTGTTTACTTTATTAATGATCTCTATATTTACAATTTGATTCACACAAATCGTCTTATTTTACTTAATTCATTTATTTCGTAAATAACTTCTCATGATGACTATCACATTAATATCGCTTTAGCTTGGAGTATAGACTTATAACATTTGATACTGTATCTAATGGTTAGTAATATCAAGTAATACAACGTACCCCAGAGGCCGGGGTCGTCGAAGCACGAGTGGTGGTTGGAGACGGTGAGCAGCGGCACCCCGGCGGGCCGCTGCATGGCGCGCGTCAGCACCTCCTTGTTGTACACCGTCGTCTTGTTCAGGAACTCTGCAACCACACACCTGTACCTTACCACATTGTACAGCCTCGAGGCGGGACCACCATCATACATACATCTTACGTAAGTTGCATAGTGTAAGATATGCTACACTATCGAATTAGGTCTTGCCTGTAATGATAGCTGTAAGTTTTTGTGATAAATAAAAAAAAAAAAAAAAAAACTAGGATGCAACATAGTGGCCCATTTCAAGTTTCAATATTGGCAAAACTCTTATCAATTCAAATAGGAATTGAATTATGTAAAATATATTTTACCAGAGTGTGTCCATGCAATATTCAAGAACTGAAGTTTCTATTGTTCGAGCTTATCCAAGGTAAACATACATACCTACTTTGTGTTATCAAATTGAATTTCAATTACTTAATTCATCAATGGATTGTCATGTACATAATCATTTATATTTCAAACAGTTTAGCATATTTTACATGTATTGTTAATCCTAATTGATTTTCATAAACTAAAATAAATTTAACATTAAGTATAATATTCCTTTTTCATTGAGGAAACAAGGAAACAAAAGCAAGGTCAGTAAGTAACATACAATAATATTATTCAAAAAATATTGGTGTTATTAAATGTATCAAGTAACTAAATAGGCTTTGTACATTACAAATGTTTTAATTTGTATATTCCAATTAAAAGTAATCTATTCACTGAAGTTGTTTCGCTAAGGTTCCAAGAAATTGATGAAAAAGTGATGCATTTCATAACTAAACTGTATGTGTCAACAACATATCAAATAAGGAAATCTATACCTAGCTGTAATATATTAATCTATTGGCAAATTCAGTCATGGCATTGACCAAGGAGAATAGTTGTGAATATAATGTATTATATTTACCTCTTTAGCTTGTAGATAACACAGCAGTTAATTTTAATAGTAATTTTAATACTAGATTTAAACATTTTTAGAAATGAAATATTAAAACATCATGCATTGGTTCCTTTTTTTTAAACTAATAAAAAGAGAGTGCTGTTTTTTTAAACTTTGAAATAACTGACATCAGTGTGTGTGGTATGTTAGTTATTGAACTTAATGCCTCTCAATATTATAACTTTTACTAACAAAAATGCTATATTATTAATTGTGTATTTAACATTTAAAAATTTTATGAAAAAAAATCACCAGTTCTTGTTTACTACACAAAATAAATTTTGTTACATAACTAAGCTCATTTATTTTAGTCTACCAGGAGACTTATAATAAGAATATGTAATATTTTATGAATATCTACAGACAATATTTTGTGAAATAAAGTAACCAACAACAATAAAGTATTAGTTGCAAATGTTTCACCAAAAATATATTTATGCTATTGCAACTGTGAGTATTAATTTATTTTCATTATATCTGAGTAGGGAGTGAACCTTGAACCCAAACCAAAGTGTGCATTATAAAAACAGCTCTCACAAGAATACAACACAAAGGACTTTTAGAATGCTGAATAGTAGCAAGTTTTTAATAAATAATATTTATTATTTAAGTAAATAACAGTAAGAGTAGGGTCCTAATCTTGCACACAAAACTAATTGAACTAAACTTCATAAGTGCGAGGTCGGAAATTAGCGCGGTTTGACAACGATTTCGACATCTTCCACTGATAATGTGATATGCATCGTAAGCAGGTAGTTCACATTTCACTCGTATTAAATAACCAGTTCTACAACGTTATGTACTTCGTTGCCAATAATTTGCTTACTAAGTGAGTTGTTTTGCTCGTAAGAGGTTTCAATACATAATTGAACACACCTAGTTGTTTAAGGATGATGTAAAGCAGTACGTAATAGTGATTGCAGGACCCACCTATGATAATTTTGCTAAATAAACCGACGACGGCGACTGTGATCGAGCTCGCACAGTTCCAGAGCCTCCCGGGGTTCCGCAGCCGCGGGATGATCCACCCGATGTCGTATCCCATGGTCGCGGCGCTGCACTACACGAATATACACTACAATAACATCATTACTGTGATTAACTTGTAAAAAAGTCCGAATTTACGTAAACTTGCTCTAAGATACTCGTGCGACGTCTGTGCGTAATCTGACAGAATGACATTAATTTGACGCCTTGACGGGCCGTGTCGTGCTGCCAGTTTATAGTACTATTTTATTTCATCTATAGCAACACTGAATCGATCACATGTAGTTCGGATACACATACGAAATAGCTACATAATATTTAAAATTAATTAATCGATTTAGTAGTCACAAAAGCGAATATTTAAGTATCTCGTGACATATTAATAAGTAAAAGTGTTCTTACAGTTTTAAAAAAGGTTTATTAGGTAAAAATAAATAAAACATTGAATAATATGTAAATTATGATTATTTTCACACATGCTATTTGTAAAACATTTACTCACTATTTGCGATTTAATTAATTTAACTAGCAGTAACTTGACTGGAAGTCGTACTTAATAAAGTCAATCTACATACAAATAGCACTAAGTTTTGCTTTCTTAACTAGAGTTATTTAACAAGTAGCAAGAGGTATTTAAACTATTTTGAACACATTTCATTTACATAATACTTCTAATATCACATCAAAGAGCGATTGAAGACACATGATGCCTCCACACGCTTGCTTGGCTAGCTGTCTACGATTATTATATTATTCAGTCAATGTCCTCTCTCATCCCGAAAAGCATACAAACAATCGTAACACTTTCACTAGAGAATGTTCACCTCATTGCTGCCTCAAGGGATATGAGTAATTTCACTCTTAGGTTACCGCTTCACATTTCACTATGATTCACTTTAATATTGGATTCGTGATCGGCTATCCTCGGGGCCCAACTGTAGTAGATCAAACTCGTACACCTCAGACTTGTGACAGGGGTCGACACCGATCCTCACACAAGGAGCTCGAACTATAAACAGTTTCCTATCCACTTCCTGTTCATGTCTCTGTAGAGAAGCCGGTGTAGGGTCGACGAGAACCTTCTCGAAACGTCCAGGGTCGTCATGGTCAGCGACGCGGACGGGGTGGCAGCGGCAGAGGCTCGCCCCGACCAGGAGCAGTACTAAAGTGACGCGCATCTTCGTTAGAGTTCGGCGCTGCGACTGGTTTTCCTCGAAAGCGTGGCAGCTTTATACGCGGGTAGATCTGTACTTCCCAGTACACTGTGATGCAGGCGGAGTGGCGCGTTTTTTTTATTATCTCGTTATTATTATCGAGTCGAGACTGTATGACACCGGCGAGGTAGATACCCACCTACTATGCAATAATACTTTATGAAGGGCACGTTATATACCAACGACTTATCATTCATAAAGTTATTTAAAGGTCTCGTAAAAACCAAATCTCGTTATACAGGATCTGGAATCGAAACCGCTTAATCTTTTGTCACGAGACTCTACTACCGAATTCGCAGAAAATATATCTACCCATTTATAATAAGTTAGGTATTTCTTTAATATTGCGAAAATACATAAAAATGGCATTCCTAAAGTCCTTAACACGTAAGTTCGCGCATCGTAAATAGGTAGGTACACAGTAGATCTGCTAGATATCTGTATGTTATGTAGATAGTAATATGTTTCTAGATTTAAATCTTAACAAAACGAGATGCATAATATATGGGTAATTATTGCAATTATGTTTATTAGATAAGGCTATTCGATCTCCAATAGGTACGTATGTCCCTCGCTCGTGGGTAATTTATGTTTTCGCTGTAATTGGATGGGAATTCCTGATTATCTGACTAACATATTATAACGATCGGCTTCTTAAGATTAGGCAATTATGCGACGTGCTCCGTCAGCTCGGTGCGGTCGGTGCGGTCAAGGTGCGGCGCGGTGCGGGTGTTGCGGTTGCCGTGACGTCACCGGTGTGTTTCCCAGCCCAGCCGAATGTCGTGGACAATTCGTGGGTTTCCTCGAGACGTTAACAACCCGTTTTAGGTAAGGAAAGACGTTAGTTGCAAAGTATTTTTAATCTGTGGATTTTTTTTAATTGGAATTTTTAAAATGGTTGTGCATCCTAATAAAACTAAGGTCAACAATGGAGTAAATTACAGAGGCAGGAACTAGCTGAGCTTGAGTTTCCAGTCAAGAGATTTTCTTCGCATGCTCGGTACCAACTACCAACAGGCTAACTCATTGGAAAGCTATGGTCGAAATGATTTGGGAGGATTAAACCATACCTTCCAAACCTATGAACTATGTACATTGCGCATGATATAATGTGTGGATACTCCTCCAATATGCATACTAGGTACTAGGTATGCTAGTTCCTTTAACGCGCCACGGCTTGTGCCAACAATTGAATCATTATGTAAATAATTTGACAGCCAGTGTATGGGAGCCCGGAATGCAAGTGGGAAAGCCCCAACTTGCTACACAAGCGTGCGGGGTGGGGCGGGGCTTGGCGGGGGCGGGGGCTGGTGCCATCACACGTGTGCAGGTATGTGTAACGAGGTCAGACTGTTAAATAATGTATTACGTGGCAATACTGGCGATAATAACCAGGGAAAGTTGACATTGTTTACAATCAACGTAACTGACACACGTGGGCCGTCTAGTCTACCGCCTCGTGGATGCTGGGCGGATGAAGGGAATGCTGAATATAACTACCCTTAATACTGCTAATGATACATTCAAAATATCCTGCCGTTACCACGAATCAACCACGAATAGTTCGATTTATCATCATGACCTACTATCGAACGTAGTCGTGACTTTTGACACTTTTGACCCTAAGTTCCAACGAATTCTGACAACTCTGTATAGTCTTCCGAAAAAAGGGAATTCCTAGTTTTCTACAGAATCAGGAGTTGGTAATACCTCGAGGTAGGCCACTATCTTACGTTGCGTTTGTTTATTATCAGTCTGTAATAAAATGCGAACCGGCCGAGCTGGGAACTACGTCTATTATGCATGTATTTATTTATGTATTATACCTACCCATTACTGTTTAAAACAATAAGTAAAATTGGCTTAATGGCTAAGACAGGTTTTCTCAAAGTAGCCAAATACAACCTTCCAAACCCCTAAAAATACCATAAAAAATATTTTAGGAGTCACATAATATCATATGTAAATCTTGTCGCGTACCTACTACAAAACTGATAAAACCGACTTTGAGAAACTGCTGTTTAAAATGCTAAGTATTGCTATAATAAGGATAAGAGGTGTCAGCAGAGCCGGAGCAGTAGGTACCTACACTTCGGCGTTAGTCCCGTGCTTGTCTTGTTGCGGTTGGGATTTCCAATAACCTTGGCTTAAAAACATTGTTCACTGCATCGACATCCACTGGTAACAATTTTATCGCAGTTCTCTAATAAAACATTCGATTCAGTTTATATGGGAAGATTAGAAGTCTGTCTCATAAGGGTGGGTATCCAACAGTCCACTTAATCTTAAGTCATCGCACCCCATTTAATACACTTGTCATTACAAAGTATTGAAGGTTCTAAGCTGGTCTGATATTTTATCGGCAATCTAACTATTACAACCGAGGCTCTAATCCTTGCAATAGTTGCAATAGACGATCCATTTAGTAGATACCTATATAAAATGTAACGTTTATCGACGACGCGACGTTAAAGAGAAATCCATAGTGAGTGCGTTGTTGATGTCACAACACAATAGTGACAGCGGAACACGTTGCATAACTACAAGTATCTTAAACGAAATCAAACGAAAGTGGGTACGTATGTTGGGAATTTCCCATCATGTGGTATACTCTTATATTGAGAACACTGCATTCACCTAAACATACATTATTCTTGTACTTGTACTAGTAGGTGGTGAATAGAGTGGTCACATAGTCGCCCCACGTGCATGTTCCCTCGCCACGTGACATCCATATTGTAATAAACATCGATATGTATCGGCTCAATAATATAGGTGCTTCATTATGCGCGTACGCCAGGTCGCGATACGTCTCTCTAATAACTATATACCTACCTCAAAGACCATATAACCACCATTATATATACTCTATGACCTACCTGCTTATCATGTAGTACTATAATGCAGTACAATACTACATATTATGTAGTAGTGGTAGAAAAGATCCATCACAGAAATTGCTTTGCTTTTATTAATAAACATAAATAAGGATAAAACGAGGAAAACGAAGCACATTAAAAACGGTAACAAGTAAACCATCATATTCTATTTTAGGAACAATTTTGAGATAATACTATGGCAAGCTAACAAAAAGCGTGTCATTAAATACTGCGATTCAGGCATAGTTAGCACTTCAGATCCAGTTGTTCCTCGGGCCGATGTCGGGGACCCAGCTAGGGTCGGCCATCTTGTCGCAAACTCGCTTCAGAACTGAGTCGTTGGTTTCGTCGTTGTCTCTTCGGAAGCTACTCCTCCGCGAGCGAGCGAGAGGCACTAGCGGCGTCTCGGCAGGACCAGCAGGCTCGGGAGTTGAGGAGGCGGGGGCATGTCCAGGCGCTGGTGGGTAATACAGCTGCGCGAAGATAGCCTGCTCCACCTGACACACCACGGCGGCGACCACAGCGAGGATTACCACAGCTCTGAACAACATGGCTTTCGAACAGACAGGTCCACTTTATGCTATGTACTGATTCAGGAGTAATGTACCCGGTACTTATATTTATATGAGACTTGAGGAATTACCCACACGAGGAAAACTTGATTTAGTGTGACTTTGTGTGACTTTCGGACGTCAATTAACAAAGGATGTTTATTTATACATGTATCGTGTCTAACTTATTATATTATTAATCATTGCTATTGTAGTGTACAACCTACGTTATTTGAATGAATGAATGGCCATTTTCAATACCAGATGAGTTGTCAACGATTGGACATCCAAACAGTTCCAACTGAAACTTAATAAGTAGTTCATTACTGCTTCACGTCGAAAATAGATAGAGGGGTTGTTTCTTTCTCAGACGACGTTTAAGATTTATCATAAAGTTTTTGATTCAAGCGATAGGTATATATAGGTAAATGATTGTCTGTATTAACTTTGAGTTTTGACGCAAAATAAAGTTCCAGTGATTTCATAGTTTATTCTGTTTTCACGTGTTGCGGTTTATTTATTTGTATTGCGTTAATCCTTAAACCGAAAATACCATAGTGTATCAGAGTAATATGTCCGTTTGTATACACTACTGAGCTGTGTGTAAAGTTTACCTAAATAAATATTAGGTAGGTATGGTAAATGACCCAATGGTGGCCAGATTAAGAAAAAAAAACAGGTTTTTGTGAAATATTACCAAAATTGTGAAAGTTTCAGCGCTGAATATAGTGAAACTGTAAAGTCCAGTCCTTATTTAATATTTGTAATGTGTTGCGCGTGAGATACGGCAAAGCTGGATTAAATTAATTTAACAAATAAAAGTTGTAGTTTTGTGACCCAGTCTTGGCCAGGGAAAATTCATTAATGGATACCCCAGTCTTAGTCTAAGTTTATCTTTATTTTATGGTTACCACATGAAACAAAACTAATTTTGATTTTAATTAAGCAATACTATTTTACAAGTGAAACTTTCTGCTCACCGCCTTAACGATTTCCTTAAGAAAAGCCGACGTTGTCAATTTCAAATCACCTTACACTTTGTATTCCCGCAAATTTGTACATGTAACTGACTGAATTCAATAAAACGTTAAACTTAGATAGTTCGATGTCTAAAGTCTATGTCACAGTAATCCCAATGTAAAAACATTCGCTCATGTCCGAATTCTAGATGTTTCTTTTAATTTTGGCCATTACTGGTACCGTGGCCACGACTGGTACACTTACGATACTTATTAGCTTTTCATATTAACATATAGAGCAGTAAGTAACTCATTAACATAATACTCAAAGTAGGTACACTAATTTTAGAATATAATTCACTGATCTAAATGATGTTTTGAGGTTTCCTTTCCACATTAAGCATAAGAGTGACATTCGCCTGGCAACCATGCGACAAGCACGCCTCCTCTTGTCTCTTGTCAGACTGTGCCAATGTCGTTTGGCACTGGAGCTAAATGTGTGGGTTTTGCCAATGTGGGTTTCTTTGCAGTCATTATTCATTCAAACACGCGGTTTCGATGGGATATCCCACAAACTTTGATCTTTGTACCCGATATAGTGTTAGTATAAATCGAGGTCATGGTAGTTTTAATTTTGACTAAAACTTTGGGTTAGAATGCAGAGAGCTTTCGATGTTTAGTTCTTTTCTCTTTGTACAATCAGCTGAATATTAATTCTTTAAAACTTTATTACAACACAACATCTAGCGGTGTCCGTCGGCGGAAATAGCCGAGCCCAGTTGTGTTGTATGTGAGGGTCCCCTTGTGCTGACTGTGCTTACTTGTATGTTCGATAACTTACCGCTAGATGGCGGTACGGGTCTCTAAAAGCGACGGTACCCGCTTAGTTTTCGGGCGACAGATGCATAGTTTGTTTTTCGTTTGTGGTTCTAATATCTACGTTTACACCCACATCTCTCATTATCTCAAAATAATACGAATTACACAGATTTGTGTATTTACTTCATCTGGGTACTTGTTTGATAAAAACAATCTATTGGGTATTATTTAACTAATCTGTAGTATTATCTGAAAATTCGTCTGTTGCTGTATCGACTCCGTGGCGCAACGGTAGCGCGTCTGACTCCAGATCAGAAGGTTGCGTGTTCAAATCACGTCGGGGTCAATGTACTTTTTATTTAAGCAATCATTTTATAAAAAAAAGTAATAGGTACATTTTTATTGTTTGTTATGTATGTAATAAACTTAACGCCATCGGAAAATTAAAAAAAGTTTGGAGATGCCGGGGATCGAACCCGGGGCCTTTCACATGCAAAGCGAACGCTCTACCACTGAGCTACATCCCCTTACACTTGCCGAGTTAAAAATAATAACCTAGCCTTGCACACTGTCGATAATGAACACGCACGTACGTAACTAGGTATACTTACACAATATATCGCAATAAGACTAATAGTCTCCAGCTTTTGTTGATTAAAATATATAGTCGATATTATTTATACAAGGAACCAATTGTTATATGATTGAAAGGTAAATCAAACTTCTTGTCCATTACATATTTATTGTTTATCGTCCACTACGTTTATAAATTATTACACCTTTCCCAGTTTCCATTAAATATGTTACTTGTATTGTACAAGTTTGCTTAAAATTATCGTTGTCATGTAAACTCGCCCGGTCGTTGTTATATTTAACTTATTTGTGAACATCCCTAATTCCTATAAATTTATACTAAGCACTACTCGTTTCAAATCTAAATAAATACTAACTGGACGACTGAAGTCACGAGGTTCATCACCGGTTCCGTCATAAGGTAGGTAAACTAAACATCATTTTAACTAAGTAAGTTCATATTACTATTAAGTACCAGTATCCTTTTTATATGTAGGTAAATTTTTTACTTCAGATTGACCAAACTATCTATATCATTATATACTTAATCGTAAATGTTAGCAAAATTTCTCTAAACAGAGAATAGTTGCTCAGAATTGTCAAAAATGTTCTCAGATCACAAAATAAATTACCAGTAAGTACCTACAAGACGTTTGTTGTTAATACTGCCACTCATAACGGAAGAACTGATCCTCACCTGCTATGCTATTCTGTAACTGAAACTCGATCGAGTGACAATCTTATCTCTCATCATACTGAGGAGCTATAGAGGGAGATAGACACATGTCGAGTTTGAATAAGAATAGAATAGCCGGTTGTGATGTTCCAAGTTTAAAGCTAGACGAGCCGAGCATGAGGCGAGCACGAGCGGAGTCGTTCTCGTCTTCGTTGTTCGCGCGTCCAGTGTGGACGTCCAACGAACCTACAACGATCACTGTCCTCGAACGTAACGAGTGCGAAGTAAATCCCTTTGCGTTCGTCAAAAAGCCGACAACAGGCGGAACGCAGCCGAACTCTAACGAAATGCTCGCAGCGCGCTCGTTCGAGGTCGGTCCAGACGGCCTAGACGAATTGTGTTCGGCTCGTGGTCCGCTCGTGCTCGGCTCTCCTAGCGTAGTCGCAGCTTTAAATAGTGAGGCAGTCTACCGCGCGACGTCGTCGGCGTCGGCGTCCATGATGAACTCGGCGATCATGATCTCCATGGAGGGCGCGATGCCGCTCTGCTTGCACGCCGCCTTGAAGCACTCGGCCACGCGCAGGATGCGCCAGCAGTGGTCCGCCTCGCCCTCGTGCGGCTGCTCGCACCCGTGGATCAGCTCCACCATCTGCCGCGCCAGCACCTCGCCTGCAATACCCATGTATAAGTTGCTTAAGCGCTTACTTTACTACCTACTCAATTTATTTTGGGAGCCGTCTGATATCCGCTAGTATGAAATAAACTGGTATAAGCTCAGCAAGGTTTGGTATGCGGTTCATAAATACTTTTTTAAGTTTAAAATACATGTTGACGACAACATCATCTTATATTATATTACTTTATGATAATTTTTCAGGATATTTATTTATTAGAGCATATTCCTTGTTGAAAGCATGTGTTACCGTTAGGGAAGGACTTGATGAACTGCTCGGTGTTCTGGTGGTGCATCCGGCTGGAGTCGGTAAGCAGGTTGAAGTGGCGGCTCATGCACTGGATGGCGCAGCCGAGCTCGCGGTGCTCGAACTTGAAGTCGTCGCGCCAGAAGTGGAAGAAGTCCTCCATCTTCTCCTCGGTCAGATGGCTCTACGAGATAAACAATTTTTGTTAAAATCTTATCAAGATGGATTTATACAGCAGTGCACCACCGTTTCGTTTGGTCTACCACCTCGTCAAAGTATTAGCGATGATCCTCGTCTGAACGCAGCGATGTCTAAGTTAAGTACTGTTAATCGCAAGCAACCAAAAATACATAAACGAAGTAATAATAATAAATTTGGTACATACTTCTTCGCGGCACTTCTCCAGCGCCTGTCCGAAGCCCAGCGTGACGTCCTTCATGACGTTGACATCGGCCAAGAGCGCCGGCACCAGCGCCGCCAGCATCACCCACACGCGCACCCTCGCCGCCATGCTGCTCGTCTGCCGCGCTTCGCCGCATCACACCCTCATATACTCATACAGCTCAGAGCCGGTAATGAGCGGGTACTGATCATGAGCTCGCCTCGCTCATAATATGTGATATTAACTAACATATGCGTTTATAAAAGTGGGCGGCTGGCGTTCGTTTGTTTTTCTTTGTTGCTGAATTCCGACGGTAGGATTCAGTAGGTAAAATAAGGAGATATATACAGAACATGTCCACTTATGTTTTTTCACTGCAGAGGATAGATATGCTCTGGTTTTGTGCAGTCCTCATCCACTCGCTTCCAGACACATTCCTCACCTTACAGCTCAGCAGTACCTTCCACCTGTAAGCAAAATTAAGCCAATAAAATGAACATTTATTTTGAATATACAATATACATTCATGTAATGGAAGTGTCATTGTAAAATATCATCAAGAATATAAAGAGAGGTGGCACAATTGTACAGAGAGAAGAGATTTCTATTACATTACAATAATATAATGAACTTTATTCACTAGTTTCGATATATCGCATCAGCTGGAACCCTTCCCATCGCTCATTACGTGTTCAAATTGCAACTGATGCCGCGATGTAGGTACACATAATTGCATATTTTTTCTGAACCATTATCGAAACTGACCATTATATGTAGATAGTAGGTACATTGTTTGTTTGTGACTTGGCTTCAATAACGAGTAGGGGTTAATTAACATAATGCATGACCTGGCGTTTGTTTGTAGTGCACATACCGGCTGCTGGTGTAAAAGACATGTGACTTTATATTTTTGAAATGGGCCAGATTAATTGTCTTTGAAATGTATACCTACATCCTACTAGTATTAAAGGAATCTCTTAGTAAATTAAATAATATTTCAATAATTAAAAATGATAGGGTATCGACTTATACTTCGGCCACAGCTGCGTAGTATACAAACGAACATAATGATTATACATACATTTTCTAATTCACCGAACAAACCCAATACATTCGGACAAATAGTCGCGATATCGCTACAATTTGTCCGGTGTCCGGCGTGTCCGGTCGCTATAAGTTACCTGTTAGGTTCGACTATATGCCTGACACCACATTACAATACATAATGAACTTCTTCATGCTACGGACCAACCGATCATTTGTAACGACTTTATACATACTATACTTATTGATGCTAATCAATAATTTAGTCTGGTATATCTACATATTGCTATGTAACGAATACTTATAAGATATAGCAAACAGTTTTATATAGTTCATGGAAGCAGATACCTCGCCTAAGGACTCAGATTCATGTAATATATGTTATTGTATAGCTTAGTACCTATAGGTGATCGTTACCGAACATACCAAAGGTTGAAGGTCGAAGTAAGAATATAGAAATGTTATCCTGCTCTCTTGCTCCGGGTAAATAGTTGTTATTTCTCGATCCTTCCATAATCACTATAATCGGTGCATGCGAGTGCGGTTAATTGGCGGCACATCCGCGTCGGGACCGCCGCGCCACATCGCACAGATTGCTTACACAACTACTTACACTTATAGCAACTTTACTCAATGGAATTTGTCATTTTGATTAACATTATAACAAACAAAAACATCATAAATACGCCATAAGGCAACCGATAGAAAGGTATCTTATAATATTGTAATGCATTGAGAAGGGTGTGGAAGCAAACATGCCACGAAAGTCGCTCAGAGAAATGCGTAGAATAACTTTAGTAGCGTAGCCTTCATAAATAGTATGTACCTTAATTCATGAGGCATAGATATAGTTATCACAAATAAAAGCTGTGATAATGATTGTATTGTGTCGATCGAATAAATCAATGTTGGCTAAGCATGCTTGTTTAATTGACGGGCGCCCCTCCCATTTCCTCAGCTCGCAGAAATGTTTAGAATGTTTGAATTAGTGCAGAACCCATGCAGGCAGGTAGGTATATAACATTTATACAAAGCCTTAGCATCGACTCCCATAGAGAACAAAGCCAATAATTATAATAATCAACGAGAGCATCGCCGCGCCGCTGAGGCAGCACCACTTGTCGGAGTGGCTCACATTTCCACCGCAATTTACGATACCGAGCGCTACATAAATAACAGCGGCTATTGCTTATTCCGCGCCTCGTGCGTGCTGTGAACTGCTGAGCTGTGAGTGTTGCCATGGGAGAATATAAGTAATTCCAACATTTACACACGAGGACAGCGCAAGGAGAGCTGGCGAAAATTACTCCACAGATTTAGAGGCGATTTGATGTTATGGACTACAATTAATGAAAATTTCATAAACGAATTAAGTGTCTTAGGAAAATTAAAAATGAACTGGGGATAGAACATTCCAAACAGCAACAAGGACAACGGATTTCCTATCCTACTTAGTGATAAAAGTTTAATTTCTAGATACGACCCAGAAACCATAAATTGTGTAATTGCCTAGTTATATTCCTTTGGCTTGCATCCCCGGGTGTTGTGTGCAGATCGCGTGCAGTGATGGTGCAGGTTCGGTTCCCGCCGACCGGACCGGAGCAAGCATTTAGAACAGTCGCTCGTACGCCGTTACTGCGCCCGCGCATCGGGCCAACGGTCACGCACTCTCTACACTCGCATACTAAAGTGATTACGAGTACTAAAAGCTTTATCCTACCCAAGATTATTTCATTTACCTTTATATCGTGAAGGCAGCACAAACATTATAATTTTAGAAAAATAGTATGAAGTCATGAGTATGCACTGTACCTACACGAAGTTTAGCTAAATGTACCTACCTATTAGAAGAACTGCAATAATTTTTTTTTTGGTAGGTGGTGTTGTGCGCGACTGTCTTGCTGCACCGGCTCGGCTCTCAATAATCGGTGGATAAATGCCGGTTGCGGCACTATCAGCGCGCCGTGCTATATTCCGATTTGCCCAACATAGCACTATAACCTGACCGAATTCACAACACCTCTCCGTCGCATGCGTTGTACAATACGCGAGGTCTTCTGCACTTGGCAGGTGGTGTGCATGGCAAACATTTGGTGCGAGGCCGATTTACTTTATAATTTGTTGGGGTGCGCTTAATGAGTCCAGACAGGACGGGACGGGACGGGTCGGGACGGGACGGGTTTCTCGTCAGCCACGTTTCGAGATTAACGCGGATTTTGTGCAATTTCTTATTTCGTGCTGCTCGGAGTTATGCGAGTTATTATGCTCTACACGGACATAATCATTTTCAATAAAGAACTGACCAGCTTTATGATCTGTATTCTATTAGAATTTTAATTGCACGTGTGAGATTGCGCCGGAGACGAGTTTGCGGCTATTATCGGCGCAGGCGCAGCGCACGCACGTGCAATTTTTTCTTTATACTTATACGTTATATTTAAAGTATTTCTCTAGGTAGGCAGTTAGATACTTGATTATTTTATAAATAACTAAGGTTATACTTAATGCATATCTAATAATAAAGTCGGGCAATCTTGAAGAGCGGACTTCTAGAGTATAATTTATACTTGATATTAATTTAAATCAGTTTGAAAAGTTATTGATTAGTTCTGTAATGACTAGAGTTAAAAAGACAGATGTTAGAAACGAGTATCGGAAAGCTGGTAAACGTCTTCCTAGGACAACGTCTGGAGCAGCGTTGCCAGATTTATTTTTTGCCAAGTCGGGAATTTGGAACTTTTTGAGTGACAAAAGCGGGACACTTTTGTCGAAAGCGGGACATAGTATAATATTGACGTCGTTTTTTTTTTTTTTTTTTTAGTCGTGTCTCTCAATTTGGTGCCCTTGTAGACGTCACAACTCAATTTGGTGCCCTTATAAACGTCACAAAAATTCATTGCACGCTTTCTCAGTACGCTGCACACACGTCGAGTTTTTCCCGAAAAGCGGGACAGAGGCTGTCCCGCGCGGGACATTACAATTTGGTATAAAAATCGGGACGGTCCCGCCAAAAGCGGGACGTCTGGCAACGCTGGTCTGGAGATATACCTACCTATCGTACCTACACGTAACTACGTAGTTAATAAATTGTTCGCGGAAAATGTTAGTATTTCGTTTAAATGTAAGTACTTTGTGTTGAATGAAACTTCTGTGAGCAGGTGGACGACTGTAATGCGTTGCTAGTTACGTTGGTATATCGAGGACAAAATTCAATACTAATTGCTATTACAAAAGGAGTATCAGTCACCGCAAACGTTCAAACAAATACAATAAGTCTTGGAAAGTATGCTACCGATAAAATAGTGTGAATTTTTCCCTTGTCGCGGGAACGCAGCGGTCCTTTGGCGCGCTTTACGCGGCCATTCAGATATGTCAAACGGTTAGAGGCGCCGCCGCCGCCGCCGATTGCATCGATTAATCGATTCGATTATGAACAAACTTTATTCGATGCCTTTAGGTTTTATATATTTACTAAAATTAATAACTTTCCGAGAAAAATTAAGCTCGATAAAGATTTTATTTCACTTTGCTATTTGGCTATTTTATTACTAGACAATTTATCTCTCGTTGTTATGAAATAATTTGTACTGTATCTATATCACAATATCGACATAAAGGACTATGTAGGTACCTATGTAAGATAAATTACATCAAGTAGTGATGGGCAGAAATCTTGTAAAGGCCGTTTGTATTGATGCGGTCTTTATTATGTTAAAAACAAGGTTTTTAAAATGGATCTATAAAACTCGAGGACAATAACAGATAATCACAAAACGAATTCCAAAATACCATTCCAAGTTGGTTCCTATTAGCATATCCTAGTACATAAATGATCGTAAAGATTATTGATCTGCAAAAATGGCAGTTAATTACGAAATTTATTCCATTTATCGAGTTCCATCTCAGCAGGATATCAGCAGTTTTATCGAGATTAGTTGATGTTTGATTCGATAGTTAGTATCGTTTACGTTTATCGACATCATCGCGACAACACTGGCGCGCGACACTCGGTGGGTGGTCCTGGGGCTCGGTCCTCGATGAACCGAACGGAGTCCTTTATTGCAATAACTGAGTTATTAAATAAGCTAATAACATAAATAAGCCCGCGCCGCGGCTTCACTCACTGATAACGGATGCAGAAAATATGCTAAGTTTACGAGACGGCATACCGATGCTATGGTTTTTTTTATCTTAAATACGACTTAGTTTAATACTCAACGATACGACTGTTTAATTAATCGGCGGTAGTGCTGGAAACTTTTTGTCGATATTAGTCATCGATATTCGAACGGATTACAGATTTATAAATTTAAGCAATATTAATAATTCTACTTCCATTTGAATACCTATTAGGATCTGAGAATCGAGTATACTATTAAATCGACACCAGCTATTTATACTACGCTAACTCGAAATTTGGCAAAAACGTTTTTTTATGCCAAGCTTCTTAGAATTAGGTTTTTTATATGTAAAAAAAAAATTGTGAAGAAATATACAAAAATAACGAAGTTAGAAATTTTATAAAACGCTAAGTGCAGGTACTTTTTGAAATCACTCGATTTAAACCACGCCAACTAGTGTTAGCGGAGTGTCCACGGGGAAGGGGCGCATAGATTATATTATGTATTACAGAGTATTTCAATATATATTATAGTAATACGGTACGTATTTCTTAAATTTAAGCGCTTTTATAAAAGTCCGTGTATACTACGCAAACACTAGTTAGCGTAGTTTAGAGCGATCAGGTATATTTGTTCATTTGTAGAATGCGCTACTTAGCGACTTTTACTAGCTAAATACTTATGTCAAAATACAATTATATTTATTCGTTTTCGACGGTAACTTCACCATTCATATTTTTAATGTATCGGCATGTTTTTATGAAAGTAAAAAACATAATTTTAATACAATATTTTACCCTTTTTTGTAGAATCGTAGCCAAATAAATTACCAGCTGAAGTTAATAATCCTGAGTTCGAGATTTTTTATGAGCACGTTATGTCTGATGAGATAATTTTAAAATAATAATTATTATATACCTATCCAGTTCAGTCAATTATGAAAATTATGTGCAGACCTACAAGATACAAACTTAAACAACTTGGGGGCTCTTTATACTCCACTTAATATTTATTTACCAAAGGTATTGACTTCGGTCCAAAAGCCTTCTCCGTTGACACTAAGTCCAACAAGTATCGACATTTTGTTTTCTGTCGTATCTGATGATCCTTCTGACAGCACAGCTAATATAGTCCCTTATCTTCAAACGGTGTAGCCGACTTGTTACCAAAAAACCGAAAATACAACAACCCCACATCTAATCGGTATGTCTGCCCAGGAAAGTCTTTCAGGTTTGCACATGAATGACAGCCCCAGTAGCAATACAGATATAGTAACGGCAATATCCACCCCCAGTAATTTTAAAACTTTCGCCTGTTTTCAATGATAGTCTCTATTCTGCGGTATCAAACTAGTACAGATAACTGCGTGAGTGATAAAACAGTAACCATATCGTTTACTATATTATGAAGATACTTATTATCCGCTCATTCCTTTCAAATGAAGATGGAGAAGATGAAGAAGCAACCATTTTATGGAAAAAAGACATACGGCTTTAATAGAAAAGACTGCAAGAGGCAGAGAAGTGTATTCTCCAGTTGAATGGAACTCCTTTATTTTGATTCTAGAAACAATATTAGCTTAATTTTTATTAATGACAAAATGATCTAGAACAAAGTTAATTAAAATAGTTTATATTGGTAACCACGGCTTGTTGGAAAATAAGTAGTATCTTTTGATTGATAACGTAAGCAAACATGTAGTATATTTTAGAAATACTAGATTATTCCACTTTTAGAGCTTATTCCCGAAAAAGACACGAAACTTTGTTAAATCAATCCAGCAAAATACAAAAACCTTAAATATTATTGTGATAACAATATTATTCCAGAAATGTATTATCGTTATTGTTATCTATTTTATTTAAGGTCTGGGTCTATGGGTATCCCACTGCAGGGCAAATGCCACCCATCTTGCTTTCCACATAAATATTATTATTTTAATAACTGAACATAATGAGGAGAGTTCATTTTCTTTTAAGAATAACAATATTAAGTACTTTATTGATTTAAATAATTATAAAGTACAAAATCGAACTGTGATTGATCTGATCTTTAATTAATCATAAGTAAGCACTTAATTGATATTTAATTAACTGTTGATTACTTACTAGTTTTATACGTTATTAGTTTAAATTATGTATCAAAATTACAGGATATAATATTATCTGCTCTATTCTATCTAGAATCTATAAAAAATAATATCATTTTTAGCTCCACGGAAAGATAAATGAGGCGTTAACTTGTGGCACAAGTCGATGTATAGTACGCTATGTATAATTTGGCGGCTTTTAACACGATATCCGCCAGAGACGTATATACGGGTTAACAAAAAGCTAACTTTAATAACTAGTTATTTAGCCAGTGAATTTATAATAATATATTTTACGGATATATATATAACCCTAAGGTTACAAATAATGCATGATTTATTTAAAAATTATCATCGCAACACAATAAAAATAACACATCTTTATCACTATGACATCCCGTAATACACAACGCTAACGTAAGATAGACGTGTGTAACTTGTAAAATTAATTTGAAGAATTACGTCTATATTCGGCTAACTAGCGCTAAATCGAAAAATATAAATAATTATGGAAAAATAAATATGAGATATTATAATGAAAAAAATAACCATGAAGGGTTCCAAATTTCAAATAAATATCTTAATTAATGTAAAAGTTATCACGTTTTTTCCTTTATAAGCCTCTCCTGTAAAGTACACATTTCGGACTTAGCGTAGTATAAATAGCTGGTGTCGAAATGTTTCGTAATTGAATATCTCCAAAAGCCAGAGATCAACTCGTAGATATTAATTGATTCAATGAAAAATCCACACTCCATTCCCACGGATACCGATCGGCAGATCTATAAAATATAATTCGACTTTTCGGATAATTGATTAATGGTTTCCTTAAATAGCAATTAAAATATTTAGTGTATCGGCTGGTATTGGCGGGTACGTATGCGGCCACCGGCACCGGCTCGGCTCGTAATTAGGCAACGATTAAGCGATGATTAAAGTTCACTTGTGCTGTTTGATGTAGCCGCCGCGACGCGACACGACGCGCGCGCCGCTCCGCTCCGTGTGGCCTGCCATTATATCTACACTATACCTACGCCACGTCCCATAAGTGCATACATGCGTCCTAGTCATATTGCTACAAGTACTTTCCACTGCCAGACCAACCCGGTGGTAACTATTGCACATCTAGCTGAAGAAGGAGACAATCGGCTATCGACACACGACTATACCTACTATGCAACAAACTACATATTTACTACATGGGCTAGAATGGCTAGATGTTCGTTATTGTTTACCCAGTTAATAATACGGCAACGTGACTTAAAAAGACGCACTGAGAGCGAATGGCATACACTCTTCAATGAGGAAGCCCTATCGAGCCACCTCAGTGAGCTCTTCGACCACAAAATGGAGGATATCGGGCGCTTCCTAAGAAAGGTATCGTTGACCTTTGCGTGGACCCAGATTCTCACGAATCATGGGTACCACAAGGAGTATCTGCACCGCTTCAAGATCACGGACAACAATACCTGTCCGTGCGACGACACAAGCGTGCAGAGCCTCGACCACCTGCTGAGGGAGTGCCCGATATTCGCCCTCAAAAGGCACGACCACCTCGCCGTCTGCGGGGCGGCTAACTTGGACCCCTACAAAATTCCAGAAATTATAAAAAAGGAAAGCACCCTCAACTCCTACCAGACATTCATCACCAACATAGTCAATAACCTGAAACAAATTAATGGCACCTAAGAAATAAACAAACGAAAACAAGGACCCATCACCAAACAAACTAGGGTTGTAACGTAACTCCGCCTCTGCCTCCGTTACTGCGGAACTTCCGCAAAGAATTTAACCTCCGCCTCCGCATCCGCCTCCGCAAAATTTATGCGGAGTCATATCGGAAGTTCATTTACGATCACAAACAACGCGCAAGGAGCGACGCTAGGCGACGCGGCCGCTCGGCTGCGTGTTTTCAAGTGAAATGGTCGAGAGTTTGCTTAAGCCGCGGGAACACGGCCAAGCGGGTGGTGGGAGTGTGAGTGAATGAATGAATAACAGGAATCAACTTGTCAAAGCGTTCGGTACCGCGTAGTTGCAATTGAGCCGTGATTGTTTTAAGTAATTTTGTGCGTAATTATTAGTTATTGTTATTTAAATAACGTGATGAAGCCGAAAACTAGTGAAATTTGGCAGTACTTTGTAGAAGTAGACGATAATTATGCAAAATGCAAAAGTTGCGGGAAAAATTATTCAAGAAAAGGCCGGACAACAACATCACTGAAAGGGCATTTAAAATCTATACATAAAGAACAATGTCTTGCATCGCTCACTCAAGTAGGAGAGAGACGGATGTCGAACGCTGCCGAACGCAAAGGCCGATTGTGCTTCTTTGTCACTCGTTCCGCGCTCTCGCTTGCACTTCAAGCCGCCACATGGAACGCCTCAGAGCGAGGTAACGCCGCATGACTCATGGGACGCCTCAGAGCGAGGTAACGCCGCATAAGTCATGTTTTTTCGAATTATAAGACTAAATCTGTTTGCGGCCATTAAATTGTCAAATCTAAACAAATATGGGTTAGGTATGTTATTTATTACCGAGTTAAAAAACTAGATTGTGTGTTCAAAACAGCTCAATCATAAATTTATTTATATTTTCCCAACAAATTTCACCTCCGCCTCCGCCTCCGTTAACCTTCGCATCCGCGGAGGCGAACCTCTTCACCTCCGCATCCGCCTCCGCCTCCGCTAAGTAGGCCTCCGTTACAACCCTAAAACAAACCCTGTATCAAATCGCAGGGTTGAAAAACAACTCTGACACCACTTAAATACGAGTATAATATACTGATTTCTTTTATATTTATAAGTTAAGGCCTATTTGAATAAAAATAATATTATAAAAAATAATACGGCAACAAATCTAAAATATTTGATCGTGCTATTTCACCTCAAACGTCTATTGCTCAACTGGCGAATACCTATAAATTGCTGCCGTTGTCAAACTATCAATCTTATTTCAATAAAAAAATTGGTTGCCTGTAAAGTCGGTATACGGGCGAAAGTTTTACGTGACAACGACTTTGAGTGGTAAAATAATTTTAATGTGAATATTCATTCGTATAGTAGGAAGAAGGATGAAATAATAGTAACAATTTAAAACATAACGTCACGTAACGTGAGCGGAGCGTAACGCAGTTTCTTGAAGTGTCACCCGGCAAACCAATTTATAAGACGTTGTCACGTCAAAAATAAAAATTGGTTGCCTGTAAAGTCGGTATACGGGCGAAAGTTTTACGTGACAACGACTTTGAGTGGTAAAATAATTTTAATGTGAATATTCATTCGTATAGTAGGAAGAAGGATGAAATAATAGTAACAATTTAAAACATAACGTCACGTAACGTGAGCGGAGCGTAACGCAGTTTCTTGAAGTGTCACCCGGCAAACCAATTTATAAGACGTTGTCACGTCAATAAAATATGAATATTTATACTTATAATGAATACCTACAAAATGTTTATAGCGGCCGGCCTGAACGTAAATAGTGCAGTGTCGTGTCGTGTACTAGCGATCAATTATATTTGATTTAGTGATATAATGTATTGTGCGGACGAACACACGTAGACCGGCTGACTGACAAACGACAGGAGCCAAGTACTTAGTATGTGGGCAAAAACTGCTGTTCCTGCTGCCGATGACACCGCGGGGCGGGGCGGGGCGGGGCGGTGCTGGCGCGCCGACCTACATCACCGTTACCAACTAATGACACTGGATTTACCATAGAGGCATAGATACGAGCGCATCCTTACGGTGTGGACTGTGGACTGTGGAGCAAGAATCTGTGGCAAAGTGTCAGACTTAGAGTTGAATCAGAATCAGAATCATTTATTTGTGAAACACAGGTGTACATAATAAAGATCTTAAATTTACAGGTAGTGCTCTATGTTTTGCCATGAAAGGCATACAAATTCTAAGAATAATATTTATAAATTAAAATTAAAAACAATTATAAGATGATTAAATTACATATGTCATGATTATGTTGCTGCTTGATAAGCTATTTAATTGTCAGTCAGGTCACCTGAAAACTGGTAGATAACCTAAATTGGTATATTTTTTAAATATTAATGTTAAATAGTATTGTGTAACTAACATAGGTAATAAGTCTGTTACTAACATTATGTGGATACCTGTATCTGATTTAAAAATAAAAAAATAAATATAAGTTGTATGATCAAAATCTTAGAGTAAATAGGAACGCGAACTGGATCAATTATGATTGGTCGACGGCAACCGCCCGCCATGTTGTCCTTTTTTCTTCTCTTCCGCTCACCCCCCCCAGTCACCCCTCTCTCAAAAACAATTAAGTTCAACATACCATACCTAATATATAAAGTTTAGATGGCGACGCTCAATGAATATCATGGCATCACGAAAATTCAACCATCACAGAGATTCTTTTTGCGGGAAAACTTCTGTAATGTATTTAAATCGTAATAAAGTTTTATAGGGGTACTTTACCGGCAATGTTGACAGTCCAGTAAACCAGTTTGCAAATGCAGTCATAGCCGGATTCTTCGCCAGCAGTTGTAGAGGTACAAGAAAGGCTGTGGCGGCGAAGCGGACCGTTGACCCCCTATCACAATTAGCGACCGCGACGTCGAACGCCGACAAACCACGATTCGCCGACAGTTTCACCGAATTCGCGACACATTCAAACGTTTTCACAAAATTTTTTGCACATGGCAATTTTGGCAACCGTGTGAAATTTAAAACAAACTTACATACGTGCTACAACAAAAGGTTTAAATATTTTTTGGAATTAAGTTTGTTTGTAATAATCAAATAAAATATGAGATAATAGAAAAAACAGATATAGTATATACAGTAGGTATATAAACTTTAATACCAAACTCGTATTAATTATTATTGAAAATTGCACCCATTGAAAGGAAGATTCTAATAATTTTGAGCCGTTTAAAAGTGTGAATGCCTTCGGAAGTGTGACTTGCGACTCTGAAAGTCGGTCGGATATTTTTTTTAAGTCATTACAGTACGCAGAATTATGAAAACCTTTTGATATTGCATTATTGCATTAACATTGCAATAGAATTAGATGATTATTTGGCTTTGTGGTTAGTGACGCTGACTTTCAAGCTGCCGGTCGTGGCCAGGACAAACATTTGTATGCATGAATGTGTCTGTTTGTTCTGTGTCTATGTGTATGTATTTAACACGTAGTACATGTAGTATAACTGCTATCTGGTTACCATAACACAAGCTCACTTTAAAGCTTACTTTGGAATCAGATTGGCCGTGTGTGAAAAATGTCCCAGGTTATTTATTTATTCGAGATGTATTACTTATCTCAGCATATTCCCGGAGTCCGGGACCGAGTCAGCGGCCGGGATTGTGACTAATAGGTGGCATTACCGACCCCGGGACTCCGGCGGACTCGCTCGCGTGACTCCTCACATTCACCTTTAATTCAATAAGTTAATGGAACTCATTTGCGATTCTACTGAACAAGCAATTTACATTTCATTATGTGAGCTTTCATAAAGTACCTACTTGTCATGTGTTGTGTTGATATACCATTCATAATCTAAAGTTTTTAATCGCCGTGTTAAACTATAAAATCTGTATTCTGTGCAGATTTTATAAATTTTCTATTTGTGATATTTGACACAGTTTTCTAAACCTTGATGTGTTTTCTGTTAATTAATTGTGTTAGAAGCTTTGATTTTCATTTTTATTAATTGTCTTTTCTTATATATGTTTTTTTCATGCCCTGCCTACATTGTTAATGTGTCCCTGTGAAAGCTGTGTACACCTGTTATTTATGTATGTACTTGATTGTGTAACTTTATGTCTGTATCCATAAATTTGCTATGTATATATGTTGTTGGTGTACCGTAAATTATGTAGGTAGTAGGTATAGGTTTGACCTGACCTTGTGGGATTGTGTCGAAAGACGATGATCACACCATGATTTTTTTGGTCTTTCGAGCACCAATGAGGACTTGGTAACGACAATAGGTGATTGTAATTAGGTTAACAAAGTCGTAGCGAGTGTTGCGGCGGCGCGGATTGGTGCGCGCGCGCCGCCTCCGCGACCGCCGCCCTCTCAATCTATAAGAGACCGTAATTTGATGAGCTTAGGATTGTATTTTGTATACTCTATTTCATTAACTAACTTCAAGTCGGCTGAGTCAGGCTTTAGTGGAGTTCTTCTACGTAGAAGCACTGGTGATTGGATTTTAAAAGTGCGACTGTATAGTTATATTAGCTGACAAATAAATTAATTTTAATAATTGCTTGTACTGTTTAGTTTGTTATGTAGAGTACTATTTTGCTTTATTTTAAACTAGCGACCCGCCCCAGCTTCACGCGGGTGCAATGCATAAACATAATACATCACATTAGAAACCTCCAAAATTTACAGTGTTTCTCTGACCTTCCTCTTGAATCACTCTATCTGTTAAAAAAACCACATCAAAATCCGTTGCGTAATTTTAAAGATTTAAGAAGACATAAGGACAAACACCGAAAAGCTACTTGGTTTTATAATATGTAGTGATAATGATGACTGAACCAATTATAGTGGTGTTTGTATCACCCATCGATATATATGTACTACGTACTAGATAGGGCGTTCCGAACACTCGCTTTTATCAACTCAACTGAACTGCAGTCCCCACACCCGACTTTAGTGTGGCTTCGACATTCATTCAGTGCGGGTGCGCACGGAGCAGCGTTAATAACAACGATAATCCGAATCAAAGTAGACCCTGGACGAAAATAACTAGTCAGTAGTCAACTAAGTAAAATTACTACCTGTTTAAGTGAATTAATAGGTGATAATTCCGTAATTCCAGAGTAGAAAAACAATTTGTCTATTTAAATACCACGCCATTCTACAATCATATACTAAAACGTGCAGATGTTCCCTTAAAACTGGTTGTAGGTAAAAATATGTAACTGAACACAGACTTGATATGTTTTTTTAGAAAGGTTTTAATTTGATTAATTGTTAATGAGTTTTTAATTAGTAGTGATAGTTTGATATTTTGAATAATTGTTTTATGTTAATTCAAGCCCTGGCCCGTACCTCTGAGTACTCATTTAAGCCATGTGAAGTCCGCCAATCCGCACTAGGCCCCCCTAATATTAATATAATACATTTTGAAATCGAGTTTTATTCTAATGAAGTTTAGAAGGTAAAAAAGATGTGTCACATCTGCGGTGTGAACTCTATAGGGACGACATCTTAGTGTAGTTAACTGAACGAAACGCGTAAGCGCCATGAAATTTGCGGCGCTTACGACGTTTTGGTCGCGAGAAAACTATACTCTAAGCAATCTAGCGCTGTATCTTTTAAAATAGTTTGGTTAGTTGACACAGCTTTATACAGCGCTGCAGCGAACTTTAGTTCTAACTCTTACCAGTTTTTAAACAAATGTTTTACATGAACGTTCTTGTCTATCGCTATACGTCGATGGTATCACCTGAGTCACTCAACAGTCGACTCGCCGGAGTCAAGGTGAGCCGGACACTCATAAAATCATATTTACGAGGCGCGTGTGTCACTGACCGATTCATTAAAAATTGAATCTCATGAACTGGGTATTAGATTCACATGAATATTTCAATTGTACCTTTGTATGTGGTGATAATGACAATTATTTCCCTACCTATGTTATATACTCCCGTTTTCTTACTGTTTCCACCTTGCGTAGGTATCCCAATTTTTCAATACAGGGTTAGTTACTAAATACATATAATTTAAACTCATTTTAATTAACTGAAAATAACATAAACAGTATGTTAACGCAAACGTGATTTATCTTCGAATCGAGAATATTATGCTTAAGACATGATATGATCTTCATATAAATCATAAACGCTTTAATTAATCAGACGCCTCCTGGATGGTGAACACGTTTTCTAATCCAATGTTAATTTCTATTTATATTAAATTAAACCTATGCTTGTTTAATATTTAATTAATCACAAGTCGACGTCGCCGCGTCGCGCCGGCCGAGCCTGGTGTGGTGTGGTGTGGAGTGAATTATAGGACAGTAAATCAACGCAATGAAGCTAATTTGAGCGAACGAGTATATTTAATTTCGAAATAAATTAAATTGTTTATACTGATTTATCTTTTCGGAGGTTATATACATAAATATTGTGTTAGATTGAAGACACTTATGAATGAACGATAAAATCAATTAATGTATTTTACTCCATCGAACTAAAACTAGAAAACTATTATATCTTCTTCATGAAACCACAGAGTAAATACCACCTCTCTGAAACGTGACTTTAGACTGTCTGCAAATTTGTATGTGGCATATTTATTTTATTTTATTATGTATATTTTGCATTTATATCGTATCTCAGTATTAGTTTGTAGATGTGTTACTGTTTGGTATACACACATTGTCAGTGTCGACCGTCTCATATCTGCTTCCTGTAATCCGCAGCTACCCGCTCCGTCCGCGTCGGTCGCAATGCAGGGCAGGTGCACTTCTATTGCGAACATTAATGCTATGTGACGGTAATCACGCGATATTACCACTTATATACATTCCACCACATCATCAACACATACCTAACTACACTTTATTTACTCATTAATTAAAAGTTTCAGCATTTCTATATCTTTTACTTGTTTTGAAACGACTTCAAAAAAGAGAACCTCCTCCTGGTTCTCAATTCGAGTGGTATTTTTTTTTCTGTGATGTGTTTGTAGGGAATAACTTCTAAGTTTTAATATTGTTATCATTATCTGGCTGCCATGTACCTACTAATAATTAGGTACCTGATAATTTGGGGCCGTGGCAATGTGTATGTGCTTCCATTCATTCACTTAGAAACGTATTTAGCTAGGTCACTTAGAAAAGCGTGAAGTAAGAGGTTCCTCCTGCTTAATTTCTTCTTCTTTAAAATAAATAGGTATAATTCTTACCTAACTGCAAAATAGATAGGTAGGCACTTGGTAACAATATGCCCTTATTAGCTTCGGCCCCGCGGATCTTACTTTCCCGAAATAAAATGTAGCTTATGAGCTATTTCATTCAAATCGTTTCAGCCGTTCTAGTATAATTGAGTAACAAATAACAATAATTCTGCGTCAATATTAGTAAGATGATCCTTACACAATGTGTATAAAACTTTTAATGTCGAAATGAACAGAGTGCGTAGGTACATATAAATAGGCGGAAATGTTAGACAATATTAATAGCTGGTAATAAGGATTATGTATTATTTATTTATTCAATAACAATATATATATATATATATTATATACAACATAAAACTAGAGAAATATATTAACATTATATAGGTAATTAAAAAAAATTATCTGGTAGGAAAATACCTAAGTCGTTACATATTTTCCTAAGCTCCATTTTATAAATAAAAAATTAAATAAAACATGTGAAAAGCAAGGTCTTGGCACCTCACAACACAGCACAAGAACCTGTTCCCGAGGTACTCGCCCCTCGCCCCGGAGGTACCTACGGTGTGTCAATCATAGTAACGCATTTCATGTCGGCTGTCTCAACCAATTTTTGTCATAAGAGTTGTCATGCAGACGGACGGTCCACCTGAGGGAACAGGGAAGCGGTTCCAAATAAAGGAATTAGTTTAATCAGTGCGTTCCATTTATTCTGACCGACGAAGCTAAAACATGATTCAAAAGATAATATATGGCCCGGCGTGGCTGGGTTAGCTGCCCCGACGGGGATTGGACTTTTCACGGGTCAAGGGTTCAATTTCCACCAAAAATAAGCACATGTTCGCATTAATAGTCTATCTGTTCTGTGTAGCATATCAGCTATTGGGTGATTATAATCTTTTTTATATTGTTTACTCCACATTAATGTTAATCTCAAAGCTTTTATAAATGAACAGATCCGAAAGATAAGCACGCAGTTAAATTCACACCACTACAAAGGTTTCTCAGTGTGGCATTCAAACATAAATCTGCGCGTGCGCCGCCTCAAACAACAAACGGGACATTTTTATTGTATTTTTGTGTTATATTGACATAAGCGGTCATAAAAGTAACATTATGTTATATTTACGTGCGTCTGCGGCTCTTCAATAAATACTCGCGTGCCTTGTATAAGTTGCTGAGAAATATTGCGGACTAGTCAATATTACTTGTAAGAGAAGCCATTGCTAGATGGGGATGGGGATAATTAATTAATATTAATTAGTTTTGCTTTCCTATATTTACAATTATTGGATGAAAAGCTTCAGATTTATGTGCTCTAGGTCAGATATATAAATGTTACTTATACAAGCATAAATGTATATAGTATGTTGGTGTCACGCCCTAAATAGATAGGTTCATGCGTCTGATTCCCGCTCTAGACATGTAAGTTAAGAATGAAAGGATATTTGTCTCAGGTCACTCAGTTTTACAGGTAGTAATTAAATTTTGCTGTAATCAGACGAGAATCTCAGACACGTCTAATCCTGCAGAGCGACATAACAGAAAATTATTATAAACCCGCATGCGGCAGAGCGCTGCAATTTTTATTAAAGTAAAAAGGAAAGATACCTTAGTAGTGCTCGTAGTTTAATAGCAATAATTATATAACGTTTAGTGTTTTATCGCGCTAAATTATTAGTTGCGTCGGAGCCGGCTTCCGGGCTAGGCGCTCCTAGAGTAGGTACTTACCTACTGGCTAATAACTACATGTACTTTATGTGTTTTAAAACTGCTTTATAACGATCACTGTGTCGTGGCACGCGAAATGTGAATTAATCTTAGTTAGTAGGCTATCTGTCATCTGTTTAATCACCCCACTTGCCCATCTCATGTCACTCGGTCCATCTCAAGAGCCCGTGCTATAGCACGTTACTCTTTAAACGTAACTTTCCCTTACATTAATTTAATCATAGACCACAGTATTATATAATGTATGAAGTTTAAAGCTTTTTGCTTGACACACATTTGATTTAAAAAACATTTCCGTAATAGAAAGTTACATTATTCTACATTAGGCGACACCGCAGGAAACAACTAGTTGATTAGATTGATATCAAGAAATTTGATTGCGGGAGATAAGATATCTTAACATAAGCTGTATCTTCAATCATTTTATTTATGAGACAAGTATTAATTTAGCTATTTATACAAGCAACATGTTTAGAGCTTCATGTCAAATAGCAATGTTTATGCTCTCATAAGTAGGTACATGCCTTTCAGCTTAGCGCGATTAGATCTGTGAACCGACGGGGACTGATGAGACCAGTTCAGGACCGATCACGGAGGAAGTACCCACTAGTAGCTGATTATAAACATAGATTACACGTACGTAATCATATGTTAGGGTTCACAACCAGAAGACTTCATTTAAAATTTAGAATGCCATTCCACGCAGTCAGCTCGGTCAGATATGTAGTGCGGACGCAGGAAACGTCCCGACCAATTTAGACAGGTGTTAACTCTAATTTACATATGATAGGTAATGTTATGTCCACTCCATACATAGGGAAGTGTAGAATAGTGTAGTAAAGCATTCCAGAGGCGCGGCCATGCGTCGGAGCGGCGCGGCGCGGCGCGGCGGCGGCGCGGGCGCAGCTCTAAACGATACTGACAGATCGATAAATAGATAAAGTGATTTACATTCACCTAGCTACACGCCTCTCTCTGCTCCATCCGAATGATTAATTTTTGATTTTATGCTATAATATTTCTTCCATGTTTGTCATTTATCTCATATTCCTTTGCCTCTCAGCTTTCCGCGCGGCAACGACGACTTTTTCTATTTTGTGTAGATTTCTTGAACATGATATTTTACCTACGTAATATTTCATATCATGAGCTTTTAGATTAGGATTATACCTATGTCGAGAATCACGACAAATGTCCTTCGTGTTAAAGTTGAAATCTAATACAAGTTAATTTTACTGCTTTATTTTTGTTTACGACAGCACATATTTTTTTTTAAATTTGTATTTTCTAATCCAATGTTATGTTAAACAAAACAATGTTATGGCAAACAGCATCAGCACACATTCCATTATAATTGTATTTCATCCAATATAATTGTCTCATAGAACAACAACTTAGTTTATTTAAATAAAGGGCATAAGTACGAATTCATCAACTTAATATGACATGTTGGACATATAAAAGAATGCCAAGTAACGTCGCCGTCGCCCGCGTCGTGTGTAGTGTAGTGTAGGTAGGACGAGGTACCTACAGTACATTCTCGCCAATCGTTTTTGTCTCGTCGACAAGTTGCTCATATTTATGAACACTGAGCTTTCTATCAGTAATTAGAACAACCGGTTGCACTCACAACACAACTCTACACTACCGTCTGATTCTGCCTTTTTACTGTCGAGCCCTAAATACCTCTTGGGGAAGGCTCTGCCATGTGCAGGCGCACTGTTCAACAGTTTTAATGGACCAATAAATCTTGCGCTTGTAAGTGTGTCGGCCATTGTTGGCTCTGCTACTTGCTCATATTTAGGTTGATTGGCTTTAAACTTGTTTTGTTCATTTAGATTCATTTGAGTGATTGAATCTTTAAATATGACATTAGATGAATAGCTACAAATATGCGTACAACAATACATACTAACTGACCCCCGCAACATCTTCCCCGTTTTTGCAACATCATAGAGCACCTACTTAAGGTAATGTTAGCCTACGAGTGGCTACCAACGAGACAGACAAACAGACAGAGTTACTTCCGCATTTATAAATGTTAGTTAGGATAGCCTTGCTCGATAAATGGCTCCAAGACTAAAATATTCTTTCTATTTGAACCAGTAGTTCCTGAGAGTAGCGCGTTCAACGAAACTTACAAACAAACTTTCCAACTTTATGATATTAGTACCTTTAGACATACCTAGTACATAAATTAATTGACAGGAAGTCAATGAAATATTTGTTTGTTGTCAAATATTTATAGTTCGTCCAGAAATGTATTAAATCCTTGAAATTTGTAAGATATGTCATGCAGCATGAGTCATGCTACATAAAAAGTGCCTTAATAATAAAGGTTTATTACGATCATATAATAATTTGTAGACTAAAATACTATAATAAAAGAAATGTAATAAAATAAAATATATGCTTAAAATATTAATTTCTGGATTTTTCTATAGATAAGTCACAAAATTAATTTCTGAACGCACTCTTGTTTGACAGGTAGGTACAGTTTATATGGTAAAACATAATAAAATTGTTGTTTTTATTTGGAGTTTCTTCATATTTTCTCACTTTTTAACCCTTGCTTGGACCGCGACAAATATTTCAAAGCCATAGTTAGCCTAGTTAGAGTATTGGCAGAACTAACAAGCGTCATTTCATATTTATGCCTACTTATAACCTAAGCTTCCGCCCCGCGGTGTCACCTTCGCTCCCGGGAACCTTCAACTTTCTTGAGATAAAAGGTATCTATGTCCTAAGAGACAGAATTACATTCGCATCTATATATTGAACATATATTGAATATATAAAATGAACTCTTTTGCACCGTAGAGTTAAGTTGATTCCCCCCCCGCTCTTCTTAGCAATAGCTTAAATAGCCCCGGGGGGTTTGTGCCTGTAAAGGGCTATTTGAATAAAATAAGACCTATACATCAAATATCACCAAATTTAGTAACTCCACGGTGTCCGTTAGAATTCGTCACGTGGTCGTGTCATTAATCATTGTTTGTCCGTCATTATTCAGTGCTCAACACCTGTCGAGTACGTTTTTGAGTGGAAACGTATATTTTTTGTGCGACCGAGTAATCGGAGCCGGCCGGCCCGCGCTCCCAGGGCCTCCACGCACCAGAACTAATCTCACGATATACGCACATTAGTCACATGATTTTTTATAATTATCCTTTATTAAATGTTATATTCTAAGCCTACGTTGTCCTTGTACAGAAATTCCTAATTCGATTGACTCGTATACCTCTCAATGTCACACGCATTACTTTTTTTAACTATATAACTACTAGCTTCCCGAGGCATCTTCGGCTTTCCCGGAGTAAAAGATAGCCGAAGTCCTTGCTCAAGCTATAATCTATATCTGTACCTACCATTTTTTTTTAATCGGTTTACGTGTAAAAGCTTAGCAGGCAGATTAGAGCTACTTTCGTACTTATCTTTACTAATATTATAAAGCTGAAGAGTTTGTTTGGTTGAACGCGCTTGATTAATCTCGGAAAATACTGGTCCGATTTGAAAAAATATTTCAGTGTTAGATAGCCTATTTATCGAGGAAGGCTATAGGCATATCATTACGCTACAGAAATAGGAGCGGATAATCAAAGAAAAATGTTGCAAAAAGGGGAAGTGACGCTAACGAAGTTGCGCAGGTCATCTAGTAATTACATATGCATAGTAGGGTTTTAACAAAACGAGTACACTAGGTAGATTCTGATCTTCGTAAGGCCCTTAAAGGTGCAAATCTGACCGGTGGCACCCCTGGCGAGTGTCAAGGCGCGTTAGCAGTGCGCAACAACATAATAAATGTTTCGTTGCGTCGTCCAACGTCGGTGTCGGGTGACGGCCGTGCGTGCTCGCAGCCTTATCCGATCCTCCACGATCCTCCACGTTAGGACTAGGATAGCAGGACTCTATCATGGGTAATACGAGACGGTACTTAAGGTATTAATAAAATTCGCAGGTATTTTATTCGCGGGCGGTATCTTTGGAGATTTAGCTGGAAGGGTATGATGGCATAACATTAGGGGAAACTAGTTATATGAAAAGCAAATCCCTATTAAAATATGTTTACGTTTGTTTCAGATCTGAGGAATTGGGTTTGCTGTCGGTAAGTCATTGAATCTATATTTTTTGTAAGAATTTTCTGATGCGGTTAAGACGTCTAAGCCACACGTTTGCTCAGAACTGCTTGTCATGTATGTATATTCACTTATCTTAAGGAAGCTACAACAACTTTCTGCGGGATAAAGAATTTCCCGCGGGAAAATGCGGCGCGAAAGGTACGGCCTAGTCGTAAAAGGATTTACATTATTTTGATTTCCTATTCAATTCAAGTTAAACTACCTACTTTATCATTGATAGTGGTAAATTCATGTTATCATAATCCACTAAGCTTACTTTGAAATAATAAATAACAAATTGATTTGTTTTATCAGCGAAGCTCGAGATAAATTGTTTGTACGATAGAGCCGAGCCGGCTTTGACAGTAATGACAGGTTTTGTACAACAAATCAAAGAACATTATATTGATTTATGAATGCTATCAAAAACAGATTTAGTGCGTAGGTGAGAAACGGCGGCGATGACTACTCTTATAGCTTTTAATTGAAATTATCAAATTATCGACAGCCAATACACCATCCATATATCAAATCCATCGGCGATATAAAGAAGTTAGTGGCGTCATAAATCACATTTATATCGGTATTCGATAGTGATCGAGTCGGTTGTAAACAGTGATGCGACACAGACGGTGGATCGGAAGCTAGGACACCGTCGACAGTCAAATGGAGTGCGCCCGCGCAGGCCAAGCCGCCGCACCGCGCCGTGGGAGCGCAATCATTTTACTTTTATCTGTGAGCTTTTTACCGCAAAAAGCTCTGAGCAGGTTGCACGGCGCGGCGCGGGCGGCGGTGGCCCCGGGGAGGGGGGGAGGGGAGGGACCCGGCCAGTGCGCGCCCGCCGCCCGCCTACGGTCGACGTCTCTGCGCATGCGTCGCTCGCCGCGCCTCATTGGACGATTTGAAAAAGAAACCGCCGAATTCGGCAACCCCGTGCGTGTTACCCGCGTGTGTCCCGCAACCCGTGTCCCTGTGCCTGTGCCGTGTGAACAAAACGAATACTCCTTGGATGTGTGTGTGTACAATCTGGATGTGAGTGAAAAAAGTCGCACGAAAACATTGCGGCTTCATTTAAATGAGGGCTGCATGGTGCAGAGCTGGTGCAGCGGATGAAGAGATATATCTTGGTGCGTTGACCGGGTGCAAGTTCGACGCCCGGACCTAGAGTATTTGTGTCGTTGCGGGCAAACGGTAACTATCTATTAAGTGTACCCTACACTACACAGCACAGAGCACTACAAGTTACCAGATGTGAAGGATACCACCGGGAGAGGCAGCCGGCCTCCTCTCGGGGCTGCTGCTCGGCTACTTTCTCTTTATAATTGTTGTTACAAACAAAACGTGATAATTAAATTCACACGGAGATTAGGTGCCATAACAAACATTTATTGTGTAACTCGATAAAGCTTACGAGATTCTTATAAGAATTTTTATTCAACGTTTACTTAACGCGTTTAGGTAGTTCACTTTTAGAACTGACGAGCGTTTCACCATTGACTTTATGGCTGTTCGAGGAACCGGGAGCCGGCACGTCGGCGGACGCGGGGCTCATAACTCAGCGTCGTAGGCGTTAGTTTGCGAACCCTTCCGTTACACGAGGTAACTAGTAAAGCTGGTGATAAATAGTTAAGATAATAGCCGCGGCGTGTACGAGTCCTGCTCCGGAGATAACGACCATTAACTATTCGAAAGCACAATTCACAGTGGAGTCGCGCTCGCGCTCGCGGGCCGCGCGCCCCGCCCGCCGGCGGCTGACCGCCGACCGCCGCTGCCAATTGTAATGCCTTTAACGTGTTTTGAGTCACCAAAAGAGGTAGTTTCGCTAAAGATCCTTGTTTGGAGGTATTTTTATTACATACGAACGATGACCTTTATCTGGTACTCGGTTCAAGACACGTCTCGTTTTGCTCGTGAGGTCATACGATGTTAACTTTACAGCCTGGGCCTGGGCCTAAAATCTCAAAAAAAATCAAGCACACGTCAATTTTAAAAATCAAACAAAATTAAGACAGGATTCAAAATACATAATAATAAAATTGATAAACACGAAGCTCATAAAGCACAGATTGTAGTAATAGCAAGCAATGATGCCGGTAACGAGCGTGATAGTGCCAAATGAGAGGTGAGTGCTGATCACTAGGGGATCATCATGAATGATCACCGGTGTGATCGTAATTCAGGGCTATATGGAGGCTCGCATTGAGGAAATGAATCTATTGGCGCAGATTACAGGGCTAGTTTACGAGACAGGCACGCGTAATGTACTCCGCGCGCCGGGCCGGCCGCTAGCGGGACGGCGCGGCGGCTGCGGGCAGGAGATGCATCGTAAAACATGCATAAAACTGTTGAATATGAGCTGCTGAGTTGTGGCCCGTAAGCTCCACGCACTATTAGTATTATCATAAATATTAAAATTACAACGGATTACATGAAAACTGGGTTTCCATGAAAATGTTAATACATGTCAGTTTTATTTCTTATTCTCGTAGTTCATAATAATAGGCTTAGGTGAGATGAACAGCAATAATATTTCTATTTTAATTGTCGATCAAACGCAATTATGATCCGTTCAGCAATTAGATAGGAAATCTCTCATCGTTTATGTTTCCGTTTAATCGTTTCTAACAATTGTTCTGACTCCTTGTTCCTGCGATGCCGGGTACCTTCGCTGAAGGGTTGTGATTGGCCCATAAACCTCCCGTTGTTTCAAATGGAGTGGAACTAACGCTAACGTTTCTAAATGGTGGATTGTCCGTCGAGTCGATGAGTCTACTCGAATATTGAACATATCGAATATGCCGGCTCATGCGATTCGACACACACGTGTGGAAACTGTGCGCAATCAAAATGCTCGATTTGGGTATGGCCATCATCGATAGTTATCGACTCGAAGTCACTCAAAACATTTGAATTTTGTGTCTCACTTATTATATTATTCATAGTTTTCGCGAAGTTACAATGCAATAAACCATTCAAATTTAAACCATAGTGTATGTTAAATTGATAAAGTGCTAAAAGTAACACAGTCAGGTTGTTTATAATAAGTTATCTTTCTTCAACGCGTGAATTAGTGCCTCTGATAGTATTGTTTCAGAACGGGATACTGATTCCATTTTGATATCCTTATTTAATGGTTGACAACGTTGTTGTGTAGGTGTTCCAGGTGTAGGAGATTACAATAATAGAGGATGAATGTTATCAGCTTCAGATACATATTATGACTTAAGAAAAGTGAGCTTTGTGAAGTGGAGAGTTTGCTTCAGAAACTTAATGTTTTAATGAAAATACAGGCACATCTGTATAGTTAATGCCAATGGTTAAATATGTCCAGATTCAAGCGCGAGGGTGACCGTTAGAAAGTTAATCAGCCTCTACATCAGCTTACTTGACACAATCGATGTTTCACCAACAATTATTTATTCAATAGATGCGTACAGTACAACACCATGGGAAATAGTTGCGAGGTGTCGTAACTCGTAAGCCTTCACACCGCGGCGTCTGAGATCAATTATTAGACGTTGCGATGTGATTTGGAAGCGAAATGAGCGACCTTTGATTCAGTGTAGTGTACGGAACGGAACGGTACATGTCGACTCGTTGAAACGTTGATTGATGCGAGAATAAAAACTAGTGAGGTCATTTCAATTATACAATTTTTGAGTAGCATTGTTCAGCGTACGGTTGTCTGTCTGTTTAATTGGTCGCACCTCAGTATCAGCTTTAAAAATATATATAATTTTTTAATGGTCATTGTGGTTATCAATCCTTTAATCGTTCCGTTGGTCGTCGCTCCAATCCTCACACATGAGAAATATTTGTATGCTTATCTGTTTGTTCTATCTGGAAGTCATATCAGTATATACAGATTATGCAGTGCCAATATCAGCTCTGTTAGTTTAAAAAATCTCCGTGTGTAAATAATGTCCCAAGATATTAATTCTATCGAATGCCAAGGGTCAAAAGTATCTCATAATTCTTAAATTAATGAACCAGCGCAGCGCCACACATCCGGGACACAATATATTGTATAGATCGGGCCCTGAATCAAGTTCTCAAGTGAGATGTCCGTTGATTAATCAATTAGTGTGATATATTGCAGTGGAAACCTCTGGCTCGTTATTCGGTAACTGGTTCCGTGTCCAGATATAATACACTATCATCATTAGCGTTCGTTTGAGTTAACAACTCGAATAGCCGCCCTGTTAATGTGTATTCGGAACTTCATTTAATTAATCTCATTTATTAATCTAATGAAGCGGCGGACGCTTCTGGTCATCTATCAGATGCCATATATTTAACATTTGTAATCTAAAGCTTGTGTCGGCGTGCGCCTGCGCATGTCATTGGCTGATCTAATCAGCCATTGTTATTCTCTGTCTAGCATGTGCACGCACTCTACACGCCTCGCATTCCAACATTCCTGTGTGTTGGACGATTGGTGTGCTGTAGTCGTTGAGGCCCATGACGACATGTATGATTAGGATATAATATTTATAGGTTCTTGTAAAAATTATGACCTTTCTCGTCTCACTATTAATTGACCTTATCGGTAGTATTATGAAAGTAATTACAGTATCGCAACAAGTATTTCAAAACTTCGATTAACCTCTATGACTTAACGGTTCATCTCGTTGTAGCTTTTTATTCAGACACATTTCTTGTCTGTTTCTAATAACGGTGTAAATGCTTTATTAAGTAAATATTGATCAGTAGTGATGTAATTAGACGTTTGTGTGCAAGGTGTAAGGTCGTCGCACGCGCAGGCGGGGCAGGTGCCGGTGCCCCTACTGGCCGACGCGGCGTCCCCTCTCTAGCTAGCAAGGAGTGATGTCACTGACTTTGAGCTAGGAATCAACTTGCACGTTAAAAGTTCATTAATATATACTGCCTTTAGTTCATGTTGTAACCATCTGTGTAAAGGTATATTACTTCGTGTGAGGTTTGCTCTTTTCTTACTGCCGTCTCACAAGAAGACTTTTGGCTTTACGTCACGTTTACACGTGCTAACGAAGATGTCAACCGTCTTGCCGATTGTAACGTCAAATCATTATTGTATTTATAAACCAGTCTCATTCAGTCTATGCAATCCGTTATGTTTGTACTAACTGAGCATGATTAACTCTGTAGAATTATTAATAGATTTTCCTCCAGCATTGTTTATAGTCCGTGACACTGTCAAAGGGAATCCCTTCAAAGGTACCGCGCTGTTTTGACATTTGACAGCACATGTGTTATCCCCTAGCTCCGTCTTGTCCCTGCGCTGCGCACACGCATGCATTGTTTACGTTCGCGCCCGGCCGCGACACCGCGCGCTAATGCAACGGCAAACCGACTCGTAAGACTTTTTCTTTCATTTCAAATATTTACTCGGAGCTAACATATTACCAGATGATTTCTTTGGAACTACAAATATTTGGGGCTGCCCGGGACACGAGGTGTAACTCAATCGTACGGTAACGGAAATATGCATATCGACGAGATAGATTCATAATGGAGTTGGTGTTTGTTATTTGCTTACTCCAGATATTTGTTAACACGCCCAATAGAGTACTATGCTTGAGTACACGCTCATTTCTCGGAGACTGAAAATGAAGAATACAATAGTTCAGTAACATTTTTTTTTATTAAAACAAATATAACACAATTTATTCTATTTATAATCTCTGGTAACTGTAATTTAAGTGGCAGTGGCTCACCTTAATAATAAATAGCCGACTGGACGCATCTAATGTTTACTATAGGTACTATTAAATTTTTATCTATATACAATTACACTTAACTATAATTTAGAACACACATCACATTCCATTAATTGCCACGATGATTTTAAGTATCTACTAAAATTGTTCTTCTTTACAAAAATTTATTTTATGATTAGATACGAGATGCTATGATATTCCAATAGTTTCTTTTTCATCGAGTTAATATCCGATTTTTATGACATTTCAAAAATGACAACAACTATGCGATTTTAGTAGTATCAGAGATTAAGCTCTTTGCAGTCTCCATGATTTCCATTTCCTTCTTAAGCAGTGGTTTCTTCCCTATCATCTCTGCTTCGGCCACGGTGTCTGGCAACTCGGTGTTAGCAGTTTCTGGTATGAGCAGGGTCAGGGCGCCCGCCAGGAGTGAGAATACACCAAAGATGAACGTTGGTAATCCGGACCATATAGATATCTGTGTAGGATAATTAATAAATAAATCGATCGTTTTTGGCAGAGCCGGATTGAGCAAGCGCGGGGCCTCTAGCAATTGCTAATCTTGCTACGTGGTTAATCCGGCATTCGTCTTAGGATCATCTGATCAAGTTTGCATCTACTTAAGTAAAAGAGCGTCAAGGAAAGTGTGTTACCAGCAAGGGTGTCTGCGGCGCGATCAGGGAGCCCACCCGGCCGACGGACGAGCAGATGGAGTGCATGGAGTTGCGCGTGTACGTGGGGAACAGCTCCGACGTGTACATGTACACGATGTTGTACGAGAACGTCGCCAGCGTCTCGAACGCCAAGATCAGGACCAGGCCCAGCCACGCGTAGCCTGCAAGTTGTATGACATTCTCGATAAATAATGATGGAAATAAACATCATGAGACATTATTTACACGGCCAATCTGATTTCGAAATAAGCACAACCAATTATAATGATTAATTACACAACAGAAGTAAAATTGGCACACACTGAACGGGTTGGTCATAAGATAAGTGTTTATATTGTTGAGCTGAAAGTATCAAAATAATGTCCTCGAACTATAGTAAATTACATCACAAACCAAGTGTCATACCTTTTGGAACGAACGGTTGAGAGATACAGAAAATTCCCCCAATAATGAATGATATTATCAATGGAATTTTCCGCTTGTATTTAGACAGTGCGAGCCAGTACAGCACGTTCGACGGAATATCCATCATCATCAGTAGAGCAAAGTTCACATATTTGTTCCCGTCGATGAACACCGCGCCGATCATCATCCCGTAGTTGATCAGCGTGATGGTAAACCACCACACCATGCACACCAGGAACCTCTGCATCATGATCCTCGATTTAAAAGTCTTGATTAGAAGCTTAATGTCACTGAACTCTGTAGACTTCGTTTCCTCATCGATGTACTCCAATTTGTTTAACGTCCTCTTGTCTATTGTCACGCAGTTCCTATCTGCTATCTTCTGTATCAGTTGTATTGCTTTGTCTCTCTTTCCTTTGCTGAATAGCCACCTGATGCTCTCGTCGAGGAGGAAGGAGTATGCGAGTATAAGTAGTGTCGGGGCGTAGATGACTCTGAGGAAACTCCTCCAGTAGGGAACGGCCCACGCGATGAACGGCATCACGATGAGGCCGATCGTGTAGCAATTCAGCAAGATCATTTGGAACAGGACAGCCCGTTTCTTCTCAACAATCTCGATACCTAAATAGTAAAGCGGATAATTAATACATTCGCTCCAATAACTACTGAACTGGTTTGTTCGCTTGTCACACTTTAATTGCCAGAAAATGAATTCGTTAAGAAGATTGAATACGAATATTTTTTTATTATTAATGTTACTTATTATGAGTTGAGTTGCGACAAATAGTCGTTTTGAACACGTTTATAGAACTTGTTTTGCAACCATTGGCCGGTTCATGTCAAATGTCTGCGTCTGGGGTAACATTTGTGAGCGTAATTCGAGTGTGTATTTATTTTGACCTTGTTGACACCTAAAGGCATTTCAGACTGCATAACTAGATTACTAACTCTGTTAAAGCAGGCAGGTAAATAAATTGGTCGACAATTGCCTATGTCCCCATTACCCTCGATCTTGATACCGTATTTTGAAGTTAGTATTAAAATATCACTTACTCAACATGAACATGGGAGACAAGGCGTCTCCAATGGCGGCCTCTAGCGTCTCCAGCACCACATATACCCAGAAAGAAGTGGAGAAGCTCTTGGCAAGCCCGAGAACTGCGCCCATGGTACCGGCGAACACCGCTGCTGTTTTCCGACCCCATCTGGAAATGTGGAAAATAAATTGATACTAAAGAGTGAGATCACCTTGGAAGAGAGATACGCAGGATAGTTGTTTCTGCAAATGCAATGACTTGCCTGACGGTACCCGCGATGAAATTACTTCTATAGCAGGAGAGCGTTATCTCCTGACGTCAATATCCGGTGATAGTGTAACGACCATCTTTTTCTTCTTCAGTTCTAATGAGTAAATCAGTTTAATTGTAAGTCGTGGTGCTAAATTACGCAAAGCGAGGAGTCATTACCTCGAAGTACAGATAAGAGCAGTTAAATGGTAATTAACAAATACATGTGTCGCGGTCTCGCCCGCCGCTTAATTTATGTGCTTATCTGTACACTTTGCAATTTAGCACTCATTAACATTTACATTATTGAAATAAGTAGATGCACGTGAGCTTGTCTCTTGGGGTTGGACTCTGCGCCGGTGGATACAATATTTGTTGCAGTTTTTATGCATCTCAAAAAGTCGGAATTCTCAATTCGACGCGAGTTATGAAATGCAAATGTTTTACGTCCGTCAGACTAGATCTTGAAATTCTAAACTTTTCGAAGTTATACGAAAAGTTATAATTATAAGCTATATTAAAATATGATTAATATGCGATGCAGGTAATGTTGGATACTAGGATATTTTTCTAGTATAGTGGCTAACTATGTATTAATAAGACAAGCGTGATCAACAAATAAATAAGGCGATATTCTTTGTTAAAAACAATAAATAAATATTACCTGTCAGAGATCTGTCCCTGCACGAGCAGCCCCAGCATGTTGCCGAAGCTGTGCGCGGTACCCACCAGTGTCGGCTTCCACTCCTCGCACGCCAGGCCGAACTGAACAAAAACAAATGCATTATTGTTTCATAGCGAGTAATAATGACTGGGAGGTTAGCAACCCTACTCCACGGTTTACCCACTTTCCCGGTGATTTCGTTGAACTTTTGACGTGACAACGTCTTATAAATTGGTTTGCCGGGTGACACTTCAAGAAACTGCGTTACGCTCCGCTCACGTAACGTGACGTTATGTTTTAAATTGTTACTATTATTTCATCCTTCTTCCTACTATACGAATGAATATTCACATTAAAATTATTTTACCACTCAAAGTCGTTGTCACGTAAAACTTTCGCCCGTATACCGACTTTACAGGCAACCAATTTTTTTTCATTTTGTTTACTATGCGCATCTCATTTGGACTATAAAGATCTTGCAAGGACCAAAAATACCCAAATCGGTTTTCTATTTATTCGTAACTATCTTTTTACTTCTTTACATACGTCTGAAACGTGACGATGAAGAAATGTCACCTAGAGTCGAAAATGTTCAGAATACTTAAAGTCCGTAAAGCATTTAAAGTCTCTAGCATCATTTAAGTGTGTTGACAGTCTATGAACATTAACAATACAGTCAAGTCGCATGTGGCTGTAATTTCACGTAACTACTAGTTATATCCTAGCTTTATCCTAGCAGTATCCTAGCTTATATAATACTAATGGTAGCCTAGCGTATCTCAACTTGACCCGAGTCGAGGACCGGTCGGGCTGGTGTCGCTCCCCGCTCGTCGCATCGCTGCAAAAAATATGCTAATCCACATCTATCTACACTACATCGAACAACATCTCCTACAAGTATTTGATCAAGACTCACTCATCAAATGTCATTGAACAAAAACACTGAAGTTTCCGCAAAGTTATTTTCTCACTTTATGTCGTTGTGAAATAATGTGTCATATTGTTAATACCATTAGAATAAAGCTTCTTTGTGTTACGTTTTAGTTTTAATCTTTATTATCTTACTTTCATATTAATACATATAAGATATTCGTGGTACTTATTATGACCATAGTTCGGAGAGCAATAATTTACAAAGCTACATAAGTAACTGTCAAAATTAAATCAATTAAGGGATGTAAGGGGGCATATCTACCATCCATATGCGCCAAGCCAACCTCACCTGCACGCGGTACATCCTGCCGAATAGCGAACGAGGCTCTGGCGACCGATTAATGGCGGTATAACCATTCAAATCTGCGTAGCAAAATGCCACAGACCGATGACGGGCAGCAGCTTCGTCGGTGCGAGTAGCTACGCTCTGCGATCGCCAACCCGCATGCCCAGCGTGGCGATTATGGGCAAAACCCTCATGGCAAGCCAAATCCAATCACGGCCCCCAGTTCCCGGCCACCCTGCTATTCCTGATCACGGTGGCGGTCACGGTAACGGCAGGGTTGGGGGTGCGAAGAATCCCCGGGCTACGGATGGCCACCAAAAACATTTGACCTTGGCAACGTATAATGGACGCACGTTACGGCTTGACGATCACCTGGCGCAACTCGAAGAGGAACTGGGAAGGATAAGGTGGCACGTTCTGGGGCTGTGTGAAGTCCGAAGAGAGGGGGAGGACACAATCACATTGGAGTCAGGCCACCTTATGTACTACCATGAGGGAGACCAGCTGTCCCAAGGTGGAGTCGGGTTCCTGGTAAACAAGACTCTCCGTGACAACGTTGTAGAGATTTCCAGTGTGTCGAGCAGGGTAGCGTACCTTGTTATAAACCTAAACAAGAGGTATAACCTCAAGGTGGTACAGGTTTACGCACCGACCTCAACACACTCGGATGATGAAGTGGAGGCTATGTACGAGGATATTTCCAAAGCCTTGCACTTCACCACTAAGGCCCACTACAACGTTGTCATGGGGGATTTCAACGCTAAAGTGGGAGTACAAAATTGCAGCGAATCGGTAGTAGGATCCCACGGGTTTGGCAGCAGAAATCATAGGGGGCAGATGCTTGTCAACTTCCTAGAAAAAGAGGGTCTCTTTTTGATGAACTCATTCTTTGAGAAACGGCCTCACAGGAAGTGGACATGGCAGAGCCCGGACACTATGACTAGAAATGAGATAGACTTCATCATAGCGGACAAAAGGCACATATTCAGAGATGTCTCGGTGATCAACAGGTTTAACACCGGAAGCGATCACAGACTGGTCCGAGGCTCTCTGAATATTGACCTAAAGCTTGAGAGATCCCGCTTGATGAAGTCTAGGCTCCGACCTAGCATGCTCCAAACTGCAGTGGGATCTGAAATGTTTCAGACCAAACTGGAAAACCGATTTGCTGCCATGGAAACCACAAGTGACGTTGACCAGGCGCTTGACAACGTGGTAGAAATTCTCAGGGAAGAAGGTACGAGATTTTGCAAGATGCGACACGCAGGCAGGAAGTCGAAACTTTCGGAGGAGACTCTGGCCCTAATGACGAAACGACGTGAAAATCCACCCGGCACTTCGTCAGAATATACGGCTCTCAATAAACTGATAAGGAAGCTGGTACGACGCGACCTCCGACGCTCAAACACACTCACCATAGAGAGAGCGATCGAGCAAAATCGGGGGTCGAAAGTGTTCGTCCAGTCCTTAGGGAGAAGCCACCTGACGAAGCTGACCACATCTTGTGGAAACGTCGTCGTTTCGAGGTCGGAGGTTCTTGCGGAAGTTGAAGACTTCTATGGTCGGCTATACGAGTCGCATGCATCTCGACCTGACACCGAAACTGGGGATTCTAGAGCCACTTTGACCCGCCACTTCACTGAGGACCTGCCAGAAATCAGCCTAGACGAGATTTCGGCGGCTCTTAGGCAGCTTAAAAATGGAAAAGCCCCTGGGGAGGATGGAATTACGACTGAACTCCTAAAGGCGGGAGCAGCTCCAGTCCTAAAGGAGCTTCAGGTCCTTTTCAATTCTGTCCTCTTCTCAGGGAGAACTCCAGAGGCATGGCATAGGAGTGTGGTCATTCTTTTCTTCAAAAAGGGTGACAAGACCCTATTGAAGAATTATCGACCCATCTCACTCCTGAGCCATGTCTATAAGCTGTTTTCGAGAGTCGTCACAAACCGTCTCGCGAGAAGACTCGACGAGTTTCAGCCACCGGAGCAGGCCGGTTTTCGAGGAGGATATAGCACCATCGACCACATCCACACAGTGCGGCAGATTATACAGAAGTCCGAAGAGTATAATCGGCCCCTGTGTTTAGCATTTGTGGACTACGAGAAGGCTTTTGACTCCATCGAGACCTGGTCTGTTCTGGAGTCTCTGCAACGATGCCAAGTTGACTGGCGATATATCCAAGTGTTGAGATGTATGTATGAAGCCGCGACGATGACCGTCCAAATCCAGAACCAGCAGACGAAACACATCCACCTGCGTCGAGGGGTGCGACAAGGTGATGTCATATCACCAAAATTGTTCACCAACGCACTGGAGGATGTGTTTAAGACGTTTGACTGGAGAAGACGGGGCATCAACATAAACGGGGAGTACATCTCTCACTTGCGATTTGCAGATGACATCGTCATTATGGCTGAATCGTTGCAAGAGCTACAACAGATGCTGAGCAGCCTTGCTGAATCTTCTCTACACATCGGTCTCCGGATGAACTTGGATAAAACCAAGATAATGTTTAACAAACATGTTACTCCGGAACCGACAGTTGTAAATGGCGATACTCTCGAAGTTGTTCAAGAATATGTTTACCTCGGGCAAACATTGCAATTAGGTAAAAACAACTTCGAGAGGGAAGCAAACAGAAGAATTCAGCTGGGCTGGGCAGCGTTTGGAAAGCTGCGTCGAGTTTTCTCGTCACCTATACCACAGAGCCTAAAGACTAAGGTCTACAATCAGTGCGTCCTACCAGTAATGATATACGGAGCCGAGACGTGGACACTCACGGTAAGGCTGGTCCATACTTTTAAGGTCGCTCAGCGGGCTATGGAAAGGGCTATGCTCGGAGTCTCTCTGAAGGATCGAATACCAAATAAGGTGATCCGACAGAGAACCAGAGTAACCGACATAGCCCTTAAGATAAGCAAGCTGAAGTGGCAATGGGCCGGCCATATTAGCCGTAGAACCGATGACCGTTGGGGTAAGCGGGTTCTTGAGTGGAGACCGCGAATCGGCAAACGTGATGTAGGACGCCCTAAGGCCAGGTGGTCGGACGATATCTCCAAGGTGGCGGGGAAAAATTGGATGGGAAAGGCCAAGGATCGAGCCCAATGGCGTGCGCTGGAGGAGGCCTATGTTCAGCAGTGGACCCGGATAGGCTGATGATGAAGGCCCTTCATATTAGGACGGTCAAAACGAATGCTACCACTGCATGTACTGGTGCGGAAGTCAGCGTTTAAGATGATGTCTGTTTCTTCCCATTAAATATGTTGTAAAGCTTCTAAGAACGTCATTATGCATGATCATGCTTTCACTCTATTGTCTCGTGTTGCGGAACATCTGATTGTTTCCTTATCCGTTAATTGAAATACAAATATGCGTAATACACTTCTTCGTAACGTTTACTTATTTATTTAGACTTATTTAGTATTGATTTTGTCTTAAACTATGATAAGAAAGATATACAAAATGATATGGACATGACAGTCCGAGATTTTGAAGCATTTAGTAGGTAAGTATAAATAAATCTATATATTAAAATGAACGTATTCGCCAGGATGGCGGAGAGTAATCACTACATATGTCTTCTTAAATCTTTAAAACTACGCAACGGATTTTCATGCGGAGTGATTCAAGCGGAAAGTTTTTATATACAGTAAAAGTTCCTTATTCACGGTTTCTTTATTCGCGTTTTCATTATTCGCGGGTAAAAAAATTGCAACCCAGTTTCTGTATTCGCGGCTAAAAATTTCACTATTCGCGGATGCAATCGGTACCTAAACAGAAACGGATTCGGTTTCGTTTAAAGTGTCGGCGTTCTTTAAGTACTGCCGGCACGCGCCGCATCGGCGTTTACAAAGGACGTAACCGAGTGCCTTACTGCGACTAAATAAAAGCCATTCTTGAATGCCACCGTCACTATTTTGCTTTGTCTTTTGATAAACGCCGCCTTTGGCACGATTGGTGTTGTATATGTAGTTTCAACTCGTCATTTGATGCAAATATTTTCAATGAGTAACACGCGACTTCTTCTTTGTAATTAATTTAAAATTTCGAAACTAACTTAAAAAATCTGAGTGAAGGTTTACGTAGGGCAAATGATCTTTGTGATTTCTTTGTGAATATTGATCCATCTATGGAAAGGAGCCTTATTTTTAAACGGCAAATTATTGATGCTACAGCTCAATATCAATCAGAATTTAATGACCTCTTAAAAGCAGTAAAGCAAGAAAAAAATTACTAAATTCTTTAAACCCTTGCCTAAATCTGACGAAAATGATTTATTTTAATTTAGAATTTAGCAATAAATTTATATTATTTTCATACATATTGGTTTCATTTTGGTACCTTGGAACGTATCCCCTATAATTCCATACTAATTACCATTCCATATTCGCGGTTTCTGTATTCGCGGCATATTTACGGACCGTATACCCCGCGAATAAGGAGCTTTTACTGTACAATTCATGCATTATAATTATGTTAGAGAAACACTGTCAATTTTGGAGGTTTCTAATGTGTTGTGTAAGCATTGCACCCGTGCGAAGCCGGGGTGGGTCGCTAGTAAAGGATAATTTATTCATCCCGGGAACAGATTGTTTGTTTAAAAATGCAGGTAAACCAGCATGTCAATCATACTGTTTTAAATAAATAGTTCAGATTAGAATATAACCACGAGTAAATTAGGCTTGTCAAGTCGTGTGCTGGTTTACTTCGACGTTACAGAGTCACGCACGAAAGATAAATTCTATTTTATTGTTTAACGGCACTTATTTAACTAGTTTATTTTATTGATAGTTACCACGTGCATTGATCAATAAAACTACGTCAATCCACCTGCATGGAAAGTTAATAAAAAGGTTATAATTTTTTATTAAGTCGACGATCTCTAGAAGGCTGTATTTTTGGAGCTTTAGTCTTCATGTATGTTTCAAATGGCATTTTAGTTGCAAGTAGAGTTATGCTAATTCTTACTAACCTCAGCAACAAAGCTATTAGGTATATCGTAGACCCACTCCGTGCACTCCACACTAGAGCTGGAGTTGAAGGTCCCGCAGCCATGGCCTTCGTTCGGGTACCTTCGGCACTGCTTCACCGAATCCTCGTTAATGTCCGGAGACGACTGGTTCAGCCACGACACCGGGAAGGTTGCATTTGCGTCGTCACAGTAAGGAATCTTGCATCTGGAATTGAGTTGTATGAAATAAAAAATTATAGTTTCTAGATGCTGTTTCTAGTAGCTGGTCATATATTCCCCAGTTTAACATACGAATTTGTACTGTATTTTTCGGGCACAAAGGTCTGTATCAGGTCGCTAATTATTACTTGATCAAATACCTGACCTGTAGTTAACATCCTCCACAGCGAACACATAGTTGACGTTGTACATGGAGTTGGTGGCGTACACCAGCGCCAACATGCACATGGTCACCAGCTGGTGTTTGCCAAACGCCCCGAGTTGGCCCAACACCTCATCCAAGTGAACCGCTTTACCATCGTTTAAATCTGCCATGGTCTTTAATTCCAAATCAATTTTCACCACGATTTTTGCCTTTGAATTTATCTGTATTTGAATCTTCCAAGGTGACTCTTTAGATCATTAAGTTTCAAAGCTGCCACGAGCTTACTCCAAACTCATTTCAGAGTAGTATAGTTCAGCCGTTGAACCAGTAGTATACTCTTCACCATCACTGATCTTTGCTTCCCAGAATGACACTTAACAATGACAGGTAGAACGTGTGTCTCCTTTCAGAACAGTTACATGAATGAAAACTGTACTTCCTTTCACGTATCTTTATTTCGTCTTCTACGTCAAGTTTATAGTGTAACTGATAAATTTTTATTTGCAGTTAATTTATGTTCATGATAACAATGTCAGATGTACGTGTATGTATGTTTGTGCTTCATGCTCGGAGCATCGCGTCCAATTAGGTGGAAAATAGTATATTAGAAAATTGGTGCATTTAATTCGGTTGCACGGCTTTGACGAGAATAATGTTTATTCTTTGACATTGGTAACAAATCTCACGTGTTAAACTACGTGTGTGGTAGATGCCCACGTCTGTCCGTTGGTCAGGAGCTCGCGGGACTCTGGCAACACTGGGTGACATGTTGAGACGGTGTTACTCTTGCAAATGTAAAGCAGCTTAAGTGAATGATTTGTTTGTAAGATGTTAGCTCTGCGTCCACATATTTGGTTAAGCTAACAATATGATAAAATGTTTGTCTATTAGATATTTTTGCTTCGAGTATAGAGTGAACCAAAGTTATCTGCATACTATGAGAAGGCTCCGGGCACTGTTCAACCACCGCGGTATATTATCTTCAAATAAATTCTATATCTTGGGACTCCTTGGCATGAATATCAATTAGTTTGAACCAGTTATTCTACATATCATCATTTCGATGTAATCAGTCTAGCTGGCAATTAAGAATGGTAATGTAGTAGGTATATGCAAACATTTTCAGTAAGTACTGATAAAATTGTTAATGATGTTAATTAAATATTGTATGCGTATCTTAGGTAATGGATTTACCTTAAATGTTTAAGAAGTAATATTTTACTCTACATTACCATCGCATCAGCTGTTCCCACTATTAAAAAAAAACTGTGTATATTTCGCCAGACTTAATCTCATAATAATTGCGATGCTGGCGGTATTCTCAGCTATGTAGCATTTTTTATTTATAAAAGAAGCCTTATGTATTTATTATACAGAACTTAATATTTGTTTCTGTAATGCGTTAAATTAAAACAGAAGATACACTATTTGGACTATTCCATATCGTGCGGCACTGTCAGTGGGAGGTTATCCTAACCAGCGCCACCCACCAGTTGGCGACAGGAACAAAGAGTTTAGCTTCTCGCCCATTACGTGAGGCACGAGCTCTGTGTTGTGTACACGTGCCGGAGCCTCGGGCTCCTAGTTGGCCTATAGATACGGAATGTGATATCAACTAAGACTGTAATTGCTGCTTTGACAACTTGTCCGGAAGGGGGGTTAGTCCCGTCAGCTTGACAGCTGTTTGTCATCATACTGGTCACTGCCTATGCACTATTTCGACTGTGCATATGTTTACAGGAAGAATTTTACAGAAAATGCATATATAATATGAAAGATTGCCCGCGTTCATAATTTTATTCTAATAATTATAAATCTACCAAGGATGATCTCAACAAACGACACGTCTCATTTGCTTGAAATATCATCCTTTAATTATACCTAATAATGAGGTAGATATTGTTTTTATGGGGCTATCACTAAGACTACTGATCAAATACAGAAAAATATCTCATTATTAGAAATCTTTTATATATCAAAATCGTATAGATTACTTTTTCATCCCGATATAATCATACGATCTTTCGGAACCTCTCAAAGGACAAGCCGTTTAAATATTTATGCAAATGATTGGAATAAGATATCGTTTTTATGCGTCGAAGTAGCCATTTCAACATGTGTCACGTGAATACAAATACCCCATCAAATCATTAAGGGTACAATTCAGAGGCAGTTCTTTCAATATCATTTAGTTCCCTAGTACCTACCTACCTAGTGGACATACAGTTTACAGTAACTGCTTGTAATTTTTATTCCTTTCGTAGTTTTTAATGGCGAATCGAATAAAGATTCGTATCTATTGATGTAATATAAGGATATTGCTGTTGCATTCAATATGTTTTTATAGATTAAAGATCTTATTTACAGATTATATTACCACTGCTACTACTATTTCCAGTAAAACAATTTATATTGCATTTCAAATAGGTTATTTATGTTCAAATCATTTCACTATTATAAGTTTCTTCACTATAATTTATTAAGGTCTTGTGTATATTAGCCCGTGCAAAGCTTGGGCGGGTGACAAGTAGTCTCTGTAAGATTGTAATACATAACTTCACAACAATGATAGAGAAAGATTTTGCGCTCACATTTTAAAATTTAAGCCTAACATTGATTTATAAAAATATTATATTCAAATGTTTTCTTACTGTCAATTCTAAGGGAGGAGCACTGCTTATCCTAAGCTACAGGGTTTTACCCTATTTTAGGAAGTAGATTCTCATTTATTTTTATGTAGTTTTAAGGATTTCATGTAAAAATGGGTTCAATGTTAATTTTACTTTTTTTTCTGGAAATAAACCATTTGTATTTGTATTTGTAATGATAAAAGAAATGTGTAAATTATTATCAACGTTTTTGGTCAACATTATGTAACCAAAAGCCTACAATAAACTAAATAGTTCAAATAAAGTCATATATTAATAACTAGCTGCCTCCCCGCGGTTTTACCCGCGTAGTTCCCGTTCCCGTGGGAATACAGGGATAAAATATAGCCTATGTTACTCGGGGATAATGTAGCTTTCCAAAGGTGAAATAATTTTTGAAATCGGTCCAGTAGTTTCGGAGCCTATTCATTACAAACAAACAAACAAACAAACAAACAAACAAACAAACAAACAAACAAACAAATCTTTCCTCTTTATAATATTAGTATAGATAATAATAATAATTTTGTTTATTTTGACAACTGAGGCCCACTTGTTAGTATTACAATATTTTCTTAAAAACTATGTTAGTAACTCAAAAAAATAGTGTTAACTAAAAAATAGAGTTAATAGGTTGAACAAAAATATTCATTTACAATTTCTACACACCATTGTGTCTATAGCACGCTTTAATCTTACCAAATCCTTCATGACGTTTGTTTGTATTTATCGTGATGATTTAAATGAGTTATTTGTTTGCTATATTTTGTTCGTTTTGTGAGCTCACCCGTCCTGAGTGATATTTGCGTCATTACTCACAAGATGAGATAAGTAGCGTTCTGTAGGAGGCTCCCGCTCCCGACTCCTCAGCAGGTAAAACTTAACGATAATGTCCTTCCTTCTGTTACTTTATTTTGTATCACTACTTGATTAATGAACTTGTGATACCAACAGTGTTATTGCACATCGCCATGTAAACAGTAAATAGTTTTTTTATAGTTGAACGGATGTCCTTTCGATATTTTTTACACCAACTTATATTATTGTAACGAGTCTAGAGTGAATATCGCGGTAGAGAGTATGTATTATAGTTTTGATTGTCACTTAAAATCAATACGACGATATTTAAAACTGGCAAAAAGCGATGTCTTAACATCTAAATTGTACAAATAATAATAAATATCCTAGTACATTTATCACACACGGCCAATCTGATTTCAAAGTAAGCTTCAAAGTGAGCTTGCGTCATGGTAACCAGATAGCTGATATACTACGTTTTTAATACCTACATACTTATATAGATATTTACATCCAGACACAGAACAAACAGACATATTCATGCATACAAATGTTTGTCCTGGGTGGGAATCGAACCCACGACCCGCGGCTTGAGAGTCAGGGTCACTAACCACAAAGCCAACCGGGCTGTAATTGATGGAGCAGTGATTACCTTCCAACCCTCAATCGAGGCCCTGGCCCTGGGAGTCATTCATCACGGCGTATTGAGATGTCTCGTGATTATACGTTACTGAGTCGTTAGCCGGCGATCAATGTTTGATTGATCTACAATAATCTACTTGTTGTGGATTAGCTACTGCTGATGAGACAAATCTGTTCATAGAAGTCTTGTTATTTATATCAAGCACTTGATTCCATGATTCCATGAATCGCTAATGTCTTGTCTACCCTGACACATGAGGTTGTCAAGCCTGTAGTTTTACAGAATCTTACCTTACGAAAGTCGAAAGTTTAGCTGCAGCTTTAACGAGCTTAGACGCTTTAGTTCTTCAGATTTCCGTTCATTAAACGACCCTACATCTTCACATAGTGAAGTACTCATCCTTATTCTCGGCTGTCGGGCAAAAACATCGAGATTATGATGAATGCCTTCTTGCATCACAATATCATAATTATCTGGGATGCAAATAATGAAAGCATTTGATGGCATTTCCGTTTCGACTTACTGCGACCTAAGTATGTAGATAAATACTCTTTAGACGACTGTATGTAACTGTTGTATTGTAAACAGAGCTCCTGTGTACTCTTATCTTTACCTCTTACAAGAATCTGTCTTGTTTATTTACCCGCGTTTTAAACGGTAGGTATATTATTCCGGTTTCTATTGCGTTTTCTTTTTGTTAAATTTAGTTGCACGATTTATTACAAATATTACTAAACATTTTTATGATGAATGATTCTCTAACTACATAATTTTAAATTGAGGATGTTTGTAAATCAAGTAACTTATAAATTATGATGTTACTTTCATGTTTGGTTTTATTTTCACTGCAATTCCACACGTATTTATTTCAAGATACATGCATAAAGCCGAAATTTGTTTACAAAAAGCTATTTACTTGTACATCTGGCGTCCGTATTTCCTGTATTTTATTCCAATTCTACTTTCTTCCACGTGTTATGCAATGTTGCAGTAATTTTTTACCACTGTATGTACTTAAAGAGAAGAGTTGACGGCATGTTTACACAAAATGTGTTGGTTTTGTTTGAGTAGTTGTTTTGAGACGAGGCAGGCTTTGCTTCTTGCTACGGTAGATAAAAATGTATCATTTGAAGAAATACTTTATATAAAAAATTGTTTGTACGTTCTAGTACAAGAGACTCGCTAGGGTCTGCTGGGGTCAAGCGGCCGGCCTTGCAGCGCCCTTCGCGTCCCCTGCGCCCGCGCACCACGCGCGCATTTGCATATTTGTACGGCCGTACGGGCGCGAGGCGACGTAACGGTCAAGGCGCATTGTTTTCTTCATCGAGCATGTGTTTTCTTTAACCATTGTGCACTTGACGCCTGGCGCTTGCTGGCTTTGTTTGTTGTTACGGCTACCTGCGCAATGGCGATTTTAGGATTATCATTGATGAATGTATTGTTGTACATATATTCTTAATATACCTATGTGTGTGTTTGTTCAAGGCATGAGTCATTAACTTCATAAAATGGAATGAATGCTATGAATATTTTGTGGGTTTATTAACGCCTATATTTACTTGGCTAATAATTGGTTAAAAATGTTGGAGCGTGAAAATATCAGCGGTAGGCTTTAATGGTGATGAAGCGTCGCGGTCTCCGGTCGCCGGTCGCGAGGTGGTCACGTGGTCACGTGGTCCGGTGGTCACGTGGTCGTCATTACGGTTCATTTTACGCTCGACGCGGTTCGCACACCGTGAAATAGAATAAATTCATCTGCGGACCACAAATTAGTCGCTACGTTTTGGGGGCTCGTACGGTTTTGAAGTAAGAGAAAAGTTGTCTTTTTTTTAAACCACTTTAAGTATTTTTCTTAAACCACTGCAATTTCAAAATGATATCACAAATTCTTATTTATACATATTTTGGCATGGTGGTAAGCGACCTACACTCAGGCAGTTTACTATATCATTTATTCTTTATCACATTGTAAATTGCAAATTAAACAACATTAATAAAGGCCATAAAAACGGAAGATTTAATAAAGCATACAGAACCACAATACCAATAAAATAAATCATGATTCTAAATCAAGTGTGACTTCTCACGGCTCACACCGCGGGCCTCCATAAAAACGTGAACAAACACAGCGACACTAGTTGCCGCCCGCGCCCGCCACCGCTTCCGTACCCGCCGATAAAATGCTGATAAACTTGGCTTCATCATCAGCTCATATGGACGCTGATAACCAATAATGTGCTAACCCTCATAAACTTGGTTTTGAGAATGAGATAATGTGATGTATGGGATTTACGACTTTTTGTATCATATAAATCCATTTTTTATGTACTTTTATGTTTTAGATGACTTGAAACACTTTTGTAGGATGTTATAATAATGCATCTAAAAATATATCAAAATCTTTGTTTTCGACCTTTGTGGGTTGACACATTATTCCTTATCAGCATCCACATACGTCTCCACTGTAGGAACACGTGCCTCCCTTAACAACGATGTCTTAGGACATTAGTGCACCACTCGACCCGCATATTGAGAATTGGCGGACTTCACATATCTCGGTCTTGCAGGTTTCCTTCACCGCAAGCCAGTGAATCCGTACGTAAGTTTTAAAACTCAGAGAAACGGGGAGTTGAACCTGCTCATGATGTGAGTCGGTGCGTTTCCAACTGAGGCAATGGCTTCAACAACTTGGAATAACACCTGCCTATTGTGACGTGCAACTATTACACGCAAACTTAGATTACATTTGAAATTCAAAAGAGTTTCTCGACTGTTGGCATGACCATAAACAATTTAGATGGACAAAAAACTGACATTGTTAATTTGATATTGAACGCTTGCGTAGTGGAATGGAGATCATTTCGAGTTTGATTATGGGATCAAAGTTGAAATTGCAATCGTCTATTTTTACCGCCGTGTTTGAGAAAAGAAAAGTTTTGGATTTATCTGCACATCTTTTAAAATTTTGATTGTGGCTCAATTAATGTAGCTTCATCATCACTACATACCTATTATAAAACAAAGTCGCTTTCCGATGTCTGTCCCTGTCTTCTTAAATATTTAAAACTACGCAACGGATTTTGATTCGTTTTTTTTTAATACATAGACTGATTCAAGAGGAAGGTTTTTATATACAATACATGCATAATACCTATGCTAGAGAAACACTGTCAATTTTGCTGGTTACTAATGTGATGTATAAGCATTAACTGGGGCGGGTCGCTAGTCTATACTAATATTATAAAGAGGAAAGATTTGTTTGTTTGTTTGTTTGTTTGTTTGTTTGTTTGTTTGTTTGTTTGTTTGTTTGTTTGTTTGTTTGTTTGTAATGAATAGGCTCCGAAACTACTGGACCGATTTCAAAAATTATTTCACCTTTGGAAAGCTACATTATCCCCGAGTAACATAGGCTATATTTTATCCCTGTATTCCCACGTGAACGGGAACTACGCGGGCAAAACCGCGGGGAGGCAGCTAGTTTAGTATAATTTGGGAAAAAAATTGAGACTGTTGAGTAAAATAGGGAAATTAAAAACGCTCGTGACTTGTAATCCAAATGCAAAAAGATTGATGGAACAACAATTACTCTGCTACCTTTCTCCAGTTTAGTTGTGTTGTGTTGTGAGGGGCCTCGCGCCGCACCGCGTCGCATGTAATATGTTAAAGCCTGTTAATAGGATATTGTGAACACAAAGCGATTGTCGGATCACTGCGCCGCCATTGTGGTCCCGCGGCACATTGTGTGTGGTGGCCCAACTGTGGGCCCACTAAAAATAACCCACTGCCGGCATTCATGGAAATTGGACCGTGAAGACTGTCAATTCACATTAGCGATCAGATTTGGGGTTTGTCAAAAAATGTTCATATAGCAACCAACCGGCGTGAATACCATTGTAGAGTTATGTAAAAAAATATCAACACATACGCCTTTAGTCTGTTTCGTTGCTTGAACTATTGTGCCTAAAAGACAGTGTTTCGATGATCTACGGATTTTTGTATTATATTTACTGGTATTTATTATTTAACCAATGGCTATATATATTTATAATTTAGTGCTACCATGTACACTAGTGTGAATCGATGCTGAAATAGCCTCAAAGGTTAATGTCACTTCAGTTGTCATGATATAACAATCAGCAAACATGACGTTTTGCTACGTTTAAAACAGATTTGTGACCTCGGTATCTTTTGCTATGACCAGTTGAAATTAAATATAGTAAAATAAATTAAAATAGGTCTTCACAGGCACATGAATCGTCTCTAATGCTCGGTTCAGAAGGTTGCTTTTGTAGTAGGTAATAACCACAGCAATTACTCTATTCAAAACAAGTTTTTAAATTTCTTTTACAATAATACATGCTCGATGGTCCTGCTGGAGCGAGCTCTATTGTTTTTTTTTTATTTTCCAATCAGCTTCATTCAAAGACCCTAATATCATATTTTGTATGCGTTGTTTCACTTTCTCCAAGTGGGTACTTCCTATGTTAATCTTATTTATAAATCTATACAATTCAAGAATTAAATTAATGAAGTAGTCTCTAACTGCAACCCATTTACGCCCAAATGAAACTCAGTGGTAAATATATAATTTTTTTATTATGAACAGCTAGAAATAAGCTTCCAGAACACGAAAATATAAAAAAAATTAAATTATTTATATACTATATATAAAAAAAATTGCCGTCCTCAAATGGGGCCAACGGGCTCATGCAGTATGGAAAAATCCAAACATGTTTTCCCAACACATAGTGTTTTCGAACATTTCGTACACTGCCAACGCCCTTTTTATGGCACACTGGACATCGCAGCTGTTGAGGGAACTTCTGGAGATAGTGTTCTTCACCATAATTCTGCGAACTTGGCATCAATGAAGCGGTTGGGCGAGAATTTTGGGCGTTATTGAGTCCTAATAATGACTGGCAATAAAGCGTTGGAACTGAAGCGGATCTAGCTTTGTGTCGTTGGTCAGGAGATGAACACGCCATGCACTTGCAACTGTCGTGCAGTAACTTCGATAGACGTTAACGTCTTCGATAGACGCAATGGGCTCGTATGTTGGTTCGCACTTACGTCAACATGGTTTTTCGACCGACGCGGCGACGCCCTTAGTCACTTGGAAAGGCTCCTCGAAACTGGAGCTGATGTAGCTTTGTGTCACTGATCAGGAGATGAATACGCCATGCATTGGCAACTGTCGTGCAGTAGCATTACCTTCGATAGACGCAATGGGTTCGTACGTTGGTTCCCGCTTACGCCAACATAGTTTTTCGACCGACGCCCTTAGTCTCTTGGATCCTAAAGGCTCCTCGAAACTGGAGCTGATCTAGCTTTGTGTCACTGATCAGGAGATGAATACGCCAAGCATTGGCAACTGTCGTGCAGTAACATTATCTTCGATAGACGCAATGGGTTCGTGCGTTGGTTCACACTACGCCAACATGGTTTTTCGACCAATGTTGGCGTAGCGTGAACCTTAGTTTCTTGGATGCTAGAGGCTCCTCATCGCTGTCATTCTAATTTCCTTCATCTTTACGAAGAAATACTTCTAAGGTACCTACCTGGTACATCTCGAGGCATGTTACTACTTAGGATATTGTCATAATGTCCTTCTTCCTCGTCGTAAGGGCACTTGGTTCAGGAGGCAGCGGCAGTAAATCTATCTCCGCATTAGCATATTCTTCACCTAACACAGCCTTCACTGCTTCCTGAAGCCCGTGGCAATAATACCGAACGCCGAATGTCCTTCTCGTCATTATTTACTTGTGATTCACCTGTGGTAAAATTAGGCCTTATGTGCCCATTGGCCCCATTTGGGGACATTGGGTATTTATAGTAAAATTCAAGTACAAAAATACATCTAATATTGATTTTTATGCATTATTTATAAAATTTATAATATAAGCTAATATTTATAGAAGAAAAAACCATAATCGTAAAGTAAATAAATAACTTATGACATACTTACTTTTTCTGGTAACTCCAAAAAAAAAACTTGCACAAAACAGATCAATAAACCACAATTATATGCTTGTGAACTGTAAGTTCTATTTTTAATTATTGAGGTACACTATTATACTATACTTATTCACTTTTACAAATACTAAAATCATGTATATTTTAAAGTTATAGGTATTTTATATGGCGTCCTCATTTGGGGCCGGAGGGCGTAAATGGGTTAACAGGTTTTGTTTGAGAAATTAAACGCCTTCAAATTTTATTGCTTTAACAACCTTTTTTTATTCTACTTTAATAACTTCTTAGTTATGTCACGTTTCAGCAAATCGTAGTACATGTGTCGGAGACAAATTTAAAACCATAGTACCTACATATAATGTTATTTGTAACTTATTTTCTCTAACAATAATCACGTCCGGACCTCAACAGCAATGGGCGGAAACATCGAATTCTCTTTGGTCCTTAAAATTGTGTTTAATAATAACAAATCCTACAAACCGTCGAGTCATGGCGTCCCTCTCACTCCGTCACTCCGGCACTCCGGCACTCCGGCACTCCGGCACTCCTCGCGTCGTCGAGCTTCCATTTTGTTCTGACTTGCACTTTCCGTTAACTCATTACAAGTTACAGTAGCGGGGGTGGATTCTGCCTTGTAATTTCAATTTAAAATACTTTACAGTGTCGAAGAATACTATTTTTAGAAGTTAAATGAATGGACGGTGTGGCAATAAATCACAATATTGTGTTAATCTTAAAATAACAATTTATTTCTACGAACTTAACTTGTAGTTTCTCATATACCTTTATTTAATGTAATTTAATTTTGAATAAATAAATAAGTAAATAGATTTAGCTAAATAGCAAAAATAGCTTTATTTTGTGAATTGTACTGTAACACATAACTCCAACAAAATTACGCCTGGTTTTAAATTAGATCTGATTTTCGGTATATCTTTAATTAAGAACAGATTTTCTTTTGCAATTTCATATTCTTGCTGCAAACTTTTTGCTATATTTGTTCATGTATTATGCTTGATAAATGTATACTTTATAGCTATCACCGCAGCATGGTTTACATCTGTGTATTATGCATTCATATTGCGTGAACCTTTATTCATGTATACATTACAGCATGAGTCCCAACCCGACAGTGTCAACGCATATCCACCTCCACAAGTCCGTCAGTGGTCCGTCAACGTCACGCGACGCACAAAGCGGACATTTTGACACATGGTCTGTAACTCGTTTCTCTCTGTTACAGGTACCAGCCACCAGGTACCTACTACCCACCGTGTCGGATTCATTATACCTATCACACCACCACGAACTACGAAACTATCATAACTCTACCAATTTACAAAGCGACTCCCTCACCCACATTAGTGTTCAACTTCTCGATCTTCAATTCGGTCGGTTGTATGTTGCCACGCGTGATCAGCACCTCTATTGTGAAGACCTAACGGGTCACCGGAGGTTATACTTGACATTATTTTTTTGGGGTTCCTCAAATGAGAACCCATTGAATTGTAATGCGGTGAAAGATTAATAGTTCTAATAACGTTATGTTCCCGTGCTAAGTGCTGTCTATTCATAATGCTAGAGTGCGAGATTAATTTTAATAGCATCATTAAATCATATAAAATCTAATCTTTTAATTTAAATGAACTTTTAGTACTTTGATTTATAAATATTGAAGTTCTATAAAAAATATTGTACAGAACGCGCGTTGCGCAGCCGCGGCGCGCTTGTTTATTTTTTAAGCTCAAATCGGACATCAATTTTGTTCGATGAGATTACAATTCGTGGTCGTGTTATCGGCTCAGACAACCGTGAATCCTATTATTATGAGACTTAAGATAGAAACGAATAGATTCGAAAGCTACTTTTGTGTGGGTCTATCGATGTGAGAAATTTTAATGAGGCAAAATTAATTGATATTTTGACGGTAGTTACGGCTACAAACATGTTGTGTTGAAAGGTTCCACGCACACGTAAATAATAGCGTTATGTTGTTTCGTAGTTTCAAGAAAGTGACCAAATAACTATAGAAATTTTAGTAACGTAAAACGAAAAGTGATAAATACAGTTACAATTTAATTAAGTGTCAAAAATCTAAACAAAGTTTTCAGAAACGAAACTAAAAGCGGGAGTGACAGAAAGTGTTCGAAATCGGGTGTTGCGCTCGCTTGGAGCGGGCCGTGTGATGACGTGATAGTGTTGTGAGGTGATGTGATGTGATGAAGCGCAGCAAGTCGTACACGTGGCTGTCGGGGCTGCTGAAGATGAAGCCGGAGGAGGACGAGGAGTGGGCCCCTCCCACCGCTCCCGCCGGGCCCTGGGTACGCGCTGACGTCACGCAGCATGAAAGGTAGGTTTTAGAATAGTATTTGCTATTTTAGAAGCTGTCCTTTATATAGGTATATTATACATAGTAGCGGATGTTTAGGTAGGTATGGAAAGTAGAGAATCGGAAACTAACTTAGATTATAATTTTTTAATTTTCTATTGGACCATTCTTCGAGTCTTCTGTAAGTCAAATCCTTTATCACATTAAACCTAAATGAATAAAATATGAGAAACAAGATCATTTGAGTTATCGGAGACATGTTTTATACAAGACGTGACATTCGTTTAATAGTTTTTCAATTCGGTAACAGTTAGATTGAGTTCTATTTATTTCTTTAAACATTATCAAGTTACAATCCAGTGCAAATCCAGGTTTACAATGTTTTATTCAAACTTCAAAGGAAGAAAGATTATTCCTAGTAACAGGTTGTGCACAGTCGGTGCCTAGTGCGGGTTCCATTCCTTGTGACGACACAAAAACCGGTGGACAGTTACATGCGTCGCCCCTGTTCTGCCGAGGAACGCGCTCTGACTGATATTTATTCTATGTCAGGTGTAGAATATGAATAACTGCTTGATGGATTTATGTTTCAAAACAAATATAGAACCTTTGTATTGTTAAATATATTTCTAACTAATATATAAATCTGTCTCATATTCGAAGCGTTTTCAGCGTTTGAACTCATGTGGCATCATAGCCAAATCAATTATTCACTTAACAAAATACATACACAGCTTAATAATTATTTGAAACCTCCTTACGAAATACCTGTAATAAGAGATTTCGCTCTTCCGTAGGTAACATAGTTGTTCAATACCGAAACATACCTATAAACTTTTACTATGAAAACGTTTAATCTACATGATCATTGATCTTACCATCAATCAAAACTCAAACAAGCTGTACTACTTTTGAAAACCTCCATTACCGATCTAAGCGATTGATATGGATCTCCAGCTCCATACATAATGCACTTGTATGATAAAACGTCGTCGTGGGAACTTGCCTCGTCTATGGGAATGTCAAGTGTGGAAGGTCGCGGTCCATTGTTCCGTGGGTTCGGTGCCGACGCGCCGATGCGTGTGAAGGGTTGTGAAAGTGTTATTAGAGGCCTTAATAGATCATTGTTATGATTATTGGGCGCTTTTGGTAGAATAATAGGTGTCTTGGGGTACGTGTTTTGTTACGCCCAATGAAGGTGCGGGCTGGTGTAGTACTTTGGACTAGGAGCAATAGATAATGTTTGTAATTTATTATTTTTGAATATTACGTTAATAGACTGTTCACGGGTCTATATTTTTAAACAAACAATTTTTGATTTACCTACAAACGTTTCTATTTCACAGTGTATGCCTACAATTTGAAATATCATTTCTGTTACAGCTTAATTATAAGTTGTCATTTCATTCTTACTATGTTAAGTACCTGTAATTTCAATATCCCTTTCTAAACGATGCACATTTGTGCATTGGTTAAAATAAAGTAAATAGGTATACTCTAACGACTTCAAAAACAAACTGGTTCCTATTTCTATAAACATGATCAACAATTTAGCGAGCGGCAATTTATAACACTTTTATTATTATTGTGGCCGACAGACGGCCTACGATGCGCCCGGGGCCTAGTGCGGTCGTAGGTCGTAATGAATGGCATGAATCACGATTATACGCGGTGAGGCCCAAGCGGGCCCGGCCGGTGGGCCTCAGCTGTGACCACTTCATTACTGCTCACCTCTTCACCTGGAGGATCGATAGCCATAAAGAGACTGTAAATAGATATTTTATTTTCTAGTCGAAGACCAGATTGAGTTGTGTCATGTCGTAGTGTTTTAATAGGGTTGTTATGTGTACTTAAAATATTTATTTATATATGTTACTATATGTTTTACTTATCTGCCTCATTTAGAATCTCTCAATTGCCATAAGTATCTTATATAAACAGACATTGGATTCTGTAAATTATTTAAAAAGTAGTTCATTAATGTATTCTTGCCTCCAGTATTCATATTAATTTCAAATACATAGAAATAGAGATTACCTACTGTTATTCGTGAACGACATTTTGTAACACATTTACAAACTCAGTGCCAATTTAAATATGTACTAGCCACAAAAAATATATAAAATGTTGTAGTTTGCACAAAGCTCTCCAAAATAAATACATATTTAATGTTACCGTAAATTGCGGCGCGAGAGAGCAAATATTAGCATAAGTGACTGACAGACAGTTGAGCGCGCAGTGCACGTCACGTGAAGTCAACTGCGGGGCTCGGGGTACTTCGGGGCACGTCGGGGCACTTCGGGGCACTTCGGGGCACTTCGGGACACGTCAGGGCACTTCGGGGCACTCGGCGAAGTGACAAGCGCCGACAGTGTTGGTTGAGTGCTGACTCGCGCAGTAACTCCGCCGTCGGACACAGATATAGGCATTGAATCAACTGTGTACTTTGTATTGTGGGTTACATGTTATTTTGTAGGACAGTCTATATGGTGGATAGTATTAGCACAATGATCATTCAGAGCTTTGCTTTGCCTCTTACGACGAACGTGTTCGTGATGAGAAACATCTTTATGGCTATTGAATATTTATGTCAATATATACTACTACTAGCTAGATATCTTATTGAGATTCTTGGTTAGGTATATGGCGAAAGTGTTTTAAACACTTTCACGGTTTTAACAGTTTCTTAGCTATTAGTGTGACCTGCGAATAAACTTTGTCCGAATTAGTCCGAAATATCGGGAACACAACAAAAATTAATGACTGCAAATATCTCTTTAGTCAAAATAAGAAATAGTAAAGACGAGTTTCCGCCCCGCGGTTTCACTTCACCCGCATAGTAGGAATACGGGGATAAAGTAGGTATGTCGCTCCCTGGTAATGTATCTTTCCATTGGGTAATTATTCAGATCGGTCCAATAGTTTTGGAGGCCAAACAAAAAACAAATCTTTCCTCTTTATATTAGTGTAACATACATAAATTGTTAAGGATCAAATAACCGTGTTAAAGTATACTTCAGTTTTATTTAGGCCTACCATGATACACTTGATTGAGTAGTCATAAATACCGGAGGCGCATGCGGTCGGCCCATCACTCAATCAATCACAGTTTTGTCCGTCGCGGTGTGATATGATAACACAGAGGTATCACGTATCATGCAGTGTGATATGATACACAGACAAGTGGTTGTACTACATAGGTACCTACTTGTCTTTGTGTGAGTGTACTGTAAACCACACAGGCGTGTTGCCAACAGTGCGCTAGCGGCTGTAGTATTGCTTTTACTGGATATTTGGTTGCTTAACTCGTGATGCAAGTTATGAACTGATAAATGTAAACATTCCAATCTAAGAAGACCTTGTACTTAATTATAGCGTCTTAAGTATTTTTTGTTTTTTAACCAGCCGACTAGCTTGGTGGTTAGCGATCCAGACATGCTAAACCCTAGTCGTAGGTTCAAATCCCATTCATTTGCGTGTTTGTATCTTAAACCCTGCTACACAAGCATGTAGTTATAAGTAGTAAATGTATTATATCAATCAGCAGCAAATTACCATAGTGCGCTCCTTAGTTTTAAATCAGATTGGCCGCGTGTACTAAATTCCAGGATTTATTTGCTTCTTCCAGCATTTATTTATTAGTGTTATAACATTACACGCTAGTCGCTTATGTCGTACCCGCCATCTCAATAGATAGTGAATTGAATAAGCCGACCACAGTATACGGTGTTGGCACAATTGGATATGAGGGAAAACATTCATTAGTACCCACGAGTACCCCCGAGTACCCTCAAGTACCCAGCCAACCGGCCACGACCACATCCACACGCCCTGGGTTCCATTCTACATTACTACGAAACAAAGGGATAATGAGTATTGCTTGCTGATCAATTGTGTTCTGCGGTGGGTTGTAACTTACAAACTACATACATAAGGCAAAATATCAATTGCATATAGTATAGTCCTGCGGTTTTACTCGGTGCTTTATCCGCGTTCCCGATGTATCTTCAATTTCCCTGGTACACTAACCATCGTTGTATAATTATATTACTAGTGGCTCACCGCGGTTTCACCCGCGTACCCGGGAGATCTTCCAATTTCCCAGAATAAAAAGTAACCTATGTCCTTTCTCAGCCTTTAGACTGTCTCTGTACCAAATTTTATTCAAACCGGGTGGGTAGTTTTAGCGTGAAAACGAGACAGACAGAGTTACTTTCGCATTAAAATATATTCATAAAATATGGATTTATTCTCCATCCTCGCGAACATTCACGTTTGTAATATTAATAGTACCTATAATACTTTTCAGTAATTGTATATCTATATGTTTTGGAAGCTTACTATGGGCCTGGACTATCCCACCTAAAGTGTTCATGATTTCTTTGAACTTCACACTATAATCATTATATTTTGTATTTTCTTATGGACACTACACACACACGTACCTACAGTTAAATCACGCCATAAAGGGTACCCTTCAAATCTCCGCAGAACTCACACATTTCATACACTTACATAAAGTAAGTGGCATTTACCGTACGCCGAATAAAAACTCTACATTATTATACCTCCAGGCGAAAGTAAACTCTATTCCCTTTGTATAACTGTCACATTAAGTGAGTAATATTTTTTAAAGTTCTCGCAAGAAACGACATTATTCAAATAAATGGGTTTTGACAGTTTTATTCTTTAATATCCTCGGATACTGTCGGGGTCCTTCCGTACTGCGACTTCACACGGTAACTTACTTATTTTATACAAGGCAATGGCGGTTTTTCTCGAGTTTTCGTGGTATCTAAAGTCAGTTTTAGGGAAATTAGGGACTTTCCGGGAAATTGAAAAAAAAATTGCAGTTTTAGAGCATGTGTTTACAATACTTTACATATGAACAAACCCAATTTTGTTTTCCAAATTTTTTTGGCATTATTGGTGAATTGGATTTATTTGTTACTTTATATCATCGACAGCAAACCGTAAAAAACGCGGTATAAAAACGCAGCGTCAGCGGCAGGTGTGTGTGACGCCCCCTACGTCGCGGCAGTAAATTATTTTGAGCACTAACATTATGGGGCTCTCCATCCAGACACTATATTAAAGGATTCGAGATATACTCTACTCTGTCTATTCCTATCTTTTGTCTATTTACCTTAGAAGGGGTGGACAGCATCTCTATGACCCTATTATTTTGATTTTCTGTTATTCTATTCTATGCCTTACTAAAAGCTTCAAGCATTAAATCCAAATAAAATTTGAAGAATCACTAGTTTCCGCCCTTAAGTTTCACCCACGTTTCTGAGGGACCTATAGCTTTCCTAAGCTCTAATCTATACCTATGTGTACCAAGTTACATTAAATTCAGTTCAGTTAAATAAAACAAATGGTGCAGCAATAAGGGTCCTGATTCAAGCCCTTGAAGTATGAAATAAAATCGCCTATTTACACTACGAATTCTCTTCGATTTAAACCCTTTTAGTTTCGCAAATCTATCAATTTATATCATCTCGGGTTCTACCTCAATCTCTAGCAGTATTGCATTAACTCTACCTTTGGATTCCGCTACAAATTCCGTTAGAACCCTGCTCTATCAATACAAACTCGATCTAATTGCCCATCAATTAACGTTCAATATCGATTAGCAGTACCTGTATCTAGTAGATAATAAAGTGTCCGGTACCCGTAAGTCTCGTAACAGATAAACGCTTTTAACGCGACGCGATATGAACGCGTAAATACCGCCTGAGAAGTTATCGCTATTTATTTGAAGCTATTAAGAATTCTGTGAAGATTTAATAGCTATTTAGTTAATAGGTTTTTTTTTATACCACAAAGGTGGCAAACAGGCATACGGTCCGCCTGATGGGAAGCGGTTACCGTAGCCTATGGACGCTTGCAACACTAGGGGCGTTACTCACGCGTTGCCGACCCTGTAAAAATCTCTTTACTCCCTTCTTGAAGAACCCCATGCTGTACTCCATTGGGAATACCATGGCGGGAGGTGGTCCTATTATAAAAATATGCCTGGCTTTCGTGTGCTTAGTGCAAGTCAAATTTGGACCCAAGTTAATTTACAGTCATCATTTTTTTAGGTATTTTACTGATAAATATTTTCATTATTTATATTGCCGATATAGTAGGTAAGTAATGTCTTATCTTACGTACAATATGTAAAGATATGGAAAATAGTAGGTAACAAACTTGGCGTGAACTATATTCATGTTTTTGTATTCTATCATCGGACTGATAAATATCAATGCGACATGATTTTAATGTCTAGATCAGTCAAATATCTAAACTACGATTAAAATACTTAATTGTCATGTAGAATATAGCTTAGAAAAAATACCTTTCTGCATCACTCGTTCAGTTGTCTAATTGCAAATGTTCCCATGGGTGCGCGTGCGCCGCTCCCGTGTCCTCCTTCTTACATCTACACTAACATTATAAAGATGAAAACTTTGTTTGTTTGGTTGTAATGAATAGGTTCAAAAACTACTGGACCGTTTTTAAAAATTCTTTCACCATTTGTAAGCTACATTATCCACGAGTAACATTAGCTATATTTTGTCCCTGTATTCGCACGGGAACGGTAACTACGCGGGTAAAACCGCGCGGAGGCAGCTAGTGATAAATAAACATATCACCTCTTCACGCACTCCAAATAAATTGCGACCTGTCGAAGAGTGCACTAAAATTAATTAAGCATACCCAGGTACGATCCTTGTATGGTAGAGTTGCTTCTGGGAAAAAATATCTTGTTTTACCTGTCGATTTCTCCCCTATATGTTAGATAATTTCGTAGAAAATTCGCTGGCATGTTTTCTAATGTATGCAGTAGCGATGATTTAACAGAGTAGCGTTTAGTGTAGGTAAACAAACGTATTTTATATAGGTACCTATATATTTCTGTAATTCATTTAAGTAGCCAGTACCTAATATGGGGTAATTTCTGTTTTAGCAACTTGCATTAATTTCATAGATACCTACCTACATACTTAAATAATAAAAAAAATGGTGCTCTACGATTTTGAAGTTATTATCAAGATATCCTTTCCAAATTGCATGTAGGTAAAAGTTTTGTGTTTAACTACTCCTACCGTTTCCAAACTTTTGAAACTGTAACTGTGATAATATTGAATTATAGGAGTTTGTGGCACTTACGAATAATGGTGAGGTCTTGGGCATGAGATGAAAAAACTTTATTTTAATAATAAGTTAAATTCGACTTTAACATAAGTACCAACTTTTACTTCATTTCCGTTATAAGATAGATGTATATTCCCATCTTTTCCAGAAAATATCATTTTAGTTCAGAATAATAACAAAGCAGCAATTCCATGAACCCGGGGCGCCATATTTGGGCCATAAATAAAAAAAGTGCGTAGCTCATAAACAGTAGAGCTGAGGGCGACACGCGCCGGGCGTCATGTGTCGACTTCATAAAACGGAGCAATAAACATACGCCTATTGATTATATTCTGCGGAATCACTCTCACATCTATCTGTCTCTTTCTCGATCTTGTAATTTATCGAGAGGTCCGTTCCAGGTTCACGGGAGAGGTAGGTTAGTGAATGTCGCGGCGGGTCCGGGCGCCAAGCGCTACTTAGCGCGGTCGTACTGCCGGCGGCTACTTGGAATGTTTGCATGTACCTGTAATGTTACATATTATATAGGTATGTATTGTGTATGGTCTTCATGTAAGTCCAGTAACATAGTAAGGTTTCTAGGGTAAACCATGAAATTGTTTTATAGGTATATGTGCTTTATCCATATTAATAAGACATACATAAATATTTACCTTTCAAAGAACACAAGTAAATCCGAACTCGGCATAAACATTTCTCCAGAACTAGCTTACAGGCGAGGCACGTGTCTGCATATCCGTGTACAATTACTGACAAACACTTGTTAAATACGGTGTTTATATAAACATGCAAACAAAAGCTTTGAGCACAGCTTGTAATGAGCTTCGCCGAATCTAGTTGTAGAGTTTCCAGAGAGAATATTCTAGCAGTTGTGTTTACAACTAGCAGCTTTTCGGTTTCACCAGCGTTCCCTTCAATTTACCCATGTTCCAGAACATATTTTAACTCTGTGTCAAATTAGATCGCGATCCCTTTAGCCGTTCTGGCGTGATATAACAAACATACATCCATGCATCCTCTAAGACTTTCGCATTTATAATACTTATTAGTTGAAAAAGCTTAACACTTACCATATTATTTAGTAGCGTTCACACATTTCACTCGATTTCACTTTCTATCTCTAATAACAGAGTTACTTTAATACCATTATCGTCTCCGTTTTAGCATTCTTAACAGTGTTTACTTCCATTTCTAATGTCCCTCTTACTCCCTCAAATCCGTGTTTTCCTTTTCCTACTAAAATAAAAGTGCTGCACCATTATGAGGCAGCCAATTCATTCATTACGTAATTACCTGTAAAATGCATGGAAGTTGTAGTATAAAATGTAATGGGGGTCTATTCGGCGCAGCCGGCCCCGGCCCCCGCCCTGACCCCCGCCCGACCCCCGCCCGACCCCCGCCCGACCCCCGCCCGACCCCCGCCCGACCCCCGGCACCTCGCGGGCGTTTATCTACATCGGCCGTAACTTGAGATGCGGCCATAAGCTCGCCATCAGGCACCCCACACTCAATGCCGTGGATTTACAGTACACCCACGACAGTAGCGAGTTTCACAAGAGCTTCTGTCCGTGGAACTTTATAAGCTGTTCTCGCGTATTAGGTTTGTGATAACGAGATCTTTTGAAAATTTCCAAAGATTTCAGAATGGTTTTTGAATCTTGATGCGGTTGTAACTTTACTAACATTAACCTACATTGGGCTTATATTGAACTAGCTTACGCTTTGTGGATTTATTTCAGGATACAAGGTAGCCAATGTTATTCCCAACCTCTAGTCTATAAGCTAAATAGACAAACAGACGTTACTTTCACATTTATAATATTAGCAGGGATGAATTTAGATTTTTATCGACTTAGTTATCCTCACATGCACTAGCTACATCGCGCTTCTCCCAATTCTCGCTCCTCCAGTGTCCCCTCGCGGTTCCCATGGCTCGATATAAAACGGTGTTCATCAGATTTTCGCCGCGAGCATGTCTGGGGCGTGCTCCGGTTACGACGCCCGAATATAAAGTTTTATATTTTATTGTGCGCACAGATTGATGGCGGCGGTTCCTGTTTCACAATCGTTACTTAGGATTCCTGCCCTCGCGGTACATGCCTTGGCTCTTACCACTCACATATAGGGGAGGGGAGTTCGAAGCATCTGCAGAGAATACATGTGAAAGTGACCTTATACGAGTATAAGACTAGTCGCCGTCGCGCGGTTCCCGCGTAGTTCCCGTTCCCGAGGGAATACAGGGATAAAATATAGCCTATGTTATTTATGAATAACATAGCTTTTTATTGGTTGAAGAATTGTGCAGATCGGTTCAGTAGTTTCGGAGCCTATTAGCTCTTTATAATATTAGCATAGATATGAAATGAAATGAAATGAAATGAAATAAATTTATTAATTCAACTAGGCCTTTACAGGCACTTATGAAACGTCGACTCTAATGCTCGGTTCGGAAGGTTGCTTTTGCTGAGAAGAGCCGGCAATAAACTCAGTTTTTTTATTTTTTTATTTTTTTAATGAAATAAATTTATTAATTCATAATAAAAATTATACCAAAACTGTAGTAATCAGAGTTCTTTTCTTCTCATCATAATAATCGTTAAACTTTTCAACTTGGACAATAGTCGCTAAAGTGCCTTTAAGTTTATTATCCTTAAAAAAACTCCCTTTAAATATCGTCCATCAAACAATTCCTGCCTTAAACACCGGGAGGGTGGCGCCGGTAATCCTTGTTCAAAAGAAAACTCATTTATCTCGGAGCTGATCCTCGCCAGGGAGATAATGTGCCACTTGCCAGGAAATACTACGCTTTATAATGTTAAGTATTCTTTAAATAAGAATGATGAATGTAGCTCAAAAGTTTATAAGGTCAAATAGCCAGATAAACAGACGGTTTGACTTAAGTCAGTGCCTCAGGATATGGGCTTAGGGGAAAAATTCTATTTTCTAATGTTTTTAAAATTTAATGGAGCTTGAAATCTTTTTCGAAAGAAAAACTTCACGACACATTTGAGCCGTTTGGGATATCTCAAGGTATGTATAAATAGCTCATTTAACGACTGTGAGGACAAAAAATCTATGAAAAAGTAACAAGATAAACATAAATTCAAGCTTTACTTTTTTAGCTACATAATTTCTTTTGGGCGATGATCTCACATTAGATTTGTTGATTTTCCTTGATAATTTAATTAGGTAGGTATATTAATAGTAATAATTACACTTATTTATGATAATATAGAAATTAAATGATAGCGAATAATTATGATATGAAATCAACATTAATTTTACAAAGTGCAAAATTAAAACCGAATCTTTGTAGAGATAACACCTCCATTAATCGTTACAAAATGACGTCATTGCAGCTGTTGGATAATCATTTAAATTTTCGCTAACAGAGACATCGACTCCGTGGCGCAACGGTAGCGCGTCTGACTCCAGATCAGAAGGTTGCGTGTTCAAATCACGTCGGGGTCAAAGAGTTTATTTTTGATTTTAATTTTGTTGTTTCGTTTCGAATTAAAGAATGCGAGTAATATCAATCCAATTCTTAACAACAATAGTAAAATAAATAGGCAGTGGTCGGCAGGTGTAATGATAGCCACCGGTCGAGTGGCTGCAGTCCGCCGCGTCGGTTCCCACAGACCGGATTCAATTTAGATATTTCACGCCTGCATTGTTTGTAGTGTGAAGGGCTGAATGCATTTGTACGCCGACTACTTCGATTCGATCTCTCTAAAATGTGTGAAAGGATTTTGAATATTACTTTTGATTGCTTCTGAAATGAGAATCAGTCTGTGTGAAACTATTATTTTATTTGGGTTAATTAATAGAAAAATTATTCAAGCTGTGTGCAACGATTGGAAAATCATACCTTTATGCTTTTAAAGTATATAGTTATTTAGGCTTTGTATATAAACTATATAAACCCCTAAATATTTATGACTACAAAAAAACAAACAAACATACTTACATAATTTTTGTATTTTAAAAATGTATTGGTTTCAAGACCGCTCTAATATACATGGTACCTAACACTATACCGATTATTGTAAAGGATGTAGGAAGGTAGTATTGTGGTCTCTTCGTTGTGGATTATATAATACCAGCTTCCGCCGCGCGGTTTCCCCGTGTAGTTACCGTTCCCTAAGGAATACCTCCTAGCACTCAGAAATAATGTAGCTTTCTACCAATTAAAAAGCAATATTTTGGTCATTAGTTCTAGAGATTACCTCCTACATACAAACTTTACATCTTTATAATATGTTAAGTATTGTTTCTTATCTGTGAATATATTAGGTACGTAATATTAACCTTGATTATTGAATTTAATTGGTTCTGTACAATTATAATTATTACTATTGTTCTAGTAATACGTCTGAATGTTCTCAGATTTGGACAAGTACCTACCTATATGCTAATATTGTTAGTTTGTGTGTGTAGAAAGTAATCACAAATGTAAATTATTAGTAGAAACAATTTATCTACAAACTCATCTAAAGTATGGTCGTACAGTTTACTTTATTTTCCTTTCATAACAACCATCTCCTGATAATAACAAATACACCAAAAAAATATAGCAAAATTAGTCCATCCGTCCCGATGCCGTGACCAAGGAAATAGATAGGGATATAATATTTAAACAAAAATGTTTTTGCACACATGTCTATTAACACTTAGGTAGGACTAATTATGAAGGAAAACATCCAGCTATCCTAATATAAGAGCCAGCGTCTTCATCTTCGTACCATTAGCTTATTGCAGTGGAGATTACAACCCAAGACATCTTCACTTTGGAAGATGGCTGCCACTTCACCTAAGACATGACAATACCTACCACTCAGCATAATAACTGTTACTCAAGACGAACCTGAGTTACGTTTCACCTGCTGTTTTGTACCTGGATGCATCATGCATTGGTCGGTTTGATTTCCACTAAGGACAAACATTTCTTCACGTAAACTGAAGAATGAAGATATCTCTTGTTTTAAAGAGTAATTACTGAGAGCTTATTGCCGGCTCTTCACAGTAAAAACAACTTTCAGAACCGAGCATTAATAATTTAATTGTGACTATTCATACTTATGAGCACTTGCTTGTGAAGGCCTATTTGAATAAAAAAGATTTTGATTTGATTTTGATTTTATGCTGGATATAAATATCTATATAAGTAGGTACATATTTAAAAGTAGTATCTAGGTACATTTAATAGAACTAAAATATACAACTATTGTCAAACGTATGTCGAATATCAGTTGTCTGGCTACCGGAGTAAAAGCTCTGCTAATCGTAATTAAAATTGGTTGAGTAACGAAAGTTCTAGATATTTCAATCAACTCATCAACACATTATTTACTTTATTTTTTTTATTGGAAGAACAACTGCTATATAATGCAAAATTTAATTTTAATAGTAATTATTTTTTAGTTGTTAAAATAAATCTTATAATCAAAAGAGGAGTGACATTACCCAAGTTTTATTCAAATGAAGAGCAACGTCTAAACGTGAGCGTTGACAAATATAATTTCTCTGTCAGCCGAATAAAAACCTTCGCAATGACAATGACTGATAGGCGGCGATGATCGTGTGTCATACATTTTGTGTGTCATTTGTATGTACAGAGTACGTGTTCAATTCCGTAACGTGAAATTACAATTACTCGACTATCTTCTGTCTCTTTCTTAACTACGCAATAAAGTGAGAAGTCCGATGTTTAGAGGCCGCGGTCCGCGCAAAGGTTGTATTAGAGAAGTGACAATACTCCGTAGAAATTTGTCACAGTACCATTAATTCTGTTCTCATTTCATTTCGTGTTAACACTATGTGACATGAGCTTACATGGTTTAGTAAAATTATGTTTTAGAATTAAATACATAAACATATTTAGTCATCTATGTTCAAAAAATTGTCTTGTTTTGTGACTAAGTTTAATTTCTGAGGTCTTCCCAATATTCTAATCGCATGACAGTTAATACTGCTTCACGGGATTAAAATATAGAATTAGTACTTTTCCTAAGGTCATTGTGTACTATTTGAAAAATCTATAATATTCGTTTAGAGAGTTTCGTAATAATGAATCAGAGTTTGACATGAATATTATGTAGCCGGTAACTAAAAACGAGGAAAGTCATTATGCAGGCGGGTTCCCACACCGCAGCTACCATCTGTCACCACACTACCACCGTCCACCAACCCGCACCACACTGACCGCAGTACTACTTGCTTACCACAACGTAAAATTACGACTAACTCAGCAATCCCATTGCTCTTTTATCTATCCAATATCAGTATAATATTGTGTTAAGGATGATATGAGAGAATGTGGATTTGACTGGAGACTGGAAATGGAGGGATATGACGCACAAAGCCGACCCTAAATAGGATAAGGCAAGGAATATGATGATGATCAGTACATTTGACTATTATATTGGATTCTTAAATATCTCGTGTCTAGGTGTTCGTGGTCGCTCTTATCAAGTCACAAAACATTAACTATACCTACATAATCATAAATAAATCGCAGTAAGGAATCTTAGACTTTGTCTTTTTAGACTTTGTCTAGATTTCATTACTTTTTAGAGATAAACAAGCAGCTCCATCGAGACTTGTCTAGTTTTTTACAGAATGTTTTTGGGTGGGATTCGAAATGACTCGAACGAAATGAATATTTTAATTTGGCTCAGACAGTTAGGTAGCTATATTATAAAATGCATGACTTATAATTTTCTAAAATGTTACATTAGGTACCTGTCATGTTTTATGTAACAATATATTTATTCAACAGTTAGCACAAAAGAATCCAATGAGAAACACAATATCGATAAAATACCATTTGATTCGAACCAGATGCATAAAATGCTGCCCAGTTGCAAGCAAGTAGTTGCTTATGTTTAAAAAAATCCTGTTTGATTGATTTAGAATTTAAAACAAGTATAATAAGGTACAGTTTAGAATACAGCGTGTTAAACCTAAGTGGTGGTGTGCACAAGTCAACATTGTTAACATATTTGTTGCTTTGAAGTCGCACAGACATGTTTGTAAAAGGAAATTGGAACGTCAAACATTACGCGTAATGAACTCGGGATCGAATTAGATGGACAGACAACCAACTAGTCGACTACTATGTATATACTATGTATCTCGGAGTAATAATTGAGGCAGTTACATATCCATTAATTTTTATATACTGAATAAAATATACAGTGGAACATAGAACCTCCAACATTTTTTAAATCGGCCAAAAAAGTATCAAATATTATAAATGCGAAAGTAACTCTCGCTTTCACGCTAAAACTATTGAACCGATTTGGTTCACAGATAGTTTAGAGCCTGATCGTATCTAATCTAATTATAGATTACTTCTATATTTAGAAATGGACGGCAAGGAAACATTAATTTATTTGTGACTTTAATTGCGAATTCATACGACTCGTAAGAAAATATAGCGAGGCTTATCATTGAAATCTGTAGGCGGTTCCGCACGTTCGGACAATTAGTGACCGCATAGTCCTTCGGAGCCCTGCATTCCTCCCGCCTCACGCTTCACTCCTAACACAACGACTGAAGGTTCAAATTACACTGTCTGTATTCCCGGCCTCTAATTGTCGGTTCAAATCGCATGCTGTTTTTGTCAAAGAGCAGAGCAGCGCAGAGCGTTTGTGATTCCCTTTAAATGTCGGTTGTTACAAAATGAAATTGTATAAACTGGCAACATTAACATGCTGTTGTTGTAACGTGTGACTTCGCCTTTACAGCTTCCAAATATGAAGTTATGAATTTGTGTTGTGTTTTTTGATTTAGCTTTGATATTTTGATGCGCATGAGTTTCTTGCTGTATAAATACTTGTTCACTTGTCCCACGAGTGGTCGTGTGGTGAATAATGGTAACGGAACCCGCCATTTTTGATCACATATCGTTGTTGAAAGTGAGTCTACCATGTGAGTGATGGCTAGTTACCATGAGGTACTATTGTCGCACTTTCTCCAAACGCCGTTACTCTTAGTACTGGTGCTGAGTACCGGATACTGGAGATGTTGAATCGATATTTCACACGACATAATATTTAACGGTTTTTGGTACCTGTGGATTAGTGAATAAGTATGACGAGTCAGTAATTTTTACTATAGCAGCTATGTTGCTGATTGATCATGTGTAAAGATAGTTCAAGGATATTTTTTTATGGTTACCGTTCCCTATGACCATTTGCATTATAAGTCATTAAAGGCACATAAGTCTCAAAGTTGATGAGCAACAAAAAACAGAAGTTTCAAAGTAGACTTCATAGCTTATAACTGAGTAGTAAAAGAAAAAAGCAGAAACATGATAAAAATACCAATTTACAATTCTCTGAATCATTAAAACACATAAGATTTACTCAGCATTAATGACAAAGTAGACACAGTTGGACTAGAAGCTGACAGGAGTCGTAAACAATTTGATATACAGTTGGATATCTAGAAGAATCAATCGACAAGTTGTTCCAGTTAGCCGATGACTAGTTCTCCCCCCCTCCCCCCTCCCTGATGTAAACGCGTATCAGATCATTTACAGTCAAGGGAACTGTCATAAAGCGTATCAACATGGAGAAAAATAATCTTCTACAAAGGGATAATGTTTGTACCCGTGTTTATTTGTTGGAATCTATAGAATTTCTTATGTTAAAGCTTTGACTATTACGTAGATTTCTTAAGGTAAATGTCATTAAACAATTAATAAATACATACTGTTAAATTTCCTAGTATTTATCTAATACTCTTCATTATTACCAAGACGGTCTCCAGTAGTTTAAATGGCATTAAAATTATTTTATTGTAGATAAGTGCTTACTGTAAAAAACCAATCGATTATAAATTGCAACTTCTAAATCAACGCAACCAACGCCGCGGGCAACTACCAGTATGACATAAAGGCTTAAGTATTCACGTTACGAGCTAAAAGCCCGCGGAGACGGGACGGGGTCGGGGCGGGGGTCGGGGCGGGGACGGGGCGGGGACGCAGCGGTAATGAGCAAAAAATCACACATACATATGGAGTGCTCCGCCGCTCGGGCAGGCCATGACGCAAGGAATAATGCACTTGTACTTATATTTGTTTGTTTTATTGCTAGTTTATTGATTGGTAGAGTTGGAAAATATTGTGAGATTATATTTTTTGCACGCAATGTCACGTCATCGCCGCAAATAGAGAGAATAGCAATGCGAATCTATAGTACACACCTACTACATTCAGAGAATTTTAGAAGCATTTAGGTACATTTTATATAGTTCCATCATTTTAAAGCATCCTTACTGAAGATGATGGATGTCTAGATAAAGTAACTTTTTGTTAAACTATAGGTACTAGGGCTACTATCGCGATAAGATTGTTCTGTCATCTGTCTCATTCATCGGTAGTTATTTGAAATTGAGATTCCTGATTTCCCACGGATGCGCAGGCGACTGTGCATTGCTCTCGGTATAGTATTCGAACCCGATTTGCCCATAGATAGAGAAAAAAATAATAATAATAATAAATAAATAAAATAGATTGATCCTGCTAATATTATAAATGCGAAAGTATGAAGAATGTATGTTTGTTACTCTTTCACGCCAGAATAGCTGAAGGGATCGCGATGATTGGCACAGAGTTAGAATATGTTCTGGAATGATTCAGGGTACTTTTTATCCCGGAAAAATTTAAGATCGCAGGTGAAACCTCGGGGAGCTTCTAACACATCTATACTAATATTATAAAGAGGAAAGATTTGTTTGTTTGTTTGTAATGGATAGGCTCCGAAACTACTGGACCGATTTCAAAAATTCTTTCACCTTTGGAAAGCTACATTATCCCCGAGTAACATAGGCTATATTTTATCCCTGTATTCCCACGGGAACGGGAACTACGCGGGTAAAACCGCGGGGAGGCAGCTAGTAGTTTATACTTCTCTACGTATATATGTGAGAAAATATATTGAAAGCATTCGATAGTTATCCGATTCCAAGAGCAATTTACAATTGCCTAGATAACATTATACGGAACGAGTGATACTTGTGATACAATTTTTTTTTTATCTTTGCTGATATCTTAGAATCACTGACCACCCCTTAACTAAGGCAGATTAAAACCATCTGATAAGAGCGATGGAGAGCATCCAGTTAAGGTGTGGACTCTCCACGGTGGATAATGAGCCCATCAAGTTTTTTTTTATAAATCGAGCAAACGTATCGTCTCCGTACGTCCTTACACTGAATACTGAATGACGGCGAGGCTTGGATATAGCGCTCGTTCTAGCAGGACTAATATTATTGTTGTAAAAACATTGTTAAAACTTGTTTTGAAAAGAGTAATTGCTAAGTTTATTGCCGGCTCTTCTCAGCAAAAGCAACCTTCCGAACCGAGCATTAGAATCGACATTTCATAAGTTCTTGTGAAGGCCTATTTGAAGTAATAAAAATATTTCATTTTATTTCATTACAACAATAAACTTTTTGCTATAAACTCATTACCAAATTGTATTGAAGAAACAAAATGGACGTTTTTTAATCAATGATGAACAATGCGTCTTTAGTTTAAATAACCATCGCATCACTTTATAACGTGAACATCAGGCTTTAATATATTATTTTTATTCATGTTTAAGCCCTCATTCGCACAAGAGATTTTTTAACGTACGTTAAAAAAGGGTTCAAATACAACAAATGTATTCCCATGTATATGTCCACACGACAGCGTTTTTAAAACGCGACGCTTTTTTATCGAACGGTGTTGCATTTTCAACTTGAGGCGTTGGAAATAGAGCATATTATGGTACTTGGAAATGCATTTGTTGTCTTTGAACGCTTTTTTAACTCTCGTTAAAATAAATCGTGCTCAGCAAAAGCAACCTTCCGAACCGAGCATTAGAGTCGACGTTTCATAAGTGCCTGTGAAGGCCTATTTGAATTAATAAATTTATTTCATTTCATTTCATTTCATTTCATAAAAAAATATTATAAAGCCTGATGTACACGTAGTGAAATATTGTTACTAAACATTTAAAACCATCAACTGATTACGACCTAAATTTGATTCTCGGAACACAAAAAACTGGTTACCGGTAAAGTTCGTGCGAGCGCGTAAGATGTGTTATTATGTTTTTGTCTGTCCGTCCGTCTATCCCGCTAATGGTGCATAATGTATGGTTTGATGATTTAGTCGGAACGCTATGGGTGTCTTAATTGAAAGTCGTACTTTCGCAAGAGATTGGAAACAGTTTGGAAAAAAGTTTCTAAATGTATTTAAGCTTTCATGCGCCATGAGGATTACCCTTAGATAATGTTTAAAAGACATGTGTTCATTATCTTAGAATACACTTTAATTAATGATATTTAAATGGGCTTTTCTACACTAATACATATTATAAAGAGGAAACAAAAAAAGTACTGGACCGATTTTAATAATACTTTTTTCATTAGAAATCTACATTATCACTGAGTAACATTGGCTATATTTTTTCCCTGTATTCCCACGGGAACGGGAACTACGCGGGTAAAAGTGCCCGGAGGCAGCAAGTACTTTATAACTTCTTACATTAGGGTTCAAAATGCACTGGAAATTCCCTGGTACTTTAGTTCATAGGTACCACTTAGCAAGGACTGTCTGCTTGTTTGTCAGTCTTTACATATACTATATACAGACAGACTCTATATACTTTTTACTCCATATCTAAAGGCTTTTAAATTCGACTGAGTTATAATGTCATGTCGGTTTTCTTACCAGTTATCGTGTTTGAGACAGATATCCGATGAATATTAATGAGGTGGGATATTTTTGGGAACTCCTCAGTCGCTGTACCCGAAAGATAACAAGAAATTAATTATTGGTAAAAATATACAAAACGATTCGTGTAAAAAGATTTTATGCCTATACAGATATCTAAATATATTTAAACTTATTATTTGTGCTGATATAGGTATCGGGAACTAACTAAAAATACACTATGGTAATTATTCCACTAGTGATAACTAGGAATTATAACCATCATTGCATTAAAATAAGTCCTTTGTGTACCTTAAAAATGTTTTAGCTATATTTTGTAGATAATCCTATTCAAGTTGTCCCGAGCTCTGATTAGCCCCTATAAGATTAAAGAATTGACTTAAATTTGGCTTTAAATAACAGCATGCGACCACACCACGTGCATTCTACAGTCTAGACGATCTTACCTCATTGGGGGATCGTTTCCCGGAAAACGGTAACTTGGAACCATTTAAAATACCTTCGGAAATATGATAATTATGTACAATGTCTTAGGTGTTAATTTCCCGGAGACAGTCCTCCATGCGCCTGCGCCGCGCCGCCTCACTATATACCTGCACAAATAAAATAAATATCTTAAATAAATATCCTGGGACATTTTTCACACACGGCCAATCTGATTCCAAAGTAAGCTTCGAACGAAGTTTGTGTTATGGTAACCAGATAGCTGATATACTACATATAATACTTTTAAATACATACATATTATAGATATTTACATCCAGACACAGAACAAACACACATATTCATGCATACAAATGTTTGTCCTGGGTCGGATTCGAACCCACGACCCGCGGCTTGAGAGTCAGGGTCACTAACCACAAAGCCAACTGGTCTGCCAAATAAATAACTATATCAACTAACTAGATGATACCGCGATATATGTATATTAATAATATTGTAAACTAGCTGCCTCCCCGCGGTTTTACCCGCGTAGTTCCCGTTCCCGTGGGAATACAGGGATAAAATATAGCCTATGTTACTCGGGGATAATGTAGCTTTCCAAAGGTGAAATTATTTTTGAAATCGGTCCAGTAGTTTCGGAGCCTATTCATTACAAACAAACAAACAAACAAACAAACAAACAAACAAACAAACAAACAAACAAACAAACAAACAAACAAACAAATCTTTCCTCTTTATAATATTATTATTAGTATATTAGTATTAGTATTAGTATATAGTATATATAAGATGCCTAACATATTAAAGGTTTTTAAAGTTGGTTCACAGTTAACATATTATAGGTACTCACAATATTTCACTTCTAGTTCTTTTAACTGTATTTTTTTATCTTATGGTATTTACATGTTTTTATTATTAACTGCTTCTGATATATAAAGCGTGTTATTAAAATTACTATAAAATCTAAAACTTAAACTTAAACATTATTAAGTACCTATATAGTGTCAAATTTGTTTCTAGACGGTATCAGTGCCTTTAGGTACATACTAGAAATCTGCGTTTGCCTTCAAGTTTTAAATTTCCTTTTAATAGTCTTACTCATAAATTTATGTTTATTTTGTCTTTATACAACAATGGACAAAAGCACAACTCAAAGCGTTCGTAGGCAAAGCTCTCGAGCGCGTCTACGCAAGTTAGTGGCAGCGCTACGGGGCGCTACGGCGTGCTACGAACAGCTACGGCTACGTCACAGTTGACGCAACCACTGTGACCAGCGTGTCCCTCTCTTGTTTATTCTGTAAGTTTACTTGCGTAGTTAGCAGGAATATAAGCTTAAAAGCTGTGCTTAATTTTGATAAATAGCTCCCAAGAAATGAGAGACTTTAGAAATTTAAAGTTGTGTAAGATATGCAACCAGTAATGTTTGTGGAAGTCAATAAAGTATTAGACTATTACAATTGAAAACTAAGAAATACGGTTAGGTATAGGCTTACTCAATGGCATAAAGTTTGCAAAAATGCAACCTCACAAATGTTAACCACGACAAATATCCTTAACCTACTTAAATAATACCACAAACAGTAATACTGACGTTTCTATCATATTTAACATTATTCAATTGTTCTTAATACATTAAAGATAATTTATAGGTTAAAAAAAATGTAGATTTATGGTCCTATGTAAAAAGTACGAAACATTATCAATGAAAACCACACACTAACATATAATATAACCACAATAGTCCACTTCACGACCTCATCAATCACCTATAAAACCTGTCATCACATGAACCCACTTCACAGGTCGGTTATTTATTTAATGTAACTTTTATAGAGCACTAATGTTGGCGGAGTGCATGAAAGTGTTTAATTCGGCGATGGATTTTCATTAAGATAATGACCGTGCGCGCGCGCCGCCGCCTCCGCCGCCGCCGCCATGACGGCCGCACGAGGCAGGGAAAAATAATACTAGTATGTGGTAACATTGGCTCCAATTCTCTAAAACAGAACTAGGTATTGTTTCTAAAGTCGAATATGATAGAAATTTGATCAATTGTATTTGTTTAAGCTGACATAGGTAAGAGTTATTATTTTAATACATACCTATTCAAACTAGTTACTGAATTTTTAATAAACATACCTATATCATTTGTAAAAGTAATGCATTCAATGTTTGTCATGAAAGTTAATTTTAGTATACCTATATAAATACCGGTCAAAATCATAACTCTCTTTTTCACCGCAGTCGGGTAACATAATCATAACTGTAAATTGCTCTATTCTAAATGTATTAAACTTAAACTTCCTAAGCTAAATCAAAGGGGCTTTAACTGTAACATATTTTGTAGTACCTATAGTAAGTAAGTACTGAACAAGCAGTCTCAATAAAGACCTCAAAGGAGTCAAACAATAATATTTACAACGGCTATAAGGGCCGGCACACACTGCCGAGCCCGCACCGTGTCGGGCCATAAAGTGCGCGTTATGTGCTCGCACTTCATACACTACACGCGATCGCGGACACTAAAATAGTTACGAGCTGAACATATGACGCGGCCACGGCGCAACTACCCTCGGGACTTGGGTATAGGTTACTTTGATTAACTCTAAAACTAATATAAGTAGTAATGAAATTAATAATGCTATTTTATTGTTTTGATGGATAGGGAATTCATTTGTAGCTTTTTTAAAGTTCAATACTATTAAACTCAGGTGGCCCGATGGCTCGTCTGCCTTCGTAGGCAATAAAAATAATAAAAATAAAAGATTGAAAAAAAAAAAATTTTGCCAATCTTTATGATAATAATAATACTGGTTAAGGAAAACGTTCTTGTTAGTAAATAGTATTTTCGTGTATTTCACTACGCATTTTTCTTTAAACTCTGTTCCCTCCTCACCGGCCCTTCCCTCAAAACTTGTCAAATCATCACACGGACGCAAATTCGTAGTTATCTAGTTTTAATTTGGAATGCAAAGCCGTCGGGCGAGCTCGTGTCGCGTTGTGTCACGACGTCAAACATATTAAACGGGAAAACGGGACGCTGCGGCGCGCAGGCATGCGTCCTTCTCCTCGGGGGTCGGGGGCCGGGGGTCGGGGGTCGGGGGCCGGGGGACGGATGCGAATTATAAACAGAGGTGAGATGATGAAGCAGGGGGCTTGACATTATGCGTTTTAATAAAAAATAGAGGAGATTCTCGAAGGATCTACAAGTTTAACGAAAAGAAGTAGCGTTGATATTCTAATTCCGTGCCTGTGTCAGCTCGCTTATGCCGTTCGGACGTGATCGAGTAAGTATCTATCTATACAAAAGTTCGCACTTATAATATTTAGATTACAAATGATTATAAATATGAATTACTTATGAATTGTTAGGTACTTATAGTTTGTAGAGAAAAAAATGTGTTTCTGCTAATACTCGCTTTCCTTTAAATTACTTGTAATAATAAAAGGCCTTGTTTTTGAAACCTCATATACGTTAGTATTGATTAACAGATGATTTCAATCGTAAAATTCGATATTAATGTCAAAAACAGTTAGGCAAAACGTTTTTCTAGAATGTCCTCAAATCTTACTATGTATCTATGTGGTCACCGCCGATACAAGTGGACTGAGATTACGAATTGTAAGCTATCCTACCGGTTCTCTTACTCATCATTCGCGAATCTGACTCATCACATATCTGCACGCATGTTATTTGCCATCATAGATAACACCCATCCGCTTACAATCTTTTTAATTTAATACCACTTAAGCTGAATAAAATTAATGTAAAACACAAAGATAAAACATGTCAACACGGAAACGTAATGTTTTTAGATAAAGTTGAGTATATTGAAGCTGTTCGGTTCTGGGTTCTGATGACGGTTCACTCGGCGATCGGAAGAAACTGTATAATTATGCGTACACCGTACAGGCTCGAGATTTTATCGGACCCGGGGAAACGACGGCATAGCGTTAGTGCTGTCGGAGACGAGATAGTCTATAGTCTTACGTGATTACAAAAAATGGTGGCTGATTTTTGTTGTATAACTATGTTGTTATTAGTGATAAATTTAAGGAAATTAACATTCTCACAGTTGCATCACAGTACATTTATGCAAACATAATATTCGTCCGTCAAAACATTAGTCTTTTCACGAAAAATTGTGATTTGCACTCCATTAATACTAGAAATAAGCATAAACTTGTAACATCTGCTTATAGACTACAGAAAGTGCAAGGATCGTTTTTAGGACTTGGTGCACGGTTTTATAACAAAATCCCCACAAATATTTTAGATTTGCCTATGAATAAATTTAAGGAACGAGTTAAGTCAGCTTTGGTACAGAAGGCTTATTATTGTATAAACGATTATATTAACGATGGCGAGGCATGGGTATAGCGCTCGTTCTATCAGGACTAATATTATTATTGTTAAAGAAATTGTTAAAACTTGTTTTGAAAAGAGTAATTGCTGAGTTTATTGCCGGCTCTTCTCAGCAAAAGCAACCTTCCGAACCGAGCATTAGAGTCGACGTTTCATAAGTGCCTGTGAAGGCCTATTTGAATGAATAAATTTATTTCATTTCATTTCATTAGTGTAGTGATGTTATAAAATTAAAATAAATAACGGAAATCGATCTTTAAATCTTATGAATCTAAAGTGTCTTTTGGCGTTATAGAGCTTATTGTATTAAACATCGTTTCTACGGGCTTATTTCTGTCTTTTTAGACTATTTTTAAACGACTTCAAAAAGGAGGAGGTTCTCAATTCGACGGGTATGTTTTTTTTTTTTTTTTTTTTTTATCGATGTAATTTTATCATGAGTAATGTGTAACTATGAATGGGAAGGACTCAAGCAAAGTGATTTTATATACATGTAAACTCAACATTACTATTCTCTACTATATTTTTATGCTTTCTCCTAAAACGGTTAGACTAGTGGGATAGTCTCCGCTGGTCATTACCTGCTGCATATATTTTGTATCTGTACGTAATATCGTGAGAAATGTCCCGCGGTGACACACACGCACAGACGGACGAGCCTCTCTCCTATTTATATTGATAGTATCTAATGCGAGTTTAACATTTTTATAATGATTTACAATCCGGGACTCGGTCATTTATGTATATTGTCAACGGTTTCCTATGTTTTAAAGATCTTACTATTGTTATTAAATAATCTTTGGTTTAAATAATCAACGATTTTTATCTAAGGAATGCAAATTAACTCTTTATTTGATTGGCTTATTAATTTGATGGTTTGCGATATAGAGGAAAACTTTGTTTGTTTGGTTGTAATGAATAGGTTCAAAAACTACTGGACCGTTTTAAAAATTCTTTCACCATTCGAAAGCTACATTATCCGCGAGTCACATAGGCTATATTTTATCCCTGTATTCCCACGGGAGCGGGAACTACGCGGGTAAAACCGCGCGGAGGCAGCTAGTAGGAATGAACTGCTATCCAACAAAATTTTCTGTTTTTCATACCTTGTTTTTATAGTGTCACGCTAAAACATAGTGTCTCTTCTATTCAAGTAGCACTTTACCATTTTACCGTTTCTATTCGCCACCTACACCGATACACAAAGATTTATTAAGTGCAAATATATTTAATAGCCGGAACCCACCATCGCACGTGAACAGGTATTTTATCCACGTAATTATAGTGGTAGGTACACAGCTGTGGTTACTTCGTGATGGTTTTTTTTGTTAACGCCGTTGATTCTATCAGTTTTATGGCGCTGGTGTGGATCGTGCCCTCAACTTTGAACCCGTTCCTTACCTAATGTTTCCTGGTGCGGAGTATCTTCTTTTATCTCCCACTTGTTACTGGTTCGTGTACTTATTTTCGTTTTATGTGAAGCATTAAAGATTTTTAGTGTTTCTTTAATTGCTGTGATTCTAGTTCTACCTGTTTGACCTTTCACGAGTCCGCGCCGCCGCGCCGTTTGATTCAACTTTGTGTTTAAGTATGTATCTATATTAAAAAGAGGAATGTTCTGCTTTTTTTGTTTGTGACGAATAGGCTCCGAAACTACTGGCCCGATGTGAATAATTATTTCACTAATAGAATGCTACGTTATTTGTGAGTATTATATGCTATATTTTATCTCTATATTTCTACGGGAACAGGAACGGTGAAAACGCGCAGTGGAAGCTAGTTTTACTGTATTTTTACGTTAGGTGTGATACTCGTGGATCTTGAGTTATGATAAAACTTCATTATGTAAATCAAAATTCCCCTATTTACTCACTTTCCAACTCTTTCTTTTTAAATATCATATAAACCTATATCTTCAGCTCCAACTAACATATAAAGACAATTATTTAGACAATGTTTCACATCAGTCCTTATTGTCTATCTCTATCTTTCACTTCACTATCACGTGAGAGGTCCGCATTGGACTCGTCTAGATTAAATAATACAAAAGCTAACCCTATAAAGACAAACACAATATCGAATAGTACGTGGATACCTTCACGTAGAGTAGTCACGGCGCGGGCGGGTGCGCGGGCGCAGGAGTCACGTCTCCGCTTTTTGCTTCCCGCTGCCTCCAGTTAGCACGTACTTGATGTTCATTGGTTAATTTAAACCAGCAGTTGTAATCTGGCATTCGAGATTTGAACTGTTCTGCATCGCGCTATCAAAGTTTTAACTTCATTGGATTATGTTTTATGTATTTAATAGCGCACCCGGCAGACTTCGTTCTGCCCACCAGCGCCACCTACCGAGTCCAAATTGATGTATTATACATAAAAACCTTCCCCATGAAATACTCCGTAATTTGGTGAAAACCGCATGAAAATCTGTTCAGTAGTTGTGTGTTGATCGCGTTCAGACAGACAGAGGCGGCGGGGACTTTGTTTTATATGTATAGATAGATGACCGTCTATTTTCTAATTGTAGGTACACATTAGTACTACAATTACGGTTGTGTGTGTGTGTAACCTAAGTGTGTGCGTAGAGGCGGTTGCACCGTCAGTAAGAAAGCAAATAAAGTTAGTCGCAAGTATTAATTATCACTCCTATTCTTTATTCAACACACATGTGCTTAAAATATGATTTATTTCACCTAAGTTAAATAGATAATTCTAGAAATCATTAATATATCATCATCTAAACTCAATAAATACTTTAGTATTATTATATAATAATAATAATAAATAATAATTATATAAAATAATAAACAGTGGTAGTAACAGGTTGAATAAAATGTGAAGCATTCAGATTGTAGTTATCGTGAACAATAAATAAGAGTCCATAAACCGAGGGTCCCTGAGCGGAGGCTGTAAACATTATCTGCACCTAATTGCTACGCACTTAACATTCACTCTAACCATCCAGGGCCGAATTTAGAGGTCTGGAGGCCTCGGGATAACAAAGGAGCGGAGGCCCCCCTCGTCTCAAATTATTGTCTAAATGAAATGAACAATTCTTTTCTGTCTTATTTTTCAATAAATCATTTATTGTGAATCAAAGTAGATTATTTTAGTATACAACAAAAACATGTAAGTGAAAGTGAAACAGCAAAAAAAAATTATCAAAGAAAAAGATAATATACCTACTAGTCTTTATTAGTCGGAATTTGGGGAAAAAAAGTTCGAAGTCGTCATTGTGGGGGCCCCCCGTTTGTGTAGGCCCCGGGCTTTCGGCCCGCTTGCCCTCCCCCAAATCCGGCCCTTTAACCATCACATATTATCCCAAACTAAATGCTTTCACCTTCCATTTCTTTTCCAGATACATTTACTGGACATTATGATAATTCAATTACTATAAGACATCTTTATCTACCGCCAAAACGTCCAATGACAAATTTATATTTCCAAGTGCACTCCGCCTAACTATCAATAGATAATTGAATGCTGATAAGCAATAATGTGATAACCCTCATATACTTCATTTTGAGAAAATGACGTTTAAAGATCATAATGTCTATGTGATTTATGACTTTTAATAGCATATAAATTCATTTTTTATGTACTTTTATGTTTTAGATGACTTGAAACACTTTAGTAGAATGTTAAATACGCGATGCATTATAAAAATATATCAAAACCTTGGTTTTCGACTTTTTGTGGGTTGACACATTATTGCTTATAAGCATCCGATTATAATAGAAATTCTATTAATAACTAATTCTCAACACTATTTACAACCTTAATAAGGTTGAAATTCCACTACATTAAAGTTCAATGATGAAACAAAATTGTGAATGCAGTTGTGTTAATGTGAATTGCTTTTTGTTGCTCAAGGAATAAGATGTAATATACATTGGCATGTTGTCGAGTAGGTAATAGATGTAGTACATACATTCCTACATGCAGGACTCGTCTGGTTGGAACTACGCCGACAGGTGTGGCTATGAAACTGGCGAGTTTACTATGATTTTTTTACAACCTCTATATCTTATTTAAATAAATATGTATTTTTATTGTTTATTAAGCCGTTATTACTGAAAACTAAATACAAGTATAATCTAATAATTTAAACTTAATCTATCTAACCTAACACATCATTTGGTTATCAGTGTGTTCTGCGACACATAGGCCTTTTCCAGCTGTTTCCACTCTATCTATCCAAATAAATACTGTGTACTAATATAAAATGAAGAACATACTTAATTTCTCTATAATTCAAAACCAAAAAATCTAAAAATTTACGTGCTATAAGTTAGCGTCGTTGAGAGTAAAAATAATTTAATCGGAAAGCTATTGTTAACGTTATTACGGTACCTATCGGTAGGTATTTAACTAAAATATGTAATGAAAAAAAAATATCAACAACCATTATTAAAACATCTCCACAAGTCGCTTATCGCTAACTTCGTGGCTTGTTACCTGCTTAGTTTTTTAGCTAGATAAGTAAGGCTTAAGTAGTAATGATATTAGAATACCGTAAGGGCTCCATCCGGGGTCCGTCCGGGCTCCGTCCAGGATCCGTCCGGGCTCCGTCCGGCTCCGTCCGGGCTCCGTCCGGAATCCGTCCGGGGTGACGCGGTCCCGTCAAACAGATAAACCACAGCATTATAATAATTGAACGTGTCACTTGACTAATAGAAATAGTTAGGAATTAATTTAATCTCGTCCCGTCTCCGCCCCGCCCCGGGAACGGAAAAATAAAGTGTTTTTTTTTTATAATGTACCTACAAGGTTTCTAATGAGCATATCCTTTGGTATTAATTGAATAACTGGTTCTGGTAATTTTGGATGTAGGTACTATAAATTAATAAAAAAAAAATCAATAATATTTTTTGTTACCATTTGGTTATATGTTGTTTATAGAAATAATTTAAAATAGAGCAGTGTACATTTAATTATATCACAGGTTTAAATCGAACCGAAGACCAATCGGTAGTTGGCATCCAACAAAATATGTTATGTATGTTATGTATATGCGGAAATATATGTGTGGATGTATGTTACTCTTACGCGCTAGAACGGCTGAATGAATCGCGATTAAATTTGGCACAAAGTTAGACTACGTTCTGGAATAACACATAGGCTACTGTTTATCTCGGAAAAATTGAAGATCCCCTCGAAACGTGATGAGTAGATAATTATTATATGATAGAGAATCCAGAGCTTTTTATTAGGACTGTACTAATGGCGGTCAATTAATACGCGGTAACATTTCAATATATGTAATTTATTATAGCAATTTCAATTTCGTCCCTACTTTATTTATAATAACTGATAACACTACAACGTTCCAATACTAAAACAACTAATTTTATTACGAACTTATCTGTTCAAAGATTAAGTTAAAAGCACAGTCGGTATCGGAGCTTGCGGTAACTATTAACTTAATTGGTTAGTTAATTAAATTTTATTATTTCTTAGAATCACAGATGGAAGTCGGAGTCAGCTGCTTCCCTAAGTTGGTTTTGTTCACGATTGTTCTAAGACTGTTTACTTAATTTAATTGGTATAAATTTTATTGTAGTTACGTATAATAGAAAACTGGCTACTGGCTACCGTGCGTGAAATGTGTAATTTTTTGGAAATCAATAGGAATCATCGTCGTAAAAATTTGGTACTATACTTCATCATCATCTTCCTTGCCTTTTCCTATGTAGGGTCGGCTTTGTGCGTCATGTCCCTCCATTTCATTCGATCACCAGTCAAATCCACATTCACTCCACATTCTCTCATATCATCTTTTACACAATCATACCATTCTTTCTTTGGCCTTCCCCTTTTACGCCTGCCTTCTGGTCTAAGGTGCAGTGCCTTTTTGGTAACGTGGCTTTCTTCTCTTCTCATAACGTGGCCGAACCACGAAAGCCGAAATTTGTAAATTTGGTACTATACTTATGTAGAATAATTCCATCCCAGCACAGAACAAACAGACATATTCATGCATACAAATGTTTGTCCTGGGTGGGATTCGAACCTATGACCGGCGGCTTGTAAGTCAAGGTCACTAACCACAAAGCCAACCGGCTTATCGTCGACTGTAGTTACTATCTCGATTGATGAAATTTCAGATACCTATTTACTAAAAGGTTTGTATTATATATTCTCTTATCAATATTCAATTTAAGATTGCAAATCAAATAGAAAACCAACGACAAAGCGTCTACGTTAAATAATCGATTAAATAAACTCGATCACCGACTCGATTAAACAACGATCACTCGATGTGATTACAGCCTCAAGCCAAACAAGCCCAAGCCGATTTCTTGTTACATTGCCGGCCTCACGACCGCTGTCTCCTTCAGCCCGCCCACCAAACCTCCAATGTATTATAAAATCGACTTCATTGACGATTCTTAAAGAGTTACAAGTTAAACTTACCTCTAGCTGTAGTGAGTTTGATATCTTTAATGTATCAGTCAAGATTGCCAAAAGAAAACTATGTAATATCTAATTAATCATATATTGTTTATTCTCATCCTTATGTAAAGTAATTAACTTGGCTTGTTTATGTGTTCAAGATAATTAATTAGTAATACTTTAGTTTATTTAGCATGCTGTGTCTACTTCTAGAAGGTCGTGCACATTGCAAATTGTTTTTGATATTTAATTTTAGGAATTATTGTGTAACCCCCAGTTTTGTAGACCACTTAAATAAAAAAAGAATTAGGGTGCAAGTTACCAACAAATTTTTACGCGACACGGTTAATATTATTGACTGTAAATTGGGTAATTTCTATTAAAATTAAATATGTGGACATAAAATTATCGTAATAGTATAATGTATGGTAATCAGTTTTACGAGCCCACCGCGGTACCGACAGTAGTATACTTGAAGTGATAATCCTCTTACTGAGCTTTCAGGGTCAAAGCTATCTCCTAATGCTTGTACATGCTCTAAATATTTTATATGCTATTTTAATACATATTATAATATATGTTATATTACAAGCTTCCGCCACATTTTTATTTCAACTGTTAATTTAATGCTTTCATCTATTTCGTTAACGAAAAAAGAGACATCAAAATTATAAGTATTTGGTCTCATAACATTTTTTATGACAGTTTTAGTTAATTTGTTATGCTTGTAAATAACAGCTTACCGTTAATCTTTAAGTTAATCTATTTTATTACAAGTATTTATTTCCCTTTTCACTTAAATAACATGCTTTAAGTTAATCAATTTTATAAATCTGATAGTAATGTAAGTTACGATGATAGGTAGCCGAGTAAGGAATGCCTACCCACGTTCGTGAGATCGTAACTTCGATTCCAAATGTACCTGAGCTTTAAGCTATTGTGAAGAATGTTGCTAAATTGTAGAAAAAAATGTAGGTCCGTTTATATCTCGTTGAATATAGGTACATTAGTTTCAGCTTTAGTAAGTTAGTTACAGTAAATTAATTGGAATAATTAAAAATTTTAATAGACTAGTGGCTACCCGCTGTTTCATCCGCATTTCCGGAGTACCTTCAACGGATAATCATCATCAACAGCTCATATACGTCTCCACCGAGGAGCTCGAGCCTCCCCTAACAACGAGGGGTTTAGGCCATAGTCCACCACGCGGGCCTAGTGCGGATTGGCGGACTTCACATGCCTTTAATTGTGACATCTCGGGCATGCAGGTTTCCTCACGATGTTTTCCTTCACCGAAAGCCAGTGGTGTGAATCCGTACGTAAGATTTTATAAACTCAGAGGTACGGGCCAGGGATTTGAACCGACACCCTCATGATCGTGAGTCGGTGCGTTCCCAACTGAGCCACCACGGCGTTCAACGGATAAAAGGTAGTCTAATTACCAAATTAAAAAAAATTGTCGAGTGGGGTAACCGTGAAACATTAACAGATAGAGTAAGCCCTCATTTGCATGAGTTTTTTAAGCGTACGTTAAAAAAGCGTTCAAATACAACAAATGCATTCCCATGTACCTATATGTTCACACGACAGCGTTTTTAAAACGCGACGCTATTTTATCGAGCGGTGTTGCATTTTCAACTTTGGGCGTTGGAAATAGAGCATATTATGATACTTGGAAATGAATTTGTTGTGTTTGAACACTTTTTTAACGTCCGGTAAAAATACTCGACTCCGAATGAGGGCTTACTGTCGCATTTATACAATTAGTAGGGATTCGTCAATAAGAAATGATTGTTCTCTGCTATTCAGTTGCTATTCATGACATCATGTCGATTACAAACAGATGTCGCACCGCGTCCGTGCCGCGTCCGTGTCGTACCCGTGTCGTGTCGTGTCGTGTCGCCGCCGGGGGGAACTCGCCGGCGGACATATTGAAAACGGTGAAGACGTGACTTGTGACGCAACTTCCCAACTGTTTGTAGCGCGAAATATTATTTTGAACTTTTATATTTTTTAAAGATACTGATTTTGTAAAAAGTTTGTGTATATAAGTAGATTCGTTTTCAAATAATATACCTATAGACAATTTCCGCCACAGTTTTATTAACACATTTGTAAACGACAAAAATAAAACTAAAAATGCCATAAAAGGGATTTTACTTCTATTTTTTAATACATAGATAGATAGACAATAAGTAGATTTTCTAATTTTTGGAACACCATCATCGATCGTCAACTTCATGAAAATATTTTTAAAACTCTGGACCGTGAATCTAATTGCTCCGTAAACTAGAGCTATCATATAATTTTATGTACAAGTATGGTAAATGACCCAATGGTGGCCAGTTTAAGAAAAAAAAAACAGGTTTTTGTGAAATATTACCAAAATTGTGAAAGTTTCAGCACTGAATATAGTGAAACTGTAAAGTCCAGTCCTTATTTAATATTTGTAATGTGTTACGCGTGAGATACGGCAAAGCTGGATTCAATTAATTTAACAAATAAAAGTTGTAGTTTTGTGACCCAGTCTTGGACAGGGAAAATTCATTAATGGATACCCCAGTCTTAGTCTAAGTTTATCTTTATTTTATGGTTAACATATGAAACAAAACTAATTTTGATTTTAATTAAGCAATACTATTTTACAAGTGAAACTTTCTGCTCACCGCCTTAACGATTTCCTTAAGAAAAGCCGTCGTTGTCAATTTCAAATCACCTTACACTTTGTATTCGCGCATATTTGTACATGTAACTGACTGAATTCAATAAAACGTTAAACTTAGATAGTTCGATGTCTAAAGTCTATGTCACAGTGATCCCAGTGTAAAAACATTCGCTCATGTCCGAATTCTAGATGTTTCTTTTAATTTTTGGCCATTACTGGTACCGTGGCCACGACTGGTACACTTACGATATTATGGTTTTACGTCAAGTATCAACACTACTGATTTCAACTTCTCCTACAATGAGAGCACGTTCCGAATTCCAAAACTTCAAATTCAGAGGTCGTGTTACAGCCGTCACCATGGCAGCGGGATGACTCCATCGATAACACCATTGCAACATACCCGTGCTGTACGGTTCGCCTTATCATTCAGAGAATAAGGATCAAAATGATTAAATTAGTGTTAAATGGACACTTTATTAATTAATGAGGTAATTAAACCGAAAATAATGTTTTTCTCGTTTGTATGTCGTGGGAAGTTGCGCTAACTATATGTTCGATTTTATACTATTCAGTTTTATATTACTAGTGGTTCCTCGCGGTTTCATCTGAGATCTTCAATTTTCCCGGGATAAAAAGCAGCCAACACTAATTTCATTGCTATCCCTTCAGCCGGTGTTGCGTCAAAGATTAACAAATAGGTATGATGATGATGATGATGTCATTCATGCCGGTTTCGGCTACAGCGACGCATTTCGACTTCCGTTTATTGTGGGCTTGGATGGTTTGCCCTTTGGTGTGCTCGAATGTGACTGACGTATCCTATTTTCGCTTTAAGTTTTCGCGCGCACTGAGGACACGTCAGGACACCATTTACATAGTTGTAACTTATGGAGGCTGGTGGTCTGGCCTTTTGCTCATCGCGTTTCTTGTCGAGCGCACACCTTCTATCAGCCTCAAATGAATATACCTGTTGTTGGACAATGGCTCTCCATTCTGGACGTTTAGAAGCTTGCATTTCCCACCGAGACGGCTCTATATTGCACCTTTTCATGTGCCTTTTTAGAACATCTTTATATCTGAGGAGCTGGCCACCGCATTTCCGCTTACCATCCTGGAGTTCAGAGTAGAAGATGCGTTTAGCCAATCTCTCCTCCGGCATTCGCGAGACGTGCCCACACCATCGAAGTTGACGTCTCATCAGGTACGCTTCAATTCCGCCAACATTGGCTCGTCGGAGTACCTCTGTGTTTCTTATACGATCCGACCAATGAATATTCATTATGTTACGTAGACTTTTAAGATGGAATCTGTCTAACATGCGGATATGCCTTCTATAAAGACACCATGTCTCTGATAGGTATACGTACATTCCCAACTAACATTTTGGTAATAAGAATAAGGGCTACATGAGCTGCTTAAGAGGATTTTTGTAACCCAAGGTTCTGTAAAGGCACTAACAACTTGGTGATAAAGCGTTCTGTAACTCTCTTATAACCCTGATTTGGGCCTGTTCGTACGAGAGCTTGAGGCTATTTAATGGTTATAGAGAGTGATAAATAAGTGTTTATTAAGAGTTAGAACAGTGCTACAGTAGCAGTGACTACCACTTCAAGTGTTTTATAAGCTATACACAGGGTATAACTGCAAGCTAAAGTAGTAAACAAGTTATGGAAACCACTTAAATGACTTTTTTGGTAGCAATAAATTTCACCGAAAGCGCTAAATATTTAAACTGTTTCGAGTTTTACGTTCTTGTTAGAGTCAATAGTGATAGTATTTTATAGCACGCATTCATGTCATGGCGTTTTAATAAAATAATTAAGGTCAGTACCTAAAGTGTTTAAGATTACTGGGTGTTATAGGGATTTAATCACATGCGGCGGTAAGTTTACGGTAACAATATATAATAGTTCTCATCTCATTTTTGAAGCGCCCTAAAAATAAACTACTTTTGATGATTAAATGATGTAAAAAAATACTGCCAGAATTTTTTTTTTCTTTATTTATCTTATTTTTCAATTCCTGGAGCCTCCTTAAGATATTTTAATTGAAAATTATGAACAATGTAAGTAAATAATTGGACTAGGATCATTGCAATAAGGTTTTTCTTTCACAATTTTATAGTAGGTATATCTTTATTAAATGGCGTCTTAGTTCTAATTACTTAAGCATCCTGATATCTCTGTTATTCCTCCCGTAGTGATTAAATACTGATACTAAGGTGGATTGCAGAATCTAGCTCTATAGGACTTATAATAAACACTTCTTAGATCCTTATAGCTTTCTTAGTAACTCTTAAGACTCGACAAAACTCGTTAGGTGATATAAAGTATTTGTCTAACTCTTTTTAAGAATACCAGTTGATAGTAAGTGTTAGTAGACACCTGAGTATCACTCAGAGTGTTTAATACTTCTTGAAGCTATTAGAGTAAGACTTCAGGTGTTACAAGACCTTTCACTACCCCAGTAGTAGAACATCACCCGTTAGTAAGTGTTAGTAGACACCTTACAATTGCTTTTATAGGTTTGTGCAACTAAAAGCTATAAGAATAAGTTATACAATGGTTACGATAAACTCCATACTACCGTCTTGATTTATATTTTTTTTATTTATTACTCTTATTCCTCTGGAAGGTTTAATTATTCATAACTAACCCTACTGTAGAGTCGAAGGTTGCTATCGGAGTTCTTATATACCTTAAATAACAGTAAGAGCTCTAAAAAAGGCTGCCGCTAGCACTAAAATGTTTGTTGGGTTATCACAAACTTTCGCATTTATAGTAGGTATATTAGTAGGATATAGATTGTTAGAGATCAACGGAATAAAAACGACCAAGCTGTTCACAATCTTTTATTTTCACTTTACAACTTCACTCTTCAATTCTCAAACTCAAACTGTCACAATCACAAGCCCTCGTGCCGCGTCCCGCCAAACAACTTCTACCGGATGTTAGCCATCGGTAATAATGGAATGGAAGTGGCACGTGCGCTTTTTAATTAAAAGTATTCCTTACTAATTATAATTATAAATCTTAATAATAGTCATTTATTTTATAGGTGATTTTAACTATAAAATAAATGTCAAAATAAAATTAAACACACGAAAGTTAAAGTCGGAATTCCGGAAATAGATTACATGTTTACAATTTAATCATAATAAAAACTGTTAATACAATACATATTTAAGTACGTTTCTTACAGTCGGCCTTTCCTGATACATTTCACGACCCGGGAAATACAAAAGAGAAAGAAGATAATATACAATCCTAACATAATAAATAAATAAATAAAACCAAGAAAACAAATACATTTACCAACGATCAGGTTCCTGTAATAAATAATTGGATTAGTACATGATTTGACTAGTGCGAAAACAATAAATTTAACGTCGAATTCTATTGAAATTAGATAACATATATTTCAAAAAATAATCAATGTGCTTTTGCACCCAAATATTGGAGCCTCAGACATATCTCCAATATCTGCTCATACTACTGACCAAAACATACGTATTCTTAAATTTTGTCTTGATTGAGACCTCAGACATATTCTCAGTCAAGTTCCTCAAGAATATTATAATTTAAAATATTAAGGCCTCCAACACATCCTTAATATTTGTCTCAACTAAGACCTCATACATATTCTTAGTTATTACTTTTACTAAAATTTTAAGACCTCATACATATTCTTAAAATTTGTCTTGATTGAGACCTCAGACATATTCTCAACCAAGCCACTCAATGAACATTATAAATTAAAATATTAAGGCCTCAAACATATCCTTAATATTTGTCTCAACTAAGATCTTAAACATATTCTTAGTTAAGCCACTTTATTTAATTATCATTAATTATTTAATCATTCTATCAGATATTTATCATTAAAATAATAATTCATTTAATCAATAATATAATTTATGATGATTATATAATAATTTAATCGATCATGTTTATTCTAAGTCATCATCATTTGATGTTTCAGACTCTGAGCACACTCTATTAAACACTACCCACGGATGGATTTTGTCTACCGAAAAGGTACCACAAAATTTTCTATTGCCTTTCCGGGACAGAGGCGTGTCTTCAACAACATATCGATCGTTACCTAAAACTTCAGTAATGCGATATGGACCTCTAAGTTTTGGAACTAATTTTCGACTTTTACCTATCGATGGAATTTCCCTCTCTACTCGTACTAACTCCCCTTTCTTGTATGTAACTTCCTTCCTCAGCCTATCAAAACGATCCTTTTGTCTTGCCTGATTTTCTTTTATATAATCCGTAACCTCTTGTCTAGTAACCTCTAAAGTAGGGACAATATTTTCATTTTCATTTGTAACACTAAGTTGTAATAAGGAGTTAGATGTGCTTACTAAATTAAGTCCGAATAATGTTTGAGCTGGACTTTTCCCCGTTGATTTATTTTGAGTATTATTTAGCCCCCATTGTATTTCAGATACGCACTCATCCCATGTATTCTCAGGTTTATCATGAGTAGAAGCTGTCAACGCCGCCAGAACAGTTCGGTTGTATCTTTCAACCTGGCCATTGGCCCGAGGCGTTGCTACAGCGTTCATGATATGCTTTATACCTAACGATGATAAATAATTCCTGAAGCTCATAGACGTAAATGAAGTGCCTCTGTCAGATATAACGCGTACAGGTACACTAAATATATGAAAATAGTTTTTTAACGCTCTGATGGAATGAATAGATTTAGTGCTTTTAACAGGAATAAGCATAATGAATTTAGTGAATGCGTCAATAATTAATAAAATATAAGCATTACTTCGCTTACTGCGAACAAAAGGGCCAAGGTGGTCTATATGTAGGGTGTGGAATGGTTTTTCAATCTTTTCTATTGAATGTAATTTACCTGCTTTCTTTCCAGCTGGGACTTTAGCGTAAGCACACTTCAGACAAGATTGGACATACTTTTTGGTAAACCGCCTCATCTTAGCAAACCAGTAATTACTTTGAAGCAGTTGCAAAGTTTTCTCTAAACCGAAATGTCCAATCTCGTCATGGTTTGACCTCAAAACTTGCCATCGCACACCTTTAGGAACGACCCAACGATCACCATGTTCAGTCTTGCGATATAACAGTCCCTTTTTAACTATGAAATTATTTTTGATTTCAATAACATTATCATTTTCTTTATCATTTAATATAGTAATTATTCTTTGTAGTTCGGGATCGTTCTGTTGTACCGTGGCTACCCAATCTGTATCTATACGTCTAACTTTAAATTCTACTTTGTCTATCGGAATGGGATTTCGGCTGAGGGCATCTACATGCGTCATAGCTGTACCTGGTTTATAAATAATATTAAAATCGAATTCTTGCATAATATTCCACCATCTAGCGACCCTAGTTAGTGTGTCCCTTTTTTCAAAAGTAGCTCGAAGGGAATTGCAATCAGTTACTATTGTAAAAGGAATTCCTAATAAATATACTCTAAATCGCTGTATGGATGTCACAACAGCCAATGTCTCTAAATCGTAAGATGTAAATTTAGATTCTTCAGGGGAAGTTTGTCTACTGTAAAATGCTACTGCACTAAAAGGGATCTCTTTATTGAGCCTTTGCATCAGTATTCCGGCAATACCGATTTTTGACGCGTCAGTATGCAATTGTGTTTCATAATCGGGATTATAAAATGCTAATATGGGACGTTTAACTAACTCCCTTTTTAAGGTCAGGAATGCCGATTCTTCATCGTCACTCCATTGCCATTTTACGTTCTTTTTTAAAAGTTGTGTCAATGGTTTGGCGATAATAGAAAACCCTTTTATGAATCTACGGAAGAAACTAGCTAAACCCAGGAACTGTCTTACTTTGTGTTGATCTGTTGGTCTGGGAAATTCATCTACGGCTTTAATTTTCTTCTGTCCCGGTTTCACTCCGGATTCGTTTACTTCAAAACCTAAATAATCTATAGATTGTTTTAGAAAATTACACTTCGACAAATTTAGTGTTATACCGGAAGAACGGAAAAGAGCTAATGTATCACGAAGAATTCGTAATCCTTCTTCAATCGTTTTGGATGGTATTATCACATCATCCATATATGCAAAAGCTTCCTTGAATCTCGCATTACCTAGAATGTTATTAACGGCTCTTTGAAACGTCGACGGAGCATTAACAAGGCCAAAAGGCATACGATTAAATTCAAAATGTCCGTCTGGCGTAACAAAGGCCGTCAAGTGTTTTGATGATTCAGCCATTGGAATCTGGTAATAACCAGAAGCGAGATCTAACGAGGTGTAATACTTATGACCAGACAAATTATCTAACTGATCGTCTATACGGGGCAAAGGGTAATGTTCCTTAACCGTTTTCTTGTTAAGAGCCCTAAAATCAATGCAGAGACGATAGTCACCGGTTTTCTTTTTAACTAGAACGATAGGAGAAGCGTAATCTGAAGATGACTGCCTAATTATCCCAGAATCTTCAAGATCCTGTAACATGTCCCTAACTACCTGTCGTTCTGAATGAGACAATCGATAGGGCCTATATACAACAGGCGTTGTGTCATTGAGGTTTATATTCATTTCTATATTAGACATACATCCTAGCTCTCTAGACGTAAAGGCAAAACAATCCCTAAAATTATTTAATAAGTTACCTAAATCATTAATATAATCGCATCCAATGTCTTCATCTACTCGTATCATGTGAGTTTCAATTTTAGTGATAAAAGTACCATTAGGACATTGTTCTACCCTGCTAACATTAATCGATGGAGAAGTTATATTCAATGGCCAAGCGCGAAGAAGCAACGTGTTTTTAATAATTTCAAATTGAAAGCCAAGACCCTTGATAACCACCTTGCCTTGACCATCTGTTACTTGTATTATGCTTTGAAGAATCTCATATTGTTTCTGGGGCTTCTGACATAAACTCGGTTCGATAAATAGATCTCCTGAATACTTTGGTTTGGAGTAAACATCCACAACTAGATATCCATTTATGATTACCGAATCACTAACATACAGATCTATTTTATCCCTAGGATTCATAGTAATTTTTAATTGATCTTTCGTTTTATAGACTATCACATGATCTTGTTCCGTAAACGTTTGACCGAGTAATAAAGGAACTTGTAACAGATGATCAGGGATGACAAGAGCTTCGACCTTAGCTTTGGCTGTATCTACTTCTATATCAATGTCACATTTACCTAAACAATTGACAACACTATCACCAAAACCTCTTAGTACAGGTAAATCCGATACCGACCAGGAATTTATCAATTGTTTGGCTACAGACTCCTGTAACATGGTACACTGACTACCAAAATCAATAAAACAATTGAGACCCTGGCCATTGACAGTGGCAATCTTAAAATATTTTGAATCATTATCCTGTTCTCTTGAGATTCTTAAAACGGTCCTATCACTCTTAGTTTCGATCTTACCAGTACAATTGCTAGCCAAATGTCCTATTCTATGACAATTATCACAGCGCTTAATTGGTTGTTTACATTTAAAGTAGGGATGACCGTCCTCTCCGCAATTATAGCATTTGGGTAACCTATAGGTTTTGTTAGTCCTATTTTCAGAATCATTACCAAATATCTTGGATGATCTAGATTGTCTATTTTCGGTATTGCCTGGTTGTAAAGACAAATTTGGTTTATCAATTCTCTTAACTATCTTTACATTGCGGAGATAAACTAATAATTTGTCCGGTTCTGTAAATTGTGCTGCCTCCGCACTAGTCCTCACAGATCTATCTTCTATCCCAAATAAAATACATCCTATTGCATTTTGGCCCTGTATATTGCAACGATTTAATAAAACAATCTTTTGATAAAAGTACTCTTCTAGAGATTCCCCAAATCTGGCTTTACAAGCAAGCATATCAGTCAGTAGCTGACCATAGTTTTCATCGCTCGGAAATGCTAATTTTAATTTATTTTGCCATTCAGTCCACGAAAACAGCAAGCTGGGTAGGCCCTGATACCATTTTTGGGCTAATCCTACCAATTTTGGAAGAGCGTAATGAACTATTTGTCTCTCTGACCAGTTATAAATTTTTGCGCACTCGTTAACTTTGCTAATCCATATATCTATAGTTTGATTTCGCTTAACTGGATCAAACTCCGGAATGACATTCAAAACCGGATAACGTTCACCACTCCCATCCGTTTTCATAGTCTGAATAAGTTCTTTGAAAGCCGAAACTAGACAGTTATTACTAGAGTTAACATTATTGTGAGCACTTACCACTGACTCAGCTATCGGTGAGTTATGTAATGTCGCGTCAAGGTCGCGTACTGCATCGTGGCTGTACGACGGAGCACGGTTACCATTCACGTCATGGTCACGCGCCACATCCCGGCTGCGTGACGGTCCGCTGCTACCAGCCACGTCGCGATCACGCGCCACATCACGGCTGCGTGACGGCTCGCGGCTATCAGCCACGTCGCGACCACGCGCCACATCACGGCTGCGTGACGGCTCGCGGCTACCAGCCACGTCACGGCCACGCGCCACATCACGGCTGCGTGACGGCTCGCGGCTACCAGCCACGTCACGGCCACGCGCCACATCACGGCTGCGTGACGGCTCGCGGCTACCAGCCACGTCACGGCCACGCGCCACGTTGCGGCTGCGCGACGGCTCGCGGCTACCAGCCACGTCACGGCCACGCGCCACGTTGCGGCTGCGCGACGGCTCGCGGCTACCAGCCACGTCACGGCCACGCGCCACGTTGCGGCTGCGCGACGGCTCGCGGCTACCAGCCACGTCACGGCCACGCGCCACGTTGCGGCTGCGCGACGGCTCGCGGCTACCGCGAGACTTCCGGCGTCGACGCTCCGGAGACTCTGTTTCACTCTGTGCTGGATCATCAGACACTCTCGTGTACTGTGGGGTTTTTCTTTTACGACCCATAGTGTCTGGAATAGTAAGAGAAAAAAAACTACGAAAAGACGGTGATCTAAAAAAAATCGTTACAACTACGGTATAGGTATTTATTTATATATCTAGCAATACCACATTAACTTTTTATAAATATAGTATTTGAGGGTAGTCCGAATTATTTTAATCAGAATTATAAAATAAAAGCATCCATATAAATTCCAACATAACGTAAAGCGTTACGAGGGTACTTAATAATAAAAATGTTAAAGGTAGGTGTATGATTTTACTGGTAAAAATGAATCTTTGAAATGATTCGACATCTTAATAAAAGTTATTTAATGACAACAAAACGAATAATAGAAAAAAAAATAATACAACTACTACATGCACGTTTCACATATTAGTTCAAAAGTTACAATAAGTACCTATTTGGTAAAAATCTATAGTAATATTAAATTAATAGTTTCATACCTAAATTATACGAAATTTTTACGTACATACCTTTTATGGGCGTTAAGTCCTTTCACCGAGAGCGATCTTATCGCGATCACGATTATATCCCACGCACTGATCTGTTAGAGATCAACGGAATAAAAACGACCAAGCTGTTCACAATCTTTTATTTTCACTTTACAACTTCACTCTTCAATTCTCAAACTCAAACTGTCACAATCACAAGCCCTCGTGCCGCGTCCCGCCAAACAACTTCTACCGGATGTTAGCCATCGGTAATAATGGAATGGAAGTGGCACGTGCGCTTTTTAATTAAAAGTATTCCTTACTAATTATAATTATAAATCTTAATAATAGTCATTTATTTTATAGGTGATTTTAACTATAAAATAAATGTCAAAATAAAATTAAACACACGAAAGTTAAAGTCGGAATTCCGGAAATAGATTACATGTTTACAATTTAATCATAATAAAAACTGTTAATACAATACATATTTAAGTACGTTTCTTACAAGATCAAATTATAGCAATTTATTATAGATTTAAAAGTATATTTAGTTAAGTTTCGCCTCTCAAACCATCATTACTAAAACACGAAATCTTTCCATCGAAAATTTCCTTATAAGGGCTACACTCTAAAGTTCAAATTAATTAAAACCGTTCCAAGTACCAACCTAGATACATACCTATAGAAAAAACCAATAATTATTCCACAGAACTGCGTCGAATCATCATATATCCGCAATAAAAGTCATTAACAGGTAATCAAGCGATAAATTTATGAGCAAGCATCGATATTAACGACTTAATCGGATGTTAAACCTACGTGTAGTAGATAGTAGGCATGGCATTCACAAGATTAAGTAGCTTGTGAAAAATCATATGAAATACTTTTTCACACACGGCCAATCTGATTCCAAACTAAACAGAGCTTGTGATATGGTAACCAGATAGCTGATGACTTAAATACATACTTATATAGATATTTACATCCAGACACAGAACAAACAGACATATAAAAATATAAATATAAATATCCTGGGACATTTCTCACACACGGCCAATCTGATTCCAAATTAAGCATATGCATGCATTCATGTCCTGGGTAGGATTCGAACCCACGACCTGCGGCTTGAGAGCAGTCACTAACCACAAGGCCAACCGGTCTGTCAAAAGCTACCTACCTTTCCTACGTGAAACATCGCATACCTACCACAGATAAAAAATATCATGAAATGAAAATTATATAAAAGCAGTATATTCCCATGCCTAGTAAATAGTAGGTACACGGGTGTGTGTCTATCATCGAGCATGTAACCAATAGAGTAGAACTGTTAACAGTTTTGTTAGAAAACAAAATACGCCAAAACGCTGCGCCGGCCCCTGTGTTCTGATTGGCCGACTCAAGGTCAAGTGTTGCACTAGACGTACACACAGGTCTCTTGTTGGTCGGGTACTGGTTTAGTTCGAGCGTGGCTTGTTAGTTATACGTGACAAATCATTGATGCGTTGCTAAACAAATGGCTCACTATTGCTACTCTATTGGTTACATGCTCGATGGTGTCTATTAATTATTGTGGCGCGGAAGTGTCGACCGACCGCGGTGAGGCGGTTCGAGTTTCAATTACACGATAGTGATAGTTTTTTAAATTATTACTTTATGATAATCGAGTATTGGAAAATGATCTCTTATCGTGTTACATTGATTTTTTTTAAAACTCTTCGTCTAACGTTTGATCGTAAGCGGTAACCGCGGATATTTGAAAATGATTATAGTAAATGATTTTGTTTTGCAATACATTTTAGGGTAACTATATTAACATAGTTTTATGTTGATAAGCTTCATCGATTTACGGAATAAATATTTCACGAGTAAGGTTCAGAACCTATACTGATTGATGTACCTAGGTATTTGCTACAAAACAAACCAGACTTCCGAAACTCTGTACTCTAATATTAAAAGAGGAAAGTTTCTTTATTTATAACGAATTAAAGCAAAAGTACGGAACGGATTTCAAGATTTCTTTCACTGATAACGAGTTACATATGTTTCTAACCCGGGCAACGTTTTAAATCTCGAGAATGCGAGTGGAACTGCGTCACGGTAGCTAGTAAATTATATACATAGTACCAATACAAGTTAATATGTGAAACTGCAGCATTCAGCAGTCTCCTCGAGTAGATGTTCAGAACACGCAAAAGGCGGAGCTCGTCTCATTGTTTGTGGCCAGGAGTGGAGGGAAGGAGGGGACACTAATGGATACAGTTTTTGGGGAATTGAAAATGCTTTGTTTGTTTTTAAAATATATTATGAACTGGTTATACATATATATAAACAAAAACAAATTTTCGCGTTATCACATATCAAAAAACACGGAAAAGATTGTCATAACGCACCTAAATAACTGTTATATTTTACAAAAATCGGACCACACAAACTTCACATTACTTTTTACAGAATAGTCCGGTTTTTTGTAAAATAAAACACGTAAAAACTTTCAGGGGTACTAAAATTATTAAGGAAACAAATTAAGTTATTTATTTATTACATTCTGACTCAAATCTAACTACCCCCTGGTGAGAATCTTACCTGCACAGCGTTGAAAGTCCGAGCATCAATACTATTTAAGACAATACATACATTTAGCGTAACTTGCAAAAACATTAGCAATAAGTGGGGAGTAATTGGCGGGTGCGCAGGCGCGGCCGGGCGGCGGGTGATGTATGGCGGAGTACCGACACGCCACCACTGATGGATAGCCTTTTAAAAGGGCAACTTATGTATGTACCATGGACGTAGGTTACCAGGTGGAGATGCGTTTCGAAGCTAAGAATTTGATTACTATCGCCCGATGTCAATAATCAATCCTGATCCATTTTTTGCTATCTAAGATTGATATATCAATCCATTTTCTGGGTGAAGCTTTAAAATCAATCTATCTTCGATCTACGATCGATCGAATCTGTTCGAAAATGATAGTTTTTGCTTGCCTATAAGCTATCCGTCCATTTTGACAACTCGTTGGTTTTAATTACGGATTGGAGATAGATTATTGACATCGGGCGTAAGAGTACCTCACTACGTCATTGCTTGTTAGAATTTCTATTCTGTTTTAGTTATTTCAGCTACTATTAATGACTCTTTATTGAAGTGTCCTGTATCATAGGCTAGAAGGCTTGATAGAGATAGTGTAGGATTGTTTTGTATCATTGTAGGATTGTGTGTAGTGTAGGACCGCGCTGTAGGCGTGTCACTTCCAAATTATTTTCCGTTCCGTGGTCTGTCCGTTTAATGAATTAACCTTTAACTCTTCAACCATTTTAATTATCGTTGGTTGGTATTATTGGAATACATTTTCTCATAAAAAAAGAATGATTTACTATGACTAAATTTAGTTGATTTTTTGTTTTTTTTTACTCTCGCCAAAATGCAAATGTAATTTGATGTTTTAATATTTCAATGAAATCCAATCTAAGCAGAGCTTGTTTTCGATGTACTAGTGCTTGCTCCCTGTAGACCTGTCAGTAACCTTATCTATAATATTATATTCTTCTTCTGCACTATATATGCCTATAGCAATCCCCATCTCATATTCCAGTTTATGCGACCGGCTGGCGATCCCACCAAATCTAGGTTTGGTCGGACGCCGGTGCCATGCATATTATTTATTTTAAACAATAACATTATTCTGAACTTGTTTCTATGACCTTTATTTTATGTTAATAAGTTTACATTATAGACACTTGCATACGAATTGTGCTAATTAAAATGAAACTGGTCAAGTGCGAGTCGGACTCGTCCACGGAGAGGTTCGAAGTCAGGGGCTCGATTCTGTGTCGATCCTTGAAGATGATTCAGTAGTCCTTATGCTGTGTCTCTGTCTTTAACTACTATGTCACATGAGAGGTCCGAGGCCCCCTGGCGTTCGTCGATAAAGATTGTATTAGAGAAAACAATACCTTTATTTTAAATACTTGAAAATCTGTTGTCTCCTAGTCAATGCAGAGATAAAAAGCTGTAAAATTGCCAAAGATGACATGAAATGAATTATGTATCTAATTAAATATATTTATTAATTCAAATAGGCCTTCACAGGCACTTATTAAACATCAGTCGATGTTAATGTCTAATGCTCGGTTCGGAAGGTTGCTTTTGCTGAGAAGAGCCGGTAATAAACTCAGTTTGTGTATTAAGGTACCTGTATGTTATGAGGCTAAATTAAAAACTTGAGTATACCTACACCTCCTTCTGTCTTCATGGCCCCAATATAGACGCAACGCAACCCAACCAGAATGAATTGAAATGCCAACTGGCTTCCTCAGTATCTCCTATAATCTGAGTTAAAAAGCCTGGAATTTAAATTATAACAAATACAAATGCTTTAATTCCAAAAAGTAAATGAGATTCTACTTCCTAAATAGAGTAAAACCCTGTAGCTTAGGATAAGCAGTGCTCCTCCCTTAGAATTGACAGTAAGGAAACGTTTGAATATCATATTTTTAGAAATAAATGTTAGGCTTAAATTTTAAAATATGAACGCAAAAACTAGTACATGTGTGTAACTTAAGGATAGATTATGTAAAAATTTTATTTAGTAGCCAACTGACAGTTGTTACACAAGTTACAAACACAAATTACAATTACTTAAAAAAATATATAAGTAGTGTATAAGTGTAAATGTATGTATGTATTTGAGTGTGCGGTTATGTGTGTTAGTGTAGTTATACTTTAAGTGTGTGTGTGTGTGTGTGTGAGTATCTATGTGTGTATGTGTGTGTGTGTGTGTGTAGTGGCAATTAAGATTATTATTATCAGATAAAGAAGCCATTATAAAAAAAACATATATTTGAAATCTAACGGTCATTTTAAAGTATTCAAAAAATCTTCTGTCTCATCATAGTTTTTGATTTGCAGCCAATCAGTTAACATTTTTTTATTGAGCGAATATATTGTTAAAATTTTATTAAGCTTATTATACAGATATGGTCCCAAACAAACAAAAAATCTTTGCATAAAAGAAGTACAGATTTTCTGTATTGGTTGACAGACTGCATGTTTTCTTCGTTTTGATAAAATAAGGTTCAATTATGAAAACAAGTATAATGTGAAGGTCAGATCTTCGTGTATATAAACCAGGTCTGTAAGGAAACACAATCACTAGAGATTCTTGAGAGCGAACATTTAGTAGTCTCGTGTTTACTTGGTGATCAGTGGAAAATGACGAAGCTATTGTCAACTTTATTGGTGATCTTGGTCGTTGTTTCTCTGATGGGAACTATTGTCGAAGCATGTTCCGACCATGGATGGGTTGTAAGTATCAACATTTATTATTCCTTTTTAATTTTCGGACATTTTATATGGTATTTCTTATGTTTTCAAATTAATAATTGTGGTTTGCAAACGATAAATGTTGTTCGTGTTGTCTCTTCATTTTAAACTAGCCGCCGTCGCGCGGTTTTACCCGCGTAGTTCCCGTCCCCGTAGGAATACGGGGATGAAATATATATATTTTTTTTATGAATAACGTAGCTTTCTATTGGTGAAAGAATTGTGCAGATCAGTTCAGTAGTTTCGAAGCCTATCCGTTACAAACAAACAAATCTTTCCTCTTTATAATATTAGTATAGATAATGGAGTCCTTTGATAAATGTAATTGGTTAAAGTTTGGTCATAACTTAATACAATGATACTAGAAACTATGTACATACTTAAAACTGCACATGCTAGTATTAATAAAGCTCATATACTAAAACTATATATCCTAATATGTATAACCAATTATAATAAAAACGCTTATATTCATTAGTAAATTTTTACAAATGCAGTTCTCTGGATTTAAATAAATTAATGAAATTAATAGATTAGTAATTTTATCGATGATTATATTATTTTGGGGGAGGCCTATGTTCAGCAGTGGACGTCCTACGGCTGATATGATGATGATGATGGTATTATTTTCGCAGTGCCACCAGGACTCGGATTGCTGTGCTCCCATGTTCTGCCAACAAGCGAAAAGCGACACTTTTCATTTCTGTGCCAATCCTCCTAAAGGGGATGACTAAACATCAACATGGTGTGCGGGAAAACTGAGGCAATGTGCATATTTCCTACAAAATAAAGTGCTTATTAAACTTCCGGTCTTATTATTTAACACCTAATCATCGATTGAAATGAAAATTTAATAAATAAATATCCTGGGACATTTTTCGCACACGGCCAATCTGGTAGGTACTAAACTAAGCAGAGCTTGTGATATGGTAACCAGATACCTACTACTTTTTAAATACATACTTATAGATATTTACATCCAGGCACAGAACAAACAGACATATTTATGCATACAAATGTTTGTCCTGGGTGGGATTCTAACCCACGACAGCCGGCTTGAAAGTCAGTGTCACTAACCACAAAGCCAACCAGCTGTCAGCAGTATAGATCTATCAATATACTATTATTTAAAATATCTTTTGGATTACATATAGATTATGTTACTGTTAACGAAGCTTTCCATTGGTGAAATATGTTTTTTAATCGGTTTAGTCGTATAGGCGTTAAAGAGCAACAAACAAACACACATTCGCATTTATGATATTAAAACTGAGGATGTCACTCAGGTTCAAAACAAAGAATATACCAAGATGACGCAGAGACGTGACTAAGTTACCAAAATGCGGAGACACCGCCCCACCCTTATTGTTGGGTTAGATAAAGTCTTCCAGATATTGCTGGATTAAGATACGATCGGGGGTTTAACGGTTGGAACATATCGGCTTCGGGCATGAGGCAGACTCTCCTCTTGAGATAAGGCAGTTTAAGTTTAAGGTTTAAACGCAAATTGGTTGTATCCCGAAAGGAAACACCCATTTCGTAAACTAAGTATGCAAGCATTTGTATTTTTAGATGTATCGAATGAAATTTGGTAAACATAAAAAACCATGATGAACTAAAACTACTAGCCAGAATGTACCTAAAGCCACCTAATTAAATGCATAAGCGGTGTATGTTTCAAACATCATGGGTTGACTAGTGATACAGATACCTCAATCTATTAAAAAAGATACAGTTTGCTGAAGTTTCATTTGTTATTTTCAAATCGCCAGTTGGAATCTATTCTACCATTGTCTATGCATCCCGTATATTCCAGGATTCCTTAAAGCCCACTTACTTTAGGACACTTTATATCTCCATCGCCCTAAACGTGGTCGGGGCGAGGTCGTTACGGGGATTTCACGACCTTTTTATTACATTTGCCTATTTTACAATCGCGTCACGCGCTTCGCCGCGGCGAGGACTGATCTACTTCCTATATTCTACCCTGTTATTATTTTTATTATATTCTCCTCTATTGTTGGTTAAAACGTTTATATTTTTACGAGTTGACCCGATGGACGCTGTCCTGTGTATGATTCTTATTGAATGAAAGCGACTGATACTTATGTCAAATGCCTGAAAAATAAAAGAAAGTTATGTTCTGTTAAAATTCCTGATTTTTCGTGCAACTGACAAGAACAAACACAACTCAAAAAGAACTAGCGATCGGTTCAGCCGATTGATTTTTATACAATTTTAAGTGCAAAAAAATCATTGAAACGACTAAAACTGTAAAGAGTTTGTTCAATAAACAAGGTAACATGACTAAAGACAGAATAACAACTTGCATTTCAAGTCGGAAATCCAATTAGACACTCGTAAAGACAAAGCCAATTATGCAATGAACGTAAACCCGACCGATGGTGGTGAGGAATAACCATCACCACAAAATGAAAGATATGAACATGAACATTCAATTTGAACAGTTGTTATTTACGGTAATAAAACTAGATACTCTGCAGTATAGCTGTAACTACTTGCTGCAGAGACTGTAAATCTAGCGTCATTGGTGTCGATGTACTATTGGATCCTCTATGACGTGTATGTTAGATTATGCAGTATCCTAATTTAAATAAGTAAATAAATGATCATTTATTCTTGTTGGGGGACCAACAGCTCACTGACAGACGAACAAAATAATAAAATAATAGCAATCATTATTAGGATTCGTAGAAATTTGCCGACTAAGCCGATGCCTCAATATTGGGGTGGCTAATATAGGTATGCTATATCATCACCTCTCATGATAATATCGTTTTACATATAAGCTAAAATCAGCATTGAAAAAGAATTTAAATTCGTTCTGTCGCATCGTTTCTCAGAGTTATCTCTAATATCTAAATCCAAACATTCGTTAATATTTATGACATGTGTGATCATATAAAATACAAGTTGTGACCAATTAATAATGTTAAACGACGCTTTCTGTACATATAAATTTACATAATTTCGTTGAAACATCATTAGCATTAATAATAAAGTTGATATAACGAAAGTAATAATAAATGTGTGTGAAAGAAACACTTCAAATTTAGTAATGTGACGTTATTAGGTGATTCTAGAAAAACTACACTGATTACTAACATAAAATCTTGATTGGTTATGGGAATCTTTTCATATTTTGAAATAGTCATTGACCGGTTTAAATCGAAATGGTTTTCGAATAGACATCAAAGCAAATAATATGAATATGAGTCACTATGGACGATACCAATATAACTTATTTATATTCCAAACAAATAAAGCTTCGGTTAGACAGTAAAAATTTACTGTTTTATAGCTTACAAGAATAATTGTTACTGAACAATAAAACGTTAATAAATATGATAGTAAAAATATGTAATCGACAAGTGAACGAATTCGTATTTAGAAGAATTTAATGATTCCTGTGAAACAGTTAAATTACCCTCGATGATTGTCGGCGATAAACCGCAGCTTTAAAATTACTGTTCTCTGCAAATATTAAAATTGAATGTTAATAAGCAATACCACACCGCCGCAAATAAATATGTATCATTACCATTATGATTCATGATTTTAAAACTTTTAAGATAATTTATTCCGTTGCCGCATCAAACAAAATGAGGTTTTACGTCGAGAGCGGTTTGCGGTGCTTCATTTGCGATTGAAGCTTGATATTTAATATTGGTTATTACTTGTTCAATGCTTACTGGTTTACTTCTAATAGATTCATCAAATTTTACTAAAATGTGTTGCTGTTAGGTAAATATTATTGTATCTAGAAAACTGGCACTAAGTCAAAAGAGGTCTGTAACTACTTCGTGGAACTTAGATAAACCAAGTCATGTCATGAGAACTGATTTTACTAAATAGAAATGTTTCACAAGCAATGTGAAACGCGAGTGTTAGAGATACGCCAGTTTTAGAGTCGCCAGAGACATGTCTCGTTAATATACATCGAGCGATGGCGAAGTGGGTCGAACCGGTCCCTTCGGACACGCTAATTGACGTTCGACAGATACACAGACGAGACAATATAACTGATAAACCAACACGCAATAAAAGAGAAATGAACCTAAATCTGATTACTTTAAACCCATTTCGCAATAACAACATATCTGTGCAGAATTCACAAAAGCATTCGATTGTGTGCACAATAAAGAAAGTCCTGCAAACCCTGAGCAAAAAGCTACGGGACATTGATCTGTTGTATACTCAAAATAAAAGTCATTTTATTGAGTGATCGTCCACTCCTTGTCACGTTTTATATCATTGAAAAACTGGAACCAGTTATGGTGATGCAAGGGTCTACCCTGGGGCCAGTTTTCAATCTGTAATATATCTTAATTTGCTGAGGTTAAGGTTCGAATTGTAATGTGCTAGGCGTGGCCGTTGTGTTGGACCGTGGACGGCGTGTAAGTGCAACAGGCCGGAATGCCCGGTGCTGTAGAGAACCTGTCTTTTCACTAAGAAATGCACTTCAAGTTTGCTTTATAAAATTCACGTTTGGAACTTACTAGTCGCGTTGATGGTCCGCTTTTATCGACGATACGGCAGTTTTATGTGCTCGCCGAGATTTAAAAGGTTTGATAGTACTAATTGAACGAAAGCTTCTAGTCGTTAAGATAATGGGCAGTATTCCGTAACATTAAATATTGTATTAGTTAGAACGTTAGAAGATTTAATATCTAAATTTACAGTCGATCATCGTTAATGGTTATTGTTATATTTGTTATGGTTTTCTCGTTAAACATGGTGGGTAATATGAGTCTTTTTGTGTCTTGTAATAAATGAATCATTATTATTATTACGTCGGGTCAAGTGGTCCATCACTTAAACGTTATGTGTGTAAATGAACGGTTAGTCTCGGAGGCGCAGGCGCAGGCGTGGAGGTGTCCACCAAGTGATTTGTCCGGTAAAATTTGTGACTTAATTTTGAGCCCCGCTATTGAAATGTCCGTAATTGGTTTTATGGAGTGTGAATGTTTTGTACATTGTCGGCTTTGCGCTTTTATTTTTTATCGACGTAGAGTGGTTTAAAAGCTTTTTACTTTGTCGTTCTTTGCACCAATTTGTATGGATTTTAGTAATGCGTGTCAGTGTTTTATTTCATATTTGTTTCCTTCGAACTGTCACTTGTCATCTTATTTTCATGTATTATTTTCTATTTATTAGTTTTTGTACTACCTATATTCTTCTTGAATTTCTCGACTTTCGTCATATTTTAAAGGTATTTCCAAATTCATGTTTCCTGTAAGATATCATCAAAATGATGTTCATTTATTCACCTATTATAACCTTCCGTAACATCCCCTTTATCTCATTTATTAAACACAAAGGTATCTTTATAATCTAAATTAATTTCTCAAAACATTTCGGCCGTACGTTGGCCGACCCGGGAACTGAACGCGTGTCCCACGTGGCCACTTAATACCATTAGTAATTCAACGAGCGAGCCCACTGAATTAAAATTGCCTCCTATAATCCATTGCTTGTGACATTCAAGGGAATATAGCCCTTATTTGTTAACATTAACTTTTGTGTTGTTGTTCTTATAGCTTGGAGTATTTGTGGGTAGTTAGGTCGTGTTATGAAGTGTAAGGTAGTATCTCGATGGTCCGCGAAGTGTTTTTTTAATCCGTAATGGCCTCAGGAGCAGGGGCCTGATAACGGTCAGTATGATATATAGGGCCTGTGGAAATATTTGGGAAATTGTACCGGGAGTGTGGAAGAGGCGCATTTTCCACCACACGTTATGATATGCAGCTTGAAATATGTTGTGTACATCGTGTAGTGTTAACTTAGAGTCGTAGTGCTCAGTGAGATACTCCTTTTTATCACAATGCCGATAACTCAATTAAAAATAAACAAAAAAAATTAGCTATATACCTACATACAATTTGTTTACTACCTACTATGAAAGCTATTGGTATAAACCGTATATAAATACATAAGTCCTAAAAAAATTAGTGAATTAGAACTCCCCTATTCTGATTGATTATATTTATTTGATTTTATTGATTTTAATTATAATAGATAGTTTTTGTTGGACTAAAAGAAACACAACAAGTGAAACGCCAGTAGTATGTCTTTAAATGCAACAACTTTTATTATACATATGTGCAAGTATTCCTTATTTTTATTTCAATTAAATATTTTTCATCCACAATCATTAAACTTAATAAAAATAAGTCGGTCTCCACACATTTATAGCAGTTGGAAAACAGCAGCAGTCCAGTAGTCAGGTGGTTGTAATTAATAGCGGCTGGACACGGGACCGGGGCACGGAATCGAACCCGCGACCCGACGCCCGCTGCGAGCTTTATTATGCTTTTATACAACTGCGAAGTGATTGATACAGTGCGCTAAATGTTCATTTAAGGGGCTGAATACTGATAATTACGGCTCTTAAAATAATTATTATTTATTTAGGTCACTTTTAAAAGGTAGGTATGTTTATCTTCTTTGTATTTTTTTATCGATAACTTTTTCTTTGGCTGTAAAAAACCCCTTAAGACAACAAATATAGAATGCTTTTTAACATACCCGTGAAATTGTGATCCAAAGGAGTCACTCCTATAATTTGAATTTGGCTCCAACTTTTTCATACTACATTAAGTTTTAAGTCCCGTAAACATGACGTGGGCTGTACATATACATATTTACATAATCCCTATAGCTATTTAAGTACTAATTAATTAGGTAATTAACTTACGTATAAAATGCTATTCCCAAAAAAACGTTGTTGATAAAGTAAATATTTACGGCCATCGTTGAACAGAGACGGATAAAAACATAAAAAAATACCATAAAGACCTCATAAAAACTAATAAGTACATTTCCTTTATGCATTCCATATACCCCGCTTGTATAATATAATAACTACTAATTAGTCCTCGGGGCGCCCTTCTGTCTGTCACTAACATAATATTTATATTATTTTCACGTGTCGACACTCTTACACACCCTTATATTTACTTCAGTTTTAACACAAAAAAAATATTTCAAAAGCACAAAAAGCTACTGAAGTAGTCTGTGGTCAAATATTTTATCTAAATATCTAAGGTACATAAATAGAAATTTAACGCGGTCCGTTTGTAAGCTTTGAGAAAGACTGAATCATCTTATAGAACCTTTTATTTGAACTCAGGATATGTCCCGTCTGGCTAATTTCATTTCATTTAATCATGAATATTATAATAATTTCATTTAATTTCCTTAAATCTTTAATTTCTTTCATTGGAATACGGGTATAAAATATGGCGGCCTATATAACTCCCTGATAATGTAGCGTTCTATTGCTGAAAGAATTTACCAGATCGGAGCCTATTCATTACAAACAAACAAAAAATCTAATCTGTCCTCTATAGACTACTGTAGATAGGCTTCTCAAACGACTATGCATTTAATTCTGAAATTCATATAACATCAAATGAAGCCAATTTTGCTCACCAACATATAAGATATATACTACAAATAAATGTAAAATAAATATAAAGGTACTTAATACGGTTCCTAAAACCATTAAGGACACACAAAAGAAAATAAAAGCGAATAAGGTAAACGTCTCGCTTTTCTAAGCATTCGATATCCTATCGGATTTGATGAAGCTATTATCAGTAGCTCCCTCCCCTCCATCCTGGCGCTCCCCTGGATCCCCTGCCGGTGAGGACATTTGAATAAGAAATCCATTGGCACGACATTGCACGGAGGTGTCACGTCGTGTCGTACAACACGGTTCACAAGTTACTAACACTTGTTTAAAATGTGTTTGTGCTTCCTATATGATAATCTGCTCTATTAGGATCTCCTCGTTGTCGAAGTTCCTCCGTTGTTTTTTATTCTCCTTTTTTTTATATCTAAAGCTAAGTTAATAACAAAAAGAAATGGACAAATGCCCTTTTTTATAAGATTTTGTATCTAAATCACTTTTAATCTGTAGTATTTCTATATCTGCCTTTTAACTTAACCTCATATCAGCCTTAGAACGTTTACTGCTGATCATAGGCCTCCCCTATCTATATCCATGCAGACCGGACAGTTGAAACATGCCTGCTTCCAGTAGTACCTGAGATTAGCGCGTTTAAGTAAACAAACAAACTCTTCAGTTTTATATATAAGTACATATAGTATAGTATTATATATTATAGTATTATTTTCTCCCTGTAATGAAGTAATATGCAAAGTAGATGCGAACAGGCGTCAAGCGGCTGCGAGCGACTGAGATTACGTCAAGAAAAGTGTTGTGTATCACATTCAACCGATACTATAGTGTTATCGGGACGTTGAATTGCGAGATAAAAGACAACTGATTAAGCTGCACAGGAGGCAACTTTTCTCGCCGCTGTGAGAAAGCATAAATAAGTGGCTTGTGGTCCGTGTAAATCCTAACGTGCTGAGCCTCAAGAATATGACGGAAGTGTTGCACCGCTTCGTAGACCCCCAGCAGCTCCCTGTAATACGCAGGCCAAGTACACTGGCGCGTGTTGAGCTTCTTGCTGAAAAATGCAAGGGGTTGCCAATCGTCGTTGACGCGCTGTTGTAGGCATGCGCCAACATGGGTCGAAGATGCGTCGGTGAATAGTCCGAGGAGGGCGTCAGGTACAGGATGTGCCAGGATCGTTATTTCTGCTAGATGGTCTTTAGCCTTCTGAAATGCAGCTTCCAGGTCCGGGGTCCACGGAACAGGTTTATTACCTTTTAACTGAGTGGACGCTAGAATATTGATCAACGGGGCCTGGAGCTCAGCTGCGTTGGGAAGGAAACGTCGGTAAAAGTTTACCATGCCCAGGAACCTGCGAAGACCTTCAATGGTCTTGGGCAGAGGGAAGTTCCGAAGGGCTTCGATCCTCTCGGGAGGAGGGTGGGTACCATCCTTGTTTACTCGATAGCCAAGAAAAGTTACTTCGCTATCTGCCAGTACACACTTAGACGGGTTAATAATTACTCCATACGACGATAACCGCTGAAAAAGGGCACGAAGGTGTTCCACGTGGTCCTCAGGGGTGCGCGAAAACACGAGGATGTCGTCTACATACGGGTAGCAGAAGTCGAGGCCCCTCACGACTTCGTCTATAAATCGCTGGAACGTTTGCCCGGCGTTGCGAAGGCCGAATGTCATGAAGGGAAACTCGAATAACCCGAACGGGGTGGTGATGGCGGTTTTGTTGATGTCGGCTGGACTGACAGGGATTTGCTGGTACGCCTTTACGAGGTCTATCGTACCAAAGACAGTGGCCCCAGCTAGATCACTAGTAAAATCAGCTATGTGACGAACTGGATAGCAATCGGGAACAGTCCTGGAATTTAAAGCACGATAGTCCCCGCAAGGACGCCAGCCTGACTCACCTTTTCGTGCCAAATGCAATGGCGACGACCAAGGACTATCAGATGGACGAGCAGTACCACATCTCACCATCTCTTCAAACTCCTTCTTTGCCACCAGAAGTTTCTGTGGTGCGAGGCGTCGAGGACGGTGTGAGATAGGTGGTCCGTCTGTGGTAATGATGTGATGTATCACGTCATGTTTGATAGTCCTGGGTAAGCCAGGAGGTCGTGTCAGCTCCGGAAACTCTAAAAGAACTTTAGTATAGGGGGAGTCATCAGCTACTATGGTCTTGACACTTACCTGTTGCACCTGGGCGAAAGGAGCCGCAATGGAGAGCTTAGTGCTGCCATCGATCAACCGTTGTTGGTTGCAGTCGGGCAGCAAGTGGTAGTAGGCCAAGAAATCCGCACCTAAAATAGGGCAACTGACGTCAGCTATGATGAAGTCCCATCTAAAGTCTCGCCGAAGGCCGAAGTTCAGACAAAGGGTAATAGTACCGTATGTCTTAATGGTGCTGCCATTAGCCGCGCGAACATCAAAGTCAGTAGAGTTATAATGACCCTTAAGAAAACGACGCGGAAAGCAGCAAAGATCAGAACCAGTGTCAATTAAAAATCGACGGCCTGATCCTGAATCTGTAACGAATAGGCGGCGACTAATATGTGCGCAATCAGTAGCCGCTTCTACTGATTGCCGGTGGCGTTTCCCTGACCATTGTCTTTCCAGCTGCAGGGCTTGATGCATTTTGATGCATTGCTGGCGAACCGTTTATGATACCAGCAGAGACGGGAGCTGTGAGCTGAAGATGAACGGGATCCAGGTTGGCTGCGTGAGTGTGATCTTGCACGGTGAGGAGTCTGGTTGGAGCCTAAAGAGTCCACCCTTTTTGCCAGGTCGTCAATGCGGTGCATGAGCTTCTCAAAGTCCGCTGAGGAGACACTGGTTGCGTGGACAGCTGCAGGTGCAGGTGTAGATGCAGGCGCAGAAGAGTAGGGCGGCGCGTCGACAATAGTGTCCGCGATTTCCGCTACCTTGTCCAATGGAAGTTCTACCTGGGCCATGAGGATCCTCTGAACCTCTTGAGGCAGGCGACGCATCCATAACTCGCGGATAATGCCTTCATCACCTATGCTCTTGCCTGCCAGTGATCGCAGGTGACGCAAAAATGCGGTAGGTTTCCTGTCGCCGAGTTGTTCTTCACTGAGGAGTTGGCGCACTCGTTGTTCCTGTGATGTGGAGAATCGCTTGATGAGCTCTTGTTTCAAATGCTCATATTTGTTTTCTGTTGGTGGGTTTGTGATGATATCCTCCACCTCATCAGCCATGTGAGCTTCAAGTTTGGCTAGAACATGGCCATATTTTGTTGTGTCCTTGGTAATGCCTGCTACCTCAAATTGTGCTTCTGCTTGAGCAAACCAGATTTTAGGCTTATCCTGCCAGAAACTTGATAACTTGACAGAAACAGCCATAGCGCTTGGGTAGGTAGAAGAAGAAGAAGAAGGTAAAGAAGAAACTTGTTGTGATTTAAGTTGAAGCAACTGGGCTTGTAAATCCGACAATTGTTTTCTTAAAGAATTTACTTCTTCTTCCTTGGACATATTGAAACGGTGGAAAAGAAACCAAAAATTGAATTTAAATAGCAATATGGAAGAGCTACAACACCACCGTAAGAATGCCCACACAAGCAGGTTACACACACAGAATATAAATTATGTTAATAAAACATAAAACACAAGGACATACACAATAAAAGAAAACAACAATAAAAACATTCAAAAATACACAAGAAATTAAAACATATTATTATAAAACATGCTATAAAACCACAACCTGTATAAAAAAATAATGTAAACACACACACAAAAAAAAATTATTTACACAAGAACCAAAGTGTTGGGTCTCCTTTTAAAAAATGTTAGTAAGGCAGATGAGCCTTCTCCTTTATAATATTTATAAAAACAAAATGTTTGCAAAATTAAACTAAATGGATATTTAGAAGTTACATTAAAGAATTATTATATCATAAGTTATGTTTTATCAAAAAGGATTAACATAAGAAGTCAAGTTGTAGTATATCAAGAAGAATTATACAGAAATTTTGATCTATAAAAATAATACAAGCTTTGGAAGTTATTTCTTAAAGCAGTTTGACAAGTATTATGACAGAATATTAAGTTTTGTTAGTTTAATTAATTTATCAGAATTGAAGTTATTATGAACAGGGATTTAGTGTATATTAATATTAAATGAGTTAATGTCCATATAGATAATACACTAGGAAGAATCCCACACTTGTAAGTTGGAGAACACAGGCAGTATAAATAATGTTAGTTCACTCACAGCGCTCTGGTAAAAGTCCTACCAGAGTATAAGCAGGCAGCCCGGAGTCACAATGTGAAGTTGTGCACCTCTGTGTAAGGCAGGCACATGCAGTATGTAGGGAGTACTCACACCATGCAGGGGGGGACAATGCGCTTGGGGACATGCACGTGCAACACAAAATGGCGCACAAAATGGAGCACAAACACCACGGGAAAAACGCGTACAGCACTTGAATGTCTCATTCAGAACAGCTTGAGGAGGTCATCAATAGCATAATAGCACTTGGATTGATGCCTAGCGTACTCAACGTTCGGGGTCACCAATATCGGGACGTTGAAGGGGTATCAATAACGCACCGATTATAATATTAATTACTGTTTATTTGGTACTGGGTACACGTTGTACATGGTGGCATATAGTATGCATTTGTTCACTGTTACACAGGTATATACAAGGACTAAGTAAAGTACAGTATAATATAATACATGGACTGTGTGTCTCTACGGTCGTGGGCGTAAGTGGGAAGAACGGTTAGTCGTTCGACCGTTTTGAATTGGGAGACGCGACCATTGACAAACTTACGGCGGTGTTGCCAGCTAGAGCTAGGGCAATCCGCCACAGTGTCACTTAACATAACATAACATATAAAACGTTAATTTATTTGTATTTCGTCCTACGAGATTGTAGCTAATAAGAAAATCGTTTAAATTCTCTTGAAAATGTCTCATACATGTCATGTTTAGCTAATATGGTTTTGCTTTGCGAAGTACAATATGCTTCATCTACATTAATACTATAAAGAGGAAAGATTTGTATTTATGTATGTAACGAATATACTTAAAACTACTGGACCGATTTGGATAATTCTTTCACCAATGCAAAGCTACATTATCAGGGAGTAACAGGAACTACGCGGGCAAAACCGCGTGGAGGCTAGTCTAGGCTAGAGCTAGTCGTAAATAAACTTATAAGATTCAAGAGGTTATGTTTGTCGATCTATTTAGAAAAATATTAGATATAAATAATAATATGTATGTTGTTTTCTATAAGTAGTGGCAATACTATCTTGGCTTCTAAAAATGGCTTCTTTTCTAATTTCGACAAACATTTCCTCACTTCCGAATAAAGTTCGCTAAGCGCAATATAATCAGTACTATTGAATCTAAAATCTCAATTGAGTTTCCTTTCCACACAACTTTCAGTATAAATTGGATCCATTTTAAACCACTTCACCTCCGTCCCTATTTGAGAGCAATACAGTTTAAAGTCCCTTGATAAGTGTTGGTGTAACTGCAGGTATTTTCTACGTAGTTTTAGATGGTGCTTTTAAGGTAAACTAGATCGTTTGCGCTTGCAGCACGTGCCGAATTCTTGGAAGTGCTTGGCGAGTGGTCGTAACCGTATCGATATGTTGTCGTTTACTTGAGATTGTGTTATTGATGGATGGATGGATGGATATGGCCTAGAGCCCTAGAAACTTACATGTGTTTAAACTAGTTATTTATGTTTCAGACGAAGCATTGACGGTGACTGGGCTGGCTTTGTGGGAAAACTGATTTGCAAGCCACCGGTCGCAGGTTAAATTCCTATCCTTTTGTCTGCATATAACTCAATCATTAACGCAAAATCTTGGACACAAATTGATGTTTGAAAAAAGATGTTTGATAATGTCATATACATTTAACAAAGAAAAATATTACTAGACTAAAATAAATGTTATTTTCACAAATTGTATTTAAGTACTTAGTTGTTTGCAAATAATATAATTTATAAGAGTGAATAATAACTTTAGTGCTATTGTATTGAAATAAAGCTCGTAGGGCTATCTCCGTACCACCACGTCTCGGTGTGAAAATATCACTTGCTGGCCCTTACCATTGTCTACTATCAATACTATCATGGCTATCACAATACTCGATTCTAAATGATTGCTGTAGCTAGCATATTTATTTCTAACCTACTATTTGGTTACTTTCTATGATTTTTTAGTTTCTGCCCGGCGGTTTACCCGGGTTCCCCGGTATGTCCTTTCCCAAGCTCTAGTCTATCTGTGTACCAAATTTTATTAAAATGAAACGTAACAGTCGGACATTTACGAGTAACTTCCGCATTTAATTTTATAATTTTAGGTAAGGATTGTATTTATTTTCAATTGCATGAATGATGAATGTATGTATGGTACTTGAAAACCTTTGTTATCTTTTATATTATATTATTATTAGCCCGACTGGGGTGGTACCTCCACCTTACTGAAGACCGCAGCCAAATAACACTACTTGTAGTGTTGTGTTCCTGCGGTGAGTAAGGTAGCCAGAGCTCCATGAGGAGACGCTGTGGCGGCAGTGGGGGTCCAGGGATGGAGTAGCGTCGTAGGGGTATGCAGGAGTGATACCTGTTTAGCCTTTCGACGAAAAGTACATTGCGCTTTGTCCCTTTCACTGCCTATACTGTTGCTCCCTTTCTTATAGGATCGGCAACGCGTGAGTGATGCCTCTTGTGTTGCAAGCGTCTATAGGCTACGGTAACCGCTTCCCATCAGGTGGTGCCGTATGCCTGTTAAAAAAAAAATTATGTCGGTGTAATACCTATTCAAATAAATAATAGACATTTTAAGCAGATATTATGTCTATGTATACTAATTCATGTTCTGTTAGGAATCAGGGCTACATCAGAGGTCTTATTTAGGTACGTGTTTACGCCACACCAAGCCTATTAAAATTATTGCATTAACCATTATACCTATAATAATCATCACGCTTCTCACGCCGTTATCACTTTCGAGTTACCCTACGAACGAGTACCTCTAGTAGTAGGTACAGAAGAACAACATTGCAAGTTGCAATCAGAGCGTTTACCATATGAATGGCGGCGGGGAGCGATCCGCCTCGACTCCTCGAGCCACATCCACACGCATTGTGACGCTTATCATCGCCAGGTAGCCGGTTCGATTCCCAGGCGCTATGTTAAATACGACACAAAAACTTCTCAAGTAAAATTCATATATTCCACCGAGTGCATATTTGAATTTTGATTTTTTTGTAACGAAATATTGAATGTCGAAAGATGTTTTTTATTAGGTTTTTCTTGATATTTATCTCGGTTCTGAGATCGCAAGTCTGTCAGAATAGTAAACACATCAACGTCTTTCATTGTGTTATTTTAAAAAGCGTTAAAAAAGAATCGTCTTTCAACGATGTTGAAGAAAGGTTTTTATTAAAGCGGATTTTCGAAGTTGTAGTCAAAGCTACATAGTTACTAAGCTTTTATGAAGACTAAAATAAGTAGATCATTATGTCTATATTTATTTGTAAATTAGTTTAAAGTTATTGAATATTACTCCACTAATCATATTATTATGAGGACAGCTTTTATTTGTGATAGATCTGATATTTTTGTACTTCGTTGGAAAGCCTAGTACCTAGAAAATATAATCAAATTTAATGTAATCTGTAAATTTTTCAATCTTGCCAGTTCTTCCTATTTGAAGGTTTACTTCCGAGCTACTACCTATTGAATAATAACATTTATTTAGATAAAAATATAAATAAATAACTAAGTATCTTCTCTTGTTTCAGGTACAGTAAATCTTAATAAGTCCCGGCCCACACCCGGCAAGTAAAATAACAATATTATAATAGTTTATTGAAAGGAAAGTAATCAGAGTGAAGTAATCCAGTCGGTGCCTTCGACATTACGATGCAAATGAGGCGATCGCGCCGCGCGGCCCCGACTCACGTGAACGGGCCCTTATTTATCGACAACAATAGTAAAACATACAACTTGTAATTGTGTCTCAAACCGCTGGCGGTTTTTTTTATTTCAAGTTTATGATCAAGTTCGCGGTGATTGTAAAAATTAGAGTCAGATAAATTGTGTGATATTTTAAAACTGTTTTTACCGCTTTCAAAAATGGAGAATGATTTTCTTTCTAACAATACCTTAAAGCGTCTAGAAAGGTTGATGTTAAGGTCCTTAAATTATTAGAATAGGTACCTGCTCCAAATGAAAAATTGTTTAACTATTTACCGTGTTTCAACCATACATATGGGTTGGAGACTGTCAGTGACCAAAGTCGATATTATGTAAAAAGTAAATATTCACGTCTCACTAATATTGTATTTTGCATATTAGAGCTGATATGAGTAGCTAAGTGCGACTAGAAATTATCGTGCTTTGTTTTTGTCAAAACGGATATAGCCATAGGTATAATTTAAATCGACTATTTTTATTATACCAACCGCGGCAGTTCCTACTATAATACAGAACCGTGTGTTTCCTCGTTTATTTATTGAGTCGAGGGCTCAGGGCGCGTCCCCACTCGCGATAATCCCGCCCAAGATTCCCGAGATTTGTGCGACACTGTCGCTGCAGCGTGGATGTCGACATGATAGCTAGTAGACTGCTAATAAGTATTCGTAATTCCCGAAAATTTAGTCAATCAATTAGTCAAAAACGGGAAGCACCAGCTTTCAAATAAAAAAATAATAATTTAAATCCCTGTCCAGTCGAAAGTTATGAGGTAACAAACATAAAAAAAGTACCAGTCGAATTGAGAACCTCCTTCTTTTTTTTGAAGTCGTTTAAAAAAGCGACCTTCCGAACCGAGCATTAGACCGTTTTATAAGTGCCTGTGAAGGCCTATTTGAATTAATAAATTTATGTATTTCATTTCAATCAACTGTGCTTAGTGATAGGAGGCGGGGAACTGAGCATTAATTGGTCGTTTATTACTGACTGGTACACTTACGATATGTTAATGCATTTTTAAATGAAATATGCTTTGATAATTATAACATTTGCTTTAAGTGATATCTTAAAGCGTACACATTAGGAGTCTACTGACTATGACGTCGATGAACGTGGACGTCGACTAAATTGATAGCGGCAATTGCTTTATGTTGTACGAATCTAAATTAAAATAACTATTAAAAATAATTAGTTATATAAAGTAGCCTCAATGAAATTGTATCATTATCCACACTTATTTTAGAAAATACTTAGTAACTTGTCACTTAGTTAGTTACTGTTTCACAGCTAAACGTAGAAAGCGATCTTGTTATTTACTTAAGGTACCTAAATGATATCCCTACGAATATTGCAAATACCAAAGTAACTCTGTCTGTCTTTTCTTTCGCTTTCTCGCCAAAACTACGCAACCGATTTTGTTGCAATTTCGCACAGAGGTAGACTAGAGCTTTTGAACGGAAATAGGCTATTTTTGAACCCGGAAAAGTTGAAGATCCCTCCCATAGAAAGAAACCGCGTGGCGAAAGCTAGTAATAAATATATATATAAAAAGACGCTACCACTTCATTTACATACACACATGAAGCAAGCAAATAATATTACACTAAACATAAAATATCTCCCTCCTTGTCACTTAGAGGAGCTCAACCAATTAAATGTCTCATATATTACTGATTTTTCTTCATAATTGCCGCATCCTCATGCACAGCGCAAATCAGAGTGATTTCTTATTGAAATACCTACCACCGGTCATTTGTCAATTGAATCTCTAGATACACACTTTGACAAGGAAATTCCAACCCTATTGCTAATACATAAGCTTGATAAATGATAAACTATAATGGGACAGGACAAGATTCTATTTGAGATGGCAGTTCATACAAAAATGGATGTACGGCCACATCCATTAATAGATGATGCTTATTAATCAGCTATAAATCCTATTTAATGATCGTTTACTACTAATAATGCGATACTACGTTTTTGTTTGTTTCCTAAGTAATCTCCTGCGTAAAAGAATACTGTATATTTTTACGGAAATCTAAGGTGTGTGTCTATAAATATTAAGTAGGTATTTTTCAAAGATAAAAGGTAGCCTATATCCTTTACCAATTTCTAGTCTTTATCCGTATATAAATTGAATCCTAATCTGTTCTGTGGTTGAGGCGTGAAAGCGCAACAGACAGAGTTATTCATAGTAATATAGTTTCCCAAAATTCGTAATGTAAACCCCACACAGATAAGAACCATAAATGTTAATGATTCGTCATCGTAGTCCAGTCACGCGCCGCGAGATGGCGCTTAAACTATTAATCATTTAACACTCAACGTCTGTCTCCGTCTGTCTGTCACTAGTATACAGCACGTATGTAATGTAGCACCGTTTATGTGTATTTAAGTGCAATTACTTGGTATTTAATCAAATTCCCGCCGGTTCCCGCGCTCGGTTGCGATCCGCGCCATAACCTGACAAAACTGGCGACGTGTTTTGAATTCTTACATTCTAGAGGATGATATGTGAATGCGTTTAACTTCGGAATGTTTCTAAGCATACAATATTAAGTACCTGGTTTAAATACCGCGGCCTATCACGGGGGGATATTAAGTTTTCCCGGGATAAATAGCCTATGTCTATTCTGGAAAATATTAGGTAAACAATAACACTATACTAAATTTATTCTTATCTCATCAGCCGATGTAAAAAATAACAAACATCCGTACATATATATCCTATATACCTACATACCAAAATAAATTCTCGCAAATTATATAATATTTATTTAATAGGTACTTCAGAACTCCTGAAGTCTGACTCCATCATTAATGGCTTAAAGAACCAAAAAGCCGCGGTAACTATTTTTATTCATTCCTAGAAAGTATTTGTCTATACCCATATAAAATACCTTTGGTAGAAACTACAGTAGGTTCTTATTTGGTTACTCTAATACAATCAATAATGTAAGCAATTCTAAATAAATAAAACATTCCCTACGCATTGTAAACAGTAGGAACAAATTCTGTAAACGAGATTGTCCTTATAGAAGCTCTCCCACATTGATAAATGCACGCAATAAATACACACAACACAATAACATTACAGTACAATATGGTCCATAGCGAGTGAATCCCGATGTACGCGGCTTGTATGTAAATCCGTTCGGTTTAGTAAAGCGCGAGTATGGAGTAGAGACTATGGCGGAAGTGGCCACACCTTGCTTGATAAGCACTTATTGTCAAAAAATAAAATAAAAATAGTCATATTATTAGTATAGGCAATACATGCTGAGTTGCAGCATGCTGAATGCTGATGTTGCAAGCGTTCATAGGCTACGGTAACCGCTTGCCATCAGGTGGGAACGTATGCCTGTTTGCCACCCTCGTGGTATAAGTAGGTACAAAATTAAGTTTGAAGACCGTTTTGCGGCAATTTATAATAAATTTAATATATTAGGTATACTTAGATATTTTAAATTTGTTTCGTTCTTTATAATATGTCTTGTAATTTACTGTGTAGGTAAATATCTCAGGCATCAGTGTTATATTAGCTATTTAAATTTGCTATCATTAGTCTATAAAAAATATCGACTTAAACAAAAGTGAAGCGTAGCTCCAGCTTCGTTTATACACGCTACTGTCCCTAGATCGCACTTCCACGTTTTAGTTTCTCCACGAGCACAGGCGATAGAATCTGTTAGTTCGCGTTGCGCCGGCGCAGCTCGGAGCAATTTGCATCCGTGGGAATGCGCCGCGAATGTCGCAGCTCTGCTATTTGTTGGTGATCGCCTTCCTGAATTATTGCGACAGATTGGGTTTGGGAATGTGGAACTACGCGGTTCAAGGGTTTTTTTATACTACAAGCTATGCAGAGCTTAGATGAGCCGATAGACTTCATGGGTTGGTGTAAAAAACGAATATAAGTATGCGTTAGTATTGCCACAATTACCATTTCTATAATTATAGCAACAAGGCGCAAAATAAACTGGATTTACCGAAGCCTCTCCAAGCTTTTAGTATGACATTTCATAAGCTTGCTTTTTCATAATATTCGGTTATTCAACAAAAATAAATCTTTTTCCCATCTTATAGATTGAAACAAGTACCTGTGAACTTCATCCAACTTTCCAACGACAATGTTAACAAAAAATACTGTAGTTTTTTTTGTAAACTAGTACATATTGTGTGACCAAATGTGGTTGGATTGAGCATTGTGCCGTACATGGGCCGCCATTACCACTGCGCCTGCGCCCGCGCCGGCGCGCCAAACTCGTCAGGGATTTATTTCAATACGGGTGCCGATTAAAATAGAGGTGTCGGAGTGAAGGTGGCTGTCCACTAAAGAGTACTATGGCAAGGTAGGATATGTAGGGCAATGTGAGATGGTAGAATTTTACTGTACTCATTTCACTATTGTGCGTGTATTATTGTAGGGTAAGGGGTTCAATTAAAATACTGGCATTGACCACTTATTTGTTGTTTTAAATGACTATGAGCGATGTTTTGGGTTTTCAGCTTTTACTCCTTCCCTACTACACCTTACAATATAGGTAATAGGCTTGACGATATAATATCGAACAAAAAATATAATTTGCCTCTCATATCAATGTTTGGCGTGCACTGGAGGAACTGGCTGAACATAGGCCATGTTCAGCAGTGGACTAGGTTAGGCTGATGATGATGATATCAATGTTTATAAATGAAATTATGGTCTGATAGTGTAAAGATGGTGACAGAATGAAGATTGACTGGTGACCGAATGAAATGACATATAAAGTCGACGCCAAATCGGAAAAGGCGTAAGATGATGATACCTGGTCATAAATGACCGAAAAAATGAATATTTTTATTGACAAGTTATGAATAGCTTTTGACTCTAATGCTTGGTTCAGATGCTTTTACTCAGAAGGGCCGGCAATTGAGGGTTCATATTATTTCTTCAATATCATAATCCTAGTGTAACCATTTACCACTTTTGATCATTGATAATATTGCCCCAATGACATCCTTTGCCAAGTATCCAAGTCAGCGCGTGAGTGTCGCCGGGCCACCACTCCCGCGAGAGTGACGCGTCCGCTGCGGCTGCGACTCCTGATACCTTCGATAAATCTATCCTGTCGATACCCACACGCTTGCTAAACGCGATGCTGATTTTAATACTAATAGTTTGGACTTAGACTAAACTATGTGTTTGATGGAAAAGTTATTAATGTATTATTGTATGACCGGTTGGTTCTGTGATTAGCTGTCCTGACTATCGAGGCTATATTCGCTGGTTTGATTCCCCCCCAGAACAGACATTTTAAAACCCTTATTTTATGCCTATATAGTCTAGACTCTAAAAGTACTACTTAAATGTTTGTTGCCTTATTACATCAATTCTTATCTAATATTATAAATAGGAAAGGTTTTTTTTTGTTTGTTTGTTATGAATAGGCTCAGAAACTACTGGACCGATCTGTTATCTGCGTTATTTGTAAGTGTCATAGGCTATATTTATCCCTGAATACCTACGGGAATGGGAACAACGCGAGTAAAACCACTGGGCGGAAGCTAGTCAGTTATATAGATAGAATATACAAGCTAGCTTATTTTAGCCTGTGTGTAAAGTCGCAGGGAGTTTTGGGTTATTTATTGACAACAAAAATACTTCTAGGCTATTACCTACTTAAATATAATTTCTAACATCTACGTCATATAACACATCTATAAATATACATAAGTCAGAAATAACTTTCATTAGTTATAGAACTGTTAATGTTACTAACATAGTATGTAAGCCTTGTTACTAACCTATATGGACAAATGTCTGATTTAAAATAATAAATATATAAATTAAAACTAATCTTATCTGCCTCGTTTCACAGTTTAAAAGCCACAGTTATCGTAGTCTAGTATTTATCTAATACCTATTTATAATCTAAACCTAGGTACGTAACGGTGGCGGCCCACCTGCGCGAGTGCTGCGCGGACCGGTTCCGCGCGGTCGCGGGTTCACTTCCCGCCGCGTTAATTGCTTACTTGTGTAACTCTGTTTATTACCGCACATTCTCCAACATGACACTTTGCGTTGTTTAGTTAAAATCTTGCGTTAATTTATTATTATGGAAAGTTGGTTGCGATTTATGTAATCTAAGGTTGCTGTAAAGGTATGTTTATAAATTACTATTTAGGATGCTGAAAATAATCTGTTTAAACTTGACGTGTCGTAGTTTACTAATATATACTTACTATACTAACTTCCGCCCCGCGGTTCCACCATTAGTTCCTGAGATTAGCGAGTTCAAGCAAACAAACAAACTAACAAAACTCTTCAGCTTTATAATATTAGTATAGGTTTCGTTCAGTTTTCTGCTTTCTCTGGAGATATTAATTTTTCTCAGGATACAATATCTAAGTATGTGTTCTTCCAGAAATAATCTTACTCTTTGACAAATTTCATTTGAAACCATTTAGTCGTTCTAGCATGATTGAGTAACTATCATCCATTCATAAAAACTAAACTTAATTATAATAGTAGTTTACTAGGAACACTAAAAAAATAAAAAAAATTGGTGTCACTTTATTACTTTGTTGAAACGATTAAGGCCTGTACCGCCTAATCATGTAATTTTTCACAAATATAAATGACCACACAATACACTAGGCTTTCATAACTGAAAACACATCATAACTTCGCTTTAATGGACTTCCAGTTTTATTCCTTCCTTTGGAACTCTTATTTAAATTCCCCAAAAACTGACATCGCAAAACACTCTTCTAAAACGCAGTAGAGTGTAGATCTGATCTGCTTCATCCCGGAGCTCCGTCAGTCGGGCCGGAGCCGCCGCGCCGTCTGCCCGCCCACACGCCGCCCGCCCTTCATCACTAACTACGCAACTACACAACTACGCGCGTAGTTATTTACGCGGAAATAAAATAGTTTCAAATTAAACTCACTAGGTACCTACTCCTGTAAAAGTGGTTATTTTGATGTGCCCAGCAGGGTCCACAATGTTAATTTAAACTTAATTTTAATACTGTGGAATGCAAATAAATAATATGAATATGAAAAGAGTTCGGTAAATAACAATGTTTGATAAAGATTTTTTTGGTGTTTTAAAGTGCCTATTGTGATAAAAGTTTTTAGTGAGGATTGATAAGCATTTGACTGAAGTGAAAAACTGAATTGTTTATATTAAAATTGTGGCGTTTTTGGTGGTTGAATAAGGAAAAGGTTGAGTTATAAGGTAAGTTTAAAGTTAAGCTTAGTAATTTATCGGAAAATTATCTTACTAATTAAAAACGCTTAGATTTAAGCGGTCTTTACGTATATATATTTTTTATTACGAATAATATATAATGAATAAATAAACAGTAATTATTATTATAAATGGAATGCTGCCTTTGCTCCGCAGTGGCATAAACCTAGACTAAATAAACATATTAGAACATCAATAATAATAATATTGTATATGATGAATATGTATGTTGTAGGTGTTTCCTTTAATAATAAATTAATAAGTACCTTGTCAATGAAAAGAGATAACGTCTTAGTTTTTAAGTTCTAAATCTTCTCTAAGGACTACAAAACCTAATTACCTACTAAAGTCTATTTAGGTAACAAAAAATGGCAGCATTTTTTGTCTAGGTGTTCCCCATACCTAGACAAAAAAATCGTTTCGAAACATACCGATATTGTAAAACTTACCGACTAGTAGATATTACAATATATATTTATCGCTTGTAACTTTACCAAATAAACATTTATTGTCATTTGTTAGTTCGCCATAATATTTAATAACTTTATAATAACACACATACTTCTATGTTAAACAGGTTTTTAAACCCGCACAGATAAAGAATATACAATAAATGTCCGCCAATCACAACCCGAGAGATACCTCGTTAACGGGCGAAGCTCATGTTATCCGCTCACTTAACGCTTAAGTGGAGCTTTGAGCTTTTAGCATTCCCTAACAGTTATTGTAAAACCACAAGCTTTATATAAGTATATACTTGAAACCCTCTTTTTAATTTACGACGTAAAAAGCGTGGGAAATCTTGTTAATGGAATGAGAATTTCTAGGAAAATATTTTTTTTATCAAGTAAGTAGGTAGGTACTCTATGTAGCCTTATGAGCGACAAAAAAATGTTTACGTGAAAAAATTATTACATATGCCTACAGGTTTTAAGTAGAAAAAGGACAGTATAATCTTGTAAAAGTAACAAAAATGTATGAGTAAATAAAACAAAATAATATGAAGTTATTTTGTTAATACTCTTTAATACATTTTGTAGCCTGATAAGCTACAAATATATTCACATTCAATTACATAGAGATACATTTTAGGAGGCCAAAAATCGTGTCAGTTATTTGATACCTATTACATTACATGCTCTGCTTCCAATTATATTCCAAAAGTTTAAAGATTTAGTCAATTGAAAGATATACAAGAATTCTCGACATTCAAATTCAATGCAAAAAACATAAGTCCTCTCATAAGTAATCACTATATTCAACATAGTTTACCAAACTAATAAATAACTGATGAAATAAAAGCAATCCTATACTACGGAACCACTATGACGCGGTTACCCACAACCTTAAAGTCACTTTTAATGCGAGCCTTCCCTTTCAAATCAAAAGATCATTTATTCATTAGGCATTTTTTGCTCAAAGCAAACGTTTTGGTTATTTTTCTTGCCTTATAAAGTGCTAATGGGGTAATTTGGTATTTTATTTAAGTAAAATGCTAATAAATCTTACGGTCTTTATTAAGGGTTACCACCGCGTCTCGTTCGATAATCATAAATATATCGTGATGACTTCATATAGCTCATTATTAGGCCGCAAATGGTCGCTTAAGTTGGTTCGATGATCATGATATTTATTATTACAGTTTTGGGAAGATAAGTTATAAAATATGATTGATTCATTATTTGTAATGGTTGTTGCTTGTTTTCGTGATATAAAGCTCAAAGTGTTCTAGATATGTAGGTACCTTAGTACATAAATAATACAAACTTGTATTTTTAATTAAAAAAGTAATTCTTTGTATGTATATTTTACTATGATGCATATATCTTACGCGATATTGATACAATAATTCAAACATATTTTGCCCATGTCTTCCTTCGCTTCGTGGAAATTATCTAATTTTTGTGATAAAGAACTCTATAATTTCTCTACATAGGTACTTGATTAGATTCCTAGATTAAACCGTGTCCATCCGATCTATAACGAAGTCATAGGACAAACAAACATACTTTTCCATTTATAACATTTGTTAGGTAAAAGCACAGTCATATAATAATAATAAACATAATACATAATAATATAAACATTGAAATTCCGAAAATATAATATTACTTAACTAAACAAAATATGCTACATTTCATTCATAGACAAAAGAACAGTCATATCATAAAAAAAAACTGCAAAAACAACTTAAAATTCCGAGTTCCTTGCCACACAGGAGGAAACCTGCACTCATTACAGTCAGCCCACGGCGACATCCATAACTTGTGTGCAAGTGACAAGTGACTTGTACTTGGACTTGCATGTTCAACTTGCAAGCTCACTCGTGCTAGTAGCTAGCTTGTAACGTGTAGTGTGTGGTGCAAACACATATTAAACTAAAATAGCCCCGAGCCGAACCGAAGGCAATAAACAAACCCGTGTTAAATCTGTCGCGGAGGACACGCGATGCTGCCTTCAGTTTTATTAGTCACTTGACTGTGGACTTGACGTGACACTTGCAAGTTAAATATGTATTATTGAATTTGGTAAAAATGTATAATGTAGTGTTGTTCAATCTCAGTTTCAGATACTTAATGGTACCTAACTTAAATAAAAATAATTTGCTTTAATATTAAAAATACTACTGGCTTAACTAAAATCGTTTTGGCAATGTCATCGATGTTGTAATTATGGATATTATTTAATAAAATATAAACAAAATTTGAAATAAAGATAATTCGAGACCCAAACATAAATAAATTCAACAAAAATCATACCTTTTTACTTACTATAACAACAATCGCAAATAAAAATGTAAATGAAATATCATTATGTAGGTATTTTAATTGGAATGAATCCCATCGAATGAAAACAAAACGAATCCTTTTTTGTAAGTCTCAGTACTTAATTTACTAGTAATGTTTTTTTATTACGTCAACTATCTCTCCTTAAAACAGGATTATGTTTTAATAATTAAATAAAAAGTACACTTAACAAAACACCTATCATTTTCCGATCTAAAGTTTATTATCACCATTAATCGTGGTCGTAAAATATGAATAAATCCTCATTAATAAGCTACTAAATAGTATTTAAAGCAATTTATGCTTATAATTTTAATGAGAAGTATAATATTTGGTTTTATAGATGTCGTAGCTTATATCTATCATCACTTCCAATTCCTAACATCTATTTGACCTTGAGATGATAACTTATTTATCATTGATTTTGAATGTCACTACTAATACTAGTTTATTATGTGTATAGGTACCTGTTTATTGTATTTTTATGTTGCGTCCAATAAATGTTTTCTTTTTTTCTTTCTTTCTTTCTTTCTTTCTTTCTTTCTTTCTTTCTTTCTAATACTTTTGTGTGGGTAGTTGGCAAGTATCGATAGTTACTAAGCCCTCATTCGCACGAGAGTTTTTTTAACGGACGGAAAAAAAGCGGTCATACACAACAAATGAATTCCCAAGTACCATAATATGCTCTATTTCGAACGCCCAAAGTTGAAAATGCAACACCGCTCGATAAAAAAGCGTCGCGTTTTAAAAACGCTGTCGTATGAACATATACTTGGGAATGCATTTGTTGTATTTGAACGCTTTTTTCCGTGCCTACTTAGTGGCTACTAGTAACTCGGTCGAGTCCACTCGCCCGTGCGAAGGCAGCTCGGCGACTCGGCCGGTGCAGCGCACGTGTCGGCGCCGGATATACACAATAACTGTTACACACAGACCTATGTTTCCATTCCGAGTTTCTAACACATAAGTAACTAGATAAAGTTACAGTTTGTGTTACTGAAGTATATTTTAAACTCGATATCCGATTGTATAGGGTTATTTACTGCAATATTTTAACTTAAGAAATAAAAAATAAATTTTGTAATAAGAGAAATTTTCTCTCGGAATTTTCTCGGGTTAAATGTCGCCTATGTGTTATTTCAGAACATATTCATAACTGTTACAAATTTAATTACAATCTCTTCAGCCGTTATAGCGTGAAAAAGTAACAAATATCCATACATACATACCTGCATTCATACAATCGAATGAACTTTCTCACAAACTTTCTCATTTATAATATTACTTAGTAGGATATTCTTACACATATCCCAAACTTAGCAGAGCTTATTACGCTTGCTTGTTTGTACTATACCTACGTAGTAGAATGTACTAGATAACTATTACCTACTATTTTCTAGATACCTAAAGGTCATAACCAGGCCACTAATTGTTTGTAACTTCATATTTATGTTTATAGCATGATTGGAACCTACGACCTCTCACAGTCTGGGCAAATCTTACCACCAATCTTAAAAGAAAGTCGTGTTAGTTACACTATTTATAACTCAAGAACGGTTGAACCGATTTGGCTGAAAATTGGTGGGGAGGTAGCTTAGAACCAGGAGACGGACATAGCATTTTATCCTGTGAAAATTGAAGGTCCTTCGGGAACGCGGATGAAATCAAATGAAGTAGGAATATGGCTGTTAGGCGGTACGAAGTGCGCCGGGTCCACTAGTATTCAAATAGATAAAGTTCTTTGATTGATTTTGGAATGTAATATAACAAAAAGACAACAAGAGACAAAAAACTCGATACATCGCCCTTCCTGTCTATAATGTTCGATTAAAATAATCGATACCGTTTTATAAATGTGACTCGATTGAATCTCTCGCTTAACAATCGAATATAGTGTTAGAGCCATTTATTTTATGTTATGTTATATTCACTTGTAAGGCTTTTATCTTATAAATTAATATGTTAGAGAGATAACATTCCTATTTCTACATTAGATGTTAGATATAGATGTCTTTGTTCATATGAGTATAAAAGAATGATTTGTTTATGATTTTTTTCCTCAAACATAAGTACTTTCTGTTAGGTCCTCATCTGTTCTATGTTTTTTTACACGTAACCATAAAAATTAATGTCAATAAATGTTATGGACCTGCCTTTATTAATTAATAAATAAAACACATATGATACTTGTTGAATTCAAGAAGAGAATTACCACAATTTTCTTACGTAATACTAATTTATAACTAGGTATATTATTTATAGACCATTTTCTTCGCCTAACGCTTCTCTTGGGCCCACGTCAATAAAATAAGCCAAAGGCCAAAAATACTGAGCTACGACTCCACCCAGATGTTAAAACCCATTCAATATCCTCACACCTCCTTAAGGGGTCAAAAATCGAAGTTGTAACTATAAAACTGAATAGGCTCACAAAGAAATCATTTCCGTATGCAAATGCCGGGTTCTATATCACCTCGTACACAGAACCAAGCCACGATGAAAACCGTTCGATATTCTATTAAGATACCGGGTATACCGCCTACCCCCGACAGGCTTTTATTATTGTAACGCCATATTTTCGTCATAACGAAAATCTGTCAACTTGAGATATGATTTGAAAGAGCTGGGAATCGTCAGAATTGGCAAAAAAACGTGGGTACTGAAGAGTATTTTTTTTTGTAAAAATCTGAAACAATCTGTTACCTAAGTAGAGGAAGACCGAAGAAAGTATGGATGGATTGTGTGACAGCTGATATGTGTAAGAAGGGAGTGATGAATGAAATGACGGCTGACAGAGAGGAATGGAAGAAAAATACATGTTGTGCCGACCCTGCTTAGGCGGGATAAGGGCAGGAAGAAGAAGAAGAAGAAGAATCTGTTACCTAAAATTTTTCACCTGCCAGCTAAGGCTACGAATCAGAAAATAGCTTAAACTGATCGGTGCTAAATTGGTAACTAAAACTGAAATAATAAATACTATCCCACAAACAGCAGTCATCTTTTATTTTGAAAACTACAATAAACACAATCATTTATTACACAGACGAAAACACGGAGGATGTTCAAATCTCTGTTTAATTAAAAAGCGATACTAAAGACCATCTTCCTGTCATTATCGACTGTAAAACAAGCTCACTTCTGTAAAAAAAACAAAAAGAAACTACCCTGTCTGTAAATAGAAATGTCTCTGGCACGGACGCGACGCGACGCGACGAGCTTTTCACGAAAATATGAATATTATTCATAGTGATTTGTCACAAATTGAAAGGAAACCAGTTACTGACAACCGGGGACGCGATGCTATCGGTTTTTTAAAGAAATATTGGCAAAACAACATTTATATCTCGGGAACCCTTACCTAACTTGTGAAACACATTTTTGAATCGGAATATGTAATTAACATAACGAATTGAGAAAAATATTCATTTAATATCGATATAAATAAATTAAAATTAATTGTGTTTGGTATGGCCGGCGTGTAAATAGCCAACAACCGTGTACTTGCGTACCTTTTTTAAAAATATATTGAGTATGAAAAATAGACCTAAAAATATGGCCGCCCTTAGAGATTTTTTATAATGCTATAAACAAGTATTCACCACCGTACAGTTAATAAATCGCCCACTTACCATTTGCCTCGAACATTTAGTGCCTCTCTTAATCCGGTATTGATGGTGAAGGTGGATGGGGATCCCTTTATCCAGTCCTCCAAGGGTCCACAGCACGAGCGGCAGCAAGCGTTGATGGCCCGAATCTTCATCCACTTTAATTATGGCGATTATAGATGGATCTCACAGATCCTAATTGGGTGCACCCTTGATAACACCGTACGTACGGTTTCTAGCTATTATTTCTTCTAAAGGACAATAGTTTACACTGATTTAATTGATTTTTCTGGAGTCACGTCTCCATGATGATCGACTCAGCAACGGCAGCAGTAATATGGTTATGGGGGTGAAACGAAGAAATTTCGCATATATCTTAAATGTCAGTGACGTATAATATCAACCAATCAATGAACAGATAAATCGATCTTTGTCGAATTATATCAATACGAGTAACGCCATCTATGTCTTCCTTGAGTGCACATTTTGTCAAGACGATGAAAGAGGGCGCTGTACGTAATACTTGTTTACAAAAAATAAACTGTTCTTATTGAACAGTAAAATTATATTATTTTATTAATTAAACGGGTTGGCGCTTCACCATTCTCCCCGCTTTGAAAGGACATACTTTCAACACAAACAGAATAATCACAGCTAAAACAATGTTGTGCGAGTAAGTACATATAGCTAATAAAGATTACCACTGCGGAGAAAGTAGTGAATTCGACAATAATATTACAATAAACAGTTTAGCAATTACGTCAAAATGACGTTTTAGATAATTTTAATCTATTAACATTTACTAAAAATACTATTATTTTTACTATAAATACTAAAATTATGAGTAATTTATATTTTGTATCGAATTATTGGCTCGGTAACGGATACAATTTAACAATAGGCCGTTTAAAGGAGCTAGACTTAGTTTTGACAGTGGCAACGCGAACTATGCCATCAGGCCCAGGAAATACCTCAGTTATAACTTCTAAGGGCCAAGATAACGGCGGAGTATAATCTTGTTCAATAAGTACAACTGTGCCGATTTGAATTGGATGATCATGGTTTTGCCACTTCTGCCTGACTTGCAACGTGTGCAAATATTCAATACGCCATTTTTTCCAATAGGAAGCGACGAGATTATCAAGCAAATGTTTACGCTTAACAAGATTGACACGATTGTCAGACAAATCAAAAGCCGGTAAATATTTCAAAGAACTGGACATTAAAAAATGTGCAGGAGTAAGAACGTCCGGATGAGGATCGAAGCTTACTACACTTAACGGTCTTGAATTCATGACGCACTCAATTTGTACTAAAACCGTCTGCATTACTTCATAGGTTAGCAATTGATTACCTAACACCCTGAACAAATGCGTTTTAAAACTTTTAATGTTGGATTCCCAGATTGCACCAAAATGTGGCGCTCGAGGAGGAATTATTTTCCACTCAATGCGATGTTTTTCTAACTCTCGCTTTAATCTAGCATTATGCTGTGAGTCTAAAAGTAGTTTATATATCTCATCTAGCTGTGCACGAGCACCAACGAAGTTCGTACCATTGTCCGAATATAAGTAAGAAACTGGGCCGCGACGCGAGATAAAACGTTTGAAGGCGGCCAAGAAGCAGTTACTAGAAAGTTCTGTGACAAGTTCGACATGAACTGCCTTGGTGACAAGACAAACAAACAGGCATATATATGCTTTCTGCGCATGTTGACCACGTCTACGTGTAAGAAGTATACGTAGTGGACCCGCATAATCAACTCCGCAATGCATAAAAGCCTTACACTCTGATATACGACAAGAGGGAAGATCTGCCATTTTCGGCGTCGGATGAGAAGGACGAACGCGAAAGCAATCATTACATTCTCGTACTCTAGCCCGGATCACAGTTCTGGCATCTAAGATCCAATATCTTTGCCTAAGGATGGACATCAATAGTCCAGGACCGGCATGACAATACAGCTCATGAAAATGTTTTATGATCATATACACCATGTGATCATGCTTGGGAAGAAGCGCAGGGTGTTTCACCTCAAACGGTAAATCAGACCTCGAAAGACGCCCACCAATTCGCAGGATACCTTCTTCATCAATGAAGGCAGACAAATTTCGTAATTTATTTGAGGGTAGATTATTATTTTTTATTAAATTATAGTCATCTATAAAATGATGTTTTTGTACTACACGGATTAAAGTTTTCTCAGCCAACGTGAAAGCTTCAATACTATGAGCTGATTTTATTTTCTTTATAAAACGCAGGACATACACTGCAATTCGTACCAGTTTGTCCCAAGAAGAGATACGACGCGACGATTCATATGAAACCGACGACTCCACATGTACAGTCGTGGTCATGACATTCGTCGTATGTTGGGGTCTCAAATACCCCTTCGCCGGAATTTCCTCTAACTCCCAGAATCTTTGTGACGCTGAATTTAAATCACATAACGCGAATGCAGAGAACGACGGCATACATTGCGATCCTGATACTAAATCGCTATTAGGAAGGTCACCCATTAATACGTAACCAAAAGTAGTCAACAAAGCGGGAGGCGCTTGAGTTCCGGAATCAATTCTGTGACCCGAATAAATGTAAGGGAAAAGTTGTGCACCGAGCACAATGTCTATACTTCCAGGAATATTCCAAGTAAGATCCGCCATAGGAATATTCTTTAAGAAACCCATGTCACATTTATTAATAAAATGTGAGGGTAGCTGATCTGTTATACAGTCAACAACTAAAGCATGTAACTTATATCTATTGTAAGGTGAATTATTTTGTAGTAGCATAATCTATGTTTTTGTATCGGTTGGTAACACTGGATTCGTTCCTAAGTTCATGCGTTCAAGCCATTCGTCATTTCAAACCGTATAAAAGCATCAAATTACACTGCAATGGGGCATTCTCCTGTAAGTAGCCACACTAAACGGGTCAAGAACTCTTAATCGGAGTACGTGTAAGTTGAAGGTTAAATTAATTAATTTATTAATATATTAATATTAATTTGAATATTTAATAATTCGCTCTCTGCCATGTGGTATAATAATCATCCTGTCCAAGCAATTATTACTTTTAAATTTAAATTACGTATGTTGTCTTGAAGAAACCAAATAACCTTTAAATCTAATATGAAATAATGTCTTTCTCCTTCACTATGATGTGCATTAACTCTTGACTCGATTTCAACATGGACATAACCATAAATAGGTCGTGACGACAAACCAATACCTCTGATTTCAGAATTATTCAAAGGTACTACGTGCAAATTTAATTTTTTGCAACTATCTAAAGTAATTAAATGATTTTGCGAACCGTTATCAATCAGACAACGAACTAACATCTTATTATTATTACTCGCTGTCGCGTAGACCTGTGCCGTAGCTAAAAGAATAGTGTTCGTATTAGAATTTGAATACGTATTCATAGAGAATGAAGGTCCATGTGAAAGCAAAGCATCCGTTTTATTAATATCATTACTCCGGGGCGCGTTCGAAAAACTCACACAACAGCGCGGGTCGAGCCGGTCAACAACATTAGCATCGACAGCTGTGTGCGCGGGAGCGGGCGAGGCGAGCGAGGCGGGCGCGCGCGAGGCGCATGCCGCCGGCGCCGGCGCCGCGGTGGCGCGGCCGCAACAATCACGAGTATGACGCAACGAACGCTGTGAGTAGGCACTTTGTAACGACGACGGTGACGTATGAATATGCGTCCTAGTCGACTTCACATTAAACTTTTCATTATTTTTATCAAAATGTAAGAGGGTATGATGATATTTATCTGTACATAATTCACAGTCCGCAGGCGCTGTACAAGCCGAAACGGTATGTGAAAGACTCAAACAATTAACACAACCTTGGTTTGATTTAATAAAATCAAATCTAATTCTAGGTGATTTCATATTTTTAAACTTAAAACATTCGTCAAGCTGCGTATGATCGACCTTATTGCATACAATACATCGACCCGTAGGTATTCTGTCCCCGGCAATAAAGGTTTGAGTTCGTACGGCAGACGACGACACTTTGTTTATATTATTAATATTATTATGTTTAGCACGCGAATTCGACAACGAACTCGAACTATCCGCGTGTGACCTTTCCAATATTTTTACTTGGTTCTGAACAAACGATATCAAATCATTATAAGATGGCACATCTTTACTAGTAACCGATAACTCGAACGCTTGTACGGTCTGTGTGTCAATCTTATTCAACGCACAATGCATTAAAATAAAATCAGTTAAATCTGGCAAATCTAATTGTTTCAATGCAGAAATAGACGCCGAATATTTTTCTATAAATGAGTTGAGACTACTAGCTGTGTTTTGACATTTTTTCAATTCAAATATATTGTTTATGTAATGTGTACCTAAAGAACGTTTGTCCTGGTACCTCTTAACTAAGCTATTCCAAATGACCTTGTACGTGTCACCAGTAGGTACGACACCTGCTAGAACTGTCTGTGCACTATGTGTAAGCTTACCGACTAAGTATTGCACACGTTGCGAGTCAGGCAGCTGGGCATTTTCATGAATATTCGCTTTAAAGGACTCATAGAATATAGGCCACTTTTCTGTGCGACCGTCAAAACTAGGTAACTCAATTGGCGGTAACTTCACAATCTTGGAGGTATATGAACTCTTCCCGGCAGAATCAGTAGTATTTGAACCCAATATTTTATTCCTAACGCGTTTCACTTTGACGTATAAGTCTTCATAATTGTCTAAATCATTATAATTAGGATCACTATTGTTATTCAAAGTTAATTTTATATCATTAATCTCATCAATAAGAAACTCAAACTTCTCACGTGACTCATCGATGGTTTCCGATTCTGTCAAGAATTTTTCATTTGACCTCGAATCGAAGCTAGAAATATTCGTGGATAAACCGTAAACATTATTTAGTCTAGCAAATGCAGCTTCTTTTTTACCTGTAAGCCTTTTTAACTTGGTTTCCAGAACTTTCCGCCTCGACTCAGAGTCAGACATACCCTGATTCAATGACATATTATTTATTTAATTAATTAAAGTTACCGAACCAAATAAACCGATAAACAAATGTCAACGTTAACAAATTAAACGAGTAAATCGGTATGTGGTAAACAAATAAATTGTTATTTATAACAACCACTTTTATAATGTGTCGTAGACACAAAACGCCACTAAATTGCACTACGTAGATGGGTTACGGCAAGTATAATATTCGTACCGAGTATGAAATATAATGTACTAAAAATTATGTACCTACTTACGTACGATATATTTTCTAAGGCCCATCTACCGGGACATAAAGTAACTTTATCTCAACGACAAATTTCCGAAGCAGTAGCACGTACCTACTAATAATTATGTAGGCAATTACTACATACAAAGTAAATTATGTTAAAATATTAATGTACTAATAAATTATGTACTGTAACAATAATGTATTTGAATACCTACTAATTCCTATGTAATGTACTCAACACTGTTTTAGCTGGAAATATCCTGCTCGTATGGACCATAAATATGGTATGGCCGGCGTGTAAATAGCCAACAACCGTGTACTTGCGTACCTTTTTTAAAAATATATTGAGTATGAAAAATAGACCTAAAAATATGGCCGCCCTTAGAGATTTTTTATAATGCTATAAACAAGTATTCACCACCGTACAGTTAATAAATCGCCCACTTACCATTTGCCTCGAACATTTAGTGCCTCTCTTAATCCGGTATTGATGGTGAAGGTGGATGGGGATCCCTTTATCCAGTCCTCCAAGGGTCCACAGCACGAGCGGCAGCAAGCGTTGATGGCCCGAATCTTCATCCACTTTAATTATGGCGATTATAGATGGATCTCACAGATCCTAATTGGGTGCACCCTTGATAACACCGTACGTACGGTTTCTAGCTATTATTTCTTCTAAAGGACAATAGTTTACACTGATTTAATTGATTTTTCTGGAGTCACGTCTCCATGATGATCGACTCAGCAACGGCAGCAGTAATATGGTTATGGGGGTGAAACGAAGAAATTTCGCATATATCTTAAATGTCAGTGACGTATAATATCAACCAATCAATGAACAGATAAATCGATCTTTGTCGAATTATCAATACGAGTAACGCCATCTATGTCTTCCTTGAGTGCACATTTTGTCAAGACGATGAAAGAGGGCGCTGTACGTAATACTTGTTTACAAAAAATAAACTGTTCTTATTGAACAGTTAAATTATATTATTTTATTAATTAAACGGGTTGGCGCTTCACCAGTGTTTGAAATGTCAAAACAGCGTAACGGCTGAACTGATATTTTCAATGGCTTTAATAGGGTACTTTATTATTCCAAAACATATTCTAAATCTGTTACACATTTCATCTAGATTTCTTTAGCCATAAGAAACAAACATTTACAACTTGAACTATAGAATCTTTTTCGTTTATAATATTAGTATCTAGATCGTTTAGGTAAGTAGTATATGTAGGCTGCATATAGGGACAAATTTCAATATACATAATACGTTGACAGACATTATAAAAAACTATCTTTTAATAATTTTATCCAAACTTTACACTTTAAAATTAAATTAAGTAGTCCATATCAAAGTAAACTTAAACATAATGTAACATTCAAATGTTATCGTGCTGCAGATCACGAATTGTCTATTAGTGTATAAAGTTAAAACCATCGGTTCTCAATTGAAGCCAGAGCAACGAGTTAAGTGCTCACTAAGACTACCTGCCGAGGAAAACCGGGTGCGGCACTTATAGTGTAATTACTAAATTGGCACTCACAAGTCAATCTGAGAACCGAGGCGTTTGATGTAATGCCTGAAATTATTCTATTGGTTGTAGTTCGTAGAGTTATAGAGGCCCAAAAATAGGCAGACAGCTTAAGAAGTCTCTAACATTTATAAGCTTTGACATCGCCAATATATTTTTAAAGTTTTATGTGATGATAATGATATAATTAATAAAAGATATTTAGTATGTAATTAATGTTATGCGTCAAGCGTTTTATCAAATTAAACCAACCTCAGGTTTCGTTTGAAATATGACGATAGTCGCAATCCGTATAAAGCCGGGGTTGGTCGCTAGTATAATATATTTTGTAGCATAACGTATGTATTACATACATAATTTTATTTTAATTACCATTCCAAGTAAATTATGTTTTCCCCACATGAGTTGAGAAAAATGAAAATTCCCCTTATCTAATTTTTCTTTTTCTTAATTTCAGGTAAGCTTCCAGACGCGTAGGTATGTGCCTCATTAATTCAGGAGAGTTATCCACGTCGTGCAGAACCCTAATTTATGCGCGGACATGTGTCGCGGACGGAACCCTGAAGGGAGGGGAGGGAGGGAGAGGGTGAGGTCCGACAGACAGAGCGAGTTGCTAATTCTGACATGTTTGAAAAGCGGCCTTTTTGCAACCCAAAAGTTTACAAATGTTCACAGTAATTTATGAAAATGTTTGCAAGTTTTTACTGAATTCGGAATAACGTAGGTACCTAAATAACCTTTCTGTTACGAATCATTTACCAGGGCGTCTTGATTTAATTTGATTTTAATGTGCATTTACTTAAAGTTTCAATCGGAATTCGGAATTTCATTTACTCAAGATTTTTGTGTACTGAAGACAAGCAGTGCCATCTAGCGGTAAGTAGTTGAACTACTATTACATTTTTTTTTCATTTTACATATCTCTGTCTAAAATTATATTATTTATTTTGTATATTTAACATGATGGTTAATCTTCTAAGCATTTTTGTATGGAGACGAGAAAAGGCTACTACATTATTATGTTTAGAATGCGGGTGAAACCGCGTGCTATAGTAACTTACTAAAGTAAGGTATAGTAAACTATGAGGCCCAAAATTTTCCATAATTAGCATAATACAGTTGGTAGCAAATTAACATGCGGTTTACCTGAATAGTCATTATTTATACAAAGCAGAGGTGTAAGGGGTAGACCAGATTACAGATTAGGCACGCGTCTATTGCCAGCCTTATTAATCTGCACATTTCGTTTTTACTAATTATTTTTCTAGTATCTTAGTATTGTGTATAGTATTTGTATGATCAGTATTGTTCGTCTAGTAGGTATAAAAACTCCCATTCTTTGCTATTGTTCAATTTCGGACTTTTCTAGTTTACCATTCATCAATCTTATGCAATCAATATTTTATTAGGAGATTAAGCCAATTTTAAATTACTCATTAGCCTAACAAAAAGGCTAGATTGTAATATTAGCTGGGATCATTACTTGTGGTCCCAGAATAAGGAAAAAAATATATATCTCTTTGCAAAATCAGAATAATTGTCGACTCCGTTCTAACGCCGTTTTTTCGTCGGTTCTCAAATACCTATTTTACTGAATTACAGAGCTTCGCAGGTCTCAAAGTTTAACATTTTTAAAACGTTAGATACTTTAGTTTAAGAGGTACTTACGCAAACACTGTCGCATCCCCCCAACAAAAACGTCACAACCCAACTAACATTTTGGTAATAAGAATAAGGGCTACATGAGCTGCTTAAGAGGATTTTTGTAACCCAAGGTTCTGTAAAGGCACTAACAACTTGGTGATAAAGCGTTCTGTAACTCTCTTATAACCCTGATTTGGGCCTGTTCGTACGAGAGCTTGAGGCTATTTAATGGTTATAGAGAGTGATAAATAAGTGTTTATTAAGAGTTAGAACAGTGCTACAGTAGCAGTGACTACCACTTCAAGTGTTTTATAAGCTATACACAGGGTATAACTGCAAGCTAAAGTAGTAAACAAGTTATGGAAACCACTTAAATTACTTTTTTGGTAGCAATAAATTTCACCGAAAGCGCTAAATATTTAAACTGTTTCGCAGAGTTTTACGTTCTTGTTAGAGTCAATAGTGATAGTATTTTATAGCACGCATTCATGTCATGGCGTTTTAATAAAACAATTAAGGTAAGTACCTTAAGTGTTTAAGATTACTGGGTGTTATAGGGATTTAATCACATGCGGCAGTAAGTTTACGGTAACAATATATACTAGTTCTCATCTCATTTTTGAAGCGCCCTAAAAATAAACTACTTTTGATAATTAAATGATGTAAAAAAATACTGCCAGAATTTTTTTTTTCTTTATTAATCTTATTTATCAATTCCTGGAGCCTCCTTAAGATATTTTAATTGAAAATTATGAACAATGTAAGTAAATAATTGGACTTGGAACATTGCAATAAGGTTTTTCTTTCACAATTTTATAGTAGGTATATCTTTATTAAATGGCGTCTTAGTTCTAATTACTTAAGCATCCTGATATCTCTGTTATTCCTCCCGTAGTGATTAAATACTGATACTAAGGTGGATTGCAGAATCTAGCTCTATAGGACTTATAATAAACACTTCTTAGATCCTTATAGCTTTCTTAGTAACTCTTAAGACTCGACAAAACTCGTTAGGTGATATAAAGTATTTGTCTAACTCTTTTTAAGAATACCAGTTGATAGTAAGTGTTAGTAGACACCTGAGTATCACTCAGAGTGTTTAATACTTCTTGAAGCTATTAGAGTAAGACTTCAGGTGTTACAAGACCTTTCACTACCCCAGTAGTCGAACATCACCCGTTAGTAAGTGTTAGTAGACACCTTACAATTGCTTTTATAGGTTTGTGCAACTAAAAGCTATAAGAATAAGTTATACAATGGTTGCGATAAACTCCATACTACCGCCTTGATTTATATTTTTTTTATTTATTACTCTTATTCCTCTGGAAGGTTTAATTATTCATAACTAACCCTACTGTAGAGTCGAAGGTTGCTATCGGAGTTCTTATATACCTTAAATAACAGTAAGAGCTCTAAAAAAGGCTGCCGCTAGCACTAAAATGTTTGTTGGGAACCAAAATCAATAATTTAATTACAGCAAGTGCAATAAAAAGTGGAATTCAATACGCGCATAGTGACGCGTGTAGGTAAGGGTGCGCGTACACTGCACGCGGGGCCACCCGGGGCCGTCCGGGGCCATCCGAGACACGAGGGACGCCCGGACGTACGGGGCGCGAGCCGCAATGTTTAATGTTTATGCATTTGTATAAAGGCAGGGGGCGCGAGAAAATGAGGAAATTGTATTGTCTACTTGAAGTTAAACATTTGTTGTAATATTTCTAATGGACCATTCGTGTATTAAATCCCATTGAAGATATTATGAAACAGCTGATATGCACTTTAGGTGAAATAGATAATGAACTTCTTGGTAAAAGTTCTGTACTAACAGCAAATAAATTATAGGAATAAATTTGATGCTAGCAAATAAAACTCCGTATCTCGATATATTGATATTTAAATAACGCTGTTATATGCAATTTCAGTTGTTTTCTATAAAACATTATCTAGAAATACTTTTCAAGTTTTTGCACCCTTTGAGCATAACTACACCAATTATCTGGGAAGCGTTTCGAAAAGCGCAGACCAATTTGTTAGAATATTTACCACAACACGCTACAAGGTCAGCCGGCGCCGCGGCGGCTCCACCCCACCGCTGTGCTCGTAGCTCGTACTCGTAGTAAGCCAAATGAATGAACGGCGCGAGGGCGAGGGTGAGGGGTGCGCTGGACACACGCGGGGTTGACACCGCTCACTGCGACCCGGGTGTGTTGATACTTGACATATGGATATCCATTTTCCCCACCTGCTTACGTTCATGGCTAGAGTGAATAGGCATTTTCTGGGCAAGCGTGCAACGTCTTAGGCTTCGACGTCGCTCATGTCAGACTGTCTGAAGCTAAACGTAAGCTCATTTCATTTAAAAAAAATTAAAAACCTGTTTCATGTTTTTTTTACTAGTAACTTAGCTTTTGGTACAAGTTAAGGATAGAATTATGGGGACTCAAGATCGTTTGTAGGAAGGCTTGAGTCAGCATTACACCACCGATACAATATTATTGTAAAATTCACAACAAACCGCAGCATAACCTGCTTTATCATTCTCTTATTTATATAACATTAGCATAATTATTTTATTTTATTCTTATAACAGTTCTAAAGAATACGGTGATAAAAAGAAATAGGTATAAGGTCAAAAAAACGATTTGGCATTTCACCGGATCGTAGACAGGCCAAGGATCAAGAGTATTAAAGCTGTTATAGGAGTTTTACGATCTCGCCCCGAGCGAGGCGAGTGCACGCGCGAGGCAAGGTTAGGTTAGTTCGCAACGTGGCCGTCTAGCCGCGCCACCTCCCGCGCTAAATATTCAAAAAAACTAACGTACTATATATAAAAAAATATCAATTAAACCGCGAACTGAGAGTGTATATATAGTGACACGTTGTGTATATGTTTTTATCGTAAGTGCAGTGTATTGCGGCCTTTATTTATAGTGATTCGAAGTGTTTTTGTTGATTCATTAACTTAATACTAGTTACTTGCGAAAGTTTACGGTTTCATCCAAACTTTTCTTTGTAATAAAGTTTTACATAATCCTAAAAAAAATTCAATATAATGTAGATGGAAATGCAACCTTAAATGCTTAAATAAATTTTAATATTATTTCGCTCCCTAATAAAATACAGCACTAGTGGGTACAGAGTGCAACTGTTTACAAACACCGTTGCATCGATTTCACATAAAGTGGCACCCGCTCTAAGGCAGGCGGGGGTGGGGCGGGGCGGGGGTGGGGGTCGGGGCGGGGTAATGCAACTGTCAAAATTACATAAAGACTATCATAATTTACGAGCATTACTTTTTATCTGGAATACCTACTCTAAAACTTGAGTTATTAGATATTTAAAATATGATTTCTGGTGATATCCAAAGATACAATGATTTCCACTATCATTTTACTGACAAGCATTCACATATTTGTATAATGTTACTATATTTAAAAATATTAAATGATAATTATCAAATATTTAATATAACTTAGTCATGTAGCCTTCATGTAAAATTATACCAACTCCAGAACGTATTTTTTAATTTTCCAAAAAAAGAAAACTTTGTAAACATTAGAAATCAAACTTAAAATAAAATAACAAAAAAATAAGATTCATCCCCATGCTAATCCCGTAACCACCGCAGTCATCACAATGCACCCACCCCTACAGTCCGTGACGTCACAGCGTGCGCCTGTGCGCGCGGGACTTTACTATGACTCACGCCGGTGCCTTGCTATTACACGATTCACAGGCGCTCTTATTTAATTTTCCCTGTCAGAGAGGGACGGAGAGTGTTGTGCTCTTTCTTGTCATTTTTAAATTGAATTAGTTTTATTTCATCCAGTAATTTAGTTGTATTATATACGTCTGTATTGACTATGGTTAAGTATTACGAGAAATATTGCTTATAATTTTCAGGTATTGCAGTTTTTTTTGTGTATGTTTGTAATGATTAAACTCAATAACAACTGTTCCGATTTCAATAATTATTTCTCCATTGGAAAGCTACATTAACAGAGAGTAACGTAGGCTATATTTTAGCCCTGTATTCCTACGGGAACTATGCGGGTGAAACCACGCGGAGGCAGCTAGTATCATATCAAATATTAATATTAATTCGATTAAAAAATATATAATCAGCACAAAAAGGATGAAGTCTGGCACATTTAGGGGATCTCACCCCTTCTCACGTGACAACATGCAATTTAAAGCCTTATTAGAATAGATTAAGGTTTCAATTTGATTGAACAATATAATCTGTTTTGATCAAGTCTGTGATAATAAAGTAAAATGTTGAAAGGTACTAATACACTGTTTTGGAATGCAATTCTCTATATGCAATAATATATGAAAGTATCCAAGTTTTGTATACCAATATTACCTACTGTATGAAATAACCACGATAGGTCGGTTGGCTTTGTGGTTAGTGACCCTGACTTTCAAGTCGCCGGTCGTGGGTTTGAATCCCACCCAGGACAAACATTTGTATGCATGAATATGTCTGTTTGTTCGTCGTCTGGATGTAATTATCTAAGCTGATATACTACATAAATACTACTTATAAGCACATACATTTTATAGATAATTACATCCAGACGACGAACAAACAGACATATTCATTAAAATGTATGTGCTTATAAGTAGTATTTATGTAGTATATCAGCTATTTGGTTACTATAACACAAGCTCTGCCCACTTTGGAATCAGATTGGCCGTGTTCGAAAAATGTCCCAGGGTTACTTATTTATTTATTTATACTTATATCTGACAGACAGACGGAAAGATTTCTTAAAAAATTGCATGAATAAGAGAAAGGAAATTTTTATATAACATGTTTATATTTTTACTTATAAAAAATGGCAAAAATTACCTTTAAATAGATCTGTCTGGTTTGTACAATTAGTTAGTCTACAACGATGTCTAGGTAGCTAATTAAGTAAAAGTACTCTCAGCAAAAGTTTCAGGTAATCAGGCTCGCTCTTTGTCTTTTATGAACTATTTTTGTCTGTCTGTCTGTCTACCCTTGGAATGAATGTTTATGAAACTTTCTCCTACTCGAAACAAAAGTAATTATGTAGAAGTACTTTGATCACGTCATATGATAATAAAATATAAAAATGTAGCTTATAATTTTTTTGCAATAAAATACCTATATCTAAGCAAAAGTTTGTGTGTAAATACTCTATACATGTAGATTTTAAATAACAGATAGATCTATGTATGGATAAAGATATTAAGAATTCAAATCGCTTAAATGACATAAACAAGCTTCCGCTCCGCGGTTTCGCCCGCGTTCTTCAATTTTCCCGGGATTTATAGCTTATGTAGGTAGGTACTCTCCCAAGCTCTGGTACGAAATTTCATCAAAATCGGTTTTGTGGTTTAGGTATGAAAGTGTAACCGACAGACCGAGTCAGTTTCCTATGTAAAACACAAGTACGGAAGTAGAGATTAATCCTATGATGTTTCTTTCCATACACTTAATTTGCTAACTAACAGGCCTTATTTTAATGTTAGGTAAGTAATTTCGATATATATTTGAAATAAATAACTTTCAATATACCATATAAATTATAATGTGCCCTGAGATCCGAACCTACTTTTAGCTTGCAGTCAACTAACTACCCCACCTAGTATATGGTATCTAGAGATAATTAAAACTAAGCGTAGACACGTGTCACTAGCTATATCTAATATCTTGTGTAGTGTTCAATAAATCAGCCAGGGACTGAGTAGGGGTCCCGCCCCTTATACTCGGATTTAATAAACACGATCGAATCTATAGACTATAATAATAATAAAATCTTATTTCAGGCTACTAAGGCCCATAACATATACCTACCTATACCTTAAAACTAAGAATACATAGCACTACATATTATAAAACTAAGTCGCTTTCCGCTGTCTGTCACTATGTCTTCTTAAATCTCTAAAATTACGAGACGGCGACGTGCTCGTTTGCTATGTTATGTGAGTTAGATAGGATAGGATATCCTAGGACTTAGGATAATGTGATGTGTGCGCTAAGAATCGTTTGATTTCCTCGGGATCCTAACTAATATCAAAATACGAAAGTAACTCTATCCTTCCTGTGAAGCGATTTAAATAAAGATAGTCTAGAGCCTAAGAAAGGACATAGGCTACTTTTTATCCCGGGAAAATTGAAGATCTCCTGGGTTCGCGGGTGGAATCACAAAGAGCCACTATTAGTATATAAATTTATATGAAATTATCACGTATTTTTCTTATCAATAAATTTATTATAGTGCGCGAACTCCATACCTTTCGCTGTTCTTACAATCAACAAGCAATTACCGTGCGATAAGGACAACTATATATATTCTTCTCCCTCGGGGCAGGGTGCATGCACCAAACACAGCACTTATGCTATATTGATATTGATGAAATAAATTATCATTATTTGATCTTTTATTGCTATTACGAAATATCTTGGGAATTATTGACAGCCCGATTGGCTTTGTGGTTAGTGACCCTGACTCTCAAACCGCGGGTCGTGGGTTCGAATCCCACCCAGGACAAACATGTGTATGCATGAACATGTCTGTTTGTTCTGTGTCTGGATGTAATTATCTATATAAGTATGTTTTTAAAAGTAGTGTATGTAGTATATCAGCTGTCTGGTTACCATATCACAAGCTCTGCTTAGTTTGGAATCAGATGGGTCGTGTGTGAAAAAACGTCCCTAGAAATTTCTTTATTTATTGCTATTACAAAATAACTCGGGAATTATAGCCCCCTTTGTATGAGTAGTTGTAAAGTTTTACGGGGATTTTATGTAGAGACTAGCTTCCGTCGCGCGGTTTCACTCGTGTTCCCGGGGACCTTCAAAAAGTTGCCTTTGTGCTTTTCTAAATCTGTGCCGAATTTCATCCAGATCCGTTAAATTATAGATATATATAGTGGTTATGTACCTTGCTGTGATTGTTTAACAATGATCTGACTTTAGGACCCTTTGCTTGTAGGTAACTGTGTGCCAATTTTTTACAGTTACAGTATCTATACCTTGCCTGTATAAGTATACGGCAATTCATTTAGGGTTTATTAATTTCTCAGATTTATATTATGGTTTTCAAAAAATAAAAATGTTATTCCATTTTGAGTATTTTGAGATAAAGTTAAAATTAACTATAAATAAAAACAACGATTTTGCTACCTATACTCCAATGATAAAATGATTCTATTGGAAGAACTATCAGTAGGAAAATATCAGCAGTTCCCGGAGGTTTACGAGTATTTGCAAATTCATGCGTTTATGAATGTTAGTCGCCGCGGGCGGCTGGGGTACTACAGGACCCCACGAACTCCCCACACAAGCTCTATAACCGATCATTTTGTCTGAAACCACTTTGAATTAAACACCCCTGTGTCTTTGTACATTTGTGTGTTCATATTATTATCATTTGCTTACGATATTCTGTAAATCAGTAAGAGGTGTACAAAATGATCCTTATCTACTCCTAAATCATTTGATGGTATAAATCCGAGTGACCAGTTGACTTGTTGGTTAGCGACTAAGGCAAACCGTTGGACTTTGATTCCTATCCAGGACATACCTACTGTTGTATAGAAATGTCTATTTGTTCTGTGTCTGGGAGTTAATAGGTATCTATGTATTTAAGTGTGTTTTAAAAAATTATGACCTATCTGGTACCAACACCGCTTAGTTTGGAGATATTTTGATTTGTTATTTTAGGGATTTGTATATGATGTTTTCATTTTTGGAACATAGTGTACGATACCCCCTCAATTTGTTGTTGTAGATAATACAACTAAAGTTTTATTTTTTTATTTAATAAATAAAAGGTAGCAAGTTCTTGGACTAGACAGAAAATAACTGCTTTTTATTGCGCTATTGCTGCTTCTTGTTCTTCTCCAAATTAACAATTTGCCAAATTAGGTATTAGTGTGTTTCACCAACTGCAAGTAGTTCTTTCCTGTCTAGTACAATTACTCACTACCTTTATAAGTATTACCTACCACCATTACTTGAATTTTTCCTACACTATATTTTCCTAAAACCTAGTAGTATAGTTATCATGCGTCATCCCTCCCGATTTCTAGCCAAAATTTCATTTCCAAACCAGCATGACGTCACTTATCGTATGAATTAACTATAACGTTTCACAACTTAGGGTTTAAGATTTATTACTCTACTTACTCCTCATATCGCCATCCCTTTCCTTCACCAGCGTTTGAACTGAAAGAGAGCATTCCATTCGAAAGTTCTTGATCGTGTAATCCGGAATAAGATTTGAAAGGGGAACAATAACGGTATTTTCAGGGGTGTTAAATGCACTTTCCCACCTTTAAGGAAGCAAAGGCACTTATTTCTATCACGCTAAAGTACATTTTTCATTGCCCAATGAAGGCTGTTCTTTGCAGTGATTGACGGGGTTTCTAACGTCTTTGTAGAACCTTATTTAGTAGTAGTGAAGGTTGATTTTCCATTGCAAGTTCAGGCTTCAGGTATAAGGTGTTTGTAGCATTTAAGATTTATAATGTCTTTGTTAAACCATATTTTGTAGCAGTGAAGGTTGATTTTCCATTGCAAGTACAGGCTTCAGTTGAGGTTGAGGTGTATGTAGCCTTTAAGATGTAGGTAATAAAGTTCATTTCAACTTGGTTTTTAAGTGAAAGGATTGTCAGCTATTTCGACTATTATCAATCATCTGATGGATTTAATATGACTTGTGAAGGATTTGAAGGATGATTTTGTTGAGAGCTTCAGAGAGTTTAGTAATCTTATTATATTTGATCGGTATAGTTAAATAATAGAATTTGTCTTAATATTTACGATGGATAACTTCATAAGTGCAATAAGGGGTATTTTTAAAATTGAACTTTCGATTGAAGAATTTACCTATTTAAATTACATCACAACGTTTTTAAGTAATAATGGCTTTATCCACTAAAACATTACATACTTATTTCTTGTCGTGTCTATAAAGAATTTTGCCCGGAAGTCCTTAAGAACAGCTTCAGCAATATCAGCGAAATCGGAGCTGTTCTTGACTTCCGAAGATTACCTGTTATGTATTCATCGACGCTACTATTTATAGAAATATCATTTTAACCCAGTAGGTAGTTATCTACCTATTAATTTACTGACAGCATTTTAACTCACTTACTAAGTTTATTGCCGGCTCTTCTCAGCAAAACCAACCTTCCGAACCGAGCGTTGGAGTCTGACTATTCATAAGTGCTTTGCATATTGGCCTATCTGAATAAAAAAAAAATTAGATTTTTTTTGATTTTAAGTTGCATTTCCAATCTGCACCAACATTAAAAGTAGGAACAATTGAAAGTAAAATCAACGAAACACCATAATAACCAATTCTCATAAAAAAAAGTAAATAAGAAAAAAGAACAACTTAGTGCCTTCCACCATGACGGAGCACTGGTCCTGGCTGACGGGTTCCGAGGTCACCGCTGGGGAGTATACATACAGTCCACCGACAAGGCCCAGCCGGCCTCCGCACCGGCCTCTGGTGAAGCTCGCCACCAGCGCTCATCTGCACACCATTGCCAGGTCAGTAAGTACCTTCAGCTTGTCACCGTCTCGCTTTTACATACGTGGAGTGAAAGCGACAAAGATTATATAGCGGAATGTAGTTGTTCTATTATATTTAATATATAAATAATATCCTGGAACATCCTGTTCTATATTATATGGATGCTGATAAGCAATAATGTGATAACCCTCATAAACTTCGTTTTAAGAAAATGGCGTTTAAAGGTAATAATGTCTATGTGATTTACGACTTTTTACATGATATAAATCCATTTCTGCAGAATGTTAAATACGCGATGCATTATACAAACCTTTGTTCTCAACTTTTTGTGGTTTGACCAAGGCACTACTCCTTCATGACGAGATTGGTATAGAGGTATACTGAAAAACTCTGCAAAGAGCTATACTATAATTTACTGCGCCATTTCAAACGAGCCAATGCATTTGACATGAATATAAATTCAAGTTTATTAACTTTGTTTCCTTACATTAGCATTCACTGCGGTGTTTTCGTGAAAAATGGTGGAATTCCCAACTGACTCCATTTCCATCTTACCAACTTATGTTTACTATTACACCAACGTAATCTCAAGTCATTTTGAACCTTACCACTGTTGAAATAAGGTTCCTATTAAACTGTAAATCATTGGAACAGCAAACATGGTTTACATCAAATGCAACTCCGACGCTCCATTTTAGCTAGAACAGTCTGCCTAGCCTTTATTTCTTAACCCCCAAGGTCCACTTTCCATTAACTTAGCAGCAGCAAGTGGATAATGATGTTAAAGAACAAAGTTACATTTGCGGTTCAGATTGTAAGTTTTGTATGGATTTTGTGTAATATAAGGTGAAAATGTAAGTTTGTTTGTGTGTAGACTGTAATGACAGCTTGATGGATTATTGCAGTGCCTCAGAGGTTCAAGCTTATATAATAATGTAAGGATAATGTGCGGGAAAATCTTTGTTTATGTTTAAAGAAAGTCGACTAAAACTCTATTATTAATTCAACTAATATTATAAATGCGAACGTTTGTGTGATCGTTCTATTGGTGGAGATTTATAAATGGCAGTTTTTAATATGCAGGTATAACCTATGGCTACTAGTGATGTGCCGAGTCGCTGTTTTGGTGGATCGAGTCGACTCGAGTCAGTTTATACGGTATTCGAATCATGACTCGATTCCCTCTACTCGAATTCTATGTTTGGTATTCGAATTCTGACTCGAGTCCAGCTGGACTCGAGTCCAGCTGGACTCGAGTCAGTATTTGAATTCCGGCTAGACTCGAATCAACCCTCATTACCGATTCCTTTTTTCCTAATGTTGGGGTTGGCATCGACCTCAAAAGAAATATTGCTCTAAAGATTATGAAGACTAAAGATATAAAGACTATTGATATAAAGATTATGAAGACGCTTCATGATTTTAAATATTTATGTATCTAAGTTATTATTTATCAGGTATCAAAGTTATTACTTTTCAGTTATTTGTTTGTGTTTTAAAGTCCGGTAAATGTTGTTTAAATTACTTTTTAATGAAAGATAATTAAAAACATAGAGCGTAACAAAACTCGTAAACTAGACTCGAGTCAATTGAACTCGCATAAATAGAATCGAGTTAGCAAGTACGAATCGATTCTTCCTGAATCGAGTACCGGAATCGAGTCTGGCGTACTCGAATCAAAATAAATTGGTATTCGAGTAGACGAGTCCAAAGCAGGAATCGAGTCTGACTCGAGTCAAACCGTACTCGGCACATCGCTAATGGCTACTATTTTGGTGTGAATCTTCATACAGGCTAATAAATAAAATAAATAAATAATGGCTGAAATCTGGATGAAATTTGACACAGAGTTAGTTTATATTCTGGAATATCACATGTTGAACATCCTCTGAGAACGCGGCTGAAATGCGGAAAATAGTAGATCATAAAAGAATCTGTATAAATAAATGAAAAGTACAAAAGATATTTACAAAAATCCAATCACAGAAAATCACAATAGAAAAGAGGGTAAAATAAACAATGAGTAACCAACCGAATGTTGCCAGCATTCCCAACGCGAGACACGTAGTGTTGCCAGGGGACAAATAAATATTTTCCGCTGAAAAAATCGCGACTTGCTCTATATGTAAATTTTTATATTTCTCTCCGAAGATAAACCACGTGTGGGGTTTTATTGTTTGGAAAATAAATAAAATGCGGGACCAGGTGCGGTGTGAATGAGGACTTTGTATGAATATGAAAACAGATAACATATCTATTTACTTCTTGGGAAAAATTATCATTTTGACAGGGGAGCGAATGCAAAAAAAGGAGTTATTTTGATACACATTTATTTACATTGGGTAGTAGGGGAAGTTTTCATTTATTTTTTAAATAAAAACAAAATAAATAGCAGTTTTGAGTTGGTCGCATAATTTCTTAAATCCTGTCTTATTTCAGATTAATTGTCCATTAGATTAAAAAGGGTTTACCTATTTATGTGTTACCTGAAATTAGAGTTAAATTCAATGAAATTGATTGATATCTTACATGACCATTAATACTTGAAAAACTTCTTAGCTTGTCACCAATTTCGTTATAACAAAGCGAACCCGTCAAAAAGCTTAACAAATTGATATAAAATGAGAACGAGGAGTTGTTAAAGAAAAGGAAATGCATTTTTCCTCCGGCCCCCAGGTGAAAGCTGTCAGAAGTTCCGCTGAGTGATTGTTTTCTCTTTCACTCTCCAATCGGAAGTGATTGATGATCAATAATGATATATTTACGAAGTTTCTCTACGTGTTTTGGGGAAACTATATTATTCATAAACTGTCATTTACAAAAATTACGATTCCGTACTTAATGGTCCAAAAGTTTGTTAAAGAAGCTTGTGAGCTTAATTGTGTAGTTACCGAAACAATAACATGCAATATAGCGGAGTAAACGAAGCATTATGGGTCCGTTTTTTTTTACTGTGAACCGAATTGCATACAATTTTGGAATTAGGTTCATCTTACCCTTAACTTCAAAAGTGAAAATGATTTGAACTCCGCAACCACCCTGGGTGTGGTTGCCACCCCTTCTCGGGGGTGAATTTCTTTTTTTTCAAAATTGCTTCGGATATCAATAGAAGGCCTAATTTTAAGCAAAAATCATATATAAAGCTTTTCAAACAATCCAATACTTTTCAAGTTATTGGCTATTGAAAATTTGCAATTTTTTCACGGTTTTCATCGGTTTTTTGCAAATATCTCCAAAAATATACGTTTATCGAAAATTTCATCAAGAACAAAGTTGTAGCAGGTAAAACAATGAACAATTTGGTATTTTATAAAGTATTCTACGTGCAATATTAAGCTAGATATTAAAGATCAAAGCCGTGTTTTATTTTATCTGAAATTTAATCGATGTGGTCAATGCCATCTAGTGGCGAGCAGATGCATTTTATGCATTCTAATACAAAAGGGTTTTGTAGCGCATAAAATAAGCTTTAAAATGAGCACTATTTAAAGTCTTTTGCACGTAAAATAAGTGAGCTGCATTGCAAATAAGGGGAGCATCTAATGTTTTTTCTTTTAAATCAATGGGTTTCATAAGTGCCATTTCCACCACAATTAAAATTAATCGTATTCCGCCTAGAATTAACTTTATTATGAAGAGTTTGATGGATAGTATCAGTTTGGCTGCTTCAGGACACGTATTTTTCAAAAAATTCATGATTATATAAAAAACAAACTTTCAAATATTTATAAAATTCCACCCTATTTTTCATAATATCTCAAAAAGGACGACAGATACGTATAAAAGTGTGGAAATAAAAAAATTGATAATTTTCTGACAAACAATTTCAATGTTTTGGTTTTTCTGTGAAACAAAAATTGACGGAGTTATGATTGTTTAAAGAGCGCGTGGCAGCGGAATCACAGCCTCTCTTAAGCCCTTTAACCCTTCACCGTTTCAGAAAAAGGTTTTTTACTATATATTGCAATAAAGGATGTTGTAGCTCTTTTAATTACCTTTACAATGGTGTTTTATAACTTGTGATAGCATGAAAATTGAAGGAGTTATGGTCCAAAAACTTAACATATTTTTATCTACTTAGTAACTGAAAATTTCGGAGTGCGAATATTTGGAGCAATGTGAAAGTACGCAGTATAATAGAGACCCACAACTATTGTAATGTGTATATATGTTACCAGAAATGTATGAAATCAAGGAATTGAATACAAATCCTAGGAAATGTGTACAGTTCCGATACTATTTAGGAACTGTGTACAATATTGTTTGAAAAACTATTTAATGCATAGATATCCTAGGAAATGTAAAATTTCCTCGGAATTATATGGAATACCTGCTGGTCCACCGGCAATGTGTAAAATAACTATATTTGGGCGTAGTAATCAATGTTATGTTAGGACAGTAAGTCTTTGTCACTTTTTTGTGTTCATTTCAGAACATTAAGACGTTCGAGGCTTAAGGGTGGCCCAAGGGCCACCCCCGCCGCACCCTAACCTATATTAATAATATATTATGGCGATAATACACAAATATTATCGCCATAATATATTTATATGGTATATATTTATACCATACTATGACACATTTGCAAGGGTTGTAAGATTTTCAAGGGGTTGAAAATGATTTTAATATGAGGTAATTATGTAAGAAAATACTTTACAATTTCACCATTTGCTATTAGACATGTTTTCTAGCGATAAAATGGCTCTATGTAATTTTTTCCATTAAGGGGTGGTTTACACCCCTTAAAAATAATAGGCGGAGTTCAGATCATTTTCACTTTTAAAGTTAAGGGTAAGATGAGCCTAATTCCAAAAAATTCATGCAAATCGGTTCACAGTAAAAAAATTCGGAGGTAAGACCGTATTTTTCGCTTCGTTTACTCCACTAATAGTAAATAAGTGACAGTATAAATATAGTAGGTACCTACACACACTAAAAGCTTCGGTATCTTTATATCAGGTTAAACTACCTATCCCACAGAAACACTAAAAACGTTATTTTAGAAATGAACCTAGGATCTTGCAGTCAAAGTATTAAACCATGATAAAAGGAGTCAATGGGTTTTTAAAGGGTCGGCAACGCACCCGTGATGCCTCTGGTGTTGCAGGCTGCGGTAACCGCTTTCCATCAAGTGGGCCGCATGCCTGTTTGCCATCGTCGTGGTATAAAAAAAATCTGATACCTTAAAACTGTTCGCTTCATAAGAAGTTTAATTGTTCCAATTTATAAAACACATCACGTCCAAAATCAGTTATATTTTGGGAAACTATTTCCCGACCCCCTTTTGGTCCCCGGTCGTACATCACTAACGTGGGGGTCGGGGCGGGAGCCGGGGCAATGGGCCGTGGAATGGGATTCGAGGTTAGAATACTAAGTATAGCCTAGCCACATATTTTTATTGTACCTTCAAGAGAACCTTTTAAAAAATTACTCTTTAATTTGCATTCGAATTATAGATATGTTTGTTACTCTTTCACGTAAAAACTCATCAACGTATTTGGATTAAATTTGGCTTTCGGTGGAGGATAAACATTATGAGGAATCCTGCATGCCCGAGATGTCACAATTAGGTCCGCATGGTGGACTATGGCCTAATTCCCCTCGATGTTAAGGGAGGCTCGAGGTCCTCGGTGGAGACGTATATGAGCTGATGATGATTGGAACACAGATATTTTATAACCTGTATTAGCACATAGGCTATTTTTAGTCCTGGGAAAATTGAAGATCCCCGGGAACGCGGGTGAGACCGCGGCCACTAGTCACTTATAAATATCTCTTCGAGCCAACCTTAGGAGCAATTTGTAGTGTACTAAAACTGCCGCAAATTATGTTAAAATTAGCAACAACATAATTCAAACTCTATACATAATAAAACTTACACAGTGACCTTACACAACCGCTGATATCCTCAATTATTGACCTCCGTATATTCATTATGTTAACTATAGACCATCTTATGACTCGCAAAACTGTGCTACTAACATGGAATTACTGCTTTAGACAAATCATCATTTACCTGATAACCACATGGGAATATCAACTCTATTTATTAAAGCTAAAGTTGGTATTAAAACAAACGTGTATAGGATTGTTTAATAATATGCAATTGTTGTAACAAAAAAAAAGTTTTTCTATAATATAATGTGAAGAAAACACGTTTGCGGTCATTGTTGCACGGCTCTCGGATCTGATCACGATGACTAGGTGCGTCTTGTTTGTGGTCCTGGGTGCTGCCATCATCAGCTCGGTGATGGGGACTGCTGAGGTGATGAGTCATGTGACTGCTCACTTCGGTAAGGCCCTTGACGAGTGCCGGGAGGAGGTAAGTGTATTTGTTTATATTAATTAATTTTGTATAATAGTTGATTATATAGACTATTGTATGGGGATAGAATTGTTTCTGCAAATATTTAGGTTGCTGATGATTATGTAAATAATGAAAAATCTTATTTATTGACCTCAGATGCAATTGAAATTGTAGCATTAATATTTTATTTTATTCTTTGAGAAATCAAGGATGATAAATATTTCGATTTCAGTTGTAACATCTAAATCTGTCCCCGGTTACAGTCAGGGTTGTCAGCGGAGGTCCTGGAGGAGTTCCAGCACTTCTGGCGCGAGGACTTCGAGGTGGTGCACCGCGAGCTCGGCTGCGCCATCATCTGCATGTCCAACAAGTTCTCCCTGATGCAGGAGGACTCCAGGATGCACCATGTCAACATGCACGACTATATCAAGAGCTTCCCCAATGGTTTGAGTGTTATATATTTATTAATTACAAAGATAATATTTCAAAGCTTCTAAATGTCACATTAAATTTGCCACGGCATGCACCTGATTGAAAGCTCACGGAGTTTGTATTTAATACTTAGCTTTGTGCCATGAGGCAAGAGATATTCTTTGGAAGAAAATATGTAGAAAAATTGTCTATTTTTTCTCTCGTGAATGGGAAAAGGATTTAAAATAAAGCGGTTCAATTTATTTTATCACACTGACGCTAGGGTATAGATATTGGGTATAATTATAAATCCAAAAAAACTGCTAGGAATCCTCAATTCAGAAAAAAAAACAACTAACCTGTCCAGAAAATAACCTTAAGTCTTGTAAACCTGCTGTTTGCAATTACTTGCTGTGTCAAAAGAATTTTTGAAGTCAATAAAACCTTTTCCCAATTCCAGGGCAAGTCCTCTCAGAGAAGATGGTTGGTCTAATCCACAACTGCGAGAGGCAATATGACGATATTGAAGACGACTGCAGCCGCGTGGTGAAGGTGGCCGCTTGCTTCAAGGTAGACGCGAAGAAGGAGGGAATCGCTCCAGAAGTCACCATGATCGAAGCCGTCATGGAGAAATACGCATGATCACACTGTCTATAGGAAATTATTGTAATAAGTTTGTTTTTTGAATATTGAAAAATACAAAAAAATATTTTATGAAAAGTTTTCTGTGATTTTTCTATTTTTGTGTTTCATTAAATGTCTCTCAGTCATGTAGAGACTACCCACAATCCCAGCGAATAATTAATTTTCGAAGGAAAAGATAAAATCCTATGTATTATTCCAGAACAAGATCTATCGATAAGCCTAATTTCCTGAAGATAACTTTAAAGATTAACAAACATACATGCGCAATTATAATACTATTTGGATAGATAGATCGGTTATTAAATGTTAACCGAATAGAAGTCGTAGAATTAGTTACTAGTGAGTTTGAAACAATATTTCAATTACGAGTTTAAGGCTTGTACCAACAGTTAAAAAACAGGTATATTTTGAGCACAAACACTTACATAGGAAATGTTTATATACAAGAACTATGAATGATACTAGATTATTTAATTTATCTGACAATATTCGTGATAAGATGAGTAATTTCCTTTTTACCTCTATTTCTATATAATATTCCCTAATATGTAGCAAATTCATCTGATTCTTGCTTAATAATTCTTGACGTAGCAAAAATATTGGTTCAAAACAAAATTACAAAACTCTCTATCGTGATATAGAGATGACACATTTAAATTCATTTATCAATCTGGGTGTATGGAAAGGAATCCTAGAATTTGATTACTCTCTAAGTATAGTGGAAACTCGTATGACCTTAGAAATATACACCACTAACCATCTCACGCTACTTCGTCTGAGTCACAAGTCTATTTCCAAAAGTTTTCATAGCTTTCCTCGATATGGGATATCCAATATAAAAATATGTTTTTTCGAACCAGTAGTTCCTGAGATTAGCGCGTTCAACCAAACAAACAGTTCAGCTTTATAATATTAGATAGTATAGATAGAAACGCATTTTCATCAAAGTATTTTTAGTTATACTTACATATTTTAATCTATAGACTGAAATCCGGATATGATATTCCAGAGTGCTAAGGTAGTTCCTTACTGTATTACACTTTTAAACGACTTTCAAAAATACACGAAATTTTACAAAATGCTTTGTGTGTAGGTACGCTACCTTAGACTTATGTAAAGATTATTTTGCATTGCAAATTTTTGATTAGCATCTATACTACTAATATAAATGCGAAAGTAACTCTATTTGTCTGTCTGTATCTACTCGCTTTCACGCTAAAACTTCTGAACCGATTTATAAATTACATTTAATTAATTATTATTTTTTTATTATTATATTATTATTAAATAAAATAAAATTTAAATTTGGTATACAGAGCCTCGTAGTCTAGAGCCTAAGAAAGGAAATAGGCTACTTTTTATCCCGGGGATATGGAAGATCTCCCGGGTACGCGGGTGAAACCGAGGGTAGCCACTAGTTTAATGATGGGTACAAGTAAGTCTCTAATCCGCTCTAAGCCCGTGTGGTAGACTACTTAACGCACTTGTTGTATGGGGAAGATCGTGCTCCTACATATTTATCAGCGACTTTTTAGTCTTACGGTGCGCAAACTTTGAACTTATTTGGTCACCACCCTATTATAAATACAAACCCCATATACATATATAATAATGTCAATAAAAACCTACTTAATAATTAATCGTGAGCAAGGCAATTTAAAAGCTCTAATTAAAAAGTGACACTAACGATGACAGAGCTGATTGTAGCAAAACAAATATTAAACATGAACAATTACATGAACAACTAACAATTAGTGTATCAGTAATTAAAACAACAGCCGTATATAAACCTGTGAGTGTCGATTAAACGACATTAAACAAATAAACATTTATCACAAGATGGCCGATAAAGTGGGACTGTTCTTCGTTCTGATAGTGTACCTGGCGAAGGACCTAAGGGTGGAGTCCTCGCAGGACATCATGAAAGATATGACGGTGAATTTTGGTAAAGCTTTGGACGTGTGCAAGAAAGAGGTAGGTGGAGTCGAGCATTTTCGGTGACGAGGGAATTTACTATTTATGTTATTGATTTTAAGTTTCCAAATGAATATTTAACGTTGACCATTTTGAGGTAATTTGAAATGTCTTATGTTGTAGTTTGTAGTCAATTATCCGTGGACACAAAATAGCGCGACTAAGGATTAAGAGAAAAACCGGATCCTATTACCGTCCTCTAAATTAGCTTCATTAATGTCATATCTCGAGGAGGAAAATACGCACTGACTTGGTCTTGGCCATAAATGATCCGTTAATAAAAAAAACTCCTGGATTGGGCTTTTCAAAAAAAGGCTTAGGGCTTTAAGCCTTTTTAATATCCGTCAAAACATTATTAAGAACAAACTTTCTATTATAAACACAGAAACATATTTAGAAATTGTGCAATAGAAATGGTGCAATATAAAATTACGTTGGGACAATCCAGGTTTCAAATAAATAAATTAAATTACGTTTTAAAATCAAGAAAACTCTTACCAAAAACTTCGACGTCACAATATTCAGATGGACCTGCCAGACTCAATAAATGCGGATTTCTACAACTTCTGGAAGGAGGACTACGAGATAACGAACAGGTTCACGGGGTGCGCCATCATGTGCCTGTCCTCGAAGCTCAACCTCCTCGACCCTGAAGGGAAACTACATCATGGAAACGCTCATGAGTTTGCGAAGCAACATGGCGCTGGTTAGATACATAATATACTATTGGTTCTCGTAGTTTCACCCGGGTTCCCGGGAGCACTTCTCTTTTCCCAATTTTGGGATTAAATACAGGGTATGTGTTAGTCGAGGTTATAAACTGTCTGTGTTCCAAATTTCGTCCAAATTTGTTCAGTAGATTTTGTGGGAAACGGTCACAAACATCCATAAATTTATTCATGCATCATCATCATCGGCTCATATACGTCTAACATCAAATGGATTAAGGGTATCGTCCACCACGCGGGCCTAGCGCGGGTTGGCGGAGTCATACAAATGTTCATACAAAAATGAACAGTTATTGCTAAATAAGGAATAGTAACAATCTTAGTATCATCTCATTTTAATATTTTTCCGTAAACATAACATTTTGACATTTTTTTATATACATGTGTATGTAAGTACCTACCTTTCACGATAGAAACGCTTCAGCGTATTAATTACGTTGGTCTTTATTAAAATCATGTATTACTTAGGCCAGAACATTATGTACGTTTAAAACCAGTACCTAGAAGTTATTAGAGCATTGCTTGCTTTGTTTGTTTGAAGAGTTGCATTGACGACTTTTGGCGTCACATTTCTTAGCGGATGTAATTTCAGAATTGTCCCCTTGCAGTGAATATATTATTATATTAAGTAACAACACCTTAGCCCAGTCTTCTCTGTTCTTGCATTGTTGTTAAATCTAACAATTTGTGCAGTAGAGGCTAGTTCACTTGCTATAAAAATTTTATTTTTCAAAACCTTTTAAAGTTAAATTAATTCCAAAAAACTCATTATGTAACTAACCTATCTATCCTCACGCACTCACACACGTGCCAATACTCCATCATCATTATCACGACCCTCTCCTAACAACGAAGGGGGTGTAGGCGTAGGTCATAATCGACGCGGGCCTAGTGCCGATTGGCAACTTCACATGCCTTTAATTTACTTATTTACAGTTAATGCCTAAGATATCCTTTTAGCCACATTTTTATTTGACTCCTGAATCCTTTGAAAAGCCAAACTTTCCTCCAGATGATGCCATGGCAAAACAAATGGTGGACATCATTCACTCGTGCGAGAAATCGACCCCGGACAACACCGACGGCTGTCTGAAGGTCCTGGACATTGCCAAGTGCTTTAAGGTGGAGATCCATAAGCTGAACTGGGCACCGAGCATGGACCTCATGGTCGGGGAGGTTCTAGCTGAAGTTTAAATCACGATTTTAACAATTAACGGACCCCAAAGATTTATAAAACGCTATGTTTGTTACGTTTTGGATATGGTTCCTTTTAAGACTGTAGGTATGATTTAGGTACTCCAGAATAGATAATACGGTTTGAGAAAACATGAATACTTAAAGTATTGGGTTATTGAAGAAATAAATGAATTTCAACGAAAGAAGAGTACCTAAGCCAAATAGGATTTTATGATTTACTTTTAATTTAACTTTGGTCGACGGTTCCTATAATAATAAGACAGTTGGTGAAAAGAAAATAAATGATTTTGAATGCAGAAATTATTGTCTTACTTATACTCTCGTTCATCTTAATCATTCAAACCTTTTTAACGCGCGTAAATCTGTAACTAACAATTAGCAACGTTGTAAAATTACTACTCTTGATCACGGTGATAATATATAAAGTGAACGTAAATGCTCAGTTGCAAATTATGAGCTGTGATTACGACACAACATGATGGGAGGGAAACAACTGGCGTGGATGATGCTCCTCGGACTGGTATATCATCAGGTAGAAGCATCGCAAGACGTCATGAAGGAAATGTCAATCAATTTCGCAAAGCCTTTGGAAGCATGCAAGAAGGAGGTAAGTTTGAAATGGAATTTGTGAAGTCAATGATCAGACTTTTGGTATCAAAAGCCAAATGACAGAAAGAATAGCTTAAAAGGTGTTATATTTGTACCAAGCTCTTAGTATTTGACAATCTTTTAAAAATGGCAATTGAAAACCTTGTCATTAAAACAGATGGATCTCCCAGAGGCAGTGAACACGGATTTCTTCAACTTCTGGAAGGAGGGGTATGTGCTGACAAATAGGTTTACCGGCTGCGCCATCCTCTGCGTCTCCTCTAAGCTGGAACTTCTGGATTCTGAATACAATCTTCATCATGGGAAAGCTAATGAATTTGCCAAGAAACATGGAGCTGGTTAGTCATACATGTTATTTTTTATTCTATGAAGTATAGCACTATACTATTGATTGACCGGTTGGTTTTGTGGTTAGTGACCCTAATTTTCAAACCGCTGGTCGTGGGTTCGAATCCCACCCAGGATAAATATTATCCATGAATATGTCTGTTTGTTCTGTGTCTGGATGTAATTTATCTATATAAGCAGCAATCCTGTTGTTAAGACCTGATACTCCTTTATATATACACTATGACGTCACAGATGATGCAATGGCCAAGCAGCTGGTGGACATGCTGCACCAGTGCACACAGACTGTTCCTGACAACCCTGACGGCTGCGAGAAGGCCCTCGACGTCGCCAGGTGCTTCAAGGCAGAGATACACAAGCTGAACTGGGCCCCGAGCATGGAGCTCATCGTTGGAGAAGTCCTGGCTGAAATGTAGGATGGATCCTACTGTTTACATTGATTAGAAGTTACTGATAAAGCTTAGGCTATATTCCTCTGATAGGTCCTTGTAAAATTGTTCTCAATTTAAAACCAGAAGAAGTATTCCTGACTTATGGAAAAATATTAAGCTTATATCACATCAGAAAATAAATTTCATCGTTTAGCCAAATAGTTATTAATGAAAATTAGATACATACTTGCATTTGCAGTTCCAAATATAAAGGTCTCATGGACATCATCAAAAGGAAAAGCTCAGCTATATTTAAGATCTATTGGTAACTTCACAGACAATTTAAAGCGCTCCCACGGATTCTGAATAATATTTTTGAGCATTTTGTTAATATATTTATTTAAGATACTCCCCTCGTCAAGGCTGTCTATGAATAAGATAGAATAGTTTAGTAATATATGGTACAGGTAGATTATAAGTTAAATATCAGTAAAAATAAAATCGGATTAAAAACTATTTTGGTATTTTATTTAGACTTAAGATCCTCATAACAAAAAAGACAACACATCACATTACCACCCTTGCTGGTATCTTTTTTAAATGTTACTTTATTCGAATTAAAAAATTAACGCGTCGAAAGATTGGCGATAATAACTCAAGAATATAATGCGTTTCTTCTTAAAAAAGACGGGTACTATTTATTTCCCTTCTATGTAAAGACAAAAGAACAACATTCACATCAAAATGTTCAGCCATGAGAATGAGGTTAACAGAGCTTTAACGACTTACGGTCTTGGTTAATTTAAGCTTACACCTATGTCTATACTGTTTAGGCAAAATGTTTATTCTTCAATCACATAACCTTGTTTTGAAGATCTTTCGGCATGTTGGCACTTATTTACATGATATATTTGATGTATCCCATGTGTGTCCTGTTTCCTCGACCCTTTGATGCTTAGATCGTATACTGCATTAGAAGTGTTTTGTCAATGAGACAAGATTGATGATTTTTATCTATATCAATAGGCATTTGGGCGTTAATTAACTGCTACTATGCTACCTAAAACAGTTGTTTAAAATAACATGTTTTACCAAGTGGTATGAATAAGTATTCATTATAACGCTCTGACCATAAACCCAAAATTGCTCCTGCCCCATAACATTCTTGTAGTTGTACCTACACGAGTACTACTTCATTACTCATAATCGAGATTGCGTACAATTGAGATTCCCTGGAATCAGAAAATCCCTCGTCACTACATCCGTCGGAATTGCACGTTCATAACGATTGAAACCACCCCCTATCATTTGAGTGACACTTGATTTCACACCAAACTATATAATTAAGGCTTCCATTCATTGCCGGAAACACTTGACGTGTACAACCATGCAGATGTTCCAACGGCTGCCTGCAATTAATACGTGGTAATTAAGCGAGTAAACCTGCCAATTTGCGGTATATAAGCCGTTCTATCAGATGAGATGGACGGACATGGCTACCGAAATGGGAAGAGTAAAGATTATATCGTTGATAGTGCTGTTTGTGGGAGTGAGACAGATAGAGCCTTCTGCTGACGCTATGAAGTATATAGCGTCGGGATTCCTGAAGGTTCTGGATCAATGTAAACAGGAGGTATGTATTTGATGTATTTGTTGTTTTACAACAAACTCCTTGTATTCATTTTAAGCATTATCAGACCTTCTTATAAATTGTAAGCTCAAAAATTAATAAATTTCTTTCACTCCCAAGTTAAACATCTCGGACCGTATCGTCAGCGACCTCTATCACTTCTGGAAGCAGGACTACTCCCTCCTCAACCGGGACACTGGCTGTGCCATCATCTGCATGAGCAAGAAGCTGGACCTTCTCGACTCCACCGGCAGGCTCCATCATGGGAACGCCCAGGAGTTTGCCGTTAGACACGGAGCTAGTGGGTTTCATTCATGTATTTTGAGCATCTTTTTAACTGTTAATTGACTGCTTTGGACACTCCATTACTTCTATAGCCAATTTTTTGTATTTTTTAGTATGTACTGACCGCTAATCAATCTTTTAGCTGATGATGCAGCATCAAAAATAGTGGTGATCATCCACGAGTGCGAGAAGGTTCACGAGACTGATGACGACGACTGCGCCAGGGTCCTGGAGGTGGCCAAGTGCTTCAGAACTGGTATCCATGAGTTGAACTGGACCCCCAAGATCGACGTTATCATTAGTGAGGTTCTAACAGAAATATAAGGTTTCTACGTTCGTGAATAAAAATTTAAATAAAGTGTTATTAAAATGCTTGTGTCATTTGATTCAATAAGATTTTAAGAACCTTTAAATATATTATAGATTTTTATGGATTAGTGCTTTGCTATTTTTTTAACGGTTTTTGTTTGTTTCATATTTACGTAAATTTATATAACTGTATGCCATTGTTGTGCTAACAGAACAGTCTGTATTTAAATTTTCGTTAGCATGAATTTGATATTTGTCAGTTTAGCTTGCAGTGATTTCTAGTAGCTATTATGATTTTCATGCTCTTAATACTCTTACGCCCGATGTTAATAATCTATCTCCAATCCGTAATTAAAACCAACGAGTTGTCAAAATGGACGGATAGCTTATTGGCAAGCAAAAACTATCATTTTCGAACAGATTCGATCGATCGTAGATCGAAGATAGATTGATTTTAAAGCTTCACCCAGAAAATGGATTGATATATCAATCTTAGATAGCAAAAAATGGATCAGGATTGATTATTGACATCGGGCGTTAAACAATAAACGATGCTCAATTTCATTGTTAATCGACTTACAGCCACAATCTTATCTATGCTCTAATGACTTATCATTTGGTCTGGAAAAAGCTGTATCTGAAATTAGCCATTGCATTCTCTAGTACTTAGCCAGTGAGCAGGCGCACCGGAGCGTCGAAGTAGTGGACTTCTCGATAGCCTAGTTGATAAAGAGATATAAGCTGATACCTTACTGAAATAAACCCTAGTAGCTCTTTTGTTCTTGTGTAATCCTTATGTAGTGTCTTAACACTTTAGTGTGCTATTAATAAATATTTTCTTTCTTTCTAGCCAATTGCAGGACAATTGTAAAGTTTTCTTATCAAGTTACTATTATCTAATGTGTAAAAATCTCTTGTCACAGTATTTGTGATAGAACTCTTCACAAATGGTTCGACCGATTCTTATGAAGTTTTGTAGTATTATAGATCGTAAAGTATCTTTCATTCTAATTGGGCGTATTAAGTTTATTTTCGAGATTTTAATTCTTAAATGCCAGAACAATGTTTGCCTAGTATCTATATTATAATCTGTATTTTAGGCATATATAAGTTGTTTGACCAGTCTTATCTGTACACGATAAATATTGATAATGTTCAGAACACCATTGTGTTTAGTTGATTTATTAGAATTTTGATGGCCCAGTTACGTTGTGGCTTTGGTAAGAGCTTATTGTTTTAGACCACATTTAATGGGAATTGTTTTGACGTAGAATAGTGATGGTTTATCTAGTGTTTCATAAATATATATAGAGTAGAAGATGCACTCATAGTACAATATTATTATTTTGATCTTACTAATAATAAATACTTAAGCTTGGTTGGATAGATATGTTTTCAGCCTAAAAGAGACCCGGAAAAATTTTGCACAGAGTTTGTACTTGAAAAGCACTACTACTTTTATCCTGGATAAATTTAACATAACAGCGGGAGAGACACCGCGGAGTGTAGTTAGTCTATGCTAATAAATACAGAGGATAGATTTTTGTATGTTTGTATTCTGTAAGCTCCGAAACTACTGAACCAATCTATATTATTCTTTCACCTATGGAAAGCTACATTATCAGAGATGTCGACGGGTACTGCAAGGCTGTCTGTCTCCCTTTCACCCTAAACCTACCGAACCGATTTAATTGAAATTTGGTACACAGGTAGTCTATAGACTGAGAAACATATACTACTTTTTGTCCCGGAAAAATTAAAGATCTCCCGGGTACGCGGATGAAACCACGGGGAGCCACTAGTATACTATAAGTGGAAAAGTCCTAAATATAGTTAACAACAATCTCATACTTCCATTCCGGTCTTAAACTTAAGTGTACATGACATAAGGGATACCAATCCAAACAGTATCCCGGGACTGCTCCTTCATGCGTACTTACTTATCCACACGGCACCTGTGTCCCGGTATACTTGTTTACTTTTATTGTTTACCCTGGGTCCCTGATACCTTGTACAGTCGACGGCAAAGTGCAGATGAAGAATGTAGCTGCAACTATTTTCTGAGAAACTGTTGTGTTACTATAAAAGAAAGTCTCGTGTTATTTAATCTATGATTATATCTAGATCCATTTAGAACATTGGTAAATCCTTGGGGCTTAAGCTGATTCATATTAATAAATAAATACAACATTCAAATAATTGTTTTAAATTCGACTTCAACTCACAAAACAAACAATAAAAGTATAATAACTATTTGACAGCCCGGTTGGCTTTGTGGTTAGTGACCCTGACTCTTAAGCCGCGGGTCGTGGGTTCGAATCCCACCCAGGACAAACATTTGTATGCATGAATATATCTGTTTGTCCTGTGTCTGGATGTAAATATCTATATAAGTATGTATTTAAAAGTAGTATATGTAGTATATCAGCTATCTGGTTACCATATCACAAGCTCTGCTTAGTTTGGAATCAGATTGGCCGTGTGTGAAAAATGTCCCAGGATATTTATTTATTTATTTAACTTTTACGCGCCTTAAAACTTCAATTCTTACCGTATTTTTTCATATGAAATATTTAGGTTCTTCTGCCCTCGCCTGTACACAATAGTGGCGACTTATTTACAATCTGTATTCCGCTGAAAATCCGCGGATTGTATCGGCAGCCGCAGGTGTTGAACCGTTCCGTTTTATTTGCGCCATTTTATTCTGAACACGCCACGCGTCGCCCATCCAAACTAGATATATTGAATATACTACGCGTGCTGAATGCATGCTGTTACTGTTACCAAAAACAATCAAAATAGTTGTTTTTACCATACTTATCTACGAATTAGTTATGACTGATTTTCCGTTTGTAAAAAAAGCCGAAATATTATTTAGCGAAAACTTCTCGACATAAAAAATTGTGGAGATTTAAACTTATCAAATTATTTTAATTCCATTATAAAGACTAACCTTTCATTAAACAGTTTTTGAATTAATATGGTTACCAATTTATTACTTTTGGCCCCGCCCGTGGCTCCACCCGGCTTCCGAGGCTCCTAAAAATATCACAGAAGAGGAAGTAGTCGTATGTTTTTCGTACAGATTCCTTTAGCCGTTGTAACGTGAAAAGGTAACAAACAAACTCACAAACTTAAGCATTTGTAAAATTAGTAGGATTCGCTTCAAGATGCATCTTAAAAGTTACATTAGAATCTATACACTGGTCGAGTAGCTACTCTAGCTAGAACAAGAGGGGGTAGTAATAAAAACGCCGATCACAGATCAATACTGTATTCTCCATCTCAAACTGAGGTCATGACCTCCTCCAGCATGACCTCCATGGAGGGCGCCCACTTAAGCTCGTGCATCTTGGAGCGGAAGCACTTGGCTACCTCCAGCGCCTTGTTGCAGGGGTCCTCGATGCCTGAGCTCGAGGTCTCGCAGGCGTGGATGATGCTCACCAGCTGCTTGGCCATCTCGTCATCTGAGGAAACACTTATTGAGAATGAAAAATGAGAATGAAGAATGAAAAAACCGGAATGTCTATTCCGGTTTTTTCATTCTTTATATATTGGTTAAAATTAGGCAGCGCACTCAAAGTCACGGAAAAATAAAATAAAAAGTTTTCATATAAAAATATCATCTACAAGTATGACTTTAGTATTGAGCTACCTTCCGTTCCATGCTCTGGGAATCAAACCCACGACCCCCAGGCCCCAGTCGGGCTTTTAACCATTCGGCCACCAAAACGGAACACATACAATACCACACCGACAATACAACATAATATCGTACTTACTTAATCTATACTTCTATAGGTACTAATATTATAAAGTGGAAAGATTTGTATTGTATGTAACGAATAGTATAAGTCAAAAAGTACAGGACCGATTTTAATAATTCTTTTTTCATTAGAAAGCTACATTATCACTGAGTAACATAGGCTATATTTTATCCCTGTATTCCCACGGGAACGGGAACTACGCGGGTAAAACCGCTCGGAGGCAGCTAGTCATTAATAAAAATATTACTAACCAGCCCCATGGGTCTTGGCAAACTCATGCGCGTTGCCATGGTGGATCTTCAGGTCCTCGCTGATAAGGTCCAGCTTGGCAGCCATGCATATCACGATGCAGCCCATGTCGCGGTTCACCAGCTCGTACTCCTCGCGCCAGAAATTGAAGAAGTCTTGGAGAATATGGTCTCCCACTTTCAGCTGCGACATTAAAATCAGCTGTAGCTTTTATTTTGTAATGAAATGAAATTTTCTAAGCTGGTGGCTAGCCGCGGTTTCACCCACGTTTCCAATGAATCTTCAATTATCTCCGGATAAAAAGTTGTCTATGTGTTATTACAGAACATACCTATTTCAATTCTGTCGCGATCCCTTCAGCTGTTCTGGCATGGAAGAGTAACAAACATAGACCTATCCCCATTACCCACATTTTAAAAACTTTGAAAAACCACATTTATTTTATACTAGTGGCTCCCCGCGGTTTCACCCGCGTTCCCGGGATAAAAAGTAGCCTATGTGTTATTCCAGAACATATTCTAGCTCTGTGCCAAATTTCAAGCAGATCCCTTCAGCCGTTGGAGCGTGAAAGAGTAACAAACATCCATACATACAAACTTTCGCATTTATAACATCGATATATATGTACTACGTACTATATAGGGCGTTCCGAACACTCGCTTTGGTCAACTCAACTGAACTGCAGTCCGCACACCCGACTTTAGTGTGGCTTCGACATTCATTCAGTGCGGGTGCGCACGGAGCAGCGTTAATAACAACGATAATCCGAATCAAAGTGGACCCTGGACGAAAATAACTAGTCAGTAGTCAACTAAGTAAAATTACTTCCTGTTTAAGTGAATTAATAGGTGATAATTTCGTAATTCCAGAGTAGAAAAACAATTTATTTATTTAAATACCACGCCATTCTACAATCATATACTAAAACGTGCAGATGTTCCCTTAAAACTGGTTGTAGGTAAAAATATGTAACTGAACACAGACTTGATATGTTTTTTTAGAAAGTGTTTTAATTTGATTAATTGTTAATGAGTTTTTAATTAGTAGTGATAGTTTGATATTTTGAATAATTGTTTTATGTTAATTCAAGCCCTGGCCCGTACCTCTGAGTACTCAATTTAAGCCATGTGAAGTCCGCCAATCCGCACTAGGCCCCCCTTATATTAATATAATACATTTTGAAATCGAGTTTTATTCTAATGAAGTTTAGTAGGTAAAAAAGATGTGTCACATCTGCGGTGTGAACTCTATAGAGACGACATCTTAGTGTAGTTAACTGAACGAAACGCGTAAGCGCCATGAAATTTGCGGCGCTTACGACGTTTTGGTCGCGAGAAAACTATACTCTAAGCAATCTAGCGCTGTATCTTTTAAAATAGTTTGGTTAGTTGACACAGCTTTATACAGCGCTGCAGCGAACTTTAGTTCTAACTCTTACCAGTTTTTAAACAAATGTTTTACATGAACGTTCTTGTCTATCGATAGATTATACGTCAATGATTTATAATATTAGTAGGATTCAAGCTTTACTTACCTCAGTTTTACACTGATCTAAAACTTTCGAGAACCCCGCAGTCAGCTTCTTCATGACCTCCTGAGAAGAAATAACTTGATCTACATTCATTGCTAAGCAAAATACGCATGCCGCGAAAACCCGCCATTTTGTAACCGGCGCCATCTTGTTAGCAGTATGATTTCTCTTCAATGTATCTAGTTTTATTGCAGTTTAAATTATAGCTGCAGTTTTTAATTGTTGGTTACAAAACGGGTGCTCGGTGTTTTAATGAACAGCTTGTTTATAATTACTGGTGGTAAACGATCGAGGTGGCCAACATGTCATTAATTTAGTTACAGGAAACATGATTAGTACTTTAAAGGTTTTGACTCGTGTACAACATTGTTGTCGTACGTAAAGAGTTTAAACGTAAAATTTTTAAGAATTTGGACAGAAAAATAATTTATGATGATACCTCCATAAATAATGTTTATAAATCACTAAGGTAAAGTTCGTAATTGGTGCGATCATGTTTTAGATGATTCGATATAATTTTAATTGGATCAAGGAGCCTACCCGGTGTTAAGAATTCTAATGATTTTGATAAGCTTTTATAATCAATAGGTATTTTGTGATGTACCTAATGCCTACGTATAATCTAGCTGCCTACTCGAAACCTACTAAGTAGATACTTAAAAATTAAATTTCTCTTCTATCTTCATTTTTCCCGGGATAAAAAGAAGCTTATGTGTTATTGCAGAAAATATTCTTTATGGCGTGAAAGAGTAATGTTAATTAGCTACTAAAGATTCCATAGTTCATATAATTTATTATTACCTTCATAATAAAGTCCTTAACTCGCTTACCATATACACAATTTTAAAATAACTAATTAATTTTCTATTGTTTTATATATAAGAATAGTTGCCATGTAAATGTCTCAATTGTTAGCCCTCATCGTTATGCTCGTCTTGTGCGTCGCAAGTCCTAAACGGATGCCGAGCGACCTTTGTGTCGTCGACACTGGATTCCTTGAATTTTTTACAATATATCTACTTTATTATTCACCATCAATTCTGTAATTCTTTGAATACTTCAAATACTAACGTTTAACCGACTTTTAAGATGAAAGTGATCTTATTTACAGTTATAGTTTTAGTTTGTACTTTTGGTGTCCTCACAGTGTTACTACACAGTAATTAAATACTATTCATAAACATATCATTCTTAATCAACTCAAAAAGGCATCTCTAATATTCAGGCAGGTACACAATTTGCCATAGAAACATACCTTGTAATACCTAATCTTATTTTATTTCTGAAACCCCAAATTTTTATAGTCGTATTAATGTAATGAATTCTTATCGAGTAAGTTACAGTCGTAGTCCTATGACGGAGAAACTATTTTCCTGATGCTTTCTACACTTCGTACCCATCACATATTTTTAAACAAAAACATATAGAAACTCTTAATAAATAAATGAGTATAAATAGGCGGTATTTAACGAATGTCACATGAGAGATTGTCGGTTAATTATGCGCATCGAGCCGACACGACAATGTGTTTAGTGCGGCATTCCCTCGGATAGCTTTGAGAGTTCCCGGTTTGGGGATGCAGCTCCATTGTCTTATACGAGACGATAATCTTTAATGAACCTAGTAGCCACCTGCCCGGCCTTGCACAGGTGTCATTAATTAATAAGCTGGTTTATTCTTCCGTTTGAGTGAATGGTGGCAATGTCCTTAGCTGTGGAGTGGAGTATCTTTGCTCTGTTTAGATATGGAGGCTATTTGAAAATGAATATAAAATAATAAATAACATCTATACATGTAACTTTTGTACATAATCTGAACTTACATAGCAGTAAATAAAATATGCAAGTACAATTTAATTTCTCAAATTACCAATGTAACATAAGCATTTTCGTTAACTTATATATCTACCAACCGTACCAACCCTGCCTTCAATAGATATCTTAGGATTGTTTCTGTTTAGATGATTATGATTAAATAACTTGCTTTTTTGCCAGTTCAATTTGCAACTTTCAGCCTTAATATATCAAACCATTTACTTTAAATATTGAAATTAAAGAATAACTTATCGTATGCGACAACGCGAACGCGTCCCACATACGCAGCGGTAATCCAGAGTCGCGGCGCGGATTAGTCTCCATTAGATTAGGGTTCTATTCTATTATTCACACACTAGCTCGACGACATCTGTCTCTTTCTATAACTACCCCGTTACGTGAGACATCCGATGTTTAACCCGAGTTGTGACGATTTATGTATTAGAATGTGCAGGTAGGAGCCAAGAGACATTACTCATGAGTAAATCTGCAGTGCACACGCTTAGCTATTCTATGTACTGCAGGATATTAAATAAACAGCAATTTGTTTTTGTCTAGACACTGAGTTAATTATCTCTTAAGCTTAAAATGTTTTGTTGTAAAATTAATTGATAATCTGATTCCTACTATTTTCCCTACCTAGAAAATATTCTTATTATTCTTAAGTATTATATTATTATTTAGAATAAACTAAATCATATATTTACATTACCACAAAACTAACGCAATCTATTATTTATTTAGGATAGGTACATAATGCAAATTACAACCAAAAGGTAAACGAAGATAAAATAGGTAATTAATTTAGAAATCCTTGGAATTAACTCAGTACGTAACTGAAATATGAGAGAAAGACCCCGCTGTCTTTAATACTAAAACAGCGAATTGCTTTTTAATTTTCAGTATATTAAGATTTTTAAAATTTTACGTCGACACTTTGGGGAGTGTAATGTTCGCTAAGACCCACCCTTCGCATCTGGAACCAACTTATTTCATAAAGAAACTACATTATTTGCTGTAAGGAAATACACCCGTTTCCTCATATACGATTGAATTCGACGAATGATCATTCGGGTACTTCCGACCCGGCATTAGACCCGGTACATTGGACCCCAGCGGCAACCCGCTAACGCCGATGTCCACGGTTGATGCCCAGACTGATTTATTGTCAACCACTTTTTGCACATTTATTGAAAACGAGCTTCCGCCCCGCGGTTTCACCCGTGTAGTTCCCTTTACCGTTGGAATACAGGGATAAAATATACGCCTTGATAATGTAGCTTACTATTAGTGAAAGAATTATTCGAATCGGTCCAGTAGTTTCGGAGCCTATTCGTTGCAAACAAAAATAAAATCTTTGCTGTTTATAATATCACTCATGCATTTTTGTTTTAATTGTTACAGGTATGTCTGATGATTGAAGCTTAATACACGGCAACTAAATAGGCGTTTTGGTAAGAATATTCGATTTTGTGTTTATTTTTGCGGATACTAGAACTACCTTTGTTACTCACAATTTTACTGTTAAAATAATATACATATACACTTCTAGTACACTTCTAGTGCTTAAATACTTACATATAATGCAGACCAAATAAAAACAAATCATCGCCTAAATCTATGTCATGATCATTATGGCCCTCGTCCACCTGTCTGCGTCGATCCCGGGCTAATTCCCGGGATCTGCCCCCGAATCCCGGCGCACAGCGGGATTGCACGGACAGCGACAGCTGCGCGTAACGACACAGATATCTCGCACTGACTGATTGCTGGCTATTTGTTTGAGTGACCCTTAAGATGTTTGGAACTAAAGAGTTAAGAACGCTCAGAATAGAAACGCTATTTTATAAAACACAATTTATTAAACATATTTTAGCAATTAAGTTCAACATCTTCGTTTTAATGATATTGATGTAATTATTTAAATTGTGATTAGGTGATATTGTAGTGGGATATACGTACCTATATATTTACAAAACAACAGATGAAACATCGGGACTTCATAAAATGGAAAGTAATGCTTAAATTACTTGTACAAGCAAACGGTAAGTGGACCAATACTTTTCAATTTACAAGTCACTACAAATATTTATTTTACTATTATCAAAATTGCCAACTCTACAAAGCTTAACATTAATGTCATTACGTCTCAAGACACGGCTTATCTTCAATAGGCATTAGGGTGTCCGGCGCGGGTCCGGTCCGACCCGCCGGACGGCCGGACATTACACTGATACACGGGATTAGCGTCACGGGACGGCCACGTCTACCACTGCCTTTATGTGCCTATTAAAATGAGAAAGAAAATGTCTTGGCGTTGTTTTAAATGTCTTGATGTCTTGTTATAGTTAGTGTTTGGCTATGGGTTAGAATTTGTAACTTGCATGTCGAAATGTGGAGCGTTTGCGTAAACAAGCTATTTTCAATCGTGTAAGCATATCGACTGCAGTCTCTGTAGAAATCTAAATAACGAGATCGATGGAAATAAATGAGTAACTCGCGAATAGTATGGTTTATACCTCCCCCCTTGGATCTCTGTGGAGTACAGACGTCTCTCAGTTAAACCCCAATTTTTTTATTTAAATGTTTTAATAGATTTCGAGTAAAAAAAAGTGTATTAAGAAATTAGGAGTGCAGAAGTTTGTGGAAGTATTGGATGACACATACTGTACGAGCACGCATAGGTACCGATACTATCAACACCTAAGTGTAAGTTGCACACTATAGTTTCTACGTGGACCGTACTGACGTCACTAACTCCTGACGGCTTACAATCAGCATGCAATAGAAAGAGATAACAACAACTCTGTGAACCCATCAATTTACCTGTTGCTTTTTATTTTTGTCACCGACTCAACGGATCAACGTAAACTGGACGGACGGAAAAATTGTATGAATTTCTCGATCACCAACCAATATAGAAGACCCCTCTAAATACATCAATTGAGATAATTTGTGATTTTTAATATCTGTTTAAAGTTGTTCTCCTGGTACATTCATTGCGAGAAATGCCACTCAAGCGCACCCCTCCACAAATGCCCCGCACCCCGCAACAATCGACTAACCGTGATAGTGGGCTTTCTGTACCGCAAACACTACAAAAGCATGGATCTGCGCCTGAATTAGGTGAATCGCAAGATAGTAACGACAGCAATATTACTGTGCGCAATAAACGAAAGTTTGACGGAGAGGAAACGGACTTTCAGATTTTTATGGCAGGAATTCGAAGGATGTTCTCATCTTTTTCAATGGAAATTGAAAATCGTCTAGAATCAATACACAAAATTATCAAGGATTCTGTTACAGAGATGAGGCAACAAAATGAGGAGCTTTCTAAAAGTATGTCCTTCATCTCGGAAAAATATGATGAATCCATTTCAAAGATCCAAAAACTGGAACACGGCATAATGGAGGACAAGAAATACATTAGAAACCTAGAGGATAAAATCGAGATGTTTGATAAGAAATCACGAGCGACTGGGATAGAAATTCGTAATGTACCGGTATGCTCCAAAAAAGATGCAAAAACAGAGAGTAAGTTCGATTTGAGAGAAATGGTTAAACATATGGGTAAAGCCATTGAAGTGGAGATCCAGGATAACGACATAAGAGATGTGTATAAGAATGGCACAAGCAAGGATAGCCCAAGGAAAATAATTGTGGAATTCAACAGTGTTCTGAAAAAGGACACCATATTGGCGGCTATAAAACATTTTAACAAATCAAAGCTCAAAGGATCAAAGCTAAATTCCGAGCATCTTAAGATTATGGGGCCAAATAAACCTATATTCGTGTCGGAGTTACTCACTCCAAAGATGCAAAATCTGTACTTTGCATCCCGAGAGTTTGCGAAGGAGTATGGCTTTACATTTTGCTGGACATCTCGAGGAGTTATTTATCTGCGGAAAACCGATAAAGAACCGTTTATACGTATTCTAAATGAATGTGATCTTAACAAACTTAAAAAGATAGAATGACTATCTGAGTTTTGCACGATATTTTTTGCACGTAATGTATCCCTATATTATTTCTTTTATTTTTTAGTAATTTACATATTAGATCTTAAATTGAATAGGTTTAAAAGCTTAAAGCTATATCTTATTATATTACAAACAAACAGATTGTTTAAACTCTGTTCATTCAAACGATTCCGCCATGTTTTGTTTATATCAACCACGCAAATAGTACATTTCTATCCACATACACAAATACATATATCCAACTATAAGACTCAATACTATACAGACAATGACACTTTTTTACTCACCACACCTACATTTATATACCAACCAAAAATGCATACTTTATTGTTTTCTCGCGCACCACACACTCGTGCCCTTTTAGTAAGTAAAAATAATTTCAGTACCTCTAAGACAGTTCAAGATAAAATATCTTCCCGTACGTTGATTTGGACTTCAGTTCTTGCAAATTATTTTAAAGTTCGATAATATTATCAGTGATGTTTTATCTGATTTAGATAAAGTCTCTGTACCTCATTCAGCAACTGCGGACATCGAAGAATGTCAGAGGATTGTTTCTAGTTTCCCATTATGCTTAAAGGTACTAACACAAAATATTAGAAGTATTGGCTGTAACTTGGCAAGTTTATTGGTTTTCCTTGGACGCCTGAATCTGGACATTGATGTTCTGATTCTAACGGAGTGCTGGCTATCCCGTGTGACTGTATTGCCTTCTATTGATGGTTTCGTACCCTTTGCAAATAAAATTTATAACAATCAAAATGAGGGAGTAATTGTGTATGTGAAATCACAACTAAACGCAATTATGCTAGAACCAATATTTCATGAAGGAAATTGCATTACCATCAAATTGGGTACGAATACTGCCATAGTTGCTATTTACCGCTCACCCTCATACAACAACATTGACGTCTTCTTACAATCACTTAGTGATACTCTGAATAACTTAAACAACTTTAAAAATATTGTGGTTATGGGAGATATTAATATTGACATCTTTCCTACAAATCTAAACTCTACATCAGGTAAATATCTCAATTTTGCTGCCTTTCATGGACTACTTTCAGGACACAATTTAGTAACACGTGAAGCAAGTAATTCATGCCTTGATCATGTTTTAATAAAGACTAGAAATTTAATCAGCACCATTGTTATACAGTCTCATATAACAGACCATAGTGCAGTCCTCGTGTGTCTTGCCCTAAATCAACCTCCATATTCGTCTTTGCCACATATTACTAAAATTGATAGTGATAAATTAGCCAGATGCGTAAATAAAATAGATTTCAATAGTATATACCAATTTAACGAGCCTAACATAGCTATTAATTATATAATAAACTCACTGCAAAGTGCAATAGAACATAGTACCGTAACTTGTAAAGTTCCATCTCGCAAGAAAATAATTAAATCCTGGATGACGCCTGGACTTTTGAGGTGTTTGAAAAACAGAGATAATCTCTTTAAGAAAACCAAAAGATTTCCTAATGATTCGAATATAAAGACAATTTACACTAGGTACAAACAATTTTGTAATAATCTAATTAAAAAGTTGAAAAGAGCATATGATCGTGAAATACTTAAAAGTGCTGGCAGTAACAACAAAAAGATGTGGGAGGCAATTAAAACTATAACGGACATGAAAAAAGATAAAAAATCACCAATAGAATTACTTACAATTTCGTCTACACATATTAAATCAGTCGAAGAAGTTAACCATTTTTTTGTTAATATAGGACAAACTTTGGCAGAAACTGAAAGGAACAGACGGACTTACAATTTACCAGTAACAGAACAAGAGCATTTATTTGGACCAAATATAATTAACTCTTTTGTTTGCATGAATACAGATGAAGAAGAGGTAGGAAAAATAATATTAGGACTTAAAAATGAATGCTCACCTGGTTGGGACAGAATTAGTAATAGAATGCTAAAAACCTTTAAAAATTTATTAGTTCCACCGTTGACGTATATATTCAATATGTGTTTGGAACAAGGAATTTTCCCTGATGCGCTAAAAAAATCAGTAGTTATGCCAATTCATAAGGGAGGGGATAGAGACCGTGTAACTAACTATAGGCCAATCTCAATTTTGCCAGCTCTGTCAAAAATTTTGGAGAGATTAATAAATTCAAGGCTTGTTAAATTTCTTGAGAAAAATAATATATTATCATCAAATCAATACGGCTTTAGATGTAACAAATCAACGGAAGATGCAGTACACTGCCTCACTAATTTCATAACAAGTAGTTTGGACAATAAAAAAAAGTGCTTGGCAATATTTCTCGATCTGGCAAAAGCCTTTGACACGGTCTCTGTCCCAATCCTTATAAACAAACTAGAACGTCTGGGTATTAGGGGAACTCAACTGAAACTTCTATCTAGCTATTTATCTCATAGACAGCAATGTGTCAAGATTTTAAATAATTACAGTAGCTTCCTACCAATTGTTTATGGCGTACCACAGGGAAGCATCTTAGGTCCCACCCTTTTTCTAATTTTTATAAATCAGTTATGTAATCTGAGGGTTCATGGGGGTCAAATTGTGTCATATGCAGATGATACAGTTCTGCTGTTTGCTGGTCATGACTGGAATGATGTTTTTAATATAGCACAAAAAGGTTTCGATAGAGAGTCAGACTGGCTCCATAAAAATGTTTTGACTCTTAATGCAGAAAAAACAAAATATCTAACATTTTCCATTCGATGTTGTACACAACCACCAAATACGTTTTCTCTTTTATCTTGTTCCTGTTCAGAAATAAGAAATTATAATTGCACTTGTCCTACTCTGGAAAGAACATGTTTTATAAAGTACCTGGGGATATTTATTGACAATAATTTAAATTTTAAACATCATATACAAATACTTTGTGGCAGAATTAGAAAGTTAATTTATATTTTTAAAAATCTACGTCACCTTATTGAGCCCCACTTACTCCGCCAAGTATACCGCGCTCTGTGTGAACCTCTCTTAACGTACTGTATTACGTGTTGGGGTGGAGTACCAAAAACAACGCTAAACAAATTGGAGGTTGCCCAGAGGTATGTTCTCAAAGTGTGCACCTTTAAACCTTTCCTGTTCCCAACAAATCAGCTGTATACCTTTTGTCAAGTTCTCACTGTGAGACAACTTTTTATATTATTAATAGTATTAAAGCAACATCATTCTATTGAGTACACACCACTGAACCTTAGTTTATCAAAACGAAGAAAGCATGCAGTCTGTCAACCAGTACAGAAAATCTGTACTACTTTTATGCAAAGATTTTTTGTTTTTTTGGGACCATATCTGTATAATAAGCTAAATAAAATTTTAAAAATATATTCACTCAATAAAAAAATGTGTAAAAAAACCTTAACTGATTGGCTGCAAATCAAAAACTATGATGAGATAGAAGATTTTCTAAATACTTTACAATGACCGTTAGATTTCAAATATTTTTTATTTATTTTTTTATAAAGGCTCGTTTATCTGATATTAATAATCTTAATTGCCACTACACACACACACATACACACAAAGATACTCACACACACGCACATTCATACGCACACACACCCTTAAAGTATAACTACACTAACACACACAACCGCACACTCAAATACATACATTTACACGTATACACCACACAACATTTACATAATCTATCCATAAGTTACACACATGTACTAGATTTTGCGTTCACATTTTAAAATTTAAGCCTAACATTGATTTATAAAAATATTATATTCAAATGTTTTCTTACTGTCAATTCTAAGGGAGGAGCACTGCTTATCCTAAGCTACAGGGTTTTACCCTATTTTAGGAAGTAGATTCTCATTTATTTTTATGTAGTTTTAAGGATTTCATGTAAAAATGCGTTCAATGTTAATTTTTACTTTTTTTCTGGAAATAAACCATTTGTATTTGTATTTGTATTTGTATACAATAACTAGCGGACCCGGCAGACTTCGTTCTGCCCACCAGCGCCACCTACCGGGTCCAAATTGATGTATTATACATAAAAACCTTCCCCATGAAATACTCCGTAATTTGGTCAAAACCGCATAAAAATCTGATCAGTAGTTTTTGTGTTCATCACGTTCAGACAGATAGACAGAGGCGGAGCGAGGATATTGTTTTATATACAATAGCTTCTCCCCGCGACTCCGTCCGCGTGGAATAGTTACTTTGGGCTGACGCTAACTTAACAGATACTCAAAACTACCTACCTACGTAACGTACCTGTTCGTTCATCGGTCCTTGTTTTTTATTCCCTTTGTCCGGAAATATGTCGAAGTTTAACGTGGAAGCGGCATTCAGTGATTTGTTGAAGAAGGTGGCAGCGCTGAATACCAAAGTAAGCGCGCAAACCATCCTAATTGAGGCGCAATCGAAGAAATTAGATGATCAAGAACAGCTGATTCAAAATTTTATTTCTGAACACAAGCGGGTAATTGAAGATTTTACAACTAAGTTGTGCAGTGTGCAGAAAGGGAAGGAGATACCGGCCAACGCGCCCGAGTTGCAGAGTGCGACAGAGACAGCTACAGTTGCTGAAGTTCCCATAGTGTCCGCGCGCGGGCGCAGAGCGATTGAACGTTCGGCTAAGGTTGTGGAGATTGCACATAAGCGGAACCGGTTGCCGGATACAAATGATACGGCGACTATTCATACGGTGGACTCTGCTTTAAATTCCGATGAATGGCAGACGGTAAAACCAAAACGGAAGAACAAGTCAAGATCGCAGCCCAAGGTTCAAAAGGGTGGGAGCACGCAAATTTCTTCGATTCAGGGAATCGAAAAAAAGAAATTCTTGCACGTTTGGTCTCTTCATCCTGATACAACTGAAGAAGCGATCTCCAAGCACGTTCAAAATATTTGTGCTACCACAGACTTAAAAGTTCAAAAACTGGTACCCAGAACGAAAAGAGACTATTCTTCTTTTATGGTTGGAGTACCTGAATCCAAATATGAAAATATTTGTAATACTGATTGTTGGCCAGTAAATGCTCAATTTAATGAATGGGTGTGGTTTCGAAACAATCGAAACACAACAGCAAGTCAAGAAACGAATAAGTAGACAAACAATAACAGTTTTCTACCAGAATGTACGAGGATTGCGAACTAAAGTAGACACGTTTTATCTGAATCTTCTCGCATCTTCAAGTGATTTGTTTGCGGTTACGGAAACAGGACTAAACAATTTCATGGAAAGTGGTGAGCTGTTTCCACAACATTACACAATATTGCGCTGTGATCGAGCGGACGGCCGTAAACAAGGAGGAGTGTTGTTAGCGGCATCTCCGAGTATTACATTAAAACGCGTTTCGATAGATAGTGTGGACGCTGCTTTATTCGAGATCGTATGTGCAACCGTTCATGTCGATAAAAAATATGTGTTATTTTGTTGTGTTGTTTACATTCCACCGAAGTGTGATAATAATGAATATATGCACTTGTTCCATATATTAGAAGATGTGTGTATTAAATATGAAAATGTGTTGGTTATGGGCGATTTTAATTTGCCGTCTACGACAGTGGAGATTCGAAACTATTACGAGTATGTTGCTGCATTCTGTGAATTTAGACAGGTAAACAATATTCTTAATATTAATAACCGTATTCTTGACTTAGTCCTGACAACCTTGCCGGCGGGGGACTTGACGGTGTCTTTGTCTGGTGAACCGTTAGTAGATATCGATGCTCATCACCCACCGTTATTGGTAAATGCGACGGTGACAGTTGCGCGGGGCTCGCGTGCTTCTTTGGGCTACGGTCATTCTAATAATTATAATAATGTTAATATCAATAATAATTTAAATCATAATAATTTTCAATGGAATTTTGCTAAGTGTAATTATTTAAATTTATATAGGACATTGGACTCTTTTGACTGGAATTTTTTATATTTGACTCAAGATGCTAATTTAGCATTGAAATATTTTTATCATAATGTAAATAATGCAATTAGTATGTGTACGCCTAAAAGGAAAATAAGATCAGACACAAAATGTAAAAAGTATACTTATCCATTCTGGTATACATCTGATTTGATATCCGATATTGCACAGAAATGGAAGTTTCATAAATTATTTAAAATAACGGGCTCCAAGTCAGACTATGATTATTTTGCCCGCTATCGCGCAATCGTTAAATCGAAGATCAGGTTGGCTTACCAGGCTTATCAATATCGGGTACAATGTAATATAAAGGAAGACCCAATGAGTTTCTGGAATATGATAAAAATTAAAAAATCCAAGCTTAATAAAACTGCAGTTACAAATAATGGACAGGAAGTCAAGGAAGAGGATTGTGCGAAGCAATTTGCAACTTATTTCCAGTCAGTATACAGTAAGGAAAAGCCGTTACTGGACCCGCTCGCGGCGGAGCGTAGCGCGGCGGAGGCGCGCGCGCACAGCTCGGCTCGCGTGCATATCGATCAGTTGAGCGTGCGCGACCTACGCGATGCACTTGCTCGGCTTAAACCAAAAAAGTCGGTCGGACCGGATGGTATTCCGCCATACATAGTTAAGGATTGTCGTTCAGTTTTTGAATTACCGTTGTTACATATTTTCAAACTATGTCTCAAGGAAGGTTACTATCCGAACGAGTGGAAAACGACACGCGTTACACCGGTACCTAAAGGCGGATCAGGGTCAGACTTGAGTAACTTTAGGCCGGTCGCAGTTTTATGTACATTTGCAAAGGTGTTTGAGTCGGTCATTCATAAATGTATTTACTCGCAAGTGTGCCCTCAGATTACAAATGTTCAACATGGCTTTCTTCCTGGTCGTAGCACGGGGAGTAATTTACTTTCTTTTTCAAATTACTTGGTGCCAGTTATTGACGCAGGGGGGCAAGTAGACTCGGCTTATTTTGATTTTAAAAAAGCTTTTGACATCGTTGATAATGATATCTTATTAACTAAGTTTGCTGCGATAGGTTTTACCCCGAGTCTGTTGAGTTTTTTCGCTAGCTACCTGAGTGAACGCAGACAGTACGTCGAGTACGCGGGCTATGTGTCGGAACCTTACTACACATACTCGGGGGTGAGTCAGGGTAGTAATCTCGGACCTTTGGAATTTGTTCTAATGATCAATGATCTACAATCGGTCTTGACTCAAGCGAGATGTTTACTATTTGCTGACGATCTCAAATTATTTCTTGCCATACACAGTACTTCTGATTGTCAAAGCTTGCAAAATGATATTGACAGAGTAGTTCAGTGGAGTAAAGACAATAAACTTTTATTTAATGTGAACAAGTGTTGCGTAATGAGCTACAGCCGTGCACGTGCTCCACTGCATTATCCGTATGAGATAGATTCTACAATCATGCCGCGCGTCACGCAAATTCGAGATCTAGGAGTAGAGATGGTCTCTGACCTGTCATTTAGCCGGCATATTGTAGAACTTTGTAAAAAATCATTTCGGAATCTGGGGTTTATCTTAAGACATTGCAAGGATTTTAATAATACATTAGCAGTCAAAATTTTATTTAATGCCCTTGTTAGGAGTCGCCTGGAAACGAATAGCATAATTTGGAGCCCCCATGAAACCAAATATTGCCTCATGGTGGAAAAACTTCAAAATAAATTCACACGGTTTTTATATTTAAAACAGTTTGGTGTCTATCCTCGATATCCATTAATGTACCCGAGCTTGTTTGTTATAGGTATGGTGGGGTACAGTAGGCTAGAGGTTAGAAGAGACGTGGCCTTAGTCAAATATGTGTGGAAGGTACTGCGTGGGTGGGTGTATCACCCAGATGTGCTCGAAGCACTGAAGCTGTGCGCGCCCGATAGGTACGTGTTCGCGCGCCGCCAGCCCGCGCTGCTGCTCGCGCCCGCACCTAGGACTAATTTACTTCGGAACGCCCCACTATCCCGTTCAATACGGATTATTAATATTATATCGCAGGATATCGACATTTTCAGTTGCAATCTGTCTAAATTCACAGAAGCAGCATACAGGTGTATAGAGAATAATAATATACCTAAATAATAATAATAATATAATAATATAAATGAATGTACATATGTAATATAAATATAATTTTGTAAATTAGTATGTAGCAGTATTTTTAAGCATTTTTAATTGTACGTTATTGTAATTTTGTTATAGTGTCGAATTGGTGTAAAACTGTAAAGATGTTATAACATAAGTAAATAAATAAAAATAAAAAATAAAACTTTCAACCCCCTTCGTTTACGTAGAAGTATGGCCTCGCAGAGGCAACTGATGACTGCACGCGCCGGCCCGGCACATAAAGGCGCGCGCAGTACAGTACTTGATAATTATTTTGGTGCGATGTTATTCTAAATTTGCGATATCTCCTAAGATATTCATTGAAATTGAATGACGTAAAAGGCAATTTTGTTTTAAATTAAATACTTGTGATGATTAAGGTATTTATTTGGATAAGGATTAATATCATCTTCATAAAAACACCTTCACAAATAATGCTTAATTTTCGAACAAATTTGGTTAGTATAAAAGTGGTTATAGTGAGCCAACCTTAACAGATAGACATATGCTATCGCGGACTTTTTTTTAGAACTTTTGAAGGGGAACAATTCTGTGGAACATTATTTTAGCGTAACTTTAACCGTTTACGCAGCGTACGCAGCGGAAGCTCTCCACTGGAAAAGAAATCTCCCGATTTTGAAACATTCTTCATGGGTGCTCCGCTCCTATTGGTCACAGCGTGATAATATATAGCCTATAGCCTTCCTCGATAAATGGACTATCTAATGGCGAAAGAATTTTTCAAATCGGACCAGTACTTTCTGAGATTAGCGCGTTCAACCAAACAAACAAACAAACAAACAAACAAACAAACTCTACTCCTTTATAATATTAGTATAGATATAGACTAGTGTCCACAAACCTTTTTTAGATAATACAGCTTTCATTTTGATGAAAAGAGTATAGAAATCTGTAAACATCACAGGATTTTGTAAAGATTCCAAAAATACTTGGAGACAGGTATATGTACAGAAAATTCTTACGGGCCCACTTAAAAAACAATATTGATTTTATTTCAATTAAAAGTAATGCGGGTAAACTATCAAATAACAACGTGTGTTAAACATAATATAAGGTAGATACGTTAAGGCTACAAAAACATAAATCAGTCTATTTCCACAACACTGCAATACCTATTTAGGGTTCCGCAGAGCTATCGCGAAACACAAAAACGTTGGTCAGAACAATAAATCTTGTCATTGCATTAGCTACGGGGCTGATGTCGACAATTTGTCGCATACTGCACAGTGGTACCTACTCGTGCAACACGCTGTGTGAAATTTATCGTTTCAATACTATTGGTTTGCGGAAAACGGGGAAAAATAAATACCTACTTACTTAGTTTAATGTAGGATTACATAATGAGCAAAGTAAGCTTCAAAAGGCTTAGAAATGCATGTAATAACTATTAAGATATTTATTCATCTACGCCTTAGTCTTGTCAACTTATTATCGTCCCTGTAGCGCGACGTTATAAAGTCTCATGTTCATTTTTTTATTTAAATAAATAAATATCCTGGGACATTTTTCTCACACGGCCAATCTGATCCCAAACTAAGCAGAGCTTGTGATATATACTACATATACTACTTTTGAATACATACTTAAATAAATATTAACCATCCAGACACAGAACAAACAGACATATTCATGCATACAAATGTTTGTCCTGGGTGGGATTCGAACCCACGACCCGCGGCTTGAGAGTCAGGGTCACTAACCACAAAGTCAACCGGGCTGTCAATGAATTGAAATGTTATGGACGTTATGTACGTAGATAAACGTTAGTTTAAACACAAAAAATTACAAACTATGTATTTTTACAAAACAATTTAAGCAAAAGCAGTCACAATCATAACGTGAAGTAGCGAACGCAATAAATAACTGAAAGTTGCCGATAACCGGTGATTTATTAACAAAGTGCACGTTTAATTATTAAGTACGGAACCGCCGCATGATTTATGGCTGCCCACCCTGAATTAACGCGGCTTAAATTACTTTAAGGGCAACTATTTTAATTTTTACCCACTTTAAAAAAAGGAGGTTGTCATTTTACTGGATTATTATAATCGCTAAATTGTAGACCGATTTTGTATCGTTTTATGTAAATTTAGTTGATGAAGTTCGTTCAGTTTTATAATAAATCATAAATAGACGCAATCGTAAAGATTGTTAAAACAACTACGATGGACTAAAATATGGTAGTTCTGCTGGAATAACAACATTAAAATAAAATATTATTTTTTAATATTCACTATACTTTCTACCGTAGTTCGATGTTTTTGAACTTATATGAAACGTGTAGCGACATCTGTCCACTACAAGACGCAACTTGTGCGGGTCAATTTGAGACAGTTTTTATATTAGACGATAGATGGCGTTAGTAAGTAAAATGTCATGATTTCTTTATAAAAAAAAAAACTTTACAGGCATATTACCGTTTATTGTCATCAAACCATAGTGATGGCTCAAAAGGTGGTAGTAAACAAGCAAGTTTAAAGTTACAAAATTCAATTTACTAAATAGGTATATTTTTAAGTTAATATTAAATGCGTTCAGCCTCACATAATAATAAACTTACGTTACTTAAGAATGTTTTCTCTCATCAAAGCTCATTATGTACCTACTAATACTTTTCCATACATAATATATATAGAGGTACTTATATGTTACGTCTTTTGATATTTCTCTTTAACCAGCCTATTCGCCCTAACAATATCATGTATCAAAGTTATACGAATATCTGGTCACTTTAATTTCCGGATGTTTCCTCTTGTGTATCCTATTTCCGTCACCCGCTACACTTGAGAAGTGAGAGATAAGCCGAGCCGAGACGCGTGATTTAGTAGTTATTATTCACTGACCGCCATTCCGGATAGTCCTGAAGCCAGTATGATTTTTGGGTAAAATCATCTATAAAATCTTATTGTTTATGTGTGGAAGGAATATTTTTTTTATTCAAAAGTCATTATCTACTTTATAAGTGTTATAATATATTACGTTGCTTTTGCTGAGAAGAGTCGGTATTAACCTTAGCAATTACTATTTAAAATCTTTTTAAAGTATTTTTAAAAATAATAACTGTATAGCGTATTAGAAATGGAAATAACATGGTATTTTGTCGCTTAATGTATTGTAAAATGACTAAGTCCATCCTGTAACGATGTTTGGGATATCTAAATTTTAATCTTATCTTTTTACAAGAACGTAAAGGTTTTAGGTGTTTTATGAAGAGATTAAATATTACATTCAAGTGATGTCATATGTACTTTCTCATGCACAAACAAGTTCTAAGAAAATAATTGTAAATGCGTCATTTTAATCACACATTTAATATGTTTGTCAATTTAAATATAGTAGGAAGAAGGATGAAATAATAGTAACAATTTAAAACATAACGTCACGTAACGTGAGCGGAGCGTAACGCAGTTTCTTGAAGTGTCACCCGGCAAACCAATTTATAAGACGTTGTCACGTCAAAATAATATTTCAAAAATACTTTTAAAATGTAGTACTTACATATTGTTAATAATAAACCTTGGATTGGTACCTAAATGGAACTCGTAGTTAAATTACTTTAAAAGTTATTTTCTGTCTCGATAACATCTGCGACAATGTTGGGCAATTCTATATGTCTATATATATACCTAATTAACATATTGTTTAGCATTAGGAACTAGAGCACGTTATGTTAATTATTGACGGTTGCTAGATCTCACGTATTAGCTAAAGCTAACACATTCCTTCTTACATTTACCGCCTATTTTAATATTTTTTTTAACATTTATTCTACGTTTTACACCCAAATAAAATTGGTGATCAGTATAAGCGTTGTGTGCTCATGAGTTCAACGTCCTTTTCTTTTAAAACTATAGCTACTTAAGTATATTGAACTTGAAATTTCGGGTGGAGCGTTGCAACTTGATGCGCATAAATCGAGAACCCGTTGCAGTTTCTCGTGCTATCTCGCTCGCACACTATACAACGCATTCCTGCCAACTTTCCAGGCTGATACAGAGACCCGGACGCGTCATCGCGCCGCGTCACGTGACGTCATCGCACGCAGCGACGACGTCCCATTTGTAACCTTAACAACAGTGGAATAAATTATGATTTGAAACAGCTCGAGCAATTCTAATAATATTCGAAGGTTTTGCCCAAATATAAACTCCTGTGGTTAATAAGGTTACAGTTAAAAAACCATTATTATGGTAGACTGTTAATGGGAATTCTAAAATAAATTGCTAAGTTCTTTTGTTGTTGATCAATGTCAAACAGTTGTAGATTTTTTGCAGCTTATTTTTCTCGTACACTTACTTTTTAAATACGGCGGTAACGTTTTTATATTAACATCTCTATTACGTGTGAGCATAGTCGTTTTTTGTTCGTGATGCGGTGTTGCGGGCGGGCACGCGGGGGTATCGACCGTTCGCCGTCCCGCTCCCACCGGCCGCGCCAGACGCCTCCGAGCGCGCGGAGATGTTTGACGCGCGATCGCTCGTGAAAAAATGCCCATGTCCGCGCCGTCGCAGCGATGTGCTGGCGCCAAGTGTCCAAACTACAAAAGAACTTGATCAATGTGATATTCTACTTCATCCTTTACATAATACTCTCGTACGCCATCCAAACTCCGCAGACCACTACGTTCATAAGCGACGAACTCAGGGTTGGGGATAAATATGTGCTGATGTTCCTCGTGGCACCCCAGGCGCCGGTTTTTTCGGATATCGACGGCGCCGATGTATTCAAAGCCAGACGCTGCGGACGGAGGTGCTTCATCACGAATAATAGAGGATTTCTGCCGATGAGAGAGTACGATGCCATACTCGTGTTCGGCGAGAGGAGCATGCTGTCGGAGCCGGTGGCCTTCATGGACCCCGGGAAGAGACACCTCATCGAGACGAGCCACAAATGTGTTAGGAATAAGTTGAGGGGTTGCTACCGTGAACCGGTTATAACCTCGTTTACGACCAATAAGTCGTTCGATCTGTGCGACCTCTGCGAAGAATTGCACAAGAGAAACAAACCTAAGGATGCGTAATTTATAATCTCAATGTGATGTGTGAAATGCCTTGTTAGAGTAAGGGACGTCGGGGTACCTGTTGTCGAGGCCTGCCAAAATGTATAGCATAGCTTATATATAAGTGATGTAGTAAGTGTGAACACAAATTTTGGTGCTTTGCTTTTTAATGATGTTGAATTGTGTATTGATAAGTTTTTAGTAAAATTTGTTCGTTGAATTCAAATGGCTGTGATGTATTGAATTCATTTAGAAACGCGATGTAAATGAGTGCCATTAATGATTGTGACAATAAGACTAGTACAAAAAGCAAAGCTGCAAATATACCTTTGGTTTTAGCATGCTCATTTGACAGTACTAGATGTTGATATAGAACTACTAGGAAACCGAATGACAGAAGCATTTCATGCTGACTTTTAAACAAATTAAAAATCTTTTTTTGATTGAATTTGATACAATATTATGTCCTTATAGTAAGTAACTACTAACTAATCGCTCGGAATAATTGATTTAGAAACTAGCAATTTCTTATTTTCAACAGTTTTTGATCTCATCGCAATTTGAATACCAGATTTAATGTATCATTGAATCTCTATTTATTGTGCATTGTATAAATCAGCATTTCAATAAAGGAGATTAATATTTGGTTGCACTTATCAGATATAAAGTTTTATTATGAAACATTATTATCCTCATTTTGATTATGGTTCAATTCGCAGATAACAGATTAGTATGTTACAATTTCATTATTGGTGGTATAAGGCTAACATTATTTGTGGTGGACAATATTGTATAAATCAAGCTTAGCTAATATAATAGTAAAATATAGCATAAGCCAAGTCTGTGAAGTACGTTTTAGTTAGTATATTTTACGAGTTATTAACTCAATTACTTGCACAAAGAAAAAATCGTTTTAAGAACTATGAAATTGACAAATTAAGTTTAGATATTTTGGTAGCACAAAAAGTTACTATAATCGTGAAAATGCTTTTTATATTTTAGGTTAGGTACACATGTCAGTGTTATATTGATGTACTTAATGTATAGTAATGTTAAATATATGTTTTATGTATGAAATACACAACTATATTATAACGTATTTTGTGGAACAAATAAAGATATGCTTGCAAACAAAAATGTAGTAATAAGACCTGTATTTAATTTCATAGTAACCTCGACATTTATTGACCCTAATGAAGTGGACTCAGTTGTAAATTGTAATAATGAATCATATGATGACATAATGCATAGTTTCCCATAATGAAGAGAATCTCGCATTTTTCTTTTATGTCACTCAAATACAATTTTCTCCTTTCTAAATTGCTTGCAGACAAATTTAATATTTAATAAAAAATGTTATGGATTGTATCAGATACGTTATAGGTATCTTTACATGTTTTATTAGCTCATTTCTTAATTTTGGCAAAAACGAAAGAAATTTTTTTTTTTTATTATTCTATACATTTCACCATGTAACACATTGTAAAATAAAAAAAGAGATAATTCATCTTCAGGATAATGAGATTAAATTGTATATATAATATTATACGCATAAGAAAACTGCTAAAGCCCGATTATAATAAATTAATGGACATAGTACAACTGTACTTAAATATGAATAAAATATTAATGTTATTTTCAGTACTGTATTTTTATTTTGACGAACAATGGCATTAGAATTGAAAACGAAAGAAGAAAGTCCTAATCCTAACAAATATTATAAATGCGAAAGTAACTCTGTCTGTCTCGCTAAAACTACTAAACTGACTTAAATGATGGTACACAGATATTCTAGAGTCTGAGAAAGGACAAAGGCTACTTTTTATCCCTGGAAAATGAAAGATCTTTGAGGTACGCGGGTGAAACCGCGACGAGCCATTAGTTCAAAAATAAAGAACAAAATATTGACCAAAGGAAAGTTCTGTGGAGTATTTACTTCATGGACTGACGTCATTGGTTTATTTTCAGACGTAAGCGGCAAGTGGGAGCCCCGCTGAGCACTTACACACTTATTAAAAATAAACATTACCATTTACGTACCTATTTAGTTATTTTTTGTCGACATAACTGTACTTTAGTAAACAAACGACAATTTATTCTTTACGCCATCTGGTCTTTTGGCGATCTAGACCATAAGCAATGTAGCCTTAACGCGATGTAGTCATAGCGAGATTTAGTCTCAAAACGATCTAGTCATTCCCGCTATCTAGTCATATCGAGAGAAGCTTTACGACTAAGCTACGATCTAACCCGTTTTGATTGATGTCGTAATAAATACACTGATCGATTGTTTAGCTCCTAGACCATTGGTACAGAAAATTATAATGAAGTCATATTTTTTATCGTAATGAAATTTTCATTTACACATAATTTTTATATAGTCTCGATTATTGTTGTAATCTGTCGAGATTATAAGTCACCTAACTGGAAATTACTTATAACAATGTGTAAGTAATTTAAAAGCAATAATAACATTAATTAAATATTATAAAGTAGGTTTATGGTACATAGGTTATGCATATAGGTTTTTTTATGTCATTCCCCACCACGCAGATATTGTCATTGATACTAATTCCTTGAAATGTCTTATAATCTAAGTTTATTTTGAAAAGAGTAATTGCTGAGTTTATTGCCGGCTCTTCTCAACAAAACCAACCTTCCGAACCGAGCGTTGGAGTCTGACTATTCATAAGTGCTTTGCATATTGGCCTATTTGAATAAAAATATTTTTGATTTGATTTTGTATTGATTTGATTTGATATGTTTGTTATGAATTTGCTCCGAAACTACTGGACCGATCTGAATAATTCTATCACCAATAGAATGCTATGTTATTTGAGAGTGTCATAGGCTATATTTTATCCCTGTATTCCATCTAAATAGATTGCTTAAAATAAAATAAACTTGACGATTGAATTGTTGACCGGATCTTCCCAAAAACTTATGATCTACAGTTGACGTTAGAAATGTCTGTATGAACTTTGATTGACCTTCGATTTCTAGTCAAAATTAATACTTTACTGTAATCGTTTGTAAATTGTTTGTACCTAAATATAATTTAGTAAACGTCAGACCAAGCCTAGTTCTGCGGATATTGTGTTCCTTTCGTTTCGATACATTGTTCCGATCGTAGGTCCTGTTGTGTCGGGATACAGTGAATTATTGAATTTGTTCATTAAATTGTACACATTTCTACTAATACATCACTTGAAACCAATACCCATTAGAATAGATCCAGATACTTAAGAATAAGTACCTACCAAATAGGTACCAGGAAAAATTACTCCTGCCTAAAGTAAGAAGCCATTTATACCAAAGGTCTATTAAAGTTTTCAATAAATTACCTGAAACTTATCTAAGGCTCCCCTTTAAAACGGTTTAAGACCAAATTATTAAAGTTACTTACTAAGAGATGTTCTTGTGTGTAGACCTAAGTTTAAATACCATACCTACCACCAACCTGTACGACTGGCAATAAATCAGTGCAATATTGATTTGTAAGATTCCACATACGTAAAAGCGGAACCCGATCCGTGAAAATGCGGATGAAAAAGAGAAATTAGATGGCGGATCTAGTGCGTAACGTAACCTGTCATGGAAATAACGCGGTCAGTCAGATGTTATGGAATAAAAAAACATATCTATATTTATTTATTCATTCAAATAGGCTTTATGAAACGTCGACTCCAATACTCGGTTCGGAATACTGTTCCAGCTGAGAAGAGCCGGCAATAATTGCTAAGATTTTATATTCCTAAATAACCGCCTATCATTGTAAGGATCCGTATTCCTACTAGATAACGTGGTATAGGTTTTAAACTTTAAGTACCCTAAATATTTTTATATAGAAGCTTATACCCGAAGTTGTATGAAATATACCGTACATTTATAGCTTTATCAATTTGGTATCTGAAAAAAATCGAAACCACGAGTCTAATATCTATTATATAATATATTTACGCACGCTACATACCAACTAATATTTTATCAGCACATTTGCACTGAGTTATCGGACTAACACAACCGTCCCTTATGACCAACGACATAACAGCTAGTAGACTCCTAATGTGAGGGGAACACATTAGGAGCGTTCATCCGGTCATGGTCACGACAAATTCTGCTCGTTACTGGCTACTAGTTAGAAGGCGTCTATTTTTCAGCCCCGACGCAAAAAGAGGGTTATAGGTTTGACTGACATGTCTCTCTGTAGTATTGTAGCTCCTAAATGGGTCGATATGATAGGTTTAAAGAATTTATTTATCATAAAAACTTTACAGTTTACATAAAATGAGATACCTCTGAAGATAACAGAACAAAAATAATAGATAGATTAAATAATAATAAATTACAGTGTACAAACATATTTCTTAAGTTTGAATTTATATGTACCTAAGCTTTCATATTCCTTGATTTCATTTGGTAATTGGTATATGATCCGTTTTTATTTTTATTTAAAAGCTGGAGTTGCTAAGTCCTTGAAATCTGTAAAGTTTGAAAACCATTAGCACATTTCTAATCTTCATTTTACAGTTATCCTAATGTGTGTTATATAAATGCATTTACCTTACATTAGGAGTCTACTGGCTCATCATGTCTATGAGTACAACTGCACTGAGATATCTAATCCATTTTGATGGAATCGTACCTTTTTTTATCTATTTTTAGTTTTTACAATTATGACGTGTTGCTGCTGCCCTCTTCTTTTTGTTAGAGAGGAAAAGGGAAGGAAACACTTTCTCACTTCTTAAAGTATAATCGGTACTTACATTTAATTTGGTGTACTTAGTTGATTAGGTTATTTGCTACGTTATAACGATTTATATTGATATAGTGGCTTCCCGCGGCTTCGATTGCGTTCCCGGGGATCTTCAATTTTCCCGGGATAAAAAGTAGCCTATGTCCTTTCTCAGGCTCATAATCCATATCTGTGTTCCAAATTTCATTTAAATCAGTTCAGCAGTTTTAGCGTGAAAGCGTAACAGACAGACAGACAGAGTTACTTTCGCATTTATAATATTAGTAGGATGGATTGATACTAATATAGATTTTAATTATCTTGAATTCGTTCCCCGTAATTTATTTTATCAATTTAGAAGAAGAAAAACACGTAATTAAGGTTGAAGCAACCTTTGGAAATTATTTAAAATACCCATTAATATGAATAAAATAATCAGGAATTATATAAAACATAATAATTATATACGAATGAAATTATGGGGATTACATATAGTTAATTGAAACGAAAGGTACATTGTTGCTGAATAGATTTAATGATCTTTTAAACCGACTTCCAAAAAGAAGAGTTTCTCAATTCGACAGATAAATATTTTTAAATTTAATAACTTTTCATTTCTAACACTCTTTTTATATTACTGACTCGTAACCCGTTTTTAAATTGTCAGAAGTCATATTTGTTCGTGTACCTTATTGGAAATCGAAGAAACCCGCGGCGTTAACTAGTTACATTAATAGAAGGATCATTTTACATCCTAGATTTTGCAACAGCTTCCGGATGTCTGCAATTCAGGATGTTTTGTGCATTCGAGCGTGGAAACGCATTACCTCCATTTGTTGATGTTGGGTAACCGACTGTAGTGTGCGACGGACAGACGAAGCCTATCGTGTTTATATAGTGAATTTAATTCCTGGAAACTATGAAGTTTGGACTCAAGTTGCGGGAGACAGGGTGGGTTTTTGTTGATTTTGGAAGAAATTATATTGCATGATTTTTAATTGTGGTTTGTTTAGTGATATTAGAGTAAAGATTCCCCTTTATACACATATTGCAAATCGTTATATTAGATTTTTGGTCTTTATACGAGACGAGAGCCACAAAAAAGGCAAATGACAAAAGATAAATAAAAAAGTGTCATATTTTTACAATATCAAACACGATAGGTAAAGACTTTTTGTTTGGAATCAAGGTTATAGAGGCGAGAACAGTGTGTGAGAATTTTTATTAAATTTTATGAAACGAGTCTTCATTGCTACTTAGTGTTGGCAAATGGAGTTAATGTGTTGTTTTGATTATGAAAGTTTAATTGTTTTTGATTAGTGAATAAAGATAAGGATTAGTCCATTAGAAGACAAACATACGTGAGCATGATCTCTATTTGGTTTGTTTCTGAATCTAAATCTGACTCATATAATAATGTGAAATTTTACTCTTTCACGCTATAACGGGTGAATGCTGAAGGACTGAGTTTGTACAAGGAAACGCAGGTGAAACCGCAGGGCGGAAGTGTCTATATAAATATGACCTCATACATACAAGTTCTGCTTAATTTGAAATCAAATTGGCCGTGTTTGAAAACAATGATTTGTTTTTAATAAATACTTCAGAATAATCATAACATCCTGTATCGAAGCTTTTGTACAGTCTTTGTTAAGTTGCCAATTTTTATAAAAAGCTCTTGTTATTGTTATTAGAATGGCTTCATGCCAGTTGGGTCGCCACTTGCCACTCGGCAGCCACTTCGGAAACTAGATCGATAGGTACATACATGTTTACAATAATATACCTATTGTCGATGACGCATCGTCTCGTATTACCTAAAATAAGCTGTTGATCTTGATTGACTTGATTTTGAAGCAATCTTAAAGTAATATTGAATAATGTATATATAGGCCGGTGGCAGCGGGTAGTCATGATAGGGAAAGGTTGGCTCCAGTTAGCTCTAAACTTTCCTAAATTTCAGAAAAATTGGTCTAGTGGTTTAGGCGCAAAAGTGGGACACAGACAGACATAGTTAGGTACTTTCTCGTTATACCATATAAAGTGGTACTGGGGGGGATCTTCAATTTTTCCGGAAAAAAAAGTTGCCTATGTCCTTTCTCAGGCTCTTGACTACAAAATTTATTTAAATCGGATCAGTAGTTTTAGCGTGAAAGCGAGACAGACAGAGTTACTTTGGCATTTATAATATTAATTAAAAATTCACAACTATCATTAAGCTAATTAAACCATTAAGGGACGTCAAAGTTCAGTTGTGTGAAAGAGACAAACTCTATTAATGAGTGAATAAGATGCTATATGTAGGTGTCACATTATTATGTTTTCGTTGGATCAAAATCTTGGCCTTGAGACAGTCGGACCATGTGTCCAATATTGGTTTTGAGGGTCCCATATGATAATCTATACAAATATGTATATAAAAAAAATTATAAAGCTAAAACTACTACATGAACTACTGGTTTGAATTAAAAATTCGTTGAGTGTTGGATAAAGGATAAAATATCACGCTACAACCAATAGGATCGGAGTATCGATAAAAAAATTGCAAAAATGGGGAAAGGGAAACGGGTTAGCTAAAATTAAAAAACCCTTTTCACCACATCGCTATTTATCCAGATATCCTGTTTTTACACGCTTTGAATAATAAAATATGTGAGAAAGAATTTTGCTTGTATATTATACTAGCTGCCTCCGCGCGTTCCACCCGCGTAGTTCCCTTTACCGAGGGAATACGGGCATAAAATATAGCCTATAACACTCCACAATAACGTAGCTTTCTATTGGTGAGTTAATTTTAAAATTCGGTTCAGTAGTTCCAGAGATTACAACGTCACAAACTCACAAACGTTACCTCTTTATAATATTAGTATAACTAAGTAGATATTGAATGTTCCGAGTAGGTAAACCTTGAAATAAAAGTATTTATCCAGTAGGTATCAGTATCCTAACGCAGGTCAAACCGCAGGACGGAGATAATTAAAGTAAAGCTGATATTATATAAACCCACATAGTATTTAAATAATTAGATATATATATAAATAAGCGTGTGGCAATTTTTTTTTATTTTTATTTATTAAAATTTACTCATTAACATAATTAATGTTATGTATTCTCTATCTTTGATATTCAAATAATATTCATTTACGTAAAATAAGGTTATCTTTAGCATTAGTTTTCGCCTGATATCAATGTTATTTATCAATTTTATACTAATATCTGACAGCTATTAGTAAAACAACTGATTATTTATAATCTAGCGTATTTAGAGTTAGTATAAGTTACATACTTTTAATATAATAAATGAGAAATTTTGTGATAATGTATGGATGTATGTTTGTTACTCTTTCACGCCAGAACGGCTGAAGGGATCGGGATGAAATTTGGCACACAACATATGTTCTGGATTTCACACATAGACAAAAAGTAGCCTTGGAAAATTTAAGGTCCGAAGGTCAAACCGCAGCTCGGAGGCTAGTGTTATATACTAGCGACTCGCCCCATCTTTGCAGGGGTGCATTAAAACACCGTCAAATTTCTACCAAAAACACACACCTAAATCATTCTGCCTATTGTTGAAAACCGCATAAAAAGTTCATTAGTTTTAGAGTTTATCGGGAACTTTGTTGTATAATATTTATGTAGCTTTGGTCCATTATTTAGCATTACGTAGATATAATTTTTCAATATTTTTTTTTTTTTCAATTCTTATACCTACATAAATTTATTGAACAAAATATGTACTACTTACTAGTAACAACGATCTGGATTGAGGCGAAGAAACGTCGTAGATAATAATTTCGTTATTCAAAATAACCTTTATTTGATCATGTTATAATTTTAACATATGTTAGAATTCCAAAAAACCTTTACATAAAAATAAATTAAACATTTACCAATTTGAAATTCCCAGCCTCTTTACGACCCTTCTCCTCGCGTTAGTATCTGAAGGTAGAACCGACCTGTTCTCCAAGGCCACCAGGACCAAGGCTGATGAACGGGATCTCAGGAACAGCGTGTTCGACTTCATCATCATCGGGGGAGGCACGGCTGGGTGTGTGCTGGCTAATAGATTATCAGCTGTTTCTGATTGGAAGGTGAGCTTCTTGATAAGTTTGCTTTGTGGTTAATGACCCTGAGTTTCAAGCCGCAGGGTCGTGAGTCAGGTGTCGCAGCCCAGGAAAAACATTTGTATGCATGAATATGTCTGTTTGTTCTGTGTCTGGTTGTTAATATATATAAGTATGTATTTAAAACGTAGTATATGTAGTATATCAGCTATCTGGTTACCATATCACAAGCTCTGATTAGTTTGGAATCAGATTGGCCGTGTGTGAAAAATGTCCCAGGATATTTATTTATTTATTATATAAATTGTTAGTTGGCTTTGTGGTTAGTGACCTTGACTTTCAAGCCACCGGTCGGATGTTGTATTCCCATGAAAATGTCTGTTTCTGCATTTAAAGTTTTCCAATTAAAGTAGTATATGTATTAGCTATCTGGTTACCAAGCTCAATATAAAAATGTTACAGGATATTTATTAATTATATTTACCCACGTTCCCTTTTGCCTTCATCTTTCATATAAAAGGTAGCCTATATCCTTTCCCAAGGTCTAGTGTATATCTGTACCAGATTTCATGAAAGTAGTTCAGTGTTTTGGTTAATGGTAATTTTAAATGTACATATGGACATTCGGTAGATATAGTTCTAAAATTACGGTACCTACAACAAATTGTACAGAGATCAGGGTAACTAATGTCGTCACTTTTACTCGAAACATATATGAACTGTTGTAATGCAAGAAACAAAACCGCTGCTTGAATTCTTTTAATGACTTAATTAAAGCTTTTCGTAATCACTATACATACATACTACATACATACATACTCGCATGTTATTAAACAAATACGGTGAAATGGTAAGCAGATAATGTACAAATTTTGCCAAGTTCCTTTCCGGTTTTTCACAAGTGATGGCTGACTTCTGTTTTGGTGGTCGCTTCAGCCTTTAACATGCATTATCCCTTTTAGGACCTAAGGTGAATAAAGTACTTTTACATCTTGTATTCTATATAATACTGTCAATTAAAGTTAATATTTAAAATGACAGGTAGGTAATGTTCAAATCGTCATGTCCAGTAAATGGTCAGTAAGTGGTTTAGTAATGTTATGTATGCATATATGTTTATGATGAAGTAGCGATATCAAAAATCAAATCAAAATCAAAAATATTTTTATTCAAATAGGCCAATATGCAAAGCACTTATGAATAGTCAGACTCTAACGCTCGGTTCGGAAGGTTGGTTTTGCTGAGAAGAGCCGGCAATAAACTCAGCAATTACTCTTTTAAAAATAGACTTAGATTATAATACATTTCAAGGATGTAGTCTCACTGACAATATCTGCGTGGTAGGGAATGACATAAAAAGAAAAAAAAAACATAAAATAAAGTGAATATTCATAACATAAACAAACTTGAGCAGACCAGCCCCCACAAGCAGCACCTGTTCACAAGCATGACGCATGTGGCAGCCATCGCCCTCTTCGCCATGTTTTAGGGAAGTGAGCGACCCGTCACACGACGCCGCCGCAAGCAAAGACTTTTAAGTGAGCATGACTAACCCAAGCCTGCTACAAAACATAATTATCAATTAATAAACGAAACACACACACCCAATTGTATATTAGCCCCCTCATTCATAACATCCATGAAAGCGTGACAAAACCACACCTTTATAATGATAATAATTTGGACATTGACACCTTTTAACAACATATTCTGTCCTGCTTTTCTAGAATATCGTAGCCCTAGTTTGGTACATCTACACTAATATTTTAAAGAAGGAAAGATTTGTTTGTTGGCTCCGAAACTACTTGACCGATTTGAAAAATTCTTTCACTGTTGGGAAGCTACACTATCTCCGGTGAACAAAGGCTATATTTTATCCCCGTATTCCCACGGGTGGAACCGCGTGGAGGCAGCTAGTGACTAATATAAAAGTCGTTATGGCATAGTGGAAAACGCGCAGGCTCACGATCATGAAGTACAAATTCAAACCCTTACGTTAAGCCAGTGGTGTAAGCAGAAAATATGACTTTATAAAAAATACCTTAATAGACGTTTTGCTTAAAATTATAGCCAATCTAAATGTTACTTGCCATTAACATATTTTAATATCTAAATCAAGTATATAACCTGCTACATTTTACCTTTTAAATTGGGTTTTTTCTGATTACATTAGCATAAATTAATCATATTATGCGTTTTGTATTTGGTGACATTTACAATAAAGGTTCTGTTTATAGAAAAGGCAATAGTAATTTATGAAGTTTTGACGTGACAACGTCTTATAAATTGGTTTGCCGGGTGACACTTCAAGAAACTGCGTTACGCTCCGCTCACGTAACGTGACGTTATGTTTTGACGTGACAACGTCTTATAAATTGGTTTGCCGGGTGACACTTCAAGAAACTGCGTTACGCTCCGCTCACGTTACGTGACGTTATGTTTTAAATTGTTACTATTATTTCATCCTTCTTCCTACTATACGAATGAATATTCACATTAAAATTATTTTACCACTCAAAGTCGTTGTCACGTAAAACTTTCGCCCGTATACCGACTTTACAGGCAACCAATTTTTTTTTTATTTTTGTCATTATAAATATTTCATCTTATTTGGTAGCTTTGAAATGATTCTCGTTCCTGATCTCTTCTAGGATCCTTTTCAAGATTGTTAATAAACGTAAGATAAATAAATAAATATCCTAAAACATACTTCACAAACGGCCAATCTGATTCGGAATGAGCTATCTGATACTAATTTAAATACATATTTACATCCAGACACAGCTGTTTGTTTATGCACACATATGTATGTCCTTGGAGGAACCCACGACCGGCGGCTTTAAAGTCAAGGTCACTAACACAAAGCCAACTGACCAGTCAAAAAAGCTTATATATAAATATGCATAATGAAGTAGTATATCAGCTATCTGGTCACCATAGTACAAGCTGTGGTTTGTTTAGAATCTGATTTTAATTTACTAGTATAATATATTTGACCACAGGTTCTTCTATTAGAAGCGGGAGAAGACGAGAACATAGACTATGACATACCAGGTGTACCGACCAAGGACTACCGTCCTATACTCTGGAACTTCCGAACTGAACGCAATGGGTTCTCCTGCTTGTCGAGACCTGGAGGCAGCTGCGAGGTCAAGACCGGGAAGGTCCTGGGAGGGTCCAGCGTCACCAATGACATGAAGTACACTAGAGGATCCAAGGTGGACTATGATGGGTGGCATCAGGGAGCATTAGGATCACTGGATTGGAAATTTGAGAATTTAATTGAACATTTCAAACATTCTGAGGACAATGGTGAGCTTTGGAGGATTTTTGAATTGATAAATACTGCTTTTGAAAAGGTTATCTTAATACACTTTGGAATATAGACCATATCTATGTTAAGTAATAAGCGGAGTCGTCAGACTTCGTTTTGCCCGAATAGCGCCATCTACCGGGTCCAATTGTGAATCATCCACTAAATGAAACCATCCATTAAAACACACACAAATTAAATCATCTACATCGGTGCAGCCGTTTAGGAGGAGTTCAGTGACATACACACGTACACAAGAAATACGATAATACATATTAAGATTATATTAAACTAATTCATGTTTTCTCATTTCAAGGTGACTACGACATACTAATGAACTCTTTCTACCATTCTCGTGGCGGAGAAATGCATGTACAAAGATTTAAACATGCCGACCGATACATTGAGGCATTCCAGACGGCGTTCGCTGAAATGGGCCTTCGTGCTTTAGACATAAACACCAATGTCCAGGAAGCTTTAGTCAACAATCAATTCACAGTCTCAAACAACACTAGACTAAGTACCAATGGTGCATTTTTAAAACCAGTGAGACACAGAAAAAACCTTATAGTCATGACTGGCGTGACAGTCACCAAAATTGTTATAGACAAACAAGAAAAGACTGTAGATGGGATTATGTATGAAGTAGAAAAAGGCAAAGAACGACCAGCTTATGTAAAAAGAGAAATAATCTTAGCCGGTGGAGCTATTAACAACGTAAGATTGCTGCATCTATCAGGAATAGGTCCTAAAGCTGATCTTAAAAAGTACAATATAACTCCAATTATAGATTTACCTGTGGGGCAACATTATCAAGATCAAGTTACTACTGGTGGCCTAGCATTTGCCATTAATGAAGTCCCACAAGTAACTGAAACTGAAGTCATCAATGATTTCAAAACGTGGTTCCAAAATCGTAATGGACCATTAGCTTCTAGAGGTATCAACCAAGTTTCAGCATTTATACAACTTTACGAAAATTTCAATGCTCCCGATGTTGAATTAGCTTTAGAAGGTAATTTTATTAGAAGTGACAAATTTATGCTCACAAATATTAGTGTACACGCAGCTGAAGAAACTAATTATCCACTGTCATATTACAATTTAATAAATATTTATCCTGTTTTATTAAGGCCAAAAAGTAAAGGCAAGGTTTTCCTGAACAAAAGAAACCCGAAATACGGCCGGCCGATTATTCAGGCAAATTTGCTAAAAGAAGCTGAGGATTTAGCAACACTCGTAGATAGTATAGATATAGCCCTACAGTTACTTGATACAAAAGAAATTAAGAAGGCTGATATTAAATTTGCCCCTCTAGATCTATTTCCTTGTGATAGGTTGACTAATAGAGACCAATGGAACTGTATAGCAAGACATTATACGAAAGCATTAAGTAATCCCATAGGAACATGTAAGATGGGAGAGAACAGTACAGATTCAGTAGTAGATTTTCAATTAAAAGTTCATGGATTAGAGGGACTAAGAATAATAGATGCTTCAGTGATGCCCACTCATGTGCGAGGTGGTTTGCTAGCACCAACGATGATGATCGCAGAAAAAGGTGTCAAAATGATCATGAAAGACTGGAAAGAAAATAAAGGTCATTACTTCAGTAGACGGTGACAATAGTTATTTATAGGTAAATAAAATATTTTATGTTTAATACCAAGTTGTTTTTATTAAATCACTTGCTTTTTCAGCTATCATTATAACAGGAGCTGCAGTAGAACCTCTTGTTATTGAAGGCATTATGGACGCGTCGACTACTCTTAAATTTGATACTCCATAAACCCTTAAATTATTGTCGACAACAGCTTCAGGATCTCCAGTATGACCCATTTTGCATGTTCCTGCATAATTATGCAGAGGACTTGAGAAATGTCTTATAATACACAGCCAAAATTCTTCAGTTACGCTTTCATAGTTTTTGCATTCATTAAACAATATAGGCCGTGGATCAAACTCTATGGACGCTGTTTTAAATACCTCTGTATCAAACAATTTCACTACTTCTTGTATACCTTCTAGAAGTTTCTTTTCATCAACAGGATTCTTAAGAAAATTCGGATAAATTAATGGTTTGCCAAAAATTGGATTTGTTGAATTTAGAATGACTTGACCTCGGCTTTTAGGAGTCAATAAAGAAATACACATATCAATTTTGTCATAATACATGTTAGAATCGTGTCCTTTAAATCTGACCTCAATATCAGGAGTTCCTAATATATCCGATACACTAGATTCTAAGAACGCAACCACCTGAAAATTGGCTGAAAGTGGTCCACCACCTTTTGAATAATATGTTGTAATATCTTTTAACTTATCTGGAAACTTAGCTGAAGTAGCTGTCTTAGTTAACTTAATAACAGGTAAACACACTGATAAATGATCTTGAAAATTGCTTCCAACCGGTAGATCATTGTAAACTTTAATATTTAAATACTCTAGGTACTCTTTTGGCCCTAATCCAGATTGCATCAACAATTTCGGGGAGTTGATCGCACCAGAACTTAAAATTACCTCTTTGAGAACATTAATTCTATGTTTTGTACCATTTTTAAGATAATATACACCTATAGCCTTTATCGTATCTTTCGTTTCTTCTAGTATTACTTTGGTTACAAGAGCTTCAGTGACTATATCTAGATTTTCTCTCAGTTTTCTAATAGGCTCAATATAAGACGTATAAGAACTGACTCTTTCGCCAAAATATGACATAGTCTGTATTCTCATGAAACCTAATTGATTTCTACCGTTTATATCTGTGTAATTGTAACCTAGTTCATTGAAAGCGCTCAGTAATATATCAACATTTTCATCGACGTATGGATATCTTCCGACATCTAAAGGTCCTTGCGTTGAATGATATATTTTGTTTTTAGCGATGTCCTTATCATAATTTCCTTCTGAATACTTGAAGTATGGTAGAACTTGGTTGTAGCTCCAACCTGCGTTACCGTTGAGGGCCCACTCGTCGTAATCAGCAGGGCTTCCTCTCATGTAAGCCATGTCATTGATAGTGCTGGTACCTCCAAGAACTTTACCCTGGACAACCTCGCAGCCACGGTTTTCTCGATTCTGGCAAAACCTAAAATGTTATGAAACTAATTTTTGGTTACATGTGTAGTTACTTATGATAGGTCCATCGAGAGAATAGCTTTTGAAAAAATATTATCAATAAATGTTCCAAACAGATAACTATCGAGGGACCCATGGAAGAGGCTTGTAGATTTCTCACCCTTTTTTTGGTCTCATAGTGTACTGCCAATCCAGTGCCGACCCCTTGAACTCGCTGGTGAGGCCTGGGATCAAAGCTAGCTTTGGTTCTTCAAGACCTGCTTCGAGCAGTAACACCTGAAAAATATATTTCAATCACAAATGACACAGTAATCATTATTTTAGTTCTGAAAATTCATTACATTTCATATTATATTCATATTATTCAATATATTTCATATATGAACAGGTAGAACCGAATTAGGCATATCTACATAAAAATCACGATTATAATTTGAAGTAATGTATTATTTATTAGAATCTATTAATAGATAATAATTTATTGTAATGTAATTAATAGATCAATAAGATGCATTGTATAGTATTTTTACTGGTATAAACAGTAATCATTTCTGCCATCAGATTGCCAGGATGATCACCTTAAGTGATCTTTATAAATTCAAAAGCTACCTCACTATTTAGTTTCTATTAAGCGTCGCAATATTAAATGCTAACCTACCCTCCATTTCCTGTTCTCCGATAGTCTGCTGGCCAACACACATCCAGCAGTCCCACCACCGATTATAACAAAGTCATAATCATCTACGAACTCCTTCTCACCTTCTTTCTTCTGTTGTTTTGGGAATTTCTCAAAATAAGCCGAATTTCTGTATTTAGATATGAAATCAATCGGCTCTTTATGATCGACTTCTGTTTCTTTGGTGTCACCGAAATAGTTTGGTTCAGGGCCTATATGACCGTATAGAGTGTGGACGAGTGATATAAGTAGTATAGCAGTGGGTGCACATTCGATTCTACCATCACATATCTTGCACAGATCCTCCGTTATATTAGATGTCATGGCATCCTTTTCTTTTACTGTTTTTTCTTTCACTCTTACTTATTTATGATCATTATTTCAAATAGTTGTATGAACTGATTCAATTTTGGCAATTTTAGATGGGAATACATTCACTATTTCTATTATGAATCATCATGATTTTTTCAATGTTATCAACTTTTCATTTATAGTATTTAGGCGTACATTAATTAACACTTAGTCCATATATCACTGTTAAAATTATCACTCTGAATTTAGTCTTTTAAACGAAACAAAACCTTTATGAGGAAGGAAATATAGTTTAAGAGAAATCAAATTGTTTGTCTCAGTGCTGGAGTAGTTTTGTCTCCCACGCAAGTGCACTGAGCTGAGCAGTAGGCCGAGGTACTGTTGCATGCGCGCGCGCACCTCGACGCGACGCGACGCGGTCCCGAGAATGTAATGTTTACCTGCATTGTTATCAATACACATTGTTCTATACATTGCTAATTCTAAGAGATACTTCTTCATGAAAACTATTAACTATAAAATTCTATTGGATTTATATTAATTTATTTAGTTCGAACTCCATTAGGGTTCGCATGTTGGCCCTGTAATTTTTTTTATTTTTTACCGTTAAGGTGGCAAGCAAGCGTACGGTCCCACCTGATGGGAAGCGGTTACCGTAGGCTATGGACGCTTGCAACACTAGGGAAGAATTAATTGAGGAGAATTGGCCAAAAACTACAAGTTATATATTTTTTTTTTTAAATAACATCAAACTAAAATTATAAAATACTAGCTGCCTCCCCGCGGTTTTACCCGCGTAGTTCCCGTTCCCGTGGGAATACAGGAATAAATATAACCTATGTTACTCAGTGATAATGTAGCTTTCTAATGAAAAAAGAATTATTAAAATCGGTCCAGTACTTTTTGAGTTTATTCGTTACATACAAAAATACAAATCTTTCCTCTTTATAATATAAGTATAGATTTATTAATGTAGAATTGTAGAAGTACCATTAAAACAGATAAAAACAATAACCCATACTTAAATATTAATAACAATATAATTGTGTGATATAGTGTCATAACTGCTGTAATAATAACTGGGTTTACATACTGATTGCCTCTGAATACACCATTGACAGGAAATAGCGTGCACTAGATGACTGTATTGAGCAAATTAATTTAAACATTTATAATCTACACATGCCATGTGCAGTAACTTAGTATTATTATAAAACCAAAATAACTTAATATAACCTAACCTTATGTCATAAATGCGAAAGTAACTCTGCCTAAAAACTACTGAACCAATTTAAATTAAATTTATTCAGTAGGCTTCTTTTTATCCCGAGAAAATTGAAAATCTACCGGGAACGCGAGTGAAACTGCGGGGGGCTACTAGTTTATAATAAAATACAAAATTTTCCTTCTGCCTTTCAGTTAAAAAAATATATAAGGAGTAACTCTTAAGGTGACTCAACAGCTTACCATACGATGACGTCATACTATTTTTAATCAACGATACATTTTATTTTTAGAGATAAAGATAATTAGAATATTTTTGTTGCTTATAGCATAACAGCACGGTGATAACACCAACATTTTTATACATGAACCTATTGATCAATCAAAATAAATCCATATTGACATTAAGTGCGTGTATCAATCAATCATAAGTGCATATAATAATTTACTAAGCAACAGGGAACTTTGTCTTATCTTGAACTATATTAGTAACCGCGTGTGTACCTAGTTACCTAGATTATGACACCTCCCTAGGTCAGCCTTTTATAATTTTGACATTAAATTACCGTAAGAAGTAGGTACAATATTTTATTTCCTTCACACAATTATTTCCATAATGAACAAACTTTTATCAAAAATCTACGTTTTGTGCTACTTTTAAACACGTGTTCTGTACATATTAAGTGACTAAGAACTAAATTTAGCTCCTACAATTAGAAATGTAGCAATAAAGCGCTAAGTATCAACATTCTCAACTCAAACTCAGAAAGCTATGAATAACACATGGTTAATGTCGCTTCCGGGACAAAACACATGTGTAAAGGTACTGATAGCTATCATAAAGCAACTCATGAATTTATAAATTTATTGCTAAACTTACACGGTGTACGCGTAACATAAGTTATGATTTATTTATGGTAATGCCGTAACACAAGTTTATTACGCGCCTGTTACTTTTGAAATGAGTCGTGGGGACTATCATAGCCGTGACTTGTTGCTATTAGGTTTATAATAGGTACTAAATTAAATTAATATTATGTGTTTTAATTTTTTACGTTGAATAGTGACGAATAGTAGGAATAATTGGTTGGGCTCATACTTTTAATTATGAAATAGAAGATATTTAATAACAGGTTACCTATCTGATTGTATTGTAAAGATTACGAATTCGCCTTTCAGATGCTTAATGGATATTAGTTTTATTTATAGCCTATGGGTTTCACGTAGATAACACAATGAAAGGAAATGTAATCATCAAAACTAGTAAGGAAATTACTTTTTTATATTCGTTTCCCCATTGACTGTTAGGTACCTACTTACCTACATATAAATTGTTTTTATAACTTTACAAGTAACAAATATTTTAAAGGCCGTATTCAGCTTAGTCATAGTAAATAATACATCGTCCCTTTATTTTCTTTTACATCACCTGACCCCCGCGCGAATCCTTTATAATATTAGATACTAGCTGCCGCGCCGCGGTTTCACCCGCGTATTTACCGTTCCCGTGACCACTTAGGGGTATCAAAAATAGATAGTAGCCGATTTTCAGACCTTCTGAATATGCATATTATATAAAATTGCATTAAAATTGGTCAAGCCGTTTCGGAGGAGTAAGGTAACTAACATTGTGACACGAGAATTTTATATATAAGATTAGATAGATACATAATTTTTGATATGGCGACCAGAAACAATTATTTTAGTAGTAAATACCTACGTACATAGTGAAACAAATATCGACTTTTAGATATAGCTACTTAGTAATTTAAAAGTTCTTCTATTATAGGCAAGGTATGAAGGTAAATAAAAGAGTCATTAAATCGATCTGTCTATAATAATAACAAGTGCACACATGTTATCGATCGTATTAAGCGGGTGTATTACTTAAGTTAGTTGCAATTGGGTTCAATTTCCAGTACTTTATAATATGCTGACAAACAGACTGACTGAGATTTTGGCGGTGGGTGAGTTAGAATGTTTTGAAATAGCAAATTCTTTTACTGGTATAATTGAAGATCCCGAACGAAACTGCGGGGCGGAAGACTATTAATATAATATTTTTAAATTGAAACTGGTTTCAATAATATTGCATAAGTTAGCTGTGTACCTATAGGTAATAGTCTCCATTAGTTGATTAGAGAGGGTGGGACTCGAAGGACGTATACAAGGTCTTTGTTAATAGACGTAACTACTTAATAAAGTATAGAAAGTAATAACTGGGTTCAATTATCGACTTTAGCATTGTACTCAGAATAATTCCTAGTAGGTACTTCATCCACTAAGGAGGCAAACAAGAATACGGTCCCACCTGATGGAAAGCGGTTACCGCAGCCTATGGACGCCTTTATTATAGACAAGTTGACCCGCGCAATTTCGTTAGCGTCCCTTGCCCGTTTTTGCAACATTTTTGATTAATGCTTCGCTCTTATTTGCCGTAGCGTGATGATATATAGTCTATAGCCTTCCTCGATAAATCAATCACATCTTTTTTTATTTAAATAGGCCTTCACAAGCACTTATGAATAGGTAGTCACTATTAATGCTGAAATAATTTTTCTAAGTATAAAAATAAATAAACAAACTCTTAAACTTTATATATCTATACTAATATACTAATAATATTATAAAGAGGAAAGATTTGTTTGTTTGTTTGTAATGAATAGGCTCCGAAACTACTGGACCGATTTCAAAAATTCTTTCACCTTTGGAAAGCTACATTATTCCCGAGTAACATAGGCTATATTTTATCCCTGTATTCCCACGGGAACGGGAACTACGCGGGTAAAACCGCGGGGAGGCAGCTAGTTTAGTTAATAAATCATATACGATACCTATATGAAAGCAAGTTTTATGAAGCTTATTTTATTTGTGCTAGCTATGTATGTAGTTGTGTACCTATCCACCAAATTACAATTTAATTGGGAAATACAACCCATACTAATACTATAAATGCGAAAGTAACTCTGTCTGTCTATCTGTTACGCTTTCACGCTAAAACTACTGAACCGATTTAAATGAAATTTGGTACACAGATAATCCAGAGCCTGAGAAAGGACATACACTTTTTATCCCGGGAAAATTTAAGATGCATGGGAACGCGGGCGAAGCCGCGGGGAGCCACTAATCTTAATATATATAAATCTCGTGTCACAATGTTTGTCCTCAATGGACTCATAAACCACTTAACCGATTATAATAAAATTCGCACACCATGTGCAGTTCGATCCAACTTGAGAGATAGGATAGCTTACATATACTTGGACCCGGTAGGTGGCGCTGGTGGGCAGAACGAAGTCTGCCTGGTCCACTAGTTGAGCTATAAATTTATTCTAAATCTCGCATGATTTATGTCATTAACAATGTAGGTAGGTTCTCTCAAGCTCACGTGTGAACCTTAAAAGATACCATTACAAGTGATTTGTCACAAAAATAGCTCTAAAATCTCATTTCCGTACCACCTACGAAGGTCAATCATTAAATAAATAAACATTTTAAACAGAAATTTATGTAATTTCTACAAAATTATAGTGAAAAACACCAAATAGGATTTACACACGTTATTATTTACAAAATTATATGTTTAGTAGCTTCCGTCACTCGATTTCACCCGCTTTCCCTAGGGAATTGAAATATTATCATTAAACATTGTTTTTTAAAAAAATAAGGAAGTATGTCACAAAACAATACTGAAAGATTAATTACTGCGCGGGATTCGTACCTACGACCAGCGGCAATAAAGTCAGGGATCACCAACATACAGCACCGAATGGTCATTTTAGCAAGTATAAGTATAATATATAAGTAGTAACTACCTAGTTTACGTAACTACTTACACTTACTAAAATGACTATCGGAATATTCGGAATGAGCTTTATAAAACATGAAAGCTAATACAATATAACCCATTTACATAATACAGATATTACCAACGATTCCCACTTGTATGATTATTGTAAGCTTATTGCACACCAACAATAATTAAATGACAATAACAATTAACATTAATTATTATTGTCCACGGACTATTGCCGGTGGAAACGGCTATATTACATTGTTATGCGATATGCGAAGGGGAAAAACTAATGAAAATACGAGTTTGTCTGCAACAATGCACCAATTAGATCGGTTAGTGTCTGAAATAGCGCCATCTGTGATCGGACGGTGGAGTTTTATTCGTTTTAGTTCCCCTATCGGCCGCGGCGGCGCTGGGGTGTCGTAAAAAGTAACCGCCGGCCGTAAAATGCAAATGCGTTTTGCATAAGCTTTATTAGCTCGCTCCATTTGTGTTAATATTATTTTCCATTCAATGTTACACGATGCGAATACCTATTAAAATTGTTGAACCCGAGTATTTATGAGTGATTCATAATCTAATAACCGATAAATCGAATCTCAAGCCGATTCTGTATAGAAATGAGCTGCAGGTTTTTTGTACCTACTATTTTTGCTGAACAGTTTTCTTAGAACTGTTTGTAAGTAATAGATTGGTTATATTTTTAACCGACTTTTAAAGGAGGTGGTTTTTCAATTTAATTTTAATTCATATTAAATTGGCATAATAATCCTAACAAATAAATAACTCTGTCTTGCATTCACGCGAAAACTAAATAATCGATTTACTTAAATAAAATGTGGTACACAGATAGTCTAGCGACTGAGAAGGGACATACATAGGCTACTTTTTATCCCGGGAAAATGGAAGATCTCCCGGGTATGCGGGCAAAACCGCGGGGAGTCACTAGTAAACGTACAAAGCTGATAATAATTAGAATACAGTATGGGGTTCTTCAAAAAAGGAGTCAATAGGTTTTTGAAGGGTCGGCAACGCACCCGTGATGCCCCTGGTGTTGCAGGTGCTATAGGCTGCGGTAACCGCTTTCCATCAGGTGGGCCGCATGCTTTTTAGGGTTCCGTACCTCAAAAGGAAAAAACGGAACCCTTATAGGATCACTTTGTTGTCCGTCTGTCTGTCCGTCCGTCCGTCCGTCCGTTTGTCAAGACCCTTTTTCTCAGGAACGCGTGGAGGTATGAAGCTGAAATTTATATCAATTACTCAGGTCTACTGTCCCTTGAAGCTGTGAAAAAATCAAACTTCTAAGCCAACGCAATCAAAAGATACAGCCGTTTATGCCGCAAATTTTCGACACTTGCAAGGGAATCAAAACCTACAGGGTGCTTCCCGTGAACTCAGAATCTTGAAATTTGGTACGAAGCAACGTCTTATAGCATAGATAAAGGAAAAATTACGAAAACCATAAATTTTTAGTTACATCACATAATATATTTTTTTTTAATAATTTTAAACTTACTACCCATTTCCTCATAAACGCGTAGAGGTATTAAATTGAAATTCATACCAAATACTCAGGTCTATAATACCTTTAAGCTTGTAAACCTTGCAGGTTTGTACGGAACCCTCGGTGCGCGAGTCCGACTCGCACTTGGCCGTTTTTTCCCACCGTCATGGTATAAAAAAAATTGTTTGTGATTTCATGTAAAATAGTAAAATTATATCCAAAACATGTCAAGCTGTTCAAGAAGGGAGTGAATAGATTTTTACAGGGTCGGCAACGCGTGAGTAACGCCCCTAGTGTTGCAAGGGTATATAGGCTACGGTAACCGCTTACCATCAGGCGGACCGTATGCCTGTTGGCCACCTTTGTGGTATAACAAAAAAAAGTTGGCCTTGTATGAAAAATATCCTAGAGCTCTCGGAATATTGATTAGCCTACCTACTTAAAGATGTTTATTGACATAAAATGTGTTACGTTGTAAGTATGTAACACTACAAGTGTGTGCGTGAATGGAAAGCGTCTGTCGCCCAGTTAGGACAACTCCTGCATAATTGCAGAAACCAATTTCTACCATTAGATTCACTTAATGTCCATAATTACACCGTTTTTACAAGGAGATGTCGTCAGGGGAAAAAAATCTTCAAACTAGATAGATACATAGTTGCAAAGTTCCTTAAGAAAACCTTTAAGTTACGAAAAATGTACAGGATCGATCTAGTTTAATCGATATAGTTTAAAAATATCTAAAAATATATAGTTGTCTGCAACTCAACAATGATATTCATTTTATATTTTACTAGCTGCCTCCGCGCGGTTTTACCCGCGTAGTTCCCGTTCCCGTGGGAATACAGGCATAAAAAAAGCCTATGTTACTCAGTGATAATGTAGCTTTCTATTGAAAAAAAAATTATTAAAATCGGTCCCGTACTTTTTGAGTTTATTCGTTACATACAAAAATACAAATCTTTCCTCTTTATTTTAGTAGTTTTCCATTTTATATACTAGCTGCCGCCCCGGGGTTTCACCCGGGTATTTCCCATTCCCGTGATCACTTAGGGGTATCAAAAATAGTAGCCGATTCTTAGACCTACTGATTCCATATTAAATTTCATAAAAATCAGTAATGCCGTTTCGGAGGAGTACGGTAACTAACATTGTGACACGAGAATTTTATATATAAGATTTGTAATAATATTGTGGTTTATACAGTGTGTATTGCTATAAAAAAGTTATGAATTTTCATACGTTTAATTTATTAACTGACTTTTGCAAAGTAGTATAACGCTTGATAGGACTGCATGCCTCTAAGTAAGTCATAAAAACTAACAAGTTGTCCAATTTAAAAGCGAATCGCCTATAAAGGAGTATTTCACACCTTTTTTCTGGCTGGAATAAAGCCAGTTTCGTTGCTTGTAAATACTGTGGGTTTTGTTCGTTTCGGTTTAACACGTACCCATTGCTGGAAACAGTTTTCCTTTTGTTTGATTTCTGTACATTCATGCATATATGTATATACTTATATATACATCTTACTAACTATGTTTGTATATCATGACTTAATTAAATAATATATTCCAAACTAAGCAAAGATTGTATATAGCTACAAATGTATATATTTACACCCAGATACAAACAAACAGATACCTACACACAATTTTTGCGTTGTGAATCGAACTTACGACCCTATGGCAATACTTACCCCATGCTGGCAACCATTTAGCTTTCACTTTCACTTTCTTTATTTTTCTTTCTCTAGTACTTTACAAATTGGAAATTATTAACCTTTTTTAATTAAAAATAAATAACGAATAGGACACACGAAGGACTCAATAACCCGTAGTAACCTTACACATTTATTCCCAGTGGGCGAAACAGGGTAAGAACCATGCAAAAACTAATAATTTTCATATTGAGTCCGATGCGCCCGCCCCGCCGCCCCGCCCACTGTGCGACTAATTACCTATATTATATGCCGTATTTAAATGTGACTTGTACAGACAACTACAGAAATTAAAACGCTAAACTAACTAGATATAAGCTCGGAAATGACTAAGATAATGCTCCTAGTTCCTGTGTCTTTAGTTTTTTCATATTTTAGTTCTAAATACTACCCAAAACATGTTGCACCAGTTTTTGCTACATTTTTCAATTATGCTCTGCTCCTATTAGTCGTAGCGAGATGTTATACCTATAGCCTTTCATCTTCCTCGGTAAATGGGCTATCCAACACTTTAATATGATTTCAAATCGGTCCAGTAGTTTCTGAAATAACCGCGTTCAAACAAAAATTATATTTTGCTTAATAATATTAGTATAGATATAGCTTAGAAAAGACATGGCTTATTTGCATATAGAATTAAATATAAACCTTAAAGTTACATATTTAAAGATGTTTTATCTTATATATAAAATTTCTTATTACAATGTTAGTTACCATACTCCTCCGAAACGGCTCTGCCGATTTTTGTGAAATTTAATATGCATATTCAGTAGGTCTGAGAATCTAGGTAACGTATGAAAAATAGATAATATCTATTTTTCATACGTTACCTAAGTTCACGGAAACTGGAACTACGCGGGTGAAACCGCGGGCGGCAGTTACTAATAATCACTACATATGTAGTATAAAACTAAGTCACTATCCGCCGTCTGTCTGTCCCTATGTATGCTTAGGTCTTTAAAACTACGCTACGGATTTTGATGCGTTTTTTTGAAATAGATAGAGTGATTCTTAAGGAAGGTTTTTATGTATAAATCATTACGCTATGATGAATAGGAGCGGAGCATCAATCAAAACTGTTGCAAAAACGGGCAAGTGACGCTAACGAAGTTGCGCGGGTCGACTAGTATAATAATAAAATCTATATTTTTAGCTGTTTAATTTATTTTTATTATCATAATATACTTAAATATTTTCTCGTCTACAGTACGTATTTGCAACCAGTAGCTCTTCAAGCTTCACTACTAGTTCCCCAGAGCTACCTTACTTAAGCAGATGCAATTCGGATTAATGTATAAAGCGAGCTCATCTTTGTTTTATAGTTGTAAAGTGTATGGTTTAGTGCCGGCGCTCTGTGGGACCAAACGAAATGGAATTCTGTACTCGTATAAAATTGTTACATATTTTTACTACTGTACATATTATTTTTCAATGCATAATTTTCGTTTATGTTACGAATGTTATTATATGGATGGAAAAGATACTTTTTATATTAAGGCTTTGATAACCTATAAAAGCATAGATACAAATATGTAGGTAATTACATAATATTTCAATTATTGTTTCTGAATTAATTTTGTTTTAGAGAATGATTTGTTGAATTTTCTTGAAAGATTAGGTAATTCCGAAATGTTTTATAGTGTTTTTCCTATAATTTTCGGTTTCTAGGGATAGTTATGACCAGTTTCACATTTATCACTATGGGGACCATCTGCTTATCTTACTAGCAACAACACTTACCTGCTTCTTTCATTACAATTACTGAACGGTTTTTAGATTATTTTTGGAACACAGAGAGTTTTTAACCAGGATTAACCTTATATAATTTAAAATCCTTCAGGAACACGGGTGAAACGGCAGGGAACCACTAGTAAACTTATAATTCTCTTCATCCGGAACCGAAATTGACCTCTCCCATATAAATAAGTATAGATAAAATAATAGCCTTTAATTTGGGGGTCCCTTCGACCCGAGGCGGCCGGGGTCCAATTGGGGTCCCTCAGGTAGAACTGAACTGGTTAGTTCTATCCACATGGAAGGAATTTCTTTTATGATTACTAAGTTTTTATTTCGATTATTTTATGTATTAGTAAGGTGCTGCCCGCGGTTTTGTGTTCCCGAGGGAAGTAGCGAGGTTTTAAAAGACTGCATAGTGATGCAGTCGTGACAAAATAGTGTGTTTTTATCTGTGTAAGATTATTTTAAAGTATCTACCTAGTTAGTATCAGAATTTATCTTTTACATATAAACATACTCTTCGGTTACAAACTCTCTTCATGTACACTGACTCAGAATATATAAGACTAGCTGCCTCCGCGCAGTTTTATCCGCGTAGTTCCCATTCCCGTAGGAATATGAGGATGAAATATAGCCTATGACAATCACAAAGTCCGATTCAAGAATTCAGATGGTTCTAGTAGTTTCGGAGCATATTCAAAACAAACAATCTAAAAATCTCTATATTATATCTTTTCATAATATTATTAGTATCTAATGTTTTGAAAATTTCTACTATACCGTCTATACGTCTCATTGTTTCGAACTATAACTCAAAAAAATCTATCAAAAGGCAAAGCCTTATTACACAATTTCTAATATTAAAACTAAATTAAATTCCAAATCAAAAATCCCGCGGTGTTATTACGTGAGCGCTAATTCGGCTCACGTCGCGTCGCGTATATCACGCGCCGGACAGCCGTGGATAATGTGATCGATGGAGGCTGGTTCGACTCGCGCTCGACCAGCCTGCGAGGAAGCGAGCCTGTTGCGATACTGTTCCTGGAAAGTGATGTATGTTGTAGACCTGAAGAGATTTTAGGATTTAGAATGTGATGGATGTGTGTCTGGTTTGAGGGGTTTATCTGCGGGTTTTGATGCCTACATATCGTTGGAATACTTGAAAGTGTTCATTTCTTATCTACACAAACTTCATGTAATGAATAAACTCAAAAACTCCTGTGCTTATTTAAAAAAAGATTTCACCATTGAAAAGCTACATTATCAGGGAGTAATATATGCTATGTTTTATCCCCGTATTTCTACGGGAACGGAGACTATGCGGGTGGAACCGCGCGTAGGAGGAATGTATAAAATAATTTAAGTTGCATTATTTATAGGTTTTTAATAAAAACTATCAAAAAATTCATGTTTAAGTAGGTATATGGGAAATATTCTATAGATTATTGATATTTTTTTATTGGTTTATCACAAGTCAACAAGTTAGTCTTTAAACCACGGAAAGCAAACTTAATACTGAAAATACATAAATACATGTTCATTATAATAATAATAATAATAATAAAATGTTTTATTTGCAAGAACATGGTGAAAATGGTAACAAATAAAATTTAAAGGCCTCACATTCTGCCAATAACTGGCATGCAAAAAATTTGTTGAGCGCTAACTCAGTGATAGGTACTATGATTTTATTCAATACAATATTATTCGAATTAAGTTCGTCAGAAAATTACATAATACATTTAGATAATAATCAAGTCACTTAGATCGTTTAAGTTACATACAAATATAAAAATGTCAACAATTCATTAGTTTCAATCAAAATTACAACGCTACAGTCACATTCGATTATCATGAAATACAATATATATTCTATTATTATTATTTAAATTTATACCAATATAAATATTACATTTTAATTACAATTTGTTTTGAAATACATCATGAACAGAATAATAACATTTGTCCAGAAGCCAGTTCTGCAGTTTAGTTTTAAAAAAATTTTATGGGTAATTCTGTAATGTTTTTTGGTAATGCGTTAAATACCTTGACACACATACAATAGCTGTTTTTAGAAAACAGGGTAGTTTTTGGTAGTAAGGGCAAGATAAGCTTGTTTGGATCCCTTCGTGCTCTATTAAATATGTCACTGGCTTTATTAAAAAGTTCAAGATTACCTCTAACAAATATTCCAACTTCCAAAATATAAAGGCAAGGTAAGGGCAAAATTTTCAATTTTTTAAACAAGGGCTTACACGACTCATAATATGGTATTCCGCAGATGGCCCTTACACATTTTTTTTTGGCAAAGAAACACTCTATTGACATGGGTTGAGTTACCCCACAGCAGAAGTCCATATCGTAGTGTTGATGCTACGTAACCATGATATGCTGTAAGAGTGGTTTCTAGATTTGCGGTTTTGCGTAGCGTGCTTAAAACATACACGAATCTATTGATTTTTTTACACGTTACATCTATTTGAGCTTTCCAATCACAATGTTCATCGAGGGTTAATCCTAGGAAAGTAATTTGCTGAGCTTCGTCTATTTTAATATTATTGTAATTAATGTCAAGTGCTTGGGAGGAACTGCCTTTATTGCGGAATTGCATGAATTTGGTTTTAGTCAAGTTAACAGATAGGTTGTTTGAAGACAGCCAGTTTACAACTAATTTTATTGTCTTGTTTATATCCGCTTCATAATTATTAATGTCATCACAGTTTACTACTATCGATATATCATCTGCAAATAATGTGCATGGATGTGGGGTTATGTCCGGTAGATCATTTATGTAGAGAAGGAATAATAGAGGTCCTAAAACACTCCCCTGCGGTACTCCGAACCCATTCACCCTTGATGTTGACCTATACCTTATCAATGTCTTATCACTACCGATATTAGATATTTCTACAGTTTGTCTCCTGTCCCGTAGGTAAGAATGAACCCATTCAAGAGCCGGTCCTCTGATGCCATAGCTATTCAATTTGCGTAAAAGTATATCATGCGAAACGAAGTCAAAAGCTTTTGTCATGTCAAAGAAAATAACAGTTGCACGTTTTCGTGTATCCATATTTTTAGTTATGGTAGTGATTAAATTAAAAGCTGCTAGAGTGGTGGATTTATATTTTTGGAACCCATATTGTTCTTGTTTAATTATTTTAAATTTGGAGAGGAATTGCAAAAGACGGGTATAAAATGCCTTTTCAAAAACTTTTGAGAGGATAGGTATTAACGTTATAGGTCGGTAATTATTCATATCATATTTGTCACCTTTTTTGAAAATTGGTTTTACTATTGATGATTTTAATGATGACGGAAAGCAACCATTTTCCAAAGATAAGTTGATCAAATGTGTAAGAACTGGAGTAATCTCTTCTTTACACGATTTTAGGATTTTAGTAGCAATCTCGTCATAGCCTTCTGATTTCGTGTCATTGAGAGTTTTTATTATATTGTATATTTCTAAATGTCCAAATGGTGCTAAATATATACTACTGTTTTGATTGTGTTTATTGGTGTTAAGATTCAAGTTTAAATTTAATTTGTTAGTAGCATTGATTAGGAAGTTATTAAATTCATTAGCAATTATCTTAGGGTCTGTCAATATTTTATCATCTATTTTAATTCCATCAACGTAATTAAATTGCATGGTGTTATTATTATTATGTCTGTTAATTAGCTTCCAGGAAGCTCGGCACTTATTTTTTGATTTTTTAATACATTTATTATTATAGTTTGCTTGCGCTGTGTAAATGCATTTCCGCAAAACTTTTGAATAATTTAGAAAATTTATTTTACTCTTGACATTTTTAGATTTATAAAATTGAAAACGTAGGTGTCTCTTAGTATTACAGCTTTGTTTAATGCCTTTCGTTATCCAATTTGATCGTTGCTTGGAGAGAGTGATTTTGTACCTACATTTAGGAAAACACAGTTTATAGAGAAGACAAAATGTTTCATAGAAGTCATTAAATGATTTATCTAGGTTATTGTTTTTATATGTCTCTGAAAACGAAATTTCACTGATGTGTTTTTTGAATTTAATTATATTTTCCTCACTGTAGTCTCTCTTTTTTACGTAAATTACATCTCGGTTAATGTTTTTTATTTTTGTTGCGAACTTTAGTGTTTGTGCCGTATTATGATCGGAGAGTCCAAGGTGCAGTATGTTACCAACGGCATCCTTTACGTTGCTCAATATGTGATCAATACATGTTTGCATACGAGTGGGTTCGTTAATATGGAGAGTAAGATTGTAGTGACTTGCCGTGTCTATCAATTCTTGAGTGTATTTGTTAAGTTTAAATGTATTAATGTTAAGATCGCCTGCTACTATGACTTTTCTTTTTGATTTTAAACAAATCTTTGTAAGGACGATGTTTAATCTTTGAAAAAATAAATCTATATCTGAATTAGGCATTTAAAATCATCTTTGAGTGAAAGCCGCTCAAACATCTTCAAATAGTAACTTCCAGAATAAGTCCACTCGTACAGTAAATTCCAAAAGATAATTTGTATAATATTTAAAGCCAGAACTATTGTAGTCAAAAATATTCAATTGTGCTCACGGTTGTCGCTCAGTTTTCATTATTTGTGTGATTTATTATTTCTGTAACTATTAAATGTACATTAACTACGCAGTAACTACTCATGTGGGACTTTCGGTCATTTTATTTGACATTAAATACCTTTTGTGAGCTAGGGCCTAAGAGCTTTGTATTCAAGGTCGGTATTCCATCTCCTCGGTGGAGACGTATATGAGCTGATGATGATGATTCCACCTCCTACTATACTTCTGAAGAGATTTAAATAAAATTTGGTACACAAAAAGTCTAGAGCCTGAGAAAGGATATAGGCTACTTTTTATCCCGGGAAAATGGAAGATCTCCCGGGTACGCGGGTGAAACCGCGGGGAGCCACAAGTAATAAATTAATAAACAAATAGGTACATATATTTGTCAAAATGTAAAATGACTGTAAAATTGTATTACCTAATAAGTTTTAAAGTCGTAAAACCTTAACCTAGATAGATACCTTTGGCAAACTTTTAGGTATTTTTTCTATGTAGATATTTAATGACATTTGATCGAATTCTATCTAACCTAAGTATGTGACTCAATTTTTTCTCATAAAAACTGGACAAAATAATTATACTGAAATTCGGCGCAGTTTTTGTGCATATGTCGTGCAGCGTCGTGCGCTGTGCGCGTCGCCCGGGGCGTATAATTGCGCTTTTTAGATCACACGCAAACCCAAAGGTTAATGTATTACATATAATACATAAGTAATATGTGTTTGGGTTGTCATTATAACAGTTATTTAGTTATCTAGTTTAATAATTCTTTGTAATTTTCTTGACATTTTAATCCAAATATATTTAAAAGAAATGAAAACAAAACATATTACTAATTTTATTATAAACATGACTAGCTGCCTCCGCGCGGTTGCCCCCACTTAGTTCCTGTTCCTGTAGGAATAGGGTAATAAAATATAGCCTATGTTAGTTATAGATATTGTAGCTTTCCTCCAGTAGTTTTTAAGTTTATTCGTTACATACAAAAATACAAAACATTCCTTTTTATATTTTAAGTATAGATAATGTACTTATTAATGAAGAATATAGTATATTATTAAACCTTAGGTATATATTAAACCTTCTTTCTTAAATACGCTGGAAACCACGGGACATCTACCTACACCAGCCAAACCTTTAATTTATTGTTAGATAAATAGGTAGGTATATATATTTAAGTGATTTTGACATTGCATCTCCGTATATTAATCACGATCGAACCCCCCAAAAGATTTTAATGAATTATACACAAATAGAATATTCTGGATTGCTGCTAAGCATACTTAAATCCTGGGATAGCATCAGTTCCCTCAGTAACGGAGCCGAACAGCGAAACAAGTTTCACTATAAAAATATACTTAAAACTGCGTAGCAACGTCATTTAGCACTAAATAAAGGCGTAAACCTTATCTGCTCAGGTAGCAGAGCCGGGGGCTTCTAATTAGCCGGTTTGGGTTCGATTCCCGTGCAGAACGATGGTATCGCGGTTGCGTGCGCGCACCGATTACTGGCAAGCTGCGCCCGCGCACTCCGCGACGGGATCTTATATTTATTTAATGAATACACTATTTGAAGCGTGGAATTAAGTTGGCAGTATGACTTCATAATAATGGTGAATATACTCACTATTTTCTCATGGTTTTTGTATCTGTTTTGACCTTAATTTATAAGGACTTAAATAGGCTTTGATAAAATATTTTGAGTAAAAATTCAACACTTTGGAGCAAATGTTATCGTCCTGAGTGGGAACTGCCTCGGAAAACGAAGCCAACCGACGATTTTCCTTATATATTACACTAGCGACTCGCCCTGACTTTCCACGGTTAGCAGAGCATCATTGACATATTTTAAACAAACTAACACAAGCAATATTTAACTTTATGTACAATTTTTTAAAACCGCATCATATTCCGCTGCGTAGTTTAAGAGATGTATGCGTACAGACGGCAGGAAGTGTATTTATTTTATACTATGTAAAGATTAACTTATTTTAGTGTTTTGATTATAAAGTGATGGTTTGTTGATGTTATTAGCAACTAGTTTTTTAAATAAATATTTTCAATATCTAAAAAGTGTTTCTAGTTTGTAAATTTTCTACTAATAAAACTCTTGTCTAACTGTAAATATATTATCAACTAAATTACTTTGAACCTTGAGGCGGTAATACTATCTTACCAACATTTGTATCGAGCTCAAGCGAGCTAATAAGGCCAATCGATATTCTGTACATTAGTATTAAAAATTTAAAAGCTTAGACGCCTTCACATGAACCGTTTTAAACTATAGTTACTTGTTTTAACTACTTCTAGCTTTCGCCATGCGGCTTCTCCCGCGTTCCTTCAACTTTTTTGATATCCCCTCTCTAATCCTTTTGCAAGCACTAGTATATCTATGTACCAAATAAAAAATATCAAAATGATTTTTAATTCAAAGCAAAATTATATTTCCTAAGTTGCCCCGAGTTCCCGAGTACATCCATATAAACTTTGGATTTACAATATTAGTAGGTAGGACTTATAAATTCAAATCAAAGTAAAAAAAAGCTACAGCTAGCAATCGCAAATTGATTTTCATCTCGAAAACACAATCTAACGAGCAATTATAATAAACTAGCGAACCTGGCAGACTTCGTTCTGGCCACCAGCGCCACCTACCGGGTCTTAATTGATGTATTATACATAAAAACCTTCCCCATAAAATACTCCGTAATATGGTGAAAACCGCATGGAAATCTGTACGGTAGTTTTTGTGTTTATCGCGTTCAGACAGACAGACAGAGCCGGTGGGTGACCCGCGCAATTTCGTTAGCGTCACTTGCCCGTTTTTGCAAAAGTTTTGATTGATGCTCCGCTCCTATTCGTCATAGCGTAATGATTTATACATAAAAACCTTTCTCTTGAATCACTTTATCTATTAAAAAACCGCGTCAAAATCCGTTGCGTAGTTTTAAAGATCTAAGCATACATAGGGACAGACAGACGGCGGATAGCGACTTTGTTTTATACTATGTAGTGATATAGAAGTGAGAAGATAAGCAAATAGCAATTACAATAAATAACCAATATATTTGTCACAGTTTGAATAACGATGGAGAAATTGATATTCCCCTGCGCAAGCGCATAATTTCTGCATTTGCATGAAGAAATGAAATGAATGGACGTATTTGTAATATACTTGTTATGTATGTAACATCCGGTCATATATAACTAACAGTCTAATAACAGTCTATATAAAGTATGTGAGACAGATTCTGAAATTGAAACTTTAATTGATTAATTTATTTATAGATTTTATTTTCGAATTGCACTTACTTTCCTTCTTTTTATGCCACAAAGGTGGCCAATAGCCATACAGTCCGCCTGATGGGAAGCGGTTACCGTAGCCTATGGACGCTTGCAACACTAGGGGCGTTACTCCTTCTAGGCCTAGTCAGTTTCAATAAATTAACTTTTGCTTTAAACAATAGCATACTTTTAATCCCGGTTGAAATTCAAAACTGGTATAACAGATCTCGTATAGAAATGGATTTCCATCTATTTCTAGCATATATGATACTTTTTATCCTGGGAAACTAGAAGCTCTTAGGCAACGCGGGTGCAAGCCAAATCGTATAATGTCAAAAATTATGAGAACATTTCTAAATGATTTGAAACAGGCAGCGGAAATATTATTTAATTCCATCTCCAAACTAGCTCGAACAAACGTAACTGTACATAGATCACATTGAATACTAAATTAAAAACTATTTTTAATGATTCATTACTTTTACGTTTTAACTTCTGACATTTAACTGTGGCATGACCACAGATCTATAATCTATCTAGATAACTTAATTACCTCAATGTGTATGAAGACCAACCCTGTCACTTTTTTGGACGTCCGAAGGCAACGGTCGATCGCGGGCTAAGCCCTCATTCGAACGAGAGTTTTTTTAACGGAAGTTAAAAAAGCGTTGAAATACAACAAATGCATTTCCAAGTAAATATTCACACGACGGCGTTTTTGAAACGCGACGCATTTTTATCGAGCGGTGTTGTATTTTCAACTTTGGGCGTTGGAAATAGACCATATTATGGTACTTGGTTTGCATTTGTTGTATTTGAACGCTTTTTAACGTCCGGTAAAAAAACTCGTGCGAATGAGGCCTGAATGACGGCGTGGAAAGACCTTTTTGCAGCTTTTTGACACGCGAAGTACACTCGCGACTTCTAGATACAATATTGGTCTGTGATCATGTGACTCTTCAATATTATATTGCACAATAATAAGAATGATTACTCATGAAGCAACATTGGATCAGTGAGATCTAAAACGGTGCCGTATTTGGGTACAAGTTTTATCATCACAGTTATTATACGAGTAACGCCAATTAAAGTCATGATTTGTATGCCTTCTGATATTGACCTTTGATTGTGGAGATGAAACTTAGAATTTTAAGTTCTCTCACAAAGGTCAGGGATTTAAATCTTTTTATGAGGCTCGCCCTGTTGGATTAATTTTTGTCTTCAACTATATTAGACTAGACACCTTTCTAGTTATCCTACTAAAGTATGAGAATGTATGGTTGTATGTTTGTTACTCTTTCAAGCTGGAATGGCTGAAAGGATAGCGATAAAATTTGGCACAGAGTTACAATAAAGGTATTCTGGAACAACACAAAGGCTTCTTTTTATCCAGGGAAAATTTAAGATTCCCCGGCACCGCGGGTGAAACCCCGGGAACACACTGGTACTGGTATGAAAGTATAATGAAAACCGCTTAGACTCATAGAACAGAAGCAGAGATAATAAAGATATACCTACATCAATATCATATGTATACCTACTAACTAATCAAATTGCAATTCTTCTATCACTTATGTTCAAAACCACAAATGTTACTATACGCAAAAATTCCGCAATATCAACTAAAAGCAGCAGCTCCTAAAATACCTTTTGCAGTTCTATCGTAACATAAACACAGATTAATAAACGATAGAATTGCAAATCTTCAGCCGGTGGTGGTGGCGTGCTATGTGAGTTTATACAGCGCATGTGTGAGCCAGCTTTAGATTCAAAGCTGGAAAAACGATCTGTGATATACGTTTATAGAGCCTGCTGTTAGATCGTGGTCCAAGTGCAAAGGGTAGAGCTTTTTTTTTTTGCTTTATAGGTGCTTTATAGCTTTTAGGTAAGGACAGTTTATGGCAGTATCTGCTGAACATCAGGTAAATTGTAGTTGTTGGAATAGATATTAGTATGTAAAGAATGGTTAAATCAAATCTAAGAATTGTTATTTTCTCCCCGTAAATCCATCTTCATATCTTCTATAAATATTTGTTGTCAAATATATTTATGAAGGGAAGCTTACATACAGCAGTGGACTAATTTAGGCTTACAACGACGACGATATTTATGAATTTATGTAAACAGATAAACTTCATTAAGACTTGTTATCATATTCAATTTCCTAAACAAGCAAACCTGTCAAGTTCTATTTCTAATCACTTTTATAGACCAATTGAAATTGCATTAAATGCAATAAAATCTGTAAGTACATCATAAAAATTATTGTAACTCCTTCTCTTAACATTTATGGCTTGGACGAAAGAGAAATCATGTCATTCTTCACTTGAGCACAAGCAATCAAGGCGTCAAGTCACTTATTACTTAGTTCTAAAGTAGAATCAGTCTTAGCACCTTCAAGTCACATAGTGTACCTTTACTTTGAGCCATCAGCCCATAAATTCCACATCACAGAAATTTACACAAACAAGTTTTTATTCTACATCAGACCTATCTACTGGGAACTCCCGAGCGATTTCTACTACATCTGTTTTTACATCCATTACTGCATTTCTATCTTCGTTTGCTACATCAGCTACATTTTCCACAGGCAATGTATGATGTCCAGTGGTAGATTCTAGTATTTTTCATTGCTTAGTAGAGATGCATTTAGTTATTTATTGCAAGCGAGTACTATCTCGAAGTGTGGTATGCATAACTACTTAATGGGTTCTGATGTAGTTTTTTAATTGCGATTTTTATCTTACAAAGGTAAATGGTTATGAAAGGTTTAAAATACAATTATATGTCTTGTTTTTTCATCTCGTATTTAATATTCTAGGGATATCATGTGACCAATATATTGTCATCAGTTGTAATTAGTTTACGTACATTCTTGAAATATACTAGATCTTGAGTAACTGGTTCTTTGACTTGTAAAATATGTGTTATTAATAAAATTGTATCTATTGTTTCAGGTATGTAAACCTCCACAACTTTTGACGGAAGATTTTGCCTCACATCAGCAAGTTTGTATACATTTTTTCTTTAACAAAAGGCCAAGAATATATTTTAGCCTGTGCTTCTCTATTCTAGAGAGCACTGACCCGTGTAACAATGTTAATAGATTCAAAACATCTGAATGTCGGTGATTAGGTGTAATTTGGGCAGTACAGCGCCGTACGCGAGCGGGGCGCTCACTCAAATTGCGTCCGATTACAATTGTTTGGGATAAGTGCTTGAGTTTTACGTGTTTTTTGGGATCTTTCAACGTTTACTATTAAGGTTGTATCATATTGAAGAAGTTTAAGGCGGTTTTTACCATATATAAAATTCTCGTGTCGCGGTGTTTGTGATTAATTTCCTCCGATACGGCTTTACCGATTCTCATGAAATTTTGTGTGCATATTGGGTAGGTCTGAGAATCGGGCAACATCTATTTTTCATACCGCTGTGATCACGGGAACGGGAACTACGCGGATGAAACTGCGGGGCGGCAGCTAGTATAGATATATTTTTCTTAATTATTACTGTTATTGAGAGAATAATTCTTGAGATAAGTAATAGTGTATTTCGGAATTCACTTTTGAAATCGAATAAAAAAAAGTTATATTCTCGAATGATATGTACTGGCAACAATTCTAAGATGAATTAACGAGACTAATTTTATTTTTACTATATTAAAATACCTAATAACGTTACTGTTATCATTTAGCTCTACCATCAAAATGTATAATCCCTTTAGCCACATCACTTAAAGTCACATAATTATCTTGTTTAAGCTTTTTGTTGTCTCTAAGGCAAATGACTGGCGCCTCTACTTCACCCAAAAAACGTCAGGACCTAACGCAGCCGACAAGACCACTGTCTGTAGAGCACTTAACAAATTGATCTGTACCGATCGAACATTAAGATAATGTACATATTTTTTCATTCAATTCTTTTGTTGAAGCCAAATTGAAAGTGAATTATATGTTTTTTTTTCTTATTATTATTGTGCACCCACCGGTGTTGCCACAAAATCGTCTCACGTTCTACATGATTTGGTTTAATTTCGGTTTGTTCTAGATGATTTATTGCCATGTAATTTCGTGTTTTGTGTGTGAGAGAATCTATTCGTTTTGATTCTAATAGCAAAATGATATATTATTTACTTCTTAATTTCATACTTCAACTGCCATTGTTCTAAATTGTGCAACCATTTTTATTATTTACTAACTTCTGCCCCGCGGTTTCACCCACGTTCCTGGGGGATCTTCAAATTTCTCGGAATACAACGTAACCTATGTGTTAATCTAAGTTATAAACTATCTGTGTTCCAAATTTCATTAAAATCCATTCGGTAGTTTTTGCGTGAAAGTGTTACAAACTTCCATACATTCAAACTCGCAAAGTTTCGCATTTATAAAATTATTAGGATAGGTATACATTAACCAGAAACCCTAAGTCACAAGCTCCTCAACATTTTCATGGTAGAAGTAAGAACCACAGACGTGCTCAAACACATTTCCCCACAGCTTTATAAGACATTGTTCCCATAGACAATGGTTCATGATTTACGGGAGCCATCGTGTTTGCGGCGGCGGGTAACGGTGCTGACCGCGGTACTGATGATGTGATTCCATATGACGGGGATTTTACTGGCTCTAAGGAATCTTTGAAGAAAAACAGATATTCGAGAGGATATAAATAATATGAATAAGAATTATTGACATGAAACGGAAGAGGAGAATTACTGTAGCTATGATAGATTTTTAGGAAAGCAAACACTATATACATTACACAGGTAACTAATTAGAAGCTGAATAATATTATGGATGAGTAAATCAATGTGGACTACGAAGAAGTATTAAAAATTTGAGCAGTGAGCCAACTGAATTGTAAAAGTGTTAAAAAGTCTTAGATAAATAATTTATGGTTACCAAGATCCATAAAAGTGATGTTTAAAGTAATTTCAAAATGCACATAGAAGAACCGTTTAAATGTTTTGTTGCTTTTGGTTATTCAAATAAATCATCAGCTACATTCCCTCGGTTTGTTAAAAGAAATTTTCGATCAGATAACACGACTGTTATAGATATTAATTGAACTCTAAAAGGTTTCATAACTCAACAAAGCGATGTACCAAATAGAGCGCAGTTTGTCATAATTCCAACTGGTTTCATCACCTGTTATTTAAAATAACTACTCCGCCTTTTCTGAGTCAGTTTTTGGATGATACCCTCAGGGCGGGAAGCAATTAGTTGTATATCTTACTTGAGCTATTAAAAATCTTATGCCATCGTTATAAGACTCAATTTCTTTTGTGTCAATTGTATGTTCAAATTCGGCTTTTGATCTTAAACATTTTTGTTATAGTTTAGTCTATTTTGATTTAATCAGTTTGGTATTAAGGCTTGCTTTGTGGTTATCGTACTTTTGTGTTTATACAGAATGTTGTGTAACGTTTAATTTATGTGAAAATAAATGAGCTGAGTGGAAGTTTGATCTGGTAAAGTTATCCTTAAGTATGCTAGAAATATTTTGTCAAATTTGGGTTCAAAAGTGATGTGATATTGAACCCACTGTTCAAAACATAGGTATTTTACCAGCTGCCTTCGCGTGGTTTCGCCCGCGTAGTTCCCGTTCCCGTAGGAATACAGGGATAAAGTATAGCCTATAATACTTACAAACGCAGATTTCTACTGGTGAAATATTTACTCAGATCGGTGTAGTATTTCGGCCTAACAATAACAAAGATAGGTTATTTTTATCGAATTTAGATATTTATATAGGCAACACAACGTTTTTTAAACTATAATGATAAAACCAAGTTGATGAAAGTACTACTTGCTTAGAAGTCAGTCATCCAGGACAAGATTTAATGTGGCCACATTATGAGATGGAAAGAGATATAAGATATAAATAAGGTAAAGAGCGAGTGAAACAACAAGCAAATACAAGTATTGATAAACAGGTAAATAAATCTGATGCTATTAAAGTGCCTCGATAAGGTTGTGACAGATATTTATGTAAAATTTATCGCAACTATTAGCGCAGTGCTATATCTAAGAAATAATTCAAAGTATATGTGAGTTATGTAGTAGATGTTGATGAGAAATTACCTTTACACAACTGTCAATTAGGTACTAAGAATATGCTGTGATTTTGAAATACTTAATCGCATTCTAGGTTCAAAGTAAAGACTATTGAGAGGCTGATGTACCAAGAGTCTAAAAATACATTAGTAAGTAAGCAGAATAGTAATATAAATATATTTAGTAGTGGTTTAATGACACAAAACCAAAAACATCTACAAGTATAGCAAAAGCATACATTCAGGTAAGGATCCAGTAAAAGCCGATGATCATAATCCCTAAAAATATTATAACTGCAAATCCGCGAAACTCTGTCTATCTATCTGTTACGCATTCACGCCTAATCCACTGAACCGATTTTGATATGGACTACTACAAATAGCTATAGACAGACAGAGAGCTTGGCAAAAGCCATTTATCCCGGGAACGATAAAGGTACCAAAGGAATGCGGGTGAAACAGCGGGTCGGTAGCTAGTACCTAATTACAGCCGTTATTTCTTCAAGGCTTTACAGAATTTTTCGTAATGTTAAATTTTAAACATAATGAAAATATAATCCATGTTATTGCAACGGTAAATTACATCATGGTAACTCAATTACTATCATAATGTGTTACATTTAAAGTTCATAATAAAATACAAAAATATAGGCAGTTATGACATTATAACTTGCCACCAAATACAATAGACGATAAAGGAAATTAGGTCGTAAATCAAAGGGATAGAGATAAAAGTTGTTTGGCGATGTATCTTTTGAAGAATGGCAGCGCGTGCGCACGCGATCAGCGGTACTAATGGAAACTCGATCACGTTTCATATTAACTCACAGTAATAAATATTTATTCTCTCATTAAAACATGAGTTATTGCCTTGTGGAACAGTAGGCGAGATATATTATACGGTCGCTTCTAATGCAATACATATTTCTAACATTTGATTCATAGTACTAATTTGCTGCCAGCAAATGAAACAAGTATTCCTAACTAGAGTTGGTCTCTTTGTTGCAATTTAAAGATCAAAATTTTCAAAACCTACCATGTGTAGCTGCACTTGTAAGCAAAATACTTCTTACCTTCGTATTTTTACTTTTTGACCTCCTCATCTCTAAACTCAAATACCATTGTTAGCAAATGCAAAGCCTAGAAAACGAAAAAGGAACCTAAATTCATTTCTTTAAGTGCAGCATAGAGTTATTTGAAGCTGTGTCCTACGTTTTTAGTTTTAATGCGAGTTTGTTCCGAGTTCCCATGGTACCAACAGGTAGAATCATCTGCCGGTGTAGTTATTACGATGATTGCGAGGTAGCAAATGATACCAGCTCGGGCCCAACTGCGGTCGCCATCAAATTATTTGTACCTTGAATTCTTCCTGCAGGCGTTCCTTTTAGCTCCTCTGATTCATGTTTCAACTTGGGAGCTTTGAGCTTCTGATTGTGTTCACATAAGAGCTTTAGTTTTGGAATGTTGGTAGATTGTTTTTGATTCATTTCTTTATCTGCTGGCTGTTATATGTAGTATATGGTCTGTTAAGTCTCTATCTTTTCATTGCTTTCAACATTATTAGCTCCCGTTGCCTCTTTTTCGTTGCTACAAGGATCTATTCCAGCGGATTTACCTTCTATACTCTATATTTCTATTTGCATATCATTTTTGATTGGCGTTTTTTTTTTATAATTTCGATACTGAACCAATTAAAATTGAATTTGATATATATCACGATCTCTTAACGAGCATTTAGATAAATAAATATCCAAATTAATTGGAACCACTCGGTTCACGTCTAAAATCAATTAATTGTATATGTATCTAGTGCCCATTAGGAACATTCTGTGAATACTTATTAGATTCTAACGATGCCAATTTGTGAATTTGCATACAAACGCACAAATATTATAAGGTGTACATGTTTTCCGCTGGGGTTGGCAGAAACCGCAGATTTCCTGTCGGCACACTTTCACTTCCTCTACATTACACTAGTTATGCACTTCTAATTTCATTATGTTTTAATGACTATGCTGTATCTTCTATTCTATCAGCCCTAACGAGATGAAAGGTGCGTCTTAACTTTCCTTTACAATGTCTCTATGTATTTATATTTTTAGACAACATACGATTATTTTTTGAAACTGTACTTACCTCAAAAAATATTTATCTTAGTTCTATCTATATTAGTTCAGTTTGGTCCTATTTATTAGGACATCAATCAAATTAATTTATATTTTGTTTCAATATCATCGATTCCATTTAAATCAGCTGCTTTAATCCTCAGTTAAGAGTCATTAGAAAATGATTAAAATAAACTAATTTAAATAATGAAATACACACGACCTTTAACGAAAACCGAATATGGAGTTGCGTGGGCTGACAAATTTACCCAAGTAGCTACAGCAAAGTACCAAAGATATAGAGTCCGCTAATTACTATGTTCCTTCATAAACTATACTCTATGAATCTGGCATCGATCAACATCAACTTTCTACTTCTAATTAAAATAGAAAATGGCGTCTACTATCTAATTTATGACTTTTATGACATTTAGTATCGATAGCTTGACATACATGTGACGTGCAACCCGTTTCAATTAATGCAATAAATAAAATTTGAATAGCTTGTTAAAGGGATGGTTCGGTAGCTCTGTCTCTTTTTTTTCTTTACTAAGTGTATCTTTTGTTTCACGGTCGGAGGCGACCGGCTCTCCGCGGTTGGCTACCGCCGTGTCACTCAGTTGCGCACGCGCAGCCGCGGGAAACGTCCGCGTTTTCGAATTGTATATGTTTTTCGCGCGGTTTCTGTTCTAGTGGCCATTATTGGATGCATTTTTGACCGTGAAGGCTTTGGATGATGTGATTTTTTATAAGGGTGGGTGCATACAGCCGGATTCACGGTTGCACGACTGTTGTGCACCAGTGCGGACAGTGTCTTGTGTAGAAAGTGAATCTATCACAAAGGATTACAGTGTTATTGTTGGAACCACGTGAGAGGCTAATTGGTAAATCTTTATATGATATTGATTGTGTTTGGACGAAAATATTGATTCAAATGAGATTGCAATTACAAAAACCAATTATTATTAATTTATTTATAAACCATTCTTAACTTAAACGTTGTTTATCTTGAATGAGAATTTTGTTCTTATAAAAATATCATGGACAAACCTCGACATCGTTTTCAAGGCTTCCTTATTAGCAAAAATATCAGCATACTAGCTGCCTCCGCGCGGTTTTACCCGCGTAGTTCCCGTTCCCGTGGGAATACAGGAATAAAATATAGCCTATGTTACTCAGTGATAATGTAGCTTTCTAATGAAAAAAGAATTATTAAAATCGGTCCAGTTCTTTTTGAGTTTACGTTACATACAAAAATACAAATCTTTCCTCTTTATAATATTATTAGTTTTGACCTTTACAACCAGCTAAAGTCTACAATTACAACTCCATATAATATTAGTGGCTCTATAAATGCTAATGATTCAATTGTCAATAGGCCATTTATGAATGCCATTACAAGTTAGGTTTATTTGATGTTATCTAAAGCATTATTATGTTTTCCATTAACTGAGTTACCGTTTAAAGGTTGCTTACGTTATTATAGCAGTTTTTATACTATGTTTTTACGGTTCCACTCAGCTTGTTTAAACAAGGTGTTTGCGAATAAATTATGTTTTTTTTATACCACCGATAGGATCGCCATTTGACCGGTGTATAAACACTTTATGTATTTTTTATTTATTTTAAAAATTATGTCGACGTGAATTGGCTATTGACTTAATTAACTGATTCTGATGATTCTTATTTGGGTTTCGTATTGACACAACATTTATTGATGACCCTGACATCAATATAGCTAGTAGTACTCTTGCCAAAGATAGCTTAAGCTACATTAATAACAGTAAAAAAATCATTGGATAGTTAGATAGATTCTAAAACAGTGGCTTAAGCTTCAGTGAAAGATAGAAAAATAATGCTCGATAATAGTGAAACGTGTGTATTATTTGCTGACGATATTTCTCTTTTGACATCTTGTAATAATAATATGAATTTAAATCAAAATCTAAACAACATATTTACTTTAATTAATAATTGGATGACTGATCACAACCTTGACATAAACTTTTCAAAAACCAAAATAATGCAATTTAGACCACACCAAAGAACACCCCTTGACATTAATTTTACTTTCAATAATATTCAATTAGAATGTGTCAATAATTTTACGCTATTGGGCCTAGATATAGACTCTAACATAAACTGGAAAAGCCATGTAAAAAAAGTTAAAATCGAAGCTTTCAAGCTTTACATACGCCCTTAAAGAACTCCGAAAGGCTACAGATTATAGAACTGCACTGTCCGCATACTATGCATATGCATATGCATGGCTCCAATACGGCATCCTGCTATGGGGAAATAGTGTCGAAGCGCGTGACGTTTTTATTTCTCAAAAACAGTGTATAAGAATACTCGCGAATATAAGGGAAACTGAGAGTTGCAAACCTCAGTTTTTAAAACAAAACATTCTTACTCTCACCTCCATGTACATAATGGAAACATGCAAATTCATTAGAAAATATCCTAAATTTTTTTCAAGAGTAGTTGATCAACCCAGGCGATTTGCAACTAGACATAAATATAAATTAGTAGCACCCAACTCAAACTTAAAAATACACAGTTCAGGCCCAAACGCCATGTCAGTCAAAATTTACAATAAACTACCAGATACAATAAAATCAGAAGAAAGGGACTCGGTATTCACCAAACGTTTAAAGGACCATCTACTTGCAAAAGGTTATTATAATTTAAATGAATATTTTAATGAATCTTAATTAATATTAATAGATTAGACAATTACATGATAACAATATATAAAATAAATCGGCCCTCCTACATCCTTATTTTATTGAATGTATTTATTATTTTTTATTGATTATAATTATTATTTTTTATGTAATGTATTGCTATCCCCAATCAGGGGTTATATGTGATCTAAATATTTAATTGTAACATCTAATGTACACATATATATATGCAATAAAGTATTGAGTATTGAGTATTGAGTATAGATCAGAATCTCGCTTCTCAGATCTAATGATCATTAAGTAGGTCACGAACGAAAGAAATCCACAGATTGCGATTTATGTTGAGAATGAAATGTCTAAATTGGCTATTATATTATCAAATTGATCACAACAGGGGAAAATGTTTTATTGTTGTGCGGTGACGGTGCTGCGCGGGCGCACGTATTGTGGTGGGTTTCGACGAAAGTCACAATGGTGTGGTGTGGTACCACGAACTTGCGTGCTCAGCACATTCTCTACTTCTTCCTTTCATAATAAATATACGCGAATAAACAGTCATTGCGTAACTGAGGTAATAGATAGAAAAATATGACTTGACACTTAGGCAAGTTTGTACAGTAGTTGGTATGATGTGCTCGTTTACAATATAAACAGATATGATTCATGTTCGAAAATTGTTTTTTCTGTACGTTGGTATAGAAATATATATCTTTAAAATTAAGTGTGTTATAATAGGCATGCATCAGGCTGTTTTTTTCTGTAGGTTTTAAATAATTTATAGAAGTACGAAGTTTAATTCGTTCAAATTAAGTTTAATTTGAAGGATGTAATTTTTTGTATATCAGCTATCTGACCGTAACACATTTTCTACCTATATGAAACCTTTTCGAGCAAACGTAAAGAATTTCCGATAATTTAATACAAAAAATTGTTATGTACCTGTACTGCAATAATATCTTTGTCGTTGAAAATATTAAATTAAGTTTATTAAAATATTAACGTGACCTATCAAAATCCTTATTGTAACATTTGTAACTGAATCATTTGAAATTGAGTCACGTTTCATACTGGTGCATTGGATAGCTATAATATTACTGATCTTACAATTGTTGTCTCACTTCACATCCATGTGGTAGACAAGGACACAACACTGCACTAGATCACAAATACAGTTAGGATATCTCTATGCTATTACCAATTGATTCGGATCTTCGATTGTTCCGTTGATTCGATTTGGAGACGACCTTTGACTTGCTTCGTAGAGTAACTTAATCATTAGCTTTAGTATTAGTCTTCTGTAAATCCTTTCAAATATCAAGAAATCTATATAAGTCTTCTTGATATTTCTGTTATTAGTTATGTAAATAAATGGCCAAATCATTACTTACCGACGAAAACTAAGATTTTTTAATATTCGTCTCTATTATTGACTAAATGCATGAAAATTTAAGCTTACTTAGGAAGTAAATACTTAATACATACACCTACTTATTTTGGTTCCTCCCGTCTCTATGTCTTTGGCTCTAGATATAATTTAACTAGTGGGTTCTCACAGCTTTATCTGCATTACTAGGGATCTTAAATTTTCCTGCAATAAAAGTGGTCTATGTGTTATTCCATAACATATTACTAATGCCAAATTTCGTCGAAATCCCTTCAGTTGTTCTAGTGAGAAAGAGCAACAAACATCCAAGTATACACCCTCAAAAATATTCACATTGCTAAAGTAGGATAAGAGTAAATTCCCAAAAGAATCTATCAAAATGGACTTAAGAGTAAAAAGTGACAACATTTCTTAACCACATCGAAATAATAATGTTGCAACTACAATAAATACTTCATTACACAATCCTAAAGGAAGATCATGTAAATAAAAAAGCTCTAGACTTATCGAACCGTGATAGGAAGGCGATTTGGATCGTTAGCTATAGTTGGGAAGGGCCAGGGCTGGGTCCCTTCTAAATAGTAGATATGGTCGCCATATAATGTGCTATTTAGATCTTTAAAGATCTGGTTAATGTAGCGTAAAATATTACGATTCTTTGTCTTTCAGTACCTTAAATTAAATATGGGCTAATAAGTCACCGTCAAAATCACCACTCTACTAACTCTCTAAGTATATAATGTTATGATTAGAAATGATTAATATTTAGTTACTAGTTTCACTGTGGTTCCACCCGCGTACCCGGGAGATCTTTCATTTTTCCGGGATAAAATGTAGCCTATGTCCTTTCTCAGGCTACAGACTACCTGTGTATCAAATTTTATTTAAATCAGCTTTAGCGTGAAAGCGAGACCGACAAACAGATAAAGTTACTTTGGCATTTATAATATTAGATAGGATGAATTATTTTCATCTAGTAATGGACGGAAAGCACACGCTCAAGTAAATTTCTTAAATAATCTCATTCCTTGTTATTATTTCTAAGCTTAAAGTTCACTTCACATAAGGTCACTCCCAGAAAGAAACACGTTATTTATCTTCTTTTTAATCATGCCTGATAAATGCCAAATTTATTCTTTCTTTATAATTTTAAAGAATGTAGCTTAACAAAATTGTTCCAATCGAACTCACAACCTGCAGTCTAACAATCAAAGTATCACGTCACCACACCGACAGTGTATTGAAACTATTTCCATGCATTCTACATAAATATGTTCGTACTTATGCACTATGCAGTTTCCATGCCAACACAATAAGAAAATCAAAATTCCTCACGTCACTTCCTCGTATAAAAAACCCCGGAAGCCAGCGAAGACAATGATGTGAATAAAAACCTACATGAAGACAGGCCCTTGTCAACTCAAGATGGTAAAGACGTAAAAGGGAATAAATAGGGACTAGCTAAAGGGCTTAGTGGAATCACAGATGTTAGGCAAACTAGAAATGCTAATATCGCTAAAGAATCTTCAGTGCTAGCATGTCATAATGACATTTGTCTTGAGCGTCGTCGTTGAATTAATTTAGCAGATCCATTAATTAGATATTGGTTACTTAGTCTTCTGAATAGCAGTTTTATGGTAATCTAGAATATCTTATGTTTTTTTTAGATTGTTTGCCTAGATTTATAATATAGATAAAAGTCCATATATACATAAAATGAAGCCAAACCATCGATGGAACATCGATATTTTCGTGTAGCTATACATATTGGCACAGCTCTTGCTTAAGATTGTGTTGCAAATAAAGTTAAGAACCATAGAGTAGTCAAGTAATCTACGACCCTTTTCGATAAAATTAAGACTCCTCTTACTCCTCTTCTCTACATGCTTATTAGATGTGACAGCTCTAGATTTCTTTTTTTATACCACAAAGGTGGCAAACAGGCATACAGTCCGCCTGATGGGTAGCGGTTACCGTAGCCTATGCACGCTTGCTACACTAGGGGCGTTACTCACGCGTTGCTAACCCTGTAAATCTTCATTCCCTTCTTGAAGAACCCCATACTCCATTTTCTGTCGCTTATTATAATATTCCACCAAATTAGCCTAGTAAACAAAATGGACACTTATTCTTATCTCATCCAGTTGCCCTAAGCTTCCTTCAAGATCTCAAGAACCAGTCATCCGTTAACAACAAATTACGATCTCGCAGCAAAATGTGAAAAACATCTCACTCCTGAGCGCGGGGCGAGTGGCTGATCTATGGCGCGCACTGCATTCCGGAGCACTGATTCAATCTGGTCGCGACGCGGCTGATGACAGCCTAATGGTTTAATGGGTTCTATTCCGACGTGGTAGAGCAGTATTGCCTGCTTGAAGGGTGAGGGGGTGAAAACTGGCACAGATTAAATATAAATATCCTGGGACATTTTTCACACACGGCCAATCTGATTCCAAACTAAGCAGAGCTTGTGATGAGAACCAGGTAGCTGATAATCAATTTTTAAATGCAAAAGTACAGGTTATATAACCTTCCACCATAAATAGCCTATCCAACACAAAAATATCTGAGATTAGGGCGTTTATGCAAACCAACTCTTCAGCTTGTATTATAGTACAAGTACAAACACAATTTGAAATTATTAGGTTTGTTAAGTAAGACTATCTCATAATTTTTTTATGAATGTCCCCTTTAACAAACCAATGCATTCACTATATGAATTCTACTTAAATAATATAAAATCCACCATCATAATGTACAATTTCTAAAGTTCCATTCCCTGACCGCACGGCTGACGGGCTTAGGAGATACGAACATAAATCTAACGAAGAATCATGTCCATCTCATCCATCTTTATAAATAGCTTGTCATAGCTACATATATACTATAAGCCATTCAATGGCATTGCAAAATGTCGACGGTGTATTAATTCTGATGAAATTTAACAAGTGATTGAAATCGATTGATTGAAAATGGAAGCTATATGATTGACGTATTAAAATCTGATACTGAAACTAAGCTGAGCTTGTTTTATTGTACTAACTAGGAATAATTGTTTAATGTAATATAGAGGGAATATAAATAAAGACTTATGCACTATATGCATATGAGAATGTATTTAGAATTCTCATTTATACTTTTAATAACTTTCGTTTCACCGTCAAGCTCTGATCTATCGCTGTACCGATTTTTATCCAAGGTGGTTCAATGGCGTAGGTCTGAAATCGTAAAAGACAAGAGTTACTTCCACATTTATTATATTAGAAAGGATATCTTGACATAACTTAAATCAAATTCGTGCTACCATTTTCCCATCACTTATGATCCGAAAACTAAGCTACTAGCAGACCTCCACAAACCCCACAACTCGCGATAACTCATTAAAAAACAATTACTAGTGGAAAAAACATCCTTAATAAGTAGCATACAGGTGGCCGCGGGCAAAACCGCACGCCCTGGCTACCTTGCAACAAAGACAACCGATTTTAATCTCTACTACTTTGTTATAAAGTACATATCTGATCGGGGAGTGTTTCCGATGGTAATGACAGCCCGGGGTTAGGTCCTGTTTAAATTACAACCTTCGACTCCAACCTTGTATAGTCAGCAACGCAATCTAAATCTACAAATTATCCAGTAGATAGCTACTCCAAAGCTGTCTTTTTTATCCCTATAAATGCGCATTTTAATACTATAAATGCGAAAGTTTGTAAGAATGTATCATCGTTACTCTTTCATGCCAGAACGGCGACAGATCGCGATGAAAATTGGGCTCAGAATTAGAATATGTTCTATAATATGATGATGGTAATGATCCTTGAGCACTACATCCAGCCTTCATGCACAGTCTCGTTTGGTAACTGAACAGAGACACTGGTACCCGAATTGTTAGTTAGAATACGTTCTGGAATAATACATAGGCTACTTTTTCCTGGAAAAATTCAAGATCCCCTGAGTACGCGGGTGAAACTGCGGAGAGCCACTGTAATAAACGCAAAAGTAACTTAGTAGTAAGCTTTCACGCCTAACACATTCCACAGATTTAAATAGCATTTGGTACATTGATAGACTAGAGCTTGGGAAAGGATATAGGCTACTTTTTATTCCGAGATCGTGAAGGAAACGAAGGTGAAACCACGGGGCGAAAGCTAGTGGGTTTATAAAGTAATATTATCCTGGGACATTTTCACACACGGCCAATCTGATTCCACACTAAGCAGAGCTTGTGATATGGTAACCAGATAGCTGATATACTACATATACTACTTTTAAATACATACTTATAAAGATATTTACATCCAGACACAGGACAAACAGACTTATTCTTGAAATATTATACTTTGTTGGTTGTTTTGTAACTTCGATATTCAGATAATTATATTGCTGTCTGTACATAATGTGAATTGGAAGTGCAAAACAGTTCTCGGTAGAACACGCGATCATGCTAGCACTAATAATAATGTCAAAAGGATGTCTAATGTCTGTGCCATAGACTTAATAGACTCTGTTTGTATTTTATTTCTGTATAATCTGAAAAAAAAAAACTAAAGAAAACCTTTTATTTTACTGCTGGTTAAAAATGACATTCGTACTTTCTGAATATTGAAAATAAAAGCTGCCGCCGTGCGGTTTGATACGCGTGGTTCCCGTTCCCGTAAGAATACAGTAATGAAATATAGCTTATGTTACTCTCTGACAACGTAGCTTTCCATTGGTGAAAGAATTATTCAGATCGGTCCTGTAGTTTCGGAGCCTATGCGTTACAAACAAAATACCAAATCTTTCCTCATCATACTTTTAGATTAGAAAATTCCCCTCTATAACAAATTCTATGTAAAAGGAATGTGACTTTTAAATCCATTCAAACATATAGGTACACATATAGGTACCTAAATCAGGCTTATTCAACGAAGTCCTCCGTACTATGATTTCACTCTCGTTTATTACAAGCTTCGAAGTTCGATCCTGTGACCTTCGCAGTTACTACTACAGCTATCACAACCAAACCTTGTAAATAGTAACTAACAGTAATTCTGGTAGTAAATTAGATTAACACAATACGCGTCGTGTTCCAACAAGCTCCGCGTTCCGTTATCGTATTGATAAATCGCCTTATTAAACCTATCCACGAAGGTCTACCGTGGAGCGTCGCTTGCGCATGCAAATGAGCCGAAAAAACCTCACGCGTCTCGCTCACACCCTCTAAACGAAAAGAGACAACGCTATGGTCAATTTGCTGAACATGCGTTATACAAAAATCTTCTGTTTCCAACCGGTCGCCTGCGCTGGGAGTTTTTTGATATTGTAATATATAATGGTAATAATGTTATGGAACATTCCCATGTCAGTAGCGATAGGTAGGTGTTGATTTGATTAAGGTTTTGTTCTTTAGTTCTACGATGAGTTTGTACATCTTGTAACTTGTCTTACGTACCTACGTAGGTACATAGTTCTTTTTACTAGCTTCTGTCTTGCGGTTGTACCTTTGTTCTATGCCTGTTATTTACAGGGTTTTATCTATATGAATCCGAATCGGTCCAGCTGTAATCGAGTTTTGGCGATATATTTTACCAGTTTTTTATATAGATAACTAGTTGTCTCGCGTAATTTTGTTAACGTCACTTGCCTGTTTTTCCAACATTTTTGATTGATACTCCGCTCCTATTCGTCGTAGCGTGATGATAATTTATAGTCTTTTCTAAATGAGCTATGAAATAAATCACATCGCGTTTCTCACATAGTTCAGCTTACATACTATATAAGTAAGATGCCTACCCTATCGCAGGATGAAATCTGAAGATTCTCCCATCTATCTTGTAAGTAAGCGATAGCGATTCCTATATAAATGTAGTATTTATCTCTCGATCTTTTGCTGATGGATCTTGAGATTCCACAGTTTAACTATATGATTGAATATTGCTATTTCTCCTGACAAATATATTTATTACAGTCTTCAAATATGATTCTAAAATTCTAAAAAAAAATACAAATAACTCACAAATGAAAACACAGTTATGAATGAAAAAAATAGAATTAATAGCTAAAACTTTTAAAGCTTCTTCGGTATTTAAATCCACATCAAATATATCATTAAATGCCATAAATATAGAGCTATATTTACCGACAACTTTTAAACTAACATTAGTAGTTCGAGTACAAAGACCAACAAATCATCTGCGAGTACACAATAGTGGTGGCTCGTATCGATTCGATAACGTCGATAATTGCATCGATGCCGGCCCAGCGAGCTCGATACATCGTCTGTAATTAGTGTTGTGCAACAAGCATTGTCTATTAAATAATCTATAAGGAAATCAATATGTTGTTTTTGAATGACTTAAACTATACATTTTAATGTAGAACTTACTAAAGTTTAATATTACTTCACAATTAAATCATTTGCTAACGTAATGTTCAATGTTGTATTTGAAAATATTTTACAAGCTTTCAAATATAAATAAAAACTTTTTTGTACTCCTTCGGTATATCAGCTTTAAGTCTTTAAGTCAGTCTAATAAAAAAAAATAGAACAAACTTCACTGCCAAGATTGATAAACATGAAATTCTTTAGAAAGACTTATTACTGGGTTAGATCAGTAATCTGTAATTCCATCACGACCAAACAGAAACAGAAAGTATAGTACAACCTGTGCCACACAATTAGCCAGTAAATCACGTAGTAGATGGAAACCAGGCGAAAATAAATAAAATGTAATAAGATATAACCGAGCGGGATTAACTGGAAGCAGAAATTGTTGCCACGTAATAACAGATCGCGCGGAATGGATTGCGGCAGTCTGAGACCATCGCATAGCTGTTAGAGGAAAGTCTAGGTGCAATTTAGAAACGGGTTTGTAATATTAGGTACGCAAAGATACAACTGAACTTATCTCGTCACATACAAATTGTTTTTGCAATCTCATTCGATATTTGAATCCAAAACACTATCTTAAAAGTAAAGTTATTGCAGCAACCAAAAATGTCGGCGACGGCCACCAGTCATGTGAAATCGTCGAACTCAGCAAACATTTTGATGTGCAAACAATGGTGGAAAGTGTGCTGGATGTACGGCGACCAGGAGAAATACTACAGACAGTTGTATGGGAGGCGAAAAATTAACAACACGAATACAAATTTTATAAACTTTGACATCGCCGACTCTAAAAGGCCCGGAGCGCAAATAACAGAGCTCACAGATGATTTTTTCGATGATTCATCACAAATAGAACCGGCCCCTGACGAGGCTGACACAAACAATGATAATTTAACATTCGGCGTCGAATCCGAACCTATTTACGGCTTTGATTACCAAACTACGTGGCAGAAGGACCAAAGACGACAACCACTACGGCAAAACTACGAAGAATACATGAACATATCGGATTTAGATCAAATTTGCACGAGTTTAAATTCAGATAGCATAAGGAGTATGCTGGAGAATGGTCTACCTCTAGAGAATAAATCGAAACTATTAGACTCGAAGGAAGAGATAGTTAAGAACGGCGAAACGATAGGAAAATCATCAAAAACCGTGTGTAAGACAAGGAAAGGTGCAATAGTGACTGAAGAAACGGAGGTTTCAACTGATGGTAGGACCACAGCTAATATGAAGTTTCATAGATCAACAGTAAAGACTGGTCCAAATAGAGTGAAGGAAGTGTTGCAGCCAGTGAAAGAGGACAAGGTATTGGACAAGTGTCTGAGGAGGAAGTGCGTTGGAGACGTGTTGACCACCACCACCACGACGATGGTGACTGTCACGCAGACCATGATGACTTCGTGCAATGAGTGAGTACATAGACTATTTTTGATTTTTCTTAAAACTTCAGCGGTTTTAAATGTTTTAGGTATTAACTTCCAAACAGCAAAATAGTCAAACGTTCTTGAAGAATGGATTTGTAAGCATTGTTCTTATTTCTGCCTAAACTACACCGATTCAGATATATTTCATTAAATGGTCGACAATTTCTCATAGAAGACATATCATAATACTGTAACCAGATAAAAATTTCAAGTAATTCCCAGAGTATAATGAGTTGTTCACAAAGCTTACTATTTAAGATATAAGTTACAAGGCAAAATAATTGCTAAGTTAATGAGGCCACGGTACAAATTGCTGATTGACCGCACAGTTCCGAGACTTCTCATCAAAACAAAGCAGTTCCAAGTCAAAGAGCCCGCATGTGCGACTCCATTGTTCAACTGCGTATGCGCATTGCCATACCATAGGCTGCGCAATAATGACGTTACGGGGACTTTAACTACGCTTGTGGTCATGTCTGCGTACAAGTGAAAAGTCATGGTCGGAACAGAAAGCGGTTAAAATTCTGTAGGCTAATGTTTGTGGTGGGCGATTATGAACTTTAAATATGGGTGATTTTAAAATGTAGTTATGGTTTTTACTTGATAAATATAAATAAAATTCGCGACATTCTATATTTGAACAAATCAGCACAGGTTAAACTATAGTAACCAATTAGCTGGAATGATATCCTACTTAATAGGTATATATAGATATACACTCAAACAGAACAAACATACATGTTTATGCACACACATGCTTGTACTAAATGGGAATTGAACTCACGAACAACGACGGGCAATTCAACTAAGTGGGTAAATGGATGGAGTCTCGCTGACTCTCTTTAACGGTGACATTTAACAAATACTACACAGTCATACAACTTCAAGATTATTTCCACAGACCTATTATAATCTAACTAGATAACGTAAGTACTTCAATTTGTATGAAGACCAACCGCGTCACTTTTTCTTTGACGTCCGAAGGCAATAACGATCGGATCGCGGACTAAATGACAGCGTAGTAAGCCGACATTTTAACTGCTTTTTGACACGCGAATTACATACACTGGCGACGTCTATTTAAATTACAGATCTGTGATTTATTTTCCGTGAACGTGTAGGATTCGAACCCACAATCTACAGCATGTGACTAACCGTATCTCATCTTCTAAATATAAAACAAAGACCCCGCCGCCTCTGTTTGTCTGTCTGAACGCGATGAACACAAAAACTACTGAACAGATTTTCATGCGGTTTTCACCAAATTACGGAGTACTTAATGGGAAAGGTTTTTATGTATAAATCATTACGCTATGACGAATAGGAGCGGAGCATCAATCAAAACTGTTGCAAAAACGGGGAAGTGACGCTAACGGAGTTAAGTCATTTAGATGAAGTATCGCGTCACTTTGACATTTCATTCTAATGGCAGAACAACGTTTGCCGGGTCGGCTAGTTCAGATTAATTCTAACTCAAGGAAATAACCATATTCTATTCACATGTTGTTTTTACTCCGCGTTACTTTTACGGAAGCTCTCAACGATAACCGAAGCGGTAAAATTCAAGACAATAGACAATTTGTAAATGTTTCCAGATAGTGCGAACATTATTGAACGGTTTTGTCCATAAATGTCTGATGGGAAGTTACGATCATTCCGTCAGCTTATCTCTTTATAAGGTAAAGCATTAGACAAAGAACGAAACGGTTAAATTTAGAAGATGCCTGGTTGGCTTTGTGGTGCCACCGCTGGTCAAGATTTTATTCCTTTCGAGGACTAAAATTGTCCAAGAATATAATACTGCCGCAAAACAGATCTTCACAAGATAGGAATGTCTTAGGGGACCACTTACCAATATATGGATCTGTCTATCCGTTTGTCGGTGATATAAAAAAATGGTGAACTCAAAATAAAATATTATAAAGCGAATCCTTATAAAATCGAAATATACAAGTACTTACTTAATATGTAATAATGTATGGTATTTTATAGTCATCTTAAAAACTATCATAACAATAAATCATGCCCATTAAAATAATTGACAATTAAAAGTAGATTTTCAAGTATCTACAGCTTTACATTGTACATCGGATATACTTTAATCTGGGTAATTTAACGACAAGCCTCAAGAACACGATTCCTTTGCTTGGCCGCGCCAAAAAAAAAAAAAAAAAACAAGATGGCGTCGAACGGACCTGAGACAAGATGTTATCTCGCGCAGCTACCGTTTACAGGCACAGATGTCGAAGTACAGCCACGATTGATGGATTAGCGGATTCTTCCTGATTTTTTTACTTTTAAATATTGTTTATTGGTTGAATTATCTCTAATATGTTGTAATGACGGTAATTTTTAAGTATTTTAAGAAAAAAATATTGTCTAGTATGTAGTACGCCGATTTTTATAAGCTCGCCATCTTTTTTGGACTTTATGCAAACTAAAAAGGGAATTAATTACCTACCGTTTTTAGATTTCAATAGGTAGAAATGTGGTCTAAAAATATACGTAAATATGTAAGTATTAAATTAATAAGGTTTGACTATAAAATTTTCAAATGAAGACACATCAATTAATAAATTTAATAATTAAGTTAATGTTTCGATTGCTTACAACTCTAAATAACACGTAATATATCACAATACATACACAAATTATAAAATCAAAATTAACGTATAGTGGAAGCCATAAAATATTGATAGGTCATTATATACTTTCAAATATTGTAATATATTTTCCATACCAAAAGTCAAATTCCAATTATTTAAAATAAATCATTTAAGAAACTTTCACCAAATTCTCTCCAGGGGTCCGAAGACGCATTTAACCGACTGCAGTCCATTTAAAAAGAGTAATGTTGTTAGCATCTCTTGAATAGTAATAAGTATTCATAATCAAACGATAATGAACCTAAACAACTTTACAGTTATGTTTATATTTCCTTGTAGGGAATCAGGAACAGCTTTTCTAACCTATAAACTGTATTTACAGTTAGTAAAAATTACTTAGCGAGCACTTACATGGCCGCTATGAAGTTTAATATTATAAACAAAATTATAAAATAGCTGGATTATTATAAAATAATGGATTTGGACGCAATCTCTCAAACTTTATGGTGTCCTTTAAGTAATATTATTAACGTAGTTTCTCTTTACTTCAAAACTAACTAGATAACTTAAAGCTGCTTTGTAGAATGCTATACCATTTTCTACCAGATGGTAAGGTATTGCATCATTAACACCAATTAATTATATGCCAAAAGTTTCTCCTTTTTTAATATCTAATTTCCTTAAAAACTATAACAAACATTTGAAAAGGCGACCAAATCGGTTAAGCCGTTTTCAAGTATGCCCAGTACCTACGACGTATTTAATTTAGATAGACGACTACCCGTCGCGTCGTTCCTATAGGAATACGGGCATAAAATATAACCTATGTTACTATCTGATAATGTAGCTTTCCATAGGCGAAAAAAATATTCAGATCGGTGCATTCGTTTCGGATTTACAAAAAAAAGAAACAAGAAAACGAATACCTTTCCTTCTTTATTATCCTTATTTATAAAAAAAAAGTGTTCTAAAGTTCTTAACTTGAGAGCTCTCCTTGAGCACCGTAGACCCGAATGCCGCTAGATTCAATTTCCAATTCAATCGGCCGGTCTGGCTGAAAGTCTAGACATGATCGATCCTCGCTATCTAAATTAATAATCTATTTAAACCCAAGCCTGGCCCACATTCCACTAAGGACTTCCGTAACTGAATCATAATAATTAAGTTATAATCTTTTAGTAATTGCTGAGTTTATTGCCGGTTCTTCTCAGCAAAAGTTGCTTTTCCAATGAGCTTTAGAGTCGACGTTTCATAAGTACCCGTGAAAGCCTGAATGAATAAATATATGTAATTTCATCTTGAATAGACTCACTGGGAAACGCATCGACTCGCGTTCTTGAGGATGAGGGTGCAAATTCAAACCCATAGCCGGAGTTTAAAAACTCAAATGCACGGATTTACACCACTGACTTTCGGGCATGGAAAACATGGTGAGGAAACCTGCATCTTCGAGATGTCACAGTGAAAGGCATGTGAAGTCCTCCAATCCGTACTAGGCCCGGGTGGGTGTACCTACTGCCAAAACCCACTTGTTGTGAGAGAAGGCTCATCTTCATGGAATACGTACCTACCTACGTATTTGATGATGGTTTTAATCAAAAGCTGCACTGACTGGGACTGACTGACTTCTAAGCAGCTGGTGGTTTCGACTCCCAAGGTCAAAAAATGACGGTTTGGTAAATCAGATATCTAATTACCATAGTACATGTTTAGTTTGTAAAAAGTTTATATGGTTACTGTTATACGACGCTTTAACAGAATACAACTCTCGCTAGGTTTCACTAGACATCTTAATAAGTGCAAAAAATGTGTTGCTGATAATAATAGGTTTGTGACATCAGACAGTGCAACAACCGTGCGAGCGGGTCCGGTGGCGAGTGGCCACGGGAGGCATTACTAGTTATATGAGACGTGGAGAACATTGAATTAATGCCTTGACTTGTTAATTTGATACATATAATTATGTAGTGTGGACAACATTATCGGTTTTACGATCAGATTACAAGCTTTCCTATTATAGAAAGTTGTTAATTTTAATCTTTATTATTGTTGAAATTAGGTACAATGATACTTTTGAAGTATTCGTTTTGGTAAATAAATGTATTTTGTTACGTTTTTAGATCACAATTACAAAAACGTCAAGTAATGATACACAAACATACACTCGCATTTATCTACGTAACTTATATATACATAATACATAAGTTGTTACAATTAACAATTTTGAAAGTTGTTGGTCCCCCTTTTTTTTTTTTTTTATCGCGGTAAATTCATTTTACGCATTCATTTAAAACAAATCCTACGACCAGAAGGTTCATCTTCATTGAATATTCATATTATAATCAAAGAATGCCTTTAATAGGTAACTAAATCTAAGATGAGCTCAAATAATTACTCTTTCTATTTAAATTAATTTAAATTTCATGTAAGAGTTGTCTTTTATATAAACACTTTTTCATTAAACCGTATTCAGAAGCCGTTGTAAAGTCGTTTTAATAAAAACTAGTGGCTCCCCGCGGTTTCACCCGCGTTCCCGGGGATCTTCAATTTTCCCGGGATAAAAAGTATCCTATGTCCGTCTCCTGGTTCTAAGAGTTAACGTTCTTGAGTTATAAATAGTGTAAATAACACGACTTTCTTTTATATATATAGATATCTTCATCTCATGATATAGAGATCTCCCATGACTCATTCAAGTTTTATTAAATGAGTCCACAAAGGACATTACTATAGACTAGAGATGAGCACATTCCATTGCAGCTGGAACATCTTCATGACGTCAGATGGCTGTTATTTAGTACCCTATGACGTCATAGTGCGTGCCACAGTGCCTCAGACTAGAAAGCTCTGGATAAGTATTGAATTTATTCAAACTAATGTCATAAATGCAAAAAAGCTTTAGATGATTAAAATAGGTTGTCGGATACAGAGTGGAAAGCCACGTGTTGAAGATAGTTTTGTTATGTTTTATTTCAATTGTCGAATTACTGATACATTAAATACTTACTCCTGTTTGTGTAATAGTATTAAGAGAAAGTATTTGTAAGTTTGTGTGTCATTGGTTATCTCCAAAATTACTCACACATTTAATAAAACCTTTCACTGTTCGAAAGCTACACAAATTCCACTTATGCAATATTTTTTATCTTTGGAAACTATTAATCTCCCGGAAAACTACAGGACGGGAGCTGCTAGTGGTAAATTAAGACGTCATCATCTTTGAAACCCCATAAATTTAGATATTTGACCATAAATTTAATTATATATTCAAATTGACATAACGATAATATACTCGTAGATAGTAGCTAACATATCCATCTTCCAACCATCTAAATTCCATGTTTGAAAGCTATAAATCCAAATGTGCGCGCGCGCATGATTTAAACGCTCGCTACTCGCCCGGAGAGAATTGGAAATCGGACACAGTGAGGCGGACACGATTGCAATTAATTGATACACCTATTATAAGGCAAGTGATACTGTTACTTACCACTTGTGACCACATTATTGCGGTGAGATTGTGGTCAAAAATAAGGCTCAAAATTCTGAGAAAGTACTGAAAATATTCGCCCCTTGAGATATAATTAAGGACTTATGTTTAGTGATAGATATATCATTATTATTTTACTAGCTTCTTTCGAATGTTTTCACCCATGTAGTTCCCGTTCCCGTAGAATATGGGGATAAAATAAAACCAATATCATTCCCCGATAATGTAGCTTACTATTGTTCGAAGAACTATTTAAATCGGTTCAGTAGATTAGGCGTGAAAAGGCAACAAACAAAGTCACATTTACATTATTATTTAAAATAATAATTAAATCCCTGGATGTCCTTACCATTTACCCGCAAGACGCAACTGCGTTCCGTAAAGTGTTATTTTAATTGATTTGCATATAAATGCGCGTGCGCATGCGAAACGCATCATGATTATAGTGCGTTGATCAATGGCTATGCTTCTAGATTGAAGAATAATAAGAATAATTACTATAAAGAATAAATATCCCAAGACATTTTTTACACACGGCCAATCGGATGAAAGTTAGCTTCAAAATTATATACAACTTTTTAATACATACTTATATTGATATTTACATCCAGACACAGAACCAACAGACCTATTCAATTCATGCATACAAATGTTTGTGCTGGGTGGGATTCGAACCCACTGGACACCCTGTCCACCCAAAAATAGACTGATGATAAATAAAAAAGTAATGTAAATTTAAAGAATTAAAAGTTACTATTTCAGCAGACAAAGTCGGGTACAGCTAGCCTGGAATACCAAGTTTCCTCCACGTACCAAAGACGATTATCGCGCAAAAGAGTAACAAACAATCCATAATGTGTGTGGAGAACGACTAAAATTATTATTACAGAATAGGTATTCAAAGAACACGTGCTATGCTTAAAACATTTTCTATTGAACGTAAATACTAAGAACATTTTGGATAAAAAAAAACACGTTTCAGTGTCATTAACCTGTCATAAACTCAACAATACAACACTACATAAATACTAACACTAATATTATAAAGAGGAAAGATTTGTATTTTTGTATGTAACGAATAAACTCAAAAAGTGCTGGACCGATTTTAATCATTCTTGTTTCATTAGAAAGCTACATTATCACTGAGTAACATAGGCTATATTTTATCCCTGTATACCCACGGGAACGGGAACTACGCGGGTAAAACCGCGCGGAGGCAGCTAGTACATTATAAAACGACCGATACATCATTCATACTCACCACGGATTCCGATGTTTATTCACACATTTTTCTCCTCACTTCCCCCTCTCTTTCGCACTACAAGTAAAGCAATACGTTAGAAAGAGAAGGTGAATGTAAAATTTCTCGGTAGCAAGTGAGTGTTGATATTTGTCGAGCTCTTGAGATCACGTTGGCTTTTCTAATTATTGACTCAGTGGAACTAGAAGCAGGTGGTAACGGCAAACATGTACTTATAACTTACTATATATGACAAGAATGTATAATAATTAGTTAGGGAAGTATATTACAAGGTGTATAAAGGTCATAGACCTGTTGGAGGTAGACAGAAAAAAATGTGTAAAAATTTTTGCCACATAAATAGTTTTTTAAACAAATTGTTCAAGAGAATTAAACCTATTCGATCTCTCAAATCGTTATTAACACATTTACATAAACAAATTGTTCCTTTACAGAAGCTTTGTTAGTCATAGTAACTAGCCTATTTGGTACATTTATTAAAAATAACAGATTAACATTACCATAAACAGAATTACAATTAAAAATGCGTATAAGAAAATGCCAAGCTGGAACTTTCACTATAAATAAGTCTAGATAATTGGGTGCATGTAAGTCCTAGGACTAGGTACATGGTCCTAGAACCGATAGTCCTAGTACTCATTACCACCACTAATGAGTCTACCTTCTCACCGTGTACTACTAAACGGATTCGGTAATGAAATTCAAATTGCTATTACAGCCAGAGTTATTCAAACTTTTCGTAACGCCCCCTTTTTAATGCTCTAGTTTTTTTAGGAAAGCACTTTACATAATTTGAACAAAAACTTAACAAGGGACACTTTAAGTGACTTAGCTTTTTTTAGTAAAGTGATCCTTTTTAAAAATCAACATGGCGGGATCATATCGATGTGTATTTTAAGAAATAAGTTTTTATAACTTTTCTGTAGGCTTATTTTTGACTAGCCAGTTAGTTTTGTAGTTAAATATGAAATTCGTTCATGTACATTCGAAACATATATTTTCTGTTTGTCTTATTAATATCTAGTAAAAAAAAATAACCTATGATTTTTAAGTAGGTACCGCAGTGTGATAACTATAAAAAAGCTCTACATCGTTTCAAATCTTCAGTTATTTTCATGCAATTTCATACTTAAATAACAATATAATGTGGTATAAAAGCTAAGTAATATTAATAAGAACTATTTCCAAGCTAATAACCGAACTAGAACCGTTTGATCGGAACGTGAGCCTCCAGTTAAGGCGAGTTCTAACAACTGCCCGATAATTAGTCGAAAGCGATGGAGTACTGTGGGTTAATTTATAAGCCAACCGCGTGCGAGAGAACACGCGATGATATTGCTTTATGAACTACTGCGGTTACTTTTTAATTATGTCGTTTAACACATACTTTTGTTGTTTTGTAGCTGCGTAATTCATTTTCATTTGCTTATTGGGAATTCTAAAATTTCATAAATTTTCGTATTCCCAATAAGCAAATGTAATGAATTACAATTATTATTGTAACGCAAAATATATGATTAATTAAAATCTGCAAATATATAAGAAGTAAGTATAAGTATTTATATCAGTAATTGAATTTTTATGAACCCCATTTTTTTTTTCAAATATTACCATAAATATACTCATTATTACTTGATGAGTTTATATCCTAACTAATTAAATGCAAAAGTATCTATGTCTATCTGTCTTGCTTTCACGTTAAAACTACTGAACCGATTTAAATAAAATTTGGTACATACACATATAGCCTAGAGCCCGAGAAAGGACACTGGCTACTTTTTATCCCGGAAAAAGGAAGATCACTCTCGCGAGTGAACCTGCGGGGAGCCATAGTATACCTATAGTTTTGACCACTAGACGTCCATATAATTATTATCGAACTGTAAGGTCAGAAATGTTCATAATAAAGCCGCCTATGTTTTCAATGAACTTGGTAAAGTGTGGCGCTCCCTCAGGCTGTACCGACCACTACCAGCCTAAAGCACGACTCTATTCCACGTGTACATCTCTCACTGTCTGATTACTAGGTTGAACGAGATCAAGTTAAATTGAGGGCATCACACAATCTACAGCTTTTATTGCCAGATTAAATATGAGTGTTACAAGTCTATTAATAACGTCAGTTGGAAGTTGGAAAGTTTATTTATTCATATTATCTAAACCAGTTTTGGAATGTGACACATTAAATATGTATCATTTTACTCCAATTTTAAATGACTAATTATTTTGCGGTATATTTTATGGTGTATATTTTTTCTTTGGTTAATGCTTTATCTTTGGTCGGCCTACACATTTCGTCCATTCGATCTATTGACTCTGCATTCTTTCTTACGACATCCTAAATACGACTTGGGCTATCAGTCAGTGTACTTTACTGAATTGAGTACCGAGTTCAATTTTATAAAAAAATCTATGAACACTAACTTTATTACTCTTTTAAAACGATAATTTACTACAAAAACGAATATTTACTATCAAATGTCCTTGTTAATAAAACAATGTCGGTCTACTGCGAAGGTGGACAGATTCATAGAATGCCTACGTAACTTTAACTCAATTGCACGCTTTCCCCATCTACCCACAATAGTTCTAATTTACTTGCCAATTTAGGTGGTTGTTTGTTACCCAAGCCTTAAGCTGCAGAACGAACAGTTTTCACTATTTCACTTTGAAATTGGCTTAGTTATTTATAAATGGTGTGAGTGATAGAGAAGTACTTAGACAAAAGAGAAACTCATACTAGAAATCCAGGGTACAGGATCAAGCCATTGTAAATATGACAATTCGGAAGATATTCCACTATAGTAAAAAGCGTCATTCAAGCCACCATTGAGAACTGAGTAGGTACCAAACTTTCCCATCAATAATATTAGCAAGATTCTTAACAGATCTTTAGCAAAGCATCTATAGATAAAACCAATACTTCCGTAGATTCTTCTATAGATGGTATAGTAGTGAAAGTAAACTAATTACAACTTCTGAATGGGACGGTAAATCAGTTAGCAGACATCGTTGCAATGTTGGTACTAATTGACTGTTTGTGTCGTCATGTTGGTACAGAACTAATGGGCCTTTTGAAATCTGTTATATTCTGAATGAGTGAGATTATCTTGAAGCTCTCAAAGGATGGATCCTGGATTTTAGGAGAGTCAACTCTATTGTAAAGAAGGAAGGTTGTAAATTGAAAGGATTTAAAGCTGCAGTGTATTTATCAAGGCAAATGTCCACATCTGTCGATGAGACATCTTCTCTGACACTTTCTCTGGAATGCTTCTGGAAAAGCTTCATGTTTTGCTCATAGCCAGTTTGTGATTGCACTTCTTAATACTAGCGCCTGATTTAGTCTATTACCATAACATTATCAAAGCTGTATTTAAATTGAGACCTTATGCTAAGCTCATTAGCAGCTGATTTTGTTAATTTAGATAATCATAAACAGTTACGTCGCCGAAATTTGCTAGGTTTCCTAAAAAGATTTACTAAAGTAGTTCTCATGTAGGCACAATTGATTATAATCTGTACAATTTCTCGCTATCCATAGCACAATAACCTGTTTTTCGACTTCACTCATAGCAGGGAAGTGAAAAATTCCAGCCTCGAAAAACAATCTACGCAGTATAATTTTAAAATTGCCTTCAAATTATAGTTTAATAAATTACACTTTATAAAGCTCCCAAGAGAATTAGCATTTCTATTTTGTATCATGATCTGAGAACGTTTTTATCTATTTGTTTATAGATATTATTAAATTTATAGTTATTTTAAACACTTTTGCAGAAACCGTTTTATTTTCATTACTACCATTTCTCCAACAGATATAGCAGAACGAGAATTATAAATTCACATACTTCCTAAAACAGAATAGAAAAATAATAGTAATCTTTGTTAAGTTTGACTACGAAACATCGTCTTTAAGGAAAACCTTTTTAAAATAAACTCTACAAACCATATTACGGAACCCCCATAGTCTGTCGGCAGGTGTTATTCTGTTAGTAGCCGGTTCGTGACCCGTCTCACCCGTTATAAGGTCGCTCTCAACTTGTTCATCTTTTGTTTTATAGAAGCCTAGATAATGTGTTGCCTCTTTTTTGCCTCCTGTGAAGTGGTTTTATTGAACCTGTTTACTACCAATGAAATGCCTTCGGTTAAGTAATCTCGTCGTGACCATAACAATGTTCGTTATTTATTATCGGAGTTCAAGTTTGAAGCTTTACTCGGAATTGGCGCGACACGTTGCTAAATGGTTGCAAAGTATCACTTAAAGTGGTTATTTTTAACATTTGTACCTTTAAAATAATCCAGAATGGTGATGTCTATCAAAGTTAGTAAATTAGTGTTCGTTAAAAGTATAAATTCCTAGATTGAAGGGACTAGGGACAAGCACACTGAAGTCCAGTCATATAAAGTCCGGTTATAAATTAAGCTATATTCCAAAAAGGCACATCAATCGAGTGGGTCTCACTCATAATAATTTATACTTTTTAATGCTGATTGCATCGAGACATCGAGTCTGCTCATTAAATACCATCAGACGTCGTTAATCTGAAATCTTTATTATGTCGTAATCAGTAAGATCGGAACTTGAATATTGGCCCTTTATGCCGACACCGTTATTTCGCGACATTCCCGCTCCAAACAGATGTAAACCCAGTTACTTGGGTAATGAGGTATTAATTGGATTGCCGGACACCGTGAGAAAAAGCCTTTCAAAATTCAAAGCCGTACATGAAGTCACTTATGAAGGTCGAAGTTGCAGCAGCCTCCATCGATTTGTGTAAAAACTATAATACAATTTAATGATTACTTGCTTTGTGACCCTGGTTTGAACCCTGTCCAGGACAATCAAATTTCTTTGTTCTGTACCTGAATGTAAATATACATATGAGTATGTATCTTAGAAGTTGTATATCTGCTATCTATTTACCACAGTACAAGTTCTACCTAATTTAGAATCCGATTGGCAGTCGGTGAAAAATGTCCCAGGATATTACATATTTATAAAAGAATACTAATAAGGTAGCAACAATTTGAACTGTTACAAAAACGACGTTTCTCAAACTGAGCGATGACCTTGCTTTCGTTAATAAAGAACTGCCGGAACGTATGCTTCCGATACGATTTGAACCGTGAAACTGTAGTTAGGTATTTATAAACTGTCAAAAGATCGATTGCTTAATACAGTTGTTTTTTTGTATCTATTCTTATAATTTGGACACAAAGTGATAAGCGAAAATTATTGGAGGTAAGTATTAGAAATTCTGATTTTAAATTAACAATTTAAAATATAAATAGTCACATATACAAGTTTATTTATTTCTCATAAAAAAACATAAAAGTTTTTAACTACATATATAAAATATTTTATGACGATTTACAATTTGGAATAAATTAATTTCGATAGAAACATAAAACTTTAAGGGCCACTAGGGGTCACAGGTCAAAAAGATTGGGAATCTGTGTCGGTCACAGATTAAAACTACCTTTCAACCATAAAATGGAATTCCTGACTAATTATAATTCTCTCGTATTTGTTTGAATGCCGGCTTGATATATGTGTTGATAAGTGAGAGGTATGTATAAAATTAACTATATTATGTTAATTAGGCACTTAATTTCTGTCGTTGGTAGCTTTATACAGATTTATATTGAGATAAAGGAATCGAAACGTTCTAGCCACGTGCTGGAGTGTGGATAGTGGCTCCGCGCGGCTTCGCTCGCGTTCCCGGGGGATCTTCAATTTTCCCGGGATAAAAAGTAGCCTATGTCCTTTCTCAGGCTCTGGATTAACTGTGTACCAAATTTCATTTAAATCGGTTCTGTAGTTTTAGCGTGAAAGCGTAACAGAGTTACTTTCGCATTTATAATATTAGTATGGATTTCCTATTGTGGCAATGGATAGAAGACTTTTATTTTCTAAAATGGACTAGCAGGTGTTAGCCTCAGATGGTTTTTACACCGTTTCGGTGAACGCAGAGGGCTCTCAACCGGAGGAGAATCTAAGCGACAGCGCGGAGGGTGATAACGTATCTCAATTTGTGTGAAGACCTACCGTTCTTTCTTTGACGTCCGAAGACAATAATGGTGGCGTGGAGATTGTTTTTAAGCTATTGCATAGCTTTTATCGCGGGCTCTGAGCGCGGCGACCGAATCAAGAAATTCCGTAACGAAAAAAACCTAACACATCGTCTAACATCGTTTCAGTTCGGCAGACTTCGGCACGGTGTTTGTTTGCTATCTTCTTAACTCTTTGACGTTTTGAAAAAATGGCGTTTGACATTTAAAAAAAACAAAACTCAATTTCCGTATTCGCGCGTAATTATTTTGTTTCTATTTCGTGGCAAGGGTACCACGTCATAAAGCCTAAGTATTCAAATACGTATGCAAATCAGAATGCATATTATTAAAAAAATATATGCTCAAGTATTTTTACAATGTACAAGGCGTCCTTTCTAACCTAACCTTTGTTTAAATCCAAATGTATCATTTATTTAGTACATGTAGCGGCCATTTGCATTTCTAAGCACGCGATGTTGGCGTATTGGTACAAATGTTTGTACGTTGGGCCAACATGGCAATGAAATTAGACCTTTTCTCTAAGATTTATATGAGCTAGTACTTATATATTTTTAAGCTATTGCATAGCTTTTATCGCGGGCTCTGAGCGCGGCGACCGAATCAAGAAATTCCGTAACGAAAAAAACCTAACACCCCCCACTCCGACGGGCAAGGAGGTGTGGCTTGAAGGCCGTGCATCGTCTAACGTCGTTTCAGTTCGGCAGTCTTCGACACGGCGTTGTGTGCGATTAGACGTATTGTACGACTCTACGAAACTCGCACGAATCGAGACGAGCTGCTCCGAAATCGGACGAATACATAAGCTGCTTATGAGAAAGTATATAGGTGTATATGTATTTATGTACAACAGTGAATAGCTGTACCTACTTGTAAAATTTGTGTATGAAGTGTTTTGAATATGAATGAACAAAGTGCATTTATTATTAAAATAAATAAATAAAATTATAATTGCATAAGTTGATACAAAATGCTATGCAATGCAATAGCTTTACCGCGGCAGTCCCCGAGTGCCTCACGTAATTTTTTTTTTTTTGATGAACTATTAGGTGTTAGCCTCAATTGGCTTTTACACCCTTACACATGGACGGTTTCGGTGAGCGCAGAGGACGCAAGCGAAGGTAAATATAAGCGACAGCGCTGACGGCGTCCCCTGCGGGAACGTGCCTCGGCTCAGGGCGTCGCTGGGGGAAGTGGGGACTCACTTGACTTGATAGAAGACATATTAAATTGGGTATTTATAGGCCCATAATAGAGAAAAGGACCTTATTTTAAAGCTATACTAATATTATAAAGCTCATTAGTATGTTTGTTTGCACGTGTTAATCTCAGGTACTACTGGGACGAAATAGAAATAATATTTTAATGTTGGATATTTTTTATTGTATAGCTAGTATAGACGCCCATTTATCATGGAAGTCTATACTAGCTATATAATAATGTTGCATGAATTGTGAAGTAGTGATGGAGACAAAGTTGCGCAGATCAACTAGTAGTAAATAAAATTTTATATTAGTCTCATGAAATTGTCTCTGTTTAAAATAGTAGGTACCTGAATTTCTTTGATATCATCAGTTTCAATTAAATAACTAGTCTTCATATTTTAAAAATATATTTTTTTATTGTTTCAGGTGAGTACCTAAACTTTGTGGGCGTAAGTTGGTACCTGTAAATATTTAGTAAATACATACTTTGATAAAGAAATAAGAATCTATTAATTTATACATAATTACCTATAGAAATTTTACCCTTTTGTTCTATTTATTAATGCGAAAGTATGTTTAGATGTCTGTTTATCTTTCAAGCCAGAACTAATGTAGGGATCTGAATTAAATTTGGCACAAAACTAGAACACCGTCTAGTAATAAGTATGGTGAAAATTTGATTTCCCGGGAACGCGAGAAACCTCGGGCGGAGGCTAGTTGATTTTAATTTCCTGCGTAATTACACACGTATAGAATTTCAATTAAATATTAATATGATATTATTGTGAGTTAAAATCATTGGTAATAAATAACGCCATTACTCACGGTGGCGGGTGACGTGTGATTGATGTACATATTGTGTGGGTTTCCACTGTAGCACGTCACGACATGTTTATATATCACTAGCGGTTTTACCCGCGTACCCAAAAGATCTTCCATTTTCCCGGGATAAAACGTAGCCTATGTCCTTTCTCAGGCTCTAGATTATCTGCGTACCAAATTTTATTTAAATCGGCTAACTGTGTACCAAATTTCATTTAAATCGTTTCTGTAGTTTTAGCGTGAAAGCGAGACAGGTAGACAGTTTCGCATTTATATTACTAGTTAGGATTTGATTCTAAAATCTTAGGGCCAGTTTACAAATATATAGCTAGGAGTGGTTAAAACACTGTTTTCGTGTAAATGAGCACAGGGGTCAGACGCAAACAAAAAAAATGTTTAAAAATGTGTTTAGGTATATATTTTGTGTAAGTCTTAAGGGTAACTTAAGGCATTGATTGTTGAGACCATTATATAAAATTATTCAAAATAATTCAACAATGATTCAACGTATTCGGATTTTTTTTTATTTTGCACCTAATATTTAAACCTGGAAAACACATTATTAATCGAAATATGTAGTCCAAATTTAGTAAATAAATGTTTTTTTAACGTGTCGTGGGTAGTCAACGCGAACAAACTTGATTACTGTAACAAACATCATTATTGAAATATTTTTCTATTACCCATCAAAAATCAATTTACTCCAGTAATTAAACTTAATTATAATAATAAATGATTTCGTACGGTTATCGTTTAAAATATGATTAATATTTTAAATTAAATATACCTATATTTAAATTATGGGTTGTGAGTTCGATTACATATCACCATCATCATCATCATCAACAGCTCATATACGTCTCCACCGAGGAGCTCGAGCCTCCCCTAACATCGAGGGGGTTTAGGCCATAGTCCACCACGCGGGCCTAGTGCGGATTGGCGGACTTCACATGCCTTTAATTGTGACATCTCAGGCATGCAGGTTTTCTCACGATGTTTTCCTTCACCGAAAGCCAGTGGTGTGAATCCGTACGTAAGTTTTTTTATAAACTCAGAGGTACGGGCCAAGGATTTGAACCGGCACCCTCATGATCGTGAGTCGGTGCGTTCCCAAATGAGCCACCACGATTACATATTCTTGTTATTAAATAATTAACATAAATAACAGTTTGTTCAATGAAATCCCATCCAATCCCTACTAATATCATAAATGCGAAAATAATTCTGTCTGGTACGCTTTCATGGCTTAACCAGTGACGCGATTTTGATGATATTTTGGTACTAGATAGACTATATTTTTTACATTATTCTTCTCTACTATTAACATAACCCCACCAAGTTACTTTATATGTTCAGTATTTATTTATTCATAAAGCAATAAATTATAAATAAACGGTACAATATTAACCTCATTATACGCTATCACATTAAAAAAATTCTCAAACTTTTAAAGCATAAATATATTTTCCGGTCTTTTTAATTATGTTACTCTTCCGTCTAATTGTAATTTTTGAGGAGTGCACTGGTAACACTGTGATGCAGTCGGCACTTCAGTAGGTATGTGCAATTGCGCACGCTAACCGTCCTCACGCGACCGTCCCCGGCCCGTCCCCGGCCCTGGCGGTGCGCCCGCGCAGCGTACGAGGTCTCAATCGTGAGATGCCATCTGTTAGGGCTGCCATTAAAAGCTTTTGACAAAATTCGGTAAAACATATTGGTTTCCTGTTTGAAGCACATAATTTGAGTATAGTAATAGTATCCTGGAGTATTTTCATTATTGTTATGTTTGTATGAAGGGTTATTTTTTCGTAAAGCATCTACCAAAGAGTTTCTTAACAAATTAAGGCCATTTAACTAATATGGCACTTTTGTTGTGCTAAGTTGCTAAAGTTATAATTTAGAATAATTTCATCTGAGAAGAACTGGCAACCTAAGCAAAGTTCCATTATTAAATAATCTGACTAAGGCTTTAGTTTTTCTTTTCCAACTGTTTGGCTGTCTATATACCTAAATAATATTTAAAAAAAAAACACTAAAAATATTTTGTAAATTACTTTCAGTTTCAGGTTATAGTCGTTTATCAATATTTCTAGTAACTAAGTACTTCGTTTAGCAGCCCTATCTCCTCGGGTGCACTGCCCACGACATCCGAGCATTATAGCCTTTTTTAATCCCTTTTTTCTTCATTTTTATCGCAAGAACGTTTTGTTCAGCCGACCGCACCTTATCTCTGAAACACGGCCGCTTTATAGATTGCCTTACATTTTTTATTAGTGGTACTTTTAATAGCCGATCTTTATCACACATCGAATGCTTGGGAATAACTAATGTTGGGTTTTTGCATGAATGTCGCCTGGTTAAAGTTTCATAAATTTTATTGAGGGCTTATGGAATGAATGGATTACTTTGTAAATTATTTTGCTGTGAAAAATAATGAGAACGAAATAAATTATGACCTATTTTCATAATTTTTAATATAAAAAAGGCAATATCTATTTTTATTTATTTATTACTGGTTAACGTGTTGCGGTTTTGTCCGTATTTCCGGGGATCTTAACTCTTCCCCGAGATAGAACTGTAGCCTTTGTTATTACATAGAAAATGTGTAACTTTATATATATATATTTTTTTAAGATCGGTTCTAAATTTATTATAATCAAAATCATATCTTATTATAATATTTAAGTATCAGATCATAGTAGTGTCTCAATCAATATACAAAAATAAAAATCATCTTGTCGCTATTATGTATCTATATCAGTATGACAGACGAACAGACAAATCCTTTAATGGTTCGATTGTTAGATAAGGCGAGTAGCTTTGACAGTAAATAACTATGTTGTTATTTGACAGCTGAAAACAAAATAAGAAGCACTATAAAAGTAGAAGAAGTAAAAGCTCAATCAAAATTCTTTTTTTTTATATCCTGGGACATTCTTTACCTTGTGGTGACCACTTACCATTGAGCCGTCAGCCTATCACCATATTCTACACTAGCTGCCTCCCCGCGGTTTTACCCGCGTAGTTCCCGTTCCCGTGGGAATACAGGGATAAAATATAGCCTATGTTACTCGGGGATAATGTAGCTTTCCAAAGGTGAAAGAATTTTTGAAATCGGTCCAGTAGTTTCGGAGCCTATTCATTACAAACACCCAAACAAACAAATCTTTCCTCTTTATAATATTAGTATAGATAAATGATTTATTTTCCATTAATCTGTCTCTGAACCACATTTTATCAAAATAGGTTCTGTATATTAGGCATGAAAGAGTAACAGATAGAGCCTTTCGCATTTATAATATTAACAGTGATATATTCAAAACCAGTTACAAAACTGCTCGAGATGTTACGACTGTCATTTTAACTGAATATCTTAATCCGTATGAAAAATAAACGAAGATATTTGCACTTAAAGCTTACGAGTCATTACGTGTGGACGTTAAAACGGTCCCGTTGACAGAAGCTTATCGTATTACGGCGAGGAATTTGCGACAAACATAATTATCTATATTAATACTAGTGGACCAGGCAGACTTCGTTCTGCCCACCAGCGCCACCTACCGGGTCCAAGTCTATGTAAGCTATCCTATCTCTCAAGTTGGATCGAACTGCACATGGTGTGCGAATTTTATTATAATCGGTTAAGTGGTTTAGGAGTCCATTGAGGACAAGCATTGTGACACGAGATTTATATATATTAAGATTATAAAGCTGAAGTTTGTTTGAACGTGCTAATCTCAGGAATTAATGGTCCGATTTGAAAAATTATTTTGGAGTTAGATAGCCTATTTAACGAGGAAGGCTTAAGGGTATATAACATCACGCTACGACGAAAAGGAGCGGAGACACAATGGAAAGTGTTGCTCAAACGGGTAAGGTGTGATACAGGAAACGTTGCGCGGGTTGCTTGTTTGTCATAAATTGTGGGAAAATTAATTAATAACTTGAATATTAAAGTATTATAGTATGGTGTATGATGAAGTTCAGCTATACATTTACTAAAATAAATAATTGTTTCTTTTTGTACATGCAACTAAGTTATTGATACTGCTAGTGTCCGTGAAGACAGCAAAATCACATTAAATATTAAATATAATTCATTCTAATTAATACTTTAATTACACATTGCATTAAGTACCTACATAGATATATCTATGTAATATCTGACCATAATACATCAGTCTCATTAATAGTCTCATTTAGTAAAAAATTAGTATGGTATTTAAAGTGAGAAAACGTTTTTATTTTCCATATTTAAAATATGAAAACATGAAATTCCCTTCCCTATTATTTTTAGATCTATTTTCATTCAAATATTTTTGGTAGCTACATCATTAGAACCCTACCTACCAGGAAATCCGTCGTACAACCCAATCAATACATTAGTCAGATCACCGGAGGAGAAAACCATTATCAGCACATTACCATCAAACCATAGCACAATAAAGACATCAGTAGCACAACGGATGGCATCATTCGACAGCCGTGAAGATTACGTTGATTGTGTATGTAGCCTGGCTTTGTGGTTAGTGACCCTGACTCTCAAGCCGCGGGTCGTGGGTTCGAATCCCACCCAGGACAAACATTTGTGTGCATGAATATGTCTGTCCTGTGTCTGGATGTAAATATCTATATAAGTACTAGCTGCCGCCCCGCGGTTTCACCCGCGTAGTTCCCGTTCCCGTTATCACACGGGTATCAAAAATAGATACTTAGTAGCCGATTCTCAGACCTACCGAATATGCACACAAAATTTCATAAAAATCGGTCAAGCCGTTTCGGAGGAGTTTAATCACAAACACCGTGACACGAGAATTTTACATAAAAGATAAAATATGTCTGTTTGTCCTGTGTCTGGATGTAAATATCTATATAAGTATGTATTGAAAAGTAGTATATGTAGTATATCAGCTATCTGGTTACCATTTTACAAGCTCTGCTTAGTTTGGAATCAGATTGGCCGTGTGTGAAAAATGTCCCAGGATATAAAAAAAACATAGCACAATAAAGACATCAGTAGCACTACGGATGGAATCATTCGACAGCCGTGAAGATATCGTAGATTGTGTATGTAGATGCTATGAGAGTGGGCAATTAACTAAGCTAAGCGAGTCGAGTTTAATCGAGTTGACGTTGCGACTCGATCTTATCGATTAAACGTTTGTATTCGGATTAATGTGGAGCGAGCTAGAAGCTGCCAGCTGGTCTTTACTGTGGCATTGTAAAAATAGTGTGTAAATCTTTATTGCTAATATTGTTTACGATGGATAGTGGCTGAGCTTATTACCGGCTATTTTCAGCAAAAGCAACTTTCCGAACCGAACATTAGAGTGACTGTGCTTAAATGCTTTTAAAAGCCTATTTGGATAAAAATATTTTACTTTACAATTTTGAATTTGAATATGGATATATAGGTTTTATTCCGGAATAGCACAATTATAGTAGTAGTGTAGTACCTACGCGTAGTTCCCGTTCTCGTAGATTTACGGTTTATTAACGTATTTATGCAAACAAAAAATAAAAAAAATTATGTTTTCTATTTATAATATTTTTACTATGAAAAAAAAATCTTATGGATACCTAACATAGCCAATGCCCCGTTAAAATGACACTATAGATAGTTGTGTGTATACACAATTCATAAAAGTATTAAACCGTGTTAATTTCATCACACATTTTTGGTTACATCTAATTACATACTCAAAGCAATTACAAGTTAACTTTAATAATAATTATATTCACGACGTATACTCTCCCAAGGTCGTAACAATTATTTTTAATAATGCTTACAAAGCAGCATTAAGGTAAGCGTCCACAGTCCCGCATCGTACGTATCGGACGCATCGCACGGAACGGAATTTAGTTTGCCTTGTATAGAAACTCATACAACACCGTCCACTGATTCCTTCTTCACTTCACTTCACTTCTCCATCTTCACTTCTTTCTTCAATTCTCACAAACACTTTCCGCACGTATCTACGATCACTACAAAAATCCGAATGAAGGTGGCATCGGCAATCCGATTGCTGATACTCGCGTCGTCAATCCGAACGCTGCCGATACAGTGGTCGCAGTCTAATTAATCTGTAACGTGATGTTATATCCACGATATGCTAGCCAAACTGCTATTGCTGCCCATCTGGCCCAGTCAGCAATCTTAGACTCATTCCTAGCCTGCTTCCAATCCTCAGTCTGTTCCTATTCGACATCCAAAGCGGTCACTACCATATAGTCCTAGTGTCTCTATCATATTACCCAAGAGTTTCTGACATATTGTGTCCCAAGGCGTTTTTTTAAAAAGGATTTATTATTTATCCTATAACAGTGCGATGCGTCCGATACGTACGATGTGGACCTGTGGACGCTTACCATTATTGCATAACGTAGCGACACCCACGTGTTGTGTAGGCGTCGTACAAACTTCGACAATCAGTCGCAAGGGATCGCGACTCCTCGGCCGACCGCGACACTGTGATGTATGCGCACGATTTGTCTGTAGCCGCATGCGCAGGCGGGGCCGCGGGAATCCACGTGTATAGATTTTCTAGTCACCCGCTAGTGTATTTTAGAAGGTAATATTTTATAGTGATACTGTAAGGATAAATTTTGTATCCTACTAAATAAATGCGAATGTATGTTTGTTACTCTTTCACGTCAGAACGGCTGGAGGGATTGCAATGAAATATGGCATAGAGTTAGAATATTCTTATGTTCTAGAATTAAACATAGGATACTTTTTATCCCGGTAAAGTTAAAGATCACCACGGGAAGCCACTAGTGTAAATGACTAGTGGCTCTGCACTGTTATAGTAAAACAAAGTCACAGTTCCACCATTTTGTACAAAACATATAATAAATGTATAGCTACACGAGTTTTTCTCGAGATACATATATAAATGAGCATAATTTATTAATATTTAACATAAGATTTGAGAAATAATTGTCAGTCAAAAAAAAGCAACAAGCAGTAGTTGGCAACTGTCTTCTGATTGAACCTAAGAAAACTTACCATGATCTAAGCATAACATTATTCCTCAAAAGCAAATACTAAATAGAATAGGCGATTATGTAAACAATAGAGTATTACTTAGTCTTAGTATAGTCTAGTGTATCTATCTATCTAGGGCTCTGTACATCAAAGAGAATGCTCCAGATATCTGTCTGCGGAAGTGTGCCTCAAACTTTGTGATTCAAACAACGGTATAAATGGGCGAATTTAATATTTTTCTATATATTAATGATTTTTAAAGCTCAATTTTTAGAGAAATCTGACCATTATGTGACCTTTAGTCATCTTTACATAATCGAGAATATTATACTTTTATAAAAAACTAGTAACTCCCCGCGGTTTCACCTACGTACCCGGGAGATCTTCCATTTTCTCGGTCAGTGTACCAAATTTCATTTAAATCGGTTCAATAGCTTAAGCGTGAATGCGAGACAGACAGAGTTACATTCGCATTTATAATATGAGTTAGGAAGAGGAAATAACCCCAAAGTATAGTATACAAGTTTGAGCACCAATAACCAGACAAGTGGATCGCAGACGCGACGGCAGACGATCGCGCGATAACCGCGCGGCAGTCGCGCGCTCAACGTGTGATCCCCCTCTTGAGATGCGCTGATAAACTGCATACTACTACTACTGCTAATGGATATTCGACCACAAAGCTACCCTTTTTATTATGTACTTTTCCAAAAGTCAATCTATCTTAATACCAAAACAGGTGCCCCAGCTTCGCACGGGAGCAATGCTTATACATCACATTAGACACCTCCAAAAGCTTAGCTCCTATTGTCTATAGCGTAATGATATATAACTTATAGCTTTCCTCGATAAATGGGCTATCTATGACTGTAATAATTTTTCACATCGGACCAGTAATTCCTAAGAATAGACATAGGTACAAGTAAAGTCTTCAAAATTGGTGCAGCGTAAAACATAACCAGTTAAAACTTGTTTGTGTTATAAATTTTAGATATGTATTTAGGCATAACTTCAAAAAGCTATTGAACGTTGACGTCCGAGCTGGTAGTAGCTTCACAAGCTATAGTCAAAAGTGCTCTATAAGAGCTTATTGCGAATAAAAAGCTTCGAAACTTAGGTATTTATAATATTTAAGTATTTTAAAGCTATATTACATGCGGGTTGTTTAATTTTGTTCCAACAATGAGTAACCAGATATCTAAGGTAAGGTATAACATTTCGACCAGAGGTCATATGCGTGTGAGGGAGACAAAGAATAAGAAAGAAAGAAAGAAAATATTTATTGAATATTATAACCGGTTCAAGTAAATGAAGATTCTCTGCTCATTTATAGTTAATAATAATAAATATCCTGGGGGGACATTTTTCACACACGGCCAATCTGATTCCAAACTAAGCAGAACTTGTGATATGGTAACCAGATGGCTGATATACTACTTTTAAATGCATACTTATAAAGATATTTACATCCAGACACAGAACAAACTGACATATTTATGCATACAAATGTTTGTCTTGGGTGGGATTCGAACCCACGACCCGCGTCTTGAGAGTCAGGGTCACTATACACAAAGCCAACCGGTCTGTCAAAAAGTTCCAAATAAATGATGTTTTTACCAAAAATCTATTTGTGGAATAGGTTAAGCACCAATACTTATACTTTTTTTCGTCTTCGCCCGCGCATGAAACCCCAGTAATGGTAAAAAAATATATAAGAAAAACTTGTTGATCTCTTTTGTTCCTAAAAATGTCGTGACTTGCAATGATTTGATTTCAATGAAATATTTTGTTTAAAATTTAAAATTACATTTTCATTAATTAATTTCATATATTTACACTACCTACTCTTCAACTGTTTTTTTTTTAAATACTAGCCGCCGTCGCTTAGTTTTACCCACGTAGTTCCCGTCCCCGTAGGAATACAAGGATGAAATATAGCCCATGTTATTTGCGAATAACGTAGCTTTCTTTTTTTTTTTTTTTTTATACCACAAGGGTGGCAAACAGGCATACGGTCCCACCTGATGGGAAGCGGTTACCGTAGCCTATGGACGCTTGCAACACCAGAGGCGTCACTCACGCGTTGCCGACCCTATAAAAAAGGGAGCAACTGTATAGGCAGTGAAAGGGACAAAGCGCAATGTACTTTTTGTCGAAAGGCTAAACAGGTATCACTCCTGCATACCCCTACGACGCTACTCCATCCCTGGTCCCCCCACTGCCGCTACAGCGTCTCCTTATGGAGCTATTAGTGATAGAATTATGCAGATCGGTTCGGTAGTTTCGGAGCCTATTCGGACAAACAAACAAATCTTTCCTCTTTATAATATTAGTATAGACTAGCTGCCTCCGCGCGGTACCCGCGTAGTTCCCGCTCCCGTAAGAATACGGGGAAACAATATAGCATATAGCCTATGTTACTGAGTGATAATGTAGCTTCCTAATGAAAAAATAATTATTAAAATCGGTCCAGTACTTTTTGAGTTTATTCGTTACATACAAAAATACAAATCTTTCCTCTTTATATTAGTTTAGTTTTAGTGTAGATTAGTATAGATCTAGTATTATATAGCTTTTATTGTAATTTAATATTGTTAAAATCAGTTTTTCAACCCAACTTTATTTGAGTTCAATGAAATACAAGCCGGCAATCCAATCAAGGCTTAAGCTTCATCCGAAGCTTAAAGTCGTACTAGAGCTTAACAGATACTTAATGTGTAAGTTTACATAACTTAACTTGACTTAAATACCAGAATTATCATGTAACCTAAACCCTAGGATCTTGGTTAAACTTCTCAAGTGACTATAACTTAGCCAAGTTAATGTTTACCCAAGAAATACTTAACAGTTTATGACTATAATGAGTGGTTTTTATTATTTTTTTATTCAGTAATGTATGTAAATACGATTTTACGATATTTTTTTAAACGGCAACACAGTAGGGGGCTGTGTTGCTGTCTCAAAAAATATCGTAAAATAGTTTTGTAATAAAATGTCTATTAAGAAACTGGTGGGAATGATAATACGTAAATATCTATTATATATATGAAATTGGAAATGAGCCTACATATAGAGATAATATTATAAAGAGGAAAGATTTGTTTGTTTGTAATGAATAGGCTCCGACTACTGGGCTAACTACTGGACCGATTTCAAAAATTCTTTCACCTTTGGAAAGCTACATTATCACTGAGTAACATAGGCTATATTTTATCCCTGTATTCCCACGGGAACGGGAACTACGCGGAGGCAGCTAGTCTATTATATAGAGATGCTTTTTTATCTACATTGGAAAAAAAATATTTTTGTGTGAATGTTTGTAATGATTAAACTCAAAAACTACTGTGCCGATTTCAATTTTTTTTTCACCATTGGAAAGCTACTTTATCAGGGGTAACATAGGCTATATTTATTCCCCGTATTCCCACGAGAACGGGAACTACACGTGTTATGCCGCGCGAAGGGAGCTAGTTATCTATACAAATAAATATGAATGGTTAGCAAAACAATAGAATTTAGGTTATTATGATTAAAGATGTTTATATTTATAGATCGCTAACGTGAGTGAAACCGCGGCGCGATAACTAGTATCTCATGATTGACGTCTGACATGGAAGATATCCAAAATAGATAAAATAAATCTCTCTAACCTTAATTTCAGATGATAATCAAAAGATTCTACTGGATAGACTTTGAACACTCCATGTGTTGTAATATTTTATTATACTGTTTGCAAATTTCATTTAGTATATTTTTTAAATATATGTAGGCATGTGTGTCATCACGACCACTTTCTTTCATACTAACTTGTGAACGCTTATTTTTGCTTGCTAAGTATTATAACTTTAACTTGAATATCATTATTTTAGTTTAAAATAGAAACCCTTCATCAATCTGATCTCCCCTAAAGTACAAACATACATTCATTTATACATATATATAAAAGATACCTACATTAAAGTCTTCACTTTTGTATAACCTCATTGTTACTGACATCGAGTGTCGCTACCGCAGTAACTATATACTTTCACGGTTCACGCCTCCGTCTGTCCGTCTGTCTGTCCGTCCGTCCGTCCATCCACCTGTCCGCCTGTCCGGTCGCACGCTCCAATTCAGAGCTTTGTTATTTAACCGCATTTACACTTTCATACCGACAATATCAGATGACAGAATCATTGTTAAGTCTACCATATTTTAATAGAAGGGTTATAATATTATTTACTAGCTTCCGCCCCGCGGTTTCCCTCGCTTAGTTCCCGTTCCCGTAGGTATATAGGGATAAAATGTAGCCTATAAAACTTATAAATAACGTAGCGTTCTATTGGTGAAAGAATTATTCAGATCTGTCCAGTAGTTTTGGAAGAAACAAAAATGAATCTTTCTTTTTTTATTTTTTAACAAATTTACAGCGGTATGGTATAGTTTTTTTAAATACTAGCGACCCGTCCCGACTTCACATAAGTGCAATAAAAAAACGAACCTTTCTCGATTTTCGCTCTATTGAAAACTGTATGACAATCAAAGTTACGTAGTTTAGTATAACTAAAGGGAGACACAGGGAGCAAACAGTAACAAGCCAATCTACCAAACATATAGAAAGACGGCAGACAAAATGTAAAACGAAAAATACCAGACTAATTGACCACCCATCCATTTTATACATACTCATATAATTATAGCCAAGCCTTTTACGACCCATTAAACCCATAATAACACTAGTGGCCACACCCGGTGCCGCCCGCGGCAACCGCAAAGACTTTGGCGGCCATTTTGTAAAATGGCGGAGTGTGTTTATCGCTCGATCTGTCAAATTGTTCTTTGAACGATTATTATTTATGCTACGAATGTTATATTGATTATATGATTTGAATCTTGTACTATGTTATTAAATTGCTATTGTGAAATTGCTATTGTGTGATATTGTAAAATTATGGTGGACATATGATATCTTTTAAATTTCTACAGAAAATTGCTCTTTTTAAGTTAGGTTAGCATATAAATTGTACCTATAAGCTGCCTCCCGAACCGAGCCTTAGAGTCGACGTTTCAAGTGCCTGTGAAGGTATATTTGAATTAATAAATATATTTCATTTCATGCGACATAAATACATCTCTGTATTTATACATATTAACAAACCAATAACAAGATTTATATTTGGAAAATATTGAATCTGTTTTGGACTCAAGCTCAACCTTTGATAAACAATATAACAACGAGCTCAACCTTATATGATACCTTGATATAAACCGAAAGATCTGTATGTACAGTAAAATATCTGTATGAATAGATACTTGGCAATTTTCTAGAATAAAATATTCATTATTCAGAGCAAGACTTCTGCCGTTGTTGCGTGAAAGAGTAACAAACATCCATCTATCTCACAAACTCAAACATTCATAATATAAGTAGATAGACGAATAAATAACTAGCAATAAAAGCTAACTCTGCAATCTCCACAAATCAAATCACTGAGCAATTCCACACTCAGCATTTAACTCAGCCATTGTAACGGGCCCCGTGGATTCGAACGTCAATCACTACAAACGAGTTCCACGGACTCCCAGGATTACCATTAGGTACATATTCAACGTGCTTTTACTGGAAAATGGCGAATAATGTGGTATCACGAGGTATGCTCACGCGCAGGTTTGAGGGCTTAAAATGACCGATAGATCAATATATAATGTGATTCATGTTTCAATTCATCTAGTTCTTAACATAAGAATATAGTTTGACTAAACTCGATGTTTTTTTATACCTTTTTTTATATGAAACGTCAAGTGTGTAAAAAACAACAAAGACCCTCTATACTTATGAAAAACATTAGTTAATGATGAACAGTATAATATCAAATAATTTCCCCAATTTAAAAATGAATGGAATTAAATTAATATCTATTATATTACTACATAAATATACTTAAAAGTACAAGTTTTTGAAAAATCATAAGCTTAAAATCTGAAATGAAATATGTACCTACCTATTTTATCCATTTCAAAAGAACTTCTGCTATGAATATTCCTCGAGTGGCTTTTTTAGACCCGCATTGATCGATGAAAGAGGTACGTATGCTATTTGATCTGTGATTGGTTGGCTGCTGTGTGATTAGAGAATTCAATGCCATAGTCCAGTATAAAGGACTAAATGATTTATTTGATTCTTGATAAGTTTACAGTTATTTTATATCAGTAGTAAATCACAGCAGTAGGTAAGTTATATACCTACTGCTGTGATTTACTATGACTAGAATCTTGTATACTTATATTTTTAGCTGACTTGCGCCACTTTGTCAGCGTCTCCCGTTTTCGCGACATTTTTCATTGATGCTCCGCTCCTATTGGTCGTAGCGTGGTGTCATATAGCCTATTGCCTTATTTGATAAATGGGCTATCTTAAACTAAAATATTTTGTCAATTCGAACCAGTAGTTTCTGAGATTTGCGCGTTTAAACAAACAAACTCTTTAGCATAATATTAGATTTTATAACCTCTTAAATTAAAGCCTTGATATTGGAGGTATCGTAAATTGTTTGTTTATGTTTTTATTAAAAAATCATCGTATTAAATAAATAAATATAATATTTTTTTATATTTCTTTACCTGTTCCTTTTATGTATCTAAATAAAAACATTTTTACCTTTGCTTAAAACTCTCAGATGATATTCAGAACACTGGTGAAAACCAAAAGGTAGTGCACCTAAATTGTTGTTCTTCCTACCTACTCTCAAATATTTAAGCGTGAAGATACGTAATGGGAACCTCAACTAATCCAACAAATAGACTGATAATGAGGTAATTCTACTAAACTGCAGTAAACTACCATCTTCCTGCCAACACTTTTGCGTTACTTAATGATTCTTAATCTGCTGCTTCCTTCTTCACTCTTAGCTCATCATTTATAACCAATATATACCTTATTTATAGGAAATAAGGTTGGTAATATAATAACTGGTTTATAAACTTTTAGTATTAATGCGTGTACATAGTATTAAATTCGTGACTTACTTTTAAAACATCCAATCAGTATAGTATATTACAGTATAGTATTTTTTTATGTCAAAAGTTTGACAAACAGGCCGACGGTCCACCTGATGGTAAGTGGTCACCGCAGCCTATGGACATTTGCAATACCAAGGGGATCGCCGATGTGTTCCTGACCGACTAATATTATAAATGAGTAACTCTGTCTGTCCTCAATTTTACGCTAAAACAACAGAATCGATTTAAATTAAATTTGGTATACAGATAGTCTAGAACCTGAGAAAGGACATAGCGTCGTTGCGCGTGCGAAACCGCGGAAGAGCAGTTTGTAAATACCGCGCATCTACATTTTTACAATTTTACAGGAGGAAGAAAAAACTTAATAACTTGGAAATTTATGACTATAATAGCGACTGAACTCTGTAGCAGCTTCTTTTCTACTTCTTTTATATTAATTTAACGTAAATCTACTAATAACTTGTTTAGATTTCGTGTAAAGTCACTAACGCGGTTTTGTACCAGTAAATTACTTTAAAATACTATACTTTTAGCAGATACGCGGGCTTGAAATACAATGCATAATATTATTATTATTTATTTTAGTTTATTATTAGACCAAAAAACATACAAAATTAATCATCTTCTTATAAAAAAAATCAAGAACTCTATAATTTTGATATTAACTTAAACTTTTACAAACTTATTTTTACTTATAAGCATGTTAAAGAAGTGGAATCGGTATTATGTATATCATAAATAATGGTTAACGGTATTATGTTCTTAACAATTATTCAGATATTTTTTAATAATTCAGTGATTAATACGCTAGTAATTTTTATAATTTACATATTTTTTTACCAAATTTAGACATGTTAAATCACGCGATCCCTTAATTTCTTTTATTACGATGAAACAATTACGTGCACAACTTAAATACTTAAATTTTCATTAAAATTATTAACAATCACAGTATTTAAGGTCTCGGTTATTAGGAACATTATTTAAAAGGTAAATTATCATAAAAACTATGACAGTCTTTGGGTATGACACTCTTCAGCTCCTGTAGGTGACCATACTTTGTTTTGGATATATGGTTGTCTGGATTCATACAATGAACCTACGCTGTGAATGAAAGAGTCAGGTGATATCTTTTTTGGTCTCCAAGGTAAAGGAGCAAAATCGTCTGCAAAGTGGAGTTTAAAATCGATTGTCCCACTTGGATTGTACCTTAGGGCTCTTATGTCCACGACGACATGATCACCTGCCCCACGACCAGGTCTTATTGACTCATAAATGAGGTGATCTTTATGAGCAAAGTTTTAAAAAAATGTATGATCATGAGTAGAGATTTGGTAAGGACTCGGCAATTTTCTGGCCTCCTTACGAGGCTTTAAGAAAAGTACTTGATGCATTGAAGTGTCGAGTCTTTAAGAAAAGTACTCGATGCATTGAAGTGTCGAGGCTTTAAGAAAAGTACTCGATACAGTAAAGTATCGAGGCTTTACGCCTATAATAAGCTTTAAGAAAAGTACTCAATACTTTGATGGTTCGAGGTTTAAGAAAAGTACTCGATACTTTGAAGGTTCGAGGCTTTAAGAAAAGTACTCGATGCATTGAAGTGTCGAGGCTTTAAGAAAAGTACTCGATACAGTAAAGTATCGAGGCTTTACGCCTATAATAAGCTTTAAGAAAAGTACTCAATACTTTGAAGGTTCGAGGTTTAAGAAAAGTACTCGATACTTTGAAGGTTCGAGGCTTTAAGAAAAGTACTCTATGCATTGAAGTGTCGAGGCTTTAAGAAAAGTACTCGATGCATTGAAGTGTCGAGGCTTTAAGAAAAGTACTCGATACAGTAAAGTATCGAGGCTTTACGCCTATAATAAGCTTTAAGAAAAGTACTCGATGCATTGAAGTGTCGAGGCTTTAAGAAAAGTACTCGATACAGTAAAGTATCGAGGCTTTAAGCCTATAATAAGCTTTAAGAAAAGTACTCGATACTTTGAAGGTTCGAGGCTTTAAGAAAAGTACTCGATACTTTGAAGGCTCGAGGCTTTAAGAAAAGTACTCGATACTTTGAAGTATCGATACTTTTCTTTCGATACTTCATGACAGTATCGATACTTTCTATTCGATACCCGTAAATACGCGGACTTTTCGCCAACTTCAAACACAAGTACTGTTCCGCGGTATTGTTTTAATTGAAATATAAGGCTTCGTTTTGGCTAATTCAAATTGAGTCAGAAGTATAACAAGCGAATCAGCGATATGAATCTATAGCCGCGAAATCTCATTTTTGGACATTTTGCTGTTACGCGGTATTTACAAACTGCTCTTCCGCGGTTTCGCACGCGCAACGACGATAGGCTACTTTTTATCAGGGGAACATGGAAGATCTCCATGGTACGATTGAAACCGCGGGGAACCACTAGTATGTTTTAAAGTTTTCAATTAAAATCTAAAGAACTATAATTTCAATGCATTATGATTGATTTATATTTATTATCTTATTGCAGACTATAAAATAGATTAAGCTGAGATAGCTCCATCGAAATTATTCGGAGGTTTATTAACAAAATACATGCTTACGATACCTAGACTCCTATCTATCCTTCCTAACTTTCTAACTAATATTATAAATGCGAAAGTAACTCTGTCTGTCTGTCTATCTGTCTGTCTGTCTGTTACGCTTTCACGCTAAAACTACTGAACTGATTTCAATGAAATTTGGTACACAGTTAATCCAGAGCCTGAGAAAGGACATAGGGTACTTTTTATCCCGGGAAAATTAAAGATCCCCCGGGAACGCGGGCAAAGCCGCGGGGAGCCACTAGTATACTATAATAACTTCCACCCCACGATTTCACCCGCGTAGTCCACATTCTCGTGGGAATTCGAGGATAAAATATAGCCTATGTTACTCCCTGATAATGTAGCTTTGTAATGGTAAAAGAATAAATCGGATGGTCCAGTAGTTTTGAAGCCAAACAATAAAAAAATCCTCTTTTATAATATAGTGTAGGTATAAAATCTCGAAGACAAAGTTTTGTATGATTGCTTTTAATTATTTCCATGGTAGGTAACTGAAATTTAGGTGTTTTATGTTATTTCCAAAACTACTACACTATTCTCTCCCAAAAAAATTCCATGGAAACGCAAGTAAAACCGGGTTACAGTGGCTACTTCTCTCACCCGTTACCTATTTATATGGTCTCTAACCTCAAAATAATATAACATCGGAATGTCCAGCTTAACTAGACCTCAACTCTCAAACAAATTTTTCAGGCTCTAGGGTCAATATAATCTGGTAATATATACTACAGCCATAGTAAATTGGTATCGTTAAACCCTTCACATTCGGTACAGTGCGGCGAGCAATAAACGCCCAATTTATGGCAGCGTTATTATTAGCTCATTTTATGGCGTAATAATCTTTGGTCATTATATATGTAGTTATTTTTAGTTTATTTATTGATATTATTCGTTTTTAATTAGGTATTTTTAATTAGCGGTGTTTTTTGTAAAATAACTGTTAGGAATTCAAATTGAAATCATTTAAAAAACTATTTAACAGCTCATTGATCCAGATTAATTAATTTTTCCCGGAAGAGACTATGTGTTATTCCAGAACATATTCTAACACTGTGCCAAATGTCATTGCGATTCTAATCTATATATATAAAAATCAATTGCTGTTCGTTAGTCTCATAAAAACTCGAGATTGGATGGACTTATTTGGCTATTTTTGGTCTTGAATTATTTGTGTAAGTACAGGGAAGGTTTAAAGCATTCAGTTTTTTTATTAATTGATGCTGAGGCAGTACGAAGTTTGCCGGGTCAACTAGTTCTTATATATAAAAAAACGGCTTGACTGATTTTTATGAAATTATATATGCATATACAGTAGATCTGAGAATCGGCTGCTATCTATTTTTGATACCCCCGTGATCACGGGAACGGGAACTGCTCGGGTGAAACCGCGGGGCGGCAGCTAGTAGTTATACATCCATTCTCACAAACTTTCGCATTTATAATATTACTAGTGGCTCCCCGCGGCTTCGCCCGCGTTCCCGGGGATCTTCAATTTTCCCGGGTTAAAAAGTAGCCTGTGTCCTTTCTCAGGCGCAGGATTATCTCTGTCCAAATTTCATTAAATCGGTTCAGTAGTTTTAGCGTGAATGCGTAACAGACAGACAGACAGAGCATTTTTTTTTTTATAAAAAAAAAAAAAAATATTATATAGTATGGATTAGAATGTTCTTGTTATATTTTAAATCGTCCGAGTAAAAACATATTTAAGAATTTTTAATTCACTTTTCTAATACAAATAACCGCTACAGCTTATAAAACGAAACTAAAACAATGTAGCACAGGAAATAGCAACTTAATAACAGTTAATAATTATTTAATTCAAGCTAATAATCAGAGTTAGCGGTTTCCGTAAAGTTATTACGCCTTCCCGGCTGGCGGTGGATTCATATGATGTGAATGAGATCATGAACACAAGGAGATATGTATTTTTATAGCCTGTGTTGTCTCAAAGCTTGGAAAATGCCGCATCTCTTGTAAGCTCCTCTTTCTTTGCTAGCCTAACTAGTCTACAACTATTATCTTTATTATACCTACCTTAATTTCACAAAAAATGTCTAGACGTTTACACATAAAAACAAGAATATTTGTTGTTAGTTAGGTATAGAGGACTTGATAAGGACTTTAAACTGAACTTTAAATGGTGAGCGAAATTAGGAGAAAAACCTAACCAATAAGAGATGATCAAACAGTAGTAAAAAAACCAAACTAGATATATCTCACCGAGAGTAATTACTCACCTCTTTATTTTTACGATCCGTGTCATCTCAGAGGTAATCGTTAGTTTAATGCTATAGTAATTAAGAAAGCATCCTTACACATTACTCGCTGTCTCTCAAGTTCAGACAGACAACTACTCAAGTAGCTGCATTTTAATTGAGCTTTTTGAGCCATATATATGTGACACTTAAAGTATATAGCATTAATGCTAACCTTATATTTATACTAGTTTCCATCGCACTCGTGGTTCCTGTTCCCATAGGAATACTAGGATGCAAATAAATAGAAATATAATAAATAATTAAATAATATAATACAAAATAATACTAGGACACAAATAACGAAGCTTTCTATTGATGAAAGAATTATTCAAATCGGTCAAGTAGTTTCGAAAGTATGGATGGATTGTGTGAAAGCTGATATGTGTAAGAAGGGAGTGATGAATGAAATGACGGCTGACAGAGAGGAATGGAAGAAAAACACATGTTGTGCCGACCCTGCTTAGGCGGGATAAGGGCAGGAAGAAGAAGAAGAAGAAGGTCAAGTAGTTTCGAAGTCTATTCACAACAAACAAACAAGAAATTGAATCATTCCCCCTTATAATATTACTATACATTTTCTTTATATAAATTAATGTAGATAACACGAAGCATTCATATTAAAAAAAGCATTCTCAAACCTTCAATGAAGCATAAATAAATTGACAGCCCGGTTGGCTTAGTGGTTAGTGCCCTTGACTCTCAAGCCGCGGGTCGTGGGTTCGAATCCCACCCAGGTCAAACATTTGTATGCATGAATATGTCTGTTTGTCCTGTGTCTGGATGTAAATATCTATAATATATATGTATTTAAAAGTATTATATGTAGTATATCAGTTATCTGGTTACCATAACACAAGCTTCATTTGAAGCTTACTTTGAAATCAGATTGGCCGTGTGTGAAATATGTCCCAGGATATTTATTTTATTACATTACATGAAGCCGATATACCTACATAGTATTAAATAACCATTCTCAAAACTTCAATGAAGCATAAATAAATTGTAATTATCAAAGGGAAATTACACGGAAATCAACTTGAACCCGTTTTAAACATACGAGGCGAAATAGTTCGGTGGCTCTAAAGTTACTTATTACTTCAAGTAATTCAAATAATAAAGTACTTGAAGCGTATATAAAGTAAAAAGTAAAGCGTAACATAGTTTTCGGAGTAATGCACCTGTACGAGTTCAATAATAAATAAATATCCCGGGACATTTTTCACACACGGCCAATCTGATTCCAAAGTAAGCTTCAAAGTGAGCTTGTGTTATGGTAACCAGATAGCCGATATACTACATATAAAACTTTTGAATACATACATATATAGATATTTACATCCAGACACAGAATAAACAGACATAATCATGCATACAAATGTTTGTCCTGGGTCGGATTCGAACCCACGACCTGCGGCTTGAGAGTCAGGGTCACTGACCACAAAGCCAAAGGCTGTCGACTCCAAAGTTATTACTTGAAACTTGAAGCGAATTCTACTTAACATAGTTTTCGGTGTACGAGTTCATCGACCCCACAGATGCCGAAAAACCTTTAATTAAGTAGAAACACTCAATAATTAGTGTATCAACTATTTTAATGGTTTTAATTAGTCAGCTGTCAATTACGTCACGAGATGCTAAGGTTTTTTTTTATTTATTTGCTGTCGTGGGAAAATGGGTTACGTTTTATGGTTGATTTTGGATTAGCTTCTTTTGTTGTGTTTTATTTTAAGTAGGTATATAGTTATCTATACTAATATTATAAAGAGGAAAGATTAGTTTGTTTGTTTGTAATGAATAGGCTCCGAAACTACTAGACCGATTTCAAAAATTCTTTCACCTTTGGAAAGCTACATTATCCCCGAGTAACATAGGCTATATTTCATCCCTGTATTCCCACGGGAACGGGAACTACGTAGGTAAAACCGCGGGGAGCGTTAAAGTATAATCGTACTTTTTGAGTAATGCTAGAACAAATATAAAATTTTAACGCATAGGTACAAAAGTTGAATTGAGCTAGATCGTTAGATTGTCCTAGATTCTAGACTATCACGGATTAAACACACACTCATAATGTAAATATTTATGGTCATTGATAATTTCATATTTAAATAATACCTGCTATTTTAAATAATAATAGTAATCGAATATGTAGGTATGTCAAACGAAAACTCATTTTCTTTTCGTATTTAATTCGATAATCACCAAAATAATGAAAGAAAAAAACGTCAACACAAATTATAATTATTATAATTAATGTCACAACACTAAAAAGCGTCACCGAAACATTAATTAAAATGTAATTAAAAGCTTTAAGCGTACCGCTGTGAAATAACTTTAAGTCTACACAAGTATTATAAAGATTAGATGTTTTTTTTGTAACGAGTTTTCTCCAAAACTACTCGACCGATTTGAATCATTCTTTCACCAATGGAAAGCTACATTATCTGGGTATAACTTAGGCTATATTTTATCCCTGTACTCCTAAAGGAACGGGAACTATGCGAGTGAAGCCGCGCGTCGGAAGCTAATTATAAAGAAAGTGATAGTTCGCGCGTGACGCCACAAACAATGGCGTCTTGTCTCACCGTGAGACACAGTAAAAACATTATAAAAGAAATTAAAATTACTAATAAATTATACACTAGTTAGTAAAGTGCCATGGTTTCACTTTAGATGCGTGTTTAGTTTTTTATTTGAGGTTTTATGGTGGTTATTGTATGGAGTGGAGATTTTCATAAATCTATACTAATTTGGTTGTAATAAATAGGCTCAAAAACTAGTGGACCCTTTTTAAAAATTCTTTCACCATTCGATAGTTACATTATCCACGAGTAATATAGGCTATATTTTATCCCTGTATTCAAACGGGAACGGGAACTACGCGGGTAAAACAGCTAGTATGATATAAAATGGTTCTCAATGGACTTGTCCTAACAGTAGGTAACCAATTAAAAAAGTTATGCTAGTAGATACATACATTTTAGCGATTCGTTTTTATAGATATCATTTATATTATTTTGATCTATTAAGGGATATCTTTTCTAGTTAATTTCGCCTGTAATTATTATTTGTCTTTGATTTATATAGAGTCAATTTCAATACCAATTTTTTAATTACATAAAAAAAACTCAAATCCTATGTCTACCTTAAGTCTAAGTACCAGGATGTCCAAGGACATTTAATGTGGACAGATTCTTTAATATTGTAGAAACTTATTATTATTTTCGTGTATAACTTATTATTATTTACATATACGTACAAACGGACATTCCCACGTATTGTCCTCGCGCGGGGTCGCCTGCGCCTGCGCAGCGCATACTAACTGCGAACAACACGTTGATACCTCTTTGCAGATACGTCCTTACTAATATAATAAATGCGAAAGTAACTATGTCTGTTACCGAACTAATTTTGATCAAATTTGACTAAGGCTTTGGAAAGGATATAGACTACTTTTCATTCCAGGAATGTTTTAGGTCTCTCTCGGGTGAAAACGTTGTGGAAGCTAGTAGGTAAGTTATGATAAAAAACAGTAATTTATTGTGATAGAATTACTTTACTAGTGGTTAGATTTATAGTTGTAGTGATGTAAAGTTCAAATCAAATTCAGTAGCTTGAGCTATCTGCTGCTAGTAGCTAGTCTGCTGCAGCTTGAGGTATCTGGGTAGATACTAAACACACGTCTGGCAGAACGGCTGACTACTCTAGTTGAAGAGCTGTTACGTTGCTTCATTTGACAGCCAGTTCATTTCAAGGCCTTGTAAAGTTATCTTTTTTATTTTATTTTTTATTTATGATCAAAATAGCAATAAACATAATTTTCGTTCTTATACTAAAACCACAAAAGCCTAACTTCTACTTACCTAAATACCATTTATGATGATGAGATTAAAGTTTAATATAAGCTACTATTCTTTCTTACTATAAAAATCGAAAAAACACTGTTCTAACTTATTAACTAAGTATACATTTTAAACCATTGAAGTAAATATGTATATTACCTTAAACTCATTACATACAACATACATTACTACGGTACTTGTAAAAATTTTTAATCATCAAAATATTTAAACTACCCTAAGCTCAGTTGTACACTACAGTTGTGTACAACTTTTACCCGATTGCGCCAGAAGAAGGGTTATGTTTTTGCGTCCTCGTTTTCTATTCAACAACCTTCCTAGTAACCAAACATTAACGAAAGCTTTATGCGTTGAAACGAACTTTTCCATACGTGACATGCGTTAGCAACCTTCTGAATATATTAACATACTAGTTGACCCGCGCAACTTCGTCGTCACTTACCCGTCTGCAACAATTTCGATCGATGCTCCGCTCCTATTCGTCGTAGCGTGATGATTTAAACCTTATAGCCTTCCTCGATAAATGGACTATCTAACATTGAAATAATTTTCCAAATCGGAGCAGTAGTTCTTGGAATAAGCGCGTTCAAACAAACAAACTCTTTAGCTTTATATATTAGTATAGATAATGTAAAGATAATGCGAGTGAATACAGGTGTAATACAGATGTCTGATAACCGTACATGGCATAGACAATGGCGCAAATAGGATTACATGCTTTGTTATGGATATTAAGCCGTTTAAAAAATGATTTGTATTCTTACTGCCGTAGTTTTTTTTAGATTAAGTGGTTTTTGGTTGTGACATGATCGGAATGCTAAGCAAAAATAACTTTTATGTTGTTAAGTTTTACATAAATTGGCAGTTTTTTTATAGGTATTTATATTTTACTAGCGGACCCGGCAGACTTCGTTCTGCCCACCAGCGCCACCTACCGGGTCCAAATTGATGTATTATACATAACAACCTTCCCCAATTCTCCGTAATTCGATGAAAACCGTATAGTTTTTGTGTTCTGAACTATATGATATTTTTCTGGTAAATAAAATTACTATTTATTGTTAGTAGTAGAAGTGTTACTAAAGATAGTATTAAGATAAATAGTTCATAAAAACACCAACACTAAAACTAATACAAAAAGTAAAAACCTTTGTATGTAAAAAACCATTTTACTAGTTTAATGGTTTCATCACATTCGTATTGCGGCCATTTGATAATAAAGTAATAGAAACTTCACTCAAAAACTATGATGAAAAACCTAGTATGAAACCTCTCACAACCTTACAATGTAACCCACACATAAAAATCACAATTTAAACGCTTATACACAAAAAAGTAAGCGTTATTAACTTCCATAAAACGATCTATAAATGCAATAATCTACATATATATAGATTTTCCAACGTTTTACGAATAACGGCTAATTATAGGCAGCCATTCAAATAACAGCGTGTATCTTACGCAACTTTAAGCTGCATCAAACTTAGGCCTCATTCGCACGAGAGCTTTTTTAAAGCTCGTTAGAAAAGCGTTCAAATACAACAAATGCATTCCCAATTTAAGTATATGTTCACACGAGAGCGTTTTTAAAACGCGACGCTTTTTTATCGAGTGGTGTTGCATTTTATTTTGTTTTATTTTTATTTATTAGCAAACTAACAGTTGTTATACAAGTTTCATACACAAATTACAATTACTGTTGGCGATGGATTTAGCCGCCTGCTTATTATAAGTATTCAACCTATTTTGTATAAAACCTTATTGTGTAAATAAAAAGAAAATCGCCTCGCCGTCCGGCGAGCGCACGGTGCCGGGCGCGCACGGCAGTCGTGTTAGAGCTAGCTTTTGGCGCTGACGGCCATATTGGTTTTGTTATGTTTTAAGTTTTGTTTCATTTTTGTATTTTTGTTTTATGTATATTTGAGTGTTAATAATATTTTCTGTATGAAGTGAGCTTTTTTATTTCACACCGCGGACCGCCTACCGCGATCACAGTTTGATCGCCTACAATTACTTTAAAAAATCTTAATCTATGTATTATGTACAACTAATTGTAAGTAAGCATAACATGAAAATATATAAGACTATTCTATTTTCAACTTATAGTTGGAAATATACCATATTAGTACTTGCGAATGCATTTCTTGTGTGTGAACGCTTTTTTAACGTCCGTTGTTAAAAAAAAACTCTCGTGCGAATGAGGCTTTAACTCGTAAAGATGTGTTGAAAGATTTTTTATAACCCTCCAATGGCTGCAGGTCGTAAATCGGCCGGTCCGTTTGAGCCGCCATTTTGTTTTATTGTGAGGACGTAGTATTGCCACTGGAGTGAAACCTGATAGCAAAGGTCACGTGTTTTATTATTATATTAATAGTTATTAATGATGCTGTTTGAGTATTAAGTTTCATAAGAGAAAGGTTGAAATTTTGTAGTAAGGCTTATGGCAACATTGTCTTAATGTTAAAATAAAATTTCGCATGTATTTTATTGACTTTATTAATAATAAAAAATCAGCAATAACATAGAGCTCAAATCATTAAACCATTGAATAAAATATCCAAATTACTCAAAAAGATATTTCCCAATTAAGAACTGACTTCCAAATTTATAATAGCCAATAGCTTTGACCTACATAAGACCTATTCCAACACTTAAACTTTCTTTATATATCTTCAAAAGTAGTTGATGTATGTATAAAAATCGTTCACACAATTCTTACCCCATTATCAAACACATTACCTACTATTATTACAAAAATCATAAATCCCACGATCATAGACAAGCAATAAAACCACAAGTCAATCTAAGCATAACTTTTTATTAAATACTCGGCATCCGTCGTGCAATTACAATCGAGTGATGTATCGATATTGTATCGATTGATTGTATCGGATCGGATCGTTGCGATCGTTATCTGTGGGAGATGAACTGACTCACGACGGCCGACGTCGGCAGTCGAAGGGTTTTAATGATTGACATCAATGTTTGATCAATTGTGTTTGCCGCTTCCGTATCCGCGTTTCTGGTTATTAAGGTGATTATTTCTAGTGTAAAAAACCGTTTAAAAATCCTTATAGTAGTAGTTAGTATAGTAGTTTTAAAAAAATAAATTACATATTTGTATAATCACAAAAGTGTTAATTTACTTTGCATTATAAACATGGCATATTTTGTAGTAGTCTTTATAAAATACTCGCTACTTCCACAGTTCCCGTTCCCGTGGGAATACAGGGATAAAATATAGCCTATGTTACTCAGTAATAATGTAGCTTTCTAATGAAAAAAGAATTATTAAAATCGGTCCAGTACTTTTTGAGTTTATTCGTTACATACAAAACTACAAAAATATAAATCTTTAGTTTATAATATTAGTTTAGACTTAGTGCTAAATAAAAAGAGAAACCAAACAAGGCCAGGTCGCTGTAACTGAGAACCCCAATTAGATCTAGTGTCGACCTAATAAAGTTAATTTTAACTTAGCCACAGTTACGCACGTAGCAGTAGACTAACAACCTACTTTAATTTTAAACTTTCTTAAAGTGTCTTAAAGTGACGATTACATATCTAGTAAAGCCTACCAATTGTATGGTTTTGTAATGAGAACATGTACACCTTTTAAGCGTCCTAATACGTACCTACATTTATTTAAGTCGTTAATAAGATGTCAACTGGAATATGCCACAGTTATATGGAATCCACATTTTAAAAAATACATCGATCAGTTGGAATCGATTCAACGTAAATTTCTCCGTACACTCTACTTCAGATGTTACCGTGCTAGGTCCTCGTATCAGTCCCTTTTAGACAGATTTGTGTTATCGCCGCTGAAAATGAGAAGATTGCTATTGGATCAAATTATTTTATATAAAATTTGCCATGACAGGTTTGATTGCGCTCAACTAATCAATCAAATATATATTCGTACCCCTAGCCGTTCCCAACGAATCCGTGATAGTCATAAGCAATGTGTATTTGCACCCAAATTTTGTCGTACTATCGCTGGTGAACCTGCTCCTCTTCGTCGTATTATGCACTCATTTAATGAACAATTTAGTGACTTAGATTTATTCTTTTTAACGCATGCACAATTCAAAAAGTATGTAAATGACAGGCTTGCGGATATTTGTGATCTTTGATATTCATCAAAATTTATTTAATCTGTTTTCTTTCTTGATTTATTCACTTTATTGTTAATGTTTTATTATTTCACTTCTTAATCTTGCCATGTTTAGTATATTATTTTGTGGATAACGGTGTTGGTTGTACAATTACCTTTGTATTTATGTATAATATTATTACTTAAGCCATATTGTACAATTGTTTGTTGTTCTAAATAAATAAAAAAAAAAAAAAAAAAGACATTTGAAATTGTTGCTAGCAGGCATAATTTGTATTTATTGTAAGTTATGGATACGAAAGGTTAAAAAGTAGGTTTATTTTAACATTTTTGTAATTTTTCAGTACGCATAACGGAGGTTTGATTAAAATATAACTAGCATTTTTGTAAAATTAAATCTTTACATAAAAAATACATAGACAAAAATATTTTTGGAAAGCACCACTTAAGAACTACTTGGCCGATTTGATTGTTTTTCATTGTTATATTCAGAACAAGTTTCACTACATTAAACTTATGTCTTTCTATTCTAATTACCAAATCAAGGTTTGTTCAGTTTGACAAATCATCTGAAGGTCGCATTAGCTTCGTGATACCTATAGGATCATAACTATTTTTAATAATAACGAAATTCTATTTTGACATCACCCCAGGCACTAACACAGCAACCATTAATTGTAATTTTTTTTAGATGGACTTGAAGGTGTTAGCCTCAGATGGCTTTTACACCGTTACGCGGACTGTTTCGGTGAGCGCAGAGGGTCGGCTGAAGTTCACGAAAAACCTGGGTCACATCCAATCCATATTTCATAAAGATCTAATTCTCTTATTCTGTCATCAAGCTGGGCACTAACACAGCAACCATTAATTTTATTGTACAACTTGATCGACCAATCTCACTTGAACTACTATATACTGCTTTATATACTACTGTGTTCCCTATCAGCATATATTAGGCACAAATTGCGAGCGACGCCGCATCGATGCATGTACCATTGAATTCTAACTTTCCATTCAAATGTTTATGTTTTTACGCAATACTAAATTATGTTATAGCTTGTAGGGAACCGTTAGGAAACCTGCATAGCCTACTGAGGTGTTTATTATAAATTTATTTAACGCTTTACTACTTTTAGGGATGTGTTTTATGAGAGAAATGCATGCTGTATATGGTATGACATAAATGTTTTTAGGTTTATAAGCGAGTATGTTTTGTTTTAGTATTAGAATAAATACGATTTAGTTTATATGGCGATGTACTAGTAGCTATTGCCTATTTGAATGTACATTTTCTTTATGTACATTAAGTCTGTTTAATAAAAAAAGGTTATTTAAAATATCTTTATTTATGATACCAAAATAATATTTAACTTCTTTAAGTAGTTATAATGATCTGCACTTTAAAGGTGACTTTAATAAAATCGATGAAAATAAGAACATTACACATAGGCCATATTACATATTTTACATACAGCTTTAAATTTTAATGCATACATATTTCCATATCACAAAGCATTCGGTGACCGTTTACCATCATACATCATGACAACCGAATATAAAATCTATTTTTAAGTCAATTAAGTATTCAAATGCCTCCCACATACTGCCCTACAAAAAATCAGCTCGATCATTCCAATCATACAAACTATAGATCAATAGATCACAGGTAGTTAAGTATAATAGATCAATCACAGCAAACGATAGCAATGCTGACACGTCACGAACTGTAGTTATTAATGGATTCGAACCCGCACTGAGCGAGTATGCCACCGGCCCGATTGATTGTCTGATTGATATCTTTTTATTTTATAAAGTTATCTTTAGTGGGTTTATTAATTAAGTTACGTTTGTTGTTTACTTTTTATCTACACTAATATTATAAAGAGGAATGATTTGTATTTTTGTATGTAACGAATAAACTCCAAAAGTACTGGACCGATTTTAATAATTATTTTTTCATTAGAAAGCTACATTATCACTGAAAAACATAGGCTATATTTTATCCCTGTATTCCCACGGTAACGGGAACTACGCGAGTAAAACCGCGCGGAGGTAGCTAGTATTTTATAAAGTTATCTGTAGTGGGTATTATTAATTATGTAACGTTAGTTGTTTAGTTTTTTGTATCGGATAAAAGTTTAATTAAATTATAAATAACTAGCTGCCTCCCCGCGGTTTTACCCGCGTAGTTCCCGTTCCCGTGGGAATACAGGGATAAAATATAGCCTATGTTACTCGGGGATAATGTAGCTTTCCAAAGGTGAAAGAATTTTTGAAATCGGTCCAGTAGTTTCGGAGCCTATTCGTTACAAACAAACAAACAAATAAACAAACAAACAAACAAACAAACAAACAAACAAATCTTTCCTCTTTATAATATTAGTATAGATTATAGTATAGAAAATGGTCAGAATAATTCCTACTAAGTAATATGTACAATAAATGCAAAAGTTTGTGACTTTGGAATGTTTGTTTCTCTTCCGCACCAGAACGGGCTTAGTTACTGATTATATGTATAAAAGTGCATAAACCTTTAAGTATCGAAAAAACTTACCCAAACGCATCATTTTAATCATATTCTTCGGAAAAAAAATGCCCGCAAGAAAGCATATTCTTAGCTACCCACAAAATGCTTAATAAACCCCTAATTTTACCCTTTCTCTCTTTTCCAGACCCGTATGCAGGAACTGCGTGGTGTCACCAACCAGCTCATCACCGCCGCCCCTCCACGAGCAGCCTTCATCACCACCACCACCAGCCCCGTCGTCACCTGTCACATCACCACGATTGACTCTACCGTCACCTCAGCCAAGCCACAGCGGTTCTTCCATCCCTAGCCAATCGAATTCCCCCCACCCTTACTCCTACCCAAACTTCAGAAGAAGTCAACCGGTTCAGGGTCAGAATTACCCTGAATACAACCTTCTGCACAGTCACAGCGTATCTCAGCTTAACCAGCCAGGGCAGAGTTACAGTCCGCAGTCTCCCCAGTCAGCCATGTCGCTGTCCCCACATCCCGTACCCCAGGGGAAGTTCAGGGGGTTGTTGGAGCATGCTGAGAGGCTGATGAAGCCTGGGGACCCTCACCGGCATTCGCAGAGTGATGATGACTCTGGATGCGCCTTGGAAGAGTACACGTGGGTGCCGCCAGGATTGAGGCCTGAACAGGTGAGACTATCAGAATCATTAATTTTTGATACACAGGTGTACATAATTTAAATCTTAAATTTACAAGTAGTGCTCTATGTTTTGCCATGAAAGCCATACAAATTAAAGGAGTTATATTTATAAATTAAAAATTAATAACAATTGTAAAAAAATATTAAACAGATTAAATTACATCATGAATATCTTAAGAATGCGAGGATGGATAGATGTATGTATGTCTCTAATTCTAAAATTACAAAGGATTTACGGGAAATCTAGCACCCATCTATTTAATCCCGTAAACATTGAAAATCTATAGGGAATGCAGGTGGATCAGCGAAAACTAAATTTTTTAGACCATTTCTACATTATAGAGAACATTACTCAAGCTATGATTTTTATAAGATATTATAACTCATATATTATTTTTCTACGTTCAGGACAAAATTAAGAAATTAAATTTTAAAGCAGTTCAATCATCCTCAAGCGAATATACTAAAATTTTGCATACACGTTTAGTTTAGACGACAGAAAATATCATAAAAAAAAACATTTTTTGTTAAAGGGCTGTAAGATTCGAAAGCTATAATGTAAGTGACAGTGACAGAGCTTTTTTGAAGCATAACTTTTTACAAAGCTATTCAAATACCTAGTATTTATATTTCAGCTCATTTCTAAAGTCTAAGTAGAGACGCTAATGGCTGACCATTGTACCGCCATCAGACCGTCCCGCTCTTTGTCTCGGTTCTATTGTTTCGCTGGAGCCCACTCATTTTCGGTCGTTTTTTTGGCGGCGACTTTCCATTGATGAGAGTGGTCTTTGGGAAAAACTGTCCGTCTGTGTTTCACGTTTATTTTTAATATTTACTAGACGATGTTTTTATTCGTAGCGTTAGTGTAAATCTACGTATTTGTAGCCGTTTAAAACATGTAGGTACTGGAACAAGTATTTTTAATGGTTTTGCGACTTATTTGTTTTTCAAATATGATTGAGGACCTTCAGTTTAAGTTTAAATTTATAGTAATATTTTAGATTTGAAAATGATCGTTTTTAGATAAATAAATGCACCAGATAAAATTGGATTTATTTTCTTTGGTTAAAAAAATTATACGATCGCAAGCAACTTATATATACTACGGTATATAAAGACAAATTAATTAGTAAATATTTAACAATAACAATACTATAAAGTTCAAGTAAGTGACGCAAGGTCAGGTTACTAGTCAAACATTCCTTTATCCTAAGCCTTAAAACATAAAAATGTTAACATTAAATTGATGTGTTCGTGGGATAATCGCCTTAATAGCACAACACAAAAACTAAATGACGAACAAGAGCGCACAATACCGCCTTAATACAACTATAATGACTGTGACAAACACCGGGACATTACGAAATGTGATATAAGACGAGATTATCTATATAATAATGTTAGGGTCCGCCTTAAAGAAGCTTTGTTTTGTTTTAACACTGTTTTTTTTACATGATACTACCTTGGACCGCGTTCCCGGAAGATATTTTCCCGGAATAAAAAGTATGTCCTTCCATATGTTCTAGTCTATATCTGTGCCAAATTTCAGTGAAATTTGTGCAGTGGATTAGGCGTGAAAGAGTACCTAACTAACAGATAGACAGAGTTACATTAGTAGAAAAAATTACCAAAATAAAAATATTTGAAGGGAAATTTATTAAATTTCTTATTTCAAATATGTATTCGTTATATTCTACTAGATACCTATAGCTTACTTTCGTAACTACCGTAACTGTCAAGTCCCTGGTCGTGAGTCCGATTTCCACCTAGGACATATTAGTGTGTATAATCATGTCTTTTTGTTTTATGTCTAGCTTAATATGTTTAAGATATATAACATGTAGTATTTATTAACTATCTGATTAGGCTTTTTATTTAAGTGTATATTTATATGACAGCCCGGTTGGCTTTGTGGTTAGTGACCCTGACTTCCAAGCCGCGGGTCGTGGGTTCGAATCCCACCCAGGACAAACATTTGTATGCATGAATATGGCTGTTTGTTCTGTGTCTGGAGGTAAATATCTATAGTTTGTATTTAAAAGTAATATATGTAGTATATCAGCTATCTGGTTACCATAACACAAGCTCACTTTGAAGCTTACTTTGGAATCAGATTGGCCGTGTGTGAAAAATGTCCCAGGATATTTATTTATTTAAATAGTACAGTAAGAGTTAGATAGAAGTAGGTATAACATTTTAAATCAAAGCAAACAAACAAAACGGGCGTACCACAATAATAATAATGAAACCAACTTTGAATACCAAATGCAGCGTTTTTAATTACAGATAAAATAAAGTATTAAGAGGTTCAAGAGGAGGCAACGGAGCAAAAAATTAAAATGGCACTCTAGGGCTTCCCTCTTTAGCCCTCCCCTGGCCCTCCTTACGCATTTTAAGAGTTTTACAGCATTTTTTAATGGACGAAGTTATTTGATGATCTTTAGTATAGTTTAGTGTCTTCATATTTGAGAGTTTGTTGTTTAATTAATGGTTTAAAAATCATTAATTTAATTTATTGCTTAAATATAGTCCTTTGTTAGTGTAATTCAATATTAAACAGAGCTTCTAGTGACCATATAGCTCATACTTTATCCTACTAATACATAATATAAATGCGAAAGTGTGTAAGAATGTATGGATGTATCTTTATTACTCTTTCACGTCAGAACGGCTGAAGGGAATGCGATGAAATTTGACACAGAGTTAGAATATGCTCTAGAACAAGACATAGGCTACTTTATATCCTGGGTATTATTTTAAGATACCCTAGGAACGCGGGTTAAACTGCGGGGAGCCGGAATTCTCCAAATTAGGCCCTTATTAAAACAAATTAGTGACGTCAGAACCTTCTTTTTAATTTGACAAGGTTTAAGGTACATTTAATTATTAAACTGACCTGTATTTAAATTTGAACTTTATCACCTCGGCCTAAGACTTAATCTACACAATCAATTTAATAAGGTTTAATCCTACCATAATATTGCCATGAATAAAAAAATCAATTGTAGTCATAAAGACACCCTTTAATAATCATATCTCGTACAAAAGTTAATTAAGGCACTAATGAAAATATTACGTGAGACGCATTCATATTGGCATGGCGAGTTGCGACTGTACGGGCGACATTCCCTTATATTAGATGATTTCAGATGGTAATGGTTAATTGAATATTAAAGGTACAAAGTGATATTTTTAAACGACTTTTTAAACCACAATTTTACAGGAGAGCAATTTTAAACATTGAAGCGTTGTTAAATTCTAAAATATTGATAATTTAAAAACAATACAATTTTTTCCTCTTAATGATATTAGTGTCGATTACTGGACAGCTCCAGAAAGAGAGTTACGTATTTCTGGTGTATTTAAAAAAATATATTCGAATTCGAAATTTTACACTATTTTTATATTAAATTATATAAAAGACTAGCTTCTGCCCCGCGGTTTCACCTGCGTTCCCGGTGTATCTACTTAAATGTTTCCATAAGAACCTCAATTGGACTATTGCGAACATTTTAAGACCAAAAAAAGCCATTTCCGTCGACCCGTTCTCGAGTTATGCGCTTACCAACACATTTTGCGATTCATTTTTATATTATAGAAGATTTATAAATTTGGACATATAGATTATTCATTTAGGGGAACTTAAAATTCCCTAGTCTTTCCTAGTAGGTATAATAGTATCTATTACCTAATATATATTTTTAATAAATATTTTTAGTTTTAACGTTTGGTAGGTGTAGGTATGCTATGGGTCTAGTAGTCTGAAGTAACGATTTATTATTATATAAAACCTATTAACTCTTAATAGTATAAATCCATAGTAACATATCTATTTTGTCAAGGTATACCAGCCCCGTTTCCTTAATACCATCCCGTACGTAATATTTCTTGTAATAACGCCGGGGGATGAAAGTATTATGAAGAGTTATTAGCAGGACTGGACACAGGAGATAGGGGGTACTAATGTGGTCACCGTACACGTGATATATTGTAAGAACTAAGGATACTGAAAATAATTATAGCTTTGATTAATGTCTTCAATCTATACTTGGTATTATAAAGCTGAGGTTTTTTGTTTGAACGTGTTTTTCTTTAGAAGATGACAGGGATTTTATCGAGGAAAGCTATAGGTTATCTATCTATATATATAAAATGAGGGATGGACTGACTGACATATCAACCCAGAGCCTAAACTATAAGGGTTAGATCTTGAAATTGTTATATCCTTTTTAAACTATAAGCACTGAGAAAGTATTTTTGTAAATTCAAATTGTTATCGAGGGTGCAAAGTTAGTATGAAACTTATCAGCTAGTAGGTATAAAAATAGAGACAAAATACATGCTAGGCTTAGTTTAGACTCCACATCTCCCACAAATTACAGATCAAATCTGTAATTTTTTTGTAAATGTTAAAAATACGAAAGACCTACCAATCGTATAAGTTTTCTCAATTTTGTATCCCTATTAATTTGTGGAGATGATATAAAACCCATTTTTATTTATTTTCTCTAACCTCTTGAGTTGCTGAAACCCAATATGATGGTTTTCCAGGTCCATCTGTACTTCTCAGCGCTGCCAGAAGACAAGGTGCCGTACGTGAACAGTGTGGGCGAGCGGTACCGACTCAAGCAGCTGCTGCAGCAGCTACCTCCTCAGGATAATGAGGTGGGTATTAGGGAACTAGAAGAGAAAATAAAACTGAGTTTCTTGACGGTTCTTCTCAGTTGAAGGGCGTTTTTCGAACTGGTTGTAGCTGCAGCAGCTTCGACTTTGATAAGTGCCTTTTTAGAAGCTAAATGAAGTGGCTTTCGAATTTTATTTTGATAGGATCAAAAGTCCGAAGAAATTCCTGCCAGAGAAATTTATTTTATCATCGAAATCTTTCATCTTTCAATAAATAGAGGGGCTTTTTAAATATTAATACACTAAAGTGGCAAACAGGCAAACCACCTGATAGGAAGCGGTTACTGTATCCTATGGACGCTTGCAACACCAAATATGCGAAATACTTCCACCAATTTTACACAAAACAAATCATAAATAAAAATATTTTCGTTTCCGTGAAGTTTGATAACAAACAGACAGAGCTTTTTATATCATTCACTATAGCTAGATCGAGGTTTAACACTAGATATAAAAGAAAATACACTTTTTTTTTAATGGACTCAGATCAGATAGCCTCAGATGGCTTTTACACCGTTACGCGGACTTTTTCGGTGCAGAGGGCTCTCAACCGAAGGAGAATTGAAGCGACAGCGCTGAGGGTGTTCCCTGCGACACGGTGCCTCGGCTCAGGGCGTCGCTGGGGGAAGTGGGGACTCACTTGACATGATTATTAAAAGATATAGAAAATACACCTTAATCTATACCCCTATACGCGTTATTTCAGGTCCGCTACTGCCACGCGTTATCAGACGAGGAGCGCAAGGAGCTGCGCTTGTTCAGCGCGCAGAGGAAGCGAGAGGCTCTCGGGCGCGGGCAAGCGAGACAGCTGCACGCCACGCAGCCGTGTGACCGGGTCAGTGCCTGTTTTTATTACATTTTTGCATATGGCAACATTGTTTTAAAGGATATATTTGCGCCAGTGTTGGGGGATGGATTGATGGTAAATTTGTTTGCGTTTTAGGGGCAGAGTTTACTATAACCTCTTCACGAAAATTTTGTTGTGTTTTTACATAGTTTTTACTAATCTTAAGTTTAGTTAATTGACCTTATTATACGAACATTTTTTTTTATTCAAGTAGGTACCTATTCAAAGCATAAGTAACTTATCAATATTATTTATAAAAAAATCACTATAGTACTTATAAAAATTTGCTATACATATCGGCAAATATGGACTTCTGAACTTTTCCTTATTTTCTCTTCTCCAAATCAAACTTAATTAAATACCCACACTCATATAACTAAATAAAGTGATACAAAGACTTTATTAGGTTTTTCCCCAAATCATTATCCCGACCACGTCTCGTACATTTGTATCTTTATCCCCGGAAGTGAAGCTAATCATGAGGGAATTCCCCGACTGAAGACGCACTGTGAATATGCTTAACAATGGTGGATACAATATTACTTATATTTTATGTAGCTTAGTGTATTTAAAATCTGTTTTCCTTTTACCGTCTTCGTACTAATATTATAAATGTGAATGTTTGTGAGTATGTATGTATGTTTATTACTCTGTCGCGCTATAACTACAGAACGGATTGGGATAAAATTTGGAAGAGAGATAGTCTATAACGTGGGTTTTAGTCCTTTAGCTACTAATGTTTTGAAATTGTTGTTTTTTATTATTATTTACCGTAACGGCAATATGGTAATTCATTTTCATTTCATTTCATTTTGATCAAATATTTATTTCTTTATAAAGGCTTATTACGTCACTAAAACCCTTCCACAGCCTAGAAAGTTTTTAAAAAGATTCTAAACGTAGGTCTAAAAAAAACAATTAGTTCCGTGAGCTGAGACTCCACGACTGTATAATTCGAGTAATTTATATGAACACCCTGTATTAACACCTCGCAGCTTATCCTCACCCTGTATATCATCAGGTGAGGACATGTTAGAAAACGCTGTCGCTTATAAATACATAAAGAATCCTTAAAAATATAATAAAATTGATTTAACCTTTTTACGAAACTCGTATGTATGGTTTTAGCTTAATCTGTTTCAAGAATATTTTCTAGATTTCTAGGTTAAAACAGTAACTTTGAAATTCTTGTTACTTACAAAAACCTAAAAATAAACCTGCAAATAAAAATGTCTGTTTCGCAATATATTATACACTAGTGGCTCCCCGCGGTTTCCCGGCCCTGGGGATCGTCAATTTTCCCGTGATAAAAAGTAGCCTATATTATAAAATCTGTGTTCCAAAATAAATTTAAATCCGTTCAGTAGTTTTTCCGTGGAAGAGTAACAAACATACATGCTCACAAACTTTCACATTTATAATATTCGTTGTCGTAGGATTTACTGCCAACATTAAATTTTCTACAAATAAAAATATTTATTTGTATAAATTTGGGTAGGTACAAATATGTTATCTGTCCAAAATCACCTCTTACCAATTAGAAATGCTACAATACACAATCCCCCTTTACACCTTCCCGCTTCTCGCTCCGCTCTACTCCTCGCTCCCCGCTCCGCTCGCCACAATATACCCCCCGCACGTGTTCCTGCAACATTTTAATCCTGCAGCACATAAATCATACGGAACCCTCCCAGTCTGCTACAATTGATACTGGCTATTTTTTTCCACCCCACACTTTGTTTAGTCAGTTATTTTACCATTGTTTTGTGTAAGGGTTTATTTAAAAAGATAATAAATCAGTTGGTAAAAGAAAATGTTGGAAAATGCTTGCTTATAGATGTTTTTGTCGATATAGTATTCTTATATTAATAAGCGAACTGCCCCAGTTTGGCATGTTATAGTATATAATAGTTATAGAGCATTTTTGTCATATTTCAAGAAAAACTATACTAAACTATATTATACGTATAAATCTTCCTCTTGAATGACTATAAATATTATTTAAAAAATAAAACTACGTTAAAAAAAACCGACTTCCAAAAATACTAAAAAGCAAAAAATAACAAACGCAATTTATAACACTTTCCTCTACTTAACTACTGACTACTTATTCTCTCCGCATGCTGCTTGGTTTGAAGTTGGTGCCAAGCCACAGCATAATCAGCAAACCTACAGTAAACAATATACAAAAGATCTTTGTTAAGATTCTCCATGATTTAATAAGGTCAACAAAAACTTTGGCACCGTTTGCATTTAAAATTCTAAATTATAGACGCATGCTCTTGGTTTGTGAGTTATAAATATTAGAAATAAACGGTCTTTTACAGGACCACTATAGTTGTAGAATGTAAATTAGGACATTTCATCGTCGTTTTCATTTGTTTCTCATTGTCATTTATCGTTATTTCTGATTTATTTACGTAGGTTAGTAGTTAGTAGGTTATCGTGTAGAAATTTATTTGTTACACCATTTTATTTCTTTAAGTAATTATTTTTATTCATATATGGCTTGGCACCGACTTCAAACCAAGCAGCAAGCGGAAAGAATAAGTAGTCAGTAGTTAAGTAGAGGAAAGTGTTATAAATTGCGTTTGTTATTTTTTGCTTTTTAGTATTTTTGGAAGTCGGTTTTTTTTAACGTAGTTTTATTTTTATTTTTTGCTTTTTAGTGATTTAAGTATGGGTAGGCTTATTATTTATTTAACAATTACAGAACACTATTAAACCTAAACGTTAATGAGATTAACCTTCAAGGTCAACCTAATAGCCTCAAGGAATACTATTCTCTATCCATATGCACGTATAATTTTGAAAGAATTTTCTCTGAACTCCTATCCTTTGAGGAGTTGTACCTTCCATCATCAGCTCATCCATAGGAAATCATCATCAAACGCAAATAATTGAACAAACTGTATGATATTGACTGAAACGTAACAGTTATATGCTTATAATTTGAGTGTTCTTCTCGATTTCCTTAGGATCCCATCATCATATGCTTACTAGATGACCAGGGTACCAACTTGAATATGTACCCTAACGAACAAAAAAAGAATTACGCAAATCGGATTAGAAATGTTAAAGTTATCGACATACTAATATACAAAGTATCGTCAAAATGACATCGTCCAAATAACAATAATGCTTATAAAATAAAAACTACCAAACCAAACTGAAAGAAATTTTTATGGGACCATCTGGCAGCTATTTCGCGTCGAACAAAAAAAGAATCACGCGAATCGGTCCTTTAACCGCGACGTAATCGATGTACATACATAGAAAAAAAAAAAAAAAACATACCGGCCGAATTGAGAACCTCCTCCTTCTTTTTGGGAAGTCGGTTAAAAAGTCATTACGTCGTAGCTTAAAAGATCTAAGCGTACACGGGAAGCGATTTAGTTTTATTCTATGAAAAATATGCCATAGAATCTTGGTTAGTGTTACCATAGTTTAATTATCATTTAACTACAATAATAAATATTATAGGTTGTCGTATTATTTGTATTTATGCTACTACCTCCGAATCGTACAAAAAACATTCAGAGCACAAAAATAAATACCCTCGCAAATGAATAATTCAAGTGAAAAAATACCCGAAATTAACAAAACCAATTAAAAAGTTGCGTGATTAAAGAAATTGAGACGTCTCAAATGGCCCGGGAACCGAACCCCCGACCCGGACCACCGGTAATTGTTACAGACGAAAAGTTTAATTAAGATGTTTAATTTTTGGGGGACGATGTGAAATAAAATTTAATTTGAAGACTTGGCAAATTTTAATTATAAGATTCCTAATGAGGCTAACCGAAGACAGTCCCACGTTGGGCGCCATTTTAGTTGATATAATTTTAATTTGATCAATAAATTTATAGTAGATATATAAGTATGTTCGTTATAACTGAGATTTTTACCAAAATATCCTTTGAGATGCAAGAAGGAAGCTGAACGTAAACCAAAGGTCACTTAGTTATCAAATATTTATTATTGTTAAACAAATTTTATACTAAAATATCTAAAGAATAAAACAAATATTAAAACGTATCTAAACATCAACTGAAGAACAAAATAATAGGTAACTCTATAAATATCTCAAAAAATAAATTAATAACTATAATAATATATTAAGTCTCTTAAAAAGCGTGAAATCTAGATAAGGCTTTATAAAAACTATTCTAAATGTTAAAGTAGTAAAATAAAATATTCCCTTTTCACACAGGAGTCTTATAAAATTCCTGTCGCAACTTCGGAATTGAACTGCAGACCGCTCGAGACGCGGCTAACTCATTTAACTGTGTCCACTGGGATAATAGTGATGTGCTGTGTCAATAATAATTTATCGATAGAATTTAATAATATTAATTTTCTGTCAGTTTTAGTTTTTATTCTTTACCTAACTAACCACAGGCTAGTTACATTACTTAGATTGTAAGTAAGTATAATCAAGTTTTCTTTATATTATTTAACCCATTCATATTTCCCTTTTGTGTGGTATTTTTTTTATAAACACTAAGGAAGACATTAGCTTCGCGCAGTTTTACCCGCATTCCCAGGGGATCTTCAATTTTCCCGGGATAATAAATAGCCTATGAGTTATTCTGGATTATAAACTACATGTGTTCCTAATTTCAAATTGGTTAAGTAGTTTTTGCGTGAAAAAGTAATAAACTTAAGTAAATCATACATAGCACACACACTCACAAACTTTCACATTTATAATATTATTATATTAAATCAAACATTATTTTTAACAGGACTCAAAATGTTGAGATTTACCAAAAAGAATCCCTACGTAGGACCCGTCAATTATTTCATCGTAGGTACTAAATAAAATAAAGAAGTCTATATTGTTCCCCTCACTACTGAATTTATAGAGAAAATGCAGACGCGCTCTGCGGCGAGAGAAGTGAAAATAAAATCTAAACCACACCATTGCAGGCCCTCATTTAAGTTACCAGACGTCCCAAAGGGTTGGACAAGATATATTGCCTGCACTTTACTATAAAAATACCTTAATTTTAAGTAGTTTTCTTGGAAAGGTAACCAGCAATGCCTATTTTGAAAACCATTTCTATTAAACCCAATATGTACTACTTATAGTATTTATTATATATATAAAACAAAGTCCCCGCCGCCTGTCTGTCTGTCTGAACGCGTTGAACACAAAAACTACTGAACAGATTTTCATGCGGTTTTCACCAAATTACGGAGTATTTCATGGGGAAGGTTTTAATGTATAATACATCAATTTGGACCCGGTAGGTGACGCTGGTGAGCAGAACGAAGTCTGCCGGGTCCGCTAGTTTATTAAAAATGCGAAAGTAACTTTATCTGTTACGCTCTCACTCAAAAACTACCCAACCGATTTTAATGAGATTTGGATCAGAGATAGACTAGAGCTTGGGAATGGACATAGATTACCTTTTATCCCGGAAAAGTTGAAGGTATCCCGGGAACTTGGACGAAACCGCGGGGAGCCACTAGTACAGCTTACATACGACCGCTGGATTTTTGTAGTCTGCCTATAATTTAAAAGCATAATTGAATAAACATATTTAAATCAGCTTTAGAATACAGATATACACGTTTATTTCGGGAATGACTTATTCCAGGCAAGCGAAGCCGCAAGCTGAAGCTTGTTATTAAATAATACTGCATTTCGGCTGAATACAGTTTGTTTGTTTGCACTTGAAATCAAACTTATTTATGGAAGTGTGGAGAACGGGCATGTTCATCTTTTATCACGAGAAATACTTTTTCCAGGCACATAAAGTCGCAAGCTAAAGTTTGCTGTACTCCATTTTAGCTGTAACAGTTTGTATAATAATAGACATCGGCACCCACCGTAAAATTTTATCATAAATGCTCCCGTCAAATCAAACAAACCACCGCAGCGTAAAATCACTACGGTTATTAAAACCATTAAATATTTCTGAAATCACGCGCTTCGTGACAATCTTCCCCGGTCTTCCCACCCCCCTTCTTACTTCCCCTGTCTTCCCACCCCCCTTCTTACTTCCCCTGTCTTCCCACCCCCTACTTCCCCGGTCTCCCCGCAGCCAATTAGCGATTAATGTAGTGGAAATACTTTCAACTCTCCAATTGTCGTGAGCAGGAGCACTCTTTCATTTTCTATGGATGCGTTTCCATTGTTGCGGGTTTCCCCGCGTTCCCCAGAGGTGACGTTTTTCCCGAACTTAGTATATGCAAGTAAAATGAAATTAAAGGAATATATTTTTGAGATGGTGTGTAATTAATTATATTATTTTGTCATATAAAAATAACCAGTAACAAACTTGGGAATAATAACTGTAATGTTAAATCTTCTCTTAAGCAATTAAACATTTCGATCATAAAATTACTTTTTTGGAAGTTAAAATATCATTAGAAGCGACAACTTATTGCCTTTTTTTACTGAAGAACTAAGTAACTATCTAGTAAACTAAGTAACTAAGTTTTATTAGTTTATTTGTATTGAATGGGCTCCGAAATACCAAACCGATCTGAATAATTCTTTCAATAAATTGAAAGCTGAATTATCAGGCACCATCATAGTCTATATTTTATACCCGTATTCCAACTACGCGGAGAAAATTTATAGATAAACTTAAAACCCATATTTACCGTCGGAGCATTAAATAAAAACGTGTTACAATGGACAAAGTGCGACGTCAAGAGTTTTAGGTATCTTCACTTTCAGTGCCGCTAGAGTGGTTTTAATGATGCCACCAAACGTCGAGTGCCGCCGGGGGGCGCCACTAGTGGAGCAATTTTATCACCCACCGTAAAGTGTACAACTTTTACTTAACTTCAAAGGGATTTTGGCTTTGATGTTGATATCTTTTTCAGAGATATTTGTGGGTGGTTAGTGTTATGTGTATGTTTTTTAAATTGTATAGACCGAACGTTAATTTCATTGAGAAATACATTTTGTATTTTTAAAGGTCGCCAATAGTTTTTAAAATTACGGTTGAGAGCCCTCAGCGCTCACCGATTGCCCGCATAAAGGTGTTACAGACATCAGAGGCTGACACATTCAAATCCCTTAAAAAAAATACAAATTAAGACTTTTTTGTCTTTGCTGACTTATATATTGACAACCTAGCGCAGTTTTATTCGCGTAGTTCCCGTTCCTGTAAGAATACGGGGATAAAATATGTTGCTTCCTGATAATGTAGTTTTTCATTGGTGAAAGAATAATTCAGATCGATCAAAACCTAAGTATTTATTCCATTACAAACAAACAATCAAATATGTCCTCTTCATAATATTAGTAAAAATCTCTTTAAAAATGCATAATTATAGCAAAAAACAAAAACACAATAATTTCCTTATCGTATGGTAAATGACCCAATGGTGGCCAGTTTAAGAAAAAAAAAACTGGTTTTTGTGAAATATTACCAAAATTGTGAAAGTTTCAGCACTGAATATAGTGAAACTGTAAAGTCCAGTCCTTATTTAATATTTGTAATGTGTTGCGCGTGAGATACGGCAAAGCTGGATTCAATTAATTTAACAAATAAAAGTTGTAGTTTTGTGACCCAGTCTTGGACAGGGAAAATTCATTAATGGATATCCCAGTCTTAGTCTTAGTTTATCTTAATTTTATGGTTAACACATGAAACAAAACTAATTTTGATTTTAATTAAGCAATACTATTTTACAAGTGAAACTTTCTGCTCACCGCCTTAACGATTTCCTTAAGAAAAGCCGTCGTTGTCTATTTCAAATCACCTTACACTTTGTATTCGCGCATATTTGTACATGTTTTTTTTTTTTTTTTTTTTTTTTATTTATGATCAAAATAACAATATACATATTTCTTACGTACTTATACAAAAACCACAAAAGCCTTTATGGGCTTATATATGATTCATGAGTTCAGATAATCAAATTATAAATATTAAAGTGTAAGTGGATATAATATGAGTTTTAAATTAAAAAATGTTAGTAAACAAGTAGGCTTAACTACATAAATTATTCTGTTGCAAAAAATGCTTTTTTAATTTACATTTTGATTTTTTAGGGTTGCATAGGTATTCATTTTGTATGTCCACAGGAAGTTCATTAAGTATATTTGGTAATAAGTAAGTATATGTTCTCATACCATATATGTTGTTAAATCTAGGCAAGCTAAAGGTTTTCATGTTCGCTAACGTTCTTAGTTTTGGATGTCGTGTATTTTTGATTAGTTTATTTATGTTATTAAATTCGTCTTTTAAGATAGAAAGTTTAACCATGTTGTGAACTGGTAATATGTTGCAATATTGAAAAAGTTCAGAGTAATCATTTTGGTATTTTGTTTTAATTTTAAGTGGTACTATATTTTTGAGAATTCGCTGTTGTAGTTTGTAGATTTTATCTAAATGTGTTTTATAAGTTCTCCCGTAGCTACTGAGACCATAGTAAATAATGGAATCAGCTAGAGCTAGGTATAGTAGCCTTAGGGTTTTATATGGCATTTTATGTTTTAGTACGATTATTCGGCTCAGAATAGATCTTAGTCTATCACATAGATAGTTAATGTGGGGGACCCAATTGAATTTGTTATCGATTATAAGACCTATATACTTATGTTCATTAACGAGCTCTAATGTTTCACAGCTACAACTACCGGCACAAATTGCGTGCAGACAGTCATGGCTGTGGGCTTTGATGGAAGGAGTGTAGGTTGCTTTATTATGTGAAGAATGTATGTGCATGGCTTTTGTTTTGTCAGCATTTATGACTAGCCCAACGTCGTGCGACCATTTGTTTAGTAAGTCAAAATTCGTTTGGAGAAGACCCTCAGCCTTTTCAGTATCTTTATCAGCTACCACGATGCAAGTGTCATCGGCAAACTGGTATACAGAGCCTACCTCTATAGTATTGCACATATCGTTTACATACAGTAGGTATTCAGTAGGCCCAATTATTGACCCCTGTGCCGTTCCTTTAGTTGTTAATTTCATGTCGCTATACGACTTTCCTAGTTTGACCGTAGTATACCTATTGCTGTGGTAGCTCATAAACCAACGAAGAAGGGGACCCCTTAGACCACTGCTTTCTAATTTCTGTGAAAGTATATTATAATTAAGTGTGTCGAAAGCTTTACTAAAATCAATAAAAATTATCAAAATATGTTTTTTTTCATTAAGGTATGAGTTAATTTCGTTACTGAATTGACATAGCAGCTGAGCGGCGCTTCGGTCTTTCTGGAAACCAAATTGCTTACTGTTTATTATATTGTTCTCATTTAAAAAGTGGTTTATTTTATTACCAATACAACGCTCAACTACTTTGTCAATACATGACAAAATTGTGATAGGTCTATAGTTGTTGTAGTCTTTTAGGGATCCTTTTTTGTGAACTGGGCGAATAGTACCTATTTTTAGTTTATCAGGGTAAGTGCATGTTTTTAGACTAGTGATTATGAGATGTGTAATGACTGGACAAATTTTCTGTGATACAGATTTCAAGTCGGATACTCGTATCTCATCATAGCCGGGACTTTTATTTATATTTAGGCTATTTATAATTTTATAAATATTATCGTGGGAGATATTGTTAATTCGCAGGGACATACCACAGTCACTAGAGTATGTCAGTGGGTCTAATATGGTGTTGTCACATGGCTTTGTTATACTGTCGACGTTTTGTTGAAATTCATTTGAGAATGTATTGGCTAAATCTTTTTCTTTACGATTAAATGCCTTAAAAACGACTTCCTCTATTGACTTTGTGATGTTCCCACATAATGCGTTAATAATACTCCATATTTTTTTTGAATTCCGAAAGTTATTGCTGATTTCAGTCTTATAATATTTATTTTTAATATAGTTTATATATTTATTTGTTTTATTACGATATTTATTATATATTATTCTATTCACTAAGTTAGTAGGTTCACTTTTCCAAATTTTATAAAGTTTATTTCTTTTTTTGCTCATAAATTTTACTTTATTGTTAGCCCATTCACATTTTTTAAGTTTATATATATTACTTTTATTTATAGTTATTCGACATTCCTTATAAATCTGCTTAAATTTTTCCAAGATAAAATCTAGTATGTGTTCAGGGCATTGATAATCGAGTGCAGGTGACCAGTCGACGCTCATTAGCCTCTCACTCACACGCTTATTGTCTAAACGAGTGACGGTACACGGTGAAGCGGTCGACGCGCGAGCCGGTATCACACATGCGCAGCCTATAATGTAGTGGTCAGCTGGCGCCGTGTTTATAACCGCGGTGTGTGCTTCGTTTCCACACACTCTCCGCAAAAAGATATGATCGATGCATGACCGAGTAATAATCATTTGTTTATTTTTGTTTTTCATTTTTTCAACCCTTGTAAATTGATTAATTCCACAGTGTAACCCTAGTTCACTCATTTTATTCAGATAATCAGAGCACACATTACTATTTTGTGCGTTTAAGTTTATATTAACATCACCTATCATTAGTAAATCGTAAGACAGACTACTTAGCTTCAGCGAATGGTATAATTCATTAACAAATAATTGTTTGTTGGAGTCAGGGGGTCTATAGACAGCACAAATATCTATATTATAATTATAGTCGGTTTTAAGTGTGCCCATAACTGATTCAAAAAAGCTTGTATTTAACACTTGTTTTTCAAAATAATGGTTATTGTGGACATACAAAATAATTCCCCCACCCCGTTTGTTTGATCTTAGCGATGAATATACTGAATAGTTTGCTAAACTAAATAATTGTAAACAATTGTTTTTAATATTTACTTCTGTTAGTACAATTAGATCTATATGACGCCTACTACAGCTTATAATGAGTTCAATTTGAGCAAAGTTTAACACCATTGAACGAATATTTACATGTAACACAGTTAAATAAAGTTGTTGTGATGCAAGCGAGTCTATGTACTCATTCCAAGTTGTGAAATTACCCTCATTGATGTAACTATCCATAAAAAATTAATAACAGTTTATATTTTGTTTGGCATTTAATTTAAATAAAGTAATGGAAAAATCCTAAAAAATACGACATACCTGGTTCAGGTGTTTACCTGTTTCCATTTCTCGATGTCGTTCTCCGATCTAATTGTTTGGATTTTAGATTTCTCATCTTTTCTAATGAGCACTGTACCCCGCTTGCACCACACAAATTTAAACAGATCGCCTTTTTTAAGTTCTGTTTTAGCCTTCCACAGCAAAAAGGCTGTTGCCGGAGTCAATGCCTCGCGTATGTAGATCCTTCCATCGTCCTGCATGCCCAGGTCTCGCGGCGTGATGGCGCTCGGCTTGGCGGCCTCCAGCCAGCTGTCCCGACGTCCCGCTTTCAAGGTCACCATGATGCTCGACGATATGCGCTGCTGTGCAGCTGGTGCTCGTCGCTCCTTTCTATACACTTTTAGGATGTCATCCGGGTTTTGTTGAATTTTGGTGGCTACTTTTTTCGTTATTTCTGTGACACTTTCATGTTCGCCTTTGTTTATTCCACATATTTCAATCATGTCCGCCATTTGACTTTGTTCCAGAGTATTCACTTTCTGTTCGAGCGCATCGTATTTCAGTTGTAGGTTGGAATACTTATTTTGGACATCCTTCTGTTGATTTTCCATACGTTTTATTTTGTCCTCATATTTAACGAAGGTTTTCTGTATATTATCGTATTGTTCAGAATAGAAACTCAACGTTTGTTGAACTTCTTCTTTGATTGCTTGTCGGATGTCGCTTCGTAGTTCTCGTAAGAAATCTTCGCTGAAGTTTTCCTTCATGATTATCACCTGTTCGGAATCGGTGTTGTCATCATCCTCAACTTCTGGTAAGATAGGCGTTTTGTTTTGTATTGGCTCGAACAGGTCTTGCATTTCCAATCGACAGCGTCGGTGGAGCAAATAATACTCAATTGCTCTTTTGTTATTTGTACACAAGACGAATGGAACCATTTAGAACACTTCCCGCATTGTATACCAGGGTTCTTTTTCGAAACGAGTTTGTTACACGTAGCACATTTTGCCATGTTTGAATAGCGGTTAGTAAGCTACTGGTTATTATATCACGCAGTACGCGCAGTGACACTGCACACGCCCGATCGCTGCGCACGCGTCAGCCGAACTCACTCATGTAACTGACTGAATTCAATAAAACGTTAAACTTAGATAGTTCGATGTCTAAAGTCTATGTCACAGAGATTCCAATGTAAAAACATTCGCTCATGTCCGAATTCTAGATGTTTCTTTTAATTTTTGGCCATTACTGGTACCGTGGCCACGACTGGTACACTTACGATACAAACAGAAGATTAGTGATAACTAAGTGCCAAATATGTTCACGCCTCACAAACTCGTATGAGGAAAGGCAGACATTTATTCGTAAGTTGTAACCCTACTTACGTGATTGTAGACTACCAGAAGCCAAGGGTGCCTTTTACGAATAACTCAGGTAAATTAGATTTGGAATTGCATTAGGAATAGATGGATAAACAGACAAATATTTTAGTAATGTTTAATGTGAAAGTTTGTTTGTATGTATATGAGTGTATGATTTTTGATGAGTGTATGAAACAACTTTCAGAACCGAGCATTAATAGTGACTATTCATAAGTGCTTTATTTAAGCCTATTTGAATAAAAAAGATTTGATTTTTGATTTTGATTTTGATTGTTACTCTTTGAAGCCAGAACGATTGATAGAATTTGAATAAGAAGCACATATTATAGTATGTTTTGGAATGGCATAACATAGGCTATATTTTATCTTGGGGAACTTGAAAAATGTTCTGAAAACGTTGTTTAAATTGCCTAGTGAAAACGGTTAATAAAAATCACAATAATAAGATTGATTTTTGGTCCACTATTATAAAAAAAGTAAGTCTAAAATAACTTGATAATTTGAATTTCCTCTAACAAATATTTATGATAATACAACCAATTTCCGCCAACCCCTTTCACATTAAAATCCAGACGATGTAACCGACTTTGTATAAAGGTAGGGTTACCTTAATAGGCTATTTCCAACCACATGTGGTGCTAACTGTCTTTGTCTACATTAATGTATAGCTTCTAGGGTTTTGTTGTCTGTTCGTTTGTGTTTTATTGCTGAGTAATCCTTTATTCTCTTAAATAGGTTAGATACATACTTGACTATATCTAGTAGGTAAAGTATTGTAAAATAACCTAAAGGGATCCGTATCTGAAATCTGTACTATGAATAGCTTACTATGAATAGAATAACGCGTCTGTTACGGGATTTTAATTAATATTTGTTTATTTAATATATTTTATTTATATTTGTTAAGAAAAACAATCTGATTTTTATTTTCACAAGTAAATACACGATATAAACTAGTATATTTTTCAATGGTACTAAGAACACATATATCACTTGTACCATTGATGATGGTACAAATCTATGGTACTATAGACACTAAGCCAAAATTAGATATACTATGTCATAACTAAAAGTTACTTCGAAAAGGGTCCTTCTAGGCTTTGCGAACAAAAACTGCTCTCAATTCTAATGATTTTTTTCATCCAAAAACTCAAACAAATCACTGATCCATTTTCGTTTTTAATTTCGCACCTGCCACAGAACTTCGCTCGTAAACACAATCTTTCGCTACTTTTCCCCACTCAACAAACTTTCCCAAAGATATATTATGGAACTCCTAGCGTCATCTGTTATTATACTAGTGATTTATAGCCGAAGTTAATGAACACGTGTCGTCAACAGATGGCGACACAGAGTTGTTTATTAGAAATCCTGTAGATTTATTGCCTCTTAGGGTGTTGAACATGGCTAAATGGTTATTTGAAATGGCCTGTATTGTTTTCTTTAAGTGGAAATGTGTGTTAAACGGAGTGACACAGATTATATAACTTATGTTAGAAGGAAAACAGTATACAAAATGTTTATCGAAATTATCAGAAATGGCTTTGAGCTTTAACATTATAGTATGTTGAAAAATACATAATTGGAGTTATACCTACATTATAGGATTTAATTAGGACATTTATCAGACTATAAGTTTCCAATGAATACTTATTTCCTTCTATGTTACTCCTAAGAGTCCTAAGACCAGGCGGTGGACAGTCCCATACAAGCCCCCCTTAAAATACTCCTTTTCAAAGAAAGTGGCGCAGCCTTGTATTCATGTCTGTAAACTTATGCTTAACATGTCAATGCATGTCAATAGATGACGCTCAAACTGAAAATTTTAGCCTTTTATTAAAAGAACTTATTTTTTATGCTGGCAATCATCTTTTTCGCCGAATGAAAATTTTGACGTTATCACAACTTCACAAATTGTCATGTGTATGCGCATGTGTTGTTTTTGTTCCGTTTTGTGTTTTTTTGGTTGCTATTCCTAATATGATTTACATATTTCTTATGCTAATGCTGTTATAATTATGTTGATCGGAATAAAATGATTGAACATTATTTATTACGTTTCTTTTGAATATGTATACCTAGTACACACTTTAATACTACATACGTCTAGGTAGGTATGTATGTGTATATATACAAACGACAAGACATATTTTGCAGAGAGCGCTATAGTCTCAAGATGGCGTCATACGGTTAACACAAAAATGACACAAGAGGGCACTCTTCTCCTGTATAGGTCTATTATATTACTCTTTGCCTAAGACTTATGAATCATGCAAAGATACGCTCCTGTGTATAATTTTGTATTTATGTTTTTCAATAATTAGGTATTAGGTTTGAAAAAGGTTTATATTCCTCCACAGAAAGTGCAAACTCTTTGTTGGCATCTTGTGTTGACAACATGTAAAATATTCTTAACTTCGTTTATAATACACTGCCCTCTAGCGGCATAATTCTCAACTATCTTAACAACATTCCAATGCTTGTATTGTAGGCATACAACTTAGGTAGATTCTCGGTAGATGGCGCTTGTTGTATCCATTTCAAAGTGTACAATAGTGACTCGACACCCTTAGAGTTTACATTTCTGTTCACCAGATGGCGGAGTATACTCAAAGTTACGTTACTCAACAACTAGATGTCGCTACCCAACCCGTTCCCAAAACTTTCCACGCCAAAGAAAGTTTTAATGCATCCATTATTATTTTACATTCGTAATGTAATAAAACCATTTGAGGCCTTTCCGCGAAGGTGTGAAAATGATTTTTGTTCTTATTCATATAGTTTTTTTGTTCTCTCATTTGGGCGTGGGAACGTGGCGATGGAGTTTGATATACATAGTTGGCGTCGTAAAGCTGCGGAGTTATTGCCTCTGAGTTTGTTGCATCACTGTGCGCCTGCGCAGCCGCCTCTCCGGTCCTAAGTGTAGGTAACGTTACGTGGCGAGTGGTCGCTTTGAACTAGTTCCGATTGATAAGTAGGCTTGTGTCTTGTGTCGAAGAGGCACGGCTTGTCTCGAATTACGCCTTCAATACTGGCTCTTGTCTTACTGAGTTACTCAGTGGTGTAATCGCTTATTTATACTGAATGAACTAGTTAGGTTCTTTATTAAGTTATGAGTTTATTATATACAATGCACAAGGTTTTTTTGAAGGGTTGTAAGTAAAATTAATGGAAACTAGGTGGTAAAAATATAGGTTAACGCATTTCTTATATGGGGTAGAACCAACCTTAGTTGTCTGATATAAATGGATATAAATTTAATTTAATCAGGTAGGTACCGACTTGATTTTGTCCTTAATAAACTCGGAAACTTGAGAAATTCACTATAAATCCTATAAGCATGAAAATTTTGTGAAATAGCGGACACAACTTTACAAAACCATATTAGAGGGTAGCTTTTAAGCACCCAGCCTCACTTTGAAAATACATAAAAATAATTAAAGACTAATTTTTATTCTAGGCTTTGTGTGTAAGTCCGATGGGTCACATAAAAAAACTCTATCGTTACACCCATTAAGGTCACCTCATTCAATCCAAAGTTTCCTTCGCACCAATAATCACGAAGCATACCAACGTTCAAAGTACTGAAAATAGAATTATTACAACACTAGTGTTGTAAAATATGAATGAATGCTCTGAAACGTGTGAATGGCCAATGAATACCACAGTTTAGTGTGTGATGTGGGTACGTGCTAAATATAGATGTGTGCGGGTTCATTCATGAAATTGGACGGATGTTTGATCAAATGTTTGACCATTGCTGTCATATGGATCTAAACAAAGGAATTGATGGTACTATGCTGATGATCGTAGTGAAATTAAACCGTGGTGGATCAGTTGGGAAGGCACTGAATCACGATCATGAGGGATGATCAAACCCCTGACTCGTTCCTCTGTGTTTAAAAAACTAACGCTATTCACACACTGGCTCTCAGTGAAGGAAAACATCGTGAGGAAACCTGCATGCCTGAGATGTCACAATTAAAGCTATGTAATGTCCCCATCTAGGCCCTCGTAGTGGAGTATAGCCTATATCCCTCGTTGTTAGGGGAGAATCGAGCTCTATGGTGGAGTCTTTTTGACATGCCTGAGATGTCACAATTAAAGGCATGTGAAGTCCGCCAATCCGCACTAGGCCCACGTGGTGGACTATGGCCTAAGCCCCCTCGATGTTAGGGGAGGCTCGAGCTCCTCGATGGAGACATATACGAGCTGATGATGATCCTAATAATGAGACTTCTCCGTTACTCAATCCACAGTTATTTAAACTAATAAAAATACCTCAACCGCTCCAGAGACCCTCACCAATAATCCAATAAAAGACAATGACTCATAATAAAAATTCAATAAAACCAAGTACAAAAGGCCGAACACAAAAACCAGGCTCGTGCCCTAAGTTTTTTATTTTCTTTAAAAAATCATATTCAAATTTGGAGGGAGGCTTTTTGCCCTATCGGCTCCACCTGCCATCCGCATGCTGGCGTTATTTTTCAAGCTGATTCAATACTTATAAAAAGGTACGCTTAGTAACAACGACAGATTGTAAACGCCACAAAAAGTACAAAAAAAAACCTTTTCTCTTTGCGTTTTTTAGAAAAACCTCTTTACTAAAACAAGTCTTAAAAACATTTCAATCACTTACCTATATGAGCGGTAGGTTTTTCAAATAGGTTGCAAGAAACGTAATTCCTTAAAAGAATGCAAAATCTGCTTTTTTCTCGTTTTCTTAACATATCACAAAGGCGTGCCGCCCCAAATTAGGGATCATTTTATGTAAGTAGATCAGCTCTTGAGTGTACCTCAGCTTTTTATCCATTATAAGCTTTTATCGTCGTAAAAAGTAGCTTCTTTATGGCGATAAAAATGTAAAGAGAAACGCGAAGCAATCCGTTCACACACTAAAATTAAAAGCGCTTTTTAGAATGAGTAGGAAATATGCCAATCAGGAAGTCATTAGAAACAATAGCGGGCAATTGTTTTAAAAAAATGTTAATTAACTTTTAAGAATTTTGAATTTTATCTAATAATAAACGGTGGGTATTAATCCGCGCAACGAGTGACGAACAAATTTTATCGCGACAGATGTCCTGCGCTTGCGCATCGTCTATTAGTCAGGGCTGTCACGATAATTTACTATTATAGTTTAATGTAGAACGAAAGCAATTATATATTTATAAAAAAAATCGAAAATAATTTTCAGTACATAAGTACATTGAAATAAAATCAATAATATCGTCCACCTTCTGATTAGGAGATATATATATATATTGCAACAATCAAAATTTTTATCCCATTTACCATTGTGCATTGAGCCATACATAAATCACTAACTGCTGAAGTTAGTGACCCATGAAAGTCAGGAGAAAGAACAGAAAAATCTATCGATGCCTATTGGTAAATGGCAATTGCAAATCACGCGTGGTAGGGATAAGAAAAAGATGGCGCGTAACGGAAAAATGTGACGCGTAACGGAAAAATGTTACACAACATTTTTTTCCAACCCCGATAAAGTAGTTTCACTTCAATAATAAGTGAAAATGTTTGCTTGCTTTCAACTATTAATGTTACACATAAAACTTACTAAAATTGTACAATTTCTAAAGTAGGTCATGTTGCCTTTATTCTCTGCTTGTCACAGAATTGTATCATTAGAATTTAATAAAAGTAATTTTACCAAAATAAGGATTAACTATCGACAGCCCTGGCACAGTCGGCAAGCGCCTTACCATCCTCTATTTAACCTCAAAATGAGAGCCGCGGTGTTTTTGCGCCAAGTTTTTATTTAACTTACTGCCGTCTACTAATATTATGCTTATGTTACCATTTTTTCCATACTTATCTACGTTCTGGGTGTGTGATGAGTAAAAAAAATATGGTTTTTCATCTTAGGGCCAGCATATGGCGTGGCGGCGCGTGCGCACACACATTGCGCTCAATTTTTTTCGCATCCGATTTGAAATTTAAATATGCCAGCGCATGTGCGCCTGCGCCTATATTGTTGGTGGTTTTTGTTTATGTTTTTTTTTTCATTGCGTATAAAGGGCCGTCTGCTCCTGGGTGCTTTGTCTGCCCTCCATGAAAATGTAATAATCAAATAAAGCCTAAGTTTTATTTGTTGGTTTTGGAATTTTTAATTCATATATTAAGTTTGTTATATGCCAATCAATAACGTATGAAGTACCTACGTAAATTTTTATATCAACTTGGTTTTTTTTTGCATAAAAACTGCTGAATTTTCTGAATCCAAAATGTAGGTTCTAACTTAATACTACAGTCTACCTAGACATATGTCAGTTCATAGATTTTTTGCGTGACTTTTTTCCAGAAGCCGCATGTCACATTTTTTTAATTTTATGGGTTTAATGCGTCGACCGCACCGAGGGTGGCGAGTCCATTTTTAAATACGCTTTCTAAGGGTGTCTGAAATTAATGTCTTAGCACTTTCTTATTGGGTTTTTTATTAAAGTTAATTTATCAACCCGTTACCGATGAGTTGTGGGGAACTAAATAGTAATAATACACTTTTTGTTTATTTGTTCGGTTAAATTTGTTTGTAATATGGGCATTACCTACGATACTTTTTTAGGCTATCCTATTATTATAAATTAACTTTAAGGCACTCCTTGTCTTTATATGTACCTATAGCTTTTATTTTTTAATGTATGTAAGATATGACTGTTTGTGCAAAAAAAAAAACAAATCACTAGGGGTGTTGGTCTTTGTATGTATCTTTCTAGATTAAAACTACTATTCTGATAGATAATAGATATGCTAAATATTACTATGTCTTTCACTAAAATCTGATTAGTTTTTTTATGACAAAGTAATGAACATCGTCACAAGCTTTTACGTTCTTATCATAATTTATTCATAAACTTTGATATATTATATCTGATCGTTTTTGTCATGGTTTTAACTTTAAATCAATTATTACCTTATATCAATATCAGTTATGAATAATGTATTGTTAATAAATATTTATCGAGCTAGCAACACCTGTCATCAAACATTAACAAAATTAAATAAATAATGCATCATTGTCTATGCCTCGATATTTTTATTCCGGGAAAGTTGAATGCGGGTGAAACCGGGGGCGGAAGGTAGTATTATATAGGTAGTTACAAATTGATTATCTCAAAGGTGGTGATAATGATAAATGTATAGAAATATTTATAAACCTAGTATAAAACAAAGTCCGCTTAGATCTTTTAAACTACAGATTTTAATGCGGTTATCAATAGAAATCCTACTAACAATGTAAATTTTAATGTTTATGAATATGGATGTATGTTTGTTAAGTACACTTTGATGCAAAAACAACCGAACGAATTTGGATGTAATTTGAGACACAGATAGTTTATAACCTGGGTACCTACATAAGACATATAAAATTAGGTTAAAATATTCTAAGGGTTAAAATTAGTATTCCCATTCCCGGGAAAATTTTAATTCTCCCGGGAACGCATGTGAAACTGCGGGGGGCCACTATTAGATTTATATTGTTTTGTGTTTGTTAAAATATATCAATGAAGCTGTACTAAACGGTTGAAGCCAGGGCGGCGCACTAGTTAAATATATTTTCGATATTTTGGAAAATCATTGAGTTAGGACATTGGCCTCGGTGGGCGGCCCCGATATGGCGGCCTCAGATTGACGACTTCATTCGATTATGATCGTTTTATCGATTCCTTTTTATCGATTTATATATCGCAATTAATAGGAGCTAAGTTCGTTTAGCTGACTAGCGAACTGCCCCGGTTTCGCTCAGCTATATGGCTAGTAAAGGATAGTTATTTCTTACTAGTATTTAATAACCGTGAATTTAATTGGAATGCAATTTATTGATGTTGCAGTTTTCATCTAAATCCTTTCAGACGTTGGAGGGTGAAGAGTGACAAACATCCGTCCATACATTTATCCATACAAACTTACATATATTTATATCATATACTATGTAGTTGACCCCCGCAACTTTGTTAGCGTCACTTGCCCGTTTTTGAAAGAGATTCGAGGGGTAGGTTTATGTATGTATCTAATTCGGTAATATTTTGCTTAAATTGGCTACATTATGACGGTATTTTGTCCGTTCGAAACCTGAGCAGAACACTAGTATATGATATGTTACAATTGATTACATACTATTTTACAAAACCTTTAAGGTTGAAATTGCAATGCAATGTCATTTCTATCCTACAAGAAGGTTAGAAAAAGAGCCCCATAGTAACCCATTTCCTATTTTAATCAAATGGAACCCTTTATCGAGACATATTTTCTCATTTTCCACGTCCTCATGAGGGTTTTTGCCGGCGGGTCAATGACCGATATCCATAGACTATTGCGTGACTGTAATGTAGATAATGTATGTATTTTGGCAACGTCCCCGGACTCTTCGGCATTATGGCCTCTCTTTTCCTACAGGCCTTTGTAAATCACGCTGAAATGTGATGGCTGACTGTATGTTTTTTTTTTTGAGGAGGGCCTTCTGTCGATAGATTTTGTGTATCGATACTTGCATTAGGAATAAACTAATTGAATAGTAATATTTGTTTAGAACCGAGTTTACTACTGTTAAGAACTGTACTAGCGTTAAGAGTTATAGCTACTATTCATAAGTTTTTGATTTTGGATTGCCTGGTTTAAAGATATTATATTGGTTTAAATGCTCCATGCAAATAATTTTTACATAGCTCTGTCTTTGGCGCCTGGTATCTTAGAGTACAGTACGTAGAGAGAAAGAGTACCTACTTCTATATAAAAATTAAGACCCACAGTCCGTTTATCACTTGAGATTATTACCTATATAAAAAGAAAATCTTACAAATTGCATCATTTCTTACAGTATTTTTCTCGGTAATATCGAAAATCTATCGACAATTTTGTCGCTTCCCTACCCGGGAACTATAGTAATAGTCTTCAAGTACAGTTGTCCTTGGAGTAGTCCCAAATGTCCAAGGTCGGAGACCCAACTATAGCCTCGATAGTCTTGGCAACAGTCATTATGTATACAGCCTTCCTTTAATATACTAAGTTACTGGATTACGGAAAAAATTATTTAAGACCTAAAGCCAATACTTATTAGATTAAATAAGGAAGATAAGTCTTTTTTCGGTTAGAATATGGAATCTATTTCATATAATGGAAGGGAATATTTTTTTTATTTAAAGTTTTTGTAAAAGGTTTAATTTTTGTTCCAGCTAGAGTAAAAATGTTTTATTAGGTACCTGTATATGGAGGTAATTTTTTTTTATAATATAAATACTGTATTTTTTTTTTTTTTCAATGAGTAGTTTAAAATACTAAACGACATAATCTGTAGGAACAGAGTTATTTCAACCCATATATGCCTATTTGAAATACTTGTCCTTTAGTATTTTAATAAGTACCTACTTATATATTATTTTAGACTTATTGTGAAACAAAAAAAAATACCTATCTTATTTCTAAAGTATCTTGATGATTTCTTTGAACCAAAATAAAAACACAATTTTATTTTTCTACAGGCATATTCTTTATGAATATCCTAATAAATACCCCATTACATCAAGTGCCCTATAAAAATAATAAACAGACATAAATCATACGTTTCGTGGGCGTATTGTAATAAATAATGGGCCATCGATGATATGGCAATACCGCCACAGATTATACAGAAAACTATCTTCATTATGGTACAAAATATTGCCAGTTAATATTTTGTGAGTCATATAAAGTTGACTGAAGTACTTATGTATGGATACTAGTATATAAAGAAACTAGCTTCCCCCGCGTGGTTTCATCCGCGTAGTTCCCGTTCCTGGGGAATACGGGAATAAAATATAGCCTATGTCACTCCCTGTTAATGTAGCTTTCTATTTCTGAATATTGATTATTAGTTTTTAGGCTCATTTGTTTAAAATTTAGTGTAATGTTATTGGTCCGTGAAAATTGCAAACTTCCAAATCCGACATTTTAGGAATATCAGATTTAAAGATTCCGTTATAAAAAGCGTGTTAATCAAGTTGACATTTAGTTAGAACTTCCCTAGTCGTAATCTATTATCGCTTTATGCCCATTCTTAAATCATCATCTGCTTATATCTTCACTATAAGAGTCGTCCCCTAGAGCATTTCGACTATAGTCCCTGCGATCCTAAATATTCTTCATCACTACATATTATAAAACAAAGTCGCTTTCCGCTGTCGGCTCTATGTCTTCTTAATTCTTTAAAATTTAACAGATAGATTGATTCAAGAGGATGGTTTTTATCTATACTAATATTATAAAGAGGAAAGATTTGTTTGTTTGTTTGTTTGTAATGAATAGGCTCCGAAACTACTGGACCGATTTCAAAAATTCTTTCACCTTTGGAAAGCTACATTATCCCCGAGTAACATAGGCTATATTTTATCCCTGTATTCCCAGGGGAACGGGAACTACGCGGGTAAAACCACGCGGAGGAAGCTAGTATACAATAAATGCATAATTTGTTAGAGAAACACTGTCAATTTTGGAGATTTCTAATGTGATGTATAAGCATTGCACCCGTCGCTCGTGCGAAGCCGGGGCGGGTCGCTAGTAATTTACATAAAAGCGAACATTTCTTGCGCGTGAGTCGGACAATGAAAATGTAATTTAATTAAAATAGCTCGAGCATTAATTGCGTGGCGGAACTCCGTCGTGCCTAACTTAGATTTGAATCCAGGACGACTAAACACTAAAATTAAATCACACTTTGAGCTAATAATATCCACAGACAGCTAAATAAGGTATTCCCGTATATTTACAAGATGTCCGCTCTGTCTGTCTGTCTGTCTGTCTGTCACTATATATCTGTAAAAGGAATGTAGCCGTACGTTGAACTTGATTGAGTTGATTGTTATTTGGGATGTTTTAAAACGGTTCCGATTGAGTTTTCATTTAAAGAGGGTATTAAATTCCCGTAAGATGTTTTCTTGGCACAATATAGGTATACAATTTAATAAGTAATTCTTGAATATATGGTTTTTGGATACGGCTAAATATTTGAATCAATAGTACTTTAAAAAAGCTTTGTCTTAAGTTATATATTATCACAATTTTACGATTAATATCAACGGTTTAGTTGTCTGAAGTCTACTTAGTTCTCTTCAAAGTACCTAATATTCTTCATGTTTTTTTAGGGTGTTGCTTATGGTGTTTTCCTTATAGTGCCATCTCTTTTCCTCACTATATACCTATGTTTCTAAAATGTCTTCGTTGACAATATTAGTTTTTCTTTCTAAAATATCGTCTTACAATCAAGGTATAAAGAACGTACATTAAAGGTATTTAGATGTATAAACATTAAGGTTGACAATAAAAAATAATTCTGCACAGTGCAACTTCCCCCTTTGTTTCCTGGCACAAATATTAATTAAAAAAACATTCGCAACTCATATTTTCATTATACACCATAAGCGATGTCGCGAGTGTTGCCACGCGATAAAATCAATTCCCACTATTAAAGTAACATTATTTTTGTCATTTAAACACAAGCATTCAATACAAACATGACATAAAAACTTGTTTGTTTTTTTATCTACATTGTAAATCGACGAGCTGTGGTAATTAACTGCTTGCCTTTTTATTAAAAAGTAAAATTAAAAAAATTCAATATCTTTGTAATAATGTTGCTGCAAGTAAATTTTTTGCACCACTTATGAATAAAGCTTAATAAAGGGGGAGATTTTTTACTTACGATTATTTTTAACTACCTACCTTTAAACATGTTCCTCGTAAATTCTTAAATTTGGTTTCTGTTCTTCTAAAACAGTTTCGATACCATTTAACTAAACGTAGCTTTTAGCAGCGGTATGTTTGCAAATAAACTGCGCCCGCGCACTGGCCCCCAACAGACTGTTGGTGCACAGAGCGACAAATTTCATACACCTGGACCAAAAAAATACCAATATTTATTTTATTTAAATTAACGTTTTTATTTTCTTTCAATAACTATTTTAGCTCAAATCGAAATTTAGATTAGAAAATCTTTTGAAATCATGACCTTGAACTTAAAGCCATATATTTCTTAAAGCCATGCATCTCCGCTGGAATCACCTTTTCCATTGTCTTATTAAAGTCTTAAATGAAAGCATGTTAAATGTATTTTGCCCTCGATCCTGTCTAAATCTTCCCAGTGCAATGCGTGTGCGCAGATCAAAGCGGCCACGCGACGGGATGCGCAGACGACGTCTCGACGCTCTCTCCCCCCACTCCGCTCTCCCCGTGGCGCCTGCGCACCGAACATTTGCATGCACGATGCACAATTGAATCAACATTATGAATGATTATATGAATATGTAATGTGGGAGTAATTTATGAATCGATCGTTAAAAGGATTTAGTTTTAATTGTTAAGTATATATTTTTTACTAACCTAACATTTTTTTTCCTTAGCTACGAAAGTTTTGAATATTGATGATTTTACGTAATTACTTCAGAAAGGCTAAATATCTCTAAATTAAGTTAGGGTATGCTCTGACTTACTTTTTATCTCAGGAAGATAAATGATAGCGGGTAAAACCGCGGGCTTGAAGTTTATATTTTACTTAAATATGGTACTAGTTTTACTGTTCTGTGCCCTAGCTCCTTAATGCAATACTACAATAAACGTTTTGAGTTGACAGAGTGACAAATGGTAGCTAAGTCTGTCATCTGGAACAGCTGTTGGTGACGTGTTTGACGATTTTGACAAATCTTTGCGGCTTCCATTCCTCCTGTCTATTTGCAGACAATATTATGTTATGATAATAATGTTAGGTTACCAAAACATATTCACGAAGTATCATAAATTTCCAAATCACGTATCACAGTGCTTGTAACAAAACTCCCCCGAAACGGCTTGACCGATTCTTATGTTTTGTTTGTAGTCTGGTCTAGTCTCAGTAGGCCTGAAAATATGACATAAACTACGTTTAGTTTCGACGTTTTTGTATGAACAATATCTAAATAATTGAACGTAGTTATTTACATGAGGTGTCGCGTTGCTTTGAGATTTCATTCTTATGACAGAACAACGTTTGCTGGATCAGCTAATTTTTTTATATAAAACCTAAAGTAAGTAGTTCGAGCTTCCTCGGATGATAAATAGTAATTTCAGAATCTTTGACCTTCTAAATGTCCTATGAATCAAAAACTAATGAATGGTTATAAAAATGAGTAGGTACCTATTTCAATATTTCGTGATCCATATCTTTAAGCTTAAAAGAAAATTCATAAATTGAACGTCTATTTTGGTTTCATGTTAAACGTCAATTAATGAGCAATAGTTTCCATGTCTCAAATACATTCATTATATTTGCCGTAACTGTAGAATTTTAGGCCAAAACCATTTGGATTTTGTTATTTTAACGTCGTAAGTTAGAAAACAGCATCATTTATAAAAAGCCTTTGATTCCAAGTATCAGTTGAAATAATAATTGCATTGACTGTAATTGCAATTCCGTCACTATTTATGGCTACAACTCGTTAATGGAGCTATAAAACGGTAATTTTCTTATCGATTCAAGCTGACACGATTAATTAAGCAACTATAAAATATACATTTCACTTTTAAATTAAAAGTCTTCCTTACATGCAAAAGCGAAGTAGTAATTCATACTTTTAGCAATAGTATGTCGACTTAATCTTGCATAATTTAGGACCTTAGGAGTATTTTCGATGATCACTCTAATTCCAACCTCTTCCTTATACCTACTTAGTTTCCAGAAGTCTCATAAGTTTATACATTCAAATACATATCACAAAATCACGCAATAGTTTTGTCAACAAATTGACTGTAAGCTTTAAAAACTTAGCCATAAAATGGCATAAAAGCCCCGAAATTAGTTTTTATGGATTTCTGATGGAGATCTAGGCTTTTTGTTCGACCTTTGACTTTTAAAACCATGAATAAGCCTATTATTCTGGACTATTTCCATATTATACGTTGTTTCGTACAAAACGACGGCAAAAGCTCTAACATACTTCACCTACGCAGTCGTAGACTTGCAGACATCGAGCGTTTGGCGTGATTTATAGGAAAAAGCGGAACACTTCATACAAATGAAAAGAAAAGACTCATTCTAGTAACATTATGAGTAGCGACAAAAATTTCCTATTATACATAGAGGTTAGAGTCGAGGGAGCTTAGGTATCGGCAAGCAAAACTTTTTCAAGTTTTTTTTGCAGATTCATCATATATTTCTATTAAATAAAAAATAAATAACATCACTATCTGTCTATTTCCTATTGAGGCTGACATTCGAGTCAAAAATAACTTCTGCACCTTTAACAATTTATATGTTCTCTATTAGAAAATAAACCGAGCTAAAATATGGATTAAAAGAAACTTTATATTATGTTTAAAATTACCCGTATTATTTTAGGTCCATCTCGCTCGCAACTTGCACCACTGTGCGCCGGCTATTTCGGAACAGACACACAAAAGAAGGTTACAATGCGTTTTTTTAAGGAAATTGCGACCGAATATAAATAGACGTGGGTGCTCTAATCGCCTGGCTCAGACACGCTTAGGTACACTGTAACATCGTTCAATGAATGTATGGACAATGGGCCTTCAAAATTCCGAAAATAATATGCTTTCACTGATATTTAGTATTTCATCGAACCCTATTTTTACTTCATTCATAATTCTGCGGCATTTCGCGGTTATTTTTAGTCTGTGGTAATGATTGATTTGATGTTTTCGTATTCGCTAGTTGGCAAAGGCTAGGGCACTCAGCCTAGTAACACATTTTTTTATAATGTTATTTTCAAATCTGTTGCCAAGCATTTACCGATGGGTTACGAATACTCTAAAGTGAGTTCTCCAAAAATATATTGGACATAATATAATAAAGCTTGAAACTTTTCTGTACACTCGCCCAATCTCATCCCAAACTAAGCAGAGCTTGTACTTTGGATGACCACTACCTTTAAATACCTACCTTATATATTCGGTCTGCTTAAGTTTGCTATTGTTATTTTTGTAAACTTTCACTTTAAATTATTTTATTTTAAGTCATTCCCCAACACCCAAATATTGTCAGTGAGACTAATTCCTTGATATGTAAATAAATCTAAGTTTGTTTTGAAAAGAGTAATTGCTGAGTTTATTGCCGGCTCTTCTCAGCAAAACCAACCTTCCGAACCGAGCGTTAGAGTTTGACTATTCTTAAGTGTCTGTGAAGGCCTAATTGAATTAAAAACATTTTTCATTTTCATTTTCATTTTCATATTTTCATACAAAACTGTAAAATGTGTTCATTCACACAAATTATTATCCTATGTGAAAAACGAGGCCTAAACCCTCTCATTGTTAGGGGAGGCTCGAGCTCCTCGGTGGAGACGTATATGAGCTGATGATGATGATGATGATGTGGAAAACGATACTGTGTCTATTCAATCTGTAATTTATACGAACTGTTTGTCCCGTCAAATGAAAAAGTCTGTAAAGGTAAAAAAAAATCCGTAGGCAGTTTGTCCAAAACGATCGGAAACAGACAGTGACAAACAGAAAGCTAACATAATCGTATATGGAATACAAATTATCAATAATTGTTTTTACTGTTACGGTCGCCTACACTGTACTATACGCGGCGCCTGCGCCTGCGCCTGCGCCGTGTGAATCGACTGGGCAGATCGATTTGTGTCGCGCAATTACCAAAAAATATCATAAGATAAACAAGTTTAAAGTCCATGTCAAGAGAAGTCCTAGAGGATATTTTAGCTAAAGCAAGTGAAAAATAAAAAGCCGTGGTGGCAAGCAATTTAAGGCATATGAAGTCCGCCAATCCGCAGTAGGCCCGCGTGGTGGACTATAGCCTAAACCCCCTCGATGTTAGGGGAGGCTCGAGCTCATCGGTGGAGACGTATATGAGCTGTTGATGAAGAAGTGAAAAATTAAAAAAGAAGATTTAAAATAACTTATAGTTAAGTATTCATTAAGGTATTTAGCTGCATAATTGATAAAAGCACTTGTAAAATTTATATTTACGCTCCTTTTCATTAAACAGGTAATGATCGATACATTGTCGTTGTTTTAACTTATTAAATACTTTATTCGGACTATGATAATAATCTAAAAATAAACAATAATACATAAGCTACAATATCAGTTACACAACCACAAAATTTCCCAAAAAAACACCTTCCGTTCCCAACAGAAACATCTTGCGAATCCTATTTTACTTATAAACTTTATTTCAATGCACACATTCATTATAAAGTAACAGGATCAGATAAACCGCTACACATTGTGATGCACAAACAGACAAAAAAACCATCCAGCTTCATATGTATGACATCTCAAAATCGACTAGACGCGACATCTGGCTCGCGCCTTAGCGAAACATATGTCTTTTGCCCAAACGCCTTGCTTATTTCAAACACTGTGCACTATGGGATCCTTCAACCTTACATCCCTTATCATAACGCTCAATTTCCATCGACAGTTTGAATTTGATAATTTAATATTGTGTATTGGAGTTTATGTTTTTTGTGTTAGGAATAGAGTTGATTTTCAATTGGTTGGTGTGGTTTTATGAATTTTTTTTCGGAAGTAGCATAATTCATATGGCAAGGAGCGTGTCGGGTTTCGCGGCAGATGCGGCGGCGCGGGCGCGTTTTAATTTCTGCGCACGCGCCGCCGCGCTCGAGCCGTCTCCATGACAACGAATTTTAAGCTCCAGCTATCCTGAATTAGATTTTTTGCCTGGAATTTATAGTTGGACTTATATATCACGTAATACGGTAGTTTGTGGATGCAGTATTACAAAATCTTTTGTGTCATCTCAAGGTAATCCAATTGGAATATGTTGTCGACAATAGACAAGGTGAAAACCACTCACGTGTCGTCAACCTATATGGTTTTCCCATAAGGTTTAGTGTAGGTATCTGTCTGTATGGTGGCACTTATCTCGAGAACTATTGAAGGGATTTGAATGTGGATGAAGAATGTACATCTTTATTCCTAACATTACTACTATCATCTAAACCAATTTCAGTCCCGGTTTTCGGCTATTTCCCCGAAACAAAAAGGTATACATACTATCAGTCAATCTAACGCTTGTTTTGGAGTACCAATCTTCACCATCCCTTCAGCAGATCACTTACAAACATCCATAACTAAATCCTCATCATGAATATAAAAATACCGCAAAATTATGAGCCAATACCTCACACACATGGGCTACTGCGCAAGTACTTGTCGGCGTGAGTGTCCCGGACCTGCGCGTGCGCACAGCTGCCGCAGCTGTCCCTAACTGTACCGGGGCCCACCTGGCACTGCATCTTGGTTTTAGGACACTTAGGACTCTGGGACGATGCCGTTTTGAAGCCTTGAATATTAATAGATGCACTGACATCCTACTAATATTATAAAGGCGAAAGTTTGTATGGATGTTTGTTACTCTTTCACGTAAAAACTACTGAATGGATTTGAATGAAATTTGGAATAAAGATAGCTTATAACCTGGATTAACATATAGGCTACTTTTTATCCCGGGAACGCGGGTGAAACCGCGGGGAGCCACTAGTACTTTATAAACTTAGCTGAGTATGTAGCCAAATAGGTACAGAAGGCTTATTATAGTATAAATGATTATATTAATGATGACGAGGCATGGGTATAGCGCTCGTTCTATCAGGACTAATATTAATATTGATAAAGAAATTGTTAAAACTTGTTTTGAAAAGAGTAATTGCTGAGTTTATTGCCGGCTCTTCTCAGCAAAAGCGACCTTCCTAACCAAGCATTAGAGTTTCATAAGTGCATGTGAAGGCCTACTTGAATTAATAAATTTATTTCATTTCATTTCAATAGTTATTATATAGTAGTATAATATATATGTAGTTATTTAAAAAACACATATTCATGCATAAAAAGGTTTGTCCTGTGTCGGAACCGAAATGACTATCAGCGCCTTGAAGGTCTCACTACATAGACATATAGAATATTTTTTAAGAGTATAATGTATAGGCAACAATTTTAGAGCTTATAACCGGACTAGACAGACCCAAATTTTCTCCAAAACATTAAAAAAACATAATCACAGATCTCTTTCTAAGATCAATTTATGGGTTAGATTAGATAGCAATCCGGAAATTAAAGTTAAGTTTCCTCGTGTGTTAATCGCGTGCTTTAGATTTATTGAATAAACCTTTCTGATGAATAATTCAGTGAATTTAGCGAAATTAGGAAGACGGGACCTGCGGCCATTCCGTATAATACTTATAATGATTTGATTGTTGTTCCGGAACTTTGTTTTGACGTTTTGACTGACACCCGAACGTTGCCGAAAATAACCGAAAATACCCGATGTTTTGATTTTATTACAATTCGTGATTGAAGCTTGTTTACGTTCAAAACTTTTGTTTGTATCTGTGAGTTGGAAAGAATTATAAGTCCATTTAAATAGCAGTCGAATTGAGAGACAGCTTTTTTTGGAAGTTGGTTAGATGATCAAAAATACATAAAATGCAAATATAGAAGACGAAAGTCAAAAGTTTCAGAATTTGTTACACTTTCATGCCAGAACGGCTGAAGAGATCGCGATGAAATTTGGTACAGTATTAGAATATGTTTCGCCAGGACTAGTTATATATAAAAATTAATTTAGTCAAATACTGCTTCAAACAGATAGCCCCTACAAGTAATAATAATCAATTTAATATCTACTATATCTATGATAATAATATAAACTTAATGGAGTATGAATTATTATCTACATTTATCATTATTACGTGTAACATTGTAGTGGCGAAGGTATCTCGAGCTCTTTGCAGCATGTCTTATTAATTTAACGAGTTGTAACGCAAAAAGACGATGTGTTGCGTGTACCGCAGCATCGCGGTAAACACAGGTCAGTGTTGCCAGTTAGGGCTGCTCAAAAGTAACAGGAGGGTAGCAGTAACATGTTATTTTTTATTGTAACTTTATTGGAGGTTTAGCGATCGATTTCCACCTAAGATTATTTGTGTGTCTTGTTCTATGTCTATTTTAATATTTGATTAGGCAACCCTTATGTATAATAAATAAATATCCTGCGACATTTTTCACACACGGCCAATCTGATTCCAAACTAAACAGAGCTTGTGATATGGTAACCAGATAGCTGATATACTACATATACTACATTTTAAATACGTACTTATATAGATAATTACATCCAGACACAGAACAAACAGACATATTCATGCATACAAATGTTTGTCCTGGGTGGGATTCGAACCCAAGACCGGCGACTTGAAAGTCAGGGTCACTAACCACAAATTCAAAGGTAATACTCTGGCAACATCGCGCAGGCTTATAGTGGAATAATAGTACCGCAGGCGCAGACGTACGCTAGCGCAGGTGGCGTCGTCTGTACTGTGCCTAACTTGCAATTATTCTGGCGCACTGCGCCGGCGCATGGCGGCCATTCTAAAGCACGCGCGGTGTTCTATTTTTGAAATTTTGAACTTTACCTTCGTTCTTAATTTGTTTTATTTTTTTTTAAATGCATACTGTATAATTTCTGCACTTTGGAGGGTGTGGTGGTAGAAACTTGTACCTATACTATACCTACCAATTATACTTACCTACTACTATTAATCTGTAATTATTATTTACTATATACCACTTTTAGTGTAAGTAGACTTTAATATGTATGTATGATCTATATTTAGTTTTATATATGTATAAAGAAATGCCCAAGAAGGTTATTCAAATTAAATCTTTGCTTAACTATACGTTCATTATTTTTACCTGACTGTGCCAAAGGAGTAGTAGGTATATTATCTGAGTGTATATTTGTGTAGCCTAAAAGGCTTATATACGAAGATTTATATATGTATCTTTGTGTATTGTTGATAATACTTATTCGGATTCCGCCGTTAACTCAAACACGCGAACTTTAAAAATGTTAAAAGCGGAATTAAACGTGCGTGCGCGCAACATTTTACGCGAAAATCGTTCCGACCACAATGGCGCTACTTAATCTAAATTAAACGGTGCACTTCTTATAATTTCCTAACCGCACTTAGGGGGTCGCGATTTCTGAACGAAAAAAAAACATATTTAAGGAGTCAATGCCCTCAGCGCCATCTGGCATGCGCCCCCGACGCTTATTGGAGCTTGGCAGAAAAAAACTCTTGCGCACCCCTATAGCTATACTATACAATTTTATTTGCAGCCTTTCAACAACGGTTTAATAAATTTTGAACCATATTTTCATCTGGATAAAGACTGAAGAAGTTAGTAAAGGTTTTGAGAAATTTTGAGATATTATACCAAATATTATCTTAAGGGTTTAGTAATAAAATTCAAATTAGATTATTATTAGATTGTGATATTGATAGATCATTAAAGAAAGAGGGATTGTGGATTGTGCATAACGCTGAATAATAAGTTAAGTAGGTTTAGGTAATAGTTTTTTTTTTCTATTAGACATTGTACCTAAGCTTTAGCATCGTTTTCTGGCGATCTTATATATTCTCAAAATAACAAATACTTACTGAAGGACTGTGTCATTTATTAATTACTATAACTTTATCTATCAATACTATACATCGCTCCGAAGATTCACCTGCCCGGGTTTTTAACTTTCCCGGGATAAAAGCCTATGTCCCAAACCCCAACCAAATTTCATTACTGCCGGTGGTTTTGATGTGAAAACGTAACAGACAGACTTGAACGTTTATAACATTAGTAAGGCTTTATAAAACTATCACAAAAATCCCCAAATTCTCCCTACAAGCCCATACTACGTTAACGATCTGTAAGTAGGTTTGTTCATGGCACGGTATATAGCGTGAGGCCGATGGGGACTGACGGGTCATTTGTCAACCGCGCCGATATTATCGCGATTTAGGACGATGCCCGCCGGCGCCGTGACAAACGGACTAAAATCAAGAATTGAGCCCCGTACATGAAGCACAATCGAGCCCTTAGTAAAGCGTAGGTATTCTCTGCAAATTTATTTATTTAAACGCACAAAACACATCACAACCACAACAAATAATACCAATAATAAAAAGTCAAATTAGTCGGAACTGCGACGTTACTGTGATTGAAATGTCAAAGTCGAAGTGTTGACTGCTCGATTTTTAAAGTACATAGTAATTGATGCAATAAAATAAATATGTAAGGCTATAGAAACGAGAAAGTCTTGTAGGTACATAAGTAGGTATATTATTGATATAAAGTTTTGTTTTTTAATTTATTTAAGTATATAACTAATAAATATCCGGACACAATCCCCTACACATAATTGGCACTTTCTTAAAATGCTCGTTTTGAAAACTTTAAGATACTCCTAGTTATTTTCAGCGATCTGGGGCCATTTTGACCCTGACTCCAAACTATGAAGACCTTGTACTTGAAAAAATGACTTCGTCATCATTTCAATAGACAAACAAACGTGTTTTTTGCCTTTAATCCCAAGTTTAACTACTTATATATGTATGGGGGTAGTTAACTTCAAAATGATGATGGGAATTATTAATTCACAGAATATATTTTAATCAGTACATTCACATACACTTCAATTTAGTATCATATTTTATCTATTTACAGTAAGCTTTCAAAAAGTTCATCATTTGACTGACTAAGCTTTAACTTTGCAATGGCAGATCATAATTAGATCCATAGTTAATTTATGTATTCCCACCCCTTCTGATACCATAAATAAAGTTACCTACTTCTTCTCTAATGCTATGTAGAATACTTAAAAAACTCATCTAAATAAAAAAACTAAATTTTCTTTTAGTTGTTGATGTATCTAGCTATCTAACACAAGCTCTACTTAATTTGGAATCAGATTGGCCGTGTGTGAAAAATGTCTTCAAATATTTATTTATTAGTATGTTTTTTCAGGCGTTATTGATAAGTCCGTACAAAAAGACAAATTGCTTAATTGAGATGATTAATGACGTTGTTATGACTTTTGGTGAAATATCTTCGAACCTCTTCCTATCTCTTTCTTATCTATACTAATATTATAAAGCCGAAGATATTGTCTTGTTTGTTTTGCAAGGCTTTAGGCAATATATCGTCACGCTACGACGAATAGGAGCGGAGTATCAATTAAAAATGTTGCAAATATAGACAAATGAAGCCTACGAAGTTGCAGGGGTCATTTATTTCTTATAAAAAGCTAGTGGCTCCCCGCGGTTTCACCCGCGTTCCCAGGAAACTTAAATTTTCCCGGGACAAAAAGTATCATATGTCCATCTCCTGGTTCTAAGCTCACCTCCCCACTAGTTTTCAGCCACGTTGTTTCAGCCGTTCTAAAGTTATAAATAGTGTAACTAACATAAGATAGAGACCAGTGTCGTCGATTGTACATAACGACAAATAAGCGGATTTGACAACCCCTCATAAGCGGCCTACCCTTTGAGTTATTACCATCGATTTTATGGTAAATTTCATGGCACGCGACTGTACCTGGTCTACAATCCAGTGGAAAGTGGAGATCATAATCGTGGCTTCTTTGTAGGCCACTATATTATACTTGGCACCAATTCGAAACTCGCGTGAGCCACATGCTTCTATAAAAAAAACATTTATTTTACAACTTAACTTTGTACCTACATATATTTTGGACCATTTTAATTTTACAATCCTCAAGAATCTCCAACCTTTATAATTCAAACGTTCTTTTGAACGACCATTGAAATATCCCGAAACATCTAAAGTAGCACTTATCCAACAATAATTAACAATTGACTATCGCAAAACCAACATCGACCAAAATCTATCTAAAGCTTAAGTGCACTACCGAGCCAAACAACCGGAAAAACATCGTAGACATCAAATTCTGTTTACATTTGTGCCTTACGGAAGTTGAAAGCTGCTGGCATTTTTTCTGCGAGCATCACCCTACGCCACGTGTCTTGAAAATCACAATTCTAAAAGCGGTCCTAGAGTAGACCCTTGCGGCACACCTGCCTGGCGAGACATGGAGACCTCCCTTCCTTACAAACAAAACCAGTCTCTATTTACTGGTGATAAGGTATAATCGAACTGAAATATAAAATTGTAAGTAAGCAGCGTATATTTGGCAGGACGAGGGTGTATATTGAATTATATTTAGTCAAAAGCTTCCCTACGGTTATGATTGAACAAACGATACGCGGCAAGGTGTTCCGGGACGCGCTCAGGAATCTGTTTTGATAATATTTTTCGAACATTTCATGATTATACATCCGGCTGATAGAGGGAGATAGTAATAATGCGCTAAGTGATTCTTGTAGGAAAATCATAAGAACTGCGTCGATTCCAATAACTTATTTCACAGTTGATTTATTACAGTAAATGCACCTGAATTTGAAATTGGTTTTGAAATTAATGTTACCTCCTGAAGCGACTAAAGCTATGTAACATTATATTCCTTGTCGATTTCTCTTTATATTTAATAACTTTCCATTTTTTAGAAAGCCGCTAGAGCTTCAGAGTTATTTGGTAGTTCTAATAAGATTTTATAGATCTATCAGGTAGCTTCAACTATTAAACAAATTCTTTAACTTTACCCATAGCTGTCTTTATAACCTTCATATAATTTGACTGTTCATAAGTGTTTGTGAAGGCCTATTAAAATAAAAATATTCAAATTTACATTATTATCACAATCGAAACTGTAAAAGCTGCACCTGAATCCACCAAAAGCCACATTATTAAAGTATTACCGTCCTGCACCGCTCCATCAACCGGTAAACACCTTTTACTAAAACCGTAACATATTATATCTGATGATACACTTTCATTTACATCCTATGGTCGAGCAAAATTTGTATTTGTGTACCGTAAAATTTAATTTTGGCGGAGTACAGTTGTCGTTTCCCTTTCTACGTCTTGCACCTTTCGTTTTATCGACGTCCAATTTTATAGATCCGCCATCTGTTTTGGGACCTTTTCAACATTCCGTACAATTTATATCTAATGGTTCTTTTTTTTTGTTCGCAGGTAAGTGTTTGCAGTTTTATTGTGGGCAAAAAATGTGGGTGCGTAGCAGTTGGTCCAGCACGTGAGTAACATGCTTCTCGCAATACTTAGGGATCAGATGTTTATTTCTTACTGTCTTAGTTTAACATTAGTTTTCCTATTACGCCGCTGGAAAAAGGTAGTTTCATATACATAACCTTATGTGTCACTGAATATAATTTAATTGTCAAATTAGATATTTTAAACTAAAGCAGTAAAGTTTTCTATTTGTCAAGACATTTTAGTTTAACAATCATCGTCATGTCGTCCTTTTAATCCACTACCTGACGCTTGCTTCTTCAATTGCAAATTTCTAGTGATTGCCCTATATTAGCAGTAAGTGGATATAACATAACCGTAATAAAAATGCAGTATTAGCTTCTATATATTTAGAATTATCGCCATGATTCTAATTTTCTCTTCATTCGATACCTTTACATACATTTTATTAACTAAAGGTAAGTGTTTTTCTAATAAATCAATACCTACATATAGTTCATCTCTAAGTCCAACTTTATGGTCACGGATTGTGCCTCTGTGGCAGGTGTGATGTAAACCCTCGTAATCATGGTCATGCTGGTTTCAATCGTCTGTGAAATCATTCGGGGGGAATTTCTGAACTTGAGTTTTAGTTATTTCAACTTGATTGATATTCATTATATCGTCGATCTGTCTGGTACTTATGAAGTCTATTTCATCTTACTCCTTACATTTTGATAGTCCTATTAGAAGGCTTTCAGTATTCATATATTAGATTATTGATTTTATCGTTAACTTTATAAGTAGGGAGAAACTTTTAGTAACTTTAAGTTTGATGCATCTATCTTAAGTCGCTAAAGAATGTTTATGATCTTACTACGGTTTTGATTTTTCTTTTTTGTGGAAAAAATATAAACGCCTTTTAAGTGCTACCATACCATAGTAAGATGTTAAATTCTTATAAGAAAGTTTACATTCCATACAAAGCACAAAATTATAAGCTTCTGCTCTTTAATCAACAACGACATAAATGCGTGAAATTCAGCAATTTGACTTAATTAGAGTTGGATTCTCAAGAATTATACAAATATGTGACATTTTAGGTTACCACGAATTAATAATCGCGTGACAGGATGTCTGTTTATATATTAGTGCATTTATTGATAACTAGTGGCTCCCTGCGGTTTCGCCCGCGTTCCCAGAGAGATAAAAAGTAGTGCGAAAAGATATATATATATATATATATTTTAAGGAATCTTGTATATATCGATCTACATTCGATATATAAAACTCAATTTAATTATTTAATTGTGGTCATCAAAAAGTATTCAAATATATAACTAGCTCCAGCAGCACGGTTTTACTTGCGTAAATTGCGTTCCCGTAGGAATACGAGGATAAAATAAAGGCTTGTCACTCCCTGATTATGTAGCTTTCTATTGATGAAAGAATTATTCAGATCAGGCTAATAGTTTTGGAGCCTATTCAATACAAAACAAACAAAAATCTAATCTTACTCTTTATAGTAATTACCTACAGCATATTTCTATACTTATTAAAACAGTCTCATAATTAATATACATTTTCAGTATGTTTCATAATTCAAATAAAGGTACGCTTTACTGATCGTTTCTGATAAAGACGGCATTTCAAAGAAACTTAATATTTTCACTGAGAAATGAAATTTTCACTGGTAATGGTCATAAAACTTTTTTATAATCAGAGTAAATAAAACAAATATATTATACACACGTAAAATATTCCAATTTAATAAAAGGCCAATTTTATTAAATTTAGTTTTACCGATACCGTTTTAGAGACTAAAATATGCTTATATTATTAGAATATTAGTTGAATGATCGAATAGACGTAGAAAACTAGGTATGTTGAAAAGCATAATTATAAGAGCATTTATCGAGGAAGGCTATATATCATCACGCTACGACGAATACGAGCGGTGCATCAATCACAAATGTTGCAAAACGGCAAGTGACGCTAACTTAGTTGAGAGGGTCAGCTATACTAATATTATAAAGAGGAAACATTTGTTTGTTTGTTATGAATACATTCCGGAACTACTGCACCGATCTGAACAAATCATTCACCAATAGAAAGGTGCATTATTTACAAGTGTCATAGGCTATATTTTATTTCCTTATTCTTACGGGAACGGGAACTACGCGGGTGAAACTGCGGGTTGGAAGCTATCATCAATATTATTAGTATGGCGTGTAACCGCGGACTCGTAACGATAACCAGAATCCATAAATAACAGGTATATTGTATATTCAAGTCCAAAACGCGAAGGACGCACGGTCGACCCCGGCTAGACGCGTCTAGTAATTACGTGCGACCTAGGTGACCTAGGCTACGCAGTCCCAGCCCCTAGGCACGCTATGCCGAACCCTAAATGTAGCAGCTAAAATATTGTACTTTAAATAAGGATCGTTGTAGACGGATGGATATTTGGGATTTTATATTTATTGACATATTTTTATAATATGAAGTTCACTTTTAGTATTGCTGTTTTATTTTTGTATTATGTGCTTATTTTAGCCGTGATGGGTCAGTTGAGAACGCACCGACTTACAATCATGAGGGCGCAGGTTTACACCCCTGGCCCGAACCTCTGAGTTTATAAATATAGGACGGATTCACACCACAGTGAAAATAAATATGTATATGAGAGACATATATGTACAATGCAGTATCTACATCTACACTAATATTATAAAGAGGAAAGATTTGTATTTTTGTGTGTAACGAATAAACTCAAAAAGTACTGGATCGATTTTAATAATTCTTTTTTCATTAGAAAGCTACATTATCACTGAGTAACATAGGCTATATTTTATCCTTGTATTCCCACGGGAACGGGAACTACGTGGGTAAAACCGCGCGGAGGCAGTTGGTATTTAATATATTAGCAATTTACTTTTCATATTACAAGCAGCTTAATTCTCATTTCTCAATCAGATTGACACTTTGTATATTACCTACGCCTTTTTCTCCAGTTGTCTGGCAACAACGTGTCGCCAGCCTAACACAGTGTCACGCACAAAACAGTGTTTTAACAACTTAACCGTTGTTACCTATAAACTGCTTGTTTTCGTGCTTTATTATAGTTTCCAGACGGCAATTTGTTCCGAGGCAACGGCGACGTGTGCGGTTCCGAATTAAATTTAATGACATTTTAATAGCAAAACAGTCGACACCCGAACGGTTACATGAATATACTAGTTTCCGCCCCGTGGTTTTACCCACTTAAATTTTTCGTGGATAAAATGTAGCCTATGTTCTATTCTATGCTAATAGGGCTCCACTGAAAATCGGTACTGATGGTGTCCGTCACCACAGCATAATATGCCAAGTGGAGTCCTTTTTGGCAGAATATCTATTGCTATATTATTCCTTATTTATATGAATGTTGATTATTGTTGATTTTTTATTCTCATAATGTGTTTTTTTGTTACTGTTTGTCTGAAATCTATACTAATATAAATGTACTATAAGTTAACTTTTAATATTATATTGTTTATCTGTTTTGTAATGTAAAAATATGTCTATTGTCTATTCCAGGACATATTCTAACTCTCTGCCCTTCAGTAGTGACAAACATACACAAACTTTCGCATCTTCGTTACATAATATCATCGAGCATGTACTGTGGTGGTTACATGCTCGATGCATAATATAAAACAAAGTCTCTTCCCGTCTGAAGATCTAGAATCTACGCTTAGATCATTTAAACTACACATCAGATTTTTAAGATGTTTTTATCAAAAGATAGACGAATTAAAGAGGAAGTTATATATATAGGCTGAATTATGACCATGTTTTGTTGCACCCATACGAAGACTGTTCGGTTTGCTACTTAATAATACCTATTATTAGGTATATACCTACTTATATGTAGTACCTACTCATAAAATCGTTTTGAACAAGTTCAAACATGAAATCGAATCCTTACATTATACTTAATATCGCACTTCGATAAACCTGTTCTTAAGGTCAAACAGTAATACTAGTAGTGTCGCGTAGCTTCACCTGGGGTTTGATAACAATGTAATATAAAACTACATTCTTGCTTTTAACTTCAGTCGGTTAGTTTTTAAAACATTAAACATTTTTTGTACGAACTAAAATCGCCTCTTATCACAGAAAAGATTTCGTTAACAAATACTCCAATATAAGGTCATCGATTGAGAAATAAAAATCACAAAACTCCAGATAAAATATAAAAGATAATTCCAGAGATCTTATTTTCAAAACAAACACTCAAAGTGAGGTAAAACTTTAAACTTAAAATCAAAATACCAACTTAAATTTGCGGCTCGAATTACCAAAACCATATTGATTTTGGTTGTATTTATCAGTTTTTCGTGTGTAAAATGTATGTTTGTCTGGTGATCAGTGAATGATTCACATACTAAATGGGTCAATCCATTATCTGGTCCCGATCTGATAAAGGATCGTTATATATAAGTATGTTTTTTTAATCATTTTCAACGATGGGTACATTCCGCTTGGATTCGACCCGGAGTGGGAAACAAGTGTGCTCAATGGATGTGCTATATCGAATTCTTTGACATAGTAATTATTTTTAAATAAATGTACCTAACCTACTTAATAGTTTTACTCTAAATGATATATTGAATAGCAAGTAATTATAAAAAACACGTTACCTACGTGTCATCAAACTTATCCTTCTTTCTGTTAGGCTGTACCTAACAGATTTTCATCCATTACCTTTCTTAAATCAATGAATATATCATTGCTACCAAACCAGCCACCACATCCAATCAGATCCAACCTTCGTAGGTCCATATATGAACCTGTTCTCGGAACACAAAACATTGATTTCATCTTAGCGTCACTACACTACACGCGGGGCCGCCAGGGGCCACCGGCCGCCGTCCGGGGCCGCCGGGGGCCGCAAGGGCTACAAAAAGGATAAAACACCCAAATCCTTTGCGCCTTCGCTTCACACCCGAATGCTGCGCCCGCGCCGCCAGCGATGTCCGAATACTAGATAGATATGTGAGAGCGTAGTTTATTAAGTTATCTACACTAATATTATAAAGAGGATTTTGTTTTTATGTTTGTAATGAATAAGCTCAAAAATTACCTATTAAAAATATATAGGTTCACTTACATACGCAAAACATACATATGTTGAATGTGGATCAAGATTGCAAAAAAAAGAGTTGATATTACTGAAATTGCGCTTGTTTTGTTATGTATTTTATTGACGTCAAAATGTTAATATTATTTATTTGTACCATAAAATATATTATACAAAACGTACCCATAAATATCACGAGTTTAACCAGAAAACACAAGCACCTTAATTAAGTTATTAACTAAGTAATATCTATAAAAAAAAATCCATATTGTCCCTGGTCAGTTCCATAAATAAAGGTGTGGAATGCGATAGGGCGCCAGAGCCCCTCATCACGGCACACTGATACCCCCCCCCCCCCCCCCCCCCTAGTGGTGAGCATTTATCACTTAAATTCGACAGATAAAACCGAAAGATATTGCTAAATGATACCGATTGTTTTAGCGATAAGCATTTTGTTTATGTTTTATTCGGGGAGGATGCGCGTGCGCCGGTTGCGGTTTTGGCAATTAGATTTGAATGGGATTTGAGACTTAAATGGATGAGATAGAGTGCAAAATTGGGTGAATTTAGATCTTTGTCCTTACTCAAAAGTGTTAGGTTTTCTTGCTAAATAATAAAATATATTTAGGGCATAAAATTAGACTAGAAGTCAGATTACTATAATAAGCGCCAGTAAGGTAGATAGCATTTCTAAAGAATAATAAATAAATAGTAGGAAATAAACGTGTGTAATTTGTACATACATACACAGAATATATATTCTTTTCTTTATCAAACAATCGAAGAAATAAATTCATGTAATATAATATAATTAATAAATCTATGGCAAAGCCATGAACTGAGAAGTTAAACTTTTTTTTTTACTTTTTTAAGTTACTACAAACAAAATCGAAAGCGTATTACATACTACAATAATAATGTCTGTCTGTCTGTCTATGAATGAACAGTAACAATGATATTAACATGGAAACAATACGAACATAAATCGATTCGTCTGTTCCGAATATAATCGAACATAATTTATCGATTATTGTAAGTTTACAAATTTATTCGTTACTAGTTGCCTCCGCGCGGTTTTACCCGCGTAGTTCCCGTTCCCGTGGGAATACAGAGATAAAATATAGGCTATGTTACTCAGTGATAATGTAGCTTTCTAATGAATAAAGAATTATTAAAATCGTTCCAGTACTTTTTGAGTTTATTCGTTACATACAAAAATACAAATCTTTCCTCTTTATAATATTAGTGTAGATGTAGATGATTGATTCCCTTCATATTGAGGGTAGTTCGGAAAATAAATTGTGGGTATTTAATGTTGGCAATGCGTGACTGTCGTACTTTACATTTATGTTATATTATACATTTTTTGGGGTTGCCATAAATATTATTTTTCTAAATAAATTGAGCTGTTTTAATATAGTCTATGTAGCTCCTTGATAAGTTATCTTTCCTTCGATAAATTAAAATTGTAGCAAATTTTCATAAAATTTTAATATATTGATATTTAATTGACGGCGTTATTAAATAAGGATTAATTTTGTTTGTAAACCGTCTAATTTCTAGCCATTTAAATTGCGTCTAAAAGTCGCCAGTGAAATAATAGCTAGTAGACTCCGAATACATATATATTCAAACCGAAGCAATTATGTCAACTAACTGACCTCTGATCATGATTCTATATTCGTGTATAATTTGTGTCTGTTTGTAAAACAATATAATTACGTACTTTCAATATATTAGCAACCTGATCTTCTTCTTCCTGCCCTTATCCCGCCTAAACAGGGTATAAAAAATATTAGCAACCTGATCCATAGTCTAAATTCTGTCCAATTTTAAATCAGATCGACTGTATGTGGGGTATGACCCAAGATCTAGCAGCGTGTGCTTTATCTATTACTAGCTTCCTCCGCGCGGTTTTACCGGCGTAGTCTCCATTCTCGTGGGAATACAGGGACAAAATATAGCCTATGTTACTCAGTGATAATGTATTATTATTATTATTTGGATTAAGCGGCTATTTCAAGTCTTCTCAGAGCTTGTATCACTGCGACCATACTAGGTCTATTGTGATCGCCACATTAACTAGATTTCACTGTCAAGACCTGCAGCTTTGAAAAACCGCACTATGTTCTTGACAGGAATTGATTTTACCTCATCTGGGTGCAATATATGTTTCCCCAGGTGGGTATTACGTTTTGGCATAAGTGGGTGACATTCACACAGAAGGTGTTTGGGTGTTTCATCTGCATTGCAGCAGAATCTGCACTCCTTTGTGTCACGGACACTGATTGTGAACAAATGTTTGTTCAGTCCACAGTGCCCTGTTAGCACCCTCACTAGTATGCGCAAGTTTCTTCTACTTAGAGAAAATATCTCTGAAGCAGATTTCTTACTGAAGGCCTTTATAAGTGCCTTAGAGTGACTCATTCCAAGCACCTCGTGCCAGGAATTAAGGGATGAGTTTACATATATGTTCCTCAGGGTTAAGTTAGCTAGGCTTTTGGGTATACCGCAGATTGGCTCAGGCCCATAAGGGCTCCCCTTAGCTCCAGCCTTGGCGAGTTCGTCGGCTTTTTCATTTCCAACGATTCCTGCATGTCCTGGTATCCACCTTAGTACGACTCTGTTCTTTGTGCCCAGTTCGTTAAGGAGGTCCATGCAATTTTTAACTAACTTAGAGCTGATTGTTTCGGAGGTCAGGGCCAAAAGGGCCGCTTGGCTGTCCGAATGGATATATATTGTGTGGTTGGTGTAGTCTTTCTGCAGATTGATGTCCGCACATTCTAAGATGGCGTATACCTCTGCCTGGAAAATGGAGGCGTATTTTCCAAGGTTCAGCTGCTTGCTGATTTTTGGACGCTCTCCATAGATTCCACAGCCTACCTCAGATCCTGATTTGGATCCATCGGTGTACCACTTAAGGCCACCTCCCACCCACGCGATTTTGTCATTAAGCCATTCATCGCGGGAGGGAATATCTACTTCATAAAACCTACGAAAGTTTATCTGAGGTATCATTGAGTCCGATACCATGCTCAGAATTGGAGTTTCCAGTACTGAGTCCTGAACGGATTTAAGTGCCTGGGAGAGCCATTTTGGTCCCACCTGTGCGTGTATCCTGTGCATAGTAGTTCTCGCCACCTTCTCTACATGTAGATGCAGGGGCGTTAGATCTAACAACGCATCCAGTGCCGCTCCAGGGGAAGTTGACATAGCTCCGGTTGCCATAATGCAGGCTGTTCTTTGTAAGCTACTGAGTATGGCAATTGTTGATTTTTGTTTGACCTTCTTACTCCAGACTACGGAGGCGTATGTTAATAACGGCCTCACAATAGCTGAGTACAGCCAAAGAACCATCTGGGGCCTAAGACCCCAGCGTTGTCCTGCCATTTTGCTACATATTCCCAAGGCAATCTTTGCCTTCTGTGTTACGTTAGCAACGTGGCTGTTCCAGGTCAGTTTCTGGTCGATAGTGACTCCCAGATATTTTACTTCCCTAGAGAGACTTATGCTTTTGTTATTTAATTTCGGCAGGACAATTTTGTCCAGCAGACGTTTCTTAGTAAATGGGACCAGGACAGTCTTATCGGCATTAACCGAAAGATCGTTATCGCTGCACCATTTGCCTATAGTGTTTAAAGCTCTTTGCATAAGGTACGAAATCGTACTTTGACAGAAGCCTCGCACAGTGATTACAAGGTCATCGGCGTAGCCTTGCACGTCTATGCGAAGATCTGCCATCATAAACAAGAGTTGGTCAATGGTTAATGTCCATAGGAGGGGAGATAGAACCCCCCCTTGTGGACAACCCCTCGCTACAGATACCTCTAGAGAGGTCCCATGCAGCGATACGGTGTTTGACCTGTTTGAGAGCATCGCTTTGACCCATCGTACAGTGGTTGGGTCTACGTTTTTATAAACTAAGCCCCCGACCAGACTGCTTATGGGCGTGTTGTCAAAGGCTCCCTCAATATCCAAAAATGCGCATAGCGCAATTTGTTTGTCTTCTAACGCCTTTTCGATTCTGTCAACAAGGTTGAGCAGGGCAGTCTCAGTAGACTTTCCACTTTGATAGGCGTGTTGAGTACAATGAATAGGGTGCAAGCGCAGAGCTACATCCCTGATATAGTTATCTATGATTTTCTCCATAGATTTCAGTAAGAAGGAGGAAAGGCTTATCGGTCTAAAGGATTTAGGTTGTGAGTAATCCTTCTTTCCTGCCTTTGGTATGAAGAGCACTTTTACCTTGGTCCATGGTTCTGGAACCACCCCCAGGGCAAGACTGGCTCTAAACATTTTAATCAATAGGGGTAATAGGATGTTCAGTCCTTTCTGAAGCAAGATAGGCTGTATACCATCCGTCCCACTTGATTTATAGGGTTTGAAGGAGTTGACCGCCCACTTTACCTGCTGGGGTCTAATGATTTGCGCCGCTCTGCGCCAGTCCTCGTTACGAGGCCTGTAAGAGGGCACTTTGTCATTTGCTAAGTTAATAGCTTGAGCGCCAGGGAAATGGGCGGAGATGAGCACCTCCAGGCTTTCCTTTTCGTTAGTTGTAAAGGAGCCATCAGCATTCCTGAGAAGACCTATTTGTCTAGGTTTTTCTTTGGCTAGAATTTTATGAATCCTAGCCCCCTGAGGCGTATGCTTAACGTCCTCACAGAACTTTCTCCAAGAGGCTCTCTTAGCCTTCCTGATTTGTTTGTTATAGTCCGTTAGGGCTTTCCTGTAGACCTCCCACTCCTGCGTCTTCTTGGCCCTATTAAATAGTTTCCTGGTTTTCTCCCTTAGTTTCCTAAGTTTTGAATTCCACCAGGGAACTCTAGTTTTAGAAGTCTTTACCTGTGGCGGGCAACTTACCTCGTAGGCAGATATTATGCCCTCCGAGACAATGCAAGCCGCCATCTCGAGCTCTTCTGTTGATTTTATATTTTTCGGACAGTCCTCTAGATTCTGCCTTAGGTTGGCCGTGAAGTCATTCCAGGCAGTCTTTCTGGGGTTCCGATAAGTGACCGATTCATAGTCCAAACGGCATTTAACCTCGAAAAGTATATGCCGATGATCGGACATTGAAGTTTCGTCACTAACATGCCATCCATTTATGTGAGAGGCTAGTTTGTTTGTGGCGAAAGTAATATCTAAAACTTGTTGCCTGAGGCTTGTTACAAAGGTTGGTATACATCCTAGGTTTAGCACTCGAAGACTGTTTAGTGTAAGATAGTCAAATAGTAACTCACCCCGAGAGTTGACATCAGTGCTACCCCAGTCGGTGTGATGGGCGTTAGCATCGCATCCAACCACCAGTTCCGCACCATGACATCGAGCGTAGTCAACGACGCGCCTTAGCTCTTCCGTCGGGTCTTCTTTCTCGCCGGGTAGGTAGGCCGAGCACACAATTACTCTTGACCCATCCCACCCTTTGAGATTAATGTACGCTGCAACCAGGTCGTTAGAACAAAGCTCTGGAACAGGTAAGAAATTAGTATTTTTCGAAAACACTATGCAAGCTCTGGGCTTTTCTCCACTAGTATGGTATAGTACCTTGCCAGCAGCGTTGAGTCCCATGATGGTCTGGTTACGCACCCAGGGTTCTTGAAGGAGGGCGAGATCCACCTGACCCTCAGCAAAGCAACACTCCACCACCGCGCTCGCTGCCACGGCATGGTGGAGGTTTGCCTGGAGGATCCTCGCCGAACCACCCTGGGGCGCCATTAGGGTGCAGAGGAAGGCCCGGGCTGCACTCCACCCATTTGCGGACGTGGTCGTCCACGCTTGGGCCGAGCCCTCCCAGGCTTATTCATCCCCCTGTTCCCGCTAGACTGCCCGGAGCGGTTGCGCCCTGCCGCCAAAAGGCGTTTGGGCACCTCACTCCCCTGGACAGATGCGGTCGGGGCAGCTACAGTACTCGGGGGACCCATAGGCTGTGGCACTACTGGTCCCCTCGCTGGCTCTTCCACCTGCTGTCTGGTGGATTCAGGACCACCCTTGATTCTAAAAAGAACTTTTCTAAAACCGAAGGCAGCCCTGAAATCCATCTCCTTAAGGGCTTCAACAGAGGGCTCGTCCAGGGCAAGGGTCACAGTGTGCCCAGCCGCGTCCTCCTTACTGGCGAGGATCCGCCAGTGCTCCGTATGAAGCCCTAGGTTTTGTACCCTTATTAGGTGGAGGGCATCTTCTATGGTGCTCACCTCCCCCTTGGGTATAAATGAAACGCCAACCGTGGGTCTGGGTAGTTCACTCTCCGGTATAACGGAGAGTTTCGCCTCCGGCCACGGTTGTAGTCCTGGAACCTCCCTCTCAACCCATAGCTGGCTTGCCTGATTTTCACAGGTGATAAGCAGCCAGCCTGGTTTGTGAGAGAGACCAAGGAATCTTGGTCCGGAGCCACTTTCGCCCATCTTGATGATGGCGTAGTTTATGGCCTGCCGGACCAAACGCATCTGCTCCTCACTCATGGGATCCACGTTGCGAATACCCACTCGCGAGGCGCCAGCGATTTCCCTGAAGGAAGGTTTTAGACCTTTCTCCAAGGACACCTTTGGAGCCTTCTTCGTGTGCTCCTTGGGTGACTCCTCCTCCGACCGCGTTCTTTTGACCGCTCTGGCCAGATCCGCGGGGGGGCGTTTGTCACTCGGAATCTCGCTCCAGGGCTTTCGACAGAGGACGAGGGCTTCAGCAGCTCCTACATTCGCCTCCTTCAGCCGCAGGAACCTCCTCCGAGCAGCTCCTGACAGTCTGGTTCTGCCAGGCGTAGGTGTACCCTCACTAGAGGTCGGCACCGTGATTGATCCGGAGTCAGTTAAGCCTCCTTCCCGCTCACGGCTCGGCCTCACAGTGGAGGTGGATGTAGAGGGCGTTTGGGGAGCTTCAGGCCCACCCGCCGTCCCTTCTAAAAAGTTGCCTTGGATCGAGTCCAAGACAGAAACAATTTCTGTTAAATTTACTTCTTTATCTTCCATACACGTCCCACGAGTAGCTAGGGAAATAAAAGTCACAACTGCCAGAGCCCCGCTTAACAGTTGAAGGGCAGAAATACTCCCCGAGTTGCCCCGGTTTCGAGGAGACACCGTTCGCGACTGAGCTACCCCTCAGCCACGCATCCATCGGCACGGTACGTATAACACCTTGGATTGGAGACAGCAGATTTCGCCCTCGGCTAGAAAGATCCGGTTCCAGTGGCGCCAAACACAGTTCGACGCCCCTACAACCGAAAGTCGCTAACCGACGCCCAGGGTACACCGGCCCGCAGCCTTCCCATTAAGTGAAAAATTTCCCCTTAATAGCAAGACTGCTAGGCACACGTGGAGGTACTGCTGCCATTGTACCCCAAATAGTGATAATGTAGCTTTCTAATGAAAAAAGAATCATTACAATCGGTCCAGTACTTTTTCCTCTTTATACCTCTTTATAATAATAGTATAGATGAGTCTACAGACTATCATGTCTAAGATCTATGACTACCCTCCATTTGGCAGTAGTGTCACGCGCGCGCGCGGACGTGACGTAGGCAACTCTCGCCGCGAATGGAGATTTGCATGAGTTTCCGTTAATGTAAGGAAACGAATATTATAGCGTGGGGACATGGGATATTAAGTTTATTGCATTAAAATACCTCTGACAACGAATAAGCCTGGCTATTCAAAGAGATAATGCAACCAGCCTTCTGGGCCCCTTACCCACAGACAGCTAAGCTAAGAAAATGCCTAACGAGTTAGGTATTTTTCTTTTTTCCTTTTCGCTTTGTTAAACTACTAGTTAGTTTTATTTGAATTATATTTTTATTTTAATACTCTATGTAACTACATTAAAATGATATGGTTTCCTTCTAGTAGCCGGTTGGCTTTGTGCTTACCTTGACTTTCAAGCTGGGTTCAAACCCCACCGAAGACATTTATTGAACACTATTCGACACGCCCAATTTCGATAGCGTTACTTTCCCGTTTTTGCAACATTTTTGAGTGATGCTCAGCTCCTATTCGTCGTAGCGTGATGATATATAGCCTATAGCCTGCCTCGATAAATGGGCTTGTTGCAGATAATTAAACCGCCCGCTCGATTAACCTTTTTTGGTAAAAAACCATTTGTGCAAATAAAAAAGAAAACTGCCCCGCCGTCCGGCGACCGCACGGAGCCGGGCGTGCGCGGCAGTCGTGATTCACTAGCTTATTGGCGCTGACGGCCATGTTTGTTTTATTTTGCTTATTTTTATTTCTATATTTTTGTTTGTTATGTTTATTAGTGTAATTTAAATTATATTTCCTGTGTGTGCAAGTGAGCCTTTTATTGCACACCGCGGACCGCCTACTTCGATCAAGTTTGATCGCCTACAGGGCTATCTAACACTGAAACAATTTTTCAAATCGGATCAGTAGTTTTTGTGATTAGCGCGGTCAAACAAACAAACTATACCGTATATAAAATGTCCCAGGATATTATTCATGTATTATTTACCGCGTACCGGAAAGGTAATATTCCGATACTTCCTCAAGAAACAAGTCTAGACATGTCCGCCGGCGGCCGGTAGTCCGGTAACTGAACAATGAGTGAATCAACCGACTACAGGTTCAATTCTATAAGGTCGAAATGACTAGTTAAACGGCCCGGCCTTCCTTGATAAATGGGATAAATAATACCAATTCTTTTTTTATTTATTTATGAGATTCGCATGTTCAAACAAACAAAATTCTTCAGCTTTATAATACCTATTAGTAGAAACAGTGGTTTAGTTGTGAAAGTGTAACAGACAAAGTTACTTTCGCATTTATAATATTAGTAGGGAAGTAGATATCTATCCTAATATATATTTGTTTGCTTGAACGCACTAATCTCAGGAACTGCTGATCCTTATTGAAAAATAAAGGCTATATCCTTAATTTTGATTGTGATGATTATTTAGTGATTAGATAGATGAGATAAAATATCTACCTCACGTTTATAGACATACCTACATATATGAAACTATAGACATTGCTAAAAGAAAGTCGATTCTAACACTATCCAAAACAAACAAGCAAAATTGAAAAACCAAATAAGTTATGAGTGTGTGAACTTACTGGACTGACTGAGGTGGAAATAGGTCTTTGACATTGCAATATGAAAGTCTTGGGGTTCCCCGCGGTTCCCAGGGAATCTTCAAATTTCCCAGGATAAAAAGTAGCCTATGTGTTCCAAAACATATTCTAACTTAGTCCCGAATTACAACGTATTGTTAATGGTATTAAAATAAAATTATTTATTGAAAAAATCTCATATAGTATCATATGGTATAGTATAAATATCATATGGTATTTTAAAATAGATACAGGAATAAATTGACATTTTCAGCTACCAATTATAAAACTTTTCTATATTTCCTTAGTAGGTACCTACGTAAAGCAAAGTAATCCATCGTGCCCAGTGGTTCACCGCGCGATCTTAACTGGACCAAAAAAAACCCTCTCAAAATAATTCAAATCTTAAATTACGGTCTCAATATAATTCCAAAAACCAGTTCCAAAGTGTTAAAATAAAATTAAGATATTCAAAACTAACCCTTGCTCGGCAAGCGCCATAATCCCCATTATCGGGGCAACATCTAAACCCATTTTTCAAACGATATTATACTTTATTTATTTAGGCTTAAAGTCTTTTTATACTTTTTAAGTTGTTCATAATTGAATGCCATTCATAAAGTCACGGGTCAATTTACTCAAACTGATAAAATTAAATGTTAAAGTGTTAAATTATTACGTTTGGTTTTTCGGATTATAAACATTTTTGTTATGTACTTTAAGCTTTTTTTTGGCAATTTGTATTCACTAGATATCTTTTATCTGTAAACCAATTTTATGGTCTAAATAAAATGATCATACAAAATAAATAAATATCCCGGGACATTTTTCACATACGGCCAATCTGATTCCAAAGTAAGCTTCAAAGTGAGCTTGTGTTATGGTAACCAGATAGCTGAAATACCACATAAAATACTTTTAAATACATACATACATATTATAGATATATACATAAAAAAAACTATCTACAATATAAAAGAAACCTTAACTAAATAAAGTCAAGATTAACAGTTGAATAAATACACATCTAATTTGTATCACACACAGGGCCTTTTGTCGTATTATACTGGACTAAAAATGTTTTATCATGTTTTTTTTAAGTGAGATTTCTTATTGGTATTTTTATCATAAATGGAGGGTACCCAACAAATTGATAAGATTGCCGTGTGACACGTGCCACAAGGTGCGTGTCTGTAAAGTTAGCGATTAGATTGACAAATATTAGTTTTCTTTATAAAAAGACCAGTGTGTTTAGTTTTTTTTAACTGTGATAATGTCGATATGACAGGTGCAGTCACTGTTAGTGCTTTTTTGGTGACTTAAGAAGTTTTTTAGAGCTTTTTAGCTGATACAACATGCAGGAGGTACCTACAGACAGACATTGTTTTCTAAAATACACATAATTTCAAGCAAGCGTACATCACCAACAAATTATTGCTTTAAATTTATTAACATTGCGTTTGACTAACCACTGACCTATTGAAGGTACTTAATGTCGAATCCGGGGACCATCACGCTTTATGGGAAAAAGTTCTGAGAAAACTCATCATCTAGACTTTGACCCTTCATCATCAGTACCTCCACAACACCAACACAAGCGACCTACTCCCCATCCAAATAATTATCCACACCAATTAACACGTATATTAAATTAAAAGAGAAACCAAACAGCACGTACGAATCAATTCATCATATACAAAAAAAATATACATATACAATTTTATTACTACCTTCCCACGTCTGTCTGTCTGTAACAATACTTACAATTTTCACCTAAACAAATAGAACGGACATGATCTTACGGCGGTGTGGCAAATATTTAACGGTATATAAATTAATGGGCACAGCTAGACACCCCGGTGGGCTGCGAGCGCGCGGCCTGGGCAAAAACCTTTTTTTTCTCTCATTTTCTTTTTACCTTATTATTGAATTTACACCTCTGTGTGTAGGAATTGCAAAAAAAGGGGTTTTTAAAGAGATAATCTGAGAATGTCGCTAAGAACTTTATTGTCGCCATCCGGAGCGGGACACATTACAGAATTGTAATGAAAAGAAAGTATTATCTTTTGTTGGTTTATCATTAGTGAGATAAGCTCAGGAAACAGTTACAAATTAACATTATTTTGCGATGTAATAAAGGCTATTTTCGTTGATAAAATAGCTTTGGAGCCAGGTATTTTGACGCTTTAGCTGACGTGTTGTTACCCTGGCTTACACGCCTCTGGTTGTGTCAATTCTGATTTATAGCTTTTGGCACATGCTGATTTTGTGTTTGACCATTGATGGTAAAAACCATTTTAGTAGCTATATATTTAAATATATCATCCGCTTACTTTCAAATCGGATTGACAACGTCCCTGACAGATATATGCAAAAAACTATTCAAAACTCTAATTTCATTATAACTCTACCTCAATCCTAACATAATTACAGTCACATTGAGTATGTATCAACAGAATTTTATGCCCATTTCACTATAATGGCTGTTCCCGAGCTCCTGACAAACAACCATGATGGATGCCGTGCGGCATTTATAAAGGGCCTATTGGCCTATTGACAACGTTATAAGTCCCCCAATTATACCCTTATGTGGACCAAAATACTTTTGTCCACCCGCGCGCCACCGGCGACCCACTGGGCAAAAAATACTTAACCAAAATAAAATAGCTGTTTGAAATTCGTTTTATTTTTAATTTTATACTCAACTTTGACGAATAATTATTTTATGTGTTTTAATTCGTTAAAATATATTTTAAAACAATACTCCATGAATTTCTCGCTCGGAGGTTCTAATTTCACCAAATAACATGTATATTTATATTGTTATACTAGTCGCCGTCGCGCGGTTTTACCCGCGTAGTTCCCGTTCCCGTAGGAATACGGGGATGAAATATAGCCTATGTTACTCATGAATAGCGGAGCTTTCTATTGGGGAAAGAATTGTGCAATCAGCTATCTGGTGACCACAGTAAATGCTCTGCTTAGTTTACATTCTGATCGGAATATAATTATAATAACATAGTCTAAAAATTAACTATTTATTTACCATAGTACAATTTAGACTCAGATACATTAATTTTCTACCGAGCTATCTCCCAAGCTACGTGAGCAGCATCAGGCTAGGAGAGACGTCGTGTCTCTTGCCGACTCTGGGGGCACAGGTCTGCTGGTGGAGCTCACAGCAGTAGGCCCTCGTGAACCGCTGGCCGCAGTACTGGCAGCTGAACAGACCAGACCGCTGGGGCAGGTCCAGGACATGGCGGCAGACGCAGCAATCCCTGGAATAGGATAGACTAGATTATTTTGTGAATGGATGTTGAATGGAAGTTTTTGAGCTGCTTTTAATGATGATAGTGAGAAATAAGTCATATTTTAGATCGGTTAATGAGATAACAGACTTATGACAATATTATAAAGGTCGAATTTTAATGCTAGAAAACCATGTGTAAGTAGGCACCTATAGTAATTGTGTATTTAATAGTTTCAAATAAAGCTCTACTTAACAAAAAGTTCACTATTACTACATTAAGTGTTTCACCTCCCATTTGATGTTAACAGTTTAAAAAACTATATCCTTATCCAAAGTTATTTTCGTTCGTATTTCTCAGTATTAGTACGGTGCGCGTAGATCACGGCGAGAGAGACGTGGAAAAAAAAATATGATCAGTACAATTACCTTGTATTGCCCAAATTATGTTGTTGAATGTGATCGCTGAGCTGTGACGGACGATCGAAAGCCGCCCCGCAAATATTACAGACGTAGTGTGTCGCATTGTTCGTCGACAGCTGCGGAAACTGAAGCATAGACAAATACGACAAGTAGTCTATCTGTGGCATGTACGATAGTATCTGCTTCACAGACTGCGACGAGATCCTCAGCAGCGCCAGCAACCCCAAAGGTTCCGTGTTCACTGCTATCGTCATATTACCATCCTTCTCTGAATCTGGAGAATTCATTTCTTCGAGTTCCTCGTTATTAATTTTAGGTTTCGATAGTGAATCTGTTACCTTCGTTGATCTATCTCTTGTCGGAATATCGAAGGGTATTTGAAAAGCATCAGGTTTCTCCATATTACTATTTAACATTTTGTCAATGTCTCTTTTAACTTTGTTGCTCTTATTTATCTCTTCGCATAGGATTTTGTCCATTCTTGTTTTCTCTGTCTCTATACGATTTTTACTGATGTTCGAGGAACCTGTACTTGAGTTGTCACCACAAACCATTCTTTCTCTTCTAGCCAAGCCGTGAGAGTCGCTTTTTGTGTAATTCAATATATTCCTGTCGAATTTGCTGTATTGACACGAAACTGGAGCTACGCAAAAGCAACTTTTATGATTAGCAGTTTTAGTTTGAATTTCTTTCATAAACATATTTATTGATTCTATTAGAGTATCTAACTTGTTCTCTATAGTTGCTAAAGTGCTTTGATTCTTGTCATATTGATTTGTTTGTATTTTTTTCTTTAGTCGATCGACGTTTTCTGATACTTTTTGGTACTTTTCCTTTAAGGTTTCTTCCTCAGTTCCATTATCATGAGGGTTATGATTTCTTGTCAGTACTAATTCCAAATCTGGCTGATTAGAGGACCTTTTTGTAGAATTACAGTGACACCGAGTTTTACATTGATTTTGACAACGATTCTTATTTAATCTTGGCTCATTAGGCTGAATCAATTGATTTTCTTCACTTGGATTCTTTTCCTTTTTTATATCGATATTCTCTTGTTTAATATCTTCAGTTATTTTTTGCATAGATAGTTTTTGTTCTACGATCGGATCTGTTTCCGTTTTTTGCGTAAATTGGTCATTATTTTGTGCCTGTTCTGTCAATGTGCCCTGTGTATTTATTGAACCATTCTCATTATTTTCTTGACCGTTGCTTTCAATCTGAGTTTCCGTAGTCTCATCTGTTTGATTTCCTTCGTATTTAATTGTTTGTTCAATGGGGTCGGCATTTTGTGAAATATTTTCGTTTTCCCATGGCACGCTCGATTGAGTAGTTTGAATTTTTTGTCTTCTATCTGCCGTTTTTGTTTTGTTTTCATTTTCCACGACAATTATGTTCCTGTACCTTAGGTCTCTTCTCACTGGAGATATCAATGGGTCACAGTCACAGGCCCAGGAATTTTCGTAAATATAGCGTCCTCTTTTTCTTTTGTTTTCTCTCTCTTTATTAAGCGCTTTAAGTCGTCCTTGAGAGGCGGTGGGATAGCAATAAGGATCATTATCATATCGACGTGGCGAGTCATTTATTGTGTAATCTGTGGGTCTGGTCACAAGTCCAGGAGGATATTGACGACAATTGTTTGAAAGAAAATTATTTGTATCATATAAATCTTCAAGTAAATTCGAACATAGATTCGATTGTCTCCTGGAAAACCTTGTATTATAGAAATCGTCAATCATTTCGGGATTATAAACCTCTCCTGGCACATATTGTGTTGTTATCCGACTGGGCTCGTTACTGTAATATCTATGTTTGTTCTTTAAATCATTGATATAGTTATTCCAGGCTTCCCTATCCTTTTCTAACTGTCGAGCCATGATCATCTCTTTTGCTAAACGTTGCAATCTAGCGTTTCTTTGCATAAACTTGTATATGAACTCTTGATTGTAAAGATGTGTGACTGGGCGACAGTAAGTCGTCTTCTCAGCATATTTCTTTTGAGTGGCTGTTGACTCAGAATAATTGTCACTTTGAACAACATCTCTGCCTTTGTTATTATCTTGGTTTAATACGTTTATATTTTTAGTTTTTCTTGAACATCTAACATAATGCGTATCAATGCGTTTAGAGACTATATTCTGCGAGGAATGAGAGATGCTGCTACCATTTCTAAAACGTTGATTGATATAAGCTTGCCGTGTGTTAGGATCTTGTAACGATTCCTTATCGGTTATATTTGCATATATATTCGGATTCATGTTGAAATCCTCTACAATTTCATTACCAAAGCTTTTCGAAACCACACTATCATCTTCATTAATGTCTAGTTTACCAAAAATATGAATAACATGATTGTTTGTATAATCTTCAGATCTTCTGGGAAATATATTTTGTACTTGTTTTTGATTTACATTATTACGTGATGGATTACGACGATTTCCAAAACCAGTAAAACAATTAGCTGGTGTCGCTGGCTTTGATGGTTCCATTGCTTTTATAATTTAAATTATTATTTCATGTCACAAAAAATTTATCGTAAACCAAAATCACATTCTGACATTTGAACAAAATGACATTCAGGTCATGGCAGTTGAACTACAGCAGAGTATTAGCTGACAGATGCTCTAAAAAGTTTCTAGCACGATACCTATGTAACCTTTTTTGTAAAAAAATAAGTTTAGACGACTTTTTCGATAAGTATTTTAGAATTTGCACAAATTCCGTCTAACAAACAATGTGCACGAGAATATTATTGCGTGAAAACCGTAATAAATTTATGAATTTAAAGTCATAATACATATGCAAATAAAGACATTTTAGACGTTAACAACGCACCCGCTAACAAAACAATATAACGGCCGGCGGACCTGAGCGAGATTATTCGCAGAGGTGTGTGGCCTCATTCAGAGACGCGAATAAAAAAAAAGATAATCAAGACCACCCAAACTTAAATAAAAATATTCATAATATACATTATCTTGGACACACATGCGCACTGCTGAATTTAATCTAAACTTTATTCTTAAAGATCTTTACAAACATACTGACAGTATTCTAGGACTATTCAAATATTCTATGCCTCCGTAAAACAACAGCTTTATGCAAGTTATTTATATCAGCATTAGGATCAATAAGAAACCACAACAGACCATAAAAGTTAAACACAAACATACGATAAGCGAAAGCATAACCAGCATTACCATTATACAACCTATTTAGATAACGTATCGTCATAGCAGACGCCTTTTTCCATTCTTTTTTATTAATTTTCAATGTTATTGTTTGCATTTTTATGAGTTTTTTTATCATTCATTGGGAGGTGCTCGGTGCTCGTTCGCAGGTTGTCGCAACAAACAGATAATCATCGTATGGAATATTCATTGAATAAAACACCCTTATTTAACCAATGTCGTTTCTTTGACTGTTTTATTTGACTGGCGCGAGGCATTTTGCTGTCGCCCGTCATCTGTGACGATGTTTCGAGTTTTTTTCTTTTATATTTTTTGGGGCAATGAATATGTATAGTAAGTTTAGTTTACTAGATCGTTCTTACTTGAGCTTTTGCTATTGATATTATTTATTCGATATATATATCGAGGTTATAGTCAAAATAGTAAACTCTGATAATCATCTATGCGCGAATGATCCCAAGAATCCAAGAAGCAAATAAACCATGATTTTAGTTCGTGAAAGTATAAAAAACATTATATGACATTGAACACCACATTTATACAATTAGCTCAATACATTCCCGTCCAACTGCCCCCTAATTTCTAAGCAAAATTCATATAAGTACCACTGTGTATATCAAAAACCTTACAAATGGTTTTCCCCTCAATAACATTTGAACTCAATAGTAATTGAATTGCCCAATTCCCGACAAGGATCGGGTAAACAACTTCAAACTATAATGAACGCCCTTCAAAAGGTCACCTTTTACGAAGAGTAGCTGCCCTAGTAACTTACCCTGGGGTACTCCAATCTTTTTACCGCGATTATTCAAAAAGTTCCCTTACCAAGACTTTTCTGGTTCGTTAAATATACATTGCGTAGCGTATTCTATTATTAGAAGTAGTTTCAGTACTTGTGCGGTAATGGAAAAGTCAGATTTCCGATGGTCAACATTGTCGAAAGCCTGTGGTAAATCCGCCAGTCACCAGACGACACTATTATACCAAGGTGAAGGTCGCCTGCTGGGAGGTTGCCATGGTGATAATCCACGATGATTGCCAATCAAGGGTGTATTGAAAAAAACAAGCAATTTACATGATTGCTGATATAAAGTTTCAATAAGTAATTCTACTACATGACCTACTAGGGCTTTTGCTCTAGTCTGCTTTCGCGTTTTGGGTATAAACAAATATGTTTACTGTCTATAGAAATACTGAGAACTGCTATATTGATGTTGTTATTAATGTAGGTTATAGTACTAGGAGTAGGACTAGGAGTCAAAGTGGTCGCCATGGCCGAAATCGGTCGGACCAATCATCATCAATGTAGGTTATATGTTAAAATTTTCAAAATACCTAGCTCTAACTTGACAACTATTGATAGGCACGAACACATGCAAAATTACCATGTACAGACATAAAAAACGGAGTAATTTTAAGGAATTGGTTAATTTAAGGATCTAATATACATCTCGACATTCTCGAGTAGTGGCTCTCATCGGTTTAACTCGCGTTTCTAAGAGATCTTATTTTTTGTCGGGATAAAAAGTAGCCTATATCTTATTCCAGATCACATTATAGTTTCAGCCTTTCTGGCTTGAAAGAGTTAAATACATTTTTACAAACTGTCAGATAATATGGATGTAATTATCTCTATAAGTATGGTATTTAAAAGTATCTGTATATTAAGCTATCTGGTTACCATATTACAAGCTCTGTTTAGTTTAGAATCAAATGGGCCGTGTGTGAAAAATGTTTTATTTTATATTAGTAGAATAGAGCATCTAGTTACTAACATCGTACTTATGATAACAAGAAAGTGATTATTAGCTGTTTAACTTACATGTATCTAACAAATCTCAAAGAGCTCACAATCGACGTTCAACATTAATAAACTGTAAGGTAATTCGAGTGAATGAAAGGTGAAATAAAAAATCCCTTTGTAAAGCTTCAATATCAGAAAGGGACAGAGTTATTGCATTGTGTTTATATAATGGTTTGTCTGCATGCGTGTACGATTGTGCTTGAGTCGCACGAAATGCTTTTTTTTATTTTATTTGATCTTATTATTCATAGGTAAGAGGTATTGTGTCGCGGCCAGAAATTTGGGGCCAGTGTGGTAGAAACTGCTTGTTGGAAAACCAAAAACAAATTAGGAGCTGTAAGGTGATAAAGCCTTCAAAGAACATATAAAAGTTATATAGCGTTAGTAATGACGAATAAAGAAAGTTAATGTATTCGTAATGTACTTAGTATAACGATTTTTTTTAATTCTATCTTTATAAAAGACAGCATCCATATTACACATATCTTTAGTTATAATAAAATAACCCGGGTAATTTTTCCCACACGGCGAATCTGATTCCAAACTAAGCAGAGCTTGTGCTGTAACCAGATATAGCTACTACTTTTAAATACATACTTATTTACACCTTGACACAGAACATTTACAAGAACAACGTGACATATCATAAAAACGTTTTTTTTAATAGTTATTTGTTATACAAGAGTGCAAAGTTGCTTTTTAACCGCGTGTTCAATTTTGATGACCGAGCAAGCGAAGGATTCTAAAATTGAATCACGAGCGCAGCGAGTGATTCAAAATTAGAATCCTGAGCGTTAGCGAGGGAATCAAAAGAGCACGAGGTGAAAAATCTTTGCACTCGAGTGCAACACGTAACTTTTCATTCCACCTCAGCGAGGAAATGACTAAATGCAAAAAAAAATGCCGCGTAAAGAACCGCGTACAAAGCAAATTGAAAAAAGAACACCAAGAAGGTGCCGAGTCTGAGTTTTTAACAAATTAAAAAAAAGTTGTATGATATATTCGGCACCATAGAGGTAGCAGTAAATAGGTTTAATGTTTTTTTTTAATTCACAAACTTAGTGCACACGATGTTCCAAATTCAATTTACTTTATCCTCTAGAGAATAAAAACGGCTTTTCCACTCAGATATTGAAGATTAAAAATACTCTTTCCGAGATGGTGGGATGAAAATATTATTATACAATCCGCGATATCGAATGGTATTCTACGAAAACACGGCATTTTAAAATAGTTTTCTGACGGCAAAATTGTCAATATTTTAGAATTTATCAATACTTTAATGTTTAAAATTGCTCTTCTGTAGAGTTGTGTGTTTAAAAAATATCACGTTGTTCTTGTAAAGAAGCGTTATGTCCATGCACACAAATGTTTGTCCTGGGAGTCGAAACCACTACCGCTGGCTTGACAGTCATGGTCACAAACTTAACTGGGTAAATAAAATCATACAGAACCCATGCCACAGTAACAAAGATCGCGTCACACAAACGTTTTTTTCTCACCACCATTTTTATGTGAGGAATTCAAAGTTTAGGAGATTACGTCGATCGTCTGGCGGCACAATGTAGACGGACAATCGCCGTTGCCATGGTTACTCATTGTTGGCACGACACCACCAATGCCCCGACCACGGTACAAATGTTTGAATACTCAATATTATATGATATTTATTGATAGACGCATATTTTCACGTAGTTTTGTTTGGGACGGGACAGGCGCCACTTATAATGCTGGATTTATTCTTATTTTTCTATGTTTTAATGACTAAGTTAAATACGTCAGAAAATAAATAAAATACTGTTTAAAAACTAAATATGGTAAGGTAATTGCGATTGAAATGCGATTTTTTTATTGGAAAGCGTATATTGTCTCTCTCTTTTTTCAATTGTTGAAAAGAATAACGAATACCTGTGGTTCTTAAGTATTTTTAAATATATTTTATTTTGTGAACCTCATTAGTACTAAGTAAGAATACTTTAAGCTCAAAAAGTAGCCAAATCTTTCTTGCATTTCTCTAGTTTTGACCTGCACTCGACATTTAGGCATACATTTTTATTTATACGATATTAGATATGCAAAAAATTCGTAAATTAATATGAATATTAAGTCCTCGTGAAGATATTATATGGCCGGAACACGGGTAGAACCGCAGAGCAAAGCTAGTGCATGCACAAACATGGCGGCTTCTATAATTTGACAGCTTCTGTCATCAAGTTGTCATTTAATATTAAAACCTGACTGATTAAGGTCATTAAACCAGTAGCAGAGACCGGCTGAGTGCCCAGCTACCCTGTCTTTCAAGTTGTTGGTCGTAGGTTCGATACCAGACAAACATTTTAGTGCATGAACATTTCTGTTTTGATCTTTTCTAAAAGTGTTTATAGTATATTAGTTATCTAGTTACCATAGCAACAGTTCTTCGTTTATTTTAATATTATATTTATTTAATACCTTATTTATTCCAAAATTAATTGGCACTTCAGTACAGAAATAAAAAAACCATTATAACATCAAAGTGTCGAGATAGCAGTTCTATTTAATCTTACTTCAGAAGTTTTTTTACGAAAGTCACAAAGATTAATACATTACTGTTTAAAGTGTTGGTGGCAGGTATCTCTTAGTTGGGTTACTATATCTTATCTTAAAGGATAGATGCTAAATAACGTAGGTTAGGACATTCATCATTTGTAGCCGGCCGGCGGTAGACAAAAACATCATAGTAGATATCTCGGGTAGAATATCCCTAAAAAAGACATCTCACTGGACTGGACGTGTGATGGTAAAAAAACCGGCCAAGTGTTAGTGGGACTCGCGCACGAAGGGTTCCGTACCATAATTTTAGTATCGAGCAAGAAACGGTAAAAAAATCAAGTTGTATGGGAGCCCCTCTTAAATATTTATTTTATTTTTAGTATTTGTTGTTGGCAATAAAAATACATCATTTGTGAAAATTTCAACTGTCTAGCTATGACCGTTCTTGAGGTACAACCTGGTGACAGACGGACGGACAGCGAAGCTTTCGAACTGTAGAAGGTATGGCGCAACGGACTCGTCCGGTCCGAATTTGGAGCAACCCGACTGGGGTAGTGTCTCCTCCTTACAGAAGACCGCAGCCAAATAACACTACTTGTGTTGTGTTCCTGCGGCGAGTAAGATAGCCAGAGCTCCATGAGGAGACGCTGTAGCGGCAGTGGGGGGACCAGGGATGGAGTAGCGTCGTAGCCACTCGTAGGGGTATGCAGGAGTGATACCTCTCGACGCCCTTCGACGAAAACACATTACGTTTTATCCCTTTTACTGCCTACACAGTTTCTCCTTTATACAGTCGGTAACGCGTGAGTGACGCCTCTGGTGTTGCAAGCGTTCATAGGCTGTAACAACCGCTTCCCATCAGGTGGGAATGTATGCCTGTTTGCCACCCTTGTGATATAAAAAAAAGAAGTCTCAGTAATGGGGTCTCGTTTTTACCCTTTGGGTACCTACGGAATCCTAAAAACTAGGAGTGTAACTTGCGGGCGGTCGGCGGCCGGCGGCGGGTGCGCGGGCGCAGGCGGGGCGGCGCGCGGGCGCGTGTGGGAACCGAGCGCGCGTGAAATCAGTGCGCCACAGAACTGCGTTTCTAGTAAAAAAAATCAACTCAGAAATGACGTTTGTGTGATCCGACACGTTTCCGATACAGAATAGATGTCCTTTATTAATTAATTTAGATTTATAAATCGCCATTTCGTAGTATAACGAAAAGAAAGCATAAATGACTTGAAGTTTTCATGTTGCTTGGACACCACGATTGTAGATAGAAAAGCTTACATAAAGTACTTACTACAGTTTTAAATATAATTTTATCTATACCTACTCATATTATAACGCTAAAGAGTTTGTTTATTTAACGCGCTAATCTTAGGAACTACTGGTCCAAATTGAAAAATTATTTCAGTGTTAGATAGCCCATTTATTGAGAAAGGCTATATTCTATACATCATCACGCTACGACGAATAGGAGCGGAGCACCAATCAAAAATGTTGCAAAAACGAGCAAGTGACGCTAACGAAGTTGCGCGAGTCAAGAACATAGTTCAATCATGATAATTTAATTCATAACATAAAAACTAAACAACATAGTTTTTAATTCGACCATTAGTCTAAATGAATATCCAGAGACATCCAAAGTCAAATTGAGATCCTCCTCCTTTTTGGAAGTCGGTTACTTTATTAAAGTGAAACGTGAAAGTATACGCACTATGTCTCCAAATGGATCGCCGTCCGGGTCGTCCGGGACGCCGTCCGAACTCGTCCCGGACAACTTTATACCCCGGCTTTACCTTTTTTTTGATGAAACAATGCGTCGGTAAACGATAATTAAAAGTGGAGGCTTCGACGCCTCTCGTGACTTTTTTCCTTTTGTTTGGTCTATTTTTTGTGAAGATTCTAATCCAATTGAGTTTACGGTGCTGACTAATTGATTGGTGGTGGTTTTGTTTTGTTATCACGGTGTTTGATTGTTTTTGAGAAATTGTGGACTTTTTGAGAAGATCTTTTGTTTTTAAAACAACATTATTATCTTATATATAAAATTCTCGTGTCACAATGTCAGTAACCATACTCCTCCGAAACGGCTTGACCGATATTCGGTAGGTCTGAGAATCGGCTACTATCTATTTTTGATACCCCTAAGTGAACGGGAACTACGCGGGTGAAACCGCGGGATGGCAGCTAGTATTTATTTAAATAGATAGTGGTGTTACAATGAATATAAATTAAAACTAGATATGTAATTATTTTGAAATCAATAACCTTTTAGGCACATAATGGTAACTACTTATATATCTATGTGAAATATAAATATAAAATCTATACTAATACATAAAGAGGAAATATTTGATTTTTTATCAGTTTGTATTGAATATGCTCCAAAACTACTGGACCGATTTGAATAATTGTTTCATCAACAGAAAGCTATATTATCAGGGAATAACACAGGCTATATTTTATCCCCGTATTCCTACGGGAACGGGAACTACTTGGGTAAAAAGCGGAGGCAGCTAGTAATGATTAAAATAATAAAGTTCTTATGACTCAAGTTTTAATATTTGTTACCCTTTTTTTAATCGACTATACCAATTTAGTTTTTACATTCTCAAGAAGGATAATAAATAAATAGTACGATAAATAATATTGGAATGCAACATGGGCGGGTCCGGGGGAATCCATTAAAGTTCCAAACATATCTGCAGGGCATTTTGGACTAAATCTTATTAAAACTAACCTTTATCAACCTGGTATGGATCACTATATAGATCGCGGGAACGCGAGTGGAGGCACTACTAAACGTTATGCTGCTTTAATATTCTATGTAAATATTTATAATAATAAATATCCTGGGACAGTTGACACACACGACCAAACTGATTCCAACATGGGGTTCTTCAAGAAGGGAGTGAAAAGAATTTGACAGGGTCGGCAACGCGTGAGTGACGCCCCTGGTGTTGCAAGTGTCCATAGGGTACGGTAACCACTTCCCATGCTTATTTGCCACCTTAGTATTATAAAAACAAATCTTGTAGTGTAACCAATGGATATATTACATAAACCACTATACTGAAATATTTATACCCAGACCCAAAACATACATAATCACTTACACAAAATTGTTTGTTTGTCGAAATCGAACCTACGACCAACGAAAGCCAATCGGCCTTTCGTAGCCAGTATAAGCCCTCAACCTTTGGTATTCGAACCCCGATCCCAGGGGGCGTGGCCACACTCCATTGTACATACAACCAACATCAACGCATTGAATAATATACAATACTAGTGGCTCCCCGCGCCTTCGCCCGCGTTCCCGGGGATCTTCAATTTTCCCGGGATAAAAATTTGCCTATGTCCTTTCTCAGGCTCTGGATTATCTGTGTACCAAATTTCATTTAAATCGGTTCGGTAGTGTTAGCGTGAAAACGTAACAGACAGAGTTACTTTCGCATTTATAATATTAGTATTTAGTATGGATGTTTTATTCCAAACAAGGATTTATTGTTTGTGTTCGGGAATGCGCGGCATTCATTAATACGTCCTTGATTTGCTTTTAAGAGGATTTTAATTGATTCCGAATACCTTTTGTGCAAATTTATTTGTTCTTTTTGACTGTTTACTGACCTTCACTCTCATTTGTTTATGAGGTACCTACCTACCTGTGGCAGTTAAGAATCCTTAGATATTATTATGTATAAATTTATTTATTTATTAACAAACTCCTTAAAACTATAATCACAGGTGGTACCTAATGCGATAGAAAGGCCTTAATGTTATCTTATAATTACCTACAATTTAAATGAATACCAACAAAAACTACATACATACATCACACAAAATATAAAGTTTATATAATACACAGACACACAACAATACAGGTAAATATAACATATAAACTTACTAATCTACATAATCCTAACTAATATCATAAATGCGAAAGTAACTCTGTCTGTCTCGCTTTCACGCTAAAATTACTCAACCGATTTAAATGCAATTTGGTACACAGATACTCTAAAACCTGAGAAAGGACATTGTCTACTTTTTATCCCGGGAATATAGAAGATCTCCAGGGTACGCGAGCGAAACCTCGGGGAGCCACTAGTAGTATAATTATAACTTTCGTACCGCAGTTTCATCCGCGTAGTTCCCGTTACGAAATACAGGGATAAAATATTTCCTTTGTTACTTACAGGTGACACACAAACATAACCTATTTTATAATATTAGTATAGATTATATATACATTACTGAATTGTCAATATTGAGGTGTCATTCTGCTTTTGTATTTTGTAACTCACTACGGCGCGCGCACCGCGGCTTCAGAGCAGCGGTCATCTCACATTATAGCGTAGTAAACGAAAGGGATAGAGAATAACTTATGTCACATCGAGTCTATATACAATATTGAATTGATACGGTGTGTATTCGAAACAAAAGGAACGGTTCTCGGCTCGGATTGTCAAACGTACTTATCACTATAGGCTTGTGTCTATGATAAGATTATAACGGATTCCGTCGCCAATTCCCACGCTATGACGACTGACATAGCTATGTATATCCATACTAATATTATAAATGCGAAAGTAACTCTGTCTGTTACGCTTTCACGCTAAAACTACTGAGCCGATTTGATTGAAATTTGGTACACAGATAATCCAGAGCCTGAGAAAGGACATAGGCAACTTTTTATCCCAGGAAAATTGAACCCCGGGAACGCAGGCGAAGCCGCGGGGAGCTACTAGTCTTATATATAAAGTTCTCGTGTCACAATGTTAGTTACCATACCTCTCCGAAACCGCTTGACCAATCTTTATGATATTTTATATGCATATTCAGTAGGTCTGAGAATCAGCTGCTACCTATTTTTGATACCCCTAAGTAAGTGAACGGGAACTACGCGGGTGAAACCGTGGGGCGGCAGCTAGTATTAATAAGTAGGTATATATTCAAACTCAAAGAATAATATAAAAGCAAAAATAATAATATAAACTGGAAAAGGACAGTCACAAAAGTTTTATAATGTAGTAACTGCGTCTACGCGGAGTTACCCGCATAGTTCCCATTCCCATAGAAATACCGGGATAAAATATAGCCTATAACACTCACAAATAATGCGAATTTATAATATAGTATTATTTAAAGGACATTATAAACAGTAATGCACAATTCACGCAAATCATTAGAAATACTAGAAGGGGATAAAATGATTCCAACACAAACCTGATGAAGAACCTCCCGGCCAGCTCGGTGCCTCGGTGCCTCGGTGGCTCCATGCCTCGGTGGCTCCATGCCTGTGCCTAGTTTCCAACAGCACACACAACAAACATCTCGCTAAGCACTTTGATAGGTGAGAGAGCAAACAAAGGAGCGAGAAAGCAAAACACTTGAGACTCGCCGGAGTCTCCCACACTTGCCTTCAGTTGAGCCACAAACAAACAGACAAACATAGTATGGTGTGCTTGAACGGTGGTATGCAGTGATGAGCTAGTAATAAAGTAGAAAAGAAAAGGTATCAATTTATGTCGAATTTAACCGATTAGGTACTTGCATAATATAGAATGACATGACTTTAGTCTTATTTTTAGTAATTACTTACAGAGTATTTTATTTAAAAATCTATGTTAATATATTATTGTAACATTAATAATTCTTATTATTTATACAACTTAATAAAAATTTATGTTAAATCAACAATAGAATTTCAATAAAAATAGTAAATATTTAACACACCCTACTTTTCTAGCTTCCAGAGTTTAGGGACTTCTGTCAATCTGATTGATGATTAATAAATTTCCATAGAACCTTGCGGTTTGCATTTATTCTATAGAACTACAATGCTTTTCTCAAAAATAACAATTGTGTACGCAACAATATTTCCTGTTATTGTTATTTATTTACCTTTTAATACAAAGTGCAAGTAAATGATGAATATGTCAGGTTTTCGGTGCGTGGTTCACTCCCGCATAAAGCTGTCGATGGAAAAAGAAATAAGTTTTGTAAACACTATCAATAACATTGTGTTTGTGTACTGTGGAAATAATCTTGAATGGGGGAAAACATTTGGTTGATATTTTTTCAACAAAACAACCTACTATAAGAATATTAGATCATTTATTACTAGAAAGGAAAATAAATGATTAAAACATATAGAACCTAGCGGAGCCGGCAGTCTTCGTTCTGCTCACCAGCGCCACCTACCGGGTCCAAATTGATGTATTATACATAAAATTCCCCATGAAATACTCCGTAATTTAGTGAAAACTGCATGAAAATCTGTTTTGTAGTTTTTGTTTTCATCGCGTTCAGACAGACAGACAGAGGCGGCGGGGATTTTGTTTTATATACGTATAAACTAGTTGACCCGCGCAACTTCGTTAGCGTCACTTGCCCGTTTTCGCAACAGTTTTGATTTATACTTCGCTCCTATTCGTCATAGCGTAATTTATACATAAAAACCTTCCTCTGGAATCACTCTATCTATTAAAAAAACCGCATCAAAATCCGTTGCGTAGTTTTAAAGATCTAAGCATACAGGACAGACAGACGGCGGATAGCGACTTTGTTTTATACTATGTAGTGATACATAGAATTAAACCATTAAGTAGCTGACAATAACTAAGAGTTACAGAAAGACACGTCCCAACCACAAGTACCTACCTACTTACTTCCAATCACAGAGGTAAGCAAGCCTTAAACAGCTAATGGCAGCGACCCATCTAATAGCAACCTTTACATTACCTGCTGAGAGAGGAACCATATTGAAAGTTTAATGGGAAACCAGCAATGTATAAGCATAGAGGAAATATGTCATGGTATGTTCGGATACGCCGACAAAGCGTTAAAAGGCTGCCCGGGGGGCGCTCTGCAGGTATCTCGGTGGCGTTTAGAAAAAGAGAAAATTTGTAAAAAAAAAAACACAAGACAAGTAGTGGGCAAGTGGTCCGCGTGACGTACGCATTGGTCTGGTGTGGGAAACTCCCGCTGTGGTGGTTCCAGAATGTCACAAATATTTGTGGACGAATTCCTGGTGGTTTACTCGCCTATGGGTTACTAAGAAGCTAAGTTATCAGCAGATAATGCATAGCCTAGAAGGGAGTTAGAAAAACAGAAAACAGCAACATGGCAACAGATCTCATCTTAAATAACCATAGAACAAAGATAATGTGCAAATCTGTCACCATGAATGGTGATAAGGTTTTTTTCCTTCACCGAAAGCTCAATGAAACTTGATTTACTTCATTTAGTGTTTAATTATATACTAAATAATACACATAATTTAATATATTGTAAAACTATCCATGTAAACTAAGGTACATAAGGCTTTTTTTTATTTATTACTTCATTTGACACAAAACAGAAAACAATCAAAAATATAAACCAAAAAAAAGAATCGAAAAAAAGTATTGATGGGACCTGCATTCCTACAAAATATATAGTGTAAAGTCTACGAGTAAGACAATGTTGTTAAGAAAAGAAAATACCTATGATTTAATTGAGCCTTAGCCACGATATTTGACAAATCTAATCTTACAAAGCACTGAAAAAAACCACCCGCCATGTGGAATCGATTCACTACCAATTGTAATCGCTGAGAGTCAGAATATCGATACTGACTGCACATAAATTGTATACAATCATTACCTTTATTAGTACATTTATTTTCACGAGTAGGTACACATTCAAGTTTATATCCCCATTTATATTCTGTTACTCGAGGGATTCGCTAAAACGTCTCAGTTTTTTCCCTGCAGCCAATCAAGCGGCGTAGGTGGTCCGACACCAATATTTGCTATAATTCTTGACGTATCATCATCATCGCACCTTGTTATTATCACGCCGTAATATTTGTCCAACGCCCTGGCCAAATCACCAGCATTTTTTGCTACTCCAGCCCATCTATAATCATCTGCTACATAATTTGTTTTTAGTCTCTATTGTGTTGGAACTAAGTTAGATATTGCTTTGTCTACTTGTTTCGGAGTAGTCAATTGTGTTGCTCAATTAGACAAAATCACAGTCGGCTTCTTTTCATGTCTAAATTGTTTTTGAATATCCATGGGGCGGGTTAGCAGTGATCAGTGTTTGATTTGAACCGTACCGCTGCGCAGGCGCATCAGTATTTTAACAAATTAGCACCGATTTGTTGGCGAGACCCTATTTTGCTTGTGATGAGTTTCTTTGATGATGATTGAACTGTATAGACGCGGTCGTTTTTCATTTTTGTTTCAACCGTGTGGTCCTACTGTGTCATCTAAGTATCATACTAAAAACTAAAAATGTTTGGACGGATGTTTGTTACTATTTGACGACTGAAGGAATCTGGATGAAAGGCACAGAGATGGAATATGTTATAGAATAGCATATAAGCCACTATTTATCATGGGATTGCGGGTGTAACCGCGGGACGGAAGCTAGTGTGTATGTAAGTTTTGGCTAGTGTAATTCTAATATCTTCTAATTCTTATTCTAGCTTTCCGGAAAGCTAGAATTGGCTTGAAGTACTTTTTTTTTTGTTTTTTTTATACCACAAGGGTGGCAAACAGGCATACGGTCCCACCTGATGGGAAGAATATCGACATATATATATATACCTTCGACTGTCCCGAGACGAAAAATAGCCTAAGTCCTTTTCCAAGCTCTAGTCTATATCTGTACCAAAATTAAAACCAAATTAAAATCGATGAAAGCGTAACAGACAGACAGATATACAGAGTTACTGTCACATTTATAATACTTATTAGTATGGATGGACAGTTTATACAATGATGTAAAAGTGATTTAAAGTTAATTGAATCTGATAAAGTGAAACTTATTGCTGCTACTTTACTGAGAAGAGCCACTTCAGGTAGATAAGAGCGATTGCCAGTGGAATTGTCATCAGATAAGTCTTATTTATGCGTATTTTCTTCCGTTTCCATTCCGCCATTACGTGGAAAAAACATGCCATTGTTTCCATTCAATTTCCTTTTAAATTATTTCTTAGTATGTTTGCACATTCCATTTAAATAGTCTTAGTTATGATTTAACTGATCTGTGTCTCTATTAATCTTCAAATCCCCGAATCTATGAAAGCCACTTTCTTTAACGACTCGGCTTAGCATTGTCATATTTCAACAAATAATATTAAATTAAACGTACAATCCGCATTAAAAACCGTTCGTAGTTTATAAGATATGTGCAAACGGACAACGGGAAGCGACTTTAGTTTATACCTACTATGTATAGGTCCATAAAAATATACAAGAAATCTTTACATACACGTCAAGTTTCAGGCTATCCAACGTCAAATATATATTGTATGACCTTTCCTAAGCTCTAGCCTATCTAGGTACCGAATTTAATAAAAATCGGTTTGGTGAGACTTGACAGCGTAACAAACAGACAGAGTTACTTTCGCATTTATAATATAAGTAGGGATTCTCTTCCCATAAGCTTCAACTAAACGTTAGAACCTACACAATAGAGCATCTCCAGCAACCTACGATAACATCCCATGACGTCATGTCCGGTGCCGTTTCCGTCGCTCAGCTGACCGGCCGTCCGTCCGTCCGTCCGTCCGTCCGTCCCTCGGTCACGTACAAAACACAATGTCAGTGAAAGTCAATAGCATTACTCATGAATTTACTGTACTATTTGGCGATGACTGAAATTTTTAATCGAGACGATAAATCTATTGTATGTATTCTGTTGGCACAATGATGCATTATAAATTAATAAATATCCTAGAACGTATTTCATACACGGCCAATCTGATTCCAAACTGAGCAGAGCTTGTGTTATTGTAACCAGATAGTTTATAAGTATACTGTGATAAAAATAGCATTAAATCAATCCAGTTTTAACTTCGTAGTTTTCACGGCAATGTACGACATTTTATATGCGCATTGAACTTATTGATTTCAAAAATAACCTTCATTCTTGCCTACGAGCTTCCTCATTATAGTAGGTTTATTTTTAAAGAATATTTGGATTTAAACGATGGTAGGTATATCCCTTTTTCACAACTAACATTACCTATAGATGCAAAAGTAACTATCTGGTACACTTTGATAAAACAAATCAGACAAAATTTGGTCAAGATATTGACTAAGGCTTGGGAAACAACACAGGCTACCTTTCATCCCAGGAAAGTCACAGGACTCCTAGGTACGCGGGTGAAACCTTAGGACGAAAGACAGTTATAGATAAATCTCTTTTACTAATTAGTAAGTATTGATAACATCTCTGGGTTTTATAATAAATTTAAATTTATGTCCACATCAAAACCTGAATTTTCTTTTAAAAATAATTAAATCTAGAATACGGAAAACGTTCACTTTGAAGAACAAGACTCGAGCATACTTGTACATATTAAAATAGACAGTTACGCATTTATTAATCTGATACGTAAAATTATGAATGAAAGCTGTGATGTGGTGCAAAGAAGCAAAACAAAGCGATATTGCATTCCCAAATATAACATCTTTATTAGAAACCCGATAAACGTTCTTATATTTGGAATACTAATGGTATAGAGTCGAATTTAAGTAGATCGGACAGAGGGTCAGTAGACCTTAAAATTAGACTATTTTAATAGCGACTTTTAAAAAAATGTGAAAAATATTTGTGCTTTTTGAACTTGCTGGTTTTCTTTATAATTTAATTTGACATTTTAATATATTTGTTTTTATTCTATTCTTATTTTAATTAGGAACTATTTTTCTTACACGTCACTGTGACCATTAAGTAGTAAATATTTATTTTTTTTCTAATTCCTAGAAAGGCACTGATAAAGGTCATAGTTACTAAAGGTACAACCAGTGAAGTCATCCTTTAACAGAGAAGAACCAACAAGAAATTTAACAATGTTACGTTTTCCTAATCTATACTAATATTATAAAGAGGAAAGATTTGTATTTTTGTATGTAACGAATAAACTCAAAAAGTTCTGGACCGATTTTAATCATTCTTTTTTCATTAGAAAGCTACATTATCACTGAGTAACATAGGCTATATTTTATCCCTGTATTCCCACGGGAACGGGAACTACGCGGGTGAAACTGCGGGGAGGGAGCTAGAAGCTTATAAATTTTCAATTCCCGTACATTTAATCAAAAGTGTCTATTTCAATTAAGCTCAACTAAGACAAATCTAAATAATAGAAATAAGCGAGACTAATTTATTACTTACCACGTCAGATTAGCTTCGTTATAAGTATTGTTATTAATTACACTTGTACAAATATAACAATACTCAGTTCACATGACTAACAAGAGTTTTTAACTGTTTCTACAATCATATCTACTAAATAACGAGTACTAATTGAAGTTTTCTTAATTGACGAAAATATTTTAAAATCGTGTTGTTTGTTAATTACTTAATCTGTGTCTACTGTCTGTGTATAATTCTATGTATATAATCTGATTTAGATATTTACCAGTAGCAGTTATTTCGAAGTAGCAAGTACAAGAGTTTTCGTTCAAATATTTGACGTTTTTTGGTTTCTTACACATGTAATTTACTGTAGACAAATACCTATAGTTATGCTTTTTCTATTCAATTTCTTTATCCTTTTATATTAGGTAGGTACTTAGTTAGTTATTACAATAACTGTTTCTATATTACTCTTCACATTATTCATAGCTTATTTTCTACTTTTAGGTCATTCACCAACTTTTTCTGGTTTTATGTATATATATAAAAGTAATATATGTAGCTATCTTGTTACCATAACACAAGCTTCATTTGAAGCTTACTTTGGAATCAGATTGGCCGTGTGTGAAAAATGTCCCTGGATATTTTTATTTCTGGTCTTTTAATTAGCATAGGGGAAGATGGGGTAGCCTCATACAGTTTTTATACTTTGTCGTATAGAATTTTCTGTGGTATCAATATTTACATCAATTTATCAAAATCGAATAGTCTTGTTATCTCCCTTTCCATTAAAAATACGTAATTTGTGTAAATGCACATGTGTGGCGCTCTGTAGAGGTAAATATTAAATATGAAAAATGTATGAATGTACCCCACATGCGGGGCACTTTCATACAGTCTATGGGGTAGATTCATACACGTGACAAAAAGCACAAAAATTTCTGCAAATTTGGATTCGTATTGGTTTTCGCTACCAACATCTGGTGCTTTGCGTATTTTTTTGATACGGCTTTGTAGCGTTTGTGCATTAACTCCATATTTGGCTGCTGATTTTTGTAAAGAAAGTTTGTTCACCAAAACATCATCGACAGTTTTCAACATTGCCTGTTCGTCCACTTCTCCACTCCTACTTCCCTTTTTCTTGTAATATCTGACCATGTTTGTTCTGTAAAACAAAATTATGATATCACTTCAATACTAAAAGCCAAAAAAAAAACGCGGAGCACGTTCATACAGTATGAATGTACCCCGCTTAGTACTGTATGAACCTACCCCGTCATAAAAAAACGAAATAAAAATATTGTAAAAAAAAACCAACCACAAATATCATTATTCACGTATAAATTCACAGACTTTTCCTTATTATCTTTTAAACAAAATAGTATTGAATAATCTATATAACAGCTTTTACGTATAAAAATATGTTCAAAGTAAGGTTATGAAATTACTTACACGTGGCCGAATCACGTTCCGTGTCACCTCGTTGCGCGGTTCACACCGACTGCTGCCAAACTCCGTGAGTCAACGCACACATAAATAAGCTACGCATACACGCATAAGTCGTTCATTTGATTTGCGCCTGACAACCAATATCGCTAATGTATGAAGGTGCCCCCTGTATGAATCTACCCCATCTTCCCCTACTAGGTTAGCATAATTAGGTTTACTTGCATACAACAATTGGCAATGTTCAGCGTTTCCTTCACTACCAAATTAGTTATTTAGATCAAGAAACCTTTAAATTGTCAGTGCAAACAGCGAGGACCGCGTCCCCTCATCTCTTGCGCCTGACCCGTGCGTTGCGTTGTGAGTCATGCGCGGGCGCACGTCTGCGGGCCCAGACAGCCAGCTATGTGGAAGTGCGCTATAGCTCCTGTGATCCACACAGAATAAATACTAACCGTGACTTGAATCACAATATATCCTCACCGAGGAAGGATGTGTGATTGTTATAATCATCTGTGTGTATTTTATTTGACGTAAAGTCCGTTAAGGAGAGGATGCGGGGGAATCGATTGGACATCTAATAGTGAAATAATAATGAATGTATAATTGATTTGAATTAGTCACATGAGTGTATGTGACATCCGTAAATGTTTAATGTTTTTTTTGAGAGATGTTTATTACTTATTGTATTAAATCATATATTTTTTTAATAGTATTATTTTTGTATATCCAAGTTGGCTTACTGGTGGACTGATAACCTAAACTGAATATTTCACGAGTTTTTAAGGAACTAATATTCGTTTAAATCAAAATAAGTAGACAAATTATTATGAATAGATCATTTTTTTATTTTTATTTATTTATTTAGATAACAAACGTTTACAATTCAAATGTAAAAATAACTTATAATAAAAATAGACCTATAGTAATATTTATGTAGAACTTAATATAGCGATAATATATGTATGTAATCATTTTATCCGTTATACCTACTTAGAGTTGCCAGAACGCCAAAATAAGTCATATAACAAGTAAACAGCCTTAAACTTCATAATTTCCACTTTCTGCCCACCCAAATATCGTGACAGACAAACGGAAATTCCTTCCAAATGTATGCTATATAATTTGGTGCCAAATCCTTTGATATTGTCCAAAGCGCCGCATGAATGCGCTTGCGCACAATAAAAACCTTCTGAGAAGGTGTAAGCGTACGTGCCTAGATCAGTATGGCTGCCTACCTATTATACGGGTGTTTACGCGATTTACCCGGGATATGACAAAACTAAATGTTCCTGGGATGATAAGGTTCCGCAGAAAAATGTTATAATGTTGCCTTTAAGTTAAAAAAGTCTTTATCGACGAAGAGGTTATTTATTGGGATATCTAATCGTGGTGTAACAGGGAACAAAACAAGGATTTAGAGATAAATAGTTTGTATCTACGGAAAATATTTACTGACGTCACTGCGCCAAAACCCCTTGGTTATAGTTACTAGCTTGCTAAATTAAATATTAATAAATACATACTAAGGAATTCCATATTTTTGGCACCATTTTAGCTGTCGACTAGCTACCGCCCCGCTGTTTCACCCGCGTAGTTCCCGTTCCCGTGATCACAGCGGTATCAATAATAGATAGCCGATTCTTAGACCTACTGAATATGCATATACATATATTATGTAAGTATTAAGTATTTAAGTACCTAACATTGTAACACGAGAATTTTATATTATACTAGCTGCCTCCCCGCGGTTTTACCCGCGTAGTTCCCGTTCCCGTGGGAATACAGGGATAAAATATAGCCTATGTTACTCGGGGATAATGTAGCTTTCCAAAGGCGAAAGAATTTTTGAAATCGGTCCAGTAGTTTCGGAGCCTATTCATTACAAACAAACAAACAAACAAATCTTTCCTCTTTATAATATTAGTATAGAAGTATAGATAAGATATATTTTATTCCCTGTCTAAATTCTTCCAGTATAAAATAAATATCTTAAAAATTGAATCAAGAAATTTCCTTATCAATTATACTACCTACAGGTCCCTATATTACCTTTTCTATACGCTGCGCGCGCGCACGAGGCATGCCTGAATCAGTGCGCGCGCGGTGCGATCTAAAATAAACAGATCATTGATTGAAAGGGATTCCTAAACGGTGACGTATTGCTATTTCTCGCCACAATTGTTCCTCGAGCCGTTTTAGGCCACGAAAGAGCTGCCTACGCTGAATTCTAGGGTCTAATTCCGCCACATTCGCAACTTCATATAGGATTCATATCTCAATTTAAATGTACTTTATTTATGTCGATTTGGCTCGTTGGTGGTACTGATGTATGTGTATTTATTTACCATATTCTGATATAAAAATAATTTTTTCATCCCACCACCTCGGAAAGAGTATTTTTAATCTTCAATATCTGAGTGGAAAAGCCGTTTTTATTCTCTAGAGGATAAAGTAAATTGAATTTGGAACATCGTGTGCACTAAGTTTGTGAATTAAAAAAAAACATTAAACCTATTTACTGCTACCTCTATGGTGCCGAATATATCATACAACTTTTTTTTTTTTTGCATTTAGTCATTTCCTCGCTGAGGTGGAATGAAAAGTTACGTGTTGCACTCGAGTGCAAAGATTTTTCACCTCGTGCTCTTTTGATTCCCTCGCTAACGCTCAGGATCTCAATTTACGAATCCTTCGCTTGCTCGGTCATCAAAATTGAACACGCGGTTAAAAAGCAACTTTGCACTCTTGTATAACAAATAACTATTTTTTGTTGTATAATTGGTTGCTAATATTATATATTTACTAGCAACTAGCCAGCTTCGCACGAGTAGCACTATAAGATATACCTTTCCAGACAATCATATGGCAGAAAACCTTTTGAAAATCGGATAGTACAACACTTCTCACTAGTCCTGACAAACTCAGTACATCATAGTCGCAAATTTCATGTATTGCGTACAAGCATCTTCGTTATATGAATGTCATTCAGCAATATTGCTCTGACGGCCATTTTAGGCCCCCAGGTGATCTGTTCTATTCTAGGTCACATTGAATCACTGATGAGACTCTGCCAGACTAAGTGATACTTGCCCGGAATTTCATGATTAAGCTGATTGTCAGAATTGTGATGATCTTCTTCTTTCGACCTTGGTCGTCACACATCTTGTATTAAATTTGTCACTTACTACCTTCCATTCCTGAGATTTTTATTATATACTTAGTGGGCTTCACCCGCGTACCCGGGAGATCTTTTATTTTCCCGGGATAAAAGTTGCCTGTGTCCTTTCTCAGGCTCAGGCTCTAGACCAACTTTCATTTAACTGTGTACCAAATTTCATATAAATCGGTTCAGTAGTGTTCGCATGTAAGCGAGATAGACAGACAGAGTCACTTTCGCATTTATAATATTAGTTAGGGTACCAAAAACTGGGGTAAAAATACTTCACGACCTATTTTCGGATATTAAAAGATATATTTTCTATTTATTCAACATCACATCAAAACTATTAAGCTAATCAATATACGGTAGTTATAAACCAATTGGGGACATTTGACCTCGCGGTCCTACCGACCCGGAGGTCGGCTACATTGTCCCCAACATGGCGGCGGTCCATCGACCAGACCTTAAACGCTTAATATATTCCTATGCGAATATAATTCTTTGTTCGTACGCGACACAATCAGAATTAGATTGGCCTTGTTAGTTATTATGTGGAATTTGCTGAGCTGGTAATATGTCGCCTGACTTCGACTGCAGTTGTGGATTGGATTTCCATCCAGGACAAACATGTGTATGCTTTAACATGTCTGTTCTGTGTCTGGGTAACAATGCCTATATAAGTTACTAACTGCGTAGACCCCGTTCCCGTAGGAATATAGAGATAAAATATAGCCTATGTTGTCCCCTGATAATGTAGCTTTCCATTGGTAAAGGAATTATTCAGATCGGTCCAAAAGTTTTAAAATTATCCCTTACATACAAAAATACAAATAAGTATGATGTATTTAATATTTCAGGTATCTGTTTGGATAGTACAAGTTCTATTTGGTTTAGAATGAGATTGGTCATATGTAAAGAATCTCTGCACTAGGCCCACATGGTGGACTATGACCTGAACCCTATCTTTATTAGAGGAGGCTCGTGCTCCTATAGTATACTAGCTGTAGTAGATCCAGAGATTACCCCTTACAACGTCACAAACTCACAAACGTTACCTCTTTATAAGTAGTAGTATAGATGAGCTGGCGATGATGTTTAACATCCCTGGATAATAATTACGTTATATTTCTCCCCATAGTGCGAGGACCCGATGTCATCTGGAGACATGTGCGTGTCTGCAGCCCGTGCTGGTCCCTCGGCTCGGTGGCACCCCGCCTGCTTCGTGTGCTCCACCTGCCAGGAGCTGCTGGTTGACCTGGTGTACTTCTGGAAGGAGGGAAGGCTGTACTGCGGCAGGCATCACGCGGAGGCACTCAAGCCGAGGTGTTCTGCGTGCGATGAGGTGGGTACTTACATATATTTGTAGTTTTTTAATCCTAGATGTTAGCTGTTGATCAAATTGGGCCAGAGGAGTCAGCAGTGGATTGTTGTGGTTTAAGTTTAGATATTGGGCTATTGATGAAACTGGCTCTCACTAAGCAGTGGATTAGGTAACGTGGGTTGTTTCTTATTTTATAGTTTTTCAAGTATCAAAACGTATATTGAAAAGTGTTACCATGCATTTGTTCTCAATTTAATGTAGGTACATAGATACAATTTTTTGTTGTTGCCAGCGTGTGTTTAATAATTGTAAATTAGTGTCCTGCTATAATAAGTTTAATTAAGAACTAAAAATATACATTGCGCCCTAAATTATTGGATACAAGAGATAGATTATTTCTGTGTGACCAGTGACATACCTTGATAATTTAAGTGGTGATGTAACAAAAAATAATCTCACAAAATCCAATGTTTCATCCAACGTCAGAACAACCTAAATATCAAGAATCCAAAATGTCGATGACGAATAAATTGTTCAGAAATAATCAGGACAAGTCATTTCTTGTTGGACTTTGAAACGGACACTACACCTCCGGTAATGCACATGCTATTTACGTGGGTTCTTCCGAATTCCTATAATAATGACAAATGTCCGGAGGTAGAGGAGCGTTTAGTTTGTAGTCTATGCTATTTAGTTTTATGTTGTTGGTACTCTACAGAGTCAAAAGTGTACTATTACAAGTTACAACCAATGAACATGTCTGTTCTATTACTAGATAAATATATCTAAGTATATAAGCTTCTATTTACACGTAGTGGGTATACGTACAATATCAGCTATGTGGTTACCACCAGTTCAGCGAAGATTGAAATCAGATATCATGAGCAGTGTATAAAAAGCATTTTGCAACATTATAATAGAAATAACATTGGACTGCATAGAGACTAGGAAATAACTAAAAATAAGCTTAAACTACTACGGTTGAGAGCCCTCAGCGCTCGCCACTTGTCCGCGTAAGGGTTTAACAGCCATCAGAGGCTAACACTTTCTAGTCCAATAAAAAAACTGTCCATAAATACAGACAATCCATAAAAGAGATTAATCGGAGCTATATCGTGTGAGAAGGATTGTTAATCAACCCGTTATACTTAACTATTTAAAATTGTTTCAACATTACCCTGTGTAATTTAATCAGATATAGCCATAAATAATGAAATGCGCGCTACATCAAAAAATTCGTACAAATTGCTGCGCCCGCGCACCGTGACGTGTAATTCCCGTTTATTCGCCAATATCCGGCGGGGAAGAACCGGAACAGAGATAGCATCGAGGGATGGGGTGCTTGGGGGGTCGGTTCAGGGCCGTAGCTAGGGGGGGGGGGGCATTGTGGGCCAATGCCCTACCTTAAAAAACTAAAAAGTTCAGTAGCGTGAATTTTAGGACGTCTAAAATTGTGACACCTTCTAAAAAAACAACATCATTATTTACTTTCGCCCTACCAGTAACCAAAGCTGCCCTTTTTTTTGATATCCCTGTGGAATCCTCATAGGATACCACAGGGATATCAAAAATTATCAAAAATTATGTGGTGACTCACCGGCACAGACAGGTGTCGGTACCTACCCACTAAACCCCTGGGTGTTCCAATGACGCCTCGGCGCCGTGTGGCGGGGCCAAGGGACACGCGTAAGCCTTGCAACCGCTTGCCCCGCCGGAACCAAAGCTGCCCTCAATTCGACTCTAGCTACTGCCCTGGGTCGGTTACGTGAAGTGCATATTGGAGGGTACTTGGAAATTATCGGCACTCGAAACTTTGTATGGCGGACCGGGAGTTGTATTGTTTTAATGTGATGTGGAAGTTGATTGATATAATTTCTGATAAGTTAGTAAAATGGAAGAAGGATATTGGTACCTATGTATATTTTTTAACAATTACTTAAGCAAGTACTATAGGTAAAAGCTTTATCTTACTTTTCTGTAGTAGTAGACAAGCGATTGCAATGATATTTCATTTTATATTTCTCTCATTTACCTTCATGAATATTATTACATATATGTATTAGTCAATTAAGCCATCTTTTAGGTTATCAAATGTAGAGAGTAATGCTAGAGATCAATACAATTAAATTGAAAATCATTTCAATACAACGTATCTCCTCCGTAAGTCGTATTCCTCATGTCTGAGGGTCGTGACCACCTCTATCCATGATCTTCGTTCTGACTATGGTCCGCCATTTCTTCCTATCCCCGGCCACTGGGAGTATCTAACTCACATTTATTACAACCACAAAAATCCACAGTAGGTACCTTAAAATTTAGCACTTTATTCAAAAACCACTTAATAATACATTGCATTTATATTTTTTCAAACCCTCACATTAGCATAGCGATAGCAATAACTTATACCTGTCAAAGCCTGAATAATTACAGTTCAACGAACCCGAGGCATGGGCCATGGCCTGAAAGGGGAAGAAGGGGTGATGCAGGAAACGCGCTGAGACGAGTGAGGGGTGATGGCGGGTATTTAGGTCAAGTGGGGTAGAACCGAAACTACCTTTTTAGGCTGACCGTGTACTTTTTTATTTGGGAATTTGGGTAAATAAATAATAAATATCCTGGGACATTTTTCACACAAGGCCAATCTGATTCTAAAGTAAGCTTCAAATGAAGCTTGTGTTATGGTAACCAGATAGCTGACATACTACATAATTATAATACTTTTAAATACATACATATTATAGATATTTATATCCAGTTATAGATATAGATAGAGGTAACCCCTCTAGAACCGCAGAGAATCCTCTTTCATCTACAATGGTTTATGTAGTGTATCTTTCTAATGGTAAAATAACTAATTTGATGGTTGAGTATAATTTGGATCAAATGTTGTGTTAGGAAAGATCCAGTGTATAGGTATAAACTATTTCCTGAATTGTTCCCATTTCGTACTAAAATATTTAAGTAACCCGCGTAACTCCCGTTCCCGTAGGAATACGGAGATGAAATATAGCATATGTCACTCATGAATAACGGAGCTTTGTATTGGTGAAAAAAATGTGCAATTCGGTCCAATAGTTTCGGAGCCTATTCGTTACAAACAAACAAATCTTTCCTATTTATAATATTAGTAATAGATAAAAAAAAACATAAGCTTTCTTTCAATCCTGACATTATAAAAGAGCTTTGTAAGTTTCTCGGCCGTCAGCCTCTATCGATACACGTTTGTTTCCGTGAATTCTGTCTGGTTGTCCATTACGCGTGACGTCACGAATGGCCACTGAAATACAGTAGGGGTACTGTTACACGACTCTAGATATTAGTGTTACTGAACCACCGTGCAACTGTTATTTTGTGTCAAATCACTTAAATAATATGTCCTGAATACAAGTATACATATTTACTTTTTACCTAAAAGAAAAGATAGATAAATAGAAGACAAAAAATAAATAAATGCTTAATAAACTTTTTAATATGGTAATATCATTACCTCATTATCATCATCATCATCATCTTCAGCCTATTCAGTCCACTGCTAGACGTAGGTCCCCCTACCTAATTATGCATATATCTAATTAGAAGGTACTAGTTATTAACCTTATAAGCTTCCGCCCCCTTTCACTCGCTTTCCTGAGGGACTTTCAATTTTCCCGGGATAAAAAGTAGTCCTTTTCCATGCACTAGTCTATCTCTGACAGACAAGCAGATAGTTACTTTCATAGTTATAAGTCTATCTCTAACTGACAGACAGAGTTACTTTCGTATTTATAGTATTAGTAGAGATTTCATGTAAGTTTTCAAAAGTATATATTATATACCTACCTATGAGTGCAGTAGGTAACTACTCTTTTTTATCAAAATGTGATGCATTAACAATCTAGCCTAATGTCAAAACACTAACATATCTTTGCAAAACTCGCACGAAATTAAGAAATTCGTTACGTTTTCAATTTCTCAATTCTTTAATTACACTTTAGCAAGACTGTGAGAAAATAATTAGATTGTATGCAATTAAACTACCCTCTTATTAACTTATAGGTACCTACTTTATTACCAAGTATTGTTTAAAACTGTGTTCAAAATAATGGCATTTTTTTTCAGTAGTTGGACGTTAAACATAAAATAGTGACATAATCCCTACTAATATAATAAATTCGAAAGGAACTGTCTGTCTATTTGTTACGCTTTCAGGCCTAAACCACCGGACCGTTTCCAATGAAATTTCGTACAGAGACAGACAAGACCTTAGGAACCTACCTAATTTTTATTGGACCAATAGAAACGGAGTAATAATGAAATTTTTTGCAAAAACGGGGAATAGTTCTTAAATTAGGGATACGTTACGCTGATTGGAAACCGTACAGGCATTTTATGATCGCTTCAGTTTTCTTAAAGAATTCTGACTATCCCTCCTTACTGACTCTAATCCCTGCGAAATCGCCGGCATTCCAGCAATTGAACATGCAAGAACCGCACAGATGCAATCACGTCTTATAATTATTGATTTCACAAAGTTTTCCATGACGGTCAGCGGCGTCGATACAACTCGTGATAATATTAATAATATGCAATCAGTCGTCCACATCGAGCTACTAATGAGTTGGCCGCAACTCGCATCCACTAGGGTAGCCAGATATTCTTAGTAGTAGCTTTTGTAATGATTTAAGAACACAGAGTTTACGTTAATCATGCCAAGTGAGTCGCCATATCCCCCAGCGACGCCCTGAGCCGAAGCTCGGTCCCACAGGGGACACTGAGCACTGTTGCTTAAATTCACCTTTGGTTGAAAGGCCTCTGCGCACACGGAAAAGTACGTGTATCTAAGGGTGTAAAAGTCTTGTAAGATGAGAGCCACCTTCTAGTCCATTCAAAAAAATTATATTTGATTATGATAATTTATACAAAGAATTTACGTTAAAGATAAAATTCTTTTGTGCCTTTATGTCTATTTGAATCCTTTATTGTAAATAATTTTGATATTGCACAGGCTCTGTCAAAATAAGTGTTAAATTTATGTCTTTACAACTCTTAATAAGGTCTTCATAGAGTCTTATATAGCCATAATTTTATTGTTTATGAACGTAAAGAAATATTACAATATACGGGTTGAAACTGGATTGTAGGAATATCCATAATATAACAAAATCCTAGCCACATTACACAGAAGCGGATTTATAACCTGCAACGCTATTTTTATCTTGATATTTCGTGCGGCGCATGAGTTAATCATTGGTTTCTTGTATCATAATATACAATTAATTAACACTGTGTTAATTAATTGTATATTTAACTTTAATTATTAAAAATATACGCTTGAGATGAGAGCTTATCAGCATAATCAAATTTTTAAAATAAATATCTTGGGACATTTTTCACATAGACATTCTAAACTAAGCAGAGCTTGTGCTATAATCCCTAGATGGCTGATACAACATTTACTCCTTTTTAAATACATATGTATATCGATATTTACATCCAGAACAAACAGACAAGTTTATCCACACTTTAAATTATTATTTCTAATTTTTTGTCATTCCCCAAACACGGAAATAAATTTTGGGTTATGTATATATTTTGTGTTAAATATGTTTTAAAAAGAATAATTGCTGAGTTTATTGCCGGCTCTTCTCAGCAGAACCAACCTTCCGAACCTACCGTTAGAGTCCGACTATTCATATGTGCTTGTACTATTTGAATAAAAAACATTTTTCATTTTCATTTTAACACAAATGTTGGTGGTGGGAGTCGGACTCACGACCAACGGCTTGAAAGGTAGTAACCACCAAGCCGACCGGCCTGTCAAATTACAGATGACAGATTTAATAAGCGTAAAGATAATATCAAGGGGGCCATGCGAAATATTTATTAGTATGTATTTGATCCCCCCTTCCTTTCAGTATAATTCGCATGTCGATTTCTGATAAGTCTGATAACATACAGGACTTTATGTGAGTGAAACACGCGATTTTTGTCGTTTTTGTAACACGATAACTCTATACTGTATTTTGTTTGAATTTTTAATAAAGATATGCTTATTTTATAACTAATACTTGATCCCCTAGTAATATTATAAATTCGAAATTTATTCTGTTTGTCTGTCTGTTACGATTTCATGCCTAGACAGAACAGATTTTGATGATTTTGGTACAGAGATTGGGACAAAAGCTTGGTTAAGGACAAAGGTTAGTTTTAATCCCGGGAAAGTTCGAATAAGTAGGCCAGAAGAAACCGCAGGACGCAGCATTATTAGGTTATAAAAAAAAACAGCGAAAAATCGTCTGTTATGTATTTATTATTTGTACCAAGGTAATATTAATAATGTCGAAAACTCTGAAACGGCCTTCGTCAGCCACTCCTCCTCGTAAATAAACTCCACCAAGGTACCTGCAACCAATATATGTATATATACACGTACATTTACATTTCTCCATTTTCGACTTACTCAACATTTTCAACAGACTAGATTTTCGACTGACAATACATTTTTAACAGACTACATTTCCAACTGACTCTACATTTTCAACTGACTCTACATTTTCGACTGACTCTACATTTTCAACTGACTACATTTTCGACTGACTCTACATTTTCGACTACTAATATTATAAATGCGAAAGTAACTCTGTCTGTCTGTCTGTTACGCTTTCACGCTAAAACTACTGAACCGATTTAAATGAAATTTGGTATACAGATAATCCAGAGCCTGAGAAAGGACATAGGCTACTTTTTATCCCGGGAAAATTGAGGATCTCCCGGTAACGCGGGCGAAGCCGCGGGGAGCCACTAGTTATGATATAACTCAACATGTTAGACAGCTCAATTTTTTTTAACTCTGCAAATATCATCTAGCTTACAGACAAGTCCTGACGTTTTTTTTGTTTTCGTCCAAAACTACAAAAAGACATAATAAATTTAATAAAACAGTAGGTAAATGGGAAAATGGTTTTTCTTTAACAACTTCCCCAAATGTCAAGGCACTACAGCAATGCAGAAAAGCCAGCAAAACCTATAAATTCTACTCGACAAGATTTATTTGAGAACTAGCTTTGCTATGTGGGTTTGCTTGTTAAGCACAAATTTTAATTTATATGACATATTTGGAAAGTTATCGAATAGGAAATGACATATTTATTGAAAATCTAGTTATTTCTGTTTTGGACATTTTTGGGTTAAAATGGAATAAGGAAGTATGGTATAAACCTAGGTACGCATATAAAGATAAATAATAATAAAATAACAATAAATATCCTGGGACATATTTCACACACGACCAATCCGATTCCAAATTAAGCATCAAAGTGAGCTTGTGTTATGGTAACCAGATAGCTGATATACTACATATACTATTTTTAAATACATACTGTTGAAAGAGAGAAAGCTAGACTCTAGATAGTCATATCCACCTTTATGCCTGCAATTCTTAGGTTCCAAATTTACTACCTAGCCTTTAAATACAACGGACAAACAAGCAGGGTTTAAAATAACATATATAGACTGACTTTTGGTAACTGCAAAGTGGCAAGGCTGATCGGCCGAACGGAAACGAGCACGCGAGCCAAATCCACTTCACTGCATTGAATTTATTTACTGCAGTGTGTGCTTTATGTACCTAGTTTCATGTGACTTTGCTCACAAAATATATATCCTAGGACATTTCTAGGACGACGCACGGCCAATCTGATTCCAAACTAAGCAGAGCTTGTGATATGGTAACCAGATGGCTGATCTCTTGAAAATACATACTTATATAGATATTTACATCCAGACACAGAACAAACAATGTTTGTCCAATGTTTGTCAAATGTTTGTCCTGGGTGGGATTTGAGCCCACGACCCGCGGCTTGAGAGTCAGGGTCACTAACCACAAAGCCAACCGGGCTGTCAAATTAGAAGAAAAATTGTCCCAAGGCAATGAGAAATACTTATTCCTTGACTATATTGTAAGAGCGGATCCGCACTGTCCGATCCGAATCCGCCTCAATACGGATCTAGAAAAACCTATCGATGACGGATCTCGGATCTAGTGCCGTAACCTGTCATATAATGACAAGACATTTTCCACACACGGCCGATCTGATTCCAAATTAATTAGAACTTGTACTATGGTCACCAGATAGATAGCTGACTCTACATATAGAGACTCTACTTTTAGATACGTACTTATATAGTACATCCAGACACGAGACAGTCATGTTCATGCACACAAATATATAGGAAGAGCTTGTCTTGGTCGTTAGTAACCCTGACTTTCAAGATGCTGGTCCGAGGGTCAATTCCCACTCAGGTCAAACATCTGTGTACATGAAGATACATTTCTGTGTCTGGAGGTAGAAAGAAGCATGTATTTAAATGCAGTTAATTGACTGCCTAGTTACTATATTACAATTTTTACCAACATTAGCCTTGTTTAAGAAACATCCCGGGATTCAAACAACATAATAAGCGATTATGTAACTGAAGGTAACCCTGTAAAATCCTTAGGCAAAGCCTTAAATAGACAAAGGCCTAGACTACAACCGTTTTTATACGTATATAACCTACAACATTTTTATCGCAAATCCTATCCCCCGTTCTAAATTATTTATAGATAATCTCCATCCTAAGGTTGCCTGGAAGAGATCACTATACGTGGTAAGGCCGCCCATTGTAACACTCTTGTCTTTACGTTTCTGGTTATTTTATGTTAAAATCTATCTATCCTATATCACATTATAAACAAAGGTAAGTTATAATGACATTACATAAAGCTTGTACAAATGATTCATTGGTATGTCAGTCACGTGGCTAATGTTTATGTATCACTCCACCAGGCATCGTGGAGGACACGGGCCTGAGAGCTGTTTAATATATAATATTTAACTAGTTTTATAATAATTAATAACACTAGTGATTATCACACGCTAGCCGTTTGTTAAGGTATTTTTCTGTCACGTGGTTTCGATTGCGTTGTATCGTAGGTAGGTCGATTTACACAGGGACTAAAAGAGTAGTCTTGAATTATATAAAGGGACGATCGCGCGTGGACTATTATTACAATTAGAACCTTGTGAACTTCAGCTAGATACTAAGTATTGTTTAAGGTATTTTATCAATAAAGCATTATTATTTATCGAAATATAAATTATTTTGACTAACCTCGACGTTACAATCAAGTTGCATTAATCGTGGTCAAGAAGAGTCTGTACTCTCGTCGTAGCGACGTTTACTATATAAAACTGCTTTAAGTATCAAAGACGGAACAAAGAAACATATTTAATTGTATTTATTTACTGATTGACTCGGTGTTAAGCGACTCTAACTTTCAACTAAATAAAGCTTTGACCTAAAGAATTTGATTATTAAAAACTCAAAAGAGCAAACAGTAAAACCTATTTCTACTTTAGTTACACGACTTAAAACCACATAAACAATCAAAGAAACTGTGGCAATCTAGGTAAAGCTATGCTATTCTAGAACCAAGAGACGATCGAGTTAAAACACGGATAGAGAACCTCTCACCAGACGGCAGTATGTATGAGGGAGAAAGACAATAGTTGCTGAGTGAATTCAGGTCGAATTGAATACATAATGTAACAATGTAGCTGGTGATAATGAGAATGATAGCGGCCGTTCCCATGGTGCGAGCGCAATTGAATCTCAGTGAGAGCATGCCCTACAGGGATCATATCTTAACACCACGCATTGTTCCGGGGGTAGGCAGAGCTACTGTATCGCTATCTGGCTTAGGTTACACATTAATTTTGTTGGGTCTTGTTACTGTAATTGCTATAGATCCGCTAACTGAGTAACTTTACTACACATAGAACATTAATACATAAGAAAGAAGGTAGGTAAGATAAAGAACATCTGAGTTTAATTAGGATATAGATGTCAGAAAATATGATCCAAAATCAACGGTATTTATTGCAATAGTCATACGTAATACCCCACAGTTCAATTTTACATCCATTAAAAACATGCAACAGACATTTCCTGGTATCTATCCCATATAACATACACAAACAATCCCTCGGACTAATAAGGAGAATTAAAATCTGACGTCGACGATCACTCACATGCACACCGCTCGCATGCACGACATAAAATACCGTTTTTGAAATATTAATAATGAGTGAGCAGTCCACTAATGAACATGAACAAAATATAACACAGGTGGTCCGTGGGATCCATTCCCATGGCCCATTGTTCAACGCAGTCGTTACTTTCCTGAGGTCGACAGCACGGGACCACTCCGGCCACAAGCCAGCCAGCGATGAATAGTAATGCCTAATTAAACCTTGTTTATCCAGATAATTAATTAAACATAACTGGTTGCCATGGAGGCTGATTATTGGTGGAGATTGTGCTTGTCGCGGACCGTGGGGCTGAGCGCTGATAAGATTGTTACCTGCTTACGTGGTTTCCGATGAGATGAGTTTACTATTTATAACTGGCGTCAAGATCTTATACCAAATAACATGCATAAAGTTTATGAAGTATAATTTATTTTCAGTTGGAGAATCTTAATTAAACTGTTAATATTAGGTATATAGCCTTATCCAATGTCCAATTTTTAAGGAGTTTTCAATCTCCTAAACTACCACACTTATTCATTTAGAATCTTGTATAATCTTTGTGCCCACCTTCTTCGATTACAAATATGTATAAAAAACAAGAAATCAAACCTATCATATCTTCCACAGATAATCCTCGCAGACGAGTGCACAGAAGCGGAAGGTCGAGCGTGGCATATGAAACACTTCGCGTGTGCCGAATGCGCCAAGCAGCTGGGCGGCCAGCGGTACATCATGCGGGAAGCCAGGCCCTACTGCCTGCCCTGCTTCGACAACTGCTTCGCGGAGTACTGCGACGCGTGCGGCGAGCCCGTCGGCGTCGACCAGGGCCAAATGTCGCACGAGGGCCAGCACTGGCACGCCACAGAGAGGTGCTTCGCCTGCCACACCTGCCGAGCCAGCCTCCTCGGCAGACCCTTCCTACCGCGCAAAGGAGCGATATTCTGCTCCATAGCCTGCTCAAAAGGTGAACCTCCCACACCATCGGACTCTTCGGGGCCCGGACCGAGACCTCCGAGAGTACCGAGGCCCAGAAGAATGCCCTCACCGAAATCTCCTCCGAGATCGCCCCAAAGAGAACCGTCGCCGCCTATCGACGCTGATTCGGAACCTAGTTGTTCCCTAGCTCCCGAGTCACCGCCGCCTCATCCCCCGCCGCCGCCACACGCTTGCCTTAGCCTAGATAGAGCATTAGCAGACCTACGTCTAGAACAATCGATGACGGAACACCAGATACAACCGTCGCCGACTTCTGACGAACCAAAGGACGAGTCTCCGGAAGACTGGAGGCCGCCGCACCCGGTGGAGGCTCAGGCGGTAGTCACGCCCGGGCATTCTTCCTCAATGCCAGAATTAACTTTAGTAGATGGAAAATCTGCGAAAAAGCCTCGAGGAGGTAGAACGGTAAGGTTCTGTGGGGATGACAACGAAGCGTTCGAGCCCGACGAGCCGCCTAGAAGAGAGAAGGTACGAGACGACGACGCCAGCAGCTACTGCAGCACCTGCTCATCATCCTCCTCATCAGCCGAATCGTACACCTTGCCGACGAGAAGAGCTTACGGTGGTGTAAGAATATCGTACGTCCCCAACGACGCCGTAGCTTGTGCGAAACGCGAGAGACAGAGAAAGAACGCTCCTCACGACAAAAACTGTATCATCTCGTGATCTTGGGTCCACATTGCGCCCCAAAACCCCTCCTAGTGACAGCAACCTCCGATAAAAAGACTGACTTTTTGATAGTTTTTTCATAGCCCCAAAACGCCATAGTAATGTAAGATTTCAATGTCTTCCTAACTAAGCTATGCGTTGACGCTTTCTATAGACAGACCCTATGCTAAAAGCGTGTAAGTCGCATTATGGTTGTTAACCAGGTGTGCGCAGGCGCATGTGCACGCCACTAATCATGTTGTGACGTGCACGCTGGCTTTATAATCGTTATCTATATAAAAGGCTTAGCAAAAACGTGTGGGGTTTTCGACAAATTTGTATTGCGGTGTAATTTGACATTAATCGCTTTTATATTAGACTTTTATACTATTGAATCGATACCACCTTTGCTCGTGATCGATTGAAAAGGGTTGTATTGAAATTGTTCGCTTTGCCATATCTTAACTGAATGGTGAGTTTTCCTTTTATGGTTTACTGGCAGACTTACGCCCGATGTCAATAATCTATCTCCTATCCGAGAGTAAAACCAACGAGTTGTCAAAATGGACGGATAGCTTATTGGCAAGCAAAAACTATCATTTTCGAACAGATTCGATCGATCGTGGATCTAAGATAGATTGATTTTAAAGCTTCACCCAGAAAATGGATTGATATATCAATCTTAGATAGCAAAAAATGGATCAGGATTGATTATTGACATCGGGCGTTAGCTACTATAGACATTATATGGGGCATACCAATAACACTGTAACGCCAGCTTTAACTTATTTGGCAAATTAATATATAACTGATAACCGCTTAGAGTAAACATATCGGATGCTTTCTTGCGCGTAACTTCATAAAATGATTAATTTAAGACATATCTCATTTTGCCACTTAGCTCGTAAGATTTTGTACTAAATTAGTTAAAATGAAAATTATTGTAAATTACATACAAAGTACAAATACGTAATGTATTAATACTCTAATTATTGGGTACGTGTGTTCAGATAGTGTAAATAGTGGAGATACTCTGGAATACTTAATTTTAAGAATGCCTTGCATTGTTTAGAACTAAAATTGACCATGAAAATTTACAATCCATACTAATATTATAAATGCGAAAGTAACTCTGTCTGTCTGTTACGCTTTCACGCTAAAACTACTGAACCGATTTAATTGAAATTTGGTACACAGATAATCCAGAGCCTGAGAAAGGACATAGGCTACTTTTTATCTCGGGAAAATTGAAGATCCCCCGAGCGAAGCCGCGGGGAGCCACTAGTTTGTGCATAAAAATGAACAACAAACTCTATAATGGATTTTAAAATAAAAAATAACTGGCTAAAAATCGGCGGAATAAAGTATAGTAAGGTTCTTAAAATTAATTAACGTTTCTTCATAGTAATAGTAATAGTAATGAAAAATAGTATAATTTTATACGGACGCCACGAGTATTGTACAAATAATATTAATTGTAACAATACAATAAATTGTATGTAATGTTTTTTAAGTTATTTGTAACAACTGAATGAATTAAATGAATTAAATGTTTTGTAATTATCTTGTGTTTTTGATTACCTAGTCTATACTATAAATCTATACTAATATTATAAAGAGGAAAGATTTGTTTGTTTGTTTGTTTGTAATGAATAGGCTCCGAAACTACTGGACCGATTTCAAAAATTCTTTCACCTTTGGAAAGCTACATTATCCCCGAGTAACATAGGCTATATTTTATCCCTGTATTCCCACGGGAACGGGAACTACGCGGGTAAAACCCGCGTAGTTCCGGGGGCGGGAGGCAGCTAGTATCTAACAATCATATTGCATGCAAAATCAGACAATACTTGATCTAAGGAAGATAGGTAATAAATATATCATATACCTAGGATTTTTAATAGACTTCACCCTAAAATTTGAGACATATAAGCAAAAGATACTAAGTCGAAAAAAATTTTTTCCACAATTTTTTTTTACATAAAATTCGTAGACAACCGCCCGACAGCCAGCTTATTTAAACTCTCGGACACGTAGAAATGAATGAATTTAAACGAAACAATATATCCTGGTTGTATCAGTGAAAGTGCAGTACGCACACAATATCGACACACTGTGATGTATGTGGGAAAACACAATTGTAACTGTCGGCGAGACTGAGGCATTGTCTCATTTTTTCGAAAAAAAACAAGTTATACCGCTTTTGTACTGAGTGCTTTGAGATACGTATGAAATTTGACTATATTACTGCTGCGGTTGGGAATATCACTGGCATGCTATTATGCTACTAATATTAATGCGAAAGTTTGTGTGTATGTATGATTGTCTAACACAATAACAGCTGAAGGGATTTGAATGAAATTTGGCACTGAGCTAGAATATATTTCGGAATACTATAAAGGCTATGTTTAACCCGTGGAAATTGTAAATCCCCGAGAACGCGGGGCAATACTAGACTGAGTTATGCATATTATACAGTAAGTGAACACAACCTAAGACATTCTTAAAAGGCGAAAATCTGCCTCCAAACTACCTCCAAGTACTATAGTAACCAGATAGCTATTTATAAGGGAAGATGGAACGCCTCACTTAGTGTTTAAATCATATAGCTACTTATATGAATATTAGCTCAATACAGAACAAAAATGTTCATGCACACAAATGTGTGAATCAATTAATGACAATTAAAGGATACCTACCTAACCAAGCCAGTCATACACGTAAAATATACAAAATAATGTTATTGTCTGTAAGTATACGTGACACTAGGCACTAGGCCCGCGTGGTGGACTATGACCTTAACCCCCTCGTAGGGGAAGGCTCATACTCCTCGGTGGAGACATATATGAGCAGATACATCCTAACTATATCTTAATATATATAAATCTCGTGTCACAATGTTTGTCCTCAATGGACTCATAAACCACTTAACCGATTATAATAAAATTCGCACACCATGTGCAGTTCGATCCAACTTGAGAGATAGGATAGCTTACATATACTTGGACCCGGTAAATGGCGCTGGTGGGCAGAACGAAGTCTGCCTGGTCCACTAGTGATATTATAAATCCGAAAGTAACTCTGTCTTTTTCGCTTTCACGCTAAAACTACTGAACCGGTTTAAATGAAATTTGGTACACAGATAGTCCAGAGTCTGAGAAAGGACTTACGCTAATTTTAATCCCGAGAAAATGGAAGATCTCCCGGAAATGTGGGTGAAACCAAATAAATGAATAATTAACCTAATCAAAAACACTTCCGCTTAAAAACGTATATTAAAGGCAAAGCTATATAGATAAGTGTCTCTTCCACAGCAAATAAATACAAACTTATATACCAAGTCATCATAAAAACACTTGTCCAACAATATCTTACGTAAGTGACATCAAATGGATATTACGAAAACTCCATTGGCAAAGTTCAAAAAAGTGTTTTACGGAAACGCCCAAAACTTTTGCGATAAAACTGTTTCTGTACGAAACTTGGCAGACGAACATGGAGGAAACGATTTTTGGCCAAACGTTCTTAGTGAATAAAAACTCTTTATATAGAGAATGTTTGGATACAGGCTGCTCTACATCCAATTGGAAATTAGGAATATTCAGTAATATTGATAACAGTGCTTGTGTTGCCTTTGATATAAAAGTTCTATAATAATAAAACAAAGTCCCCGTCGCCTCTGTCTGTCTATCTGAACGCGATGAACACAAAAACCACTGAACAGATTTTCATGCCGTTATCACCAAATTACGAAGTATTTCATGGGGAAGGTTTTTATGTATAATACATCAATTTGGACCCGTTAGGTGGCGCTGGTGGGCAGAACGAAGTCGGGTCCGCTAGTTGGATATAAAATATACTTTACCGTAATAGTAACTTAACAAACTAGGTACTTACTATTGGTTGCGCTCGCCGAAACAGTCCGGGGGGACCATAGAGGTGTGAAATCCTCCTGAGGTTTTTAGTGACTAGATGCTGCGTCGCGTCTCCTCACTAGACATCGGCCTACATGAAACAATAAAAAAATAAACAAAGTATAGCTAGTTCATGTCTTTTTAGAAGAATGATATGTCTGTGGTTTCGTAACTCCCGAAGAATAAACTGATATTATGTGGTTTTGTTTTTATTATAATTGGTCCAAGATGGCCGTCATCACAAAATGGCGGATTACATATTTTTTTAAATCACAATATCAAATGAAAACATTTTACTAGTAAAATACTATATACTATGACAATTGTCGGTTTTTTTTTATTTATGCTGTTATTATTTCATCATTCCATCTTGCCTTCTGCATATAATTCCAATTTAATCCTTCTTAGGGCCTGCGGTAGGTACCCTTTTAATGCCCTTTTAGAGAGAATTAAAACACCATCTATCTCATAACTTTAGTGTCACAATACTAATATATTCAACAAGGCATAACAATGAAATGGTGGTATAAATGTAGGATGTCTGCCAAGTCCCTTGTAACGCTATTAAGGCGGCTAGACTGGTCTAATGGGACTGAAAATGTGTCTATACTTAAATTGGGAAAACTTCATATTTACTACATTTATCAATATACCTATATAATAAAAATATAACGGATTGCTGTCTGTACGTAGTATGAGAAAGAATATTATTGGGACATTTATCAATGCAAATAGCGCCCAAAACAATAACTGTTAGAACTATTGTCTGTGCATTTGTGCACGTCAATCTCAGTAAAAGTTACCACAACAATTATGATGAGGTAACATTTAGTGTTTATTTCATGACATAAATAAAAAAGTTATGCCAATTTAAATAATTAAGTCACTATTACCACGCGGTCGACGACAAACGAAGTTGCGCGGCTCAACTAGTTTATAAAATTAGTAGGGTCATCATCGGCTTATATACATCTCCACTGAGAAGCTCGAACCTATAGCCTCGAGGGGGTTAGGCCATAGTCCACCACGCGGGCCTAGTGCGGATCGGTGGACTTCACATGCCTTTAATTGTGACATCTCAGGCATGTTCCCCACGATGTTTTCCTTCACCGAAAGCCAGTGGTGTGAATTTGTACGTAAGTTTTATAAACTCAGAGGTACGGGCCATGGATTTGAACCCTCATGATCGTGAGTCGGTGCGTTCCCAACTGAGCCACCACGGCTTAGTTTTTTTTACTTGAAGGTGTTAGCCTCTGATGGCTGTTACACCTTTACGCGGGCAATCGGTGAGCGCTAAGAGCTCTCAACCGTAGTAGATTTAAGCAACTGCGCTGAGGGTGTCCCCTGCGGGACCGTGCCTCGGATCAGGGCGTTGCTGCGGGAGTGAGGGACTCACTGGTTGGATTATTTGGGGAATTTTATATCGGACATTTGGGGCGGCTCAGGCCACATGCTAGGGGAGACGAGGCTGGGTGGGATGTCGCGACGGTACTCGCCAGTTTTTTAGTAGGGGAGTAACCAATAACTCATGTCAATCACTTCAACCCTTCCACCAACAAATATTTTTTAATAATTACCCTAATCTAGTCAACCATTACCTACTTAACCCGTTCATTGACAACTATGAAATTTCGTCCCCAAAGTTAATATTTAAATTAATTTTACCCTTCAGAGCGTAAGGGCCTTAGGGTAGTTAAGCTATGAGCCGTGCGAGGTTATTAAGTCATTAAGTTATAACTTTTTGATTAATAGGCGAGAATGTCAACTGCGGAAAAGGGTTGGTATAGAAAATTCTGGTTGAAAGACAGGATAAACTGAGTCTAGACTACTAAGTAAAGAGGAAAGATATGTATTTTTGTCTGTGACAAATAAACTTAAAAACTACTGGGCAGATTTTTAAATAGCTTTTGCTGATAGGTCACATTATTATAGCATAGGCTATATTTTATCCCCATCTTTCTTCAGGCACGGGAACTAAGTGGGTAAAACTACGCGGCAGAAGCTAGTAAAACTTAATTTTATACTACGGTCGCTAAGAACAGAATGATACAAAAACGAATTTAATTTATGAACTCTGACTTGTTGTATTATTAATGGGAATAACTAACCTATAAAATTCGTTAGCTTTGTCAACAATAAACATATAATAATAATAATAAAGCCCTTTTATTCCGAAATACATACAGTTTAACAATTATGGTTTTATGAATTTTTATGTTACATTATGTCTCTCAATTCGGCGTGCCTCTTGGCATAGGCCTCCTCCAGCTCTCTCCATTGAGCTCGGTCATCTGCAACTCTGGTCCAGTATGGTCCAAGGGTTAGGCGGATATCGTCACTCCATCTTGTTTTCGGACGCCCCTGTCTTCTGATGTCTCCTCTTGGATACCATATGGTTACCTGTTTGCTCCATTTATTTATTTGGCAACGTAGCATATGTCCAGTCCAACTCCATTTTAGATGGTCTATACGAGTTATTATATCCATAACTTTTGTCCTCTTTCTTATTCCCAGATTTCGAATTCTGTCACTAAGCCTGATTCCCAACATGCTTCTTTCCATTGCTCTTTCAGTTTTTGCAAGTTTTTCTCTATGTTTTTCCGTTAGTGTCCATGTTTCACAGCCGTATGTCATGCAGGGGAGAATACAAGTGTTGAAAGTCTTTCTTTTGATATGTATGCCTAGATCTTTGTTCTTCATTATTTCTTTCAAGGACCAGTATTTCTTCCAACCGCAGGCTATTCTTTTGTTTACTTCCTTGGACATGGAATCTTCGGGCGATATAATTTGTCCTAGGTAAACATATTCTTTCACATATTGGAACCGGGTACCGTAGACCTCTATGTTGCATTCTGTTGAGTTAGTCATTAGTTTTGTTTTATCTGCATTAATTTCTAAACCTACTTCTCTGCTTTTTTCTGCTGTCTTTTACCATGTGTGCTAGTTTCTTAGGATCTTCTTCTAGTAGGACGATGTCATCAGCAAATCTCAAATGGTTGAAGCGGATTCCATTTATTAAAATACCGTAATTATCCCAGTCTAATCTTCTAAATATGTGTTCTAGTACAGCATTGAACAGTTTAGGAGATAATGGGTCTCCTTGTCTAACGCCTCTGTTTATAGGAAAGGGGTCTCCTTTTGACTCTAATTTGATACTGCTTTTGCTTTTTTCATAGATAGACTTGATTAGTTTTATATAAACTTCGTCCACTCCTTGTTCTTTTAGACTCAGCCAGATAAATTTATGTTTTAGACTGTCAAATGCTTTGGAGTAGTCTATAAAGCAGATATACAGTGTTTTCTGGTATTCGTTGTATTTTTCCAAGACTTGTTTGATTGTGTGGATGTGGTCTATAGTACTGAAGTTCTTTCTAAACCCTGCCTGCTCAATCGGTTGATTTTCATCTAAAACTCTTGTTATTCTTTCCAGAATTACTTTTGCGAAGACTTTGTAAACATTAGATATTAGGCTGATTGGTCTGTAGTTGCCTATGTCGTCTTTGTCTCCTTTTTTATGGAGGAGAATAATATGTGATTCATTCCATTGTTTCGGGATGCTGCCTGTTGACATAATATCATTAAATAACTGGGTTAGGATTGGGCTTATTTCTTCTTCTGTGCCTCTGATTAGCTCATTTGTTACATTGTCAGGTCCTGGGGCTTTTTCAAGCTTCTGAGATCTGATGGATTTCTGTACTTCCTCCAAGATTATTGGTGGGACTTTGTCATAGCTTGTATCAGGATCGATATTGGCGTTTTGTTCTAGATCTGTGTCAGTGTTCGAGTAAAGAGTTCGATAGTATTCTGTGGCAAGACTCTGGATTCTTTTTCGATTTTTTACTTGTTTTGTTGTGTTACTTTTTAGTTTTGGTATCCATTCCATTCCATATTCTCTTAATTCCTTGAAAGCTTTTCTTGTTCCCCCTGTTTTTTGGATTTCATCTTCTAGTTTTTTCATTCTTCTTAATTTCCTATCCTTTCTTATATTTTCTCGAATTTGTTTGCTAAGTCTGGCTATGATGTTACGGTTTTCTACAGTTTTTGGTTTGTCTGTCATTAGTGATTTCCTTTGTTTTAGCAGCTCTATTGTCTTCTCACCAAGCTTCACATCTTTAGTTCTGTTTACTTTACTCAATTTTGACAGTTGTTTGTCCATGTGGTCATATTTTTCTGTGACACTTTTGTCTGAGTTTACTATATCTTTCAGTGTATTGATGAACGAATGGTCTACTTTTTCTTTGTGTTGTTCTATTGTTAATTTGTTTTTAAATTTATTTCTACCTTTTTTTGTTGGATGGTTTTTTAAACGGCAGCGTACCATGCGGTGGTTCGTATTAAAATTTAAATTTTGAATAACGTGTGTGTCTTGGAAAAACGTTGGTTTATTGGTTATTATGAAATCGATTTCATTTTTATATTTGCCATCAGGTGATATCCAGGTCCATTTGGTTTCGTGGTTTTTTTTGAAGACTGAATTAAGTAATGTTAAGTTGTTTTGGAGTAGAAATTCAATTAATCGATGCCCGTTTGGACTCCTCTTTCTATATCCATGTTTACCCATTATAAGTTCTTCGCCAGGTTCTCTGCAGCCAACCTGTGCATTAAAGTCACCCATGACTATGATAAAATTATTGTGGTATTTTTTTACAATTTCAGATAGAGTCCCGTAAAAACCTTCACTCTCACTTTGGAGTGCTATTTCTGTGGGTGCGTATGCTTGTATAATTGTCCACGGTTTTTTGTATGTTGGCAAATCTATGTTGAGTATTGCAATTCTATCTGAAATGCCAATCAGTTCATGAATATAGTTCTTTAATGTTTTTTTAATTAAGAACCCCACCCCTCTTTGGCCTGCTGTTTCACCTTTCTGATATAATATGTAATCGTTTCGTTCTGTTATTTTCTCCTCTAACCTTCTCATCTCACTTATGCCCAGAATATCAAATTTAATATTTTCCAACGCGTTGTCCAATTCGAGTAAGCTTTCTTGTGTTCGCAGAGTTCTTGTGTTGAGTGTTGCAATGTTAAATGTTTTGTTTCTTTTTGCTGGAGGGTTTTGGTCTAGTGCTCCCGCGGGGACCAGCCGTTGTGGGAGACAATTAATTTTTTGGTTTTGTTTAAATCTATTTGTTGCAGCCGATTCTGTTTGTTTCCGGTTTCCTAGGGCCTGAATTAGTTTTTTGGGGTATCAGATCTTGTTTTTTCTATATAGTTGAGTATGTTTGGCCTAATTATTTCATTTTTCTGTATTTTAGTACGAGATTGTGTTGTATTTCTAGCTGGATTGCTTATGCTAGCTTGTTTCTGCCTTGCTTGGTTAGGAGAATCTGAGGGTTCTCTCCTTCTTTTTTCTCTACTGTTGTCCCTTGGTTTTATCACTATGAGTTTGTCGTGCTTTAGGTAAGCGATGTTTCCATTATTTCTTTCTTCTACCACTTTGGATTGTAGTTGTTTACGCTTTTCAAGTGTTTCCTTGGAGTAATCCTCTTTAATGGATATATTTGATGGAAGATTTAACTTGTTCTTGAGTACAAGATGTTTCTTCCATTGAGTTGTAAAAGAAACTACGACTGGTCGATTTTTGTTTTCCGTCTTTCTTCCGATTCTATATACATTACTAATTTCTTGACTATTCATTTGCACTCCTAGCTCTTCGATAGTATCTTTTATATAGTCTACTAGTTCTCGCTCAGGTTTTCCAATTTCGTCTACCCCAAAGAAGACGAGGTTGTTTTTCCGTTTCTCTCTTTCTATGTATTTTATTTTTAGCTCCAATTCTGTTACTTTATTTTTAAGGAATTTGTTTTCTTCGATTATTGCTTTCATTTTCTCGTCTATTGCTTCCGTGACGTTCTTGGTTACCGCCTGTGTTATCTGATCGGCTTGTTTATCCAATTTTTCATCAAGTTTTCGTAGGAGTATTTCCATATTTTTATCCATAGTGATATATTTTTATGCAATTTTTTTGCTTTGTTGTGGTATCACTGGTATTTGTGGGGAGTTTTAACTTCTTTCCTGGCAACCCCGATATTGATGTCAACTTGCGTCAGTGACAGATGTGACAGATGTTTAGGTTGGCACTACGTGAGTGACGGATCTTTTGTCTATTGTTAACGTCTTTCAGGTTATAATTACGAAGAATGTATTTGTTATTTTCCGTGAAAATATTGATGGCCGCACTGTGATTATTACTTCTGAATGGTTATAAACACTTCGTTGTATTAGAACGCCACTCCACTACTCTCGTTTTCACTGTTTTGCACTGTTTTTGTTTATTTCACGCAGAGGTATTTAACGTACGTGTTGACACTTTAAGCACCGGCACCGGAACAATAAACATATACATAGTTATAATATATTAAAATATATATACGAATATTTTCCTGTTTATTTAAATGTTAGTTACTTACGTCAAATTAACGAGCACATATTGATAAATTAATATAATATTTATTAATTAATATAAATTGTACAATAAAATAAATACATATAATAAAATGGCGGTTTCACCGGTGTTTCCGGGAGATCTAAAATTTTCCCTAATTAAGCTAGTAACATACTTTAAAGTGTCATTTGAAATGACTATCAAATTAATAATAATTTAAGTATCTAATCGATAAATAAACAGCCTGAATTTATGAAAACCCAGCGACAATTTCCTCGACGCGGAAATCGAACCTACCTACCTCACGGATTTAGTCACGTACCCACGCCCAATTGAAGCTTAATTATAAATCACGAGAAATGTACTTTCCATCTAGCTGGACTATCTTTACTAAGGTAAGTTATTATGCATCCACTTTGAAAAACTAAAATTTTGAACCAAAGATATTATTTATTTCCTACCATGAACACTCATGTTTTGTAATGAGCTCCCCGCCATGGTATTCCCAATGGAGTACAGCATGGGGTTCTTCAAGAAGGGAGTGAAGAGTTACAGGGTTGGCAACGTGTGAGTGACGCCCCTGGTGATGCAAGGGCCCATAGGGTGCGGTAACCGCTTCCCATCAGGCGGACTGTATGCCTATTTGCCACATTTTAAAAAAATATTATGGTATCGAAACTACTATGTTACTAATGAAGTGTTGTTAGTAAGTTTGTATTTATAGGTCATCTCCAAAACTACGTATCTGCATTTGAAAATCATTCACTGTTAGAAAGCTACTTTTAGATTTTTTATTTAATTTTTGTGTATACCTAGTTCTGGTTGTACGTGATGTCATGAGGGGTTCCGACTGAAAACCAGCGCGAGGGCTAGTTTTTTGCTAGCCTAAGCCTTATGCTGAGTCGGGACCTTTTCCTGGCATCACACAACATCACATTTCTGTTTTTTATTTTCTTTGTGTTGTGTGTTTTATATACGTCTGCTGTTTTTAGTATTTTGTAATGTTGTGTGTTGTCTGGAATAAATTTATTTTCTTTCTTTCTTTCTTTCTTTCTTTCTTTCTTTACTATATTTCTCCTGGGAAAACGGGTGAACCCGCTAAAATAACTCACATTATTATTGCAAGGTTTTTTATTAGTCTTTTAAGCTATTTATCAAATAAAATAGGAAAAACGTCTGACCACAAAATACTTTTGCTTAGTATCTCAACAGTTCAACTCAATTGAAAGCTGACATTTTATATACACCTATGACCTAAAGGACCTTTTAAAACGTTAACTATAGTTTCATTCACACAAATATAACTTGGATAGAATATGGTTAAAACCGCAGCACATAGTTAGTATACAAATCAATAAGGCACAAAGGCATCAGGTGCAATGCGCGCACGCAGCGTGTCGCCACCTGTGCTGACGTCACGCTTCACGCCCCGAGGGTTGCCAGCAACGAAATATATAAAAAATATTATTGCCAGCCGACTAATTGTGTTGTAATCGTGCCTGATGGGGTATTTTAGGGTTACATTTGATAAATAAGTGATGGAAAAACCTTGCTGCATTTTAGAACTTTAAATAAAACATACTACGATAGTTACAAAAAACATTTATAAAATGTATAAATACCTAAGTTTATTCTTCACGTATCAACGGCTGGACCGATTTAAAAAAAATGGTATGGAATTAGTTTGACACTCTGGATGTGAATGTGAAGTTGAAGATACCCCCGGGAAAGCGGGTGAAACCGCGGACCAGAAGCTAGTCTTTTATGAGAAAGAAACGCGTACTAAACAAAGTTACATGGCAACTATATATTTATTGGTAAAAGCATATAAAATATACGTACAGAACCCACAGAAGAAAGCAAGCTACCTATTTGTTTTTTAATTATTTTATTTATGGTGTGAAATTAGTATTGAGTAACATTCAATAATGGTTCGTTAGAGCGAGATAGTACATCGGAAGACTCACTCTTTCCAAAATCCAGTCCTCTCCAACGAAAAAGTTTGTAAGTAATGTTTCGTCTAATGTTCTTTATTACTACTGTACTAGTGGCTCCACGCGGTTACACCCGCGTTCCCGGGGATCTTAAATTTTCCCGGTATATAAGTATCCGTTTTAAAATTTTAAGAGTAATTACTGAGTTTATTGACGGGTCTTCTCAGTAAGAACAACATTCAGAACCGAGCATTAATAATATAATTTAATAGTGACTATTCATAAGTAGTAAAAAAGATTTAGATTTTTGTATTATTCCCGAACATATTCTAACTCTATGCCAAATTTAATAGGGATCCCTTCAGTCGCTTTTGCTTGAAAGAGTAACAAACATACATTCTTACAAAATTGCGCATTCATAATATTAATAAATTATAAATAAATATACCGGGACATTTTTCACACACAGCCAATCTAATACCAAGTAACCAGATAGCTGATATATTACATATGTATATATATTACGTCTTAAATACATACCTATACATATATTTACATACTAGCTGCCTCCCCGCGGTTTTACCCGCGTAGTTCCCGTTCCCGTGGGAATACAGGGATAAAATATAGCCTATGTTACTCGGGGATAATGTAGCTTTTCAATGGTGAAAGAATTTTTGAAATCGGTCCAGTAGTTTCGGAGCCTATTCATTACAAACAAACAAACAAACAAACAAACAAATCTTTCCTCTTTATAATATTAGTATAGATTAGTAGGATAATTTAAGTGCGTTTAAACTTAGATATGAGTAAATTTCAGTAAAACCGCTGTTTTCCTCAAGAAGGTCGCTAGTAAAAATAACTAAAGCAAGTACCTACTAAAAATCGTAGGCACATTAAACTCTTCCCTATAGGCCGTAAACTTGTATCGGGCCGTGAAACACACTTTATTACCAATACTAGTAAACCCGCGCAACTTCGTTTGTGTCACAAAATAAGTCTTTCCCGTTTTTGCAACTTTCATTGATGCTCTGCTCTTATTGGTCGTGGCGTGATGTTATGAATATTTACCCTGTAGCCTGCTACGATAAATGGGTTATCCAACATTAAGACAATCATTTGATTTGATGTAAATATCTATATTACCAATAATATAAATGCGAAAGTAACTCTTGTCTGACTGTTGCGCTTTCACGCTAAAACTACTGAACCGATTTAAATGGTACACAGATAATCCAGAGCCTGAGAAAGGACATAGGCTACTTTTTATCCCGGAAAAATTGAATATCCCCGGGAACGCGGGCGAAGCCGCGGGGAGCCACTAATATCTATATAAGTATGAATTTCAAAGTAATATGTCAGCTACCATAGCACAGATCTGCTTTGTTTCGAATCACATTGGCACACAAAAATATGAATATTTAGTGTATGTAACTCGGACACGTAGTTTCTGAAATTAGCGCGTTCAAACAAACAAACTCTTCATCTTTATTATTAGTATAGTTGCTAACCTACATTAGTTCTGTAATAGCGTAGGTTTTTACGATTTCTTTTATATCTTATACTGTAGTTACCTAATCGTTTCACGCACGTAAGTTGTAGCTCGCATTTATTTGATTCTACACTAAATGGTTATTTCACGGATAAATCTAGAAATTATGGTTATTTTTTTGGGACTATTTTGTACCTAACCTAGTTTTTGCTTTGCTCTACATTATTAATAATAAATATCCTGGTACATTTTGACTCACGGCCACAAATTTCAAATTAAGCAGAAATCAGATAGGTGGTATACTACTTTTTAACACATGCTTATTTAGATAAATATATACCTACAGACACAGAACAAACAGACATATTCATGCATACAAATGTTTTTTTCATGGGTAGGATACGAACCCACGATTGGCGGCTTGAAAGTCAGGGTCAGAAGTAAACCTAGGGGTTTACTGCGTTAGTTCTATTTGGTTTATTGGTGATTTTTTTAGATAAAAATCGAAAGTATTGAGTGTTTTATGGAGGTACCTACTTAATATTATAAATGCGAACGTTTGAAAAAAATTATGTTACTCTTTAACACGATAAAAACTACTGCTACAAACGATAATTAGTCTAAACTTGGCACACATAGGCTACTTAGAATCCCAGGAAAAAAATTACCATTTCGGGGGAAAATTTACCATTTCCCGGGAACACTGGTAAAAACTGGGGGAGGGGGGTGGGGAAGTAGATAGATAGATTACTCTTTATTGTACACCAATAGACAAAACAATAACAGTAGAACTAAACTGAATGCACAAATGGCGGTCTTATCACTAAAACCGATTCCTGACAACCGCGGAAAAGCGGTTCTTCCAGACAACTGTTGGATGGAATGGAAAGGATTTTAAGTCACTATAAAAGACGGTGGTGCAGTAAGTAAGTAGTTCATAAACTAAAGACGTTTCTAATAATGTCAAGTGAGCAGTGCAATCGATAACCCACGAGGCGTTACCCCCCGTAATGTGATAGTCTGTGGTCACGCTTGGACATTTACTGTTGACACATCGATAACTGTTTGTTACGTGTTTGTTTGTCTATGTTTTGTAATCTCACGAACCTATCGTAGGGTAGTCTTTATCTGAGAAGAATTGAATGAAACTCAGCATTTTTATGACTTTAAAAATTGAAATGGTTTTATAGTGTCTCCATTGCTAATGGTTTCTCCCAAAGGCGCCCCTTCAGGCCATCAGTCTTCTTTATCCTGTCACTACTGTCTGGGCTCAGCGGTTGGCTTTGTGGTTAGTGACCCTGACTTTCAAGCCGCGGGTCGTGGGTTCGAATCCCACCCAGGACAAACATTTGTATGCATGAATATGTCTGTTTGTTCTGTGTCTGGATGTAAATATCTTTAATATGTATGTATTTAAAAGTATTAGGTATATGTAGTAGATCAGCTATCTGGTTACCATAACACAAACTTCATTTGAAGCTTACATTGGAATCAGGTTGGTATTCTGGCCCTTACTAGTCCGTTCCTATATGGATAAAGATATTTTTATTTGTCTACCGAGATTGCTGTGGTGACCTCAGTTGGAAACGTATCGACTCACGATCATGAGGGTGCTTAGGGTAGTTCAAACCCCTACCCTGTACCATTGAGTTTAAAAAAACTTACGTACGAATTCACACCATTGGCTTTCGGTAAAGGAAAACATCGCGAGGAAACCCGAAATGCCCGAGATGTCACCATCAAAGGCATGTGAAGTCCGCCAATCCGCACTAGGCCCGCGTGGTGGACTATGGCCTACACCCCCCTCGATGTTAGGGGAGGCTCGAGCTCCTCGGTGGAGACGTATATGAGCTGATGAAGTATATTTTGCTTTACGTAGTCGATTAACTAGGCTTTGATGTAATTACTATTTTCGGCATAATCATCACATCAATCATCATCGTACTATGGTAAAATAAGAGTCATACAATCCTTGAAAATATATACATTCATTTGTAAGAGAAGAAATGTCACACAATACAAATCTTGTATTTGACTTCCAAAAACACTCAAATTAAAATACAAAAAAAATAAAACACAAGCTCTAGGACACTTATATATCGAAGCCAGACTGATGCTTCATTTAAATAAATAAATAGTTACTTACTTTATTTATATGTATAATTAATAGGATTTCAACTTAGTAACATAGATAAATAGTACAGTACCTTATTACAATAATATGGCGAAGTAATCGTAGTGTCGTCATAAAATGAATATCACACAAAGAGCAAATAATGTAGGTAATAATGACGAATCGCTCATGGATAACGGATAAACTCAATGCGTAGGAACATAACAAAATGTTACCTAACGCAATTTAAATAGGTAACAGAGAAATTCTCATCACATGAATCACTTTAATTACACAAAGTTCCAACTAACACGTTCTTGTAAACATACTTGGAACCTTTACACTATACACGCGCAGCGGCAGCAAGGACGTTTGAATATGACTCAATTCATTTAGCACTACACTACAGACTACTATTTGACAGATCGCGGGAAAATGTGCCCGATTTCCGAGAAAAGTACGGCATTGCGGTTGTGACTCAGTTCATTCACGGAGGCTGTCCGCGTTCGGAAATCAAATACCGAGACTCAAATATTTCCGATTTTTTTTTTGGAGTGAAAACACTGAATGGAATTCTAAAGCAAGGCCGCTGTGATTCATTAGCGAAATATTTGCATTATTCTTTTCATACGGATTTTAGTACCTAGTTTTATATAAAATCAAAAGGTTATTATGTTAGTAACGATATAATTTTTTAATTTATTTATTTGAATGTAAAAAATATTGTCTATACCTACATATTACTTATCACCTTTTTTTACTTTCATAAATTTTGCTAATGGCATTTTTTTTTCTTGTTTTTTTTGTGACACACGAGTTTGTTTTCCAATCCATATTAATAAAATTGGCATTGGTTATTAGGAAATACTGGTTTATATCTTTCTTAAATTTATGAGTTTATTCTTTCCATGCGGCTTTTAGTATACCGAGTATACGTAATAATTGATGATTTTATTCCTTTTTTCTATTGTCCATAATAACACATATTTTGTAATGAGGTAAATTAATACATTATTATATTAAAAAAATATTTTTGGCACACAAGTTCGTTTTTAATTACATGTTTAGAAAAAAGTGCTTTATTCTAAAATTAAATTTAATTAGATAATTTTAGAAACCTACCGACCTACATAACCACTAGTTTTTATTACTGCATGAGTACGCTAAAATTCCTCTGACGAGAGCACTCTGCACTGCAAGCTGCGTTTTCTATGTGGAAAGCAACTTTAATCACTACGTAGTGAGGTGTACTGGCAAAGATACATAATTATTGAAATGCCATATATAATAGTATGTTGGTCGGACACGATAGGACACCTACATCTGCCCTAAATGACTAATTATTGGCTTCAATATACAGATGCGTTTGAACAAATGCTTTTTGATGGCAGTGTCTGGTCTGTGTAGAGAGAAAACTGTATTATTTTTACGTTTTTAGGTTGGCATCTCCATCAGGTAAATTTAACATTTGAAGTATATTGAAGGGTTGGTGTAGACTGCTGCTTAGTCCCACGTTCGATTCTTTCGATATTAGATGTAGGTTTCTACATATATAACATCACGTATATAAGTGGAAATTACATAGTACTCATACTATGTGGTTTTCCCTAAAAACATGAGAATACCTATTCGTATATTTTAATAAGTAATATAATATTTAATATATGTTAAAGGTAGGTATGTAATTGTAAAAGTTTAGATGGATGGCTATACATCAATATATTTCAAATGAACACATGAGGCATTCTTTATATATTTTTATATATAATCCATGGCAGGGCAGGACTAGTTATATTAATAACTGAATTTATCAAAAGAAGCTCTGAATTTGACTATCATTCACTTGAATTTCCCATTTGACTCTGATTTATATATTTTCTGGGCCCCAAAAAATTTTCAAATGACACAACATTACGCAACGATAAAGTCAAAGGGGGGAAATGTTATTTTTCCAGTGACTCAGTGAGTCACCTAACTGCTCAGTTGATAAGGATGTTGTATCACTGACAAGTCCTGGCCACACGACCCAATCATGCAATCATGCGGCCAATCAAGCAATCAAACAATCATTTTGGTGATGTGACATGCGCAGGCGCATACGTGTGGCGCCACGCTTAATCTGGCAACATTCTGCGTATTGTAATACGATAATTTAATACTTCCTAGACCCTTGGTGTGAATAATATGGGGCAAAACCATCTTGAAATAAACTACACATATACAATAAAGTCGATAGATAGATAGCTCTGGTGGCTCAGTTAATTTAACACTTCCTAGATCTTATATGTGAAAGCTGATATTTGTAAGAAGGGAGTGACGAGTGAAATGACGGCTGACAGAGAGAAATGGAAGAAAAACACATGTTGTGCCGACCCTGCTTAGGCTGGATAAGGGCAGGAAGAAGAAGATCTTATATGTGAATAATATACGGCAAAATCAGCTTAAATTTATCATAATAAATAAAGACAGATAGGAGGCTCAGTTGAGAACGCACCGACTCACGATCTTGAGGGTGCAGGCTCAAACCCCTAGCCTTTACCTCATAGTTAAATAAAAACTTACGTACGGATTCACACCACTGGCTGTCGGTGACGGAAAACATCGTGAGGAAACCTGCATGGCCGAGATGTCACAATTAAAGGCATGTGAAGTCCATCACCGCACTAGGCCCGCGTGGTGGACTATGACCTAAACCCCCTCATAGTTAGGGGAGGCTTTTGCTCCTCGGTGGAGACGTATATATGCGCTGATCATGAAGAATACAAAGAAGGATTAGATTGTTTGTTTGTATCGAGTAGGCTAAAAAACTACTGGGTCGATCTGAATAATTCTTTCACCAATAGAAGGCTACATTATCATAGAATAACATAGGCTATATTTTATCCCTATATTCCCACGGGAACGGGAACTACGCGGGTAAAACCGCGCGGAAGCAGCTAGTGTTGAATACAAAGAAAGATTAGATTGTTTGTTTGTATCGAGTAGGCTCCAAAACTACTAGACCGATCTGAATAATTCTTTTACCAATGGAGAGCTACATTATCATAGAATAACATAGGCTATATTTTATCTCCGTATTCCTAATGGAATGGGCACTGTGAGAGAATACGAAATCGCAGTAAACTGTCATATTGACGTCAACATGTGACAAGTATATATACTGACGTATGTAACGTGCCTTATCTAAGTTATTATTCACCTGTGAGAATCCCCCTTTATGTACAATAAATATTATTGTATTGGTAATGTATCATAATCGTTTTGTCCACATTAAATTGTGGTTTAAAAAAACAACTATGACAATAATAAATATGTACATCTAACATTAATAACGAATGATTTGTTTGTCATTCTGTTCGTATCACATTATTTCTATGCATTCATACTATACTAATATTATAAATGCGAAAGTAACTCTGTCTGTCTGTATGTCTGTTACGCTTTCACGCTAAAACTACTGAACCGATTTAAATGAAATTTGGTACACAGATAATCCAGAGCCTGAGAAAGGACATATGCTACTTTTTATCCCGGGAACGCAGGCGAAGCCACGGGGAGCCACTATTTTTCTATAAACTACGTATACCTAAGCTCTTTTTTTACTTTCACGGTTGGAATTCACACAAAAATTCGCGTAATATAAATATAATAGTAGCGTCCTTCACACGGTTTCATCCGCGTTCCCGGGGATCTTCAATTTTCCCAGGATATAAGTAGCCTACGTCTTAATCCTGGGTATCAGCTAACTCCATACCAAATTTTAATAAAATCGCTCTAACCGTTTAGACGTGAAGAAGTCACAAACACACTCACAAACTTTCGCATCACTACATAGTATAAAACAAAGTCGCTATCCGCCGTCTGCCTGTCCCTATGTATGCTTAAATCTTTAAAACTACGCAACGGATTTTGATGCGGTTGTTTTTAATAGATAGAGTGATTCAAGAGGAAGGTTTTTATGTATAAATAATTACGCTATGACGAATGGGAGCGGAGCATCAATCAAAACTGTTGCAAAAACGGGCAAGTGACGCTAACGAAGTTGCGAGACTAGTATATAATAAAGTAGGACTTCTTAGTACATACTTACGGCACTAGTTTTACTACATAGGCGATAGAGATGTCTAGAAATAGCTTCACTTTGCACAAGTGCATCTTACACATGCTTAAAGTGTTAGCTATTACCCTATCTTTAGATCGAATTAAATTATAAACGAGTTATCAACACATATGCTAATATTGTGGTCAGACATATGCTTATAACTAGAAAATAAAAAAATGTGATAAAATAGTAAGTATACACAGTTAAATGAAATAAATTTATTAATTCAAATAGGCCTACACAGGCACTTATGAAACGTCGACTCTAATTCGGAAGGTTGCTTTTGCTGAGAAGAGCCGGCAATAAACAAAGCAAATACTCTTTTCAAAACAAAATTGGTCTCGAACTCTACAATTTCAGAAGAACTCCCTACCACGGACAGGTTCTCAGGTTGTGGAATGAGCTCCCCGCCATGGTATTCCCAATGGAGTACAGCATGGGGCTCTTCAAGAAGGGAGTGAAGAGATACAGGGACGGCAACGCGTGAGTAACGCCCCTGGTGTTGCAAGCGTCCATAGGCTACGGTAACCGCTTCCCATCAAATGGGACTGTATGCCTGTTGTGCCTTTGTGGTATTAAAATAACCGGGCAAGTGCGAGAAGGACTCGCGCACGGAGGGTTCCGTACCATGTATTTATCGCCGTTATTAGTATCGAGCAAGAAACGGTAAAAAAAATCAAGTTTGTTTTATGTGGGCCCCCTTAAATATTTATTTTGTGATATTCTTAGTATTAGTTGTTATAGAGGCAATAGAAATACATCATCTGTGAAAATTTCAACTGTCTATCTATCACCGTTCTTGAGATACAGCCTGGTGACAGACGGACGGACGGACAGCGAAGTCTCGATAATAGGATCCCGCTTTTACCGTTTGGGCTAAGGAACCCTAAAATAGAACTCAGGTGACAGACGCCAATATATATTGTGTATTAAAAAAATCCCTACTAAATATTATCTAGTATTCACTTCATAATCACCAGATGTTTATGAAAGTTTCTAACAAAAGACGTAATTATCTTTGTCTAATCGCCGCCCAGATGTCCAACATGGAACAATTAAGTTACAACTAAGTACCTTACACGTGCCTTACTAAAGATAAGGTTACCGTTGTACAAAGACAGGTAAATAAGTTATCTTTTAAATGGACAAAGAATATATATGTTAGAACAGATGTGCAGGATTAAAAACCCTATTTTTAAATAACTGATAGGAGAGATGCTTTTCAAAAAGCAACTCTTATGTGAGCATTTAATTTGAAAAATGGGTTGTTCTTACATTTGATAATAATATTATTTATTTTTATACAATATTTTTATGTAAAAAAACAAAGGGACTTATAAACTATAATACAAATTTATGAGAAATGGAATAAATTATAGGATTATTTAAATGCAAACCTATTTCCAATGCAAACTAATTTAGAAGAAAAATCGTACTAACCAAAGAGCTAGAAAAAAACGACATCTATGGTATTAACCAAGATTTTTGTAAAAAAAAAACTTAAAAAAAGGATCAAACGAAATGGTGGCCACACTTTCTCACCTGCAAATTGAAAGGACAGTCGCATCTATATTACAATAATAATAATTGTTTCTGGCAATCCTTTTGTTTAGTCATCGCGTGCCGGGACAGTCCCTGATAAGCCGATAACTGGCACCGTGGGAACCTGAGACCAACCACCTGATTGGGTAAGGCTGTTTATCCAGATTATGTCATTTTTAAACGTCATTTTCAAAGTCTATAGCGAAAATAGAGGTGTTTACAACTGCTACCCATCCCAGGAAAATACTTTCTATTTCTATACTAATATTATAAAGAGGAAAGATTTGTTTGTTTCTAATGAATAGGCTCCGAAACTACTGAGCCGATCTGCACAATTCTTTCACCAATAGAAAGCTACGTTTTCATAAATAACATAGGCTATATTTCATCCCCGTATTGCTACGGGGACGGGAACTACGCGGGTTAAAACGCGCGACGGCGGCTAGTTATGGATATATTAATACAGAATATAATCTATCGGTGTGCAAATTTTCGACTAAATCCCTTCAGCAGTTAGCGTGAAAGAGTAACAAACATCCATATCCTCACAAACTAACGCATTGATAAAAGTGTCTTCCCGCGGTTCCACTCGCTTCACCGAGGAAAAGTAGCCTATGAAAATGAAAATGAAAATGAATGAAAAATGTTTTTTATTCAATTAGGCCTTCACAGACACTTAAGAATAGTCAAACTCTAACGCTCGGTTCGGAAGGTTGGTTTTGCTGAGAAGAGCCGGCAATAAACTCAGCAATTACTCTTTTCAAAACAAACTTAGATTTATTTACATATCAAGGAATTAGTCTCACTGACAATATTTGGGTGTTGGGGAATGACTTAAAATAAAATAATTTAAAGTGAAAGTTTACAAAAATAACAATAGCAAACTTAAGCAGACCAGCCCCCACAAGCAGCACCTGTTCACAAGCATGACGCATGTGGCAGCCATCGCCCTCTTCGCCATATTTTAGGGAAGTGAGCGACCCGTCACACGACGCCGCCGCAAGCAAAGACTTTTAAGTGAGCATGACTAACCCAAGCTTGCAACAAACCACAAATATAATAAACCACAAATGAATGAACAAAACACGTTAACGGAACGGTATGTTTAACGGAACATATTCTAACTCTGTGCCAAATTCCCTGATCCCTTCAGCCGGTCTGGCGTGAAAGAGTAACATTCATACTAATTTTGTGATTTATAATACTAGTGGCTCCCCGCGGACTCATCCGTGCTCCCAGAGAGGATTTTCAACTTAATAATAAAAGGTAGCCAATGTTTTCCGAACTCTATATCTGCACCAAATTTCATTAAAATTAAATATGAGCATAACGTACAGAGTTACTTTCGCATTTATAATACTAGTTAAGATAAAAGGATAGAGGAATGCTAGGCGGAAACTTATCTATATAAGTATGTATTTAAAAGTAGTATATGTAGTATATCAGCTATCTGGTTACCATATCACAAGCTCTGCTTAGTTTGTTTGGCCGTGTGTGAGAAATGTCCCAGGATAATTTATTAACCGACTTCCCAAAACGAAGGAGGAGGTTCTCAATTCGGCCGGTATGTTTTTTTTTTTTTTTTTTTTTTTTTTTTTTCTATGTATGTACATCGATTACGTCGCGGTTAATGGACCGATTCGCGTGATTCTTTTTTTGTTCGACGCGAAATAGCTGCCAGATGGTCCCATAAAAATTTCTTTCAGTTTGGTTTAGTAGTTTTTATTTTATAAGCATTATTGTTATTTGGACGATGTCATTTTGACGATACTTTGTATATTAGTATGTCGATAACTTTAACATTTCTAATCCGATTTGCGTAATTCTTTTTTTGTTCGTTAGGGTACATATTCAAGTTGGTACCCTGGTCATCTAGTCAGCATATGATGATGGGATCCCAAGGAAATCGTGAAGAACACTCAAATTATAAGCATATAACTGTTACGTTTCAGTCAATACCATACAGTTTGTTCAATTATTTGCGTTTGATGATGATTTCCTATGGATGAGCTGATGATGGAAGGTACACCTCCTCAAAGGATAGGAGTTCACAGAAAATTCTTTCAAAATTATACGTGCATATGGATACAGAATAGTATTCCTTGAGGCTATTAGGTTGACCTTGAAGGTTAATCTCATTAACGTTTAGGTTTAATAGTGTTCTGTGATTGTTAAATAAATAATAAGCCTACCCATACTTACGATCACAATAGACCTAGTATGGTCGCAGTGATACAAGCTCTGAGAAGACTTGAAATAGCCGCTTAATCCAAATAATAATAATACCCATACTTAAATCACTAAAAAGCAAAAAATAAAAATAAAACTACGTTAAAAAAAACCGACTTCCAAAAATACTAAAAAGCAAAAAATAACTAACGCAATTTATAACACTTTCCTCTACTTACCTACTGACTACTTATTCTTTCCGCTTGCTGCATGGTTTGAAGTCGGTGCCAAGCCATATATGAATAAAAAAATTACTTAAAGAAATAAAATGGTGTAACAAATAAATTTCTACACGATAACCTACTAAGTACTAACCTACGTAAATAAATCAGAAATAACGATAAATGACAATAAGAAACAAATGAAAACGACGATGAGATAAATGTAATTTACATTCTACAACTATAGTGGTCCTTTCTAAAATTTAGAATTTTAAATGCAAACGGTGCTAAAGTTTTTGGTGACCTTATTAAATCATGGAGAATCTTAACAAAGATCTTTTGTATATTGTTTACTAATTATGCTGTGGCTTGGCACCAACTTCAAACCAAGCAGTAAGCGGAGAGAATAAGTAGTCAGTAGGTAAGTAGAGGAAAGTGTTATAAATTGCGTTAGTTATTTTTTGCTTTTTAGTATTTTTGGAAGTCGGTTTTTTTTAACGTAGTTTTATTTTTATTCTATTATAAATTAAGGCGGTTAGGTAAGGTTATTTAATATTAAAGTAATAACATAACATTACAATACTGTTAGGCAACTATTGTGGATTATACACATCGTGACACGAGTTCTAGAAATGTCCACATAATGACACATGCGGTAGATACCTAGAATTATCTAGTCACATAAGATAGTAGATATTTTCGTAATATGACAAAAGCTATATCCTCTACACTAATATATAAAGAGGAAAAGTTATTATTTCTGTGTAAGTTTGTAATGTATAAACTCAAAAACTACTGTGCCGATTTCAAAAATTATTTAACCATTGGAAAGCTATATTATTAGGGAGTGACATAAGACTATATTTTATTCCCGTATTCCTATGGGAAGGGGAACTATGCGGGTAAAACCACGCGGAGGCAGCTAGTAATGAATAAACTCAAAAACCCGATTTCCGATTTCCAAAATTCTTTCACCATTGGAAACCTATATTATCATGGAGTGACATAAGACTATATTTTATCGCTGTATTCCTACGATATCGGGAACTATGCGGGTGAAATCACAGTGCGGAAGCTAGTATCAACAAAATACAAAAGAGCGAGCTGTCACTTTGACACTCTTGTCTAAAAGTCGGTTCAATTCTTGTGTAGGACAAGCTGGACAGATTTGTGTCCATCCGATAGAAAATCAGCTCCTGGATTGTTCCTGGGTAAAATTGGCTAAGTTTCAAGGAAAACTCCCCAAAGCGAATCCACGTGATAGACGCTAGTTCATTATAATAAAAAAAATAAACAGCTATTAGAACGTTTCCATTTACATTGGCTCTCTACACTAATATTATAAAGAGGAAAGATTTGTATTTTTGTATGTAACGAATAAACTCAAAAAGTTCTGGACCGATTTTAATAATTCTTTTTTCATTAGAAAGCTACATTATCACTGAGTAACATAGGCTATATTTTATCCCTGTATTCCCACGGGAACGGGAACAACGCGGGTAAAACCACGCGGAGGCAGTTAATTTAAAATAAAATGAAATGTTAAACATTTTTCAAATTGAAATAGAACGATTCGACTCCAAGTCCGAACATAAAGGTCCATTCAGAACGTAGACAAAAAGCGCCAGTAAACGGTTTTATGATGTCCTGTGAATGATTCACCTTCAAATACTCTATGCGGACTATTACTCTATACTCTATGCGTCGCTGTCAATGAAGTAGTATCTCTGCCATTGTTTGGTAAACAAATAGTATGGAACGGTTTGAGCCTTTTGAAGCTGTGGAAAGGAAGCGTGAGTAAAAAAGTTAACATGTCGTTTTGTTACGATTTTTCAGGTGAATGTCTGAACTTTATATTTAAATGGGTGTTAATTTTAGATTGACTTGACTCCTAAGGTAGTGACCGCTTTGGTACCAAATATGCTTTGAGAAATACACTGTCTGAGAGATTAAGTTAACTAGGTTAAAATATCCACTATATGTGAGGATGTGTGTATGTTTGTTACTCTTTCACGCAAAAACGGCTGAAGGGATCGTGATGAAATGAGGCACAGAGTTAGAGTATCTTCTGGAATAACATATAGGCTACTTTTTATCCCGGGAAAATTAGCCCAGTAACACGGATGAAGCTTATAAATATAGGTTAAGTTTGAAGTCATTTCAATAAAATTCTTTATAGTATTTGGCGAAGGGAACAAAGAACAATTGTGATGAGACAGACACCGTAGTCTCAGCAAAAGGGTTCCCACATAAATATGAAGGATGTCATCAATGAAATAGTAAAAACAGGTACTAGCAGGTACTTTAGTATTTAAAACTAAGCCGATGGCCGCGGGACACCACCATCCTATTGAAATGAGCTCTAATCATTGTCTCCATATCATGAATGAACCTTTATTTTATTCGTGCGAAAGTAAAACAGGTTGTATGCTTTTGAGTATTAAAAAAAGAAGGGTTTTTGTCTATGACAATGGTTTGGCACCCCGGACTTTTGCCGCAAGAACAATTGTATAACATTATTGTGCGAAACCTGTGAATATATTTTAGTTTTGTTGCAAAAACAAAGTAAATTGTCTTGCCCGTGGGAAAATCGCTCTGCTATTTATTTGACATCTTTATATTTCACTAGTCGACCTGCGCTGCTTCGCCAGCGTTACGTTCCCCGTTTTTGCTACATTTTTAATTATTACTCCGCTCCTGTAAGTCACAGCGCGATGTTATATAGTTAATAACCTTCCTCGATAAATGAGCTATCAATCACTATAGTAACTTTTAAATTCAAATGAGAAGTTTCTATGATCAGCGCGGTCAAACAAACAAACTCCTCAGTTTTATATTAGTTTAGTTACTATAGAGGGGTGGATGACTTTTCTGATGTCAATGCCTGAAGAAATATTTCGTAATCGACACGTTTTTTGCAACATTTTTAATATCTATACAATAGGTGAATATATTTTCCCTCGATTCCGTTAAATATTTGATTCTGACAACATTTCATTAATTAGTTTTTTTATTTTAGTTCTAATTAGGTAGTGACAATTTTATAGAATGCATTTCTTATTTCAAAGGAGGTTAAATAAGGATGGAAGAAGTTATTTTTATCTCTTTAATATGGATATTTTTAAAGAGTTTGTGAACCTTACGGATATTTCAATATATACATATGCAACTATGTATGATTTTTAGTTTTAAAAATCATTGTAAAGAAGGTAATATATATACTTATAATAAATTGATCAAAGGCAATACCTTCAAGCAATGAAGCGATAATTCTATTGAGATATAACACTAACGACTTATATATCACAAAACAAAAATTCACATCCAGAATATATAATCCAAAATATACGAAAAGACCAATTTAATAACAAAAATATCTATAGATACGGTAAAGTGTACACAAAACAGTTTTAGTAGGTACATCCAATCTACTTGACCCAGATCGCGTAGGCATCAAATAGGTAGGTCGTAGTCTAGACATAGCACATTATAGCGTTCATATAGGCATGGGACACGCCGGGATGTTAATGTTATTTATATTTATTTTGTTAAGCACGTGACTTGGATATATGTATTGATAAGATAGTGATTTAATATTTATTATAGAAGCGAAGTTTGTGTTTATTACCATTTTATGCTATCATCATCAGCTCATATACGTCTCCACCGAGGAGCTCGAGCCTCCCCTAACATCGAGGGGGTTTAGGCCATAGTCCACCACGCGGGCCTACTGCGGATTGGCAGACTTCACATGCCTTTAATTATAACATCTCGGGCATGCAGGTTTCCTCACGATGTTTTCCTTCACCGAAATAGTGGAGTAAACGAAGCGAAAAATACGGTCTTACCTCCGAATTTTTTTACTGTGAACCGATTTGCATGTTTTTTTTGGAATTAGGCTCATCTTACCCTTAACTTCAAAAGTGAAAATGATCTGAGCTCCGCCTATTATTTTTAAGGGGTGTAAACCACCCCTTAATGGAAAAAATTACATTGAGCCATTTTATCGCTAGAAAACATGTCTAATAGCAAATGGTGAAATTGTAAAGTATTTTCTTACATAATTACCTCATATTAAAATCATTTTCAACCCCTAGAAAATCTTACAACCCTTGCAAATGTGTCATAGTTTGGTATAAATATATACCATATAAATATATTATGGCGATAATATTTGTGTATTATCGCCATAATATATTATTAATATAGGTTAGGGTGCGGCGGGGGTGGCCCTTGGGCCACCCTTAAGCCTCGAACGTCTAAATGTTCTGAAATGAACACAAAAAAGGTGACAAAGACTTACTGTCCTAACATAACATTGATTACTACGCCCAAATATAGTTATTTTACACATTGCCGGTGGACCAGCAGGTATTCCATATAATTCCGAGGAAATTTATACATTTCCTAGGATAATTATGCATTAAATAGTTTTTCAAACAATATTTTATACATTTCCTAAATAGTATCGGAACTGTACACATTTCCTAGGATTTGTATTCAATTCCTTGATTTCATACATTTCTGGTAGCATATATACACATTACAATAGTTGTGGGTCTCTATTATACTGCGTACTTTCACATGAATCCAAATATTCGTACTCCGAAATTTTCAGTTACTAAGTAGATAAAAATATGTTAAGTTTTTGGACCATAACTCCTTCAATTTTCATGCTATCACAAGTTATAAAACACCATTGTAAAGGTAATTAAAAGAGCTACAACATCCTTTATTGCAATATATAGTAAAAAAACCTTTTTCTGAAACGGTGAAGGGTTAAAGGGCTTAAGAGAGGCTGTGATTCCGCTGCCACGCGCTCTTTAAACAATCATATCTCCGTCAATTTTTGTTTGACAGAAAAAACAAAAGAACCAAATTGTTTGTAAAAAAATTATCATTTTTTTTTACATATACACTTTTATACGTATCTGTCGTCCTTTTTGAGATATTATTAAAAAAAGGGTGGGTTTGTTAAATATTTGAAAGTTTGTTTTTTTTATAATCATGAATTTTTTGAAAAATATGTGTCCTGAAGCAGCCAAACTGATACTATCCATCAAACTCTTCATAATAAAGTTAATTCTAGGCGGAATACGATTAATTTTAATTGTGGTGGAAATGGCACTTATGAAACCCATTGATTTAAAAGAAAAAACATTAGATGCTCCCCTTATTTGCAATACAGCTCACTTATTTTACGTGCAAAAGACTTTAAATAGTGCTCATTTTAAAGCTTATTTTATGCGCTACAAAACCCTTTTGTATTAGAATGCATAAAATGCATCTGCTCGCCACTAGATGGCATTGACCACATCGATTAAATTTCAGATAAAATAAAACACGGCTTTGATCTTTAATATCTAGCTTAATATTGCACGTAGAATACTTTATAAAATACCAAATTGTTCATTGTTTTACCTGCTACAACTTTGTTCTTGATGAAATTTTCGATAAACGTATATTTTTGGAGATATTTGCAAAAAACCGATGAAAACCGTGAAAAAATTGCAAATTTTCAATAGCCAATAACTTGAAAAGTATTGGATTTTTTGAAAAGCTTTATATGTGATTTTTGCTTAAAATTAGGCCTTCTATTGATATCCGAAGCAATTTTGAAAAAAAAGAAATTCACTCCCGAGAAGGGGTGGCAACCACACCCAGGGTGGTTGCGGAGTTCAAATCATTTTCACTTTTGAAGTTAAGGGTAAGATGAACCTAATTCCAAAATTGTATGCAATTCGGTTCACAGTAAAAAAAAACGGACCCATAATGCTTCGTTTACTCGGCTAAAAGCCAGTGGTGTAAATCCGTACGTAAGTTTTTATAAACTCAGAGATACGGGCCAGGGATTTGAACCTGCACCCTCATGATCGTGAGTCGGTGCGTTCCCAACTGAGCCACCACGGCTATTTTATGCTAACGGGGTTACAATGAAAGTTGGTAATGATAATAGATTGTGTTCTAGATAAAAATATTCTTTTTCAAATGGGATTTTGTTAAATTTCCCGAAAATTTTCCATGTATTTATCAGAGTTTTACTTAACTCATCAGCGTGAACAACTTCAATGAAACTAAAAAAAATATGATCCATCTCATTCTCATACGAACATTATCTAAAAACAATACGATAAAAGAACTTTAGAAAAACATAGTAAGTACAATATACAGGGAAAACTTAAAGTACGCCGGGAATGGAAGTAAAACCCCGGGATTGGAGTTACTACAATAATAGGAAGTCCGGGATTGTTAGATATTGGATCGGCACAACTAGGAACACTCGCCTCCTACACACTTCCTGTGCTTTGGGAAGTAGTGAAGTCATTGGTACATTGTGAAATGTAAGTAAACTTCGTCGGAAGAAAATTATTACCAATAGATAGATAGATAGGCTGACAGAGGCCTTACTAATAACTGTCTTTCACCTGTTGGATCACAAATCTAACGCGTAGAAATAACTTCGTTATAACGCGTATTAAACAATGAAAAAACGTGATATTTAACTGAAAAAAATATGTATTTTTTCATATGGTACTAGAAGGTATTGTTAGCCACTGATGGCTGTTACACACTTACGCGGACAAAGAAAAGAATGTATGCATAGACTCGGTTCGCCGCTGTTTAATGGCCGCGTTCCAAGGAGATCTTAGATTTTTCCGGGATTTAAAGCACAATATGTGCTGTTCCTGAACACGTTCTACTTCTCAGCCATTCCTCTTCCTCCAGTTCAACTTTCGCAATAATCGGTAATAGTAAGTACACCTAAAGATGTAGGATGAATTTATAAGAGTAAATGCTTCCCGTTCCCGAAACTGAGGCATGAAGTAGTTAAGATTCGTATAAGTAACTTAAACGGCCTTCTTATATTGCCATGTTATTAGATACACACATGTTCAGGGGCGTAGCTACCGCCGTATCTGCCGTATCAGTTATACGGGGCCCCCGGTCTTCTGGGGCCCCATGTGAGAAATCTTTAGCCTTCAAGGGCCCCCAACCAATTGTTTACACGGGGCCTCGCCAAGGCACGCTACGCCACTGATTTTGTTAATAAGTTCTAAAAGACTGACTTTTGGCTGGCTAGACATCCGACCAAGTAAATATGCGTAGTTCAAAACCTATCTGTATACATAGCTTTATATTAATCTATTTAACTATCCTACGTAATTGAAATCAACAAGCAAACTTATAAGCGTATACATTTTCAATTTAGGAGATCCGCTTCAAAATCACCCGAAATATATAAAAGGTAATGCCTCAGAATCATTAATAACATTCATGTCAAAATATTATAATTAAGGAACACGTTATGACACAAACAAATTACTTAAACAAATATCATTAATGCAATATTTGCGGGCTCGTGCGCGTGCGCCGGTATATTATAACCCGCCTTAAACGAGTGCATATTACATTAATAATTACACTCCTAATTTCGTTTGGATCAGATATCGGTTTAATTGGTGTCATAAAATCGCACTGAAAACAACACTGCATTATGTCGAAAAATCTCAAAATCAACTTTTATATATCGACGAATAGCCAATTTGCTGCACATACTATAAAGACAAAAGTTGTGACTAGTGGCTCACAGTTTCACCCGCGTACCCGAGAGATCTTCCACTTTCCCAGGATAAAAAGTAGCCTATGTCCTTTCTCAGGCTCTCTATCTGTGTACCAAATATCATTTAAATCGGTTCGGTAGTTTTATCGTGAAAGCGACACAGAGTAGGTAACTTTCGCATTTATAATATTAGTTAGGATATCAAAAATGTCAAACAAAGGGCGCAATTTAATAATACTTTATACATTTGAGATAACAGCTTTCCGTAAATTCCCAAAAAAAATTGCTATTTAGACTTAGTGCAGTTGTTCTTAGCGAAATAAGTTTGCCGCCATGCAGGCATGCGCCATCTTGAAAGGCGGCCATTTGTCACCGCGCGTCACTTTTGCGCGGGAAGCGCCGCCATTACGTACAATTACTCTAAGCAGGATGCCGCTGATTTACCTATGATCGCGTCACATTTATTGTGATTCACGCGTCAAGTTTTTGGCACGAGAAAATTGGGGAATCGGTTATTGAATATGATGAGACAATTTAATATATATATAGGTATGTCACCGTTGTAAATGTCCGTGAATGACACGCGGCTTCAGCAGAAAACCAGCGCTGTAGTCTTCTACAGCATATGCTGAGCTGAGGCCATTTGGGCACACTGTTCACATTATGTCTATTTCGTTATCTTTAGTGTCAATATTGTTTTTATTTTAATCTTTTCTTTCTCTGTTTTGTTTTTTTATATTGTGTGAATCTGTGTGTGTCCAATAAATATTATTTCAATGACGATAAATCGGGCAATTTTCACTGTTACCAATCATGCGGTAGTTAATTGTACTGTTAGACGTTTATTGGTCAGGTTATCAATGCAATATAGATCTAAAGATTATTGTAACTAGTGGGTGTGTTGCGGTCATACTTAAAAAATAGTTTTAGGCATTACTGAGTGCTCAATCATGTAAACAATACTAAAACCTAAGAGTTAGATGTTTTATACACATGTATGTGGATCTTTTTGAAATGAACTGCTTATTATAGAATCAAGTACTTTAATATGGCCGAAAGCTAGTATTCCGCCTTGCGATTTTACCAGCGTTCCCAGGGGAACATGAACTTTAACTGAATAAAAGGTAGCCTATGTCCCAAGCTCGAGTTTATCTCAGTACCAAATATCATCCAAATCGGTAGTGATTTAGGCGTGATAGGGTAACAGACAGCCAGTTACTTTCGCATTTACAATATTAGTAGAGATTAATATAAGCAGCCCAAACGTTTGCAACAATTTTTTTTAAACTAAATCTTCTAAGAACATTCTTCGTTGGAAGGAAGACAATGTTTTTGCGACACAAAAACGGACAATACACATGAAACGTCATAACTGGCCAGGTATTGGCAAGTCAGACGGCAAGTGACGTCACCGCACCATATAAGGGCATGGTCTCCCACGCTGTACGCGCAAGCGCAACCTGCCAACATTCATATAATTCAAAGTTACCTTTATGACCCGAAGATTAAAACAGAATACGATCTTTCCCACGAGTTGAAGAAAAAGAGGGGTCTGATACCATAGACAACTGTTTTATGTGTAAAGGTCATTTAAACTAAAAAGTAGTATAAAAGTAATTTAGATTTTTGAGTACATATATGCTTATTATTGGGATCAGACATTTTTGTGCCAAACATCACAAGTTTTTCAAAACCTTGATGGCGAAAAAACCATTAAAAAAATAACAGGATAAATCCATTAAATTCCTAATAAGCTGCTATGCCATACAGAAGGCGAAATACAACAAAAAAAAACAATACCAGAGACAATACGGATCCCATTAGCGATGACCATAGACGGAAACAAGCCACATGATTATGAATATAAAGAATGAATTGACCTTATCGTTGGGCCTTAATTATCAACCATCCAGACTGCCTGACCCCAAATATTATCAGTTTAGAACGTACCTGTACAATGAAGCTAGTAAAACCAGACAAAACAATATTTTTGACAACACATTGCGGTGGTTCGATGCATTTAGTCGATTTTTTTTAAGTTTACCGCGCAATGTATCAATGAGGTTTATTTAAATAGCAAAGAGTCATTTATAATAGAGGTCAGGCAGATAGACTACATCTAGATTAGGATGGTCCGTTGGTGGCAGTTAGCATAATATTCGCATTACTAAATGACCGTCGATTGATACAGTAATTTGGATTTTTGTATACGGATTGAAAAACAATATTATTTGACAGTTTTTTTTATGAATTATGGATTTGACAAATGATTTTGCGTGTTTTTTTCTTGCTATTGCAAAGGTTTCGTCGTCCTATAGATATTAAATTTTGTCTTAGGTATAATATTCAGATTTTAAAATACATGTAGGTATCATTATTGTATTCCATCTAAGCTGTGTGCTGTTATAAATTTGGATAGCAGATTTATGTAATATGTTTCCTTTTGTTGTATGTGTGTATTAATAATCTGTTATCTGTTACTGTGCCTTTCAATAAAAATAAAATCTACTTAAGTTGGGTTTGAAAGGAGTATATTGTCGGCTCTTCTCAGCAAAACAAACCTACCAAACGGAGCAAAATACTGCTTCTAAATTCCTATTGTAACAGAGATATTTAATTTTTTATTAGATTTCTTTTTATTAACTAACTGATTAATTAAAGAGTCAAATAAATTCTACACAAGTATTTTCACCAAAAATAAACCAATTTTAACCGACATTTAAGGCGTATAATGATTTATTAAATTCCAATATTTTCAAAAGAAAAAATTCCATTATGTTCTACACCTACCTGTAACCTAAGATATTTATAACAATAGTAAATCGACCTGCATCAACAATCGCCTCACAATACTAGTGTACAATAAACTGTTTACATATTTTCATTCACTATTGTTCAGTGACGAACAAACATAATATTATCAATCATCAACAGCTCATATACGTCTCCACCGAGGAGCTCGAGCATCCCCTAACATCGAGGGGGTTTAGGCCATAGTCCACCACGCGGGCCTAGTGCGGATTGGCGGACTTCACATGCCTTTAATTGTGACATCTCGGGCATGCAGGTTTCCTCACGATGTTTTCCTTCACCGAAAGCCAGTGGTGTGAATCCGTACGTAAGTTTTTATAAACTCAGAGGTACGGGCCAGGGATTTGAACCGGCACCCTCATGATCGTGAGTCGGTGCGTTCCCAACTGAGCCACCACAGCTCTTTATTCATAATATTATACATTCAGTAAAATATATATTTACTCTGAAGCTGAAACTTCACATAAAAAAACATTACTTTTGCAGGGGAATATTTAAGCGGGCAAATAGGCAGACGGTAAGTACCTAAAAGCTCAAATCAAATCAAAATTTAAAATATTTTTAAAATCAAATAGGCCTTTACAGGCTACTTATGTACTACTAAAATACATGCCAAGTTTGGGTACATGTGATCTAGATGAAAATAAATTAAGCACATAGGTCTTGAAAGATTATCAGTAAAACTCGACACTACTTTAAGTAAAATCTCTGAAAAACCATAGACGTATATATGTCTAGATGAGTCATTGTCATCATATTACGTAATCTGTGAAAGTTCTGACAGGGCACCGATATAACTGATACGCGAAGGTGTATCTGTAGGGCCGACAGTAATTGGGTAATTGGTACCTCGTTAGGGTTGTCACATTCACTGAAATAAGTACGCTAATATAACTGAAATTTAAAGCCTGCATCACTGTGAGTAGGTTGGTAATTATTTCGTCAGGTCCTTTTTTAATAAACTTGGTTTATTTTCTGGAATTGGTGTGTGTTACCTACCTATTGACTAAATAGTATTTCTATAAGTAAGTATGGATGACACAAACACATACTAAAGATCACGATAGTAATAGATAGAAGACTCCGTTCAAAGTACGTATTGAAAACGCAATATTATAATTTTTTTAAACTATAGTGTGACTACCATAAAGTAGATAGAATCGCGGAAGATTTCACGAGGTTACGGTCACGCGATCTCGGATCTATGACAAACCTTTTGAACCGGTAATTTAGTCGATTTCGTGATGATCTTGCATTTTATATTTATACCAACATTTTCAAATATATTTTGAACTAGTGGCTCCCCGAGCTTTTACCCACATTCCCGGGGATTTTAAATTTTCCCGGGATAAAGAAGCCATTGTGTCAATCTAGGCCGTCAGCTAACTACATACCAAATTTTATTGTAATCGCTTCAGCCTTTAGATGTGAAGAAGTAACAACACATTTAGTAGTAGGATTAGCTAGCTTCAGCGCCGCAGCTTTACTCGCAAACCCGGCTGATCACTTTTCCCGAAACAAACAGAACGCTAAGTATTAAACTAGAAGATATTCTTTCGGTGTGTCAAGATTTTTCTAAATCCGTTCTTCAGTCGTTGTTACACGAAAGACTAAAAAATTTAAACATACATTTATCACAAACATTTAATATTTACATATTTCAGTACAACCCGGCTTCGCACAGTTAGCATACCATCAATGACATATTTCAAATAAAATAAAAATACAGTAATAAACTATACGTGTAAACCTTCTCCTTGCATCACTATCTATTATTGAAAACTGCATAAAAAATCGATGCGTAATTTAAAAGAACGACTTTACCACCATGAAAAGATTGTAAAGATGTACCTACATCCCACTAGACATTTTATTCACGCACTTGACCAGTAATTTTTCAAATTTCGAGCGCCCATAGATAAGGGTGCTTTTTTTTTAAGGGGCACTGATCGCGCGCCATTCAGCCAAGCCAATCAAGATGTTGATAACGTGTTTGATGATGCTCGATCAAACAGTGACGTGTCGAGAGGCAGGTGACACGTGCGTTTCCAATACTTTTTTACAGCCCACCCTACATGCTTCGCAACTGGTTTGACGAACACGATTTGCGGAGTAAAGAATAAAACTGTAGCTTTAGATGGGACTGATTTATCCCTTTTTTTTTGGTCTATATTTTTTTAAAGGAACCTGATTTATGTATAATCAACGCAACGCCGTAGCAAATAACTAGAACAAGCATCTAAAGCAGCATTAGCAGGTTCATACCAGATTTGGCTGGGCAGGGAGAGAAACATGAGTAGTGAAGGTGAGTGTTGATGTACGTCGGAAAGGGGCCCCTTAAACCTACACCCGTGCCACAAGTCTCGGGATCTGCTCGGAGTTTCTCTCTCTGCCACACGATGGACCCGGCACCCGCACGGTGAATCCATGGAATGCTAAGTTCGTCTCCCTCTCTTTGGCGTAAATTAATATGACAACCTTTTTCCTTTATCGCCTAACTAAACAGTATCTAAAGCAAAAACATTTCGAAATGCATCAATGTCATTTGCAAAAGGTAAATATACCTATTAAATATAAATTAATAATACTTACATGATTGATTAAATATATTAATCTATGACGACAGAGGCTTGTTTTTGCTGCGCGCACGCAGGCCCGCACGTGCCCCCATCTGGCGCAGGAAGGCCCACTCGACTGGAAGATGGGCTTCCACAACATGCTGACAACTCACAATTGTTTGACAGCTTAAATTTCACAGGTGCCATGATCTGTGGACATTTAAAAAAAATATATAACATACGGTTTGGTCTATGTTTCGGTGAAGGAAAACATCGTGAGGAAACCTGCATGCCTGAGATGTCACTATTAAAGGCATATGAAGTCCGCCAACCCGCACTAGGCCCACGTGGTGGACTATGGCCTAAACCCCCTCGATGTTAGGGGAGGCTCGAGCTCCTCGGTGGAGACGTATATGAGCTGTTGATGATTATGATGATGATGATTGGTCTATGGTACTAAATAAAAAGGTTCGCCGAAAATTTTGCATGTAAATTACATTAGAATTCGTTGTTGTAAAGATGTTTACACGATTTTGAGCCAAGGTTGTGACTAGTTGTAAGTTACACTGTCTAGGTTAGGTTTCGTAATACGAGCCTAATGAAGTACGAAACATTTTAATTTGCAGATTTTCTGGTACCGAATGAACAAATCACACGAACCGAGTCGCGGACAAGAATCATTTTAACAAATTCTCGCCCTCGTAAACATGGATTTATTTAAAAAAAATTATGGCAATTCAAATGCGTACCAATTTCAAACTAATAGAAAAGATGATAAAACCATTGATTATTTCTTAAGAGGTTCTAAATCAACATTTATCTAACGAAATTTACTACCTACGAATTAGGCGAGGATCTATAAAAATAACCAAAACAAGGCATAATTAGTTACAATTATCTTTTTAATGGACTGCTATATGGATATCTAGACATTGCCCTGCGGTTTCACCTGTGTTTCAGACAATAATGGCTTTTCCAGCGGGTAATTCATCGATATAGAACTTCGCCATGTATGAATGCATTTTAAACAAATCTTTGCCTAATTTGGTAGGTATCTACATCTGCCTCTACGGTATTTTTTTCTAAGCAACAAATCCAAAGGCAAATGATCAAATCAATCGTAGAATTAGAAAAAATATTGTTCAAATTCAAATTCCAATAAAACTGTTTAAAAAAAACAACAATATGGTAGGTAGGTAACAAAAACGACTGCGGAACATAATGTATTTTACTTTACCTTGACCTTAAGTATGTAAAGCAAATTCCTTAAATATCTACTATTACTATAAGTATGTAAAAATAAATCTAGGTATGCCTTCCCAAACCCCTTGATCAGATTGTGACAAAACTTTAATAGGACCGCGAGGAGACGTCACAATAATATTTGTACCTAGTTGTACCCCAAAAACTATTTATTTTATTATTATTTTTTACTTTAGGTAACCGGGTACACATTCGTATGTATTTTTTCGTAAACATATAAGTATAGAAGATGACGTCAAGGCTACAAACAGTTAGCACACCGATCCGATCCAATCCGACATGACCAAGCTTCATTCCAAATCTTATTGTTGAACTCGACATCGTGTGGGAAAATGCGTGAAAACAGAAAATTAACAGGTTTTGAGATTGTAATTATATCTCGTTTTCCGCTCCAATATTATAATATAACTTTCTATAGTATCACTTACGGAATATTCACTGTGTTAGGTGTTTATTTTAAATTCTCAATATGTCGGCACTGTTGCAAACGCCATGATCGCGAAACTAAAAAACTGCGGGTGGTGGTGAAATGTCGGTAATAAGCACAAAAAATAACCTACCTTCTTAAATATTTTGCGGTCTGTGCAACACTTGACTCGATTAAAAATCACGACAAACATCATTCACTGTAATACCACAAGTTTTTGGGTAATGAAATGATACACAAATCATACCTAAATGCGCAAGATAATATTATGTAGTTTGAAAGTTTTGAAACCGTCCTCACGTTGCTTTTTTCTTTGGTTATTCTAATGGCGTCTTTAGTCAGTCTGCAGTCATATTTAATATTCCGATTCATTCATAAATTGTGCGGTTTTATTAGATAAATAAATCAAAACAAATCAATTTATGAATTTACAATGTTAATAGTATTAGTCTATGGCCTATCAATCAGCTGTTTATAAAGTGGTTGCAATGTAGCTAATAATGTAATCGACTAAAAAGAAGTAATCGATAAAAAACAATTCAGATTTTATTTTTTATCGATTTCTTAGTACATATTTGTCTTTTAACCTAATTACTGAATATTTGTCCTGTATAAAATCTTATAATGAACGAATTGCTGTGAATGAAGTGCTATATGAAATTACACAGACAGACCTACAAGAAAATGTTATGCGCAAAATTAAAGATTTTATTAGAAAAATAGACTATTTAATTTCTTTTGACAGGTGCCTAAGGTTTATTTGAACTCCTATATTAGAGTAGAGATAGGTAGGAGTAAAAGATAGTTGAAGATACTCCAAATACCTACAATACTGCCGAAAATGTAGGTATACTGTCACAATCTTTATGAGGAAGTACCAAAATATTACCCCAAAAAACTGAGCATTGATGTAACAACGAGATCATCCGGCACATACAGCGCCATACATGTCGCAGGAAGATTTTCGCGAGGCAAGGTAATGACAAGTGGGTTGTATCACGTAGGCACGTTAATTGGACTCAACGGCCACCGGCCGACAACCATAAACGAAGCGAGCGTGGGCTGAGCGACGCACCGTCTATACCCACGACCAGAGACAAGACCCGCCGGTCTACTGTCATTACCCTCGGCTCACCAGCTCCGCGGGCGGCCGGCGGGGCGGCGGGAGGTCAGCGCGAGCTGGTGGTGCCACCGCGGAGGCTAGTGCCTGTGGAAGTGTTCGACGCGATTGTGCCGCTTCGCCTTGACTTGATGTTTTCATTCACAGGGTTTTGCTGACGTCCGTCGTCTATCGTCTGATTGTTGTTTTGTGTCTACTTTCGTTTTATTTTGTTATTGGTTTCCGATAGATATTCTCTTTTATGTCGCATCGCCCCGGATCTCAGACAGTCTGAGGTTAAACAAAAGTTTTATGATCGGTAATTCCATTGATGTCAAAACTTTACTTACGAGTTGAGCTTAACAGTAGGTACGAAGTCCATTTGTTTGTTGAATCGATTCAGAAATAAAACATAACTCCACCTTTAGACAAATTATATTCTGAATCGATCATCAGATAAGGCAATTATCGTGAAATCATTCATAGTAAACTTTAGAATGACTAAACCGGGCCAAAATGTTGTAGGCGACATGAAATGACACAATTCTCAACAGACAATCGTTAGTCGGCGACTTCCTGCACAAAAAATAGGTAAGTCTGTAAGTATCGAACACCGAAAACGGCATTTAATCTAGTCGGGAGCGGCATCTATTTCGGTCGTTGTCCATCCATCGGGAGCTTGGGATACGCAGCTATTCCGGGCGGGGCAGGTTTTCGGGGAATGTCAACAAACGAACGGGCACTCATTCAATGAACTCTATGCATGCGACGCGCGACGCCGGTGGCGGACCGGTCCGCTCGGGTATTCATAAAAATTATGCTCCCAGGCGCGCTCAATGGACTGCCGTTGCATTGCGCCTTTACACTTTTTCTAAGGTCTTTTATGGTGTACGGATCGGATCACGTATTTTTTTTTTTTTTCAAATTTTAAAACGTGATGACACAGCACCTAGCTCTTTTCAGTCGATGTCATGTACTATAATAAAAATGCAACTTTCGTTGGCGTGCAAGAAAATACATATTCAATTTCTATGGGCCATTGGTCAATTTCACAGCCTCTGAATATCAATTATCTCTGAACTAATTTAATTGCGTACAGGTGAGGATTGCACAAGTATACGAAAAGCGATTATTGGCGTAGGCGATAGTGTGACGTGCCAATACTGGCCTCACTCAGTTGCTCTTTCCGACAGTTGCACAACAAATAGCCTTTACAACTAATAAAGAAACCGGTGATAAAACATTATGTAGTTGTACCGACGTGTAGTGTAGCTATGTATATAAATATGCACCGATACCTACTCAGTTCAATTAGTATCTTAGATATTTTTCGATTTTACCTAAAAGTAGTTCAAGATTACACCAATTAGCAAAAGGTGCGCCCGTTACTCATGAAACTGTACGTAATGTAATATCTTCCTCGTCTATTATCATCACAACACAATGAGCACAAACTGAAACTGGACGACGAAATGTGAGATCAATGAAAGAAATTGTTAAGGATTTAGTTTCGTATAATTTTCTTTTAACAAATGATCAATAGAAAACTGTATAATTAACAATGTAGCGTCTTAACAGATACTTCGAAATTATTAGCGATGTAGGTAATATTTTACAAATACTTTGGAATGTTCATGTAAACAATCTCATATGAATCAACATACAACATGGGACTCCACTCCACGGTACACATCACCAATACGAAGTTAAGGCATATCATAAGATAGGTTATTAGTTCAGCCCAGCGCTGGTAGCGCGACGGTCATACAGTCAACATGTGAAAATGCTAAGGTTCTTAAGGTCTAGAATAAAACCCCATCGCTCTACCAGCATTTAGGTAATACTGTGATGTCACAGCCTAATAAAATTTGCTATTTTTTTGTGTTCCTCTAACAGCAACTCCCTGTCTAATAGGACAGAAACTTAATGAGAGTAAAGGCTTTAGTTGATTTGACTGTTACCCTTGATAGTTAGTACCTAATGTTACAACCATTTTATATATCATGTAAATGGCAAATGGTTAACATTACATACAAACTGTCAGACATTATAAAGCTTGGTAAGTGTACAGAGCAAGACAAAAGGGGCCAGACAGGTTTACTGTTGAGGAACATTATTTTACACCATCCAATGTAATATTTTCAATTTTTACAAAGTGCTAGACTTAATGGGAGATTCATAATGAGATTACATTGAATATACAATAGGCGAGGCCATGCTTAGCAGGGTGAAATGAAAATACAACCGTTAACCGCTTAGTGAGGCGCCTTGGATGCGACTGATCATCAACTAAATAGCAGTCAATAAATAAACGATCATAAATATCTAATAAATACCTACAGAGGCTATATTTACAAAAAAAAAGCCTTTCACATTGAGGGCACATATTCAGCCTTTAAACAAATATATAATACAGCACTATCCCAGAGGGATAACAGATATAAATTAAAAAATAAAGCTGCCAGCTTAACACTCGTATTACAAAATAATACTGACACCAGTAAAATACTCTATCCGCGAGATGGAATGTGCGGCCGCATGGCCCGGAACGGCAATAGGAACCAACTGCGCTACTCGCTGCCTCGCACAAGCGTACAAATTCATCACAATTCTATTTGTATAGAATGGAATATTAATAAATACAATTAACATTGATTCACAATTATCTAAGTATAGTGCAGCGTGGCCCGGCAGGCTGCTGTGCCACCCGCATATGGTTACTCCATAACTTCAGCTACATTAACAAACAATAACATGCAGCGTGTGCAGTGCAATAGCCATCACCAGTCTTCTGGCTGCACACACCATCCTCCCGGACTCAACGAGCAAACTCCAATTAAAACTATTTTGAGATCCAAAAAAGTCAAATTGGATATCTGCCCTTTGAATGGGAGAGGGCGACTCGGCCTCTGTATCCAGGGATACAGCACAAACAACAATATAACATATAACAGCTCTACTTGAAGCGAGTAGCATTAGGTACATGGTCGTTGTACGTACAATCTCATACATCCGATACACACTGAACATGAACTGAACTTCAGATATTACAATCCACAAAACTAACACTGGGGGAGACTGAAATTTTACATCTGCGCGACGGAACCGACTTCCGAATGGATCCGATCAGTATATACAAAAGAAATTCCTTCCAAATAAATTATAAGCTTCGTAAAATAATTATCACATAAATTTTTCTTATAACTTCCGTTCTTTCCACATAACTTAAACTATATATACACGAGATACAAATATAAACAAGGACGCTTAGTCCGAATGTCCGAGAGATAGTCCTGGAGGGCTAGTGCGGCGCGGGCGGTGCGGGCGGCGCCTTGCACAGCTCGACGCGGCCGCGGGGCGCCGCCACCGCCACCAGCTGCACCTGGCCGCGCTCCTCCGAGAAGGGCGGCGCCTTGCCCCGCCGGTGCAGGCGCACCCACGCGCCGAAGCAGACTAGAATGGCGAGGAACACGGCGATGGTCGCGCCGCCGGCGATCGACGCGGTCTCCATCGCGAGCTGCCGGCTCATCAGCACGTACGAGTTGTCCAGATCCTTGAACTCGCACCGGGGCCCGACGAAGCCGGGCCGACACTCGCAGTTGTAGAGGGGACTGTCCGAGATGACCACGGTGAAACACTCGCCGCCGTTGAGGCAGTAGTACTCCGAGTAGTTGGGCTCGCACTTGAACGTGGGGAAGGTGACGTTGAGCCTGGGCTGCGGCTCGGGCTGCGGGTGCGGGCGCTGCGGGCGCGCGGGCCGCGCCGGCCGCTTGGAGATGGAGCTGGAGCACGCGCCCGCCAGCGCCCAGGCGGCCGACACCACCGCCCACCAAACTACCAACGATTGCATTTTCCGCACGATCCGGAGGGTCGGCGCTCGCGGTACGTGCACGATTTTGACATTGGACGGTGACTTATGAGAAATCCGAGAGGCGATGACATGACCGCATTCGAATTTCGAACTGGAACCCTTCGCTCGCATCCGCGTCGGCGGTCCGCCCAGACATGTTTCCTGTGTTAACTTTTTTTAACGCCGACGATCACTCGCTCATGACGGAGGCGCGGTTTCTACGGGCGCCCGAGATATCGCATCGATCCCTCCGCGGGCATGTCGAAAGTGAAACACTGAACACTATTCGAAACTTGGTAGATCGTGGTTCACAATTATTCACGGAGCACATACACACAATGTCCCGTTCGAAAAGATACACACAAAATGGAGCTGAGCGAATCGCAACCACACTGCGCTCGGTGAGTTGTCTATGCGCGACTGACGGAGGGCGTCCACTGCATCCGCCATCTGCCGACGAGAATGAAATGCGGGGAACTCGGCACCGTGTGCTTGTGTGCGCACCGTGTCTGTGCACGGGGAAATTACACTCGTATGCGTCACGTTACGCTTGTATTTGTGTGAGTGCGTTAAACCTTTTTTTTTTCTTTGTATGCATGGGATTATGAACAAGGTAAGTATTTCTTTTCTTTTTTCTCAGCGATTTCATCCAATCCTCAAGGAACTAACATTACCGTACCGCCGACCTATCTTATATACGAAAACGATTTTATAGAAGCGGTCTTAAGTCCAGTCAAGTGATTCTATACTATACCTTCATACATATATAAGAATCTAGGGTAATAAGTATATTTCAATTAGAATAATGACAAATATCAAAGTTTATAAAGCATGTAAGGTAAACGATATCTTTTATTTTCGCTACTTATTTAATCAAGATTCTTTATTGGGCTAAGAGCAGGTTTGACAGTACGATACAACTATTCATGAGTCTACAGATATTTTATTACGAACATCTGTATTTTCACTCATATCTCAAACCGCAACACAACACATTACTAAGCCCTAAGGTACAAATTAAAGTTAAAATAAACTTTGAAAGTTATTTATAATCATCGTAACTGTACGTTAATTTTGTATGCAGTGAGGCTTTGAGATGACGGACATGGTTCTAAGATCACATCAATACGTTTAACTTTGGAGATTAAGTAAGAAATAGTTGATGATAACAATATTCATCAACTAATTACATTGATTGATCTAATCAAAGTTATGTACATGACAAAGTTTTTGCGATTCAAAACAATTTATCTAGCTACGATATGCTGTTTCAACCATTACATGGAGAATTATTAACAGTCTGTATAACTCTAAAATAACAGCCTGACGGTGTTTTTTTTTAAAAAGTACTTTCAAACAATACCTTATTTATTCATTACTTGAAAGATGTTTATAATATTTTTATAGAGAAGAAAGTATAGGCTAGCTTATGTCCATGGCAGTGCTTTTCGCTCAAGTGCAATTAATAATTATCGAGATAATAGTAGACTATCTTCTTATCCACATCTATATCATATGAATTCGATGATCCATTACGTATTACAGAAAGATAAACTAACTAACTTTTTCATTTATAATTAGGATTTATTTGTACAAGAATACATGGTTAAAATAACCCATCTCGGAGACCATGGGTTGATCTGTAATTAATAAACTCATAGACAAAACTTGTTTGACAGCACTCAAGTGTACAAATCACCTTTATTTTCATGAATGTTACCTTAGATTATGAGTTTTTGAAGATTCCATTGCACTGTGTTAACAATTTTATATGTGAAAATTGTTTTGGTCTTTAAAGCCCGACGAAAAATATAAATATATGCAGAGGTAATTAATTATATATATGTATTATATCATTAATGATGTAATTAATATATAAATATTACAAGCACATCACAAATAACAGTGATATATTCTACAAGTGACTAACTAACACACTAATCTAAGCTATTACGGCAAACAGTACAACCAAGATTAACTTAAGCTCAACACTGGCTAAGCTAAGAGTACATTTTAGAGCCGCTAGACTTGCCATGCTATTACATTATTTTACTCTGCATCTGCTTTTGACAGTTCTTGAGAAGTACTAATTTGAGTATTAATTGTTCCAATATGAGTAGAATTAGATCTATTTGAATATTGTGGTTATATCAATCTACAATTATAATTACTAGGTTATTTTATACAGAAAATAATAAAATCATTGTGACGAACATTGTTGCTATAGTTACTAAAAAAACATAACTGTCAATTTTTTTCTCTTCTCTGAATAAAATATATTGTAGGTATACTAAAAACATAAAGTTGTGCTAATTAATTCGGGTTCCCAACAATCATAGTCGATCAGTTTTGGTTCGGCTGAAGTGTTTTTGGTAATTCAGCTTACACTAGAACTGGCAATGTTTTAGATGTCAGACCTAACCTCCCAATCCATCTTATTCTTATGTCAAAAAATCTAATGTTTTGTTTGTTGTGTAAATGCGAAATTGGTATTATTGTATTAAATAAATAGTAATATTAAATTAACTAATATATCGGAGATACAAGGGTCTTCATAATGTCAGAAGCTTCTAAATCTAAGTCATCGTTGAATTTAAACCCCTCCCCAACTCTACAGTGTAAAGATCTTCATGAATATCTAAAAAGTCGGTCAGCACAGTTTCTGGAGACTCTGTATAATTATCCAACTATTTGTTTAGCTGTATATCGGTATGTGATTTATTTGTTACTACAATGAAGTAAAATTTTGAGTTTTATTGTTTTATTTTGAGGTTACAGTTGTTCCAAACTCTATACGACTTAAGTATTTTAAATAATAGTTTAGCATTAGTCTTCTATTTATTTACTTATTGTTGCCTAAAAATAGCCTCAGCTTATTTAATTACACTATTTTCAGTATCCTGCTTGAATATGGACTTTCATTGTCAATATAAATTACTTCAAATATTTCAGAGAACTGCCAGAACTAGCTCGACACTTCGTGATAAGACTGCTCTTTGTTGAGCAGCCGGTACCTCAAGCAGTTGTGACCTCGTGGGTCTCTCAAACTTATGCTAAGTAAGTCACTTAATATAGAAAAAGCTAGCCAGAATATACTAAAGTAAAAACAAAGGGGTATTTGGACAAATGATAAAACCATATAAAATAGATGTCAGCTAATTATATATAAATGGCTGTGGTCAAATGATCTATACAAAACCTATGTAACTCTATAGAGAACAAGCCAAAGCATGTGAAGCCCTGTCGGAGCTGTCCGTGTGGCAGGAGGCTCCCATCCCGGGCGGCATGCCGGGCTGGATGCTGGCACAGTCCTTCAAGAAGAACTTGAAAGTTGCCTTACTAGGCGGGTAAGTTTTATTACATTTTTTAAAGCATATCTGCAAAACCACTGCAAGGAAATATGAAGAGCAACGAAAACAAAAAGAAAATAGAAGTAAATAGTAAAGTTAGGAAGCTTTATATCTAATAAGTAATAATTTTTTGTGAATAACAAAATACCTTCATAAGTAAATTAGAATATCCAAAGGATAACCCATGAATTGCTTACTTTACAAATTAAGTAACACATCTATATATATAAAAGAAAGACGGGTTTGTTACAACACTTATAACTCGAGATCTGCTGAATCAATTTTCATGGTTATTGATTCGTTGGATTTGTCTCCGCCCCGAATAGCAGAATGCATCTTAAAAACAATGAAAACTCGATATGTGTAATTAATACTTAATCATTTCAATAAATGCTGATTTGTTTATTACATGTCAAACATTTTGTTGTCCATTCCTGTCAAATACTGTAACAATTCATGTGTGCGTTCAGAAATTTATTTTTTGTAAAATGTCTCGAAAGTTCAGGAACTGTTGTATTTGTTTGTTTTAGACATTAATTTGTGTAAACTATTTATGAATTTTTTAATTTTAAATTTCCGAAAATAATACCATTATTAGGTACCTGATTTTTTATTTGGTCGGTTTTTAAATTGATCAATTTAAAGTTTTGTCACAACTTAAACTTTTGAACGCAATCATAATAGGTATTTGACATTAGATTTGACAACCAACTGTAATATGTCAATCCATCCTGTCGCACTTCAAAACACGGAAAAAAGTTATACTATATTGTATTACCATATCTATGAGTGCATCCTTCTATTAACTTTATTTCTATCTAATCAGCCCGTAATAACCCACTGCTGAGCATAGTCCTCCTTTTTTTTATGCCACTTTATACGGTCCTGTGCCAATTACATCCACTGCCTACCCGCTGCTCCGACAATGTCGTCTACCCACCGGGCCGGTGGTCTACCCGGTTTCCTGTGTCTCTCTTGGCCACCACTCTGTAATAGCTTTAGCCCATCTTCCGTCATCTCAACTTACCAGATGTCCCGCCCAACCCCACATTAATCCCGTGATCCGTTTACCCACATCTACGACTTGCGTTTTACGTCGTATTTTCGACGTTGGGTTTTCGGTCCACGAGGGAGATGCCCAGCATGGTTCGCTCCATGGCTCATTGAGCAACCATTATTTAATACATGTTGCCTTTTGTAAGCGACTATGTTTCAGCACCATGGGTGACGATAGGCAGAATGCACTGGATAAATGCCTTGGTCTTCAGACACTTTTGGTGTTCGTGCACATCAAACCGTTTACGTACGCAGCGGAAGCTCTTAAAACGAAAAAAAATCTCCCGATTTTTAAACATTCTTCATTGGTACTCCGCTCCTATCGGTCGTAGCGTGATAATATATAGCCTAAAGCCTTCCTCAATAAATGGACTCTCTAATACTGAAATAATTTTTCTAATCGGACCAGTAGTTTCTGAGATTAGCGCGTTCAAGCAAACAAACAAACAAACTCTACCGCTTTATAATATTAGTATAGATGTACCTATAGATTGGGGCAGTACGAAGTCAGCCGGGTCAGCTAGTATTTAATAAAATTACTAGTTGTTATTAAAGCTTTTTTGATGGCATTGATATATTTTGAATTAATGTTATATTATCATTATGGATTTGTAATTCTTTTCCTTAAATTGTAGTTTGTACATAGATATCAGACTAGAATCCCATTTAATCTGTTATATATACTTTCAACCAAACACAGCATCCAAAAATATAACATTATTATTGAAAATACAGAACAAATAATAACAGATAGTCATCTCAATTCCCAGCGGTCGTCCATGGAGTATGTCCTCATCTCTAGAGCCCGATGGCAAGGCCAGGGATGTGCCATTCCTAGATGCTTATGCGCTGGAGAGGTGGGAGTGCGTACTCCACTATATGGTGGGAAGCGCTCAGACTGAAGGTATCAGTGCTGATGCAGTAAGGATCTTGCTACATGCTGGACTTATGACTAGGTAAGGAGAAAGTCATTTATTTGGGCACTTATATGGAACCAACAAGAAGTTCAAGATGGTAAAATATGCATAAAATTAAATAGATATATAGGAGTTTGGATGTAAAGGGTAAATAAACTTCGAAACTTACAATAACAAAAATATGTTACTACTAGAAAAGTAAATTATCATCTCATATTAGCATCTTCGCATTTCTTCCTCAGATATCATGGCTAAAGAACTAAATTTAGTATTAATTATGAACAGAGACGCAGAGGATGGGTCGGCGGTAATCACGCGCGCTGGTTTCCAGTTCCTGCTGCTGAGCACGGCCAAGCAGGTATCAAATATCTAGTACTCCAAGCTATAAGCACAAATTTGTGACCTCTGCTTATCATCCCTTAGCTTACAACACCGCATAAGTCATTTTTACCAACTTTTCAGGAGACGAAATAAGCTGTTTATTTTATAAGGCCAACTGCCTTGCGCGCTGTCACTACTTTTTGAATTTAAGCCTCTTATTGACTGAAATCTATATCATGTGAGCCATGGTTCGACGCGCAATGAGCAGCTCTATCAAACGGCATTAAAATGTAGAAATTGCCAATTTTCGACTTGAGCGGTGTTGTAATATAATGGACGATATGTACCTCAAAAAGTGCAAGGCTATTTTTTAGCACTGTGTACACACTTCTATAACAAAATCCCTGTATCAATTGTAAATTTGCCTTCACAAAAATTTAAGGACCATATAAATATATAAATAAATAAATATCCTGGGACATTTTTCACACATGGCCAATCTGATTCCAAACTAAGTAGAGCTTGTGATATGGTAGCCAGACAGCTGATATACTACATATACTACTTTTAAATACATACTAATATAGATATTTACATCCAGACACAGGACAAACAGACATAATCATGCATACAAATGTTTGTCCTGGGTGGGATTCGAACCCACGACCCGCGGCTTGAGAGTCAGGGTCACTAACCACAAAGCCAACCGGGCTGTATTATAATATTAGTTTAAATTTAATCAACTTATACTGTTTTGTTTTAAGGTTTGGTTATTCTTACAACATTATTTACACACGGCTGAGAAGAGAAGCCTGAGCGCGGCCGAGTGCCTCGCGTTCCTGTATCAACTCAGTTTTAGTACTCTAGGCAAGGTAAATATGTACATATCTATACTAATATAGCTGAAGAGTTTGTTTGAACCATCGAGCATGTAACCAATAGAGTAGCAATAGTGAGCCATTTGTTTAGCAACGCATCAATGATTTGTCACGTATAACCGGTATAACTTTTTTTTTTTTTTTTTTTTTTCCGACAGGAAAATGCGTTACGCATACCCCCACACCTTGAAGGGACGGTGTGGGTGGTTATGTGGGACTCTCCTCTAACTGAGAGAGGCATACCCACTAAAAACCTGTCGGTGATCCTCTATGCTTTTTTTGCAGATGTCACGGGCGCACTAATGTGTTTCAACCGCGACATCTGCAAGCTGGCCCAGCTCTAAAAGCCAGGGACCGGTATAACTAACCAACCACGCTCGAACTAAAACAGTACCCGACCAGTAAGAGACCTGTGTGTACGTCTAGTGCAACACTTGACCTTGAGTCGGCCAATCAGAACACAGGGGCCGGCGCAGCGTTTTGGCGTATTTTGTTTTCTAACAAAACTGTTAACAGTTCTACTCTATTGGTTACATGCTCGATGGTTTGAACGCACTAATCTCAGGAACTACGTCCGATTTGAAATATTTTTTCAGTGTTAGATAGCCCATTTATTAATGTCGTCTATAGGCTATATATCATCACGCTACAACGAATAGGAACGGAGCATAAATCAAAAATGTTGCAGAAACGGGCAAGTGTCGCTAACGAAGTTGCTTGGGGCAATTATTTATAGATAACTGCGTTCTTAAGTATTTTCATGGTACCTGGGGTAAATATAGACTATATTGCTTGGGAATAGACCTAGTAGACATAGTTATAATATTTAGCTCAAAGTAATTGGAGTTTGTTATATTTATTTATTTATGAAGCAACCTTGCTGTGAAAACTGATTATTTTATCCCCTAATGGCCAGGAAAGACATGTTTAAAAAAAAGACACTTAAACACAGACAAATCTCTTACAACAACAAAATATATTTACAAACAGTCTGGAAGAGTATTTTGTATCTGCCTACTTACTACTAGTTGACCCGCGCAATTTCGTTAGCGTCACTTGCCCGTTTTTGCAACATTTTTGATTTATGCTCCGCTCCTATTCATCGTAGCGTGATGATATAGCCTTCCTCGATAAATGGGCTATCTAACACTGAAATATTTTTTCAAATCCAGTAGGTCAAGTTCAGTAGGTCCTGAGATTAGCGCGTTCAACCAAACAAACAAAGTCTTCTCTTTATAGTTTTAGTATAATTATTATAAGGTAAGGTAATTTATATTAATTGTTTAATTTTCAGGATTACAGCACAGAAGGGATGAGCAATAACATGTTGGTGTTTCTACAACATTTAAGAGAATTTGGACTTGTTTATCAGAGGAAGGTATGTTATGTTCCCTTTACTTCTCTTTGTCATGAAATTAAAATGACTATTTAATGTATTTGGTGCTTGCTAAATTACTCAATATCATCATCTTATAGATAAAATTCTCGTGTCACAATGTTAGTTACCATACTCCTCTGTAACGGCTTGACCAATTTTTATGAAATTTTGCATGCATATTCAGTAGGTCTGAGAATCGGCTACTATCTATTTTTGATACCCCTGTGATCACGGGAACTACGCGGGTGAAACCGCGGGCCGGCAGCTAGTAACTTATAATTCACTAGCTGCCTCCCCGCGGTTTTACCCGCGTAGTTCCCGTTCCCGTGGGAATACAGGGATAAAATATAGCCTATGTTACTCGGGGATAATGTAGCTTTCCAAAGGTGAAAGAATTTTTGAAAATGGTCCAGTAGTTTCGGAGCCTATTCATTACAAACAAACAAACAAATCTTTCCTCTTTATAATATTAGTATAGATTAAAATTACCTTTTGATGTGTTATGTGTTTGCTAAACTCGGGAACTCGATATAATTCTACATCTATACTAATATATAAAGTTGAAAACTTTGTTTACTTAAACATGCTAAATCTCAGGATCTACTGGTCCGATTAGAAAAAATATTTCAGTATAGCCCATTTATTTAGGAAGGCTATATATCATTACGCTACAAACAATAGGAGCGAAGCGTCAATGAATTAGACGCGAATAACAATAAATTTATTATTATCCCTTTAAATAAGTCTGTCTGAACGCAATGAACACAAAAACTACTCAACAGATTTTCATGCGGTTTTCACCAAATTACGGAGTATTTCATGGGGAAGGTTTTTATGTATAATGCATCAATTTGGATCCGGTAGGTAGCGCTGGTGGGCAGAATGAAGTCTGCCGGGTCCGCTAGTAATTAATAAAAATAAAATAAATTTCCAGCGCAAAGCCGGTAGATTCTTCCCCACACGTCTTGCCCTCAACATAGCCTGTGTACGGGACGGGCCGACCCCCGCCCCGACCCCGACCCCCAGCTCGGCCCCCACCTCGACCCCCGCAGCCCCATCGCAGACCGGGTATATAGTTGTGGAGACTAACTACCGAGTCTACGCGTACACTTGCACCAGCTTGCAAGTGGCCTTGCTTGGACTCTTCACTGAACTTGTGTACAGGTAAGTGGATATCATCATCGTAATCAGCCTATCCTGGTCCACAGCTGAACATAATTGCACTGAACATAGTTTCTTGCCGGCTCTTCTCAGCAAAACAATATACAATATACAATCTGTTTGTTAATACGTGAAAACTTGTAATTGGCCTTCCATTTTTTACTCTGTCTGTACTTAATCAATGTTATACCTAGCTGTAAGTTTTCCTCAAAGTGATAAAATAAAATAAAATAAAATAAACCAACCTTACGAACCGAGCGTTAGTCTGACTATTCTTAAGTGTCTGTGAAGGCCTAATTGAATAAAAAACATTTTTCATTTTCATTTCATAGCATCCGGCGCACGCCATTGGGCTCGATCCTTGGCCTTTCCCAAGATGGCGGGGGAAAATTGGATGGGAAAGGAAAAAGTGTATATATTTGAAGCATATTATATTAATAGGGGTTTGAATATATGGGATTGTTTAAACGAGAAAATGTCTTGGGAAGGATAGGTTTGCTTGAGAAATTATTTTACATAATCTTTATAATTTTTTGTTTCATATACTTATTCTATAGGTAATATCCTGGGACATAAAATAAAATAATGTCCCATTCAATAGGTATATTGATGATACTGAGTTTGATGTATATTTTTAATGTTAAATTTGAGTGTAGTCTTATATCTATACCGTAATAAAGAAAATTCTATATACATACATACATACATACATTGTAATATATTCCAATTTAGGCCGAGAAAAAATATGAAAAATCTATTCTTGCGACAGCCGGTTGGTGGCTCTGTGGTTATTGACCCTGACTTTTAAGCCGCCGGTTGTGATCCCACTCAGGACAAATATTTGTATGCATGAATATGTCTGTTTATTCTGTCTGGATGTAATTATCTGTATAAGTACGATTTAAAAGTAGTAGCTATCTGGTTACCATATCACAAGCTCTGCTTACTTTGGAATCAGATTGGCTGTGTAAAAAATGTCCCGGGATTTATTTATTCTGATACAGCATTTTCGAATTTTCTAACCATTTTCAATGAAAATGGTCCTTATTAGTTAGTCGGTTGTGTTGTATGTTTGTCTGGTACATCAGGTTCCCAAACCTGGTGGTGGGGGTACTAACCCGCGAGTCGGTGCGGCAAGCTCTGCGCGGCGGCATCTCGGCCGAGCAGATCATCCACTACCTCGAGCAGCACTCGCATCCACAGGTTCGTCATCATCATCATCACCTCATATATGTCTTCATTAAGCTTCCGCTTGATTGCCGTTCCACTGTGAAGAGTTACCAAGTCCTCAGAAACCTTAACATGTATAATGCCATACCATAGGTTAATGTTTCTTTATTATACACCAAAAGTTACATAAAAATGCAAAAATAGTAATAAACAGGTATTCACTTGCATAAGTACAGTGGGCGGAATCGCTAAGTGCAATCTCTTCCAGACAACCTTTAGGTGGACTTAAGTAATCATTATATTTCTTTAATATTGTATAACAGATGTTGAAGTCTGAGACTGGCGGTATCCGCACCACGTGGAGCCTGCCGCCCACCGTGGTGGACCAGGTGCGGCTGTGGGAGAGCGAGAGGAACCGCTTCACCTACACCGAGGGTGTGGTCTACAACCAGTTCCTGTCTCAGGTATAGCCATGTATAACAGATGTTGAAGTCTGAGACTGGCGGTATCCGCACCACGTGGAGCCTGCCGCCCACCGTGGTGGACCAGGTGCGGCTGTGGGAGAGCGAGAGGAACCGCTTCACCTACACCGAGGGTGTGGTCTACAACCAGTTCCTGTCTCAGGTATAGCCATGTATAACAGATGTTGAAGTCTGAGACTGGCGGTATCCGCACCACGTGGAGCCTGCCGCCCACCGTGGTGGACCAGGTGCGGCTGTGGGAGAGCGAGAGGAACCGCTTCACCTACACCGAGGGTGTGGTCTACAACCAGTTCCTGTCTCAGGTATAGCCATGTATAACAGATGTTGAAGTCTGAGACTGGCGGTATCCGCACCACGTGGAGCCTGCCGCCCACCGTGGTGGACCAGGTGCGGCTGTGGGAGAGCGAGAGGAACCGCTTCACCTACACCGAGGGTGTGGTCTACAACCAGTTCCTGTCTCAGGTATAGCCATGTATAACAGATGTTGAAGTCTGAGACTGGCGGTATCCGCACCACGTGGAGCCTGCCGCCCACCGTGGTGGACCAGGTGCGGCTGTGGGAGAGCGAGAGGAACCGCTTCACCTACACCGAGGGTGTGGTCTACAACCAGTTCCTGTCTCAGGTATAGCCATGTATAACAGATGTTGAAGTCTGAGACTGGCGGTATCCGCACCACGTGGAGCCTGCCGCCCACCGTGGTGGACCAGGTGCGGCTGTGGGAGAGCGAGAGGAACCGCTTCACCTACACCGAGGGTGTGGTCTACAACCAGTTCCTGTCTCAGGTATAGCCATGTATAACAGATGTTGAAGTCTGAGACTGGCGGTATCCGCACCACGTGGAGCCTGCCGCCCACCGTGGTGGACCAGGTGCGGCTGTGGGAGAGCGAGAGGAACCGCTTCACCTACACCGAGGGTGTGGTCTACAACCAGTTCCTGTCTCAGGTATAGCCATGTATAACAGATGTTGAAGTCTGAGACTGGCGGTATCCGCACCACGTGGAGCCTGCCGCCCACCGTGGTGGACCAGGTGCGGCTGTGGGAGAGCGAGAGGAACCGCTTCACCTACACCGAGGGTGTGGTCTACAACCAGTTCCTGTCTCAGGTATAGCCATGTATAACAGATGTTGAAGTCTGAGACTGGCGGTATCCGCACCACGTGGAGCCTGCCGCCCACCGTGGTGGACCAGGTGCGGCTGTGGGAGAGCGAGAGGAACCGCTTCACCTACACCGAGGGTGTGGTCTACAACCAGTTCCTGTCTCAGGTATAGCCATGTATAACAGATGTTCATCATCATATCAGCCGTAAGGCGTCTACTCCTGGATAGGCTGCATAGGCTTGCCCATCTATTTCCATGCAGACAGTTTGAAGATGCATCCAGCGGGTTCCTTAAGGCCTATTTGGATGATATACTTAATTTCATATCGTTTCAGTCTGATTTCGTAGTACTCCGAGACTATGCCAAGCAGCAGGGCATGCTGAGGGATGATGTTCATGTATTTTACTTCATTTCCAGGCTGATTTCGTTGTGTTACGTGACTATGCGAAGCAGCAGGGCGTGCTGAGCTGGCAGAGCGAGCGCGGCCGCACCATGCTGGTGACGCGCGCCGGACATGACGACGTCAAGAAGTTCTGGAAGAGGTACTCCAAGTCCTCGTGAGGATGCACCGCCCTCTTGTTACTCCGACTCGAGGGGGCTCCATGGTCCAGAGAGCGAGACCTCGTACTGCTAGTCTTCGCTAGGATCATGGTTCTGATACTTTCAAGTCCTCATGAGGATGCGCCGCCCTCTGGCTACTGTGACTCCTCGAGGGGACTCCATACTCCCAATCACTATTATGAGGGTCTCCGTGAGGACTCAACGTGGTGCTGGTGCAGCAAGTCTTCGTTAGGATCATGGTCCTGGTACCCAAGTCTTTGTGATGAGTCAGCATGGTCCTTATACTCCAAATCCTCGTGAGGACTCACTGTGGTGCTGGTGCAGCAAGTCTTCGTTAGGATCATGGTCCTGGTACTCTCAAGTCCTCGTGAGGATACATCATGCTGCTGGTAATTCGACTCCTCGTGAAGACTCGATGGTCGCAAAAGCGAGTCCTCGTACTGCAAGTCTTCGTTAGGATCAAGGTCGTGGTAACCCAAGTCCTCGTGAGGATACACCGTGCTGTTGCTACTCTGACTCCTCAAGGGGACTCATCTTGGTGCTGGTGCTGCAAGTCATCGTTAGGATCGTGGTCCTCACCATGGTCATAGAACTCCATTCTTCGTTACGAGCTTGATCCTGGTACTCCTACTCAAAGACTCCATGTCTAAGTACTCCGACACCTGAGGATACCCATGGCCATATCCATCGGCCTGGTACTCCAAGCCTTTGTTAAGACCATGCTCCTACTACTCGGACTCCTCGAGAGGACCATGTACTCCAAGTCTTCGTGACCACCTACCGACCACCTTGAATCATTTTAAAAATGAAATCTACTCTGTAAATATCTACCATGATATAAATGTCTATAATGCTCAAACTCAACTTAAAACTAAACTAAATTTAATTTCTAGCTCCGTTGTTGTACCGTTCATGAGTAATTTATACATATTATAAATACCTTCACGCCTCATATCCGAAAAGTGGTAGGTAATAGAAGTAAGGCTGAAATATAATATTAACTAATGTATATTATTATGTATTGTATGTAACAGCGCTGTGCGTTGTCAACTGATTATGTAAATATAAATATTTTCTACTTATCTTTGTCTTTCATTTCATCCAAAGTATTCTTGAAAATACACATTGTCGTATATACTTGAAATTATTAAAATACTTCCTCCCCGGGAATCCTAAACTTTCCCGGGATAAAAGTTAGCCTATGTCCTTTTCCAAGTTCGTCTATCTCTGCAGCAAGTTTCATATAAATGAAATGAATGAAAGCGTAACAGACATACAGAGTAACTTTGGCATTTATAGGTCACGATTATAAAGTTAGAGATTTTGAAAGTTGGAAATAATATTTCAATCTTTTAGTTTTGTATAGCCCATCGAGGAAAGCTATATACTTACGCTACCGCCAATAAGAGCGGAGCATCAATGGAAATAATTTGATGGTCATCTAAGCAGTTTTACAATCAAATATTGTAATAATTAGGTATTAATAATTACGTATTTTTTGGCATCTTAGTTCTACTCTATCTCTGGCGCTTGAAAGCGTAACAGACAGACATCGAGCATGTAACCAATAGAGTAGCAATAGTGAGCCATTTGTTTAGCAACGTTTCGATGCTTTGTCACGTATAACTAACAAGCCGCGCTCGAACTAAAACAGTACCCGACCAATAAGAGACCTGTGTGTACGTCTAGTGCAACACTTGACCTTGAGTCGGCCAATCAGAACACAGGGGCCGGCGCAGCGTTTTAGCGTATTTTGTTTTCTAACAAAACTGTTAACAGTTCTACTCTATTGGTTACATGCTCGATGCAGACAGAGTTACATTCGCATTAACTTTAGTAGGGATTTGGAGTATTTTTAAGACAGTTAAAATTTTTAAGACGGTAAAATTGCTTATAATTTATTTATATATCACAATACTTATATAGGGTATTTTAACAGTCGATGGGGCTGACCCGGTGGTACAGTCGGTCACGTGAGCGGCGTGGGCGGCGCGGGAGGTTTGATCGGCGCTAGCGCCGCGTACAGCTTGCTGATGGCTGACTGTACCATGCGCTCTAGTGTCTCATCTTCTTTACATATCACTTCCTGTAACAATGATAGATTTATATTATGGTTTGAAAGTAATATTTTTACTAATATTATAAAGAGGTTAGGATTGTAGGGGGTAATCTCTGGAACTCATTACACAATTCAAAAAAATTTTTCACCAGTGAAAAGTTACTTAATTCCCGAGTTACATTATTACGGAAACGGGACCTTTTTTTTACATATGTGGGTGAAACCGCGCAACGGAAGCTAGTCACTACATATTATAAAACAAAGTCGCTTTCTGCTGTCTGTCCCTATGTCTTCTTAAACCTTTAAAACTACGTATAGGTAGAGATTCAAGAGGAAGGTTTTTATGTACAATACATGCATAATATGTTAGAGAAACACTGACAATTTTGGAGGTTTCTAATGTGATGTATAAGCATTGCAGCCGTGCGAAGCTGGGGCGTGTCGCTGGTACTTTATAAAGATGGGTGCAGCACTTACCATATTAAGTAGGTCTATGTCTGCTCTCTTCTCGTCAACCGTCACGTATAACTTCTCCCCTTTGAACATCTTTGGTACTGAATCTTCGCCGAACATTTCTTGGAGCATTTCTATCACACACTCCTGTAGGGAAAGTACAACTATAGTTTCATCAGGTAATACGTAGTCAGAAGTCAGATAGTCATGGAGGCTCAGTGGTGACTCACGATCTGGTGGTGGTGTAGGTACTTTGAATTTTTTTTGTTGAGTTACCACAATGTGACATAAATATCTTCACTCCCTTCTTAAAGAACCCCATGCTATACTCTTGGGAATATCATGGCGGGGAGCTCATTCCAAAACCTAGTCTCTATTATAAGTCCTCTGAAATCGCAAAGTTCGAGACCAATTCGATTCCAGAGTGTGAGGATGAGCTCCTCGTAGAAAGTGGCTGTTGGTATTATTTCAACCAGTTCTTCAGAACCCTGTCCGTTATACAAGCGGTAGAACACACATAGGGGGGTCGAAGTCCCTCCACAATCAAAGGGGGTCTAATTCTAGATCTTTCGGGGGTTGGTGGTTGTGGAGGAGGGAGGTGGTTGTGGTGGAGGGGGGATGGTGGTAGTGGAGGGGGGTGGTGGTAGTGGAGGGAGGTTGAGTGGTGGTGTTGGTGGAGGGGGGATAGTGGTGGTAGAGGGGGGATGGTGGTGGTGCAGGGAGGATAGTGTTGGTGGAGGGAGAATAGTGCTGGTGGAGGGAGGATAGTGGTGGATGGGGGATAGTTATGGTGGAGGGAGGATAGTGGTGGAGGGGGGATAGTGTTGGTGGAGGGGGGATAGTGGTGGTGGAGGGGGGATGGTGGTGGTGCAGGGAGGATAGTGTTGGTGGAGGGAGAATAGTGCTGGTGGAGGGAGGATAGTGGTGGATGGGGGATAGTTATGGTGGAGGGAGGATAGTGGTGGAGGGGGGATAGTGTTGGTGGAGGGGGGATAGTGTTGGTGGAGGGGGGATAGTGGTGGTAGAGGGGGGATGGTGGTGGTGCAGGGAGGATAGTGTTGGTGGAGGGAGAATAGTGCTGGTGGAGGGAGGATAGTGGTGGATGGGGGATAGTTATGGTGGAGGGAGGATAGTGGTGGAGGGGGGATAGTGTTGGTGGAGGGGGGATAGTGGTGGTGGAGGGGGGATAGTGGTGGTGGAGGGGGGATGGTGGTGGTGCAGGGAGGATAGTGTTGGTGGAGGGAGAATAGTGCTGGTGGAGGGAGGATAGTGGTGGATGGGGGATAGTTATGGTGGAGGGAGGATAGTGGTGGAGGGGGGATAGTGTTGGTGGAGGGGGGATAGTGGTGGTAGAGGGGGGATGGTGGTGGTGCAGGGAGGATAGTGTTGGTGGAGGGAGAATAGTGCTGGTGGAGGGAGGATAGTGGTGGATGGGGGATAGTTATGGTGGAGGGAGGATAGTGGTGGAGGGGGGATAGTGTTGGTGGAGGGGGGATAGTGTTGGTGGAGGGGGGATAGTGGTGGTGGAGGGGGGATGGTGGTGGTGCAGGGAGGATAGTGTTGGTGGAGGGAGAATAGTGCTGGTGGAGGGAGGATAGTGGTGGATGGGGGATAGTTATGGTGGAGGGAGGATAGTGGTGGAGGGGGGATAGTGTTGGTGGAGGGGGGATAGTGTTGGTGGAGGGGGGATAGTGGTGGTAGAGGGGGGGTGGTGGTGGTGCAGGGAGGATAGTGTTGGTGGAGGGAGAATAGTGCTGGTGGAGGGAGGATAGTGGTGGATGGGGGATAGTTATGGTGGAGGGAGGATAGTGGTGGAGGGGGGATAGTGTTGGTGGAGGGGGGATAGTGTTGGTGGAGGGGGGATAGTGGTGGTGGAGGGGGGATGGTGGTGGTGCAGGGAGGATAGTGTTGGTGGAGGGAGAATAGTGCTGGTGGAGGGAGGATAGTGGTGGATGGGGGATAGTTATGGTGGAGGGAGGATAGTGGTGGAGGGGGGATAGTGTTGGTGGAGGGGGGATAGTGGTGGTAGAGGGGGGATGGTGGTGGTGCAGGGAGGATAGTGTTGGTGGAGGGAGAATAGTGCTGGTGGAGGGAGGATAGTGGTGGATGGGGGATAGTTATGGTGGAGGGAGGATAGTGGTGGAGGGGGGATAGTGTTGGTGGAGGGGGGATAGTGTTGGTGGAGGTAGGATACTGGTGGAGGGAGGATAGTGGTGGATGGGGGATAGTTATGGTGGAGGGAGGATAGTGGTGGAGGGGGGATAGTGTTGGTGGAGGGGGGATAGTGTTGGTGGAGGGGGGATAGTGTTGGTGGAGGTAGGATAGTGGTGGAGGGGGGATAGTGTTGGTGGAGGTAGGATAGTGGTGGAGGGGGGATAGTGTTGGTGGAGGGGGGATAGTGTTGGTGGAGGGGGGATAGTGTTGGTGGAGGGAGGATAGTGGTGGATGGGGGATAGTGTTGGTGGAGGGGGGATAGTGTTGGTGGAGGTAGGATAGTGGTGGAGGGGGGATAGTGTTGGTAGGATAGTGGTGGAGGGGGATAGTGTTGGTGGAGGGGGGATAGTGTTGGTGGAGGGGGGATAGTGTTGGTGGAGGGAGGATAGTGGTGGATGGGGGATAGTGTTGGTGGAGGGGGGATAGTGTTGGTGGAGGTAGGATAGTGGTGGAGGGGGGATAGTGTTGGTGGAGGGGGGATAGTGGTGGAGGGGGGATAGTGTTGGTGGAGGGAGGATAGTGGTGGATGGGGGATAGTGTTGGTGGAGGGGGGATAGTGTTGGTGGAGGTAGGATAGTGGTGGAGGGGGGATAGTGTTGGTAGGATAGTGGTGGAGGGGGGATAGTGTTGGTGGAGGGGGGATAGTGTTGGTGGAGGGGGGATAGTGTTGGTGGAGGGGGTATAGTGTTGGTGGAGGGAGGATAGTGGTGGATGGGGGATAGTGTTGGTGGAGGGAGGATAGTGGTGGATGGGGGATAGTGTTGGTGGAGGGAGAATAGTGCTGGTGGAGGGAGGATAGTGGTGGATGGGGGATAGTGTTGGTGGAGGGAGGATAGTGGTGGAGGGGGTATAGTGTTGGTGGAGGGAGGATAGTGGTGGATGGGGGATAGTGTTGGTGGAGGGAGGATAGTGGTGGATGGGGGATAGTGTTGGTGGAGGGAGAATAGTGCTGGTGGAGGGAGGATAGTGGTGGATGGGGGATAGTGTTGGTGGAGGGAGGATAGTGGTGGAGGGGGTATAGTGTTGGTGGAGGGAGGATAGTGGTGGATGGGGGATAGTGTTGGTGGAGGGGGGATAGTGTAGGTGGAGATATGATGGTGGTGGAGGGGGACGATGGCGGCGGTGGGCGGATGATGGCGGTGCAGGGAGGATAGTGTTGGTGGAGTGAGGATGGTGATGGAGGAGGGGGGATGGTAGGGATGGAGGTACCTTGAAGTGCATGCGGTCGAGCTTGGGCGCGAGCGGCAGGTGCTTGTGCGGCGGCAGCGCGGCGGCGGCCAGCACGCCGGCCACCACGGCGTCCGCGTACATGTCCGTCACCGGCTGAGCCACCCACTGCACACACGATATACGTTCGCATTTATATAATATCACTAGTGTAACGACATTTACAAAATCCTTCGTCGCACAAAGGAGAAACTAAAGCGGACCCTAAGGTTGAACCCTGGCTCGGCATCACATCGGCAATCCCCCTGATATTGTGGTGACTTACCATCAGGTAGACCGTCTGCCTTAATGTCAACTTGCTGACATAAATAATGTGGTGTGGTAGTGTACCTCGAGCTACTGCTGCTGCCGCTGAGTCAGCACCGATTACTCTGTGCTGTGTGGTGTGGGCATACCTCGAGCGTGATGATCCCGTTTTCGATAGTGAGGTCGATGCAGCCGTACAGCCGCCAGCGCGTGTCGGAGAGGAACTCGATGTTCCCGGCGAGCTGCATCACCACGTGCCTCAGCAGCGCTACCGACCCGCCGTACTGCATCGACTGCCGCTGGGTCACCTCCGACTGCGTCAGCTCCGTGTACTCTGTGGGTCCACGAGGTGTCCAAGCTTATTATGAAGTAGGTTATACTGAGACCTTGCTTACAAGGTCGAGCCTGTCTCCGGGGAGCGGGACTCACAATGCCTAAACACACATGCGAGTCCCGCCCCCTTTCACTGCACTGGAGATGCCCATGGAACAAATGGGCATCTCCGGCATGGGACCGTTGGCATGAGCAGCGGATCGGGGGATCCGCTGCTCGGTCCCCGGCGGCACGGCGGCAACCGGCCCCCTCGGGCCAGTCGCCGCCTACCGCAGGCGCAGAGGCAGAGAGTTGACATCGTCGTCTCTCTTTCGCGCATCACCGCCTCCTTCTGCGACTTGGCCGCCGACTTGACTTGATAAGGGCCGGCAGCGAGAGGTCTGCGCCTCGCGTCGCGGACAAGTCGGTGCGAGGAGTCGCCCAAGCGGGGCACTCCTCGCGCGTATGTGCCGCCGTGTCCGAGACGCCGGCCCCGCAGTGGTGGCACGTCTCCGTGGGCTCCCTGCCCGCCACCCGGCACAGGTACCGCCTGAAGCACCCGTGCCCGGTGATCATCTGTGTCAGGTGGAAGGAGAGAGCCCCGTGCCCCCGTTCAACCCACTCTCTCAATTACAGGAGGAATAAAAAGCACAAGTTTTTCGCCGTGCCGCCGTGCGTGTCGTACCGTCGCGCGAGCTAACTCCCCCATTCCGCGTACCCTCTCCGCACTCAACGCTCTCCTGGACACCTACCCTGAATGTGATTTGTTTGCGGATGAATGGCTGGATATATTGTCTGTGTGTTTGCGCTTTTGTGAGAAAGATGAATGACTGTGTGTTACTTAGTAGTTTCTTTATATTGTAATTTTATTTCATTGTGTAATTGTTTCTTATTGTAATTTTATTTTGTTAAAGTTTATAAAGAGGAAAGATTTGTTTGTTTGTTTGTTTGTTTGTAATGAATAGGCTCCGAAACTACTGGACCGATTTCAAAAATTCTTTCACCTTTGGAAAGCTACATTATCCCCGAGTAACATAGGCTATATTTAATACCTGTATTCCCACGGGAACGGGAACTACGCGGGTAAAACCGCGGGGAGGCAGCTAGTATTTAATATAAATAAAAGAAAATAGTGGCCAGACGCTTCCCAATAGGTGCTCCAGTCAGAGTAGCACACCAGACTGACCCCTCGCAACATTGCACCGCGCAGCACCCAATCCACCGATGTTCCACAGGTGCGGTTCGAGGATCGAGGAGGGCATGGACGTATACTCACTATTCAAATCGGAGGGCGCCAGGATGTGGTAGTTGAAGTTCCTCTTGACGAGGATGCCCTGCAGGTGCTGGCCTGGAGTCGGCGGTTCCTCAGCAAGTGAACCCATCACCTGCGCACATATATAACGATCTCTTTAAGACCACATTCAGAAATGGAGCAAAAAAAATAATTAATATATACAAAAGTTTGCCCCTTTCGAACCCTTAACCTTAGTTTACCCTTAGGGTACCCTAAAATCTATACAATTAAGAGGCCGTCTATTAAACACGTGATTTATTTTTTTGGCATTTTTAACCTCTCTCTCTCTTGGTGAGGTTTAAGGCTAACCCCCTCCCCCCTTAAATATAGCGTGCATTTTTGTGATATATTACTATATCCCCTTTCCTTGTGATGTAAGGTGTATTCTTTGTAAGTAGTAGTCTATATATATAAAAAATAAATTGCTGTTCGTTAGTCTCGCTAAAACTCGAGAACGGCTGGACAGATTTGGCTTATTTAGGTCTTGAATTATTTGTAGAAGTCCAGAGAAGGTTTAAAAGGTTGGGAAGGTAGGGTGGAAGGGCTCAGATATTAACTTATATGATTTAAAATTCATAATTATGACAAGACAACGTCTGTCGGGTCAGCTAGTAGTAAATAAATAAGTATATAACCTTGGCAGTCTTATCCCCGCGGAAGGTTAGGGCGAGCAGCTGCGTGTTCCGCGGCGTGTGCACGGCGAGCCGGCCGCGGTGCTCGCGGACCAGGGCTGCCTTCAGCCGGGACATCTCGTTCTGTTCCCCGTGGACTAGCACCTGCCAGAAGGGCATATCATCAACCCTGGTGGTGGACCGACCGACCAATGGTTCCCCTGAGTCGTAGACCGACCCATGGCCGTAGCTAGGGGGGCATTGTCAATGCCCTACCGTAAAATCACAATGCTCTACCAAAAACAGAGATAAATCGTTTGACTATAGAATTCATTCATTGTATCATGGTGATTTAGGAGCCCGTGGTTCGAGGGCAGATCAATTATTATAAAATACTAGCTGCCTCCCCGCGGTTTTACCCGCGTAGTTCCCGTTCCCGTGGGAACACAGGGATAAAATATAGCCTATGTTACTCGGGGATAATGTAGCTTTCCAAAGGTGAAAGAATTTTTGAATTCGGTCCAGTAGTTTCGGAGCCTATTCATTACAAAAAAACAAACAAATCTTTCCGCTTTATAATATTAGTATATGATATTTTTTTTACTTACCTCAAATTCGACTATAGCAACAGCCCTGGACCGACCAACTAATGGTTTTTTTGGTTGAACCAATGGCTATAAATCTCATTGTTTTTGATTACATCAATAAATATTCTATTTTACGTAGTATTGTAGCCTATTTACTACTTCCAACTAACTAGTTATATATAAAACAAACACTTATAAACCCAAAACTCAAATAGTCATATCATGACGTGGCGGGGTCCTTTGTGGTACCTGCCTAGCTGGCTACCTCCCTAGAGTTGAATAACTGCCGCTAAAAACCTATTTGTTTGTTCCGGCACATGCACCTGACCAATGCCCTTCTAGATCTATGTATTCACAGCGGGCAACACTGGTATTATGGATGTCCATTAGGGTGACCACTTACCATCACATGGACCATCTGCTACTAACTAACTTACCACATGTGGTGGCTTCAATATATTGATAAACTCTGAAGTCTGCTGGTAGTCAGTGTGTGCAGAGAACGATATGTAGTCCACGGACATCTTGAGAGGCAGTTTTTGACCAGACATGGAGGTGATCTCCTCGGGCTCGGAGAGGATCGTCTTGGCTAGTGTACCTTCTACGCAGTAACCTGGGGATATAAATAGATATTAGTATGTTAGGGAGGTTCATGCTCCTTGGTGGAGACGTATATGAGCTGATGATGATGGGAGAGGAAATTATTATAATACTAGCTGCCGCCTCGCGGTTTTCCCGTTCCAGTGATCTTAGGGGTATGAAAAATAGATATAAAAATTAAAAAAATCATTAAGAAAACTGAGAAATTAATAAAGAAAAATAAAGTTTTTTGGAATAATAACAATAAATTGAGGAAAGAGCGTAGATACTTAATAGATGAAGTTAATATGTCCCACTTAGAGTTGAAAAAAAACAAAATTAGTTATGAATCAGTTTCATATCAATTACAGTCAGAAATTATTAGTCTGAAAGATATGTTATGTTCAATAAAAAATAAATATGACACTTCACAAAAGGAGATGAATGAGTACATTCTAGCTATGAATGAACTGGTTGAGGTTTCCAAATATAATAATGAAAGGTTCCAATCATTATCTAACCACCAATGTGATTGTTTTAAAAGCCCCTCAGACTGTTCTCAAGCAGACTGTACCCTCTCATCATCCCTTAATCAGCCACAAGTGATGTGTGCTGATCCAGAAAACACTTCCTGTAGTAAAAATAATAATAATTCTTATACACAAAATATTGTAATGTTTAGTGATGAAATGGGAAAAGATATGGGAGTGCAACTTAGCCACTGTTTAGGACAGCCTATAATAAACACTTGCATGCCCGGTGCATCTTATTCCCACATTTTAGACAAAATTACCAATAGTTCATTTTTAGAAAATACCACTTTGGTTATATTAATTGGTAGAAAGGGAAATGTAAGCAAGCATGCCCTGACTAAATACTTCAGTTCAATGACTTTATTAAATGTCAGACACATTGTAATGTTTGCATTTCCTTTTATAAAAAGTGTGCCACAGATGGAAAATTTGACTAGGCATAATTTTAATACAATTATTCATACCATGACATGTCGTCATAATGATAAATTCCATTTCATTGATACCAATAGTTTATTTGGTAACAAATATGTTTTGATTAAAGATCATTTTTATCTTTACAATAATTTTAAGAGACAAATAGCAGAATCGCTATCATATTATTTTAAAAACCTAGCCAAATGTTTGGCTAATCAAACGGCTCCTATTGAGCAAAATAATATTAGTATTAATTGTTTACAGTCCTTGGAAGTTTTTCCAAGTAGTCTACCATCATTGAAAGGTATTTCAAACTCTTTAAATTAAGTTATGAGACAACAGAGGCATTCTCTGGCAATTATGGAAAAAATAAAATTAGTTTAGAATCCTGCCCAGAAAATAAACTCAATTTATTACCTCATAAGCTGAACAAGTATTCTATTTTATGTAAAAAACATGTTAACCTGGTACATCAAAATATTCAAGGAATGCTGGGCAAGGAATTAGAACTGGAGCTATTCATGAACTGTAATAATATAGATATTTTATGTATTACTGAACATTGGCTTAAGGACCATCAGTTCATATTTAGCTTCAATAACCACCAGGTAGCAAGTTCGTTCAGTAGACAACAGTTTATACATGGTGGCTCGTTAATACTAATCAGAAATAATTTAAAGTATAAAGTCCGTAAAGATATTGTGAGCCTGTCTATTGAGCGCACTTTTGAAATAGCTTGTATAGAGCTTGAGCAGTTCATTGTTATGTGCGTATACAGACCCCCCTCCGCGAGTTATGATTTGTTTGAAAAATGTATGGAAGAAGCAATATTAAAATTAAATAAAGTTAATAAATATATAATTATTTGTGGAGATTTTAATGTCAATATTTTAGATGATAACGTCATGAGTCATAGAATCAAATCACTATTCCTGTGCTTTAATCTTGTAAATCTTTTTTTTGAGCCAACCAGGATAACAGCTACTTCAGCAACCTGTATTGATAATATATTTACAAATATGGAGCCAGTTACTAAGTCCATCATTAGTCAATTGAGTTCTGACCATTGTGGTCAGACTGCCTCATTCAATATAAGTAGACAAATGGTAAAAAAAAAAGATATTAAGTGTGTACCTATGAGTGAATATCGCCTTAATATATTTAGAGACAATATAGAGAAAAAAGTATTGAACTTACCTCTTAACAATGATAATGTAAATGACCACTATCACGCTCTTTTATACTTTACCAAAAATATATATAATTCTGTGTTCAAAACTAAAACTATTAAACAGAAAGCTGATATGTCATTCAGTGATTGGGCGACGGTAGGTATTCACACGAGTAGGCGTAGATTGTATGAATTATATAGTGAAAAGCAATTAAACCATAGTCCTGATTTTTTAAATTATGTCAAGAAATACTCAAAATTATTTAAACGTGTTTGTCAAGCTGCTAAGCAAAAGTTCATTAGCAATAAAATTATTAATAGTTCTGACAAAGTTAAAACGACCTGGAAAATTATTAATGCAGAAACCGGTAAAACCAAATCGTGCGACCAGGAGTTTCGACTTATGATAAATAATAATGTTATAACATCTGATACAGAAGTAGCTGCCGCGTTCGAGTCATTCTTTACCGATATTCCAGTTCTTACTACTAAATCACTTAACTCGTCTCCTACCCTCGCTGAATCTTTACTAAAGGAAAATGTAACTAAATGTACTGTTAACTTTAAATTTTCTTGTGTTACTCCTACTGATATCATTAAGGCGTTTAAACTTATCAATATGAAAAAAACAGTTGATCTATGGGAGCTGTCAGTTAAACTTATAAATAATATAATTGATTGCATTGCACCACATTTAGCATCCATCTTTAACAAGTGCATTGCTAGTGGTATATTTCCTGACTTAATGAAGTATAGTAAAGTAGTTCCTCTTTTTAAAGCTGGTAGTACATCAGACCCTTCTAATTTTAGACCTATATCTGTACTACCAACACTAAGTAAAATTTTTGAAAAACTTATACTTAATCAATTAATGGGACATTTCAATAGTAATAAACTTTTTCATAATAAACAGTTCGGATTTACAAAGGGTCGCTCAACAACCGATGCCGGCGTTGAGCTTATTCAACATATCTTTGCAGCCTGGGAGGATTCTAATGATATAATAGGGGTTTTTTGCGATTTATCCAAGGCATTTGACTGTGTCCAACATGAACTATTAATCAGGAAGTTAAGTCACTACGGTATAAGAAATCAAGCACTCAGTCTTATAAATTCATACCTTAGTAATAGAATTCAGAGAGTTAATATAAATGGAAAGGTATCCCCTGGATCGACTGTTGCTATGGGCGTCCCACAAGGCTCGATATTAGGTCCTTTCCTTTTCTTGATATATATAAATGACCTACCCTACCTTGTTGAGAAAAAAAATGAGATTGTATTATTCGCTGATGATACTTCACTTCTTTACAAAGTGAAACGACATGAATTTAATTATGACGAGGTGAACAATGCTCTCTCAGATGTGGTTAATTGGTTTACGGTAAATAACCTACTTTTAAATGAGAAGAAAACCAAATGTATCAAATTTAGTCTACCAAATGTTCGTCAAGTAGACACATGCATTAGAATTAAGAACGAAAATATAGATCTTGTAGAAACCACAGTATTTCTAGGTATCACTTTAGATGTAAAGCTTCAGTGGGGCCCTCATATTTCTCGGTTAGCGAACAGACTCGCTTCTGCAGCATATGCAGTAAAGAAAATACGTGCTCTCACTGACGTAGATACCGCCAGATTAGTTTATTTTAGTTATTTTCATAGTCTAATGTCTTATGGCATTCTCCTTTGGGGCAGTGGTGCCGACATTAAAACTATTTTTATTCTGCAGAAGAGGGCTGTTCGTGCTATATACAATATGAGTCCAAGGGACTCCCTACGAGATACATTCAAAAATATTAATATTTTGACTGTACCCTCACAATATATTTATGAAAATTTATTGTATGTACGTAAAAATTTACATCTTTTTCCAAAAAATAGCGACACTCATAGTATTAACACCAGAAATAAGCACAAACTCGCTATTCCTGTAACTAGACTTACTAAAGTCAAAAATTCATTTAAGGGGCAATGTATACGCTTCTTCAACAAACTACCTAAAGATATTCAGGATTTACCTATCTATAAATTTAAGCAGGTAGTGAAGAAAACTTTATATCAAAAGGGTTTTTATAGTGTATCAGATTACTTGTTAGAAAAAGACCCTTGGCAGTGAAATGCTCGCTACAAGCTATTTCACATTTTGTAATAAACACTGTTGTATTAGATGTAAGTTGGTTTTTTGAAAAGAGTAATTACTGAGTTTATTGCCGGCTCTTCTCAGTAAAAACTACTATCAGAACCGAGCTTAAATAGTGACTATTCATAAGTGCTTTATTGAGGCCTATTTGAATAAAAAAGATTTTGATTTTGATTTTGATTTTGATTTAGATATTAGCCGATTCTTAGACCTACTGAATATGCATATTAAGTTTCATAAAAATCGGTAAAGCCATTTCGGGGGAGTATGGTAATTAACATTGTGACACGAGAATTTTATATACATATAAGATTAATAGTACCTTAGTTAATCCAGATCATATTCTAGCTATAACTACCATTCGCTCCTCGGGTTCACCTGAAAATTGGACCAATCTGGAAGTGTACCCTTCCGAATAAGGAACGGAGTTCTGAGGTTAGGGTAAGAAGGGGTTTTGAGGGGAGTAACAAACCTCCTTTTTTTGGAAATCAGTATAATTAAACTTACCAGCAATAATAACACCGTTCTTGGGGTCAGTGCACCACGACTCGAAGAGTTCCCGGGACAAGCCAGACTGCATCATACCCGGGGAGGCCATGATGACGCACGGGCCTATGTCCTCGAAGTGATCTATGCCCTAGGAACAACCAATCAAATAAGTGATGTATATATGCTAACGATGTCTTTAAACACAATAAAATAAATACCTATCGGGGGACATTTTTGACGCACGGCCAATCTGATTCCAAACTAACCAGAGCATGTACTATAGTAAACAGATATATAGATATTTCGTCCAGACACTTAATGCACACAAATGTTCGTTATGTTCATGCACACAAATGTTTTTCTTAGGTGGGATTCGAACCTACAGCCACAAAATATTATAACGAATCCCGACACATATTAACTTCCGATAAAAAAATTACAATCCAAAACACATGTACCTACAAGCAACACATAATAGATTAATACCTTATTGCTATATTCATCTATACTAATATTATAAAGAGGAAAGATTTGTTTGTTTGTTTGTTTGTAACGAATAGGCTCCGAAACTACTGGACCGATTTCAAAAATTCTTTCACCTTTGGAAAGCTACATTATCCCCGAGTAACATAGGCTATATTTTATCCCTGTATTCCCACGGGAACGGGAACTACGCGGGTAAAACCGCGCGGGGGCAGCTAGTAAAGTATATATTAGTTTGAAGTGTTTTTTTCTATCCGAGAAGTCATCATTGTAAAGTCAAGGCCATTCAGAGTCAATGAAACCAATTTACGAATTTTAAAGTAGAGATCTCAGCGCACTATAGCTGTTTCTTTCTAACATGGATGCTAATAAGCAATAATGTATTAACCCTAATAAACTTGATTTTCAGAAAATTACGTTTAAAGATTATAATGTCTATGTGATTTACGACTTTTTGTATGATGTAAATCCATTTTTTATGTACTTTTATGTTTTAGATGACTTGAAACACTTTTGTAGAATGTTAAATACGCTATACATTATAAAAATATTACAAAACCTTTGTTTTCGACTTTTTGTGGGTTGATACATTATTGCTTATCAGCATCCACATATGGATATGGGATGGAAACATTACAAAAGACAGACATTTTAGGTCTAGACAGCTTCATTTATCAATAGGGTATTAACAAAAACAGGTGTCCGTAAATATTAAGAGATAATATGTAATCAAAGTATTGCATAGTGATAAGATTAAATTAAATGATGTAAAAAAAAGTGTTGTGTTTATCTGTAGTGAGCTGTGAAGCCGGCTGTCAGTGTGTCAATTGAGCGATTTTGAGGTTAGAATTTGACTTTTAAAGTATTTGATGTATTTATTGTTTAAAAAAATGTTAATGTTAAAGAAATAAAGCAAAATATGATTTATCAGGATGTCTCGCGCATAGTATTATCAAAATAGCTATATACGATATCTCATATAGTTCGCGAAAGTTTAAAAAACACTAAACCAAAATATTTAGTTTACATTATATTCAGGTTTGTGTTAATGAATATCAGATATTTTGTGTTAGTTCAAGTATATTAAGAAAAAATGGTTTTAAAACGAGACCGAGACAAATAAATGATTCTGCCAGTTAGTAGAATTGTATAAATAATAAATAACTAGCCGTTGTCGCGCGGTTTTACCCGCGTAGTTCCGCGTAGTTTGTTAGGAATACGGAGATGAAATATATGTTATTTATGAATAACGAAGCTATTAGTGAAAGAATTGTGCAGGTCGGTTTGGTAGTTTCGGAGCATATTCGTTACAAACAAATTAATCTTTCCTCTTTATAATATTAGTATAGAAGTATAGATAACAAATTTAACATTAGGAAATGATTAAAAGATTATAGCATCCTAAATCTTCCACAGCCATGGTACCCGACTGGCTTCGAGACAGCGTGGTCTCCTGGCTGGAGGACCACCGAGAGCTGGTGGTGCTGGTCTTCTGTCTACCAGCCAGCTTCATATTCACCGTGTTATTGTACATACGCTCCTACTTAAGGTGGCTGAGCAGCGACCCACAGCGCCATGACAGTGCCGTGAGGGAGATACAGACTAGGGTATGTGGAGTTTTGTTTATGGATTATTTAATGCTTTATTGACAGACAGGCTTTGTGATTAGTGACCCTGACTTTTAAGCCGCTAGTTCGAATCCCACTCAAGACAAACATTTGTATGCATGAATATGTTTGTTTGTTCTGTGTATATATACCTGCATACCATATCACTCTGCTAAGTTTGGAATCAGATTGGCCGTGTGTGAAAAATGTCCCAAGATATTTATTTCTTTATTATTATTAGGGCATTAACAGAATTTTAAGTGATAAATGAGTATGAAAGATCGTACTAATATTATAAATGTGAAAGGTTTTGACCATGTATGGATATATGTCTGTTACTCTTTCACGCAAAAATACGGATTTGGATGAAATTAGCAAAACAGTTTATAACCAAGATTAACACATAGGCAACTTTATATCCCGGGAAAATTTTAGATACCGTGGGGACCTACTAGTATGTCTATATATGCCTGTGAATGTAAAGCCGCTAGTCGTTTGTTCGATTCCAATCCAGGACAACCATTCGTGTTCATGAACATGTCTGTCAGTTCTGCGTGTTATGTATGTATATTATAGCTATCCAGTGACCATATTACAAGTAAACTAAGCAGATTTTGAATCAGAGTTCACAAGTACAAAATCTCCCAGGATAATTGAATGCATATCTCTTTTCAGGTGCAACAATGGAACAAGCTCCCTCAAACAAATCGCCGCCTCCTCTGCACCTCCCGACCTAACTGGCTGTCACTTTCCACCACATTCTTCGAGAAGCACCTCCATCATCAGGTCAAGATACCCCTATATGACATATTGGAGCTGGATGAAGAGGCAATGACGGTTAGAGTGGAACCAATGGTCACAATTGGGGATATAACAGAGTATCTGATACCGAAAGGGTATTCCTTGGCTGTGACTATCGAACTGGTAGATGCTACTTTGGGAGGTTTGTATCTATACAAATATTATAATGCGGAAGAATTTGTTTGCTTGAACGCGCTAATCTCTGGAACTACTGGTCCGATTTGAAAAATTATTTCAGTGTGAGATAGTCCATTTATCGAGGAAGGCTATAGCCTATATATCATTTCGCTACGACCAATAGGAGCGGAACACCAATGAAGAATGTCTCAAAATCGGGAGATTTGTTTTCCTTTTGAGAGTTTCCGTACGCTGCGTAAACGGGTAGTTTCGATAAAATGATGTATTACAAAATTATGCCCCTTCAAAAGTTCTAAAAAAAAGTCCGCAGGTTGGCTAAATATAACCATTTTTATACTAATTTGTTAGAAAAAAAAGCATTATTTGTGAAGGTGTTTTTATAAAGACGATATTAATCCTTACATCATTCGATTTCAATGAATATCTTAGGAAATATCGCAAATTTAAAAAAACATCGCACCAAAATAATTATCAAGTACGCGCGCTTTTATGTGCTGGGCCGGCGTCGGCGTGCAGTCATCAGTTGCCTCTGCGAGACCATCCTTCTACGTAAACGAAAACGCGGGTATAAAGTTAGCGTTAGCCCAAAGTAACTATTCCTCGCGGACGGAGTCGCGTCGCGGGCAGAAGCTAGTTCCAAATATTTCCAAATGGTATGATGGTATTGACGGTAATACCAAAGTAGGTACTACCATCACCTTCCAAAAATTTTGATTTTAAAATCCGTCTTTCCACGAACTCTTGGCCGATTTTAGGAATGCATTGAGTCACGGGCATACATAAGGAACACTGAGAACGAAACCATAGCTCGTTTAATTTCGGCATAGTGACATCTAGCGGGGAAGTTTGGTATTATTTACAAAAAAATTCTACAATTTCTGGTGCCTCTACATATACGTCTTTTCTAAACTCTTGCAGATTTTATCATTTATGTATCATAAAATTATATAGTGGTTTTAAATTACAAGCGGAAGTAGCTTTAAATACCTATATTATTGGAGTCTTCGTTTATATTTTTCATTTTGAATACTTTTGCGGAGCTGTGAGGATCATGACATTTTTTTTATTCATTTTCATTCTCCAATAGAAGCAGACCAATCAATAATGTTTCAAAATCGGGAGTTTTTTTTTCCTTTTGAGAGCTTTCCCTGCTTAAACAAATAAATATAATAGTTTAACGCAGAACTTTGTCACATCATTCCGGATTTTGCAAAATTTTACATTGATGCTCCGCTCCTATTTGTAGAAGCGTGATGCTGTATAGCTTATAGCAGTCCTCGACATATGGGCTATCTAACACTAAGAGATTTTTTTAATTTGAACCAGTTTCGGAGCCTATTCAATACAAACAATAAAACAAATCTTTCCACATTATAGTATTAGTGTAGCTGAAGATAATCACAATTTTCAATTTAAGTACCTACTGTCGACAAGTTACATTGTATAAGAAAACTATAAACAGTCGCATACTTTTCGATTCTCTAAAGCTATGGCCTTTAGTAATCCATTATAATTTTATTCCAGGCCTAGCATTCGGCACAGGAATGTCAACCCATTCCCATAAAACTGGCCTCTACCACGAAACGATCACGAGTTACGAGGTGGTTCTCGCAGACGGTTCCTTGGTAACGGCCACAGCTGACAACGAGCATTCGGACCTCTTCAAAACCCTACCCTGGTGTCACGGGAGCTTAGGATTCCTCGTCGCATTGACCATCAAAATTGTCAAAATAAAACCCTACATCAAAATCAAATACATCCCAGTGCGAGGGCAGAAAAAATACTGCGATATGATCAGGGAATTTTCTGGAACTTATGAAGCGAAACCTGCAGTCTTTCCGGATTATATCGAAGCCACGATTTATAGTAAAGAGGAAGCGGTTATTATGATCGGCGATTATTCCGATTACGATCCTAAAATTACCGTCAACAAGTGCTCCAGATGGTACAAACCCTGGTTTTATAAACACGTGGAAACATTCCTGGTGAAGGGGGAAGGTGTGGAATTAATACCTCTAAGAGACTATCTGCTGAGGCACAATAGAGCCATATTCTGGGTGGTGGAAGACATGCTATCTTTCGGGAACGACGCCATTTTCAGATGGCTATTCGGCTGGTTGCTTCCACCGAAACCAGCCTTCCTAAAGTTCACCACCACCCCTGGTGTCCGAGCGTACACCTTCACGAAACAGGTCTTTCAAGATATCGTACTACCTATACAGGAATTGGAGAGACAAATCGAAGTAGCTTCTAGATTGTTCGAGAAATTTCCACTATTGGTCTACCCTTGCAAGGTCTTTGATCGCGGGCCATCGTCCGGCCAACTTAAGCGTCCAGACAAGAAGTACCTAGTTCCAGGAACTGACTACGCAATGTATAACGATTTGGGGGTTTATGGAGTACCAGGTAGGGTAAAAGAGAAGAAGCAGTACAACCCAGTTGATGCTATGAGGAAGATGGAAGAGTTTACGAGAGAAGTTGGCGGTTATTCGTTCCTCTATGCGGATATATTTATGACTAGACAAGAATTTGAAGAGATGTTTGATTTATCGTTGTATGAGGTTGTAAGGAAAAAGTATGGAGCAGAAGGTGCGTTTCCACATTTGTATGATAAGGTTAAACCGGAGATAGATGTGTTTGAAATTGGCGAGCAGTTTGTTATTAACTAAACTTTTTATGATAATGATCATGGTAAAAAATATGTTAATAAACGTAAACTATCAAACTTGTATTACCTGTATAAATACTAGCTAACACGCGCAAATTCGTCTGCGTCAGAGTTTTTACTGAGAAGAGCCTCAGTAATTACTCTTTTCAAAAACCAACTTACATCTAATACAATAGTGATTTTTACAAAATGTGTGAATTAGCCTGTAGCAAGCTTTTCACTGCCAAAAGTCTTTTTCTAACAAGTAATCTGATACACTATAAAAGCCCTTTTGATATAAAGTTTTCTTCACTACCTGCTTAAATTTATAAATTGGTAAATCCTGAATATCCTTTAGTTTGTTGAAGAAACGTATACATTGGCCCTTAAATGATTTTTTGATTTTAGCAAGTCTAGTTACAGGTAAGTCTAGTTAGTGGTACATACCTTGAGGTTAGATATGTGTCGGAAGACGAAGGGGTTGTTGATGGCGATCTGCCTGCGGATGCGGTCGTTCATCGCGTTGACGTAGGTCTGGTACACCGCCATGCACTTCTTGGCGAGCGACGACGCGTAGTAGATGGGGATGTCCTGCAGCTCGGGGTGCAGGGACCAGTACTCGTCTGTATAGTTCCACATGTACAATTAAATTTAATCTATAAGGGGCCACTATTAATCACATGATGTTTGTTTTGGCATTTTAGGACCCCCCTCCCCAAGTACCCAGTCCTGGATTTATATATAGCCCGTATAGGCCGCGGCCTAGGGGCAGCGGATTTCAGAGAACGGTCACTTGATTTAAGAGGATAAAAGCCAAACACGTCCAAAGGTATTCTCATGGTTTTTCATAAGATATTATAGATGATTTCATCAAAATGCCAAAAAAAGTAAAAAAAAAGATTTTGAAACTTAAAAGGCCCGTATTTTATGTCTTTACGTCTTTCTTAGTGACCAACTCTAATATTATTATACTTTAAGGCCTTATTTACTGCAAATGGAAAATTATTACTTTTTGAAAGGTATGTAATTACATGGGCGGCGGAAATAAAGTGGCCTACATTTATAGAAAATATAAATCCAGCACTGAACTTACCCAATATGAGCAGTAGTTCTTGAGCTCGTCCTAACGCGAACACCGGGATGAGGCAGCGGCCGCCGCGCTGCACGATCTCGCTCACCAGGGAAGTGAACCGACTTTCGCGTTCCTCTCGTTTCTCGTGGATATGTGTGCCGTATGTTGACTCCTGTAACATTACATTATTAATTATTATACACAGTGACGGATAAGACTACTTGATGCTCTAAGCAATCCACCCCTGTGGGCCCACCTATCCTTGTTTCAACTAAAATCGGTCTTTCTACCTGATTTTTAGTCAATTAGTTTTATTTTATTTATGATGATAATAAATAGCCTCACATCGTCTGACTCCATCTGTTTGTCTCGCTTTTACTAAAACTACTGATCCGATTTAAATGCAATTTGGTACACAGATAGTCCAGTCTAATAAAGGAAATAGGCTACTTTTTATCCCGTGAAAATGGAAGATCTCCCGGGTACGCGGGTGAAACCACGGGGAGCTACTAGTAAGAAAATAAAAGTAGAAGATAAATGGATCTTCTTCTCCTATTGTTGGTAGTGTGATGTTATATAACATGTAACCTTACTCGATAAACAAGCTAAAACCAACTACAAAATTAATTTTGTATTTCATACTATTTTACTATGGAAAACAAAGTTATAATTTGCGGTTTATAACAAATATAAATTAAAAATATCAATAAATAATTAACTTACAGTTATAAGTACATCTGGATGAACTGTTGGTATCTCTGCTGCCATTAAATGTCTGTCCTCTTGCCTTGAAAAATCACCCGTGTACAGAACCTGGAAAAAAACAAAAAAAAAACAAAAATTATTTATTTCATGCAATACTAAATAGACTGATTCAGTAAAATACTTAACTATCAGTAAGGCTCTATGTATGTTTATGTTAAAATGTATGTATAAACAGACAAAAGCCAAATAAATGTACATATTAAATTCATGTTATATAAATATTTACACACAGACATAGTAATCTAACTACCATACCAACAAACTATCTAATGTATCTTTATTGTTTTAAAAATTGGCAGAAATTATAAAAAATAAAGTAAAATTAGCTAATGGGAGTTTAAAACGTTTTTGTAAAATCCAGCATATTGTTTGCCATTTCTTAATAATTTCATAAGTGCCTTTTAGGAGTCTAACTCGCTTTAAACTTTGAATTTTTGCCACAAGACCCAAAATAATCAGTTGAATAAAAAATTTTAAAATTACCTTGACTCCAGCAATCTCAATCATGAACATAGCAGCACCGAGCACGTGTCCAGCATTGTATGCCCAGAACCTGACTCCTCGCACATCCTTCTCCTCGTGGAAGTTGATCGTCTCTATCCTGTCCATGGAGCCCTCGAGGTCCGACTCCGTGTAGAGCATCTGTTCTGTTGATATGTTACTGGAAAATGTGAAATTAAATATATTTATTAATTCCAATAGGCCTTCACAGGCACTTATGAAATGTCGACTCTAATGCTCGGTTCGGAAGGTTGCTTTTGCTGAGAAGAGCCACCAATTACTCTTTTCAGAACAAGTTTTGACAATTTCTTTCAACAATAATAATATTAGTCCTGCTAGAATGAAAAGTATGTTAAAATAAATAAATATATCCTAGAATATGTTTCACTGTGATTCCAAACCAATGGTAACCAGATAAGGCATAATAATTTTAAACATATACGTGGCAATATAATATTTTTATACAGAACTACCAGATGTGTTCATGCACACAAAATTTCATCAAAATCTGTACCATGGTATTGGCGTGAAAGCGTAACACACAGACAGAGTTACTTTAGCATTTATAATATTAGTGTTTACATACCTGACTTTAATATAATCGGAGACAAGCCACCTATAGATGGCTTTAGTAGCGTGGGTCATGAACACGCGCCCCTTGAACGAGGTCTTCGTGAGGAACCAGGGCAGGGCGCCGCTGTGGTCCAGGTGGAAACTAGAAACGAGAAGGTATCATTAAATTAAGTTTGATTGTCTGCAGCATGCAACTTAGAAAAGGTGTCTAAGGTTTTATCATTTTTGTGGCATACCAGAGACTGATGCTTAAGTAGACTGGTATAGAATACAGTAGAATATGTATGTGATATGAAGAATTTATCGCTATACATACTATAAAGTACACCTGATGCTTTGTTGCAACTTTATGCCTGAGACAAACGCATTTAATCTTCCACACTTTATCTAGTTTAAAGTCATTTCTTTTTCAGACATTTCTTTTATATAAATAAATAAGATTATTATTGTATCAGATTCTTCAAAGTGAACAGAACAAAATATATGAGCAATAAATAAATATCCTGGGACATTTTTTACATATGGCCAATCTGATTCCAAAGTAAGCTTCAAAGTGTGTTATGGTAACCAGATAGCTGATATGCTTCATATACTACCGTTTAAATACATACTTATACAGATATTTACATCCAGACACAGATGTCTATTTGACAAGAATAATGATAAAATTGCTACTCACTGTGAAATAAGTAGTAGGTCCACTTCATCTGCTTCTATCAAGTCCACAAAGGGCAGTGCATCCATTCCCGAGAGACCAGGGTGAATGCCACAATCCAACTGTAATTAATAAATTACCAGTTAGATATTTATGCAATACAGTAAAAGTTCCTTATTCACGGTTTCTTTATTCGCGTTTTCATTATTCGCGGGTAAAAAAATTGCAACCCAGTTTCTGTATTCGCGGCTAAAAATTTCACTATTCGCGGATGCAATCGGTACCTAAACAGAAACGGATTCGGTTTCGTTTAAAGTGTCGGCGTTCTTTGAGTACTGCCGGCACGCGCCGCATCGGCGTTTACAAAGGACGTAACCGAGTGCCTTACTGCGACTAAATAAAAGCCATTCTTGAATGCCACCGTCACTATTTTGCTTTGTCTTTTGATAAACGCCGCCTTTGGCACGATTGGTGTTGTATATGTAGTTTCAACTCGTCATTTGATGCAAATATTTTCAATGAGTAACACGCGACTTCTTCTTTGAAATTAATTTAAAATTTCGAAACTATCTTAAAAAATCTGAGTGAAGGTTTACGTAGGGCAAATGATCTTTGTGATTTCTTCGTGAATATTGATTCATCTATGGAAAGGAGCCTTATTTTTAAACGGCAAATTATTGATGCTACAGCTCAATATCAATCAGAATTTAATGACCTCTTAAAAGCAGCAAAGCAAGAAAAAATTACTAAATTCTTTAAACCCTTGCCTAAATCTGACGAAAATGATTTATTTTAATTTAGAATTTAGCAATAAATTTATATTATTTTCATACATATTGGTTTCATTTTGGTACCTTGGAACGTATCCCCTATAATTCCATACTAATTACCATTCCATATTCGCGGTTTCTGTATTCGCGGCATATTTACGGACCGTATACCCCGCGAATAAGGAGCTTTTACTGTATCCTACTTAATATTATAAATGCGGAAGTTTGTAAGTATGGATGGATGGATGTTTGCTACTATGTCACACAAAAACAACTGAATGGATCTGGATGAAATTCAGAACACAGATAATTTATAAGCTGGATAGACTTTTATATTGGGAAAATTGAAAATTCCCCAGGAACACAGATGACACAGAGAAGAGCCAATAGTACTCAATATTTGAAAATTTCATTATATCCTGGCAGGGTTATGGTTATGATTTCTTACCATAATCTTTTTGCCTTTGAACTCCAACATGATGCATGATCTGCCCACCTCCTGGCCGGCTCCTCTGAAAAGGATATTATTGTTTATATTACATAATAAGTAATAATAACATACAAGTGTACATGATGCTTATCCAAGTCCTGAAATATAAAAAATAAGTGTAAATGACTCATTGCAACAGTTAAGAAAATAAAATAAATTAATTTATTTCATATAAATTTGCAATAATGTATATCCACTTATTTTTAACAATTACACCACAACAAGATATTAAAGTTTAGCAAAGGTCTATTCATAGCATTCATTCTATAATAAAGTTTAAAATATATCCCCATTTTCATTCATGTTAATTTCTCTATTATATCTTTTGACTAGCTGCCTCCGCGCGGTTTTACGCGCGTAGTTCCCGTTCCCTGGAAATACAGGGATAAAATATAGCCTAGTTACTCAGTGTTAATGTAGCTTTCTAATGAAAAAAGAATTATTAAAATTGGCCCAGTACTTTTTGAGTTTATTTATTACATACTAAAATACAATTCTATCCTCTTTATAATATTAGTGTAGATGTAGATTAATGTAGATAACATAATCAGGAAAACTGCGTAAGTAGGGTGTCTTGGGCAATGTCCTCCAAAATTATAACCCTCATTTTTTATTCGACGCTGTCGGGTATACAATATTAAAAACAATACATAAATACTTGAAACTAAGCTTAATATAGGATTTAAGTATTCAATAACAAACAGGTCATATTTGCCGAAACATAAAATCGGGATAAATAAGTTTTATGAAAACAAAAACATTATTTACAATGGTCGAATAGTAAGCTGATCGCTTTCTTCCAATGGCCCCGGTTCGGTGCCTTTTCTTGGATTAGTTGTCATGATTGATAAATATTTTACACTATTGAGTAATACACATTCATTTACTACCAATATTTAATGAAAAATCAAACAATGAATAAGTCGTACGACTGCGCAAGCAAAACAGTACAGCCGGTATCAAGAAAATAAAATTAGGTTAGATTATTTAATGTTGCCATAAAAATATTTTAAAAGTGGATTAAATAATTTGCTTTACCGTTGATTTCAAAAAATCTTCAATTTAGTTTATTATTTCAATAATCTATACATATTTTTTGTTTATTTCATATCGTATTTTTGTGAATAAAGGTGAACAGTACTCTATTATAAACATGTACATGTCGCATAGTGATTTTCACAACATGGAAAATGGAAACATGTTGTTCAACCACACTAGATAAACGTTCCGATTCACATTTTCTTAAATTGGCCACTTTTTTGGATGGCTTTATTTTGGTATTTATTAATTCCCTGTTGAAAACGTAGTAAATAAACGTATTACATTGTTATTGTGAGTACAGAAAAGTAACAAAAATAGTTTTAACAGAATTCATTTTGACGAAATATTTAATCATAATGCTGCAAGGTTGTTTTTTAAGTAAAATGAATCGTTACGTTTGGATGAATGACCTCAAAATTTACACTAAGGCCGCATTCCGAATTACGCTTAAATCGATTTGAGCGTCCATAAACCCGTACCGTATTAGCTTGAGCGCGATAACGATGTCTCCTATGTCGTCATAGATGACGTCATGACATGCGCCATCTTGCGCTCACGCCGACCCAGCTACAAATTGAAATCACCGTGAGCGCTGTCAAAAATGACAAGTTGTGCTGTTTTGTTTTGTTTTGATTTGAGTCGCATCTCATTTCATTTTGTGCTCAAGTATTCTGATTCAGTGATTGTTGTTCTGGGTGAAATCACATTACAGTAACAAAGGAAAACAATAAATTTGTGGTTTAGATACAAGAAAATATTCGAATCATGAGTATTCAAGTTACTATAGCCGACGAGCCTAACGTGCGACAAATTTATCTTATGCACATATTAGAGCAATACGAGAGGGCTCAGAGAGGTAAGTGACATAAGGGCTGAAATTTCCATCCTTTGAGCAGTCGTTAGAACTGCCAGGGAGCTCCCTTGCATTCTAAATGCAAATCATGGTATGCTTTCTGATAAATAATTAAATGTTTACTGAACTGGTACTTGCTGTTTACAGATACTGAATATGTACAGCAGTTCCTGCATGATTTTGATGCAGAATGAACAAACAGAACAACATGGTAATTACTGAGATATTTTATATCTGGTTATGTGTAGACACTTTTAGCTTAGTAATATCATGTTTACTCTACAGTGACCAAATAAACTGAGGTTAGTCATTGTAGTATTACAATATTCAAATCTTCAACAAAACTGTTTGTATTAAAGTGTTTGATTGTTTAATCATAGAGTAGTATGTTAGCAGTAAGTTTTTTAGGTGCTTGTAGAACTTGCTGAATTCAAAGAAAATTATTTTTGCATTTTCTTTAGTAGGCATATTACAAATATGCTGTTTTATTCCAGGGTATGTTTATCTATATGCTAAGTTTCAAAGTTTAAAAGAGAATGTCAAAGACCAAGTTGATAACAAATAATTCATGCTTGATGTTATTTATTTTTCAGCGAATGACTGAGTGGTTTGGCTCCACTGGATGGGCTAATCCTGTAGCGCTGGCTTCAGAGCTAGGACCCACACCAGATGAAGAAAATATTAGTCCACGACCTGAACCAAAGAAAAGAAAATTTTATTGTATTTAAGAAAAGACATGAAGTATAGAGAAGAAAGAACAAAACTAAAACAAGAAAATTTTAATAAATATATGCTAATGAAAGAGCAGCAGCATAGAGAAAAGATGGAAATTTTGCAGAAATAGAAATAAGGAACTATAAAAAACACAGTTAATTATTATTGTTGTTATATACAACAACTGGTAAATTGTCATCATTTTTCTATACAGGCCTGCTCTTTCATTAGCATTATATTGATTAAAAATATTCCCGTTTCCTATATTAGCATTTATTAATAATTAGGAAGAGAATATGACCCTGGAGTGCAAGTGTGGCACGTTATGTTATGTCTGATTAATCTGTGATCTGAAATTATTATTAATAGAAACTATTTTATTATTATAAGTGTTGAATATCATTTACTTACCTATCCCAAAGATAACAAGATACCTTTTCATATATTTTAAATACTTGAATATGAGTACTTAATTAAAACAGCAAATTAGCTATTTGGCATGTAGATCTTGCATACTTTACATACAATACAGTGGGCCGAACACTATAGTCTTGCCAAAAATTAATTCCACATTCTCGCATCCAGTTACATTATGAAAAATTTAAGTTTTAAATAAATATAAAACTAACTTATGTGTATGTTATAGGATGTTAAAACTACAAAATATACAATAATTAAATCAATATTTATTGATTAATATTACACTGTCCTTATTAATTTATATTATTGGTCAATGTTTATCGCATCTGCATTCCCTGTCCCTGTCACTGTCCCGTCAAAGCCGTCGTTAATAAGGCACCCTCTTCGCACCACCCGTAAATGCTCTTCAATAGGTACCATATCTTTCTGCAGTATATAAATATTATGCAGTACTGCTAAAGCTAGTATGTATTCAGGTATTATTTACAAAAAATACAGAAGTGCCAAGCCGTTGCCGTTGATCTTCCATTTTCAAATAATATCTTTATGCAATAGTATTCGCTGTATTAGTTATAAAAGAAAGGTAATTATTAGACTAGACTGTTGCAAGCGTGAAGTGATTTTGTTTTGACGTTTGACGTTAAGGTTGTGAGCCGTGTGAGCGCGATCACAAGCGTTCCGTATTGTTGACGGCTCTAAGCTGTCATAGTCGTGATATCTAAGGCCGCTTTCCGAATTACGATTAAATCGATTTGAGCGCCCAAAAACCCGTTCCATATTAGCTTGAGCGCGATAACGATATCTCCTATGTCGTCATAGATGACGTCATGACATGCGCCATCTTGCGCTCACGCCGACCCAGCTCTAAATTAAAATCACCGTGAGCGCTGTCAAAAATGACAAGCGGTTGTTTGTGCTGTTTTGATTTGAGTCGCATCTTATTTCATTTTGTGCTCAAGTATTCTGATTCAGTGATTGCTGCTCTGGGTGAAATTACTACAGTATCAAAGGAAAACAATAAATACTACGAAATATTCGAATCATGAGTATTCAAGTTACTATAGCCGACGGCCCTAACGAGCGACAAATTTCTCTTATGCTCACGTTAGAGCAATGCGAGAGGGCTCAGAGAGGTAAGTGGCATAAGGGCTGAGATTTCCATTCTTTTGAGCAGTCGTTAGAACTGCATTCTTAATGCAAAAATGCTTTCAGATAAATGATTAAATGTTTACTGAACTGGTACTTGCTGTTTACAGATACTGAATATGTACAGCAGTTGCTGCATAACTTTGATACAAATGCTTTGATGCAGAATGAACAAACAGAACAACATGGTAATTATTGAGATATTTTATATCTGGTTATGTGTAGATACTTTAAGCAGTAGCCTGTAGTGTTTTCTTAACATATCAGTCCTAACATATCTTAACTATACAGTGACCAAATAAACTGAGGTTAGTCGTTGTAGTATTAGGTACAATATTCAAATCTTCAACAGAACTGTTTGTATAAAAGTGTTTGATTGTTTAATCATATAGTAGTATCTTAGCAGTAAGTTTTTTAGGTACTTGTAGAACTTGCTGAATTCAAAGAAAATTATTTTAGCATTTTCTTTAGTAGGTATATTACAAATATGCTGTTTTATTCCAGGGTATGTTTATCTATGTGCTAAGTTTGAAAGTTTAAACAACAAACAAATCATGCTTGATGTTATTTATTTTTCAGCAAATGAATGAGTTATTTGACTCCACTGGATGGGCTAATCCTGTAGCGCTGGCTTCAGAGCTAGGACCCGCACCACACCAGATGAAGAAAATATTAGTCCACGAGCTGAATCAAAAAAATAAATTTTTGATTGCATATTAGAAGATTTTAGAAAAGAAATGAATAAGTATAGGGAAGAAAGAACAAAAGTAAAACATGAAAATTTGAATAAATATATGCTAATGAAAGAGCGGCAGCATAGAGAAAATATGGAAATTTTGCACAAATTGACATAAGGAACTATAAAAAACACATTCAATTATTATTGTTGTTAATACAACAACTGCTTAATTCCCATCATTTTTCTATACAGACCTGCTCTTCCATTAGCATTATATTGATTAAAAATGTTCCCGTTTTCTATATGCTAATATAATAATATAATTTATTAATAATTAGGAAGAGAATATGACCTGTGCAAGTGTTGCACATTCTCGCATCCAGTTATATTATGTATAATTTAAGTTTTAAATCAATATAATACTAACTTATGTGTATGTTATAGGATGTTAAAACAACAAAATATACAATAATTAAATAAATATTTATTCATTTATATTACACTGTCCTTATTATTTAATTATTGGTCAATGTTTATCGCTTCTGCATTCCTCCTCTCCCGTCTAAGCCGTCGTTAATAAGGCACCCTCTTCGCAACACCCGTAAATGCTCTTCAATAGGTACCATATCTTTCTGCAGTATACAATTATTATGCAGTACTGCTAAATCTAGTATGTATTCAGGTAATTTTTTAAGTGCCAAGGCGTTGCCGTTGATCTTCCATTTTCAAATAATATCTTTATAATAGTATTCGCTGTATAAGTTATAAAAGAAAGGTAATTACTTAAGACTTGACCGGTGCAAGGTGCAAGTGATTTTGTTTTGACGTTTGACGTTGAGGTTGTGAGCCGTGTGAGCGCGATCACAAGCGTTCCTAATTGTTGACGGCTCTAAGCTGTCATAGTCGTGATATCTAAATCGGTACGCCAATTATCCATGTTAGCGCTTTGAGCGATGACGTTGTAATTCGGAAAGCGGCCTAAATCGGAACGCCAATTATCGACGTTCGCGCTTTGATCGATGACAGTTTAATTCGGAAAGCGGCCTAATTAATTTGACAATTTTGACACATAAACAGCGACATGTGTGTGCGTGCGCTTAATCGGTAGTTTTTTGGTTAGAATTCGCAAAAACTACGTAATAATGTCGAAACAAATATTATTCGACGATGATTCAGAAGAAGAAGAAGTGGCTATTAAAACGGAGAATCCATATGCTAAGAAATACGACCAATGGCGGGAGAAGGAAGAGATTCATAAATGTATGTATCCATTCATAAAACTGCTGGCTGTAAATCCTTTACACGTTCTCCGTTTATTTATTATTTTTTATTTTAGTGGAACAGAAATACGGGGCAAAGGCATTGAATCCTGATGCCTCTGGATCTTCAGATAGTGAAGATGAGAGTGATGAACCTCCAGAGATATCTGAGGAGACTGAAACTCAATTCTTGAAGACCCTCGCTTTATTGAAGACGAAAGACCCGAGGATCTATGACACAAGCTATAAGTTTTTTAACGATGAAAAGGAGAAGGAACCAGGTTTGTGGACTTTTATTAAGAAAACTTATATTTTTCTATTAAATTATGTTCCGTAATTAACAGAATGATTTATATGTCATAAGATAAGATCAATAAAATAGTATTTAAATAAGGTCATTGATATTACCATTGGTTGTATTATGTAATTTTTTTTTCTAGTTGAACAAAATTTATGATAACAAGATCTCCCATTATATACATTCATTAATTTAGTTTACAAAAGCAAAAAACTGCTTTACCATGTTTGTAAATATTGTTTCAGAAAAAGAAAAGAAAGTTAAAACATTGACATTTGAGGACAGTGATGATGATGATGAAGGTGGTGATATATTCAGCATTGAGAAGAAAGCAGAAATAGTTGATGATAAGAAAACTAATGTTAACAATAAGAAGAATGCGAAGGTAATTGGCATATACATAATTCCACTAATATTATAAATGCAATGTATATTTGTTACTCTTGACTGCAAGGATTGCAAATAAATCTGGCACATACCTAGTTAGTATATATTCATAACACATAGGCTACCCTTACTAGGCTTAGGATAACATTGACTTCATAGATTCCTTTAAATTAAAAATGAAAATTGCATGCTGTTATAATAAAACATAAATTTAGGATCTTATATATTAACTGTTTTCAAGCAATAAATTTATCTATATCTTATCTTTTAACCCTGTAAAGTTATTGATCCCGGAAATGGTGAAAGCGCGGGCCAGCCACTAGTAAAAGATATAAAGCTCTCTCAACTACATAAGTAGCTTATATACACAAAGTAACTATTCTTTCTATATAATTGTAGGAAGCCAAACTAAAAGAATACCTAATGGGGAAGGTTGAGCACATAGATAATGAAGTGGAACAAGACCTGGCTCCGTTGAAGGCACTCTGGTCGGACCCCAAGTTGAACGAGGGAGAGGCTTTCCTTAGGGATTACATTTTGAATAAACGGTGAGTTATTAATTTATCATTACATCTTATTGCAACTTTGAAATGGTGGAAATGTTGATTATGTTTTAAACTATCTGAATCAGAATAACTATGTCCGGTTTGATCAATGTTTGCTGTATTTGAGACTATCTCATGGCAAGCTCGTGAGGCAATTTCATTATAATTATTCACATCATTATTATTTTCACTTTATTTTAATGGAACTAGTTTTTTTTTTTAATAGAGTCACGAATAGCCTATTCTGTAATTCACTCCTTTTGTGTGATTCCCCTTGCGGCTGTACTTAGGCGTATGTAGGCGTCTACAGGTGCTTCAAAATATAAAATTTTGGAATTCAAGGTCTACGAATCTTATTTCAAACTTCTTTCTTTCCCATTTCAGTTATCTAGATGACGGAGATGTTGGTGATGCAGCAGACAAGATCCGAGATGATGATGACTTGGAGGCCGACGAGAAGATGGTGGAGGAGCAGGGGAAGTTCGAGAGGGCATATAACTTCAGGTTTGAAGAGCCTGATGAAGAATATGTAAGTTTATCTGTCCTACGAAGGCAGACCAGCTATCAGGCCACCTGATGGAAAGTGATATTTATTCATCATCATCAGCTCATATACGTCTCCACCAAGGAGCTCGAGCCTCGCCTAACATCGAGGGGGTTTTTAGGCCATAGTCCACCACGCGGGCCTAGTGCGGATTGGCGGACTTCACATGCCTTTAATTGTGACATCTCGGGCATGCAGGTTTTCTCACGATGTTTTCCTTCACCGAAAGCCAGTGGTGTGAATCCGTACGTAAGTTTTTATAAACTCAGAGGGTCAGGGATTTGAACCTGCACACTCATGATCGTGAGTCGGTGCGTTCCCAACTGAGCCACCACGGCTATTATTATTTTTATTTATTATTATTATTAAATTTAAATTACAGCTAAAACGCTTCCCTCGTACAATGAACTACATTCGTCCCAAAGACGATAGCCGGTCTAAGAAACGTGCCGAGGTGCGCGCCCGCCGCGACGAGCACAAGCAACGCAAGCTCGACGAGATCGCACGCCTCAAGGCGCTCAAACTGAACGAGATCCGGGACAAGCTGGCCAGGATCAGGGAGGTCACCGGGAACGACGAGCTGGCCTTCAAGGTATGATTCAAAATGACAATTTTTTATACCACAAGGGTGGCAAACAGGCATACGGTCCCACCTGATGGGAAGCGGTTACCGTAGCCTATAAACGCTTGTAACGCCAAGGGCGTAACTCACGCATTGCCGACTCAGAAAAAAAGGAGCAACTGTATAGGCAGTAAAAGGGACAATGCGTAATGTATTTTCGTCGAAGGTCTAAACAGGTATCACTCCTGCATACCCCTACGACGCTACGCCATCCCTGGTCCCCCCACTGCCGCTACAGCGTCTCCTCATGGAGCTCTGGCTACCTTACTCACCGCAGGAACACAACACTACATGTAGTGTTATTTGGCTGCGGGCTTCTGTAAAGTGTAGGTCGGGCTGCTCCAAATTCGGAGCAAGTCAGTTGCGCCCTACCTCCTTATAAAACTATGTTAACTATCCTTATACTCCTTATAAAAAATATTGTATTACTAGGACGAGGACATAGAAGGTGACTTCGACCCTGCGGCGCACGACCAGCGCATGAAGGCGATCTTCGACGAGCAGTACTACGGTGACGTGGACGACGAGAAGCCCGTGTTCCCGGACCTGGATGAGGAACTGGAAATTGGTGAGAAGATTATACCATCACAACTTCAGCTTTATGAGTGTCTTATTAGTTTAAAATTGAATGGTGAACCTTATGAGTGCCTCATTAGGGCTTAAAATTGAATGGCTTTACAGATAGGAACAGATTGTCTTATATGCATGGATGTTAGTTACACAATCATGCTGAAGGGATCTAGATTTAACGGTTGCTCACTGCGTTGGCTAATTTGTTCGCGTAAAGGTGAAAAAGCCATCAGATGCTAACAACTTTTAGTCCTTTAAAAAAAGTTTCTAATTTACTGGAACCGACATAGAATATGTTCTGGAGTAACACATATAAGATACATTTATTCCAGTAATTTAAAAATCTCCGAAAACGCGGATGAAACTAGGAAGCTACTGTTATTATAATATTGATGTTTCGTTCTTCACAATCATCAATAAATTAATACTTTATTGCAGAAAACTGGGAAAACTATGAACATGAACAAGCTGAAATGGAGGAAGGTGAAACCGACCCCCACTGTGAAGACGAAGACTTTAATGTAAATATCTTATATACTCTATTTACTTAAACATTGTTAAAATACTACAATTTATTTTACATTGCGCTTTTTAGTTTTATAGTTGCCAAGATTCCAAGTCAATAGTCAATTTAACTTATATATAGAATGGTTTCAAATAAGTACATATTTCTTACAATCAAATACTTCATATAAAAGTAGCTAAACTCCATATATTTTTTTAACATAAAAGTTCAGATTTTAATAAAATACTTTAGGTACTTTACCATTCACATTTGACATGGGTGTATAGTACAGTAAAAAGTGAAACAGATTTTTTTTTATATATTTAGCTAGTTTTTAGGTTTCGGTTTTTTATTGTAGGTATATAGTTTTTAGTTAATAATATAATACATTAATGGTATGATAAATAAATTTGACTACTTATATTATAAACAGACTCATCTACAAAAAAAAATGCAGCAAAATTCACAAATTAAAACTCTCAACCAACCTTCAAAACCTACCATTAATCTGACTATAAATAACTGCTCATAAACTCCTTCAAAAAAACCTTAATTCATATAATTACAGATGGACGCAGACTACGATCCCAAGAAGGCCCGACAGAACCTCCTAGAAGAAATACAAAGCACATTAGGCAAGAAACGACGAAACCGTAAGAAGAAAACCAAATTAGCTGAAGTGTTATCTACAGAGAAACCTAAGTTTATACCAACTGTGGTCGATAAAACATATGATCAATATATGGAAGAGTATTACAAGATGGATTGTGAAGATATCATCGGTGGTGATTTGCCAACACGGTTCAAGTATAGGGAAGTGGTCCCTTGTGACTATGGTCTGAGCATTGAAGAGGTGAGAAAAGGCTTATTCTGATATATTATGGGGTGTTTAAGCATGAGTAGATCTTGTATTATGGTGATCAAATTCATAATATATATTAATCCTAACTAATTTTATAAATGCGAAAGCAACTCTCTCGCTTTCACACTAAAACTATTGAACCGTTTTGAAATAAATTTGGTACAACATATAGTCCAGACCCTGAGAAAGGACATCTATACTAATATTATAAAGAGGAAAGATTTGTTTGTTTGTAATGAATAGGCTCCGAAACTACTGGACCGATTTCAAAAATTCTTTCACCTTTGGAAAGCTACATTATCCCCGAGTAACATAGGCTATATTTTATCCCTGTATTCCCACGGGAACGGGAACTACGCGGGTAAAACCGCGGGGAGGCAGCTAGTTTTATAATAAAAGCGAAAGTTTGTGAAGTATGTTTGTTAGTATTTCATGCAACAACGTCAGTAGGCATCTAAATAAAATTTGATACAGAGATTGATTCTAGTCTTAAATAGAGTTAGGAAACAAATTTCCTAAAGCCAGGTATAGTATCATTACTAAGACGCCATAATTATTATTGTTCTAGATCCTTCTAGCAGATGACAAAGAGTTAACCCAATGGGTACCTCTCAAGACGATAGTGAAGCACCGACCAGCTAATGTGGAGAAAGGAGAAGTCAAGACCTACGCCCAGAAAGCAGCTGATGAAAGGCTCAAGAAGAAAGTCCTGCCGAGTCTGTTTAAAGATTTGCCCGAGTAAGTTTATTTTCTTTTAATAAAACAGTGTTTATGTAATATAAGCAGGGTGCTGTCAGATGGTCACACTTTGGATCCTAACTTAGACTCTGAAACATTTTTTGTCTCCACCTGTTTAGGCCCTAACTACAGGAATACAAAAAGCCTGATATAAAGAGTGCTTGACCTTAGAAATCTTAAATTTATTCTAAATCAGCATATATTTAAAAAACATTTCCCATTACAGGGATCCAGAAATAGTTGTGCCCTTAGAAGAGGCCACAAAGAAAATGAAGAAGAAGAAGAAAAAGAACAAAAATAAAGACAAAGAAGAAAATCCTAAAGTGGAAAATGATGTAAACGAAGTAAATGAACTACCTGGCAGTGAACTTGAAGATCCATCAAATGTGCCAGAAGAAACACCTAAAAAGAAGAAACATATAAAAGAAGTGGTAAATGCTGAAGTTAATGTAGAAGAGCAAACCAACATAGAAGTCAAAGCAGAAGTTATTGAAAATGGTAAAAAGAAGAAAAAAAGAAAGCAAAAGGAAATAGTTGATAAAGCTCCTGAAGAAGTTGTAGTAGAAAATACAGTAGTGAGTATTCAAGAAGAAAAGCAGAAAAAACCTAAAAAACAATCTGGTTTTGTTATTGAAAATGTACAAAATGAGGAAAATGTTCCTTGTAAAAGTGCATCAACAGTTAGCAATGATAATGTAAAATACAAAACAAACAATCAAAAAGTCAATCTAAAGAGGAAATTACCAAATGCAGAAGACACTAAAAATCCTAAGAAGAAAAAGAAAAACAAGAAGAATCCCAATTCTTCTGCATCAAATAATAATATGGGAAAGAATGTCAAGAGGAAAGATTTTAAAAATAAATCTAAAGTGAAAAATAATGATGGTAAATCTGATAACCCTCTTAATATGCTGTCCGATGAAAGATTAAAGGCATATGGATTGAATCCGAAGAAATATAGGAGCTTCTTGAAATACAAAAAGTTCTAAATATGTAAATAAATGAATTTTATTACATAAATATTGTGTTACAATAGAAGTAAAGAAAATATAGTAAAATAGTTGCTATTTTGATTCGTATAAAAGTTCTCTTACCCTTTTTTTTTTAAATATACATACGTACCCTATAAACGTCGCTAGCTCATTTAAGAATAGTATTTTATGTATAGAAATGTTTGACTAAATTATATAGACGATAAACTTTAAATCACAGAATCTTTATTTATTTCTTTTATTATTAGTCAATACTAAAAATTTTGACTTCCATTACACTTTCGCGCATCACTGAACTGATTTTGTAATTTTATTTTTAAATTATATTAGTTCAAAGTTAGACTAGAGCATGGGAAAGGACTTTTCGGTGAAGAGCCCTCTGCGCTCATCGAAACAGTCCACGTAACGGTGTACGAACGGAAAGTTGAAAGTCCACCGGGAAGGCGGGTGAAACCGCGTGGATGCCATTTATTAATATATAGGTTATTTATTACGTATTAAAAGAGTCTAAATTAGTACATAGTTATTTATTTCGTATTTTATTTTTCTAAAGCCATTTTGGTTGGATGTCATGGCAACATTTTCCAATAATGTCAGTGATACAGTAAAAAAAAATGCCAGTTGTCAATTCGCTCTCTTTGACAAGTTTCTTTTTCTTCGGCGAGCCGTGGTCGGAACCAGGTAAAATATAATTTTAATTTTTATGTGCAGTGAACTGATTATAAATCAAAATATTCGCTTTAATTGAACAAAAGATAGTGCTAAATTAATCCTGTATTATTATATCTGGTGATTATGTGTTTAATATTACGATGGAATTGGATTTCTGACATAACCTGCAAAATGCTATGTTTCGAAACTTTGCCTCTAAGTAGATCATGTCGTTGTTTTAGACGACTTGAATGGACAATGAGGCTACATTATGTGCCTTGGACTTCTGTTAATTAAACGTGCTTATTGTGGGTTGCGTTTGTATCAGAATAGGGCTACATTCCTTCAACTCCGAAGTACCGGATTTACGTAAAGTAATCCATGTGTTAATGTAAGTTATTTGACTCCAGCTCGCCATAATGGTGAACAATCGCGTGCCATCCGTGTTTTCGAAGACATACGTGACACCTCGCCGTCCTTTTGAGAAGGCGCGTCTTGACCAGGAGTTGAAGATCATCGGAGAGTACGGTCTCCGCAACAAGCGTGAAGTGTGGCGCGTGAAGTACACCCTCGCCCGCATCCGTAAGGCTGCCCGTGAGCTGCTCACCTTGGAAGAGAAGGACCCTAAGAGGCTGTTTGAAGGTAAACACATGGTCTATAATCCTACCAACATTATAGTGAGACTATTGTCTATAGATTCAATTTGGCATAAGAATTACATAAATACTTTAAAGAGACATCTATTTCTAGGCACATGCTGGTTGTGTAAAAATTGCTATACTTCTAGCACTTAGTTATTATGTATCATCTCTATACCAATAAAAAATGTGACAGGTTTTAAATAAGGTTCTATAAAATTACTCCAGCACTAAATAGCCTAGGTAACAGTGACAAGTCTTGAAAAGGGTTCTATGAACTAGCTATTCTACATCAAATACTGTACTTATCATGCTAGCTACAATATCACAAAAATTATATGATGAAAATTATCTGGCAACCTCTTATCAGATACTAAATTGTTGACTACCAATACTCTGAACAATCTTACCATACATTTTAATATCACACATAAATTCCCGCACTAACTAATCTATTGTAAATCTTCCAGGTAATGCCCTCCTCCGTCGTCTGGTCAGAATTGGAGTGCTTGATGAGAAGCAGATGAAGCTCGATTACGTGCTTGGTCTGAAGATCGAGGACTTCTTGGAGCGCCGTCTGCAGACCCAGGTCTTCAAGGCTGGTCTCGCCAAGTCCATCCATCATGCCCGCATCTTGATCAGACAGAGGCATATCCGGTGAGAATTAAATCTAAAATTTATCGGTCCCTATGTACGTAAAGACATGTCAAAACACCTTTATATTGCGTTTTGGCTTTACATTATTCATACTTATATTAGTTCTTTATAAATATTATGTATATAACTTCAATTACAAATCGTATAAGCAAACGAGTATTATAATTACTGAATATAATAATTATGCTCTCCTGTAAACCTCTGTTTATGACATATCTTTATGTACACAGGTACTGTCGATATGTACATCATAATTTTCATGAGACTAAGACAAATTTAAGCTTTTTTTTTTGCCTAAAATATGGTTTTTGATAATTAAAATCATGCAGGTAGCGACTGCAAAAGCTGCATCTGAAGCAGGTGTCTGGTTTTGAATAACATTCGTATAGACCACTTGAATCTCAACTATGTTGAGTTCAATGTCTTGAAATTATATGCTCTTTTGAGCTATAAGAAGGTAAGGTTTGATATGAACTTTCATTTAACATTCTATACTCATCAATCTCCAATCTCTTTAGGATTTACTAATTATTTGATTAAAGAAAAACATGAAGCAACAATAATATAATATTTAATTTAATATAGTACTCAATAATGGTAAATAAAAGATGTCCCAATCCAAAAGGTATCAATTACCCTGCAGAACCTAAACTTACTGATAGTTTACATATTGATGTTAGACTAAAGCTAAAGGAAACAAATCCTTATTTTAACATACTAATTCTTACAACATAAAGACCCCAATGTATCTAAATTTACACAAAATTCTAATAACAATTTTCCCACCACAGTGTCCGCAAGCAAGTTGTAAACATCCCCTCGTTCATTGTCCGCCTGGACTCTGGCAAGCACATCGACTTCTCCCTGAAGTCACCGTTCGGCGGCGGCAGGCCCGGCCGCGTCAAGAGGAAGAACCTCCGCAAGGGACAGGCTGGTGGCGCCACCAACGATGAAGAGGAAGATTAGACCTAAATAAACGCGTGTTTATACTATATTTTATGCTTTTATTTGTCTGCTGCCTTTCGTCGTCAGCCTAGTCAGTCCGCTGCTGGACGTAGGCTTCCCCTAATTCGCGCCACTTATCCCTTGTTGGGTTTTAAAATGGACACTTAAAAAAAGATAAGCAAAACTTGTTTTGTTCACACTCCTATTAATTATGTGAACTACTATTACTAGATTGCTCAAGTTCATCTTCACTTTTTAGGCCGGTGGTGGTTCTTTAATGCACACGGCACCATCAGGATCGCAAATGCGAATCCCTGGCCTTTGTGTTTTGAGATGATGATAACTTATTATTGACGAGATGTAGTCGCATGGTTTTTGTGGCCACCAGCCTATTTACAAAACCCGTATAGATCTAGAACTTCAAAAGTCAGTTCAAGTCACAATGCTGCCCATTGCTACAATTTTTTTTTATAAATAAATATCCTGGGACATATTTCACACACGGCCAATCTGATTCCAAAGTAAGCATCACAGTGAGCTTGTGTTATGGTAACCAGATAGCTGATATACTACTTTTTAAATACATACTTATAAGAGATATTTACATCCAGGCACAGGACAAACAGACATATTCATGCATAAAAATGTTGGTCCTGCTTGGGTGGGATTCGAATCCACGACCCGCGGCTTGAGAGTCAGTGTCACTAACCACAAAGCCAACCGGGCTGTCTTAAAAATGCTTTAAATACTTTATCGCGCATAATTTACTTGTTAAGATGCATACAACGCCATCTACCGGAAATAAAATATAAACATGGTAACCAGAATAATATGCAAAAAAATTACAAAAAATATTTGTAACGATATTATTTATTTCGTAAGTATATAAATACTTAGCCTTCGGATGGCATGACACTACTCTGTAAAATATGACTATCTATTTAACTATAAAATTATATACATAGTGAAACTTAAAACTTATTTCCTCATAATATGACTTTATTATATATTGCATACGCTGATACATAACTATGGTTAATCGTGCATTAGTTGTAGCCAGGCAATGACGGCTGAAATCCTATTAATATTATAAATGAGAATGTATGAATGCATGTCTGGTACTCTTTCACGCTAGAACAGCTGCTGAAGGGATCGCGATCAGGCACATAGTTAGAATATATTCTGGAATAACACATAGGCAACTTTATCCCGGGAAAATTGAAGATTCCAGAAGCCTTCGAGCTTCGAGCCAAGATTCGAGGTTCGGGAAGAAGTGCGGGCTCTATACGCCCTCATATGCTAGAGAGGCTGAGCTAAGCTAACTAGTGCGCGATTAACCATAGTAGCATAGTATATAAAATATGTACAAATACTGTAATTCATTATTAAGATATATATAATTTTCTTAACATAATTAAAGGAGGACCCCCATATTTACAGTCAGCAACATTAATACCATTTAAAAAAACTCACTTTCAAAGCTTCCTTCAGAGGAATGTTTTCAAAAAAATAACATGCAATATGTATACTTATATACACACTAGTGGCTCCCCGCGGTTTCACCCGCGTACCCGGGAGATCTTATATTTTCCCGGGCAAAAAATTAGCCTATGTCCTTTCTCAGGCTTTTTATTTAAATCGGTTCAGTAGTTTTAGCGTGAGCGAGACAAGAGTTGCTTTCGCATTTATAATATTAGTTATGATAATTATGTTGCTGAATGTAAATAAACTCCCTTACATTGTTGTTAGTATTAAATTAAAAGGTAACTATTCATTATCATCACAGTTCAACTTTGTATCTCTCAGCTTTTCTGATACTTCTTTTGTATCTTCGCACTCTTGTAAGTGTTCGAGGCAGAGGTCTAGTATTTTCTCCAGTCCTCTAGCGGTCTGGTCTGAGGAGTACACAGACATGTCTGGAACGTGTACGAACAAGGTCCGCGTGTTATCCGCACTGAGGGATGTGTAATAGATGTACTCACAAAGGTATCTGAAAAAAAAAATAACAATGTGTTTTTGGTTTTGTTAAAAAAAAAATCTGCATGAATTTTTGCCGCCTCTTATCAGCAATACCAACCTTCCGAACCGAGCGTTAGTCTGACTATTCGTAAGTGCTTGTGAAGGCCTATTTTAATTTCAAAGAATAACGTTATTTATATTTATGTTATACATTAAATGATCTTCGTTATTGATAACACAGTGAATAAGTTTAGGCACTTATTTATTTACAAGTATTGGATAAGTGTCTGTAAGTATGTCATATAAAGGTAGGTAGGTATAATAGATTTCCTAGTAATTACTATTTGTTTTCATGATTAGATATTTTTCATTCCTAATTTCATAAGAACCAGCACACATAAGTGAAGTGAGAATAATGACTCATCTTAAATTTCCACTGCAATTTCTGTTGTATTATTATTGGAATTAAGTTTAGTTTGATAATTCTTATTTCTGTGACGGATTCTTCAGGAATATCATAACTAACATTACATTACAAACAGGATTGTGAGTTTGTTTTTCCTTCCTTGACGTCCCCGCGTCGTATTGGATCATGTATGTTTTCAGCCAGGTAGGTAGGTACATATAAATAAGTAATAATAAATATCCTGGGACATTTTTCACACACGAAACGGCCAATCTGATTTCAAAGTAAGAGCTTCAAAGTGAGCTGATATACTAAGTTTTAAATACATACAAATGTTTGTCCTAGGTGGGATTCGAACCCACGACCGCCCGCATAAGGGTCAGGGAAAGACGATTCAAATTAACATAAGCATTACACAATTTTTGTACAGGTCTAAATTGGCGGTAAAGAATAGAATATTTAACTCGAAAATTATTTAATAACTGCGCGGCAAAAATTAATTTACAAATTTTCCAGGATATTCCTTACCTGCCGGCGTCTTTTGAAGATACAGCACTAGATTCTCCATCAGGTATATTTGCATCATTGAACTCCTTGCAGATCCGTTCCACATTTAGCTTAGTGTGTAGTCGGATAGCACCTTCTGCCGGACAGGTGTTGTTAGCTGGACATTTGTCGAAGTAGTCCATCCTCTGGTAGCCCTTCTTGTGAGCTTGCATCTCTAATGTGAAGCATTCTGCTTGGCCTGATACACCAACGTGGATCATTAACTGAAAATATATTTTTTTACTTGTTAAAAAGAGATATAATCCTGGGAGCAATCTTAAAATCAAAATGTAGGTACCCATTTTTAGTTTTTACATCTTACTACTAAATAAAAAGCCTTTATTGTTGATTTAAATTTGAATTATAAATGTTGTGTGTGTGCCCAGAGTTTCTTAAAGTAAGATGGTTTTATGTAAAATTGTTTATAACTATTAGTTAAGAACATCTTACTACTATTGTAAATCCAAATGGATAGATGGTTTGTTAAGTAGGTTTTTATAGGTGATCTAGTAGTAGGTATATGTAAATAAAAATAATTTCAGATGAGAAAACTTATTTTTGGGATTGCAAAATAAATAGTGTTTTATTTAAATATTAAATCTATACAAAAATAATGTCCATTGAATTATTAATCTTGAGTTGTGTGGAACTGGGATATGTATGTAAGTTACATAGGTATAATACTTATTTACAGTGTGTGTAGCTAAGTAGTAAAGTTACTATAAAAAAGGCTTGCTTACCTTAGGAGTGTGTGTATCCCACAAAGCAGGAACAAACTCGTCCACATTCTCGTAAGTCACAGGAATTTCCAATAATACTAGTTCAATATTATGTTTCTTTTCAATTTCTTCCTTATTCATTAGTTTCACGGCTTCCCAGCTCGCATTAACCGGATGATTGGGAAATGGACCAAAGCCTGTTATAAGAACTATAGGCTTGAACAGAAAATCCAAGTCGTTGTCCATTTTTTCACGATAAAGTTTTTAAATACAATATTTGAAGTGAAGTGTTTACTTTTAGAAGTTTTGACACAAAATAAGGAGTGAACACTTGAACAGTCAGCTGATCTTTTTCTGAGATTGGCACCTATGCTTCTTCAGCGATCTTGGTTTGTTTGGTTCATTAAACCACCATCGCATTGATTGGGTTGGCAACACTATTACAACTACTATGGTCGATGTTCTAATGAAATTAAACTGTCAGACTCATTTCATACATACATTCATTTCATTCTTTTCCAATGAATCATTCGTTCATTATCGGGCAACGTCCGAGTACATGGCGCGTTTTAGTTTTTCCACCAATTACCATGGTTTTTTCATAGTAGTTACTGAAACATTAATTTAATTACAATTTCTTTAAACCTAATAAAACAGTGTAATTTAGTAGTTGCAACAAATTATCGCAGTCAATATAAGTTCAAGGTGTTTACCTTGCTTTGAGGTTATGTTAGTGCTGAATCCTCATTTCTTAGTTATATCCAATTCAAAATGACGGAAGGGGATTCTGGTGATAGCTCTCGGGTAGTGGCTCTGTCGTGCCCCTTCGTGAAGAGAAAAGTGGAATGTGCGGGTGCAGCATTCCTTAGATATTTCAATATAAAATGTTATGGGGACGATGCTTTATTCGAGACTTCAAAGTTGAGCGAAAAAGCCGAGGAGATCACGTTCGACGATGACGTCGAGTACCTGCGGAGCTTAGACCCCAAGGATTGGAAGCAGCAAGACCACTATGCTGTCTTAGGTATGAAAAATCTGCGAAACAAAGCAACTGATGATGATATTAAACGAGCTTACCGCCAGAAAGTGCTCAAACACCATCCGGACAAACGCAAAGCCCAGGGCGAGGAGATACGTAGTGATGACGACTACTTCACATGCATAACCAAGGCATATGAAATCCTCGGTACACCAATTAAACGAAGATCTTATGACTCAATTGACCCAACTATAGATGACGCCATACCGACGCAGTCAGAAATCAAGAAGGATTTCTATAAAGCTTTTACAAAGGTCTTTGAAGTTAATTCCCGCTGGTCAGAGAAACGCAATGTACCTTTATTAGGTGAAGAGAACAGTCCACGTGAACAGGTTGAAAGGTTTTACGCTTTTTGGTATGAGTTTGATTCATGGAGGGAGTTCTCTTACCTTGATGAGGAGGAGAAAGAGAAAGGGGCAGATAGAGAGGAGCGCAGGTGGATAGAGAAGCAAAACAAAGCTGCTAGAGCTAAGCTAAAGAAGGAAGAGATGGCCAGGATACGAAGCTTAGTTGACCTAGCATATGCCAATGACCCGAGGATTCAAAGATTCAAGCAAGAGGATAAAGATAAGAAGTTAGCAGCAAAACGTGCCAGACAGGTAATTATTAATATATAATTATGTAGTAGTTTACACACACTAATACTCTTAATATATCAATAAACTAACATGTCAATATGCATAAAAAAATGGTATTGAGAATTAATTTGATGCTCAAGGATTTGATTATAAATAATTTATCTTCATTGTATACAATTTACAGGATGCAGTACAAGCAAAGAAAGCTGAAGAGGAACGCCTGATCAAAGAAGCTCTACTTGCCAAGCAAAAAGCAGAGGACGCCGAGAGAGCCCGTCTAGACGCAGCCAGAGCTGAAAGGGAACAGCAGAAGAAAAATCTACGAAAAGAGCGCAAGGCATTTAGAGACATTTGTAAAAACAATAACTATTATTCACAGAATGACGAAGAATCAGTCTCACATATGGCAGCTGTCGAGAAAATATGTGAAATGATGAAGGTAGTTGAGCTTCAAGACTTCATGAAGGACCTAGAAACCAATGGCAGAGATGCCTTCTTAAAGACAGTCAAAGAAACAGAAGACAAACTTGAGGCAGAACGTAGAGCTCTGTTTGATAACAAAAAAACTGATGAACATAAGGTTAAGAAAGACGCTGCATTCAAAGTACCTATAGAGTGGACCGTAGAAATGACACAGCTTCTGATCAAAGCGGTGAATCTGTTCCCAGCTGGTACAAACCAGAGGTGGGATGTCGTAGCAAACTTTTTAAATCAACACAGTACATTCACAGATGACAAAAGGTTTACGGCAAAAGACGTCTTGAATAAGGCCAAGGACTTACAGAGTGCTGACTTCTCGAAGAGTAGTCTTAAAAAGGCAGCAAATGAGGAAGCCTTTGATCAATTCGAGAAGGAAAAGAAGAAAGGCACGAACAATATTGACGATAGTGGAATATCAAAGAGTGATTCTGCGGTCAAACTAGTTAATGGTACGTCCACTCCTAAACCTGAAGTAGAAGCAGTGAAACCAGAGAAAGAAGCTCCTAAAGAGGATAAATCGTGGACCAAGACAGAGCAGGAGTTACTCGAGCAGGCTATTAAAACGTTCCCAGTCAGCACTGCAGAGAGATGGGACAAAATAGCCGATTGCATACCAAATCGCTCCAAAAAAGACTGTATGAAGAGATATAAAGAGTTAGTTGAATTAGTGAAAGCAAAGAAACAAGCTGCTAACCTCGCTAAATAGCATTGAATGCAGATTAGTTATATATACAATTGTTTACCATACTTTACCACTGAAGGACTAACTCATGATTTTAAAGTTATTTTTGACTCATTCATTCAGCTCAATGTACAAATGCATGCAAGCCTATAATTCACTTTAAAATACATTTCTAGTACAAATGTTAGAATGGAGTGGTTTAAAAACAATCCAGTTTTGTCTTATATTAGTATTTATTTACTAGAATGGTGTGGTTGCAAAGATCAAATTGTTGAATTGCAGATTTCTCACACAATTTTTTATCCATAACCTTAGATGTATTTTATAGCCAGACCCTTCACACAAATCATGCAATGTATTTTACTTACGTTACAAGTACTATAATAGCATAATGTCGGACTATGTATATTAAATAATTTTATATAGACCACATTAATCTTATGAATTTCACAGCAATACTTTTTAAAATATTGTTTATAATAAATGGCCTTTGTTTTAAACATCAATTATACATCGTAATTGAATTAATGTAACATTATTCATGTATTTTTTTATGAAGATCACATTCAAGTATGTATATTATATATAAGTAACTCATATCCACGCTAGCTCTATTCGCAAGTCCCTCGTCAACCAGTGTGCAGTCTTATTTGGCGATTCAACCTACTATCATCAGCAGAAGACACAATTTAGAACATCCCGTGTCATATTTTTGTATTTATTTTTTGTTTATTGTGATGAACATAGTCAATTTGAAATTTAACTTTGTGTTTTATTTGTGTATGGTGGAGCGGGGTGAAAGGGAAATAAATTAAATAAATAATATCCTGGGACATTTTTCACACACGGCCAATCTGATTCCAAATTAAGCATCAAAGTGAGCTTGTGTTATGGTAACCAGATAGCTGATATACTACTTTTAAATACATACTTATATAGATATTTACATCCAGACACAGGACAAACAGACATATTCATGCATACAAATGTTTGTCCTGGGTGGGATTCGAACCCACGACCCGCGGCTTGAGAGTCAGGGTCACTAACCACAAAGCCAACCGGGCTGTCTGAAATATGTTTTGCATCTCGCTCACTCATACTAGTCACCCCATAGAGGTATTCTAAGCACCTTCACATAAATAATTGATACATATATAGCGCATCGCATAAAACTACAGAAAAAAATCATAAATTATTATTATTTCAATCATAAACAGCTTTTGTTGTTACTTCTTTCTGTATTACTAGATATTAATTTTAGTAAAAGGAAATTTGAACATAGAACAAGTAAGAATAAATATGCAGGTACTTTTTGGAAAACGTATTGCTATGTTGCGCTTGCGCATGGTTTGTTATCACAGGTTTTCGGAGCTGATAATTATCAGCAATGTACAACATCGTGACACTGGACCCTAAGTGTAATTGTAATGAGATAAATAAAACCAAAAAATCTCAATCATTAATTTTGTAAGTAATACGGCCCCACATTAGTTCAAAACTATGAAATTCAAAATTTATTGTCCGTGAAATAATTAGCTATGCTAAATATTTTGTGCCACTTAAGCTATTCTCATTGAGTTACAAGTAAAACGAGACCGGATTTCAAAGTGCATTATTCAAATTCCACGTGGTCCGAATAAAACTGGCTTTACTGACTCATCAGTAGGAACTCCTGACACGCACGTGAAGGTCAGTAAACTTTACCGTACCTCCCCGTGGGAATTTCACGTTTATTTGTGTGTGTACCTTTAGTTTAGGGGTGGCGAACCGTTAAATTACGTTGGGAAGATACCTACTCAGTCCCTTACATACGTTCGTTCTTAAAAAGGTTGATTTCAAATGAATGATTTTAATGGTGAACTGTTAATGTTAGGTCAAATAAAAATCGAATCTAACTAAGTAACTACATAGGTACCTAATAATAAATTCGTATGTTATGTTTTCTACTATTTAAACTATAAACACCATAGTGAGTATGGATGACAATTTATTCCTCTTTCATGCAATAATTTCGTCCTTTACGTAATTACCTATTTAAACGAAGTTTCTACCCGCCCTGTCTGACCGCTGAGATGTTTTAAACTACGAGTAGGTATGCAATGGATTTCAAGGTTTATACGTATATTATACAATTGTTATCCACGGACTCCACAGTTATATCCCCCTCCACAGTTATAAATCTACATTGAACGCGTGCAAAACCGGGGCGAGTTGCTAGTTCTTCAAAAATGACCGCAATATTAAATTAACCTACTGAGAAATGCAAAGTTATTTTCTCATGGAATTCATTACGAACGAAATCTGAGAATACCATAATATTATGGTAGTTGACCCAATTCTATCACGCTAGTACCTACTTAAGACTAAGCCCTTGTAAATAGCTACTCAATTGTTAAATCTTACTAATATTATACCTACTTATTATGAATGCGAGAGTTTGAGAGAGTTATGAAGGTAAGGATGTTAGTTAAGCACAATATTACAGTGGTAAAATTTTGTTACAATTTTTTTTTACCTACTTACTTTTTTTAATTATTTTATATTTGTAATGCATATATATGTTTCTTTGTAATCATTTTTAAATTTTTTTTTGCTTTGTAATGTTGTGTGAATGTCCAAATAAATGCTTTCTTTTTTTCTTTCTAGTTACTCTTTCAGGCAACAACGGCTGAAGGGAACTGAATGAAATTTTGCACAGAGTTAGAATATGTTAGGTAGTGGGATAGCACATAGGCTACTTTTTATTCTGGGAATATTTAAGGGGGATGAGTAATTAATGATGATGAATCCTAACTAATATTATAAACGCGAAAGTAACTCTGTCTGTCCCGCTTTGACGCAAAAACTACAGAATCGATTTATATGAAATTTGGTACACATATAGTCTAGAGCCTGAGAAAGGACATAGGCTACTTTTTATCCCGGGAAAATAGAACATATCCCGGGTAGGCCACTATAAAAAACATCCATAACTACTGCACGTTTTTTCCATTGAGTTTTTGTCTTTGGTGTCGTTCCACATGTGCCTGTCCAAGTTCAAGGTCGCAGGTCGGCTGTGGGCTCGACAGGTGCGTAGCAAAACTCCTGTCTTGTGTTATGTATTCCAAGTAGGTCTTGAAGTGCGTCGCGTTTCAAGGTCACTTTACGCCATTATTAAAGGCCATTACATATAAAATAATCTCTATAACCGACATTAAGGTTATATAACTGCAAAGACTACATTTAAAAAGCGATTTAGAAGTGTTTCAAACGGTTTAACAGATTTGTCTCTATAGCTAAATAGATACTCAATGTCTCGATATCGTGATTGTCACTCATGGATTCGATTTCCACCAAAGACTATATTTGTAAATTAATCAAGTCTTAAATGCCTGGTACCTTATAAGTACTAGGTATTTGTGTGTGGGTGTATGTTGAAGGTAGCCTACATTAACCACAGATTAGAGCAATCAAACAAAACACCATACATATCCTGTTACATAAACAGTCATTTATTCAGATAAGAGAAATGATAAAATACAAACATACAAAATTGTGTAATCAGAATTAAATTATTTGTAGGTAATATTAAACATTAGGATACAGCTTTGCGTATCATCTGACAGGCACAATACGGTGCAATCTGAGCTTGACACTTTTAAAAAAAAAAAAAATTAAGAAACAAAATTTTTTTGAATATTTATGACCAAAAAGTTTTATCGCTACAAAATTAAACGATGCAAATATTATACTTATCGAATCAATTAATGTAGATATTGTCCTATTTTTAAAAGATGAACATATCTATGCAATTGAGATAACAAATAACTCAGTTTCATCACGTAGTTTTCAATTGCAATACAAATATACATCGTAATCAACTGAAATCTTAATAATAATATAAAATAATTAATTATTATAATTACTCGAGTTTGGTTCGGTTCCGTTAAGGCACGTTCAAGGCCATAGATTGAGATTAAAGCTTATAATATTTATTGCTAAATTATTTAATATTATTAATGAAATGCATTTCTGCATCGGTAATTATATCTATTAATTAAAATGTAAAGTAGTGGCCACGCAAAAATAACTTATAAGTAGTTGCCAAAGATAAAAGTAATTGCCATAATAAAATAAATCAGATAAGACACACGTGAATCTATTCAAAATGAAGATATGTACTTCTTATACCCAAAAAACCTCGAAAATCTCCATTTAGGTACATGACTAAGTATAAGTATCCATCACTACATAGTATAAAACAAAGTCGCTATCCGCCGTCTGTCTGTCTGTCCCTCCCTAAACGGATTTTGATGCGGTTTTTTTTAACAGATGAGTGATTTTTAAGGAAGGTTTTTATGTATAAATCATTACTCTGACGAATAGGAGCGGAGCATCAATCAAAACTGTTGCAAAAACGGGCAAGGGACGCTAACGAAGTTGCGCGGGTCAACTAGTTAAGTATAAAATTTATATGAATCTCGTATGCATAGCACCTGTTTAAGAGAAAGTTTAAATAATGTGAAAGTAAAAATAATATTCCATTGTTAAGCTAATTTAAATGTTATTTTAGCAGACTATTGTATACCATTTTAAAGTGTATGCAGAATAGATCTACTTTGGTGTTTATGATCGTGAGATTAATATTTATTCTCATAACTAGTATTCAAAACCTCAGAAACTAAAATCTATTGTCATTCTTTATTTATAGTCTGATTGGAAAAGTATAATACAAATTTATGAGAGATTAGTTAGGGATATATTTTCGGTAATTTATATAATTTAAATCTAAGACAAAATAGAAGCACCAAATAGGCACCAAAATAAACAAAATTACACTTCAAACAATAAATCAATAATATTGTAAGTTTTATATAAAAATCAGTCTTAAAAATTACAAAAAGATTAAGTACAATTTTAATTGAGTAACTTTGTATGTAAATTATTATCTTCATTTAGTATTAGGGGAATATGTTTTTGTAATAAAATTAACCTAAGTCTTAAATATACTCTAATATTAAAATAGTGAGGAGTTTTACACATTAAGTTTGAAAATTTTTGAGCATTCCTTATTAGAGATATATCAATTTAAAATTTAGAGAGACTAATATTACCTGGACAAAAATATCATAATGTACAGTTGCCATGTTATAAATTTAAAAATTCTTAAATATATCAATTTAAACACTTATCAATCACACAATGGAATGTTTTTTTTTATTTGTTAACAAATATTAACTGGCACTGATATTGCTGATAAAATATGCGTGTACATAAACAACACTACAGAATTACTTTCTGACAAATATAGAAAATAACTTCTGCCTACAAGAAGTGCTTTAACTTATACCTAGATAAAGGCACACACAAACCCTAGAATAATAATATAAAATGGCTCATTGGTTCCTGCAGGTACATCTGCAAAACGCCCCATAGTTTTAATTCACATAAATATTTCTATGAGGCATAAGAGTAAATATTATAATGAATAAATAATTTCTTATTGTTAAAAAAACCTTCTTTGATTTTTTACATTATTTGTAAAAATGAGATTGAATTGACAGGCACCACTGCCTAATAGTTTGTATGGAAATGCATATGGCTTCTCTGAACCAGAGACATTTCACAAATCGTCCCTTAGCTTACAACATACCCAACATAATATAAGTCATTTTTACCAACTTTTCAGGAGACGAAAAAAACTGTTTATTTTAAAAGCCCAACCGACTTGCATGCTGTCACTACATTTTGAATGAAAGCCTCTTATTGACTGAAATCTCTATCATGTGACCCATGGTTCTATGCGCAATGAGCAGCTCTATCCAAGGGCATTAAAATGTAGCAACTGCCAATTTTCGACTTGAGTGTGTTGTAAGCTAAGGGACGAAATTCTTGTTTACTGTATCTTGCATCCCTTTCTCTTCTTATGCACATCTTGCTTCTTTTTCTTGGCTAAGCCTTCAGCTGTAATGTCTGATATAACTGATAGTCTTTTAGATGTGTCCATTCTTTCATTGACCAGATGTATATCATTGATACTGTGATCTGGTGGAAAAGTTGAGTGGTACAGGTTATTATTTTCACTGTAACTGTGGGGTATCACATTTGGTTCCGGAGGAATCATATTGTCAGCCGGGTAGTGTGATGCTGGCCTGATGGAAACTGGGTCTGGAAACCGAGGCTTTTTGCCTGTCGTCGGAGGAGGCGGAGGCTGTCTGTGTTGAAATGGAGTATTAGAATTAGACTGTTTGTCATACTCAAATGATTTTGAGTGAGCATGTGATATGTTGTTCATGCTTGAAGTACCAGCTTCAGATTGCTGTGTGTAATACTGGTTTGAAATTTCTTTAGATTGCAATGCTTCTGCTTTAGATTGTATATGCTCTTTTTCAAATGGCTCAACATAGTGTAAATCCGAGTCAACTGATTTGCACAATCTCAGCCTGTTTTCTCGTATCATGTCTCGGGGGTTACTGTAGGCATCGCACAGGATGTCTTGCTGTGGCTCCGGAGCCTCCAGCTGCAGCTGAGCTTGCCTCTGCTGCTTTTTGAGCAAAGCCTTCTGTTTTGCTTTCTCTTTAGCTCTCTGAAGTTTCTTATACTCCCTCTCTTGGAGTAATCTTGCAAGTTCACTGTCCTGGGCCTCCACAGCACATCTCATGTCAGCCAATAGGATGTCATGGTCTTGATCTACATGGCTCAATTGCCTGGCTAACCTTGCATCGATCTCCTCCTGTTCAACACGTCTTCTCATTTCTTCCAGTTCATCTGGAGACAGGCCGAGTTCCTCAGGGTTCAGATCATTGATTGGGGCTGGTAGAACTACGGCCTGTACGGGTGGCGGCGGTGAGGCGGGAGGCGGGGCAGGTGGAGCGGCGCGCGACGAACACGGCTGTTGGATCATGTCGGAGGAATGCTGGCGGCGTTGCCGGCGAAGGTTGATCTCTGCCATTTCCCGAGCTATTTCCGCGTCAATATCGGCCTGCCGACGTCGCGCCAACTCCCGCAGACGTACTTCATGCTCTATGTCTCGTTGCTCGCTCAGGGCGACGGGGAAGTCCTCTCGGATCTGCTGATTGCGATATCTATTTTCACAGAGGTGCGAAGATATTTCGCGATCTTGCAACCGATGCGCCAGGGCGCCGTCGGTGCGCACCAGCCACTGTTCGCGTAGATCCGTGACATGCCCGAGTTTAGGCATAGTGTCGTTCGCTTGGAAACCCGCCATCGCTCGTGCGAAACGCTTTCCAACTTTCCAAATAAATCACTCCGATACGCAAACTATTACGTTTGCGTAACGTACGTAATACGAGTTTTATTGTATGTTAGCACGACAAACGTGTGCGCATGATGATGGCACCAGCTTCTTGCAGCACTAGAATCGATTCAAAACACAACACGAACCTTTCACGAAGACTTTCCTCGCGTTCCGTGAGACAAAACGACGTACTTTTTTATGATTACCCTGTGAACTCCGCGATAACAATAGACTTTGATAATCTACATAATTAATTACTTATTACAAATGCACATCACTCGTTCATCCCTACTCCGCACCACAACATATTAAAATTGTTTGCTCAATTCCTATCCAAGTCCAAGTTCCTTCCTCTACTAGGTACCTACCTATTTTTTTATAAATTGACAGCAAGACATTGACAGATATACAAGTGCCAGACCAACACTAGAAAAATCAGCTAAAAGTACTGGTATAGGTACTATTAAAATAAATAATCGTAAAATCTTTACATAAATGCGCTTTTTAGATGATTTTATTTTATTCTTAAGCCTAAAAGGCTTAAGGATTATGTACTACAACCAACAAAGAAAAAAATTACTCATCACATCTAAGCAACCAGTGAATCCCTTAAGAGCCAGTGAATTGAAAGAGACATAGCTCTACACCTTGAATATTTTTTTTAATAGTTTAATATTAAACCTAAACAATTTATATATTTTTATGAGCTGTGATAAAATTTTGCGAATATATTCGTATATACGGAAGACAAAAACTAAAAGAATATGGAGATAATTAAAATTCAGTCAATCTACAGCAAAGCGTGATCTGGCAATTCTGACATCAACAAGCAAGGACATCGTGACATTTGATGACACACCACTAGACAGCAGGTGAATTCCACAATAGTGATGTTATTATGGCAAATATCATAAACTATAGAACAGAATAATCTTAACGGAGTTATCAAGAATAAATTTAACGACCATAAAATTTGGTTTGTCCGTCTCATAATATTATATAATGAGACTTGAATACAATCCTATAGAAGTCACGGTAGCTAAACTGTATCTGTAAACTTTTTCCTCACCTATTGTTATTTACAAAGATTTATCTAGGTACTTCTGTACGTCTGCATAGGTCATGAGTTTATATTTACATACGCGTCGTAAGAACTGATATACAAACTAATTATATTAGTATGAATATTTAAACACCAACAACTATTTTTATAGTAACTATCAACTATAGTGATTGTTCTGTCCCAGATATCCGTCACTCTTGATACAGCAGTTATTCTGTAGCTTAGTGTTTAGATGAATAACTCGTCCAATTAAAAAGTTTATAGTAAATTTGTTTATTCACATAGTCTTAAAATACAAATGAATTGCACAGTATATTAATTCTTTGTAATTCCTGCCAAAAATCTTCTTCTTGATGAACAGCGTGGACACTTGAGCTCATTTTCATCACAAACATAGCCGGAATCTAATGTCGACAAACAATTCGTTTGTAAAATTTAATAATTTCTTTAATAATGTTAATTTAAGACTGTTGAATTTGTATAAACTCGCCTATTCTTTTGGAAAACTCGATGAGTCCTTTTTTGTTTGCTGTGATGTAGTATGGTTCCTCCGACATTCGATGCAGCCAACTTGATACTCTTGGGAACCTAACGCAAAAAATGTTTACTACTGGTTTATAGATAAATTTATTGCTTAGTAATATAAATATTATAGTACGTAAACCATACCTTTGTTCTTCGACAGGGACTAGAACATGTAACGTGCTGACTGTAGATGCTAAAGCAATATCACTGAGCTTTGGCCAACTACCACCAAACCAGCATCGATCTTCGAGCATGTTCTCCAAATCAGCGTAAGCGTATTTTATTTCACCCACTAGTTGTGGCATAACAATATTGCAGTTTTCGTACAAAATTGGATACTGATGGAAAAAGACTTGGTAAGTTTTATAGGGAATTAAAAAAAATATACAGTAGAACCTCGATAAGATAAAGTCCAAGGGAAACACAAAATATTTTCAGTTATAGAGGTTTTAAGTAATCAAGGGTCTATGTTAGTGGATCTGATGGGAAGGGAACGTATTATTTTTTAAGTTATGGAAGTTTTTAAGTTACCGAGGTTTGAGTTATGAAGGTTCTATTGTATAATAAAAAAAAGATTTCTTACTGCAGCAGCACGATATCGAGGATACAAAATTCCACTGTTGTAATGCAGTTGTTGTTCGACTAGAGCGCGCCCGGCGGCGTCTTTTGGTAATAACCGGCCAGAGTTGCAGTATCGAGATGCCAAATAGGAACAGATAGCATGACTGAAATATACATATTTTATTAGTTACTAGTTTCCGCGTGGTTTCACCCGCGTTTCCGAGGGAACTTAATTTTCCCGGGATAAAAAGAAATCTATGTCCGTCTTCTGGCTACCTCCCCAACAAATTAGTTCAGCCGTTCTTGAGTTCTAAATAGTGTAACTAACACGACTTGCTTTTATATTTATAGATTAGGTAATAGTTAAATGGTAAACGCTCCAGGAGCCCTAGTGCCGTAAGATGGTCTGATCAGATCCGTTCTGCTCTGAGCACCGGGCTCCATGTTGAAAAGAATGTTTCTGTTAGAGTATCAGTAATAAGGACCGCATGGAGGAAAATGATGACACTATGAAAACTTATTATAATTGTAATTTCAACAAAATTACTATACCTGTCATGTAATATCAACTGTCTGTCTTTCAAGATTGGTAATGTTTGCAGCTTATTCATCTGAAATAAGTGTAATAATCTTTATTGTTAACAAACAAATAAATCAAATATGCACCAAATGCATAAAAACATGTTATATAAAATATTGACCTCAGTTATTTCTGGTGCTCTATGTTCGAAATTGTTAATATTAACATCGACTTCAGTGACACTTAGATTCATGGCATCCAAAGCCATCATTACCGCTCTGCACGCAGGGCTGTGATCTGACTTCCATAATGTACATTTCCTAGAATATAAATAGGACCTATCAAGGTATTGCATACATATCTACTTAAACTGGTCGCAAAAAAGTTCAAGACTAAACATGATTGCATCTTTTTTAAGACTAACAACAAAATGTGGTCCATGGTGCTTATATCCTGCAGTCAACCGGACTCAAATCAGAAAATAACAAAAATAACAAAATGACGATGAATAACAAAAGTACGGTAACGTATGAGAGCCTCCATGAAAGTGTGTTAAAATTAAGGGAAAAAAAGACACGAAAATTTAACAAAAATGACTAACTTTATTCCAGTCGCAAAAAAATTTTTACTTCCTCCTATACCCATTGTTGTAGCTGATTTAGATTATTTGCATATTGAAGCCTGATTTTTTTTGGAGTTTTAAGCATTAAGGTACAATGTACCTTAATACAATAATTTTGTTATGAATATAAAAATATGGCCATTTTTAACCGACTTCTATTGAGATTGATTTTGCGAGTGACTTTTTATTTCCATAGACAAAGCAACAGACTTTCAGACTCAATCTGCCATTAACCTATGATTATACCAAGAAGTTTTAAGTTTCTTCTCTCTTCAATCAGGCTTCATTCGAGGAATTCGAGGGTACTAAAGAGTAGGTATGCTTATATTCTACATGCATTATATTATCAACTTAAGATGACTACTTGCACTGTTCAGGCAACGACTTAGCTGATAAATCATATGAACAAAAAGCTGTTTACCATCATCTTTTGCTAGTATAGTCTTAGATTATAAATTCTAAGTATAGTAGAGAATTTGATCTATATGATCGCGTTGCATAAAAATGCGAGCATCAAAAGTCATCATGCATTATGTAGTAGGTAAAATGACCCAAGTCTCGCCGATATACATCCATAATAATAATACGTAAACAGATAGTGCAAACAAGCAGTCTTGTCCTGTTGTTTTTCTGATAAAAGTGGCCCCGCAACTTTATTCTATTTTTAATAGTTGGTTGGTTGTATTTACGATTTCTTTGTAAAACAAAAGTGCATTCATTCTATAATGTTTACATTTCGCCGTTTTATTTGTAATAGTTATCTTATTAACTCGAGATATTGTACTGATAAATCAACAAAAAGGTGAGTTCGAATGTTTTTTTTTCTAGCTAACTTCTTTTTTTACAAGTTGTGCTTGTATTTTAATTAAGTAAACGTGTTTATAGGGATGCCGAGAAGTTGATTGTTTTTGGAGACATAGCTTCCCCACCGGTGAGATTTGCTTTGATGACTGCATCAGTTCTTGGAATAAAATTAGATTTCCATGAGATAGATGTTTTTAAATCCGAAAATAACACGGAATTTTATAAAAAGGTAAACAATGCGATATTTTTTTTCAGTAGGATAAATACATTTTATATGGCAAAATTCAATATGATTTTTGTATTCCAGATAAATCCACTTCGAAAAGTACCTGCATTATCAGTAAATGGCAATATTATATGCGACAGTCATGCTATTGCTCTTTATTTCTGCCAGAGAAGTGCTCATCAAAAATTATACCCCGTGGACGCTTTAATCAAAGCTAAAATAGATCAAATGCTATTTTTCAATTCCACTAATCTATTTCCGATTGACAGTGCCATATTTGTAAGGATTTTGATATAACTTCAAGTTCTATCATTATCTGAAAATAATTTATTTTGATCATTATTTAATTTCAGACGGAATATTTTGCCGGCGTCTGGCCGGTAGATCCGAAAAAAATAATAGGGTGGTATTCATCCTTGGATTATTTGGAGTCACGGCTTACTAAACAAAAGTGGTTAGCTGGTGATGAGGTTGTATATCGAAATAAATAATATTTAGTTTAAAAAAAATACTGTTTTAAAATGTAATAATTATTTATTTCACAGATGCGGCTTTGTGATTTATGTTGTGGTGCCACAGTGAGCTCATTAGCATTATTAGTTCCTGTTTCAGAACGCCATATTCGAGTTAATCAATGGCTCAATGATTTGGAAACTCTCGCTCCGTTTGAAATCAATCGCACTGGACTGAAACGTTTGAAAGGATTCGTTGATATGCTAAAATCGAAGTTTTGAGCAATTTTAGTTATAGCAATATTGTATTTTCTGTCGTATAACACAACTATTTTATATACCTATTGGGAAAATAAAGATCAATATGTATCAAAATGTTTATTTTTCCTTAAATAAAATGAATTTGTTTTGCTTAGGGTTTCTGATACCATATTTTCTAATCGATTAACATTTTATTCATAGATTTGTTTCACAGCACTCGCAGAAGTTATGTCAGTCAAGAATCTTTACTTAGTCTCTAGTCTATGACAACGTATTGATTGGTCGAGGAGGAGATGTGAAAAATGGCTGCCTTGCCTTCTCCTACTCAGGTAGAATAAATTGTGAATTTAATAGTTAGTTTGTGTTAAAACCTTTTATTTAGTTGTTCAAAGTAAAGTTTAGTTATCAATTCATATATAAGTGCAGTGATACATTTATATACGGGGTTAAATTGTTGAGATAATTGGCTTCAAAGTCGAGTGTACCGTGAACGGATTACGCTGATTACAGAAATATACATTTTCGACATTAATATTGCACTATTATGTTTTATATTCAGCCAAATTGATACTCAAGAGTTTAATTGTGCTACCCGAACAAAATTTTCACTGAAATCTATAGTATGACCTTGTAATTACATCAGTTTTTGCGCGAGCTGTCTTAATGTCACACCCAAATAAGTTGGTAAAGTAGAAATTTTGCGAGTCTTGTGTGTTCAATATGCGGTTTGGACCGTTGCAGGTGGCAGGGACCCACAGTGCTATATACGAAGCGTATTATCATCAGGTGAGTGCTAATTTTGATCCTCTGTACTGGCATGCTTGTGTGTTAGGAGTGTATTAATTATAATTCTCACATAATCCGATCATTCATTTCAATGTCTATCGATTAGTGTAACGGGTACCGGCACATGTAATTTTGCGCCTCAGTGTATATTTATCTGTCCTTGATAGTTTGCTGATTTACTATTTAGCTGGATGTATTCTTATTGAGATAAATTACTATATATTTATATACTGGTATGCAAGATCTCTTTTTCTGTATGAATTCTATTCATTCATGTTTTTAAGTCATAACTGTAAAAGATTATTGAGCTTACAAATAGTTTATACTATAGAAATGAAATTATTTAATTCCCAGTCAGAATTTTACATATTATGTCACTGTTAAAGAATACAGCAATAACATTTTTTTACCATATTTCTTACTGTATAATTCACCCTAATTAGTAATTAGTGTTAGAGCAAATTGTTGTACTATAATTGCATTTCGTCACCTCATTAGTTCATTAATGTTTCTAATAGTCCTGTAATAAAAGTCTCTTATGTACCAAGTTTCATCCAAACATCCTTGTACAATCATGTGTGATTTAGAAACAAATATATATTCAATTTTAGACCACATATTTGATTATTACCCTCTCTTCTCAGCAAGACCAAGCTTCAAAACCAAGCGTTGAGTCTGACTTTTTATAAGTGCTTGTGAAGGCCTATTTGAATAAAAAGACTTTTCATTTAATTTTCATTATAAATCTCATTATACATATATTATGTGGTCTCTATTTAAAATTGACATTAACATTATTAACATACATTTTTTATGTTATGAGTAGTGTTTTTACTTTACCTAGTGCTTTTACCTATGCTAAAATTACATGGGTTTGGGGGCTCCTGGCTCTTACTCTATAATAATCCCAAACCAGGTATTATTAAGTAATGGTACTTACTTATACTTTTAGTCACGCAGTTTCAACTTGTATCACATATAAGAAATATGTGTCTATGATCTGACTTCCTTATAGGCCATGTAGGTCAACGAATTGACAGTGCACCACAGAGCATTGCAGTAAGTGTTAAACGCTGTACATATCTATCACTGGTGTAGATATCAGATGGTAAAACTTTAATTCTTATTTTGTAAGTGTTAAATATGTTACACTGTTGATGTGTCTTATGCAATAAATAAATAAGTGGCCGCCACACCCCATGGGTTTTAGATTTTGTAATGAAATAAATCATCTGGCCCAGGTGGATCCCAATGGAGCTGGGGCCATCCAAGCTCTGGATGCGGCGAGATTCCTCAAGAAGTCCCGCCTCAGCGATGTGGTGCTCAGCAAGATTTGGGACCTCTCCGATCCCACTGGAAAGGGATATCTGGACAAAGTAAATATTTTTTTATCATTATAATATTTATGGTAAATTTTCAAGCTTCTATTTAACTTGCAATGTTTTTATGTATGCTCAGGTAAATACTAGCAATAAAATTTTGAAGCCATTAGAAGTTCCTTAGAAGAACTTAGTGACATAGTGACCAAAAACTTATTTTAAAAGCCTTTTATATTTATAAGAATGTTTCAATAAAAAATGCTTTCAAACATAAAAACACTTGAAGAACTAATTAGTGTATATTTGACCTAGTTTTACTTAAGTAATACTTGTAAGGGTTTTTACGTTGTTTGTATCTACTAATATTATAAGGAGGAAAACTTTGTTTGTTTGGTTGTAATTAATAGGCTCAAAAACTACTGTACTTGAAAATTCTTTCACCATTCGAAAGCTACATTATCTACAAGTAACATAGGCTATATTTTATCCCTGTATTCCCATGGGAACGGGAACTACGCGGGTAAAACCGCGCGGAGGCAGCTAGTCATAAATAAAACAACTATTATATAATTTGGTACTAGATAGGAGTATGGTCTGTACATTCTAATCACAGGCTATGAACATGGATAATTAAAGATTCACCTAATACTTTATATAGGTAGATACATACATAAATTTAAATTAACTCATATCAAGACGGTTAATATATTACCAGTTTCCTGTACTATATTATTTTGTCCACTTATAAGGATAAGTGTAAGAATAAATCAATGTATTGTGCCTTTTTTGGCCGTGCTTAGCTCTCAACTTGTATTGTTATGTCATTTCATTAATATTTGTTGTTGATGCTGTCAGAGTCAAGATTCAAAGGCATTTTTAACCATCTTAAATATTTCAGGTTCAATATTCTGATGTGAATCTATTTTTGTACTTTGTTCTTGAAAAGATGGACATACTTGCATTTAGTCTATTTAAAAGCTAAGGTGAAGTGAACCTGGACTGCGCTTTACAGCAGCGGGTCTTAAAGTCATTAAAGTTTTAAAGATTTTTCTTTTTTCGCTTCTTTGAATTTTGGGCGTTTATTGAACGAAGCGTTTTGAAATGTCCCGAACTAAATTCCGCGAGTAATTTCGTAACTACTATCAATGAAACTTGATCGTTACATCAAGGTTAGTATTATATTTTGACAATAATTTGTCTGCAAATAGATAGATTTGTCAGCCATATTAAAAAGAGACTAACTATTATTATATAGGGGAAAGATTTGTTTGTATTGAATATAATTCGGAAGTACTGGTTTCGAATTGACAACTTTTTAGAGTAAAATAGCCCATTTATCGAGGTGGACTCTATAACATCACGCTACGACCAATAGGAGCGGAGCATTATTAAAAAAAATCTAAATAAATATCGCAATAACGGGAAGTGTGACGTAGATGAAGTTGCGCTGATTAGCTAGTTAGTACTAGCTGCAGCGCCCCGCGATTTCACCCGCGTAGTTCCCGTTCCTGTAAGAATTCGGGGATAAAATATAGCCTATGACAATCACGAATAACGTGGCTTTCTATTGAAAAAAAATATTTTTTTATTGCTACAAACTTACCTCTTAATAATGTTGGTACCTATAAATACCCTAATGAAGTAAATTGTCTTGTGTATTAATGTACTTGCTGGTACAGTAGTTTTCTTTGTCTTAAGAAACCTGCCAATCATAATGATAGCAATCTTGTCTTATCACACGCCTAATCATTGACTCACACATTCTCTATAACATATTGAAGATGAAAATATAAACATACATACGACGTTATTAAAAATCTAGGAAAGTCTAGACAACCACCATTTCCGAAAGAGTTAATGCCTGCTTAAACCTTTTTTTAGGCAAAATTACATTCATTTTAAATTACTAATTGTGTCTTAAGTTGATAATTCTTTAATCTTTTTGTATCTATTCATCTTTTTGAGAGACTATCCTAACTACTAATATAAATGCGTCGTATAAATGTCTGTCTATCTCTGATCCGATTCAAATGAAATTTGGTACACAGCCTAGAGCCTGAAAAAAGACATAAGCTTCTTTTTATCCCGGGAAAATGGATGATCTCCCGGGTACGCGGGGAGCCACTAATACATAATATATATTTAGTCTATCACTAAAAATGTTATATTATCTAATAAAATATAGGTCTTAAAGATTTATAATAGCAGTCTGCATTGTACATAAAGTACTTTACAATGCGGGCCAATATATTCTCTCGGTTTATGCCAGTACAGTCTATATTGGCTTGAAAAACGTTGTCGTTAATTTTTTTTGTCCTTTGGCAATTGTCCCTAACTTGAAAAGGTTAAAGTTGAGTCATGTCTTTGCCTAAATAGTACAGTTTCATTTATTTGTACTATGGATTTTATTAAAAAATACTATCTAGTTGTCTGGTTTTATATTTATATTTGTTTTACTGGTATATTTTTGTTTTATACTAAGGCGACGCAGCAGATATAAAGTGTTCGCCGCAAGAAAAAAAAATTTCGCTTTACTTTTTTCTCGAAAGAAATGGTTTAAGTTATTTTCTTCCTCGTAAGATAGGTATAAGAAATGTTAAATATATAATAATATCGACACATTTTTTATTATATACTAATTTTTCTTCTATTAATAATTGTTTTTGAGCACATAAACAATAATTTTTCAATATTCTAGATCTCATTTAGATTTTGCCGATATATAAAAGAAATTGAAAAAAAAGTGGAGTTAATAGGTTTGCAAATTAAGGTATTGCTATGTATAATCCATCGATTAGCATCCAAAAGTGACAGTCTGAAAGCCTAAGTCTCACGAGAGTTCACTTGACTTAATGACTCACTTAAGCTCATCCAAGTGTCAGTGAAGAGTTTCTGTGTAGTGTCACTATCCATAATGTCGTGACTACACACTTGATGAGTTAGAAAGAGAGGTTCGATCGATAGAAAGAGAACATGTAGGTACTAGGAATTCTGTCTGCCGAAATAGGTTTAGTCAGACAGGCTTTTATAATAATATACTAGTTGACCCGCGCAACTTCGTTAGCATCACTTACCCGTTTTTGCAACAATTTTGATTGATGCTCCGCTCCTATTCGTCATAGCGTAATGATTTATACATAAAAACCTTCCTCTTGAATCACTATCTATTAAAAGAATCAAAATCCGTTGCGTAGTTTTAAAGATCTAAGCATACATAGGGACAGACAGACGGCGGATAGCGACTTTGTTTTATACTATGTAGTGATAGTAGATTGAATAAAATGACTTTTTTATTAATCAATTAAAATCACAGGAAATTCTTATTATAAAAAACTTTTGGTTCAAAAGTAGCGCATACATTTCGGTGATTCATTTTTATTTATATCCATACTACTTCTAAATATATACATGAATAGAAACTTAGGGTCGCTGATTGATTTATTTATTTACTATGGATCACCAACAAATGAAACGCATAACTAAAACTAAAACAGATGCAACAGATAACATGCCTCGTGCTCACTTAATTATAGGTAATCACAGCTAACACCAACAGCTACTACCGCTAAAATTAAACAAAAATAAAATAGATCAGTTAGTATTACATACAGACTTTAGGGTGACCACTTACCATATAGATGTCGGTGTAAAATACGCATAGGAATCGTTCTATTATTCGACTATTATCGACTAAAAATGGAGGAGGTTTTCAATTCGTATTTTTTTTATCTCAGCACTCCGTCATTTATGAACCGATACGAAATTTTTTATTTTATTTGAAACTAGCTGCCTCCCCGCGGTTTTACCCGCGTAATTCCCGTTCCCGTGGGAATACAGGGATAAAATATAGCCTATGTTACTCGGGGATAATGTAGCTTTCCAAAGGTGAAATAATTTTTGAAATCGGTCCAGTAGTTTCGGAGCCTATTCATTACAAACAAACAAACAAACAAACAAACAAATCTTTCCTCTTTATAATATTAGTATAGAAGTAACACTTCTAGATTGGACCATTTTAATCCAAATGCAGTTCTAATGGGATCCATGAAGAATTGAGTCTAATGTGCTAGAGGCATACCTATATTGATAAAAAAAATATAATTTGGTTTAAATTATAGGCACTTTTAAGCTATTTATTATAATATAGTCGGTTTTATATAAAGAAGATTTTGACAAAGCAAAAATCATAATTAAAGACATGGTCGTGAAATAAACGAAATGTAATTTAAACAATTACATTAAATATTGACTTTAGGAGGATGTATCGCTGTGCAGATAATGTTATCGCGTATGTTTGTCGCCGTGACAATTGTAGTTAGTTACTATACAACATTTTCATCACATAGTGTCGACCAAGTTCATAATCTATACTAATATTACAAATAACCACCTCCGCGCCGTTTCACCCGCGTAGCTCCCGTCCCCGAAGGAATATGGAGATAAAATATAGCCTATGTTACTCAGTGATAATGTAGCTTTCTAATGAAAAAAGAATTATTAAAATCGGTCCAGTAGTTTTTATGTTTTATCGTTACATACAAATCTTTCATCTTTATAATATTAGTATAGTTAGGTATAGTTTGTAGAGGGTAATCTCTGGATCTACTAAACCGATTTTAAAAATTCTTCTACCAATAGAAATCCACGGTATTTATGAGTGTCATAGGCTATATTTTATCCCCTTATTTACTGAACGGAAAACGCGGAGAAGCTAGTTAAATAAACTTGTTTATGTTTTGTGTGTACTGAAGATTTGGACTTTGAAAGTGAGTTTGATTCATAAGCATTGGAATCAATTCCCTATACAAGAATCTATACCATACCTACGCTACGTATGATGCAAAATATTTTAGTATCTATTTGTCTAATATTGACTGCGACAGAAACTAGATTTTTGATAAGAAATTAAGGTGAGAATTACAATATAAATATACTTTAGTGTTTACAAACATGTGAAAAATAATAAATTAACAACAGAACTAATATACAAAAAGCGCTAGAATGTAAAAAAAAATATGCGGCCTTATCGCCAAGGCGATTTCTTCCAGGGAACCTAGGGTAGGTTAATTTGGCGATGAATGAATTTTAAGGTAAAACAATTTCTTGGTTCAAAAAATATGTAAGTAACCTTACTGAATTCTAGCTGGTTCTTCTTAATTGAAGATTGACATTAGAACCGGTTGCTTCAGCAGTTAAGACCTTCGTATGTGCTCTATTAAGGGCTAATCTAGATATGGCTTTGAATTTTGGTGGATAAAATAAAAAATAGTTTAATACTGCCTAATGGGTTAGAATTCCAGGATGTGAAATATCTGATATCTCGCCAAATTGAATGTTAGGATTAAATTAATGTTTTAGTTTTGCTGTTGTAGTGTTCTGTCGCCTCATAGGGCATTATATAATTACATGATATTACATATTAAATTACATGATATCATAATACTAGCTGATATTATAAAGGCGAATGTAAGTTTTGAGGCCCAAAATACAATACATATATATAACATGGGGATTCATTTTACTAGCTTCGGCCACGCTGCTTAACCTACATAGACCAGTTCTCGTTAAGAATAAAATATAGCCTCTGTCTTTGGTGAAATAAATATTCAGATCGATCCAGTAGTTTCTCTATTCATTAGATAAGTCTATTCATTACAAACAAACAAAAATCAAATCTTTCGTTCAATACTAATATTATAAACATTAATAATACTATAGATATTATTATATAGGTAGCTTGTAAAAGTATTGCGGTACTTAACAGTTCAACAAATTTCGATGAAATATGGTACACCTTCAAGGAAAACGTCATAGACTACTCAAAATAATTATTCTACGCTGACGAAGTAAGCGAACACCAGCAAGTTGCCAATATTTAACTATAATTGAAAATAAACAGTACCAAACACTAAAATAAAGGTCCCATACCAATTCCTATCTGATTTTGTTCGTTTGTTCCAGCCGGGACTGTTCGTGGCGTTGAAGCTGGTCGCGCTCGCGCAGGCCGGCAAGGACATCAACATGAGCAACATACACTCGGACGCGCCGCCGCCTAAAGTCGTGAGTAACACTAGTACCTCCCCACAGTTTCACCCGAGTTCCCAGGGGACCTAAAATTTTCCTCGGGGTAAAAAGTAGCCTATGTGTTATTCCTAGCTATATTCTAAATGGGTATCACCATTTATGATAGAAGATCCTCACTTAGAACTGCAATATGAAGGGTAGAAACAAAAAAATATTCCGACGAATTGAAAACCTCCTCCTATTTTAGGGTTCCGTAGCCAAATGGCAAAAATGGAACTCTTATAGATTCGTCTGTCTGTCTGTCGGAACGGAACCCTTCATGAGCGAGTCCGACTCGCACTTGGCCCTTTTTTATTTTAAGTCTGTTACAAAGGTTACCTGAAAATTGCCATATAAGACCGTTTAAGGTTATTATTTTGGTAGATTAGTGGAATGGGAATGGGCCTTTTATAAAGTCTAAAAAACTTATCTTTATTCCCCAGGGAGACGTCCCCAAGCTACCGTCTGTCCCCCCGGGCAGGCCGGCGGCACCCTCGCCCGTCCCTCACGCTCCCCTCGGCGACTGGGCCATGAAGCCGGCCGAGAGGGACAAGTACAGCCAGCTGTTCGACTCGCTGCAACCTAACAATGGACTCATAGCTGGGAACAAGGTTAGTGATCTTTGAAATGCTGGTTTTTTGACTGCCTGGATGGTTGTTGGATATCTTGTTTAGGAGGTTTTGGGCTTGATTCCTATTAAGGACAGTCAATTTATGTGTATCCACGAATATATTATCATGTATTTCTGTGTTCATATAAGTATGTTCTGAAGTGGTAGTATTTACATGCAAATAGTAGTGTACCAGATAATTCATGAATTTCCAATGATATTTAGTTCTATGATCATACGATAGATGATGCTCGGCTCCACACACACACACACGCATACACTCATTACTCGCTCACTTAGGTACACTACTACATCTACACAACTCACGCGACGACCCACAATCTGTTTCATTTTATAATTATTTATTTCTTAACTTTGTATTATTTGTAATTTTGCTGTGTTGACGGTTTCCTTCTTTTTATTCAATAACTACTTTATGATATGTCTGTATAATGTGATTCTTTTTGGCTGTAAGCTGTGAATCTTTTAAATTAAATAAATAAATAAATAAATTCAATTTTAGGGTTGTAGAGAATTTTTTCTTGGAGTCTGGGTTGCCTATTAAAAAAGATTTGTATCTAAAATGTAGGCTTTCTGTTCACTTTACAAGTACTATGCGTGAAGAAATGTCCCAGGATCATTTATCCAATTCTCATTCCAGGTTAAGGGCGTCCTTATGGAGTCGAAGCTGCCCCTGGACACGCTCGGGAAGATCTGGGATCTCGCCGACCAGGACAAGGACGGCATGCTCGACAGGCACGAGTTTATGGTGGTATGTACATGATTGATTGCTTTAAGAGTGTGCTAATAACCTATTTCTAAAACTACTAAATACAGTGTAATTTAGTTATGAATATTTGCTGAAGTTTCAGGGGAGATTGGAAGTAATGGTAGCTAGTGGGACTAGGATAAGTGGGTTTTAAAATTGTAATTGTTACTATACTATATAGTTGTTTTTGGGGTGTCCTTAGAATCTACTTTCGCTTGATGTTCGTTGGCAAGATATTTAGGATATTAAAGATTGATTTTCGATAAAAATATTCGTCTAAAATAAAATTATTTTAATTTAATTAAAATAGGCCTTTACAATCACCTATAAATACTAAATCTGTAATACTCGATCCGGAAAGTTGCTTTTGCCGAAACAAGCAAGCAATAGAGCCAGGAATTGCACCTAAAAACCAACTTAAACTTAATAGAAAAAAAATTATATACAGCATTTACGAATAGATATAAACTGACATTGCAAAAAAATCAACCTTATAACATTGCTGGGACGTATTTAGAACTTAAAACAGAGAAGATTAGATCACTTAATCGTTTCCAGGCGATGCACCTCGTGTACAAAGCCCTCGAGAAGCACGCGGTCCCCACGACCTTGCCCCCCGAGCTGCGAATGCGGGGGGCGGCCCCCTCTCGCCCCCCCTCACGCCCTCCCTCACGCCCCCCATCCCGCCCCCCCTCGCCCCAGCCCCGGCCCCCTCCCCCACGCCCCCAGCCCCCGCCGCAACACTCGAATGCGGCCCTGTTGGAAGGTCTACTGGATTTGTCTAGTGTGAGTGGATTTTGTTTTTAACTCTATGTGTTATGAATGTACTAAAAAATATGTGTTGTGTTTTCCCAATTATGTACTAATATTTAATTGCTAATGTAATAGATGCAAACATCAAAAAGAAGTTAGAATTCGTTGATTACTCTAAAAGTAATAGATTAAGAATGTCACAGAAAAGTGTAATTTTATGTGAAGGAATAGAGTAATTTTTTATTTGTCTCAAAAATTCGACTTTTTCTGTGACGTTCTAGATGACTCTAATATATCTTATAGGCCGGTTGGCTTTGTGGTTAATGACCCTGACTGTCGCCTGGTGTGGGTTCGAACCCCACCCATGAGAAACATATAAACAATTGAACATGTCGATTTTTTCTGTGTATGAATCTTAAAATCTATATAGCTATTCCTTTTAAATTAATTAGTATATCTGGTTACCATAGCTATGCTTAGTTTGGAATCAGATTGGCCATATATGAAAATTACCCAGTTTTTGGACCCTTTCACGGACTGAAATTATCCAGGATATAATATATATACGGGATGAGGTAGATCACTCCTCAGAGGAGTGATCCAGTAATGCTCTTCAGAGCTTCTGAACCGAGAGAAGTGGAGGAAAGATGGGGAGGCTTTTGCCCTGCAGTGGAATACAACAGGCTCGTAATAATAATAATACAGTAGAACCTTGATAACACAAAGCTAATAACTTAAAAACCTCTATAACTTCAATAAATAATATGTTCTCTTCGCATCAGATAACTTAAAACCTCTATAACTTAAAATATTTTGTGTTTCCCTTAAACAATAGAGGTTTTAAGATATCATGAAAAAAAAAATGAAAATGAAAAATGTTTTTTATTCAATTAGGCCTTCACAGACACTTAACAGTCAGACTCTAACGCTCGGTTCGGAAGGTTGGTTTTGCTGAGAAGAGCCGGCAATAAACTCATGGGTCTATGTTAGGGGATCTGATGGGAAGGGACCATATTATTTTTTGAGGTTTTTATGTTACCGAGGTTCTACTGTAATATATACATGTATCCTCAGCCGCCGGCCCCCACCCCGCCCCCGGGCTGGGTGATCTCCGCAGCAGAACGAGCTCACTTCGACGCGCAGTTCACCGCCGCCGACGCCGACAGGGACGGCTTCGTCTCCGGCAACGAGATCAAACACATGTTCCTTGAGAGTGGACTCTCGCAGCAAACACTTGCTCATATATGGTATGTAAATGTTGTCTAAACGTAAGTGATAGGTTACTTGAACAGTGTAACTTGTATAGCTTAATTTTGTATTATTCGATTAAATAAAAAATGTTGTACCCTATACTATGTAACGTTAGGTAAATATAGTGATGAAATTGTGATTGTATTAATATCACCATTGACCATCATTTGTTGATTATTATTTTAACCAATACATAAGCAGGCCTTTACAGCCAGCACAGTCACATTAATTCTCGGTTCGGAAGTATTCTAATAGGATGCACTGAATAAATTTATTGACAACCTAATAACTATATAATATTACATAAACATATAAGCATAAATACTTACAGAATTACAATCATTATTAACATCTAAATTTGCCCAAATTTGTATTTTAAATGTTACTCAATTTCCATTATTTTTATTTAATTTACTAGATTCACAGCAACAGCCAAAAATAATTATACAGAAATATTTAATGTAGTTAGTAGTAGTAGGTAGTTTTATGTGTTTAAGTGAAAAGAAAGAAATAAACATTTACTAACACACGCAAAATGTATTAGTAATGACTTTCATAAGGTACTTAATATTATGGTATAATAAGGTATGAATAAGAACTGCACTAAATGAATGTATATTATCCCCCCAGGGCCCTCTGCGACACGGAGGGCGTGGGCAAGTTATCCCGGGCACAGTTCGCCGTCGCCATGTTTGTTGTCCAGCGAGCCATGCGCGGGGACCCGCCCCCGCCTCGTCTCCCGCCCCATGTCCTCGGGCCGGAGCCCTGTCCCTCCCCCGCCCCCGGGACTGGCCCTGGCTCCGGCCCTGGAGCTGGACCCTCCCCCTCCCCAGTGCCGGTGCTCACGCCGCATCAACTTGCTATGGTGAGTCCAATATATATCTATACTAAAAACGGCTTAAAAACATTATCATCATCATCGGATTGGCGGACTTCACATGCATTAATTGTGACATCTCGGGTATGCAGGTTTCCTCGCGATGTTTTTCTTCACCGAAAGCCAGTGGTGTGAACCGTACGTAAGTACATAACAAAAGTTAATATAGATTTCTAAAACCTTCTAATTTTCCCCGTGACTTTTTCTTTCATAAGAACTTTCTTCCGACAAAAACAAACACAACAAAAAAAAGAATATGTGAAATTGGTTCAGCTGCTCTCGGCATTTGCGCTTAGCAATACATTCAGCCATTCATTTTCACAGATTCCATAATAAATGTGAACATCGAAAATACATTATAGTTCCAAACACAACACAACTCACTTTAGTATTCTTTATTTATTCAATCAAATTAACAACCTTAAACCCCAAAATCATAACTTCATTTCATAACTTCTTTAAATAAAAAAATGGATAATACCAGTAACATTATAAGTCGACAAACTGCCTATTATTCTGCAACATGCGTCCTCCGACCCTCAGCAAAGCCGCCACAACTATAACTCCGGCTAACACTTTCCACTGCGTGTGCGCACCTTCCCACACCACCAGCTTCACTGTGCCCGCTAAGACGCCATCTTGCCAGCAACTGAAATATTAACAAACTTGCTCGCGATTTCACCCCCTTTCTCGTGGGAATACAAGCATAAAATATGGCCTATAGCCTTCCTCGATAATTAGGCTATCTAACACTGAATTTTTTTTTCAAATCGGACCGGTAGTTCCTGAGATTAGCTGCAAGCAAACAAACTCTTCAGCTTTATATATTAGTATAGATAGTATTTGTCCCTTTTGTCTACATCTATATATCCATATGATAAAAAGGGACAGAGATATGTCGAATGTGGTAGTATAGGAATGGGTTTAATATTGATTATTTATCTTTTTCCCGGGAAAGTTATAGGTCCCCCAAGAATGCGAGTGAAACTGTAGGGCAGAAGCTAGTAATACAATATGTCAATATGCTCTCTAATGCTCGGTTCGTTAAGTTGCCTTTGCTGAGAGCAACCGACATTAAACTCCGCAATTACTCTGAAAACTTGATCCCAAATCTAGTCTATACTATACTACCAATACCAGTCCTAGCTCTTAAGTTTAGAGTCCTACTTACCTATACAAGTTGTCATCTTCATATAGTACGGTCGTGAATATAAGATGGTCTCTCGCATTGACGTGGATGCGGCCTCCACTACCTCGGTCCAGGGCTTTAGGGACCACCACTTTTGTACCGATGTGCCATGACACCGGGATGTCCCTGAGGGTTGTCCTGGAGAAAAAGTAATTTGTTTATACCACAAAGGTGGCAAACAGACATACGGTCCCTGATAGGGAGCGGTTACCGAAGCCCATAAACGCTTGCAACACTTGGGGCGTCTTTCGCGTTGCCGACCCTGTAAAAATCTCTTCGCTCCCTTCTTGCTAATGTGATGTGGTTTTCCTACTACTTGGTCTAAATATTTGAAATATATATTATATTATAACTGGTTCTAACCTTTTACATAAGATTCTAATATAGGACGAAAAATGGTGAAAATCCGCCCACATTTAGTCATCAAATCTGATGACATAGATTAATAATATTTATGTTAGTGTCTCCCCGCGTACCCTTTCACGTTGCGTTTACCCGGGATAAAAAGTAGCGTATGTCCTTTCTCAGGCTCTAGACTATCTTTAACCAAATTTAATTTAAATCCCTTCAGTAGTTTTAGTGTGAAAGCGAAACAGACAGAGTTACTTTCGCATTTATAATATTAGTTATAAGCTACATTATCTCACCCAGAACACCTCACAACCATAGGAAGCCCACAAGCAGCAAAGACAATATCTCTCACAGGCAGTGGCGGCTGTATGATCTTTTGTCCATATGAGTATACATCAGCTATATTGTCTGTCTGCTCTAACACAAATGCATTGGGCATTTGATCAACTATTGGCTGCTTACAAGGCACCTGTTTAATGATAAGTTTAAGTGTGTTTGTGGTTTTCTTGACCTATGAATGCTTTTCTAGAGGTAGGGCTGTCATCCGCCGGGTTTACCCGGATTCGTCCTAGTTTAGACGGCGTCCGGGGAGGTTTGGATTTATAAATAAATAACCTACTTTACACATGGCGATCATGATTTCGTTGCTCCTATTTTGCACATCGGGTATACTACTTATAGTAGTAGGCTGAAGTGGCGACCGGCACGGTATGCCGGACGGAAAACCTGCAAATAAGCCATTCAAACCTATAACAGATCTGTTTTTAACTATTTTTGTTTCTTTGTTTGTTTACTCAGGAACTACTTGTCCGATTTAAAAAAATATTTTTGTGTTAGATAGCCCATACTCGAGGAAGGCTATAGGCTATATATCATCACGCTACGTTCAGTATGTACGGCCTTCAATCTGAGAAGTACAATCATTATTGTTTAAACTCGTATCGAGTTTGAATCACAATAATGAACGAGTCGAATGATCCATAAAATCGATTTAACGATAAACAAATAAATATTATTATTAGTTTAGTATTTTACGATATTTGCGCTTAGAAATACAGAAACTAGTGCACTATAAGTGGAATTTATTCTAAATGTTAAAAAATTTACCTTCAAATATTTTTAAATTCTTGTGGTCCAGTGTTGTGTGATTCTTGTTTTTGTTAAAAGTGGAGTTACTTCGTTTTACCTTCTACAACAATGGTAAGTCCTATAATATCGAGGTTACGGGAGCGGGTTCACCGAGATTCCCGAGGGATCTATGATCCCGGGATTGATGCTTACCCATAGGATGAATCTTGTAAGGAACAGTATTTGTTATAAAACTACGAAACGGCTTGACCTTGCATCGAGACTATTCGAGACACAGAACAAACAAGACAGATTAATGCACTTCAAAAGTTTTTTCTGTGAGGGGTTCAAACCCACGACCAGAAGTTTCAAAGTCAAGGTCACTACAAACAAATTTAGTCGGTATATCAAATCGCGGGTGAAACCGCGTGTTGAAAACTAGTGTTAAAATACGGTCACCACATACCTTGACATTCGGTGAAGGAAAACATCGTGAGCAAACCTGCTTTTTCGAGATATCACAATCAAAGGCATGTGAAGTCCCCAATCCGCACTAGGCCCGAGTGGTGGACCATCGTTGTTAGACTCAAGCTCCTCGGTGGAGACGTATATATGAGCTGTGTTGATGATACCTTAACATAGCACACTCCATACCGTCGTCGTCTGCCAACCTTACCGCAGACGCTGCACTCGCTCCATTGCGTCCATGACGTGAACAGCATCAGGTCCTGGCTAAATGCCATGGGGGGTGATGGGTACGGACCCAGAGATGATGAAGGTTTCACCTGAGGGAAAATATCACTGGGTGTTTATTAACATTCTAGCTTCTGCCCCGTGGTTGCACCCACGTTCCCCGGGATCTTCAATTTTCCCGGGTTAAAAAGTAGCCTATGTGGTTAATCTAGGGTGTCACCTAATTTCTTACCAAATTTAATTAAAATCGCTCAAGCCGTTTAGACGTCAAAATGTAACAAACATACACACTCACAAATTTTGGCCTTTATAATATTAGTGTAAAGTATGAGTTATTTAGGTCCTTTTTTATAAGTGTAATAAAGAACTCTTTTTTTCTCATGAACAGTGAGACTATTTCTTAAATAATAAAAATGCTGTAGACACTAAAGTAATTTCAGAGTTTATTGCCGAATCGTCTCAGCTCTCAAAAATTGCCTTTTGAACTGGCACTACTGTCGGACTACTATTAAAAATTATTAGTTAAAATAAATTCTTACTTTTCAAAATACTTTTGCCCACTTACAACATTATAATTCTCCCGATCATCAACCATTTCCAAAATAACCAAATCACTGACGCTGCGTCCTACTTCACAGCGGTAAACTCCCTCATCCGCCGCCATTACTTGATACAGCGTTATGTTGCCGTCTTCTTCTCTCACTAGTCTATCCTTCTCTTCGATTGGCGAGAAGGTTAGGTTGCTTATTGACTGTAAGAGAACACTTATTAATATTGTGTCTTAAGGTATATTTTTTAAACCATCAAATATAGTATCAAAATCGTAAGTTAACAAATCTAGTATATAAAAAAAGGAACGTCTGGACCGATTTTTATGTTTTTTCTATTTGATAGGGTTGAGAATAGGATGTAAAACCCTCCTACCACCCACCTGCTACATTTTTATCGCGATTTGAGTATTTCTTTAAATGGCAGAACAACAGGTTTCCCGGGTCGACTAGTACAACCTATAAAACATTACGATTACAGTACTGTACGAACTAAATCTGAATGTAAGTAATCACTTACCATCAGGTACTGTCTGCCTATCAGCTTCCCACTAAAATCTTCCTAGTTGCCCTTAAAGAATACTATTAAGAGGAGTCTATATGCTTAATCTATTCTATACTCTAACACTAAGTAATAAAGTCCAAAATTAACCTGAGCATACACCCAGCTAATCATGCTCCCTTCACCAGGCGCAACACACAAGCGACATTGTATCTTCGCCATAGCTCCTTCGAAGACCCTCAGGATTTCTGATGGTTGTCGTTTTGATGGAGTCAGCCTGTCATACTGTTCTACCGTGCAATCGTAATAGTCGCGCCAGAGTTGCGCAATTGTTGACAGCTTTTGTTTGTCACCCCCTTTTAGAGAATAATGCTCTTTTCTCATACATTACCAAGTAACATGTAATTTTGGTCTTTAAGACGTATGAGGAATGATCCTCTTGGGAGTTATTTTTGATTGTCAATATTGGACCCTAATGCTGTGTGATAAGGTTCATATAATAAGCTTTGTGCCCATAACAATATAGTAGTAAGTAGTGATGTTATTTCAAAATTAAACCTTTTACTTTGATATTCTAAACATAAATAATTATAATATACTTGTAAAACCTTCAATCAATTAGAATACCTATATAATACATTATGCACTACAAATATAAATTGATATGAAGTCACAGCTCTAAAGCCAGACAATATTTAATACCAAAATCCCTTAAGATTAACACACTAAACACATGTAAACACTTTGACATTTAATAAAATGTTGCCAGGCGGTGTTAAAATAATATTTACTTCTCGAAACATAGTCGAAGCTTACTTGGATATGCAAGACCATCGTAATATGGTACTCGGGTCTTTGGATTGCCATATAATTTGATACTCCTGCCCTTTATATCCTCCACGCTCTTATGAATAGAGTAATTAAAGTTGCATTTCGCCTGTTCCACTAAAATTAATATGAGGAATATAATTTTGATATTGTCCATCTTTAAAATGACAGATGATCTGTCTGGAAATGCCAAACCTCTGGTTTCATAATTTGAATTCAAAATTCATATTTTCCAAACGAATGTTCTAATACTTTTTTATTGTAATACTAGCTGAACCGGCAAATTATGTTCCGTCATATAAGGAATACAGATATCGCGACATACAATATTATTATGGGGTTTTGGGGGTAGGAAGTATTCTCGGACCAAAATAAAATCGGTCAAGACGTTTCGAAGACACGAGATTTTAATATACTTATATATGAAGAGTTATTAGATTAATGTAGCAGTTATAACTAAACCTATGTGGATAAATATTTTTTCTTAGTTTTTACTTCAAGTATCATTCGATCCCTTTCATTAACCGACATCTTGCTCCCTTTAGAAGGCAGAGCCAGCTCTAAACCTCGGCCCGCAGCCGACGCCTGAACTGGAGGCGATAGCGCGCGAAGTGGACGCGCTGGCTCGCGAACGACTCGCGCTAGAAGCTGAACACGCCGCCAAGCAACGGGACCTCGCAGTCAAGAGTGGTGAGGCTGATAGCCTGCAGGTATGTGGGAGCGGGAGGGGACGAGAGATGTATAGTTGTAGATTAAGTGGAAGCTCATCTAGACTATATTATGAAGATAAAAAGATGGATTCTTTGAATGGGCTAATCTTAGGAACTATTGATATATCCTATCGAGGAAGATCATCAACCAATATAATAGGTCAAGCATATTGATGCTTCATTGGAAATTAGTTACAAACACGGAAAAGATGTGATGCAGACGTTGCTTGTTGCGCGGGGGTCAGCTTGTTAATTATATTGTCGCTACAGCTTGAGTACTTCTTACTCATATTTTTCGATATACTTTTAGATGTTAAATCCCGTAGTTAGTAAACAGGTTTAAAATATTGATGTCACAAGATATAATTATTGTATGGCTAAGCAGTATACTTAACGCAGACTTGCTGAGCATAAGCGAGGGATGGGTTCACTGGGATTATTTCGAAAAAGTTCAACAAGTTGAAATCACCTTGTAAGAGGGATACGTTATATGCATGCACCATTTGTATACGCATATTTATATATAATAGTAATAAATAATAAAGAGATGTAATGTTATAATTGTCGTCGTTTCCAGAGCGAGCTGGACACATTGACGGCGACGTTAAAACAGTTAGAAAACCAAAAAGGAGAAGCACAGAAGAGGTTAAATGACCTCAAGGCACAGGTGAGTTACTAGTCAATCTTTTTTTTTTTTTTTGAGAGGGGAAATGCATTACGCATACCACCCGGGCGCAGGGACCGGCCCGGGTGGTTATGTGGGACTCCCGTATTTGGCTAATGAGGCCACGGTATACCCACTAAAACCCCTCTATCTTCCTCCTCGGCACTTTGCGGCGAGGTCACGGGAACGCCGAAGCACACTTCCGCAAGTTACTAGTCAATCTGATATAAGGTTTCTCAACATCCTTATATCATAGTTCATGTTATTTGGCATTTGAATTATCCGGATATGCGCCCATATGTCTTCAGGGATCTGTTTCCAAATTATTGTCACCTCTCCATTGCAAATTGTCTCTTTATTAGTGAAATATCCCGTTTGCAAATTGCCTCTTTAGCAAATTGTTCCGGTCGCATATTGTCTCCTTCCTCAAATTTCCTCTTCCTAAAGTGTTAGACCAAGTGTCTCGGGCAGTCTGGGGTCACCCCAGACGACGTAATATCTGCAATTTTCGGATGAAATATTGCAGACATTACGTCAATATCTTTATTCTTCTTGTTCTGTGCTGAGCCGAGGGTGGAGTCTAGTTTGTCGTCCTGTAGTAAGGTCGTGGATGTGGTGTTGTCCAGGTGGAGAAGCTCCGTTGCCAAGTAGGTGCTCAAGAGGCAGCTGCGCACGAGACTGAAGCGGAGACGGCACTGCGCCGCGCCGCGCTGCACACGGTGCGGGAGAAGGAACGCGCGCTGCACGAGGAGGCCGCCGCCGCTGAAGCCGCTGCTGCAGCACTGGCTGCCAGAGGTGCTGCTGCTGTACTGGCGCTGCGACAGGTTAGTGTGGGCGTGTGTGTGTGTGTGTAGAGGAGGAGGCCGCGTGTGCCACTGTGTATGTCACTACATATGTGTGGAAGTGGTGGATAACAGTAATCCATCGAGCATCTAACCAATAGAGTAGCAATTGTGAGTCATTTGTTTAGCAACGCATCAATGATTTGTCACGTATAACTGGTATAACTAACAAACCACGCTCGAACTAAAACAGTAACCGACCAATAAGAGACCTGCGTGTACGACTTGACCTTGAGTCGGCCAATCAGAACACAGGGGCCGACGCAGCGCTTTGGCGTATTTTGTTTTCTAACAAAACTGTTAACAGTTCTACTCTATTGGTTACATGCTCGATGCAGTAATCTTACTTATCTACGTATGTAAGATACGTACGAAAGTTTAAGAATGTTATGACAGTAGGGCTGAAAGTGTGTATTAGCGCGAAGGTGATTTTTTTGAAGAGTTATGATCTTGGTGACATGGACCTGCGGACCTACTAGAGTAATATACCTACAGGCTCAGTAGAATTCAATTTTAAGAGAACATGATGTTGAATAGATAATCATAAAGACTTGAGCCATAAAGTTATAAAGTAGGTGCAAAAGATTGAATGAATACATGGTTAGAGACATTTAAATTGTAGCGACACGTTAAATAGATAATTCTAAAAACTTGAATCAAGTTAAATTATAAATTGACGTAGTTGAATGAATGAATGAATGAATGTTTTAATAATGTAGAGAGAAGGTAATAGATTAATGATGTGATCCAGACACCCCAATTTCAATCTACTAGGCTCATTTAAAATATTTTGGTAATACCTACTTACACGTTCTAACCCCACCAAATGTAACCATATACCAGGCGAACCTGAAGATCTCCCACCTGGAGGAGCAGCACCGCGAGATCACGGCCGCCATCGAAGACCTGTCGTCGGGCCGGCCGGCGCAGGCGTCTCTCAGTCTCCAGCCGCAGTACTCGCAACAACATCTGGATAGAGTTGTTAGAGGAGCCACGCCTAATGATGCACTGGTAATCTTATATATAACTAGCTGCCTCCCCGCGGTTTTACCCGCGTAGTTCCCGTTCCCGTGGGAATACAGGGATAAAATATAGCCTATGTTACTCGGGGATAATGTAGCTTTCTAAAGGTGAAAGAATTTTTGAAATCGGTCCAGTAGTTTCGGAGCCTATTCATTACAAACAAACAAACAAACAAATCTTTCCTCTTTATAATATTAGTATAGACTAGCGACCCGCCCCAGCTTCCCACGGGTGCAATGCTTATTCATCACATTAGAAACCTCCAAAATTGCCAGTGTGTATTACATACATGTATTGTATATAAAAACCTTCTTTTTGAATCACTCTATCTATCAAAAAATCCGCATCAATATCCGTTGCGTAATTTCACAATTTTAGTTACCATACTCCTCCGAAACGGCTTGACCAATTTTTATGAAATTTTATATGAATATACAGTAGGTCTGAGAATTACGCGGGTAAAACCGTGGGACGGCAGCTAGTGTATATCTATATCTACAGTAGTGGTATAGATATACACTAGCTATTCCCCGCGGTATCACCCGCGTACCCGGTAGATCTTAAATTTTTCCATTTTGGATAAAAAGTAGCCTATACCCTTTCTCAGACCCTAGAGTCTAGACTCTAGATGGAATGAAAAATGAAAGATCATCTACCAAATTTCATTTAAATTGGTTCAGTTTTAACGTGTATAATGATAGATAGAGTTGACATGGGAATGCATCTGTTGTATTTGAACGTTTTATTACCGTCCGGTAAAAAAACTCTCGTGCGAAAGAGGGCTAATATGATTCATAGTATGGCAGGACAACGTCTGTCGGGTCAACTAGTATATAAATAGGTTTTTTTTTTACTATCGTAACATACCAACGTGTATAATGATTGCAGGAGGACGAGTCGTTCGCGGCGAGCAACGGCTTCGAAGAGATGAACGGCGGTGGGTTCAACGACCCCTTTAAGGGGCAGCCCTTCTCTAACGCACCACACGACCCCTTCGCTCCCAATGGCTCCGCGCATACAGGACAGGTATATATCGTCCTATCCGTAGAACAAAGTTCCATGTGACTTTGAACCCAAACCACTTTTATTGTATGCTTATGTCTACAATTAGGTACCTATATTTAATAAACAGGTAAAGGAATCAATTCTTTAAACCAATTAGGAAAAAGTTCGGATAAAAAAGGTAAAATGTGTGCAAATCAAACTTCAAATCACTCTTCTCTAAAGTAGGGATTTGGCAGATGGAACTTTGTTCTACCGATTGATCAATTTATTAGTAGTGGCTACCCGCGGTTTCACCCGCGTTCCCGGGATATAAAGAAGCAGCTGTGTAGACGTGAACCAGTAACAAACATACACACTCACAAACTATCGCCTTTATAATTAGTGTGAAATACCTTTTCAGACATTTTATTCCATAAAAAAGACCTACTTTTATATCTACACTAATATTAAAATGAGGAACGATTTTTTATTTGTTCGTCTTGAATAGGCTCCGAAATAATATTCTGAAGTCCAGTCGCGGGACAAAAATAATTTCGTACAAACCTCCTTACCTACAGACACAGTAGTCACAAATATTTTTGATTTAAATTCAAGGATTTTTTCAGCTTTTACTCAAAGTCGACCAAAATACATATGCACATAAGAAGAACCTATCTCATGGTTTTGCAATCCTTTAAGTGCGAGCGAGACGTAATATATTTACACAAGAGCGACAGAGATAGGTTAATGTAGTAAATTCTTCCTGTTTCACGCCTGGACTTTACCCATGTAAACTTACTATTTGTGTTTGTGTGTACAGCAGGACGGATTCGGTTCGGATCCGTTCGCGTCGAGCGCGGATCCCTTCGCGGCTAACAACAACGCCCAACCCAACGCCAACGAACAGGTTTGTTTATTTAAGAATAAGTATCATCATCAGCTTATATACGTCTCCACCGAGGAGCATGAGCCGCCCTTAACGACGAGGGGGTATAGGCCATAGTCGATGGACTAAGTACTATAGCGGACCTAGTGTTCACATGCCTTTATTTGTGACATCTCGGGTATGCAGGTTTCCTCACGATGTTTTTCTTCACCGAAAGCCAGCGGTGTTACGTAAGTTTTTGAAGTCACAGAACTCAGAGTTGAGGTCGCGGATTAAAACCTTCATCCTCATGATAATGAGTCGGTGCGTTCGTTACTGAGTTACCACAACGGTACAGTAACATATGTAGATTCAAGATATTTTAGGCTGTTCTCGACTGATGTTTCGTTGCACATCTTAACGAATCATCCTTATTTTAAGTCATTTTAACAGTATATTGTTTATTCTCTCTCTGTCTCTGAGTTTATTGCCGGCTCTTCTCAGCAAAAGCGACCTTCCGAGCCGAGCATTAGAGTCGACGTTTCATAAGGCCTATTTGAATTAATAAATATATTTCATTTCATTACTAGCAGGGCGCGTGGGAGGCGGACCCTTTCGCGGTGCTCCACGCGCCCACCCGCGCCTCTGGCCCGGCGGTGGCCCCGGGTGGCCCGGGTGGCCCCGGTGCCCCCGGTGGCCCCGCGGTGACCCCCGCGCTGCCCCCCAAGGCGCACAAGACGCCCCCGCCCCGCCCCGCGCCACCGCGACCCAACCCACCGCATAAGGTATGTACTATATACTATATAATATAGTGATCAAAATAATATAAGATAAAATGTAGTGATAGCGGTCAGTAATTCATACCTAGGCCTAATAATCTGTAGAACAGGGTTTTACAAAAGTTTACTGAAATATTAAACAAATTGTACCTACACTATATAAAATAAGAATTTAGCATTATGAGTTTTTAAATGAAAATAAACATTATACATTTGTATTTGATAATACGTATTTGAAAAAATATCGATTCATAAAGTATTTACTTTTCATAGATTTTTTTAATCGATTCAATTTTCAAAAACTAATATTTGTTTTTAGTTTCGAAACTTCGACTCGAATTTAAGATGATTTTGATATTTTTTTAATAGAACTACAGATTTTTTTGTTTATAACCGATTTCAATACAAGATTCTATCGAAAGTTGAGTAGCGTAGTTAAACGTGTTTTTTTTGTATTGAATTTGTCTCGTATTTACTTAAATTCTTTTATATTACAAATCTATATGCACTTGAAATACATACAACAATCAGTGGAAAAAAACTGCTGAGTTTCTTGCCTTTCGATAGTTAAAGACAAATTTCTTAATCTTTACTAGTGCCTAGTTAGAGTTTAAATATGTTAGGTAGTTTATCTACTGCTCCACATTGACCTTTGTTACAGAATTAAGTAAATATGAGCTATAAGTTATATTTGAAATCGGTTATTTTTTTATTTAATTTTAAGCTAACACTTTATTTTCAGATTTATTTTTGTTATATTTTTGTTCCCCTCCCCTCCCTAGTTGGTCGGCATGCGGTGACCCGTCGCGACGTTTGGTTTCAGCTAAATAATTTGTTTTACTTTTTAAACGCTGCAGAGAAAGTAAAATGTACGTAGAAAATTGAACACTGCACATTAGCTAGTTAGAGCGTGCCTTACAGAATGGTATTTTATTTTTATTTATGTAATAAATCCTGGGACATTTCTCACACACGGCCCATCTGATTCCAAACTAAGCAGAGCTTGATATGGTAACCAGATAGCTGATATACTACATATAATACTTTTTAAATACATACTTATATAGTTATTTATACTTGTTTTACATATGTGAGGTATAAAATGTCATCTTTCGGTGTCAATTTGGGCAGAGATATTTGATTGATCAATCCAGCATAATTTCTGTAAATTCGATTCCATACAAAGTTAATCTTGTACTATAGTAAGATACCTGATTTACTTTATATATATTCACTATAAGCTTGTTCATAAAAATAATTTATTCTATTCCCAGCCAAGACAAACTTCATTTTGTTGACAAAGTTTTTTCTGTGTCTGGATGTTAGCTTTGAAAGTATGTATTTAATTAAATGTAGTATATCGGTTTTCTAGTAAAATACAAGCGCTGGTTAGTTTCAAATCAGATTTGCAGTGTGTTAAATATTTATACATAGCATTCCATTTAAAGATTTGAAAGATTTATTCTTTAACAAAATAATAATAAAAATATGACTGTATATTTGTCTGTGTGTTCATATTATATATTCGAAATTAGTACTTAAACAAAACGTTATACTTTCTCTGTAATGCCGAATGCCATTCTCTACGTAAAGACAGGGCCGCTCCGCTTGCGACGCACGCTTGTATTCATTTGGTAATCACCATTATTTATTTCTAATATCATTAGTATTATTTATTGCTTTATATTCCCTACTAATATTATAAATGCGAAAGTAATTCTTTCGTGACTAAACGACCACCGAATTGATGAGTTTTGGTACACAGACTAGAGCTGCAAAAAGAGAGACATAGTTACTTTCATATTAGTCGGGATTAGTAATTTTTTAATGCATATTAATTCTTCTAATATCATAAATGTGAAAGTAATTTTGTATGTCTACAGATAGATTTTTACGCTTAAACTACCGAACTGATTTTGATGAAATTTGGTACAGAGACTTGAGTTACTGTAGCATGTGTAATATTAGTAGGATTCATATTTTATTGCATGTTATAATACTTTTATTTATTTATCTATCTAAATATGAGTGTGGGGTTAAGGTTAAACTTTGAGAGGAACTTCAATATGTATTTGTGTTATGCATGAGACAAATAAAATAATCAAAATAGCGACTTTATTTGCGAAGAGATGATTAGCAAAAAGTTTTCTAATAAATATTATTTTCAATCTCATCAAAATTTTTCTAAAACTTTTAATAAATAAATATAAAAAAAATTTTTTTGTTTTTATTGCTCAAATCATTAGTTCGATTTAAACATTTTATTAAACTATTTATAGCTAGTAATTAAAAATGATAGAAAACTTTAGTTTGGTGCTTAAATCCTAGAAGTAATTTAGCAAATTTTTCTTGTAGTATAGTTGAGCATGTCAATGAGCACAAAACGCGTCGCTTCCACTCCCTATTTCTTATTATTTATTCTTTTATATTATTATTTATATTTATTTCTCTTATAACAATATAACTAATGTATTATACAAACTATTATAATATTCTGGAGACGCTACATGACATTAAAAGACGTATACATTACAGTATACATTTTTGTTAATACATATTGAACCTTATGTCCACGGTATTAAGGTTAATTTCCATTTCTCGTGTCAGTGTCATGTGGCGGATCCCCCCGTTGCCTAGTCATACATACATACACTAACATGCTAACCACGGCTCGTGTGCTTGTCCCCACATTGCAGCGCTAAGCGGAGGCGGCGCCGGCGGCGACACGTGCGTACTACCCGTCTCTCTCCCTCACCCCCAGCTAGCATACACGCATCTCACTCACTCTTGTCTCGTCCAGACACCGTCCGACCGCGCGATGGACTTCACTGACGATCCCTTCAAGGACTACCGGTACGAGGATCCCTTCAACATCGAGGATCCCTTCGCCGACGTGTCCGTCTCCGGCCGCCCCACCTCTGTCGCAGGCTTCGAGACCGACGACTTCTTCGGCGGCTCCACTCTCAACGGGGGCTTCGCCCTCCCCGAGAAGCGAAGCGGCCGGGCCTCCGCCCCTCCCCTCGCCCTCGACCCCTTCGCCGCCCGCTCCGACCATAGATCCACCAAGACCACCGCCAAGTCAACCAAGCCGACCAACAACAACGAGTGGGCGGCCTGGCCCACAGACTGGGCGGCCGACGCGTGGGACAAACCCACCGACACCTGGCCCAAGAATACCAACACTAACACTAACACGCCCACTTCCGCCGACAAAACCGACAACTGGGCGAACAAGTCCGACAACTGGGCAGAATGGGGCGGCGACCACAACAAGAACCTCAACGAGACCTGGCCCTCAGCCACCCTGCCGGCGAAGAAGGAGAAGTCTCCCAAGCCGGTTAAATACGCCAAGTCTCTCGTCCACACGATAGGGGGGTTGGGGCGGTCTCGGCAGCGGGACAGGAAGAACAAGGGGGCGGTGGCGGAGCCCCGGGGGGAACAGGCCCTGCCTTCAGAGGAGCAGCAGTGGGCGTGGGCGGCGGCCGAGTCCCAGCGCGCCGAGAGGCTCGCTGAAGAACGCCGCCGCCAGGAAGACGCTGAACTCCAGCTAGCCCTCGCCATATCGCGCCAGGAGAAGTGAACCTCCTTCACCATAAGGTCGGTTTCGTCTCGGAGAAGTGAACCCTGCTCCTTCTCCATGAGCTCGGTTTCATCTCGCCGGAGTTCCCCGGTCGCGCGGACGGTCGATGTTTCAATTTTAACGATCGCGACTATACAACGGTAGTCTGTACCGTTAAATTATTTTGAACCTTAAATTCTTTACGCGTAAAGTTGATATTTATTTGTGCGTTTTGTTGTCTGTAAATAAAAGTATAGATTTTATAAACATTGATTAATGTATATTTATCGTTCAGCATTCCATGGGTGGCATAGAGTAATGAAAATAATTCAAGAGGATTATGGAAAATTCTACTGTTTAGTAGTTGATTTTCTGTTCTGTGATCGTTGTCTGATATTACTTGAGTTTGTATGTACATCACATTATTTTAATCATGTTTTAAATATGTTCGGATAATTACTTTTTGTAACTTATAATCTTGCCTTTTTGTATTGCGTATTTAAAAGTCGTGTTGTAATAGTCGAATCAGTTTATTTATATATTGGCAAATGTGTGCGGGCGCTGTAATTAGAAGAAATTAAATAAAAACTAGTCAATTCGATTTGCGGCAGGGTGTAGGGGCTCGGAGTAACCCGACATTATCACAAACGACAAGTTCAAACCGGTACTTATAGACTACACGCCCATGAAGAAAAGTTACCGGTGTTATTAACCATTATGTTTGATTAGTAATATTTGATCTTTATTCCTCAGTTGAACTTAAGAAATTCCATTTACTCACGTCCTCACATGTACCGCTCAGAACTGACGGCATAGTGCTCATAGTTATTTTAGGATACAGTAACAGCAGTCTATGCGTTTTTCACGTTGGTTCATATCACCGGTAATTTTTCTTCATGGGCTTGTAGCATCGAGCATGTAACCAATAGAGTAGCAATAGTGAGCCATTTGTTTAGCAACGTTTCGATGTTTTGTCACGTATAACTAACTAGCTGCCTCCCCGCGGTTTTACCCGCGTAGTTCCCGTTCCCGTGGGAATACAGGGATAAAATATAGCCTATGTTACTCGGGGATAATGTAGCTTTCCAAAGGTGAAAGAATTTTTGAAATCGGTCCAGTAGTTTCGGAGCCTATTCATTACAAACAAACAAACAAACAAACAAACAAACAAACAAATAAACAAACAAATCTTTCCTCTTTATAATATTAGTATAGAAGACAAGCCACGCTCGAACTAAAACAGTACCCGACCAATAAGAGACCTGTGTGTACGTCTAGTGCAACACTTGACCTTGAGTCGGCCAATCAGAACACAGGGGCCGGCGCAGCGTTTTGGCGTATTTTGTTTTCTAACAAAACTGTTAACAGTTCTACTCTATTGGTTACATGCTCGATGGCTAGTAGTCTATTAATAAAGTATCTGGACATTATTCATAATGCCGATTTCTACTTCTGCGATGTTCATAATTAATTATTATTAATTATTGTAAATGTAAGTGTGTAATATATTGTTGTATGGAGGCCTAAATAGCTGCTTCATTTGTACTTGTCTTGTATAGCTCGTTAGATTTAATTTGTTAAGTACACTTGCGTGCAAAATAACTGTACAATTGAACCGTCAAAAGTGGCCGATTAGGGCCTTAAATTATACTGACCTATTTTATATTATTTTTAATTATTAATTTGGCAGCAAACGGTCGATCAAGACTTAATTTTGATCTTTTATTAAATTTAGATATGTATCGTTATTTTGCTCGCTAGTGTACTAATATAGAAACATTTATTTGTATTTGTCTCTTAGAAAGGGACGCATATATATCGTAGGAGCGTCTCTTTCTAACTATTCACGTTTTTATTATGATAAAATAAATGCCACGCGTAATTCAACCTTATGATCATGGAATAAGGTAACTATTAGATATTATCGTATTTAATTTATTATTTCGTTTTAGATATCACGTTTCGTGTGTTTGTTTTATAATATTTGTCTTTGGGATCTATATATATAAAAGAAAGTCGTGTTAGTTACACTATTTATAACTCGAGAACGGCTTAACCGATTTGGCTGAAAACTGGTGGGGAGGTAGCTTCAAACTAGGAGACGGACGTAGGATACTTTTTTGTGCGGTATAATTAAAGATCTCTCACGCGGGTGAAACCGCGGGGAACCACTAGTATTTAGTATTTTTTATCATGATTGCTAGTCATGTTGATAATAACTCGAGATTTTAACTAACAGGTGCAACAGAGAAAGCGTTATCTCTCTTTCTTTTTCGGCAAAATTGAAGATTAATTAGTAAAAAAAGGTTTAATTGTGATATTTGAAAAACTGTCTCATGTTGATCCCAAATGACTAATATCAATTTTATTATTATTATGTTTAATCAAATAAAATTTGCGGATTCATGGTCACCAGTATAGTACCGGTAGCTTGTCATACATTTTAGGACTTACAGTTGTCTGCACTAAGGTAACATTTGCAATGAGCAGATAAAAATACTGCATAGGACCAGCAATTTTATCACGTCATTATAAAAGTTACTTTAAAACATACAACTTAAAAGACTTAACTTGAATGGCGAGATATTGTCACGTATTGATGACCATCACTCGCAAGTATGGAGTATGTTATGTATATAAAATTCCACAGTATGTCTGTACATGTATCTAAAAATATACTCGTGTTTGTATATTTGTTTTAACGTTAAGTTTTTTTTTGTTGGCTGCGGTACACATGAGCCGACAAACAGTCTGATGGTCACCAGTCTCTGACATTGGCAGTATCCAATCGCCAATGATATATAGACCTTGAGGCGTAAAGATAAGTCTGCTATTCCACTAGCCCTGTTACCCACTGGGTCTCGCTTTCCCCTTTCATATATTTAATGTTTAAATATAACGATTTGTCGCAACATACTCAAGACACCCAAAGAATGCTTTCAAAAATTACCTCGACCGAATGCTCAATATTAAATTATGTTTGTTCGTTTGTGTGTTGGGATCTGTCGGAGAGCTCATTGCGGCGCATTTCGTCTTCTGTAGTGCCTTCCCCGATCGCTGTTCGTGTCATCTCTTTCTTACGTGAGCGAGTCAAAATATATGTTCGTCTCATAAAACTAACATAAATAAACAAAATTATAAACATTCGTTTAAAAAATTAAATTCTACCAACATGGTAGCTTTTTGAATAGCTTGCAACTTTAATGAATTAGCGCTACGTAGAGTTGCAACACTCGCTTGTGCGCACGGCCCTACGCGCCGCCTCCGAAACAATAACTATTTTAGTACACTCTTGCTGAGACATTTATTAACTACTTGAGAAAATGAGCTACTTTTTCTATGGCAACACATCACTTTCAACTATGCCTTATAAACGTAGCCGGTTCGCGGAATGTCTCGACAAGCGTCCGTTAATGTATAGGTTAATGAATATATTGTAATTGTAAAGTAAATGTGTAACTATAATGACTACCATCGTGTATATGGGTATTATCCTAATGTTGTTATCTCTTTCTTAGGCGCTGTTGTTTGTGGCTCGTCGGGCCGCGCGGCCGCCATCTTGAATATTATAACTACGACTCTGCCGGGTCTCTATAATATTTGAAATAAAACAAAAATATTATACACTATTTCGTTATAATAGTCGTTATAATTACTCTAAATGTAATATTTTCTCGAAAGTATACAGAATAGCTTCTTACATATTGTGTTGTTGAAACTTATAGAGATGTATTTTCTCCGCGACTCTTTATAGATGTATATAGTGATATTTTTGCGTAGGGTTCCTTAGTCTGTCCGCGCGGTCCGACCGACCCTTGTCTGTTATCACGTATACAATATATATGTACCTTACCTTTCAGCGGTAGCCGAATATAAACTTGAATTCTCGACGTTGGAGTGTATGTGTATCTGAGAAGCTAATAAAAATTAAAAAGATTGAATAAAAATTTGGTTTAAAAATACAGGTAAAGTGTAAGGTTTAAGTAGGTAGTGACGGTGCGCGGTACATCGGTTTTTGAACGAGGGATTCGCGTCGCCCCAGGCTTTGCCCAGACCGCTATCACTTTCGCACGTACTCGATATGAGGGAGACATGTTTATATGCTTGATTGAAACGCGTCGGGTCAGATCAGTATTATTGGACCGCGCGCCTTAGCTTTCTAGCTTAGAGTATAATCGAGGTTCTGGAGACCAGCGTGGCGAGGAGTGTTGTTCATTTAGTGGTAGGCCTAGGTCGAACGGTAAGGTAAAATGTAGAAGTGCCCCTAACTCGTGGATGAATAGAAATGGTATGTCGAGAGCCCGTTCACTTAAATATAAATATCCCATCGTTGTTGTAACTAATATAATTAATGTAATGTTATAATATTTTGCAATTATCGATGTTTAATTAATTAGCAACATTTTTTTATTACACAGCTTTTGTAAATGCAACGAAATAATGTAAATAAACTGTCGAATACAATTAATTCACTTCGTTTCTGTGAAACTGTTAACTCCATTATTATATACAAATATTGATGCTGATCTGTTGATTGATTTTCGATCTTTTAACAGAGGGAATAATGTACGTTTTGGAACGATAGGAAATTTTACTTGTGTTATTTGTTCGCATGTCTACAATTTGATAATTTGCTGTCAAATATAACTTTACAGTACAACGTAACTCATATCATATTATAATTTGCACTGCGGATGAAACGGAACGTTACAACTGTACAATAACTATATTATAATTATCAAATTCTTGTGATTTAGCGTCGTACGTAGATATTTCTATCTATATTATATTAAACTTGGGGATTTTATGATTGTCGGAATTATTTATCATTAATTTTGGCAGTTCATAAAATCCCCGGTACTTGTAAAATGCTGTGAGAAATTATGAGGTCCACTAAAGTGTTGGGTCTCATAATTCCTCCGGTAAAATTAGCTAATGTAACATTTAGCTGGTTGATCCACATATCGCCTGTAACTCAGATATAAAACGCGTCTTCGCATTAAGTTCGCGCTACTGTACGCTGAGGACTGCATTTTTTTACTGAAACAAATGTTTTTTGTACATTAAAACTGGTTTTAATACTGTTTAACAACTGTGCTTACTTATCAATGGGGATACAATAATATATTGTTTACATTGCACTTCTAGTTAAATGCAAATTTAGACAAAATCTAGGTAAAACATATTATGGTAAATATTAATATAAATGTTATATAAATTGGAAGTTGTGTACGTTTCTAATAATAATAGCGTGTACGACCAAATAATAAAAATACATTATGGGTACTCTCGAGGTTGCGACGCCGATTGTGAAGTAGAAGGTAGATGCACTTATAACGACCTAATACGGATATGAATATAAAATTTCGTTTAATGGCTGTGTTTTGTTGCGACATTTCAAATTTCAGGTACCGTCGTGCGATGGTAAATATTTTAATTCAAAAGCTGGTCACACTGTATATTTTGTGCCTATAATTCTTCCATTAATGAAAAATACTTGTTACAAATTTGAAAAATGGAATGTGTTTGACATTAAATAGCCAGTGTGGTCATCACAAATAATAATTTATTACTATTTTTATGTGTAAGGCAGGTGGTCTGGTACCAGTTCGTGCATTCGTCATTACCCGCTGACATGTATTCACTGTAATGAAACTATGATATTATATTAATATGAAAACAAACAATTCCTGAGATAATAAAAAGGAAAAATATTACATTTACTGTTTTTAATTTTTTTACCTTCCAAACTTAATTTGTAAACTGTTTCTTTTATAACTAAACTAAAGTACTAACTTTTTGAACTTAAATGATATGTAATTATTTTGAAAATGATTTGATATTCTGATTATAGAAACATTAGATTCATATAAATTATGTTTTAACCATTCAGTTGTTTTAAGACAAAAATAATTTGAATAGCGGATACAATGAGTTTTCTTATTTTAGAGATGAGATTATTATTTAGTTAATATTTATTAATTTCTTTTAATCATGAATGTCAAATAATTTCATACATTATAATATATTATTATAAAAAAATAATTGTTGATGTCTTTACATATCTTATTATTAACTTATATTTAATAACTAACGTCCCGCCCCGTGGTTTTAGCTGCCATGTCGAGTGAATAAAAATGTTTTACGTCCCTGTCCATGCATGAAAAAACAAAATAAAACCCTATTGCTTAATATAAAGGTTCTAAATAACAAAAACAATAGATTTATAGCAGACAAATAGCAATAAGATTCATATTTTGAACTTCAAAATGGCGCGTGCAGTTGGTAAGGTTATTACTTAACCTAAGATTCTTATGTCAGAATATAAAAACTGCAACATTTGCCGTCCCTATCTCTCTACTTGCGACAGTAAGGGAGGTCACAATAAGCCCCAGGCGACGTAATCGTCGATGATACCATTCAGCCGCTCGGAGAACAGGTCGCTGGTGTTGTCTATAGTGAAACTCTCTATGCCTCTGTTGTCAGAGACCTTGGGCGCGTGCTCCGCTTCCACTGTGACTATGGGCAGGGTGAAAGCGGCCAAGTTCAGGCCGTAAGGGAGTTTCTGTAAAAATAAAAAATAAGATTTATGAGCAGCGTATCAATAATCTACACTAATATTAAGAGGAAAACTTTGTTTGGTTGTAATGAATAGGCTCAAAAACTACTGGACCGTTTTTGAAAATTATTTCACCATTCGAAAGCTACGAGCCTATGTTACGAGTAACATAGGCTATATTTTATCCCTGTATATCCACGGGAACGGGAACTCGCGGAGGCAGCTAGTTAAAAATTATTTAAGCCTTTTCTGTCATCAGCTGAAGGCGCAGCAAGAATGCTTAAATAAAACCTACATCTACTAATAATATAATCTACCCTGAATTTATAATTTTATAAAGACCGGGGTTTTACATGCGGTTACTTTGGCAAAAATTATGAATAAAACAGATAAACTCGTTAACTCAATCTCAAGTAATGTTGTGATTAATTTTTAGAAGATATTAAGGGAAGTTAGGCATTTTGAGAGTCCATGTAAGGGTGTAAAAATACATCTGAGGCTAACACCTTCTAGTCCATTCAAAAAACTGTCATTGCCTTAGCAGTTTGATTAGCCTAGTCATACTATTCCGGTGCGTCAAATTTGAACCATCTTTCTTTATGATAAGTAATTACAAAATACACAAAATTCAAATCCATTTAATTTAGGCCCTAATAAGCTTGCTTTAGGACTTTAGGACTTGTAAGCTATTACCGGTTCAGAATTTAACCTTCAATTGAGAGAAACCCGCAAGAAACACAGCAAGGTTAGATTTTTTACACTGATGTCTGGGTATCATTAGTTAGATGGACCGCATCCTTATTTATTTTCTACGATACGTGATAACAGAACATGATGAATTGCTGACAGACCGGTTGGCTTTGTTCAGTGGCGTAGCGTGCCACGACGAGGCCCCGTATAAATAATTAGTTGGGGGCCCTTATGAAGAGTAAAAATTTCTCACATTTCTCAAATTTCTCCCAGTGGCCCGGGGGCCCCGTATAGTTGATACGGCGGATACGGCGGTAGCTACGCCCCTGGCTTTGTTGTTAGTGGCCCTGACTTTCAAGCTGCCGGTCTGGATGTTAATATCTACCAATCTATACTAATATTATAAAGAGGAAAGATTTGTTTGTTTGTTTGTTTGTTTGTTTGTTTGTTTGTTTGTAATGAATAGGCTCCGAAACTACTGCACCGATTTCAAAAATTCTTTCACCTTTGGAAAGCTACATTATCCCCGAGTAACATAGGCTATATTTTATCCCTGTATTCCCACGGGAACGGGACCTACGCGGGTAAAACCGCGGGGAGGCAGCTAGTATAACTATAAGTAGAATTTGAGCAATCTGATTACCATAACATAAACCCTGCTTAGTTTGGAATCAGATTGACCTTGTGTGAAATATGTCCCAAGATATTCTATTTTGTCAATTAAGAATCCCATATTTAGAATTTTCCGGGTTTAAATGATCCATTACTAAAGAATTCCATCACCCAAAAAACCCAAGTGGCCTAAATTACTTTCGTGAACCGCCATAAGGCATGGCGTCATACTTACAAACAGCAATTGAATTCTGCGTATCTATGTATGTACTCAAGTCTTAAATAACACTGACTCATTCACGACTATCATAAAACTGGATTACTACATAAAATAGTAAGTAAGTGAGTGTACTAGGGTTTACCCGTAATTTACTCGGAAAGGAATTTTCGCGAGAAAATTTTGAAGTAAAATGAAAAATATATTAATATCCTGTGACATTCATACGGATAACCTGATTCCAAACTAAGCAGAGCTAACTCTGCTAACCAGATAGCTGATAATACATGAATAATTAGATTTTACCCAGAGTCAAACATTGTAAAGAGTTATAGGTATCTATTAAAGTTTATAGACTTACAAAATCGTCTAACCGTGGTTATCTATACTAATATTATAAAGAGGAAAGATTTGTTTGTTTGTTTGTTTGTAATGAATAGGCTCCGAAACTACTGGACCGATTTCAAAAATTCTTTCACCTTTGGAAAGCTACATTATCCCCGACTAACATAGGCTATATTTTATCCCTGTATTCCCACGGGAACGGGAACTACGCGGGTAAACCGCGGGGAGGCAGCTAGTATCTATTAAGATGGACTTCAAAATCGTCTAACGGTGGTTTTGCGTTTAAATTTAATAGTTTTATTTAGCCATAGACTAAAAAAGGCAGTGTTGAAACCTAAACAGAGCAGAGCTTGCTTTGAAAAGCATTTTCATTCTTACCTTGACTTTCCGGTTCAGTGAATTACAATAGATATTTAGCCCTAACGCCCTATACACTTAAGAATATAATTATATGTTATCATTACAGCTTGTTTCCAGAAACGGAAGACATCAATTTATAATCATGACATGTCTGCCAATGGCCTTGCATAGCTCGAGGCGCCAAACAAACACTTCGGTACTTACATCACAGAATAACTAATAATTCTACCGTCTTTATGTAGCTTTGTAATAAAAAGTGCAATGATAAAAAACTGCTTTATACTAAGGCTATTTAATACTATAATAGTAGCCTTTGAGTTAGTACTGGCAAGACCAAATTAAAAAATTCTAAGCTAATTTAGTAAGGGCCAAAAAGTGCACCTTTAAAGGTCAAATCTGTTAAACCTAGGTACTACCGGTGTCGGAAAAAAACGACAAGGCTAAATCCCTACTAATATTATGACATGCTAGGGGCTTCCCGCGACTTTACCCGCTTTCCTGGTGGATCTAAAATTTTCACGGGATAAAAAGTAATAATGTGTTACTGTTAATCCAACTGCCAGTGTTCAGCCGTTCTGTAGTTTTTGCGTGAAAGACTAACAAACATCCATCCACATATCTACACTCACAAACTTTCGCATTTATAATATACTAGCGACCCGCCCCAGCTTCGCACGGGTGCAATGCTTACACATCACATTAGAAACCTCCAAAATTTACAGTGTTTATCTAACTTTATGCATGTTTTGTATATAAAAACCTTCCTCTTGTATCACTCTATTAAAAAAAAACCGCATCAAAATCCGTTGCGTAGTTAAAGATTCAAGAAGACAGGGACAGACAGCGAAAAGCGACTTTGTTTTATAATATGTAGTGATGTAGGACTAACCTCTTTCCACTCGTGATCAAAATCTTCTCTGGAGTAAACATTATTAGGGTCCTGTCCCAACCGGCGCAGCGCGGCGCTCAGCTCTGTATAGTAGTGGTCTAATAGCCGCTGGTAGTGCTGGTCCCTGAACTGCTTGTCCGACCCTGTGATGATGAAGTACAGCAGGTCCACCACGGGACTCCCGCCGTGGACTGTCTGGTAGTCCACGACCATGATCTGTAGCCGACCGTCCTGGAACGAGTGTCAAGGAAATGGGTTTTAACACTTTAACAGCCAAAAGGAGTGGACAGTGGAAAAATAAAATTGATAATGGTTAAGGGTACCTATATAATAAAAGTAAAACCCTATGTAAACATATGTATATATATTTTTAAGAACATTTGTTATAAAAATAAAGGTCATGGTGGTGAAAATATCGCCTCTAACTTATATAGATTGCTGATGAAATGATTCAAAATGTACCTAATGAAATAAATACAATTTTCAAAACATTGAAATATTTGCCCCATTAGCATGGTCATTCTTTGGGTGTGGAGTAATGTAAAACAGACACAATAGGTACTTTAGTTAATAATTGATTAGTACCTAAATGGCAGATTAAATTTATAGATGACCTAGAACATTGTTTATATGTAGCAATATGGTATAGATAAATTCTAACACCTAGATACAAAGCAAACATATGTGTGAAATGTTTTTGGAGAAATGTTTATCCTGTATGAATCCAATCTACGACCAACAGCGTGTTAATGTAATTAACACAATGGCTAATTTTTATGATAAATCAATTAGTTTTTTACTATATAATTTACGATGTTACAAATCTTTAAGACGCAACAAACTACGTTCCACTATCGTAAATAAATTATACTAAATCTATGGTGATACGTAACCAACGAATTGAAATGAGGAAAATTCTGCGCATAATTATGTCAGTGTCATAGTTGTAATGACAGCTCACGTGGCTATAAAGAATAAATAAGTATAGTAACTATAGATCATAATCATACTATAGTCGGATTAATAATTCGAGTCACAAAAATGACAAGTGCAACTGTCACTGATACAAAAAAGGGTGACCCGCTACAATAGTGATGTTCGGCAGTTTTGTTCTTTCAGTATCCGATACATGTATCTAGTCGAAAATCCCAAAATTTCATTTTTTTTAAACTAAATTTGAATTTAATTGAAACCAAAATTAAATAAATAAAATCGAATAAATGTTATTAATGTAATTAACCTAACATAGGCTAATCATCCAATTCATGTTTAATTAAAAAAAATGAATAAATGTACAAATAAATATAATTTATTTGTCCAGTACCCGTACAAATAGTCACTTCCAAAACAAAATGGGGTCCATAGCGTGACAAGTGATGACTATAGTTCTTCCAATAGCCAAAAACAAATAATATACATAAGAGTATTTTATGTAATATTTAATTACCTACCGTGTATGTCTTCTGTGTTTTTTTACCATAAATTACATATTTTTATTTATATAAAGGCATTCTGACATTGAATAAAAAAAAAGGAAACTCTAGTCGAGTTTCCTTTGTCCTTAGCCGACTTTTAGTTGTAAAAATTCGAATCTACCACAACACTATTTATTTGGGACTAAAAACCTGCAACACTGGAAATGTCATTTCTCTACCTACAATGAATAATCTGAGTATATGTATCTTCTATATATATAAACCAAAGTCCCCGCCTCTGTCTGTATGTCTGAACGCGATGAACACAAACACTACTGAACAGATTTTCACGCGGTTTCCACCAAACTACGCAGTATTTCATGGGGAAGGTTTTTATGTATATTACATGAATTTGGACCTGGTAGGTGGCGCTGGTGAGCAGAACGAAGTCTGCTGGGTCCGCTAGTACTATGTATATAACGAAAGGAGTGATGACTGAAATGACGGCTGACACTTTTATAATTACGTAGTATCTATATTGTATAATCTCACCATGATTATGATATTCATCAATTGAATTGGCCTTGACAAGAACACGAACAGAATTCAACTTTAATAAAAGCTCAATCAATTTAGCTAAATATTCAGTACCTACCAACATACAGCAATGGCCGTAGCTAGAGGGGGCATTGTGGGGCAATGCCCTACCTTGCAATCACAATGCCCTACCGCAAAATATCAAAAACTACAATAAATTCCTTCCTTCTTAACCCTCTGGAAATATAAAAAATTGGTTGCCTGTAAAGTCGGTATACGGGCGAAAGTTTTACGTGACAACGACTTTGAGTGGTAAAATAATTTTAATGTGAATATTCATTCGTATAGTAGGAAGAAGGATGAAATAATAGTAACAATTTAAAACATAACGTCACGTTACGTGAGCGGAGCGTAACGCAGTTTCTTGAAGTGTCACCCGGCAAACCAATTTATAAGACGTCACGTCAAAAAACAACATCATTATTTTTGTGACGTCTAAAAGGGCGTCAAATTGAGACACCACCTGTGGTGTTGCCGAACTAATAAAGTATAGGTTTGCCGGTAAAGAGTGTCAACATTGCGATGAGACAACGTGGGTGTGGTAGACGTTGTTTATTGTACGTTCCTAATAATAAATAAAACTTGTTGTTTTATTACAAACTATAGTACTTGTTTTGTGTGAACAACACACCACCTAAAAAAAACAGCATCATTATTTCTTTCGCCCTACCAGTAACCAAAGCTGCCCTACCTCATATTCGACTATAGCTGCAGCCCTGCATACAGCTAAGGTTTTACAGGGAACAAGGGAGAAGTAACACAAAACAAAGTGTAAAGGGATTTAAAAGGTAGCCAAGCTCTAGGCCTATGTCTGTACCAAATTTCATAAAAATCGGTCTAGTGGTCTAGGCTTGATAGCGTAACAGACAGACGGAGTTACTTTTGCATTTATAATACTAGTGGACCAGGCAGACTTCGTTCTGCCCACCAGCGCCACCTACCGGGTCCAAGTATACGTAAACTATCCTATCTCTCAAGTTGGATCGAACTGCACATGGTGTGCGAATTTTATTATAATCGGTTAAGTGGTTTAGGAGTCCATTGAGGACAAACATTGTGACACGAGATTTATATATATTAAGATTAGTAAGGATTGTCAGGTGCTTACTACCATAAACAATTCATAGTCATAACTGACATTTATGCACCTTTTTGCATAAAATCCTTCAGAATGTCCCAAGTTAATACTTATTTAGTTTAAAAAGTCAATTACAAATACATAGGTATTTAAATATGAATCTTTCAGTCATTTTTATTTACTCCAGTAAATAGGTATATCTATAGTAATATTATAAACGAAAGATTTGTATTTTTGTATGTAACGAATAAACTCAAAAAGTACTGGACCGATTTCAAAAATTCTTTCACCTTTGGAAAGCTACATTATCCCCGAGTAACATAGGCTATATTTTATCCCTGTATTCCCACGGGAACGGGAACTACGCAGGTAAAACCGCGCGGAGGCAGCTAGTCGTAAATAAATTAGACGAGCACGTTTCATCCAGTAAATAATTATAAATTAACACATGGAAACGCTTCATGCTTGTTCATTTGAAATACATTAGATTATTTCAAGGATTTTGTACTAACGAGGACTATTTGAGTCCTATATAAATTGTAGCTTCAATTAATTCATTGACTACATGCATGCGAGCCGTGGTGGCTCAGTGGGTAACATACCGACTCACGATCATGAGGGTGAAGGTTCAAACCCCGGCCCGTACCTCTGAGTTCTATAAAATCCTAGGTACGGATTTACACCACGGGCTTTCGGTGAAGGAAAAACATCGTGACGAAACCTGCATGCCTGAGATGTCACAATCAAAGGCATGTGAAGTCCGCCAATCCGCACTAGGCCCGCGTGGTGGACTATGGCCTAGACCCTCTCATTGTTAGGGGAGGCTCGAGCTCCTCGGTGGAGACGTATATGAGCTAATGATGCATAAATAGTATAACAACTAGTCTCTGCCCCGCGGTTTCACCTGGAATTTTAGGAGACCTTCCTTTCCTAACTCTACTCAATATATGTACCAAATTTCATCAAAATGCGTTCAATCTTCTCGGCGTGAAAGCGTAACAGACAGATAGAAAGTATCTAACTCTTTCTCGATAATGTTTGGATGGATGGATAGATACCTACATTTTAATACTGTTTGTTACTCAATCAACCCAGATGCCAGATGAAGGGATCTAGATAAAAGGTAGATAGGTACATTAATTCCCGGGAAAATTTTAAAATTCCCTTGAAACGCAGCAATCCGTATTCTACATTATTTGCAAGCTTTTATTTAAGTAGGTATCTTTGGGTGAAAGTTTGCTCAAATATTGCGCCTGAGTTTTTTAAAACCAGTTTGAGTAGGTACCATGAACCATGAGTAGGTATTCAAAATTGGTAGTAGAAGCTGAAAATATAGATACTAGAATTCATTCTGGTTTATAATAATATATAAGTATATGGTTAAAAAAAACATTATAACTTCTCGATTAGTATAAAAATATCGCTGTTCAAGTCAAGTATAAGTTGTTACCATCTGTCTACTGTCATATATTATTATTTACCTACTAGCTGACCTAAGCAACTAAGTCTGCATGGGATAAGATTTTTTCCCGTTTGAGAAAACTTTTTTTTATACCACATGGGTGGCAAACAGGCAAACTGTCCCACCTGATGGGAAGGGGTTACCGTAGCCTATGGACGCTTGCAACACCAGAGGCGTCACTCACGCGTTGCCGAGCCTGTCAAAAAGGGAGTAGCTGTAGGCAGTGAATTCATGCTCCGCTCCTATTGGTCATACCGTGATGTTATATAGCCTATAGCCTTCCTCGATAAGTGGGCTATCCGATACTAATACAATTTTACCAGTAGGTAGTTCCTGAGTTTAGTGCATTTAAACAAAGTAACAAACTCTTCAGCTATAATATTAGTATAATTATATACTCGCGTGTAGGCACGGGCATAGATCTTTATCATTTAAGGAAGCAATTACGCATTTTCCTTGAGAAGTGGTGTAGACACTCGAAAGATGGAAGTAGGTACTTGGTGCATTAAAACCATCCTTATTGTTGGAGATGTCTTGATAACAATGGGTAAATAATGTTTATAACTATTACTATATATGTAGCATAGTAGGTTTACAAATAGCAAATATAGTTGCGAAGGTTTCAAACCTAGCAACGTTTATAGTTTTTTACGTATTATAGTGCTAATCATAAATAGCCAAGATTGCAGTCAAAGTTTTGAGGTTGTAAGTTTTAAGCACAAAACATACAAACCTGAAACACCTAGGTACTATAGCTCAGTGGTAGGTTAGAAGGACCTGCAAAGGGCTTTAAAATAACAAACTTGAATAGATAAAATTCAAAAAAATGGTCTAAGAATATAACTGAAATGGGCCCAAGATTCTTATCAATGAGAAGAAACCGACATTTGTACCTAAAGATGTAAAAGTACCATATCCATAAAACAATGTAATACAATAACATACAAAATTTGTACCCTCCGAAACAGCAGAACCATTTTTTTTTCATAACTAAGAACATCCCTATTCAAATCTTTGCGACAAAATCAAAATATATTCATCTATTCGGAAAACTTGAATCTTATACCTTTCTCTATTCTTCGGGTGTTAAAACGAGACAAACAAAGTGCGACAAGGAGGGGTAGTATTTTGACAATTGTCTATGTATTCCGTTGATTTTAAAGATTCTTCAAAAATGGCAGACTTTAAAACAAAAGACAAATTATCGAACTTTAACGATGACACAACACTATTGAAATGGCATTTGTGATAAAAAAAATGCCTAGTTTATCGACATTTTTAGCTTATCGTCTAACAATGCTCACTCGCCTGAAACAATACGATATTTTGGACGCATGAATGAGTCAGGGTTCAGAAATGCCCGCAAACTATGGTATAATTGTGTGTCGTCATATTTGGGTTGCATCTCTTGGCTGATTATGATGATAGACCTTTTTTTCTTTACACGTACAATTGCAAAGTAAGAAGAACTTGTACTATGGTAACCATATATCTGGTGACATACACTACTTTATAATATATGGACATTTACAGTCAGACATAATTATAAATAATTATGCACACAAACGTCTTGAAAGTCAGGGTCGCTAACCACAAAACCGACCGGCCAGTGAGACTAGGATTCCATTAAAACTATTATAGATATTTAAAACGTAAATGCGAATGTAAATGGAAGAACATACAACGATATATAAACATGTTTACAATTCAAAATTTGATAAAAACATTTTTAATATTATTCTACCGAGTCACAAAAAACCGGTCCCTATCCTGCGTAAGTAGGTATGTTTATTTAAACATACCAGTCTAAAAATCTATTCTAATCGAAATACATATTATTATATTAATTATAATATTATCTAGTTACTACAGAATATATTACGAGTGATCTCCAAAACTATTTATCTTAAAAATCACTAATATAAGTCACTATTCATTCCTTCCTTTTCATAGATAAACGGTATTGACTACCCAAATAAAAACATTAAAATTCCCCAGAAATGAGGTTGCAATCTAGCTAATTAAACATAGAACATAACTTACAGCATGTCGCTTATGCATCAAATTACTCGGCCTGTAGTCGGCGTGGATCAGCACAGGTCGACGCAGGGCATCATTGAACTTCTGGTAGCCCTCCGAATCCAAATCATGGAAGAACTTCTTCATCTTCTCACGGTTTTCTTCCTTCACCGCCGCCATGGTCGATGCTATCACGCGCCCATAGAACGCCTTCTTCTCATCATCATCATTCATTGCCCAACTGAAGCTGAGCTCCTTCATCGCCTCGGCAAACTCTTCGGGATACTCAATACTATAGGCCAGGGATAGGGAGTGTAGTATGGCCAGCTGTTTTACCGCTTCAGCGGCGTACTCCCAGTCCACGCTTTTGAATCTATCGTACGCCAAAAATCCGCTCTCAACCAAGTTTTCTAAGACAACCGTCTCCTCGTAAAGTTTCGGGTTGCAACCGTAGAATTTAGGGAGAACCAGCCTGTGTTCTTGTGGCACTCTATGCTCATTCTCCAACCTTTCGTAGACTTTAGCTAGTTTCGTGTAGACGTATCTCTCTGTGTCATAAAGCTTCATGGGGGCTTGGGATCGCATTTTCTCTCCAATGATGGCCACCTTGGCGAACAGTTGGAGATCATGTTTGTTATTGTTGGATATTGTCGCGAGGTACAGTTGTGAGGTGTAGTTCGCTCCTCCGCTGGAGAGTGGGTCGATTTTGACGGTCGGCGCGTCGTATTTTTGTTCGAGCGCTATCTCGTCGAGGAGTCGGTGTAGGATGAGATCGGCGTGCGCCATGGCTCGCGGCGAGGGCGGTACTGTCTGGTGTACAGCCAAATGTAAAGTCTCGTGTCCATTGATACACGATCTCGTAGCTCTTAGATAGATAACACGATTGTTTGGGTTGTGAATGGCGCGGACGGTTACGGCATAATCGAATGATTGTGCGTTTTATTCGATAGTCACCGACAATAGGTCAATTGAGGCTCCTACATCGTTCGATGGATGTACCTACTGATATTTGAAGTACATAATAAGTATCTACCTCTAAATTATACTTTTTTAGTTGAAGCTAATCAGCCAAAGTTGTAATCACCGCATTTATCTCGCAAAATAAGGTTATTATTTCTAACCTCCGCAATGTATTTAAAATATAATTATCATGATCTGAACAATACTTAACAAAGTCCAAACTATATATAAAATACTTAACCTACAGGTCACGTGAATAAAAATGTTCGTTGCGTCGCAAAATATAATATCTCACTTATAGTATTTTTTTAATATGACATCACTGATGAAGCACAAAAAATCCTAACACAGGAAATGTTACAACATGCCATGCCAATTATTTGGCAATTAAGAAAGACAAACATTAGAAATAAATAACCTGAATAAGGCCTTTTTTTTTTTTTTTTTTCTTTTTTTTTCTCCTACATCGCCACTACAGTGGGGCTACGGGGCTCACGAGGCTATCAACCGCGGCCCCACCACTTGCGGCGGTTGCCCACACTTCAGGGGCTCGTCCCCGCGGGGGATGAAAAACCTCCCCCGCTCATTGTCGCTGGGAGACCGAATGGTCTCCAGCTCGGTCCCCTGCTCGGTGTTCACACCCCGCAACCCAGCGTATTGTAATGCCGAGTGCGGGGAGCGACCCCCCAGAGGTGTCTATGGTGACACCTGGGCCTCGAAGGCCCGGCGCCGACGACCGTCGCGGCGGCGGCGCATTAGGGGCGCGTCAGCAGCGGCTTCGCGCTCGCGCTCCGCCGCCTCCTTCTGCGACATGACTACGTCGCAGAAGGTTGCGCCCGCCTCCCAGGCCTCCTCAGTGCCAACCATGGCCCTAAGAAGGGCCGGCAGGGAGAGGTCTCCTCCTACTGAACCTGAATAAGGCCTAATCTAAGTCTACTTTAAATACCTTTACTTTATAAAATTATTATTAAAGTTTAAATCGACAAGTTCGTCGTTTCTTCAATTCTAAACTATCCTATGTAAATGAGCCTTTGGTTCTATTTTGGTCTTGTTTCATAATATCGGCGTCTCGGCCATGACGTAGGACAATATTTGTGTGTGATATAAAATTGTGTTTACTACACGAAGTTTAGCATGCATAGTGGAAATACCTAGTTATGTCATCACCACATCCAAGCCATCCAATCTTTTTAGCTCCATAAGCAGCCCGTCGAAAACATCCGACGGCTTTCTAAGAAATATTATTCTCACCGCACCTGGTGCTTATCAATGCTCCCACGCAAAGTGGCGCTACATCACGCCACTCGCCATCGGGCGGTCCGTTTTGCCGACGTAGCATTGTCAAGCTATGTACTGTAAGCCCTAGAGTAAGTTAGTCTGTAATTAGCTGCCACTTGTAATGTACTATTATCAAGAATATTAAAAGTGTAAATTCAACTTAATTCTTTGTTTTTTAAAAACATTTTCACGGGTTCCCCAAGTTTGACTGGCGCAGCCTTGTGGATATTTCGCGAAATATCGTTAAACTATTCAACGAAATCCCTAAATCGGTTTCGCGAGTGGTGATTCGAGTGATATCGCGAAATTACCGAACCAAATAAATACGTCTCCGCGGAAAACTCGTGTGGTGTGGCGACTAATTCAGCTCAGGAGGACATGGGATCGAGCAGCTTGTGAGTAAACTTTTTCACTTCCTGTCTTACATTCCCATTCTATTCCACATTTTATCCTTGAACATAAATCGTCAAGTTTATTAATTGCGTTTATCTGATTTTGTTTGCACCTCTATCGGCAACTTTATCATTATCGTAATTATTGTGTGTGTTAGTTTAAGTAAAATTACGTTTCATTGATTCTGTTTGCACTTACATTGGTAACTCTTTCAATATCGTAATTATTAATTTGTATTAGTTTAAGTAAAAACTTATTGAAGTAAAATGGAAGGAATCCGGCAAATTCCGAAAGAAATCATAGCGCTTGTGCCTAAATATGATGGGGATGAGAACTTACTGAATCTATTTGTATCTAAATGTGAATATATAATTAGTGGATCTAGAATCGCAGGGAATTTTGTACAAGACTTGTATTTATTTCATGCCTTAAGCAGCCGACTTACTGGCAGGGCGGCCGCTCTTATAAGCGACCACCCAAATATAACATCATGGGAGAGTTTGAAAGAGATTCTAACGCAACATTTTGGCGATCCTCGATCAGAGGAATGTATTGCGATTGAGCTTGAGACCATGAAAATGAAACAAGGTGAAACGTACATTCAATTTTGTCACAGAATCCAGAATACTAGAAGTTCTTTGATCGCGAAAGTAAATAGGCTTACCGATGAAGGAATCAAAGCAGCGAAACTAATAATTTATAATAACACGGCCATGAACGTGTTTTTGTTCAATTTACCCGAGGACCTAATCCGTATTGTGAGATTAAAGTCATGCACTAATTTAGAAGATGCCTTAAGCATTGTGACTGAGGAAGTTAACTTCCTATTCCAATATAACTCGAAAAACAAATTACTAAAACAAAGTTTAGGGCAACCATCAAATCCATTCAAATCATTACCCGTAGCACAAAGTCTTAAACCTGCATTTAATTCACCATCATTTACACAATTTAATCCAAATAGTAATTTTAAATTTGGAATCCCACAAAGTCAAGGCTTTAGACCAAACTTACCATTAGATAGAATCACACCTTTTCAAGGTACTAATAGATTTGGGGCCACCCAAAACCAAACTCATCAAAATTTCAATCAGGTACCTTTTCAACCTCGCGTACCTTTCCAACAAGTTCGCGCACCTTTCCAACAAGCTCGCGCACCTTTCCAACATGGTGGATATAAGTTTGGTATCCCTCAACAACAAAGTTTTAAATTCGGTATTCAGAATCAACCTCAAGTAAATTCCAACCAATTTAAATTTGGCATCCCAAACCAAAGACAGGCTCCCCGAATTGTAGACACTGACGTGTCAATGCGCACAGCCCCCGTTAGACAAAATATGATTAATAATAATAATCTTTTCTATATGGAAGAACCATATTCATATCAAGAGAACAATACTATCCCAAACGATGACTATGACCATGACTATATAAATGAAACATATAACGAATATGCAGACCAACCTTTAACTGATTGTAATTATTTAGAATATTACAACCAGAATGAAAACACTCAACAGGACACTTCAGTTCCTGAAAATTTTCAGGAAGTAGCCTCGGAAGACAAAACGAAATAATAAACTTAAATTATTGCGATAGCATTCTTAAATTACCTCATATTGAGATTCCTGAAATTAACTCTAAATTTCTCATAGACACCGGTAGCAGCCGTTCCTTTATTAGTCCTGCAAAAGCCGATGAATATTTCCGTGACTATAAATACTACGAACCATTTACAGTCGTTAGTACACATGCTCAGAGCATGCACAATGAGGTAATACAAATACCTTTGTTAAAAACCTTTAAAAGTACACTTTCTCATAAATTTTATATTTATAATGTTGATGGCAGATATGACGGACTTATAGGATCTGACTTACTAAAAAAACTAGCTGCAAACATTGACATGAATAATCAAATTTTACAAACGCACAACGCAACCATTCCTATAATTTACAACCCAGCTTACGAGATAACTGTTGAGCCGCGAACTGAAACGCGAGTAAGAATTCCGACCAACTTACAACACGGTGACGCAATTTTAGATTTTATACAGTTTAAAGAAGGCGTACGTATGCCTACCGCTCTCGTTAAGTGTGATAATTTCTTTGCGGAAACTGTCATCCAAAATGTTTCTGACGAGAATGCAACCGTCAAATTTATTGAACCATTTGAAGTAACATTGTTTGAAAGTGAGAAATGCGAAGTTAATTATTCGAATGACGATTGTGAGATAGACGAAGTATTGATTACCGAAAATTCATAAAAGATTTCGCAAAATTAACACAGCCACTAACATCATCCTTAAAAAAGAGAAATAAAATAGACATTACTAAACAGGAATATATAGACGCTTTCGAGAAATGTAAGGAGCTATTAACAAATGCCCCCGTCTTACAATTTCCGGATTTCTCTAAACCGTTTGTACTCACAACAGATGCATCAAATTATGCACTAGGAGCGGTCCTTTCTCAAGGCCCCATTGCTAGTGATAAGCCAATAGCATATGCGAGTCGTACTTTAAATGACGCGGAAACGCGATATAGCACGATTGAAAAAGAGCTTCTAGCCATCGTGTGGGCTACGAAACATTTTCGTCCATATTTGTACGGCAAAAAGTTCACGATATATACAGATCACAGACCACTAGCTTGGATAAATTCAATTAAAGAACCAAACAGTAAATTAACTAGGTGGAAATTGCGCTTAGAAGAATTTGATTACAATATTGTCTATAAAAACGGTAAACAAAATTGTAACGCAGATGCATTATCACGTATTAGGATAAATGCTTTAGGTGAAAATGATGATATTTCAATGAAGGTAAATTTAGATACGAAGGAACGGAAACATCAATCTAAAAATAAGAACACACCATCTTTAATGGTATGTTCATCAGATTCGGAAAAAACTTTGAGTATTCCGTCAGATAGTAGTACACTGACCGCTTCAGAAAAATCATACAATGAGAGTATAGGTACAATTCATTCAGCCCGCGATTTAGATACGGATGGCATACCCATATTACAGGAAGCCATAGATACTAAGCCGAATCAGATACTAGTATATACCTGGAACAGAAATGAATTGACAGTTAAAGACCTATCTAGAACCAAACAAAAGATATTAGAGGTACACTTACCTACAGATAATCCGGATCTTATAAAAACATTCCTAAAAGAACACATAAGACCTAAAATTAAATATTTCTTTTATTTTGAAGATGAAATACACCGAAAACAGTTTTCAGAAGCCACTATATTACTTTTTCAGAAGGGAACAGTTAAGTTTTATGAGTGTACTGAGAGAGTGATTTATTTAGATGACGAAAATGTGCAGCGAGAGGTCGTAATTAAATATCATTCAGGTAAAAATAGTCATAGAGGTATAAAAGAAACATTAGTACATCTTAGGCGGACATACTATTGGAATAACATGGATACAATGGTGGCTAGTATTATAAATGCATGTGAGATATGTAAGAAGATGAAGTATGATAGAAAGCCATTAAAACCGGAATTACAATTATCACAAACACAAACAAAGCCATTCCAAGAGTTATTCATGGACACATTTTCGATAGAAGGAAAACATTATCTCACTATCGTCGATGCCTTCAGCAAATTGGGGCAAGCATTTGAAATTAATACAAAATCCACTCCGGAAGCAGTAAGAGCTTTAATAAAGTACTTTTCTATGTACGGTACCCCTCTTAAAATCAGCTCAGACCCCGGTATGGAGTTTAACAATGCACTTATGAAAGAAATGCTGTCATTTTATAAGATCGATTTACACATAAGCACTCCACACAATCCCAACTCCATGGGAATAGTTGAAAGGTTTCATTCAACTATAATAGAAATCTATCGAATTGCGAAATATGAACGCAAAATAACGGACGCTGCAACCGTCATGACTTATGCGGTAATGTCATATAACCATACTATCCATTCCACTACAAACCTTACGCCTTTTGAAGTAGTCTTCGGCCACACGGAGTCCAATAGTGCGTTTAATGTAGACTTTGATAGGCAATTTACTCAACAGCTAGTTAAAGAACACGTTAGAAAGACAAAGTACTTATACAAATACCTGACAGACAAAATGATAGATAAAAAGATAGCTATAATAGGAAAACGTGGAGGAGAAACGGAATTTGATATAGACATAGGAGACACGGTATTCATAAAAGGTGTCAATACTAGGCGAAGCAAGGATAAGCCCCGTTATCAGAAAGCTCAGGTTACCGGAACCATACATCGTAACATTGTACCAGTTATTACCCAAAACAGGAAAACCAATGTTCCTATTAAAGACATCAAGCGTCCTCCACAGGTTAGTGCTCATGGCAATCCAAGTGATCCTCAGCCAGGCCCTTCATCTGCAGCTGATTGACAAGAACCCGGGTCTACTACCTGTTAAGGAAGGTCAAGCTATTATCAGTCATGACCAATGGACATTCATAAAAATTCTAGATTTAAAAGTAATCTACGATCAATTAGAGTTAAATATAGAAAACTATGTAAAACTTAACCAACATATTCTTAGCTCTTTTAATACCACCGAATTTAAATTAGACTATATAGAAGTTGCATCGCAAACTGAATATGTTATGAATATAACCATTGAAAAGTATAGGCAATTGGTTCCATCATTGGTAAGATCCAAACGAGGTTTACTTAATCCCCTTGGTTCTCTCATCAAAATGGTCACAGGTAACTTAGATAATGACGACGCTCTTATGTACGAAAAGTTCATTACTGATTTAAAGGAAAAACAAAACGCAATAGATAAAAAAACGACAATAATCGCCGAAATGGTGGGTACATTCTCCAATATAGCTAACTCTAGTAAGAGCAATTTCATTCAGATTGAAGCGAGCATAAACGACATTTATCACAACTTAAATAATTCAAAATTATTTCAAAATAGCAATAAAATTATTCACATCTACAACATTATAACAAATAATTTTCAAACGATCTATATTCGTCTCAATGAAATTGAAACTGCTATTTCCTTTGCTAAAAATAAAGTCCTACATCAATCAATTATCGATACAGATGAGTTAATATTGTTATTACAGGAAATCGAAAAAACTGAAACATTAGTGTATCCAGTTATGATTGAAAATATTATAAAAATAGAGCAATGTATAGAGATAAAAGCCTATATAAAACAAAATCAGATAAAATTTATTATACACATACCACTAATAAGAAATGAAATATTTAACTACTATAAATTAATTCCCTTACCTGTGTATAATAATACCAATGGCCTTACCACTCTCATTTTACCCAAATACCCTTACCTCCTTGTGAAAGGTTTAAAAACAATGTCGCTCTCCCAGTCATGCAGCGAAATCGACGAACAACGCTTCTTGTGTATCGAAAGCGATATATCACCGCTAATTGAAGATGATTGCATTACAGAACTTATTAAATTTTCCACGAATATTTCAAACTGTCATCCCGTTCCAGTAGTTCTTGATGACGTAAAAATCTACCTTATACAAACCAACAGTTGGATAGTTTACGCGAAAGCTGAAACATTACTCACCAAATACTGTGAAAACGATATAACACAAGAATCTATATGTGGAACTTATCTTTTGTCAATTGATGACGATTGTCTAGTTAAAATAAAAGGATTAAGTATAAAGAGACACCAAAATCAAGGGAAAGACATAACTTTTCCTAAGTTTCCAGTTCTGAACCTGCCTAAAATACTGGCCAGATCATCAGACATGCATAGAAAACCTGTCAATCTCAAGGGAATCGATCTCGGTGACATTCAGGTCTTAAACTACTTATTGCAGAAAAGTGATAGTGAAGTTGGTGAAAATTATCAAAGTGTCTTAGGTTATGATGGTGTTAGCGTAGCAAAGATAGTATTTTATATTTTTATTATAACTTGTCTTGTTCTATTAGCCTGTAAGAATAGAATTAAGAAATTATGTAAAACTTTCATTTTTCAAGATAATCCTCAATCTTCGGATGATCTTGAACTTGCGGATGGAGGAGTTATGTCATCACCACATCCAAGCCATCCAATCTTTTTAGCTCCATAAGCAGCCCGTCGAAAACATCCGACGGCTTTCTAAGAAATATTATTCTCACCGCACCTGGTGCTTATCAATGCTCCCACGCAAAGTGGCGCTACATCACGCCACTCGCCATCGGGCGGTCCGTTTTGCCGACGTAGCATTGTCAAGCTATGTACTGTAAGCCCTAGAGTAAGTTAGTCTGTAATTAGCTGCCACTTGTAATGTACTATTATCAAGAATATTAAAAGTGTAAATTCAACTTAATTCTTTGTTTTTTAAAAACATTTTCACGGGTTCCCCAAGTTTGACTACCTAGATGAATTGTTATTAAATAAATATCTACTATTTTCAAGGCTCCTACAAAAAACCAGACGGCTAATCTACAACTTTAATATCTTCACTATAATATGATAAATGCGAATGTAACTCTGTCTTACTTTAACGCTTAAACTAATGAACCGATTTAAATGAAATTTGGTACAGAGTTAGCCTAGACCCTGAAAAAGGACATAGGCTACTTTTTATCCCGGGAAAAATTTATATGCCCTGGGAAACGTGGGTTAAACCACGGGTAGCCACTAGTACCTATCTTATAACTTCTTTCAGCTATCGCCCAACGTAAACAAATACAGCTTATGTCATTCCTTGATAGTGTAGCTTTCCGTTGGTGAAATAATTAATCAAATTGGTCCGGTAGTTTCGGAGTCTGAACAAACAAACACAAAATCACATCTTTCCTCTTTATATTTTACCTACTAGCCGCCATCGCGCGGTTTTACCTGCATAGTTCCCGTTCCCGTAGGAATATGGGGATGAAATTATATTGTTATTTATGAATAACGTAGCTTTGTATAAGTGAAAGAATTGTGCAGATCGGTTCGGTAGTTTCGGAGCCTATTCGTTACAAACAAACAAATCTTTAGTGTAGACAAGTTCAGAGTGTTGGTAAAAGTCTTAGAGAATGATGAAGAGTGCGACCATCGAGTAAAATTATTTTTCTCATTGCTGCGACATAACACAAAATGATATATAGGTACTACGCAATTAGTGTAGAATCTATATGACACAGATACTTTAAAAAATAATATTATCTTAACAAATTTTCCTGTTAATTTCTGTTGAAACTCTCAGTACTGACATTTACATAATGTTACTCATAGGCCCCGCGTACGACAGACGCGGCCATTCACAGAAAGTAACACGATATTAAATCTGTAGGTACGTATGTGTGAGTCAGTAGTGAAACGGATTTCCCATATGTGAAGACCTACTTGGGATGCAGGGGACACCCTGTCTGGAGTTTATTAATTGATTTATGTAGTAGATAGAATGAAGACTGGTCTATATTGGAGTAGGTACAGCATGGTGAACCCAATGCTGTAGGTACCTGGGAAGGGAGGAAGAGGAGAGGGATGAAGGGAGTGACGAGATGTTTACAAGGTCGGCAACGCGTGAGTGTAGCTTCTGATGTTGCTAGTGTTTTTAGGCTACGGTAACCGCGTCCCATCAGGACCGTATGTTTCGTTTCGCCAGAAAAGTAGCCTTCTTTACCGGCGTTAGAGTCGACATTGAACTGTCTGTACGGCATGTACCTACCAAAATTTATAAATATATATTTCATTAAATTTCTATACGTAAAGTTGTTTTGTCTAGTTTATTTAATGGTCTGACAATGTGAGTCATCCCGAGATGTCCTTGTTTTATAATCTTTATTATATGCAAATATTATAGAACTCTAAAGTTAGCATGACCATTTTGACGTATCGTGAAACTGGTTACGTAGTAATTTGCCGAGAATTTGCCGTAAACGATCCGTCAAAAAAAAGAATTTGCCGCGAATCGGTTTTTCGAGAAAAAGCCGATTTACTTGTTTTCGCTCCAAGTTAGCAAGACCAAATGTCATATCTCGGGATTGGAAACACGTACAGCCTTGTTCTTGGTCTTAAAAGTTGCCGAGAATTTGCCGTAAACGATCCGTCAAAAAAAGAATTTGCCGCGAATCGGTTTTTCGAGAAAAAGCCGATTTACTTGTTTTCGCTCCAAGTTAGCAAGACCAAATGTCATATCTCGGGATTGGAAACACGTACAGCCTTGTTCTTGGTCTTAAAAGTTGCCGAGAATTTGCCGTAAACGATCCGTCAAAAAAAAGAATTTGCCGCGAATCGGTTTTTCGAGAAAAAGCCGATTTACTTGTTTTCGCTCCAAGTAAGCAAGACCAAATGTCATATCTCGGGATTGGAAACACGTACAGCCTTGTTCTTGGTCTTAAAAGTTGCCGAGAATTTGTCGTAAACGATCCGTCAAAAAAAGAATTTGCCTGAATTTGAAGATGTACATATAAAAGTAAGCCTTTAATGAGGAGAACCTGTAAGGAACGTGGCAAGGTCAATGCATGTCAATGCATGCATGTCAATCATAGTGGTTTAAAATCTGTTATATAAATATGTATTAAAAATAGAATATGCTAGTTTGGAATATGCATGGCCAATATTAATGTCCCGGGATATTTATTTATTAGTCGACCACGTAACTTAGTTAGCGTCACTTGCCCGTTTTTGCAACATTTATGATTGATGCTCCGCTTCTATTTGTCATAGCGTGATGCTATATAACCTATAGCCTTCCTCGAGAATCGGGCTTTCTAGCACAGAATTTTTTTTAAATCGGACCTGAGAGTAGTTTCAGAGACTAGCGCGCGCAACCAAAAAACAAACTGTTCAGCTTTATATATTAGTATATATTATTACCCTAACCTCTAACGTGTTATATCATTCTTGCTTTTACAGCCTTGATCCGTTATCAAAACAGTTCCACCTATTTAACACCTTATATCACACAGAATTTAATTATCCACATAACTACCTCCATACCAAATTAACAGTACTCCTGTCATTAATTGATCATATTCCGCAGTGTTGTACTTTATTGCTATTACTTATCTGTAGGCGTATTCGATGATTACATTTTAATCAATTAAATTTAATTGGTTATAATGGATGGGCCAACTTATCGTAGTGATCTTTTCTATTATATTTGCCAGAATAAACCTAGCATATACTTATATATAGTGTTTAAAGTATATTTGAATAAAAATATCTAGGTAGTAAAGAACGAGTAAAAAAATTAAAACTAATAATACTTTGTATCACAATAAAATTGCAGTTAAGAAATATAAAAGTAAATAAGTACATACAGTAATAAAATTGTACTTCATATTTGTTATCTGTTGTTGTCTTTGGTCACGATAATGTTATAAAACTGATTTTATTACTTTCTAAATGAAAACTACTTACCTATTCATTCTGTTTTACCCTCAAAAGGACTTATTAAAAAATAACTTACCTACGTTTAACTTAACTCAGGGCCAATTTAATCTTTATCTTAGTGTAGGTAGGCAGGAATAACTTAGCAAGTGACAAATAGACATTCTAATTGAAAATTCTCGTTTATTTTGAAATTTATTTGAAAACAAAGTTAATAGGGGTTTAGAAATTACTGTATATTTAGTACGAGTATCAATAAATAAATAAGCAAGGATTAAACAGGTAAGTGCCATGTTTTTGTAATTCGTTGTTTGCTAAAAAATTATATTTTTTTGAGAAAACGACAAATTCCTTATTGAATAGAAATGCTATCGCAGTGACTAGTAATAGAAATATTGAGATTAAAGGCCATTTATGCTGATGTCACGATTTTATGTAACCGCAGTCATTCCGTCAGTAACGAGGGCATAACTATTTGCTTGACATTCAGATACACTATCGCATCGCGTTTACATCTATACATTGTTTCTGCAATAAATAATTTACAACAGCTTATAATATTGATGCATAAACATAAAAAAAGAACTAACGTTTGACACACAAACACGCTAAAACCAAATAAGTTAACCTTGATATTTCATTCAAGGGAAGTGCACAACTAACAGCGGCGTCAGTCACAGATCAGCAGTCAGCCATGTCAGACGCAGAAACAATCTTACTAAAGCTTCTAAACGAAATATACGCGGAGTTGAAGCCACAAGATGTTACATTGAAACCGATAAACAGCGATGGAGCTAACTTTACTTCGGCGTTATTCACCGCCGATATAAACCGTAAGAATGAAAACCTAAAGCTATTCGCTAAAGTCGCCATAATCGGTGACAAAATGAGGATAACGATGAACGCAGACCGGCTGTTCAAGACCGAGGAGCTGGTCTACACAAAGCTGTCCAAGATCTACAATGAATTGCAGGAGAAACATGACGTACCAGAAGAGTACAGGTTTGTTTTCCCCAAATATTACGGTTGTAATACAAATTATGGCGAAGAGACTGTCGTTTTGGAAGACTTGGTCGCCCGAGGGTTCAGCACGTACGACAGGCTGAAGTCACTGGACTGGGACCACGCTTCATCAGCGGTGACAGCTATAGCGAGGTTCCACGCGCTGTCTTTCGCATACCAGAAGGAGTTTCCTGAAGAGTTTGAAGTTATGGCTGATAAGATGGAGCCGAGAGTTTATATTGATAAAGACGATGCATCGGTTAAGGAGGCTTGTGTGAAGATGATCGGTGGGGCGATGCAAGTGCTGAATGAGGAGCATAGAGGGAAGATGTCCAAATTCCTGGGATGTACGGTGTCACCGGAAGAGTACAATAAGTTCAAGATGCCAATGAGCAGGACTGTGCTGGCCCACGGGGATTATAGGCCGAGCAATTTGCTATTTCGGAGACAAGTGAGTCGTTTTTTGTCTTTACTAATTGCATCGTTGGATAATGGTTGTTTTTTATGACAAGGGTTCATTCCTTAAACATGATAAATATTTTTGGGCATGAATGTGTCCATTTGTTACACAAGTAATCTATACTGATAATATTATAAAGAGGAAAGATTAGATTTTTTCTTGCTTATGAATAGGCTCCGAAAATACAGGACCGATATGAATAATTCTTTCACCAATAGAAAGCTACGTTATTTATGAGTGTCATAGGCTATATTTTATCCCTGTATTCCTTAGAGAACGGGAACTACGGTGGGCGGAAACTATTTTTATGAATAGTAAATTTTGAAGTAGGTAATTAGTGTTAGGGCATATTTGATTTCTGTGCGAGTGCTTTCACATTTTGAAGGGGGCATTATTAATTATTCGCTCTCAAAATGAAACAAAATCTGTCTATAATGTTTTTTCATAGTTTTGGTACTAATACATAGTAAGTAGGTAGTCTTTTTATTTTTTTGAGAATCAACAAACAGTATCTTATTAAGAGAAGACCTACACGTATATAATTACTTATACAATGGTGAACCCAAAATCGTTGACTACAGATTAATAAAAAGTCTAATTGGCTTAAAAATAATAAAAATAAGATATAGCGGAAGATATTTATTCATTAATATTAAGTATGTATTGCATTAAAAAAATGACTATCGCTATATTTTATAATGTACCTATGTACTTATTATTATAATATTCTTAAACTACATAGTTGACCCGCGCAACTTCGTTAGCGTCACTTGCCCGTTTTTGCAACAGTTTTGATTGATGCTCCGCTCCTATTCATCATAGCGTAATGATTTATACATAAAAACCTTCCTTAAGAATCACTCTATCTATTAAAAAAAACTGCATCAAAATCCGTTGCGTATTTTCAAAGATCTAAGCATACATAGGGACAGACAGACGGCGGATAGCGACTTTGTTTTATACTATGTAGTGATAGTGATATAAAAATCTCGTGTCAGGATGTTAGTTACCATACTCCTCCGAAACGGCTTGACCGATTTTTTATGAAATTTCATATGCATATTCAGTAGGTCTGAGAATCGGCCACTATCTATTTTTGATATTCCTATGATCACGAGAACGGGAACTACGCGGGTGAAACCGCGGGGCGGCAGCTAGTACTTTGTATAAAGATATTGACTGTTTTTGTTAATATTTTTACCTCACAATTATCATTTTAATTGAGGTAGTTTTTTAATCAGTCGGTTTGATCTAAATATCTTAACATTTTTATTAAAGTAAAATAAATTAATATTTGTTTTTGTGCATTTTACCTACAGTGGAAAACAAAACTGAATAATAACTACCTAGTTAGTTATTATGTACTTCTATATAGATTTAATTTAAATGTTATGCTGATATTTTAAAATCATAAAAAAATTTAATAAGTACTTTTAATATTTGAATGAATAAAGTATAAGTATTTGATTCCATTTTATTATACAGTTTGTTACTACCATGTTTGATCTATTGTTTGCCCTGCGGCTTTACCCGGGTTCCGGGGAATCTTACACTTCTTCTTTTACAATCCGTGGATTGTAAGTTCTATGAATCTATTGACCAATCATTAATATTGCCTTGACACTTAGTTCGTGTATCTGTGGCAGTTAGACGAAAAAAATACAGCCAAGGTCGAGTCTATAGTCGCACATTGTCCATTGTTGACAAACTCATAGCTTCACTTCGTTAAACACAATAATATTGTTACGATTTCCCTTCGGATGGTGTCACAGCTGATACATAATCAGTGTGACAACTTCGAACGAACGCTCATTTGTGTGACTTTGTAGTGCGTTGATGTGGGTTCAAACGGTTGTAAAATTATAAGCTGAAGGATTGAAGGAATACCAGTTATTCCAATAATGTTATAATGTATAAACATGGCTAATAATCGATCTATGCATTACATATATAAGTTATCTACCAAATAATGAAGCAAAATTTAATGAAGCAATTTAAATTTGAAGCGAAGTTTTAATTTTAGGCAACTTATAGCAATAGGCAAGAAGTAACCAGCGCCTCTAATAAATTAGCAATTTTCTACATGTAGGTATAGATACTATTATACACTGCTGAATAAAATATTTTTAAATTAATTCTATCATATTCTAAAGTTATTATTAAGCTATTGCATAGCTTTTATCGCGGGCTCTGAGCGCGGCGACCGAATCAAGAAATTCCGTAACGAAAAAAACCTAACACATCGTCTAACGTCGTTTAAGTTCGGCAGACTTCGGCACGGTGTTTGTTTGCTATTTTCTTAACTCTTTGACGTTTTGAAAAAATGGCGTTTGACATTTATAAAAACAAAACAATTCCCGTATTCGCGCGTAATTATTTTGTTTCTATTTCGTGGCAAGGGTACCACGTCATAAAGCCTAAGTAACGACTTTGAGTGGTAATAGTTATTTGTTATACAAGAGTGCAAAGTTGCTTTTTAACCGCGTGTTCAATTTTGATGACCGAGCAAGCGAAGGATTCTAAATTTGAATCACGAGCGCAGCGAGTGATTCAAAATTAGAATCCTGAGCGTTAGCGAGGGAATCAAAAGAGCACGAAGTGAAAAATCTTTGCACTCGAGTGCAACACGTAACTTTTCATTCCACCTCAGCGAGGAAATGACTAAATGCAAAAAAAAAAAGTTTACAATCACAAGATAGGTACACTTTTATTTCAGTTTAGGTATTAATTACTACATTATGACAGGTAAGTATTACAGAATAATCTTTAAATTATAACAAAATAATACTAAGGTATAATTAAGAAAATTTTAAAGTAACGTTGCTACAGTTATTTAAATTGAGTGTAATATTTTTTTTTAATTCACAAACTTAGTGCACACGATGTTCCAAATTCAATTTACTTTATCCTCTAGAGAATAAAAACGGCTTTTCCACTCAGATATTGAAGATTAAAAATACTCTTTCCGAGATGGTGGGATGAAAAATAATTTTAATGTGAATATTCATTCGTATAGTAGGAAGAAGGATGAAATAATAGTAACAATTTAAAACATAACGTGACGTGAGCGGAGCGTAACGCAGTTTCTTGAAGTGTCACCCGGCAAACCAATTTATAAGACGTTGTCACGTCAAAATATATGCTCAAGTATTTTTACAATGTACAAGGCGTCCTTTCTAACCTAACCTTTGTTTAAATCCAAATGTATCATTTATTTAGTACATGTAGCGGCCATTTGCATTTCTAAGCACGCGATGTTGGCGTATTGGTACAAATGTTTGTACGTTGGGCCAACATGGCAATGAAATTAGACCTTTTCTCTAAGATTTATATGAGCTAGTACTTATATATTTTTAAGCTATTGCATAGCTTTTATCGCGGGCTCTGAGCGCGGCGACCGAATCAAGAAATTCCGTAACGAAAAAACCTAACACCCCCCACTCCGACGGGCAAGGAGGTGTGGCTTGAAGGCCGTGCATCGTCTAACGTCGTTTCAGTTCGGCAGTCTTCGACAGTCGACACGGCGTTGTGTGCGATTAGACGTATTGTACGACTCTACGAAACTCGCACGAATCGAGACGAGCTGCTCCGAAATCGGACGAATACATAAGCTGCTTATGAGAAAGTATATAGGTGTATATGTATTTATGTACAACAGTGAATAGCTGTACTTGTAAAATTTGTGTATGAAGTGTTTTGAATATGAATGAACAAAGTGCATTTATTATTAAAATAAATAAATAAAATTATAATTGCATAAGTTGATACAAAATGCTATGCAATGCAATAGCTTTACCGCGGCAGTCCCCGAGTGCCTCACGTAATTTTTTTTTTGATCTGCTACTGTTGTTGTCCTTGTATACTGTGACTAAAGACTGCGTAGGGACATTACGATTATAGTTTTTGTGAATATTACATGAATTCATTGAATATTTAGTATTAGTGTAAAATAAATCCAGTTGAATAATAAAATTTATTATTTTACCTACTTTTTAAGTTTTTACTACTACGACCTAAGCTATAAAAATCATGTGGGTTTTAAAATAACAATATTAAAGACAAAGAAAAAGCGACTTCCATTTATTTTCAATAGCCTACAGCATAATGTAATAAAAATGATTTTTCGTAAGATTTCTCACCAGATTAGTGAGTTAAGGTATTTTTTTAATATTTATGCAAAGTTTTGTTTTCTGGCTCCCACACTGTGGGTTTCAATTTAATATTCAAAATACCTATATTAAATAAATTCATGTAAAACGAAACATTTGGCTTTTTGTAATTACTAATTACTTTTTATACTTTAATTGTAAAACATAAAAATAAAACTTCAAATATCCTTAATACCTATTCTAGCACGTACACGGCCAATAAATAACTGATATACTAGATATATCTCTTACGAACCAGATACCTTCACAAATCCTAGAGTCTAAACTATTTCTGACTAAATTGTCTTTTAAACCGCAGGATGGCTCAGTGGAGTCCATAGTGGTGGACTTCCAAACTCTTCATTCAGGCAGTCCAGTTTCGGACCTGCTGTACCTGATCTTCCTCGGGACTGACGAGCAGTTCCGTCGAAGCCACTACGAGCAACTCCTGGACAAGTACTATGTGGAGCTGGCGCTGGCTTCGGAAAGGCTGAAGGTGGACATCAATGAAGTATACCCGAGAGAGATTTTCGCTAGTGAACTGATGGAGGTAATTATTTTTTAATTTAATCTAATGCGAATGTTTGGGTGCCATGGAGCGAGCTATGTTAGGCGTATCTCTTACAGAAATGAGGATATCCGTAAGAAAACTAAGGTAACTGACATAGCTCGCAGGATCAGCAGGCTGAAGTGGCAATGGGCCGGTCACATCAGACGTAGGACCGATAGCCGTTGGAGCAAACGAGTCCTAGAGTTGAGACCGCGTCTCGGCAAATGTAGTGTAGGACGCCCTCCAGCCCGGGGCGCGGTGGTCCGACGACCTGCGTATGGTTGCCGGGTGGGGCTGGATGAGGAGAGCGGAGGACCGGGATAAGTGGCGCGCATTAGGGGAGGCTTACGTCCAGCAATAGACTAGTTTAGGTTGACAACGACGAAAGTTCCATCCACCCAGGATGGATATTACTCAATCACGTCAGAACAACTGAAGGGATCTGAATGAAAGGCACCGTTAAATTTCTGGGATATCACATAGGCTACGTTTTATCCCCGGAAAGGAGTTACGAATTAACTTTCCCCAAATAATCAAACCAGTGAGTTCCTCACCCCCAGCAACGCCCTAAGCCGAGGCACGGTCCCGCAGGGGACACCCTCAGCGCAGTTGCTTAAATATACTAAGGTGTAACAGCCATCGGAGGCACACCTTCAAGTCCCTTAAAAAAAAACTCTTGAAACTACAGGACTTGTTTCTTTTTATTCAAGGAAAGTTGAACGCCCCGAAGGAACGGGGGTTAAAACCGGGTGGGGAAAGATACTAGAAAATAACAACGTGCTAAGTCAGCTAGTTCTTCATTTTTTGTTTCTCAAATTCCAGTTGCTTCCCCACGCGCTGCGCATGAGCGTGGCCATCTTGCCGATCGTGACGGTGGACGTCGAGAACGCACCACAAGTGAAGGGGGACGCAGACGTCGAGGGGTTCGCTTTAAAGCCAAACGAGCTGTTCGCCGAGCGGTTCAGCGGGATCGTGAGCGACTGCGTCAAGTGGGGAGTTATATAAACTACCACCATACTTTTGGTAAAGCTTTCCGACATCTAAAGGGTCATCTGTCATCATCTGTCGCCTCTAGGCCTTGTAGCAATGAGCAAACCTTTGTAGAGCTTTTTATTTAAGGTCGGCATTACATCGGCAACACTCCTCGTATTGTTTATGTCCATGGGGTGACCACTTACCATCAGGTGGACCATCTACCTGTATATCAACTGACTGGCATAAAATAAACTCTTTTTACTTGGTTACTTGAAAGTGACGGGCTCCCTTAGACAGCTGCACCCTTGACAACGTACATACCAGAATCATTATTAAGTAAAGCGATTATAACTTTTTTTAAATAGGCACACAAATTATGAATTGTCAGACTTTAACAGCTTCAATAATGGTAACTAGGACGAACATAACGATTGACAGCCCGGTTGGCTTTGTTTAAATATCTATATAAGTATGTATTTAAAAGTAGTATAAGCAGTATACCTATCAGCTATCTGGTTACCATATCACAAGCTCTGCTTAGTTTGGAATCTGATTGGCTGTGTGTGAAAAATGTCCCAGGATATTTATTTCTTTATTATTCATAATATTGCTCATTACCCACCTTTAAAGGGAGCCATATTTATACATGTGCGAAAGAGACAAGTAATGTGACAAAGATGCGACGACCTAATAGATTTCGAAAGCTTATAAAGTTGCAAATTTTTGACGTGGTAGTTTAGTAGGTACCTAATATGTATGGATAGACATACAAAGATATATTTTAATCACAAGGATATAAATTAAGGTTATGACTATATAGTGCAGTCAGCAATATAGGTATCTTAAATTATCCTCACATAAAATACTTTCTATTCTCTTTGTAGAATGTAAAATTTTGGTGTATCTTTTACAAATAAAATGTTAAGTTAGTTATTTTGCTGACTAAATCTATAAGTTAAATTGACTATAATAGTGACGTTAGTAAGTAAGATACTGTAACTAATAGCATATATTAAAGATAACTAAGGTCGATAGGTTCCTAAAATTTGACTGTTACAGAATAAAAAAAAATTCAGCGATACATAGAACCTCCTTCTTTTTAATTTCGTTTATAAACAATATGGCGCTTTTAGAAATAATTTACGTCGCTTTCTATGGTAACTATCGATCTAGTTATATTTAGTTTATGATATATGTTAGGTGCCCTTCAAGTCTCAATAATAAAGAATTGACAATATATAAATAAATTAGTGGACCCGGCAGACTTCGTTCTGCCCACCAGCGCCACCTATCAAGCTCATTTCTCAAACATGCTGAAGACTTATTATTTCATCCAAACGGTCCAGCCGTTCAGGAGGACGTGACAAACACACTTACAGAAAAATTATCTCCATTTATATTTTATTTGGTATTAATAATGGTTTAGATTTAAATTGCGAGAAATGGGAATGTTCAATGAAAAAATAGATCATTTCTTCAAGGCTTTAGTAAAGGCTAATTCCGTCAAGTAAGCTTTGTATAACTTTGTATCATAAGTAAATTATATATCAGAATTGAAAACATTGTGTTTTTCCTGTTAAAACCAAATTGAAGGGTGTGAAGGCAAGGTTCCTACTGAATTAGTTGCTAAGTTAAAATTGTGTTTTAACTTTAATGTCTTGACATTGTTTAATATAATTTCCATTATAAATTAATCGGTTGATAATTGAAATAAAATATGGTATTATGAAATGTAATGAATTTAAATGTTTCGTTTTATTTCTTACCCAATTATATTTCGCAATTTTTTTAACATAAATGATTGACTGTTTGAGTTGATCATGCAAAAATGATTTTGAAAAAACAAACAAAAATATTGAATCTAAATATACGTATGATTCTTAGTCACAGTACAAAATATATCTCAATGTAGATAAAATCACTTAACAGTGAGTTAGAAATTCTGCTATATACCTAGTAAGTATTTATAATGTAACTAGTGGCTCCCCGCGGCTTCGCCCGCGTTCCCGGGGGATCTTCAATTTTCCCGGGATAAAAAGTAGCCTATGTCCTTTCTCAGGCTCTGGATTATCTGTGTACCAAATTTCATTTAAATCGGTTCAGTAGTTTTAGCGTGAAAGCGTAACAGACAGACAGACAGAGTTACTTTCGCATTTATAATATTAGTATGGATTACTTATCCACGTTTGTAAGAGCAAGCGTTAAATAAAAGCTTGGTAGTAACCTAATAATTAATATTTTTATTTATTTATACAAGTAAGTCATTTAAACTATACAATTTTATGATAGAACCAACCCTATAAACAAATCTCGGTTAAAGCCAAGTACCTAGACATTTTTTTCCATTAGAAAACAATTAGTGGTATAGCAATGTGACAGATAGATGCTGAACTAATTTATTGCTCTTAAACTATTACTAGGAGTTAAACAATCTTTGATAACATTCTCATAGAAATACTAGTGGCTTTCCGCGTTCCCGAGGGATCTATTTTACCGGGACAAGAGTAGTCCAAAAATACCGATATTGCTGTTGAATATTATGGCTTTCCATAACCACGACCACTCCGCCAGGAGTGTACGACTGAGAAGAAGAATTATGGCTTGCTGGAAAATGTTAATAGACCGTACGTGGATTTAAACTATTAGAAAGCTTATCTACTATAAGAGACAGAGATTTAAGGCTGATTTCCGAAATATATTTGGAATTAGCTGACCTGCGCAACTTTGTTTGCGTCACTTCCCCGTTTTTGCAACATTTATCATTGATGCTCTGTTCCTATTGGTCATAGTGTGATGATATATAGCATGTAGCGTTCCTCGATAAATGGGCTATCTAACACTGAAATAATTTTTCAAATCGGACGCGTAGTTCCAGAGATTAGCGCGTTCAAGCAAACAAACTCTTCAGCTTATTAGTAGGTAGGTATAGATTCCCATCTATAATCTTTCTATTATATCTTCCATCTATTCTATCACGAAAAACTTTCCCAAGTTTTTCGTAATATAACATTTTAATATCAGTCTGTCAGTTAGAACATTTCCATTTGGCAGATTTGTTTAAAATTTCTTACGTAAAGGCGTAAGGCTAAAACCCATTGTAGTATTAAGAATTCTGAACGCACAGGCTATATTTTCACTGTTGCGACAGTCAATATATATTTAAGTGTGTGTAGTATCACTACATAGTATAAAAACAAAGTCGCTATCCGCCGTCTGTCTGTCCCTATGTATGCTTAAATCTTTAAAACTACGCAACGGATTTTGATGCGGTTTTTTTTAATAGATAGAGTGATTTTTAAGGAAGGTTTTTATGTATAAATCATTACCTTATGACGAATAGGAGTGGAGCATCAATCAAAACTGTTGCAAAAACGGGCAAGTGACGCTAACGAAGTTGCGCGGGTCAACTAGTTAAGTATAAACTTTGTTTTTGTCTCAAAAAACATATGTAGCTATATAAATTCTTGTTAAACACTGTGTACGCAATAAAGAGAGCATGTTTGTTCCATTATTTCCTTAAGCGAGGTGCAATTATGATGAGATGACGTTATGCCCGCCTAACTTCATTGTCACATGGAACGGAAGACTCACTGTTCACAGTGACTTTGATTGGAACAGTACCCTTAAAGTGGACTGATAGAATTATTAAAATAGAGGATTCAAGTGAAAGGTCTAAGGGTTTATTAGCTTGGTAAAATATTAGGGGATTAAAGTGAAGAGTAATTGAAATTGAAATAAATTAATTAATTCAAATAGGCACTTATGAAACGTCGTCTCTAATGCTTGAGTAATTTTAGGGTTTTGAAAATGACGTACCTATATAACCAGTGGTAATTTTGACATGTGTAATTTAAATTAAGTTAACTTTTGTGATACTTACAAAGGGTTTATTTTAAAAAGAGAAAATAATCAAAATGTTAATTAAATTGTTATTATTGTTCATAATAATGAAGGGTAGTGATGCTGTGATCTATAATATGAATGGTAAGTTGTTTTTTTTATTTGGCTCATAAGTATAAATGAATTAACATACCCGGTTTCACCCGCGTTCCCGGAGTATTTTCAATTTTACCGGGATAAATAAGTAGCTTCAGTCTTATTTGAGAACATGTTCCAACTCTGTGCCAAATTTCATCGCGATCCCTTCGGCCGTTTAGGCGTGAAATAGTAACAAACATACATCCATACTCACAAACCTTCGCATTCATAATATTAGTAAAATATTATTATATTATCATATGACATCATAAGTTAAAGTTGAAATATTTTTTTATTACCATTGGTTATAAAAAGGTGACAAATTGTCTCTAATGTTAAACGTATAGCATTTCTATCTCTAAATAGTATAACTTATAGTATATAGTTATAGTACAAAGTCAGCAAATACCCAATTTAGCATTAATTATCATCATATCTAAAATATTTGACTGTTACGAGCATCAGAGGACATCCTATCACTAATATTATTAACCAGTGTCTCCCCGCGGTTTTACCCGTTCCTAGGAGATTCATTATTTCCCGGAATAAAAAAGAGCATATGTTACATAGGAAATATTTCATTTGATTTGAATAATTCGTTCACCAACGGAAAGCTACAGATACAGACATATGCTATATTTTATGCCCATATACTCATGAAAACTGGAGCTATGTGGGTGAAACCACGGCCGGAAGGTAGTCTATAATAAGACTAACCTTACCGGCACTGAACTTGGGTTCAAGACAGCTTACTGGCCAACGGTCGATCTCATATATAAGGATAAGGATAGAACGATTACGCGAGGCCGGAATTATTGCAATATTCTAAGAAATAGTCATAAAAAATCTGATGAATGAGGAAACGCTAGTTTGTATGTACATTCTGGGCCATATGTTCCTAGATTAGGTACCTACTATCGTGTCATATGTATACCTGTATAATGTATTTAAATATATATAACAATGTCAGTTTAACAATTTCTTAATTTTAATATTAATATTGTGGAATGCAAATAAATAATATGAATATGAATAATGTTTTAGAATTTTTGTTTGCATGAATAGGCTCGAATCTACAGGATCAAACTGGATTTTTTTTTCACTAATAGAAAGCTAAATTATTTATGAGCGTCATAGGTTATATTTTATCCCTGTATTCTTACGGGAAGGGGAATTATGTGGGTGAAATCGCGGGGAACCACTAGTATATTATAAATGCGAAAGTAACTGCCTGGTACTTATTCACGCCTAAACCACAGAACCGATTTTAATAAAATTTGGTACAGACATATACTAGACCTTGGTAAAGGACATTGACTTCTTTTTATCCCGGTAAAATGAGGATCTCCCTGGTACACAGCTGAAACCGCTAGATAACCCTTTTTTACGGGGTCGGCAACGCGTGTGTGACGCCTCCGGTGTTGCAAACGTCCATAATGGGACCGTATGCCTGTCTGCCACCCTTGTGGTATAAAAAAATAGCCTGGAACTTAAGTAAACATGCTACATTTATATTTGTTTCAGAGACTGAATACAATCGAATGCCACCCCTGTACCACATGGATGCCTTCACCTCTTGCCTCCTGGAGCCTGGCGGGACCTACTGCCTGGTGGACGCCGATCTATTCAGCGATGGAGACTCCGAGCTGATGCGGACCATACACGTAGGTAGATGGACCTGATTAAACCTCATTTTTAGGATTCCGTAGTAAGCTACGAACCCTTATAGATTCGCCATGTCCGTCCGTCCGTCCGCGGGTAATCTCAGAGACGCTTGATACTACAGAGCTGTAATTTGGTATGGTAGTAGATATTAACAGCCCCGACAAAGCTTAATAAATATATTTTTTTGGATTCCTTCGATACAAGTAAAAGGGAGAAAAAGAATTTTTTTTTCGCCTTTCCTATAGTGTGACATATCGTTAGATAGCTTATTAAAAAAATAGTAAAGGTTTGCAATAGGAGCGGAGCATCGTTAAAAATATCGCAAAAAACGGGGAAGAAGTAATAACAATATAAAGAGGAAAGACTTGTTTTTATGTTTGTTTGTTACGAATAGACTCCGAAACTGCTGGACAGATTTGAATAATACTTTCAGTTATAGAACGGCATGTTATTTGTGTCATAGGCTATTTATCCCTGTATACCTACGGGAACGGGAACTACGCGGAATTAATCTAAGCGAGTTATACATAAACGGATATAAACGAGTTTCTAACCTAAAAAACTATATCGTATTAAGAAAACATGGAAATACCAACAACGTCGCATAATTTCCTAGTACTAGATATGTACGAACTAGCATTACAAGGTGTATGCAATTATGTCAACGATTAAGTACTTAATTAAAGTCATACCGGTCAAATGCGAGTACCTTGTTTACTTACCGATAAACTAGAAAACGTCTTAAGAAAACGTTACTGATTTTAGTAACTTTATAAGATACTAGCTGCCGCCCCGCGGTTTCACCCGCGTAGTTCCCGTTCTCGTTCCAGTGATCACTTAGGGGGATGAAAAATAGATGTTGCCCGATTCTCAGACCTACCCAATATGCACACAAAATTTCATGAGAATCGGTAAAGCCGTATCGGAGGAGTTTAATCACAAACACCGCGCCACGAGAATTTTATATATTAGGTAGTTAACCCGCACAACTTCCATAACGTCACTGGCCTGTTTTTGCAACATTTTTTATTAATGCTCCGCTCCTAATCATTATAGCGTGATGATCGACAAATGGGACACAAATGTATAAAATTTAAATATTTTATAAAATCGGACCAGTACTTGAAATGAAATGAAATAAATTTATTAATTCAAATAGGCCTTCACAGGCACTTATGAAACGTCGACTCTAATGCTCGGTTCGGAAGGTTGCTTTTGCTGAGAAGAGCCGTCAATAAACTCAGCAATTACTCTTTTCAAAACAAATTTTAACAATTTCTTTAACAATAATAACATTAGTCCTGATAGAACGAGCGCTATACCCATTTCTGAGATTAGCGTGTTCAAGCAAGCAAGCAAACAAACAAACTCTTCAGCTTTTTTAGTATAGATAGAAGCAGTTATAAAGAATAGTCATATACATATCACAATAACAGTTTTCTGTACAAATTCTCCTCAGGTTCTTACTAATGCAGAGTTAGATATTGCAAGTGTTTGTCGCAGGATAATTAATCTATTTAATAAACTAAACCGCAAAAAGGACAATTTGAAACCAGTTTCGTTTTATCTGCATAGAACAATGACAATAGATGCAAAGGTGCCTAACCTAGAACTTTTTTGAACTTTGCTTCGACTTAATTATGCTTACGTATAGTTTTGTGACAAGCTAACTACCTTTGCCTGATGCTAATTATATATAATTTTGTACGTCAAGTGTTGCTACACAGTTTTTCATTGTTTAAAGAAAATAATTAATTTTGACACGCCCCTGTGTGATGCTACATCAGAGATGCTACATTTTTTTCCTGAGACATTTTATTATTATGACGAGATACTTTTTGTAATTTTACACGCGGCCAATCTGGTTCCTAACTAAATAAACCTTATACCTACTTGACGGCTACTACGCTATAATGTGCAAAAAATATGCCTTACTTATGTTTAGAACCAGGGCCAGCAACAACGGTACGTGAGTTAAAAGGTTCGACTGCCCTTATTTAAAACACTAGGCTGGAGTACTGGTCTAGTATGCTGTTCCTGTATTTGATCCGCTCATATAATGTCATTATTTTATGTAACTTTTATTAAATTATTATTGCTGCTATAGAACTTGTGCTGAAATATATAATTGACAGCCCGGTTGGCTTTGTGGTTAGTGACCCTGACTTTCAAGCCGCGGGTCGTGGGTTCGATTCCCACCCAGGACAAACATTCGTATGCATGAATATGTCTGTTTGTCCTGTGTCTGGATGTAAATATCTATATAAGTATGTATTTAAAAGTAGTATATGTAGTATATCAGCTATCTGGTTACCATAATACAAGCTCACTATGATGCTTAATTTGGAATCAGATTGGCCGTGTGTGAAAAATGTCCCAGGATATTTATTTATTATTTATTTATTATTATTATTTATTAATTATTTAATTTAATTTATCGTTATTGGTTACCAGATAGCAGTAACTACAAAGTGTATAGATTACGGAAGGGAACAGACTAAAGAATTACATATTACAGAATATCATACATACAACTAAAGGAGCTAATTATAGTAAAACTCAACTACAGTCTATGATTAACACATTCTATAACAACAAACTAAGTTAAACAGTAATAATTTATCCATTACCGTTTAATAGTTTTATCATAGACAATTATGACTATAAACAATTTAATCGATATCATAAAAGTGATTGTTGTCTATCCATCTATATGTTTTATCTCACGCGGAACATCTTTATGCAGCTGAAGTTGATCCCAAACCGCAAAGTATAAGATATCAAAATGCTGATAATATACATTATAATACGAATCTTTAAAATAAACTTTTGTGTTTATATCAACAACAAATAACAATACACATTAATCGAGACAAATGTTTGCCTCGATTAAAATATAATTCAACGCTTTTAACGACGCTGTTAGGTTATTTTACCACACACTTACTGACCCGTTAAAATACCAATGAAATATGGCATAGTAGCTCAACATAATACATCTCTTATTATATTTATTTTCAGGCATATTCAGAGCACACAATGAAACATTTCAATCACACACAAATACACAGAGGCGTTTGTGTCACTGAAACGTGCAGTCAGTATTATAACAAAAATAAAACAGAGGACCTAAGTGAGATCCTTGAAGCATGCCTCAATGAATCTATATGGGGGACATATAAACTACAAGCAAAGTTAGCTGATATACGATATTGCGAGGAAGAGGGAAAAACATTAAGTTTAGATGTATACGATATATGTGTTGCAGTTGTTTATTTAGTATTGATCATGCTCAACATTGTCGGAAGCTTCTACGATATCCGGAAATTTGAGAAGACTGATAAAACTGGTAATTCAAAATACAGGTTACATTAAATGATAGCAAAAAAGTATATTTTATTAGTGGATATTGTTTTGGTTTTTCAGGGAATCCATATTTACTTGCATTCTCAGTACGACGACATTGGGCTAGACTAACTGCTCCATGCGGATCAGGAACAGATCCGAGATTGGAAAGACTAAGAACGTTTCATGGCATGAGGTAAAAACCGTATAATTAGATAGTATAGTTCTGTCATACGATTCTGTTCATTAAATGTAAGGTAAGGACTTATGAAACATCGATTATAATATTCGGTTCGAATGTTTGCTGTTGATGAGCAGAACCAGCAATAAACTTAGCACTTAATCTTTTCAAGTTTTCAACAGTTTCTTTTCTAATAATAATGTTAGTCTTGCTAAAGGAGGCTATACCCAAGCATAGTCATCATTAAATGATTTTTGATATCTTTTTCAGAACCATGACTATGATGTGTGTATTCTTCTCACACACAGTCCTTACGATGGCGTTTTCGTATGTTGACAACCCTTTATATATTGAAAAGGTATCGTAATAGAAACCTGCTGAACATCTTGTGGTCACAAACTGTTAATTAATTTTAATATTTGTTGCCTTTCAGTCTTATGAGGATCCAATGAAACAGATTTTATTTAATGGAAACTTAGTTATCCTTACGTTTTTTATAATGTCGAGCTTTCTCCTCGCGTATAATTTCGAACTTTATGCTGAGAAGCATAAAATAAACTGGATTCAATGGCCGAAAGGCATTCTGCTGAGATGGCTCAGGTAACTGATAATATTTATAAATACACCAAAAATAACATCCGCGTTTCCATGTTTGACCAAAATTTCTTGTAATGCTAACAAAAATTGTTGTGAAATCTGAATTTATCACTTTCCATGTCCATATTTTCATTTGGTCACAGATCTTTTCATTCTTCATTTTGCTACATAATATTTGAAAATAGCCACATTATCGTGACTGTTAATAGATATTCAAGAAAGCCATCTACGATTAAGAAACAGCTTATTGGTTGAATAAAAGTCCAGGCATTTGATAGTTCTGATGATCTAAAGGGTCACTGGAACTCGCTGGATGCAGGCAACGTTCAACCGGTCTGCTTGGGGGAGGCCTATGTTCAGCAGTGGACGTCTTATGGCTGAGATGATGATGATTTAATATTTCAGGCTGACTCCAACATATGCCCTAGTCCTGGCGACTATATCTACCTGGATGCGGTTTACAGGCAGCGGTCCTCTGTGGCAGCTTGTGGTGGGGAGTGAGGCTGAAGCGTGCAGACAGTGGTGGTGGGCACACCTACTTTATATCAACAACTATGTATATGATGACTCCTATTGCGCGCTGCAGACTTGGTAAGTTCTCTTTAATGAATTTTAACAAAAATCCTGTTTTTAGAGATATTAATGAATAATGATTTGATAACTACCGCAAGATCATATACTGCACTATACATAAGTGTATGTTCCGTCTTTGGTTGTAAATATCTAAATGTAGCTATTTTATATTATTTCCAAACTTCGGCTATCCTGAATGGGAACCCTTCCCAATGAAAGGATAAGGATAGGCAGCTAAGATGTAAAAACTAGCTGAAGCTGGTTCAAAATCAACTGAGAAACATGCATTAAACTCAGCAAGGTTACAACCCTACTAATAATTTTATAAATGCAAAAGTAACTCTGTCTATCTGTTACACTTAGACGCCTGAACCACAGAACCAATTTTGATGAGATTTGGTACAGATATATACTAGAGCTTGGGAAAGGACACAGGCTACCTTTTATCCGGGGAAAGTTTGAATGTGTCTTGGGAACGCGTGTGAAGGTTTTAGAGCCTCTTTAAACATAGCCGTTTCCCTATCTGATTTTCGTAAATACAGCAATTAACTGTAGATTTCCTGACCTTTAATAAACTATTCTAGGTACCTAGCAGCAGACACGCAACTATTCTGTCTGGGTCTATTTATATGCGTGGCTTTGAAAGGCTCAAGAGCGAGGACTGTAGCGCTGGTGATTCTGTTTCTGATAGCATTGGTGACCCCTGCTGCTCACACGTACTTCCAGGACTTGGATGCAGTTGTGATACAAACACCAGAGTGAGTATTTGAAACGAAGTTTACTGGCGCTGCACGTCTTGCAGCAGTGTCATTTAAACCTTATTTTAGCTTATTATAGAAAATGTAAGTAACAAAAGTTATTTAAATATACTGCTATAACAAGACTTGACAACTATCTGAAATGGAATGACAAAATAAACAAACGTTTTGTATGTAAACGGGGGAAAAGAGAGAGGACCTTTAGTTACAGGTAGCAAGAACTATGAAAAAATCTGTACAAACAAATAACATAACACATAATTTAAATTTATAAGGTATAAGGAATAAATTAATTCTTAACACGTCAAAGTGAAATTAATTTTTAGAGAAAGTACTAACTAAAGGGCGCTTAAAGATTGTACCCTGATCAGAGCCTAGGGGTTAGTACTGTAAATAAGTGTCTTCGAATAATATCGTCATAAAATTGTGGCTAAATACTAAGGATTACTAATCGGTCTGTTTGTTCATCTGTTTACATATATTTTCCAGATCATATCGCTCCTTATATGCAACAGAAAACACTTTCCGACTGGTCTACATAAGAAGCCACACAAACCTATCCACTTGTGTCATGGGCTTAGCTGCAGGCTTCCTCACCTACCACTGGCAGAATAAAGGCAAAGATCTAAAGAGTATTAAGGTAACTGCTGTTGAATTTAGAATCTTCTTTTTGAGTTTTAGGCCTGTATTTGTCCTTCTATAATAGAATCCTTTTTACAGTAATTATGTGATAGCAATTGGAATGAAATATAGGTGTCTCAAAATTAATGCAAATTTACCAATGAAGCTGTATCCGAGGTTACAAAAATGTTACGCTAAAGTTCTTAATGCTAAGTATTTAATATTTACTTTGGGGTTGCCATATCTTTAATAATAAATACTATAAAAATACACAAATGTCTGCGATTCTTTACACATACATTTGTTTTTTTTTGTCCAAAATAATATTTATAAACGTCCCATTGTCCCACACTTTATAGAAAAAAAAAATTGGTAGGTAATAGTTATTTTAAATTTTCCAGAATCATCGATGGGTTTACTGGCTTGCCTTTCCACTTGGAGTTGCAGTGATCCTATCTGGAGGATTCTTCTATGGAGACGGAGGTCGACCTTCGACTGCCTTGAGGGTTCTGTATGCCACGTTCTACAAGCCCATATTCCAGTTGATGCTGCTCATACTCATGATAGGAAGCGTGTTTAAGTTTGATGGTAAGGTCATCTATCTACTAATATTATAATTTTGACAGCCCGGTTGGCTTTGTGGTTAATGACGCTGACTTTCAGGCCGCGAGTCGTGGATTCTAATCCCTCCCAGGACATACATTTGTATGTATGAATATGTCTGTTTGTTCTGTGTGTGGATGTAAATCTATACTAATATTATTCAGGAGTAGAGTTTGTTTGTTTGTTTGTTTGGTTGGACGCGCTAATCTCAGGAACTACTGGTCCGATTTGAAAAATTCTTTCGCCATTAAATAGTCCATTTATCGAGGAAGGCTATAGGCTATATATCATCACGCTATGACCAATAGGAGCGGAGCACCAATGAAGAATGTTTCAAAATCGGGAGATTTATTTTCCAGTGGAGAGCTTCCGCTGCGTACGCTGCGTAAACGGTTAAAGTTACGCTAAAATGATGTATGACAGAATTGTTCCCCTTCAAAAGTTAAAAAAAAAGTCCGCGATAGCATATGTCTACCTACTAAGGTTGGCTCACTTTAACCACTTTTATACTTACCAAATTTGTTCGAAAATTAAGCATTATTTGTGAAGGTGTTTTTATAAAGATGATATTAATCCTTATCCAAATAAATACGTTATTCATCGCAAGTATTTAATTTAAAACAAAATTGCCATTTACATCATTCAATTTCAATAAATATCTTAGGAGATATCGCAAATTTAAAATAACATCGCACCAAAATAATTATCAAGTACTGCACGCACCTTTATGTGCAGGGCCGGCGCGAGTGTGCGAGTCATCAGTTAGCTCTGCGAAACCCTCCTTCTACGTAAACGAAGGGGGTTGAAAGTTAGCGTCAGCCCAAAGTAACTATTCCACGCGGACGGAGTCGCGGGCAGAAGCTAGTATCAATATAAATATGTATTTAAAAGTAGTATATGTAGTATATCAGCTATCTGGTTATCATAACACAAGCTTACTTTGGAATCAGATTGGCCGTGTGTGAAAAATGGTCAGGATATTTATTTATTTTATTTTTAATGTGAAAGTAACTCTGTCTGTCTATCCATTTCTCGCCATAACCATTGAACCGATTCTGTAGAAATTTGGAACAGCTCAAGACTAGAGCTTGAAAAAGAATATTGGATATTTTTATTCCGGGGAATTTAAAGGTATCCTGGGAGCTCGGATTAAACTCGGGAAGCTAGTAAATAAAGTAATAAATTGCAGGTGTATACCGCTGTGTGATGGAGTGGCGCGGCTTCACGTGGATGGGGCGGGTGTCGTACAGCGCGTTCCTCCTGCACACCATGTTCCAACGTGGGCTGGTGGGTATACAAACCCAGCCCATACACATGTCTGATTACTTTGTGGTATGTATTTCTTTGCAGGTAGACTTAAGATATTTGGGAATTTTGAGCTGTTTTCAGACAAAGTATGTAAGTTCAGCACAGTTAAGAATCAGATTGCAAAATATCTATATGAGAAATTATACATATTGATGATTTAGTATACATACTAAATACTGAATAAGTATGTTACGTATTGGAGAGATTACCTTTCAAATATTTGATATGACTATAAAAGTTAGAAGTAAGATCCAACAGCAATTACAATACCTAAACATGGTTGGTAATTGAATTAGAGCCTCTCTTGAATTGAATAAAAAGCTTGACTTTAATGCTCAGTCTCTGGGCTCGGACTAACAAGGTGCGATAACCAGATATTTTGTATGGTTGGCATTGAATATGCTAGCGACAGAAAGAGGCAATACGTCTATATAACATAAGGACTTAAAAATATTTATACCAATACTAATTCTTATCTAATATTTCCAATCCTAGCAACTTTGCAAGAGGCTTTTAAGGACACTTGTTCTTTCAGATGCTTATACTAGCAGCGACAATATTCGTCGCGTACATAGGTGGTGTGGCTCTATGGTTATGTGTGGAGGCACCGGCTGCTGCCCTGACGAGGGCCCTCCTGGAGCCTCGACACCACAAGGATGAGGATGGCGAAGCTGAAGTTGAACGAAGCAAAGTTTAGCATAGATTCATTCTCTTTAGCATTGGCAAAAAATACACTTATGAAAAGTGCTTGGAAAGGAGTAGATTTTATTAAGACAGCTAAAAGCTTTAAAGCATCAAAATAGGGAAATTTTGGAGCTACGATGTCATAGAAAGACACAAAGATGCAAATGTTGGACTAAAAATACCCCACTTTTAGCGTTGGGGGTTATAAAGTTACAAGTTTTTAGTTCATTATGAAAAGTTTTAAGTAAGTAGGTAATTAAATTGAATATGAAAATGGGAAGGAGCTCATAATTATATGTACTAATGTAAATAATAAAATTATATTAATGTAAATAAAGTTTACGAGGTCAAACTATTAAATTAATAGTTTCCCTATGGATGCAACTAAATATTAAGTTACAGAGTGTGTGGTAAAATCTTATTTCAATAGACTGGCCTTCAACTGACTTTCAAATCACTGATTGCCGGTTTTATTTCCACCTAAAACAAACACTTAAGTGGATTAGAATACCCGTTTGATACTTGTCAGAATACCTGAGACTTTGTAGTTAGCAATAACAATAGTATAGAGAAATGTATTATAATTGAGTAGGCGTTTAAAAATAATTAAGTGACAGAAAATATTACTGTTGACATCGACTATTCTTATGTTTGTAACTGGTTTTAAATATAGGTACATCCCTGTGAATTAGGTATATGTTTAAAAACAATTAAAATATAACGGTCACTTCGTTGGTGAAATAGAGTAGACTTTAGGACGCTACAAAGTGACTTTGCGTATTCACAATAAAATCATTACCTTAACCTACTTAACTACAGATTAGACAAAAAATAAGTTACTTAACCAGCTAACCCGGAAAGGTGTCATGTTCATACATCTATAATAACTAATTATTAATAATTCGTCAGAATGTTTGTCATAAATGTCAATTTACCATAAATTTCATTAATTATTCCTAAATTCAACTAAACACACGCATGCGAGAGGTTGACCTCTGGATTATAAAATTCTGGTATTACCCACTGACGTAGATATTTTCTAAAATATAGCAATTTTACTATTTTATTTGAGTTACTAGATATTTTTAATTTCGTGTCGACGTTAGACAGTTACGTTTGAAAAATTTTACTACCTACCAATTTAAAATAATTTATTAATAACATATATATACAACTTAAAACTAGATAAAACTATTAGATAATAATAGAAATAAAATAAATAGAACATATTATGTCCCAAATCGTTTCCCTGCGGAAGTTTACCAAGAATGCTGGCAGCATTACCACGCTGAATAGCTATTGCAATTCTTTGTGAAAAGAACCTTATATTATAAATGCGAACTTTTGTGAATATGTAAAGATGTATGTTTGTTACTCTTTCACGCAATAACGGCGGAAGGGATCTAATTAGCATTTCCTTGTAAAATTTAACGTTTATTTGTAAATAAAGATTTTAGTATCTTGTTTGTTGCGTTTCAAGCCTAAACCACTGAACCAATTGTTAAAAAACTTTGAGCCTAATCTACATTATCAGGGAGTAATTTTATCCCCGTATTCCCATTCTACGGAAACGGGAACACTGCGGTTGAAACCACGAGGCAAAGCTAGTAAATAAATAAATAAATAAATATCCTGGGATATTTTTCACACACCGCCAATCTGATTCCAAAGTAAGCCTCAAATGAAGCTTGTGTTATGGTAGCCAGATAGCTGATATAGATACTACATACATATATTACTTTTAAATACATACATATTATAGATATTTACATCCAGCTAGTGAGTAATACTTATTTCGCGTAGGCCCTTATGAAGGACAAAGCTACTGAAGCTACTACCGGTTTAAAAGTCGACTTTAATCTGAGACGAATCATAATTTCGTAAGTACTTAGGTACGTAAAAAGTATATACTTAAAAAATAATATAGCATAGTAAAAAATGATCTCAAAAATATTTTATTTACGTTCCTATAACGTTATAAACGCCACCCCATTAACAAATGGAGCAAGCAGGTCACCCTCTAGCAACCAAGAGTCGGCAATAGAAGTAGAGGTCGTCAAGTAAGGACTCTTCTCAGTAAAAAACAACTTTCAGAAACGAGCATTAATAGTGACTATTCATAAGCTTGATTTGAATTTCCTATTTGAATAAAAAAGATTATGATTTTGATGGGAAGATGACTTGAAACAGACAGCGGGACCAGTCTGGCTGAGGGTAGCAAGGGACAGGACCCATTGGAAGGAATTGGAGGAGGCATGCCGAATGGCACACCGAGCTTCTTGTAACCCTCTGTAAGATATTTAGGAATAAACGGCTATTATTATTATTATAAATGCAAAATTTTTGACGGATTGGTGATCTGTAATTTGGCACAGAAATAGAATATGTTCTGGCTTATATTTATCCCGGGAAAATTCAAGATCCCCAGAAACGCGGATGAAACCATGCAAAATCTAAATTCATAACAAAATCTTAATACCACTTATGTCTTAACTATATTTAGCATTAATTAACACTATTTTTGATAGCTCTGACGTCATCCTAACCGGTTGTGCTGGTGAATATTTCTAAAGTTTTAATAGATTCATGTGTCAAAAGTCAAATGATCCAAACTTTTTACTCTAATACAAATGTTATCGGCGCGCGCGCATCGCGGTTTCGGGCTTCTCTCGCGACGGCGTAGGCGCAGCGCTAGCATGGCAAGGTATTGTATTACGAATGAAAATATAACCATATGGCTTAGAAATAAAGTTGAAATTTTAATGTAAATGGTCGTTAGTACAAAAACTATCTATGAGAGGGACAGAGCAAAGAGATCGCGTTAATGTCGAAGATGTCATTATACCTTACTGAATTGATACATTTAGCACAGAACATATTGTTTCTTATTTACTTAAGGCAATAATAAAGTATACTTTCTATTTAACCTTATATATATAATAGGTATAGGTTAGAGGTTAGTAGACAAGTCAGCAATTAGGAAAAAATCCCAAGTCATGCCTGAATACCGGTCTAAGCATACAGAGAACTTTGAAAAGAGGAAAACTAAAACCGCAAAACTAAAGAGAAATCGTCATATTCGGTAAATTTTTAAGACAAGGCAAAAGTAAGAACGAAAGATTTTATGTTTTGTTTGTTAATATTGAAACTACTGGAACGATCTCATTAATTCCTTCACCGATAGAAAGCTACGTTATTTGTGAGTGTCATAGGCTACATTTTATCCCCGTATTCTTTTGGGAATAGGAACTACGCGGGTGAAACCGCGCGGCGGAAGCTAGTTATGTTAATATATGTTTCGATAACGCGTTCAAGGAAACCGATAGGTATGTTAAATAGGTAATAAGGATGTATCAAACAAAGGGTTCTGTATCAAGGTCACCAGATTTCGTCTCTTTTATAAACCGACTTCAAAAAAGAACGAGGTTCGATGTTCCAATGTATCTTTCATTATTTATTATCCATACTAATATTATAAATGCGAAAGTAACTCTGTCTGTCTGTTACGCTTTCACGCTAGAACTACTGAACCGATTTAAATGAAATTTGGTACACAGATAATCCAGAGCCTGAGAAAGGACATAGGCTACTTTTTATCTCGGGAAAATTGAAGATCCCCCGGGAACGCGGGAGAAGCCGCGGGGAGCCACTAGTATTACTATATAGCGTCCATTTTTCATGTTTTTTCAGTAAATACTTAATGTCATTTGGCCTATTACTAACATTATCAAACAAATATAAACTACGCACGTTTTCCTTTAACATTTTAAAGAGGAAAGCCCATTTTGGGCCCACCGTGGACAGTACTATACAAAGAAATGATTTTGTTTAAAAATTTTGTTGTATTAAAATAAGAATTTTGCATTCATTTAAAAGGCCGCCACTTCAATAAACTATATTTCGTTTCTTAAAAGTATTGTTTTTTTTTTTTTTTTTTTTTTTTTTTTGCGTAGCATTACACGGCTTGTGTATTTGCCAATGTCAAGTTTTTAAAACGAGGAAACTTTTAATGTAATAATCATAAAAATAGAGAGGAATTTGGAAAAGGAAGCAAAAGGATCAGGGGAGTAGGATAATACGGAAATGAATTATGATAGATTACATAAAATTACATAAAGAGGGATGAAAATATTATACTTTTATATTATTAAATGAAAGATACGATTCTATTGCAAGATAAATATCGATATTAAAGGATATAAGTAGACAGCTTATAGAAGTAGGCAAAGGAACATTTAATGATATTAACGTATTGATAAATGATAAACGGCAGAAATTGCGACAAGAAAATATTATATGGTTTAAGTCACCCACATCCTCACCACAAGCACAGAGTGGACTATTCATCATTCCCAACCGTGCCAGATGAACCGGACAAGAAGTGTGACCCAGCCGCATGCGTATTAAAACACTAGTGAAAGTTTTGGAGAGAGTAAAAAAGAAAAACCACGGTTTCTTTGGAACAACCGGTTGTATTTGAAATAAATGTTTGGCTTTAATTTTTGAGGAATCTTGCCAAAGCATATTCCAGCTTTCATAGAGGAAATCTTTCGGTAGTAATAGAAGGTCATTAGGTTGAATTTTAAACGGATGAATGTCACCAGAAAGACAAGCATCTTTCGCCAGACTGTCAGCCTTATCGTTACCAACAACGCCGCAGTGCCCAGGAACCCATACGAATTTCACGGTTAACTGTTTTTGATAGCATTTATACAACAAATTTCTTATATCATATACCGTAGAATGATGAGTGTTATTCCGGAAGGGAAATTTTTGAATAGCCTGTAATGCACTTTTTGAATCGGTAAAAATTAAGGTATTAGAAAGGTTAAAGCTATTTATGTAATCTAAGGCTTTGAAAATTGCAAAACATTCCCCAGAAAACACTGACGATTCCTGAGGCATTTTAATTTTTTGTGTAATGGTAAACTGTGAATGATACACACCTACACCTACGCAACCATTAGCAGGTTTCGATGCATCGGTAAATATATGATGCCAACTTGAAAGTTCAATATTCTCGGATATGCTAAGTTCAGAATCAGATTTCAACCTTTCACCTAGATCGAGATCTATGGAAGGAGAAAGGAGCAGACAATTGAAATTATATTTAAACAAAGGAAATAATGGTAAATTGTTAATAGGTGCAGATAAAAAGGAATACTTATTCCAACTATTCACCAAACATGGAGGGGTCTTATGAACCCAGTACGGTGAAGACCTAGTGAGATCGGATAGTTGTTTTAATTTCGTTATAATTGGATGATTTGAATATTGTAAGCATCGAGATAAAAACCGATCAGAAAGATACTGACGGCGCAATTTAAAGGGGGGGTCGCAACACTCTATTTGAAGACCATTCACTGGACTGGATTTCATAGCTCCAGATATGATTCTAAGACACTTGGACTGTACGCGATCTAATTTCACAAAACCAGCTAAATTACCGGGTTCTAAGAGAAAAGTACCATAGTCTATAATACTTCTTATCATTGCATTATAAATTAATTTCAAAGAGTATGGATGTGCACCCCACCAAACTCCAGTAAGGCAACGTAACATATTGATAAGTTTTTCACATTTTGCAACAATATAATCAAAATGAGCACAACCAGAAAGCTTAGAGTCCAATAATAACCCTAAGAATTTTATTTCATTTTTAACAGGTATAACAAAATTATTAAAATGTATTGAAACAGGAGGAGGTAAGCGCATTCTGGAAAACAAAACTATTACACTTTTTGAAGGAGATATATCAAGGCCATTTACATCTAAATATAATTTTAATATTTCTAAGGAACGGTTTAATTTTGAACAAGCATCACTAACTGAGCTGTCGATAACATAAAAAAGTAAATCGTCAGCATACTGAAGAATTTTTACAAAATTACAGCAAATAGGTTCTAAATCATTTACATAAATATTATATAGCAATGGACTAAGGACCGATCCTTGAGGAAGTCCTCTGTATAATTCTCTAGACCTTACTGAACCGTCTATATTTAAAATAATAGAACGATTCGATAATATGTTAGTAATAAAATTTACAATAAAATTTGGGATTTTTAATTTAATGAGTTTGATTTTTAATATAGATATTACAACATTATCATATGCAGATTGAATATCGAGAAATGCTGCAAGCACCGATTTATTATTTGAGAATGCCAACCTGCAATCTGTGGTGAAAATTGCTAGGTTATCTATGGTACCTTTCCCCTTCCTAAAGCCGTATTGGCTTTTTGATAATTTGTTATTGTTTTCAACAAACCATTCCAAACGATTTTTAACTAAATGTTCAGCTACTTTTAATAATACCGAAGACAGAGCTACAGGACGGTATGATGACGCGATTGAAGGCGGTTTCTCCGGCTTAAGTATAGGAATGACTATTTGTTTACGCCAAGCGTCTGGTATATTACCAGAAATCATAATAGAGTTTATTAGGTTAAGATAATATAAAAGTGATGGATCATTAAGGTTAGCCAGGAAAGAATATGGTATGCCATCAATACCCGGTGCAGTGTCTTTAATTTCAGAAAGAGTACCTTGTAATTCTGGCAATGTAAAAAATGCATTAATCTCATCTTGGTGATCATCAAAATATGATGAACCTACATTGAGTGATATCAATTCATTACATTCCATTACACTGGGAGGAGCAAGAAGATCTAGGAATGAATCAGATAGAGATAATGGAAGTGTTGTTTTAGGAGGGTTAATCCAACCACATTTAAATCTCTTTATGTTTTGCCAAACTATTGATGAATGGGTATCGGGGGAAATGGAAGAACAAAATCTACGCCAACCATCAAACTTCTTCTGTTTTAGAAGTTTTCTGGTCTGTTCCATTATCTCTGAAAGAACAGTAAAGTTTTCAGATGTCATATTACCACGATATACTAATTCAGATTCCTTTCTCTTCTTTACCGCAATAGTACACTCTTCATCCCACCATGGTGGTGATGGTATATTACCTGAATTTCTTTTTTTTTTTGGAAATACTACATCAGCAGCAGATAATAATGAGTCAGAAAAATTATTTAAGCATAACTGTTCTTGTCCATGTTCAATGGAAGGTAAATATAAAACTTTTTCATCTACTTTAACTTTATAACTTTCCCAATCAACATCTTTTAATTTATATTTCAAACGAGGTGGTGCAACAGAATGGTCAGGAGTAGGGTTTGGAAATGATACTAATAATGGGAAATGATCACTACCATAGGTAGAGCATAATGGTTGCCATGACAAGGTGGAGGATAGATCAGGAGTGCATAGAGTTAAATCAATAACACTAATATTCCCATTTGGTCCGGTTCTCCTAGTGGGAGCACCTGTATTAAGTAGACATAGGTTAAATGTGTCTATTATATCAAGTAAATCTTCACCATATGAGTTAGTTATAGAGCTTCCCCACATTTGGTGGTGTGCATTGAAATCCCCTAACAGCAAGAATGGTCTTGGAATAAATTTCAAAATATTATTTAATTCTCTAAATATATGTTGTGATGGGTGGGGTATATATATAGAGACAAAGTATATATTACATATGTTCACAGCAATTATAGAAAAATCATTACTATGAGATGGAAGAGATAAAGGAGAGTATGAAAGAGAGTGTTTGATGAGGATGGCAACACCCCCATACCCATCAGACCTGTCTTCTCTGACACAAACAAAACCTGGCACCCTAAAATGAGAACCAGGCTTTAACCATGTCTCAGAGAGACAAAGTACTGAAGGATGATATTTATTTATAATGTATATTAAATCAGATTTCTTACTAATTATACTACGACAATTCCACTGAATTATGTTTGTTAGCTTGGCCATTGATTATAGAAGAACTTAGTATACTATTAATAAGAGAAGCAACGTTGGACGGTGGAATAAGATTACACTGAGAAAGTGCATTTATCAATGCAACAATGATGTCAGAAAGAGCTAATTGAGAAGATTCATCCTTGGCATCAGATGATTTCAATGCACAGCCATTAATGGAAGGAGAGAAACTATAATCTTTTGTCAAAAGATCATGTGACTTTCTATCATAACCTTTGACTGGGGATGAAACTTTTTTTGGATATTTAAAAATTGTTTTTTTGTAAGACGTAGTGCCACTAGGATTATTTTGACTATTGTTAATACTTGAAAAATTTATTGGACTACTATCATTATGAGAATTAAAATTAAAAGATTGAATTAATGCCTCGGAATATAGTTTATTGTTGACTGGAGGGTGAAGTTTAATGGCTTCTGCATATGAAATAGATTTATTTGCCATGGATGATTTGATGTCCTTTTGTCTTCCAAACTCTGGGCAAACCCTACTGGTAGCAAAATGCAAACCCGAGCACATGCAGCAAGATGCCACATCATCCTCAACCTTACAAGACACCCCAGTATGCTCTTGTCCACACTTGTAACATCTTGGTTTGGACCTACATTGAACTTTTGTATGTCCATATCTACAGCAATTAAAGCATTGGATGGTAGGAAAAATGTATGTTTCTACTGGTAAAGCATTGTAACACATAAATATATGCTTAGGTAACACCTGACCATCAAAAGTGACTACGACTGATTGCGAAGGCTTCCAAGTGGGACTACCTTCAATCATGACCTTAAAATTAATTCTCCTAATTTTTATAACTTCTCCACATCCAAACGGTACAGATATATTATTTTTAATTTCTTCAATAGACCAGTCTGCAGGAACCCCACGAACCAGGCCAATGCGAGTAATATTAAAAGATGGGATGAATGCTTTTAAATTATGATTTGATATCGAATCATGACTAATGAAGTTGTTGGCATCAGTATAGTTGGAAAATCCTAATGAAATTCTATTCCTACCAATTTTTTTAATACTTCCATTTATAATGCTTTTAAAACTATTTTTTTTCAAAAAATTGCCGAATGCGACTGGGTGAAAAGAGGTACCATCATTGACCGTTGTTTCAATTTTTTGTACATGTACGGTATATGGTGAAGAATCCATGGCGGAGTATAAGCTACGTCCTACTTTTATGGGATGTGGGGATGGGGTATCTGAGGAAACAGGTTCTGAGGCTTTGGATGAAGTACCGTCAGTTCCGTCCAAAGACCCAGAAACAGGTGGAACGTCGTCTGCGATACAATCGCTATCCGGGCATTTGCAAGATTCCTTATTTTTATCGCCTGCCATTTTGTTCATTCTTTTTTTCCTGTTGCAATTTCCGCATATTTTTTTGTCATGATTCCGCTTTCGCGGTTTCTTTTTGCATATCGATGAGTCGGAATCATTAGGCTCTGATATTGTTACATAGTGAGCTACGTTATTGTTTAAATTAGAAGTATTAGAACCCCCGGGATCGGGGGGATCGTTATCGTCGATCATACAAAATAAAGTAAAAACTCACCTATATACAGCAAACTAATGTGAAAACTACAGAAAATAAACTAAATACAAATAATAAATACAATGAACACCTCCACTGATCACTTATAATTATAAAACATTAAATAAAAATTAATTTGAAAAAAAGACACCCGTGTTGTTCGAAGTTTCCCGCGCTTTTTTTAAAAAAAAGTATTGTTAATAAGAAAGATCGAAAAAGGTCGTAAGATGTTGCCAGCGTAAAAATAACGTTTAAGTTATATTATTTTCTTATCGATACTAATCGTATTTCATAAAATGCAATATTCAAATGAATACACGAGTCTTTATTTACACAAAGTGGTGGTTAAATTAATTAAAAGAAAATATGGTTTTGTAATAAATATAACGTATTTACGCTATTTAAAATGGAAATTAACAAAAAATCGATAAATCGATTCTATCGATTATATTTTTGACGTGACAACGTCTTATAAATTGGTTTGCCGGGTGACACTTCAAGAAACTGCGTTACGCTCCGCTCACGTAACGTCACGTTATGTTTTAAATTGTTACTATTATTTCATCCTTCTTCCTACTATACGAATGAATATTCACATTAAAATTATTTTACCACTCAAAGTCGTTGTCACGTAAAACTTTCGCCCGTATACCGACTTTACAGGCAACCAATTTTTTATTTATTTTTTGTGTATGAAAACACTCGCTTGACATTTACTCGTCAAATCACTGTCATCTTTTTATTTCTTTCGCTCAATGTGTATGTGCTTTGATTTATTTTTCTATACTAATATTATAAAGCGGTAAACTTCGTTTGGTTGTAATGAATAGGCTCAAAAACTACTGGACTGTTTTTAAAAATTCTTTCACCATTCGAAAGCTACGGTATCCACGAGTAACATATGTAAGGATTAGGTACAACAGTAGTATTGTAACCAACCCTGGCAACCCTAGTAGAAGTCAGTTCAAGATGGATACTCATACATAATTAATGTGTTAGCATACTTTAATTATAAAATACAATAAATAACAACGAATCATTCTGTGGCTATTCTTTATTAAACACATAACATTACATGGCGCAGTCGGAACCTACTATTTAAAGAAGAAACGTACAAAAATAAGAAAAAATGGAAAACCTGAAACAACCACCGCCATTGATGTTGGCGTCAGGGTACTTAGAAGAAAATTTCAAAAAATTCAAACAAAAGTTTTATTTCTTTCTAAAAGCTTCCGGAAACAAGAAGAATATGAATGAAGACGAGAAGGTAGCGCTTCTACTCCATATTATGGGAGAGGAGGCAATCGATTTATATAATACTTTTGAAATTGATGAAAAAACTGCCACTATGGAAGAAGTTTTAGATAAATTTGAAAAGCATTTCACTCCGTTAAAAAATGAAACTATGTCTCGTCATTTATTTTTCCAACGAGAACAACGGGAATCAGAAACATTTGGTGAATTCCTAAGGGCGAGGCCCCATTGGCGCGGTGCGGTGCGGTGCGGTGCGTCGTCGCAATGGAACAACGCATTGTATGCCACACCTGCGGTGCGTTGACGCTGCGGCAACGCACCGCAACTGCGGTACGCACACGTCGCAGCTGCGTCTCAGTCCACCCAGCAGTGGATCGCAGTGCGTCGTCGCAACGGAGCTCCGGCAACGCAGCGCATCACCCTCCCTCCCGCTTCGTCTCTTGTCCGTCGATCCGTTGAAACATCGCGCGCGGCGCCGCAACGGTCTAATGGGGCATGTCATAAAAAATGTATGGAAAACGACGCAGCGTCGACGCTGCGTCGACGCATCCCGACGCACCGCACCGCACCGCACCAATGGGGCCTCGCTCTTATTGCTTTAAAAACATTAGCAAATGATTGTGGTTTTGAAACTCTAAAGGATAGCTTAATTAGAGACCAGATTATAAGAGGCATACAGAATGTAAGTTTGAAAGAAAAATTACTTAAAGAAACAAAACTAGATTTACTACAATGTGTTAACTTATGCAAAGCAACTGAAATGGCTTCAAGAAATCTCAAAAGCCTAACAGAAAATAATAATATAAATAGAGTACAGCAACAACTATCCCAACAAAAGTTTGGTCAGCAAGGAAATAGCAGGAATTATAAGGAAGAAAATAATAGAAACTACAAAAAGAAAAAGTGCACCAGATGTGGTTATGAACATGGATTCAAATGTCCAGCATTCGGTCAACGTTGTGCAAAATGCAAGAAGATTGGTCATTATGCAAAGATGTGTCAATCAGTACAATTGATCAAAAAGGAAGAGGGTGCTGAGGAGGAAAATGAGTATGTTTTAGGATCAATCGGCATCAATAAAATAAGAGACAAGTCTCAGTATGAATGCTTAGAAATAAATAACAGGTTAGTAGATTTCAGAATTGACACTGGAAGTGACTGTGATGTACTACCACTAAGTATTGTAGAAAAACTCAATCTAAAAGATAAAATTGATAGGACAAATTGTAATTTATATAACTATGATGGTACACCATTGAAATGTATGGGTAGAATTAAATTATTCTGTAAGTTAATAAATGGTAAAAATGTGCCCTTTGAATTTCAGGTTATAGATCAAAAAGGAGTGTGCCCAGTATTGGGTGATAAAACTGTGAAAAATTTAGGTTTAATAGAAAGAAAATACTTAAATAAAATAGGTGAAAGTAATAAATATGACAACTTGATAGATAAGTATAGAGACAGTATATTTAATGAAAATAAATTAGGATTATTAAAGAATTTTGAGTATGATATTAAGTTAGTAGAAAATAATATAAAGAAAATAGCTCACCCACGTAGTATACCTATTAAATTACATGAACCACTGAAATTAGAGTTAGACAAAATGGAAAAAAATTACATTATTAAAAAAATTACTGAACCCACTGAATTTGTTAGCAATATTGTAATAGTAAGAAAACCTAATGGCAATTTAAGAGTTTGCTTAGATCCAACTAATTTAAATCAGTGTTTAAAGAGAGAACATTTTAAATTGCCAACATTTGAAGAAGTATCTGCCAAAATGTCTGGTTCAAAAATATACTCTAAATTAGATGCTTCAACTGCATTTTTCCATATTAAGTTGTCAAAAAAGAGTTCAAAGTTATGTACATTCTCGACACCTTTTGGTAGATATTGCTTTAAAAGATTACCCTATGGTCTGTCATCAGCCTCTGAAGTATTTCACCGGCAATATAGTGAAATATTTCAGAACATTGCAGGATGTGAAGTATTTATTGACGATGTGATAATACATGCAAAAAATCAGATTGAACATGATAAAATTTTAAGGAAAGTTTTAGACACAGCTGAACAAAGTGGTATACAATTTAATTTAGATAAATGTCAATTTGGAATCACAGAAATTACTTATTTAGGACATATACTGTCTAGTGAAGGCATAAAACCTGATCAAAGAAAAGTAGAGTCAATATTAAATTTGGAAAAACCTAAAAATGTGAAAGAAGTACAAAGATTGTTAGGTATGATAACATATGTGTCAAAATTTATACCTGCCATGTCACAAGTTTGTAATCCATTGAGAGAATTAGTTAAAAAAGGTAATGAATGGAATTGGTCTAATGATCATGATTGTGCATTTAATGAGTTAAAAAACATATTAATGTCCCAACCAGTTTTGCAATTTTATGACCCAAATAAAAAATGTAAAATATCAGTAGATGCATCAAAAGATGCTCTTGGAGCTGTATTGTTACAAAATAATTTACCGGTAGCGTATGCATCTAAAGCTTTGACAAGTACTCAGAAAGCTTATGCTCAAATTGAAAAGGAGATGTTAGCTATTGTATTTGGATGCATACGTTTCCATCAATACATATATGGGATGACTGTAGAAATAGAGAGTGATCATAAGCCATTAGAAGCTATATTTAAAAAACCATTATGTGAAATACCTTTAAGGTTACAGAGAATGAGATTACAATTACAAAAATATGACGTTAATGTGAAATATAAACCTGGTAAAACACTATTAATTGCAGATTCTCTTTCAAGAGATGTAAAAAATAAAGATGATAATAGTATTATAGAAGAGCTTTATGAATCTCAAGTTTGTTTGGTAAAATCAATTTTTTCTATTTCAGAACATAAATATAATATATTTAAAGAAGAAACTCACAAAGATGAGGAATTAATGACATTAAAACAGTATATACTAGTAGGGTGGCCTAACAATTTATATAATGTACAAGACAGTTTAAGATCTTATTATACATGTAGGGGAGAATTATATCTATATGATGGGTTAATATTAAAAAATAATTGTATTGTAGTGCCAAAAAGTTTAAGAGAGGACATGTTAAATAGAATACATTATAACCATGTGGGAGTTGAAAAGTGTAAAAACAGAGGGCTTACTCCCGACGCTTTCGAGAAACGAGTTCTAATCGAATAAATGTCATTTCATACATTTTTGATAGCGATTCTAGCGCACGATCGTGCGGTGACACTTTTTAGAACTAACTTTGATCAAGAATTTCGTTACAATCAAAACCGAATCGAAAAATGCGTACTCCTGGCACTATTTGACATTTGTGAATAAAATGGCGGGAACGACTTTAAACGTCAAAATACACGATCAGTAAAAAGGTACTTTTTCAGGATCGAGTTATCTCATCTAGGATAAATTTATCTAATCTAAAAAATTACGTCTAATGTACAAGATTTCGTTTTAGAAAAAAATAAAAAATTGAATATTTATTTTTTTCTGTAGAAATTAACCACACACAACTTATTTTATAATTCTGAAACGTCAAACACCGTTACCGATCGAATAAATGTCAATCTTAGCCATGGCCATCTTGATTTTTTATTCGTATTGGTTGGGGATTAACCAATAGGAGTCCAAGATGGAATTTTTTTAACCAATAGGAGTTCAAATTGAAATCAAAACAAAATCAAATTCGAATCGTTTTCGGGAGTAAGCCCTCAGGGCTAGGGAATGTCTTTATTGGCAAAATATGTCAAAAGACATTGAAAATAAAGTTTTATCATGTAGTACATGTGACAGATTTAAAAGTAATAATTGTAAAGAACCGATGATGATTAGAGAAATGCCAGATAAACCATGGTCTATGTTGGGTACAGATGTTTTTCATTATAAAGATAATAACTACATAATTGTTGTAGATTATTTCAGTAAATATTTTGAAGTCATACAGTTAAACAATTTAACTCCAGAATGCACTATTGAAGCATTAAAATCTGTGTTCAGTAGACATGGAATACCTGATAAGTTATACTCTGATAATGGAACAAATTATTCCAGTTATAAATTTAGAAACTTTAGTAAGGATTGGAATTTTAGTCATATTACTAGTAGTCCACTACATGCCCAATCTAATGGTCTGGCAGAGAGGTATATACAGACTGTAAAGAACATATTTAAAAAAGCGGACTATGATAATAAAGATAAATATTTAGCATTATTAGAATATAGAGTAACACCAATTTCTAATTTAGACTTTAAAACTCCATCTGAATTATTAATGGGACGAAAAATTCAAGGTTTGTTACCTAAAATAAATGATGATTGTAAAAATAAACATGTACAAAATAAATTATATGAAAATTCTAACAAACAAAAGAAATATTATGATAGGAATGTTAAAAAACTGAAAGATTTAAATAAAGGTCAAAAGGTCGTAGTGACAACAGGGAATAAGAAACCATTAGTTTATGCAGAAGTAATAAATCAATGTGATAGGCCTAATTCATATAAATTATTAACTGAAAATGGAACTGTTATTGATAGAAATAGAAAATTTTTGATTGAGAGCAAAAATGATAAGAAAATGATTGTTAAAAAAGAAGTAGATTTAGATCAAAACATAGATATGTATAATGATAACATGTTAACTAATAACATTGATGAAAAAACTAATTGTACTTATGAAAATGACATAATAGATAATAATACTGATTATAACTCTTGTACTCCTGAAAATGACTTATTAAGTAACAAATTATATAGCAGATCAGGAAGGGAGATAAAGAAACCTGAATATTTAAATGAGTATGTTTAGCTTTTATATTTATTAAGAAAAAGGGAGATGTAAGGATTAGGTACAGCAGTAGTATTGTAACCAACCCTGGCAACCCTAGTAGAAGTCAGTTCAAGATGGATACTCGTACATAATTAATGTGTTAGCATACTTTAATTATAAAATACAATAAATAACAACGAATCATTCTGTGGCTATTCTTTATTAAACACATAACATTACAACATAGGCTATATTTTGCGCGAGTGAAACCGCGCGGAGATAGGTTGGTACTGTATAATATAATGTATCCCGCAAAGTATATTTTGTTTATATTTGAATAAATAATAATTTAAATAGCAGTGATAAAATCAAACAAGATTGTTGCAATTGTAAAGTAGGAAAACGCTCAGTAGATTGTTGTGCTCATAATATAGTGACATTACTTTGGTACATTGGTTGGGCTACATTTGAATTAAATCTACCTTAGATAATATATTAGTCATGTTTGATGATAAAGACAATATAGATATTTAATGCAAAAAAAAAAAATCCCCGATCCCTGTAAATACGTAAAATAACCTCAAAATGTTTTATTCATTTCTACTCATTATATAACAATGGCGGCCTTTTAAATATATTTTTTAGATATGAAATATAGTTATGATTTTGGAACACTAAACTATTATACTCATTTTTGCTGTCCGTCCTGGGCCCAAGACCCTATGGACACTGGGCATTCCCCTTTGCGGGTTATATTTTATACCTCCTCAAGAAATCTTGTTTGTAATTTGTTCCCACCCAGGACAAACATTTGTACCTATGCATGAATATATCTAATATACAATATGAGTCCAAGGGACTCCCTACGAGATACATTAAAAAATATTAATATTTTGACTGTACCCTCACAATATATTTATGAAAATTTATTGTATGTACGTAAAAATTTACATCTTTTTCCAAAAAATAGCGACACTCATAGTATTAACACCAGAAATAAGCACAAACTCGCTATTCCTGTAACTAGACTTACTAAAGTCAAAAATTCATTTAAGGGGCAATGTATACGCTTCTTCAACAAACTACCTAAAGATATTCAGGATTTACCTATCTATAAATTTAAGCAGGTAGTGAAGAAAACTTTATATCAAAAGGGTTTTTATAGTGCTACTCGCTACAAGCTATTTCACATTTTGTAATAAACACTGTTGTATTAGATGTAAGTTGGTTTTTGAAAAGAGTAATTACTGAGTTTATTGCCGGCTCTTCTCAGTAAAAACTACTATCAGAACCGAGTTTTAATAGTGACTATTCATAAGTGCTTTATTGAGGCCTATTTGAATAAAAAAGATTTTGATTTGATTTGATCTGTTTGTTCTGTGTCTGGATGTAAATATCTATTTAAGTAGGTATGTATTTATCTGGTAACCATATCACAAGATCTGCTTAGTTTGGAATCAGATTGGCCGTGTGTGAAAATGTCCCAGGATATTTAAAAAAATTAGTATGTCCCTTTCCCCGGAAAAATCCCCCGTAAGAAACCGCGCGTTACCAATTTTTCTACTCCATATTTAAAACATCGAGCAAATTCTCGATGATTTAAAATGTTGCTATACTTGTACCTACTCAATACAAATTACAACGGCGCGCGCGCACCGCGTCCTCGCAACATCGGACGTCTCACGTCATAGCATAGTAAACGAGAGAGACAAAGTATATAGGCCGCGTTGACGTGTTCATTAGTGTTGTTTTACCATACTGAATTGCACCCCTACTTTTGTCAAAGGGCAACCATGCATAATTATTATGAAGATAAAACAAAGTCTCGCCGCCTCTATCTGTCTGAAAGGAATGAACACAAAAACTACTGAACGAGATTTTCATGCGGTGTTCACCAAATTACGGAGTATTTCATGGAGGTTTTTATGTATAATACATCAATTTGGACCCGGTAGGTGGCGCTGGTGGGCAGAACGACGTCTGCCGGGTCCGCTAGTATTATTAAGAAAGGAAATATGCAGACCGTCTGTCTGATGGTATTTGACCTATAAACAAAATTAGATTTGTATTTATTTTTACATATGACATTTACAGTCTGCATATTGAGTGCTTTTTTGTTGTGTTTTGTTGATAAAAGTATTTGTTTTTTCTGTAAACGGCAGAAACGAGTCAGAGCTTTATATTATTTAATCTATTAGTAGAGTAATATGATATGTATGATAATTCTTTACACACAGCCAGTTTGATTCCAAACTCAGTAGAGCAATAACCAGCTAAATTGTAGGTATATTACATAAACTGTTTAAAATAAATACAAAAAAACATATACACCCAGACTCAACAAACACATGTTAATGAACATAAAATGTTTGTCCTAGGTGGTAATACAACCCACGACCAAAAACACCTTTTTTTGGGATGGGGAAATACTACATGGATACCTTCTGTCCTGGGGGTGAGCGGAAGGTTATGTGAGACTCCTACTCACTAAAACCCCACCGTGTCCCTCGGTCGCTATCAGCTGAGTACAAGGGTACGCCCGAGGCATGCGTCCTCATACCCGACCAAAAAATACCTAACGTAAGGACCGACCCAACCTGTTTTTTGACAACCTTTATGACATAAAAAAATGAATTTCTGAGTTGTCTATTAATTTTATTTGTAACCATAGAGCACCAAGAAATGACCCCATCCATCATCAGAACTAAAGTTCAAGAAGCAAAGACAACAATTTGTCTATGGGTGTCACACCAATTAATAATAATAATACCCATATAACTGGTATTTCCTCAAAATGCTATGCCAATATTATCATGCAAATTTATGCGAAAAAAAGGTTAAATAATAATAATTTTGTGAAGACGATATGGCTCTTCGATATATATATTGCAAATGGAATTATGTCTGTCTGTGTTACTGATTTTGAAACGTTTTTAGTAGGTATATATTTGCAAGGCAATTTATTTAAAGCCCGATCAAAAATATAAAAAATAACATCGCCATGTTGCGGCAAAATTGAGAACTAAAATTACAAGCAATTTCTTAGGAAGAGTCATACATTTTACTAGTGGCGCCCCCGCCTCATGTTATTTATTTTCTTAGACAAGCTTTTAATGGGTAATCCTTTACTAGTAGGAAAAGGAAGCTAAGCGAATAAAATGTATTTTACTTAGAGTTATAAATGCTTTGTTTATCATAACGTTTCTTTATCTTAACTCAGATTATCCACTGAAATGTATGTGCATGAAAATACTACCTTCTTAATCATCAGAAAAACATTTTTTTTTAGTTAATAGTTATGACAATTAAAATGCATAACCTATTGATTAGGCGAGCAAAGCCGCAACGCGAAGTTGTAAGCAAAAATTTGTGCGATAAAAATTTTTGTATCAAAAAACAGGATCCGCGCCTTTCAAGCAGGTGGCAATTTTTTGATATTTTATTGTAAAATCAAATGACTTACCTATTTCGTAACATTTCTTGCATAAGATAAGACGTGTAATTGTGTCAATTTAATAAATAAAACGTTTATTATCTATTTTTTATTATTAAAACAATATATTGCCATGTAGGCGCCCAAACGCATACGAATTAATTTTGAGTATATTTTTTTTTTTTTAAATTTTGTATTGTGAAAAAAAAAAAAACAAATAGACAATAAAAAAAATGGAGAAGTTATTATTAGTAACTTTGTTTTATTTACATAGGACATCAGCTGTGATACAATATCTAAATGGTAAGTTGTTTTTTCTATTATGCATATTTAGATCAAATATTTTTTTCATGGGGTTTTACAAATACCTAAGTAAGGTTGGTAAGCAAATATAATGGAAAATTATTGAGATTGGAACTAGAATTCCTGGATATACAGGTTACATGTCCCGGACTAAGGTTACAGAATCACACCCTAGTTAAGAAGAAAGCATTGTAATTTTCTGCGTTTCTTGTCAGAATTTTTTATTGTTTGGTAACTTAACAACAAAAAAAACGAGTAATCGTAGAATCTTTGATTATAAAAATATCCTGTGTCATTTTTCGCACACGAAACTAAGCAGAGTTTGTGCTATTGTAACCGGATAGCTGATATACAACTTTCTTTAAATATAAAGTCATAGATCGACCTATCCGTAGAACAAAGGTCAATGTGACTTTGAACCCAAACCATTATTATTGTATGTTTATGTGTACAATTAGGTACCTATATTGAATAAACGGACAGTTATGTTTTGATATGTTGGTAAAAGTATCAATTCTCTAAACCGATTAAGAAAAAGTTAGGGTAAAAAATGTGCAAATCAAACTTGAAATCACTCTTCTCTAAAGGGTTTTGGCAGATGTGACTGTGTTCTATGGAAAGGACGAGATATATTTATATGAATATACAGAACAAACTGACATGTTTATGCATACAAATGTCCTAGTTCCACCACAAAGCCAGCCGGCTAGTCAATTCTTTAGATTGCAATTAGAGCTGACGACACCCCCCAACCTTTGGGTAAACATGATAATTAATATTAAATAATAATGTCACAGATTCAGAATACTTTCGAATGCCTCCTGTGTTCGCGTTGGACCACTACGAGAGCTGTGTCCGAGACCCAGCCGGTCTGTACTGCTCTATGGACCTGGATCTGGTCTCTGACGAGCCTAGTCAACTGCTGGACATGATTCATGTAAGATTCATGATTTCTACAATATAAATTACTAGTGGCTCCCCGCGGTTTTACCCGCGTACCCGGGAGATCTTCCATTTTCTCGGGATAAAAAGTAGCCTATGTCCTTTCTCAGACTCTAGACTATCTGTGTACCAAATTTCATTTAAATCGGTTTCAGTAGTTTTAGCGAGACAGACAGACAGAGCTACTTTCGCATTCATAATATCATTAGGATTAATGCTTTTTACAATATTCATTATTATGTTAATGATTAAGTACAATGCTTGGGTATAGCGCTCGTACTAGCAGGACTAACAATGTTATTGTAGAAGAACTTGTTTGAAAAGAGTAATTGCTGAGTTTATTGCCGGCTCTTTACAGGAAAAGCCACCTTTCAAACCGAGCGTTAGAGTCGTAGTATCATAAGTGCCTGTGAAGGCATTGAATGAATAAATATATTCCATTTCATTTGCTAACTTGTTTCCGTCTTTTATTTGGCGGTTTTATTTGATAGTTATTAAAACTGGTTCAAAATCGTTAATCTCTTCAATCCATTTGGATTGAGTCACTAAACTATGAGTTATTAACCATTTGTATGTTACCATGCTGATTTACGAAATATTTAAAATGTAAAGATGGTTTTTTTTCACTGTTGGAAGGTCCTCTTTAAGAATACTATTCCGGTATATTATGTAGAACTATCTTATGTATAATGGGATAAATAGTAGCCTATATGTTTATACAGAACATGATGCCAAATTTCGTCCTTAAGGCGTTCTCGCGTGTAAGAGCAACAAACATTAATACAAACTTTCCTATTTATGATAAATTATTTAAATATTTAAGCCAGAATCTTAAAAATGGCGTTGTATTTGTTAATATATACGTAATGAATATGAATAGTCTCATTTATTTACTAATTTAAAATTTTAAACGTACAATTTTTGTGTTAAACGAAATGCGTAAAATATACCTGCTGGGTCTTCAAACTTCTAGGATCAATTAAATAATAATATAATATTTTTTTATTTACCTTGTAATTTATTTGTTTTGATTGACATTACAATGATTGAATGCGGTACCTACCTAACTTTCCACCATGCTCATCCATATAAATACTATAATCTTATTTTTCAGGAATATTCCAATCATAACACTGTCCATTTCAATCATTCCCGGATATTCAAAGGATTGTGCGCCTCAAAAAACTGCAGGAACATAGATGAAGGTACAGCGGAGGACCTAAGGTTGTCCCTTGAAGCATGCCTCAACGAATCGTATTGGAATTCATACGAATTGAAAGTGAGAGTATCTGATGATTTTGTTTGTAACAGAATCTATAGAGATGTGAAGGATATTGAAATTGGATATATCGATATGGCGACAGCTCTCATGTGCGTTGTTATAATTCTGCTCAACATCATCGGAAGCTTTTACGATATCTGTTTTACACTTGGAGAGAATAATGAGGGTAAGTATTTGTAACTAATGTATTTTGTGAAAATCATTGACAGTTATAAGATATGATAGGCCCCAATTTGTATCAAATAATTCTAAATTGCCTTATTATTTAGGAATCAGATTCTTGCTGTATTTCTCTATAAGACGAAATTGGAGAAGATTATCAGCACCAGCCGCAGACGGTCCCGAACCACGATTCAAAAGACTAAAAGGACTTTATGGAATGAGGTATATATTTTTGCCATTTAACTCTAAATCTTGTATGATATAACGTCGTGTTTAGTATTATGTATCTACTCTGCTCTTATTTTTAGATTTTCAACAATGTTGCTCATCATAACAGCACATGCTTTACTACCATCCATGATGTACCTTGAAAATCCAAGATATATTGAGAATGTGAGTGTTACTTAATCATATTTTTTTGTTAGTACGTCTAGTTAGTAGTTTAGTTCGTCATTTTTTTCGTCACCAGTGTTTTTTTTTTCTCATCGTCAAGTCCTTATTTATCATGGGTCTTTTAAGACAGCTCCTTAATTTTTATTGACACTGTCGTAATTTCTAATAATAATGATAAATATATTATACGTTTTCAGACATATTCTGACATAAGTTATTTCACGTTCTACAACGGTACACTCATAGTTCAGACATTCTTCATAATGTCTGGCTTCTTGCTTGTCTACAACCTACTTCTGATCTCTGAAAAGGTCAAGCTGAACTGGTTGATGTTTCCCAAAGGAATAATTCTTAGATGGATCAGGTAAGAAAATTTTACATTATACATAATCATGAGTTATATGATTATGAGTTTTGTTATCCAAAATATCTGTTTTCATTTTGTTATTGTCTTAAAATTCGACTTAAGTGTTTCAGTTATCTAGTTTTAATTATTACAAATTCGTGGCCGTATGTACTTATTGCTTCTTGTTCTACAGGTTAACGCCACCATACATAGTAGTGCTAGCACTGGTAGCGACATGGTTCCGATTCATTGGAGAAGGTCCAGTGTGGCAGGTACGATTGAAAATAATTAATTTAAAGGATAATTATAATTACTGTTGGTCTTAGCAACGAAACCCAAAACCGTCTAAAATAACAAGACAAAAAATAAACATTTCACCTAATATGCATTAGCAATTGACTGATGATGCTAAAAGACTGATATAGCAATGGAATAAATATTATAATTATTTATATTACAGAGCATCGCCGGCAGGGAAATGAAGAGCTGTCGCGTGGAATGGTGGACGAACATTCTTTACATCAACAATTATTTTGAGAACACAATGTGTATGCCAAGTACTTGGTAAGTCTGAATCTTTACATACATTAATCTGAGTACCTTCTGTATATTTTAGTAGAAGTATGCTTCCTGCAAACTTCTTTAAAAGTATTATTACCACTTCTAATTATACGTATTGTATATTTTGTGCTACTGCAGTTATATATGTAAGATCAGGATAACTGAATTTCTACTAGTTTTTACTTACTTAATTTATAGGGGTATTCGGATTATCATCTCATGATGCGCCTGCTATTGAGAATTTCTGTTTAACTGTACGATTTACAGCCACAAACGTCACAAATCTTCTTTCGACCTTTTCAGGTACTTAGCGGCTGACACCCAACTATACTGTACGGGCATCATAGTGTTCCTATTGGCCAGGACTCCAAAGACGCAGAAGGTGCTGCTGTCGGTGCTGTTCCTGGCTGGACTGGTAATCCCAGCGGCTCATGTCTACTTCCAAGACTTGGACGGAGTCATGGTAGTGTCGCCTGAGTAAGTTGCATTAAAGCAGTCTCCACAAAAAGCTGTCGCTTCTTCTATATTTTGTTTTCGTTCTGTGCCGAAATCGGAACAAAGAATATAATTGCTGATTCATAACTTCGTCTGCGTTACATCTTCCACGTTTTCGCAATATTATTCTATAATGCTCGGCTTTTATTGGTCGCATCGTGATGTTATATAGTCTTCCTTGATAAATGAGCAATCTATATACATTTGAATTTGCACTATAAGAGTAAGTAAGGAGCCAAATAAACAAATCGTTCCTCTTTAAATATTCTATTAATCTTATCTATAAATCTTTTATTTTGTCTTAAAATAGAACTGCGAAAAATTTCTTCACGTTCAACCCCACGTTCGACAAGCTCCACAAGGCAGGGCACACGAACCTCCCGAGCTACGTGGTTGGCATGGCAACCGGGTACATCGTCTACTACCTGCAGGGCATCGGGTTTGATGCCACAAAGTACAGGGTAAGTTCACATCAAAAACAAAGGTTGTAGAGCCACCATTGCACTTCCTTGATAGGTATAAAATATGCCTCTTTTAATGCTGTTGATAACATAATTGAATATTACGGGCATTATTTTACAATGGTATACCTATTTGCTTCTAATCGATTTGTTTTCTTTTAGAAAAATGTGGAATCTGATCTACGATTAAATAGTTCGTATTAATTTCTCATGTATTTCTCTAATTAAATTGCTTTTCTGAATTACAGAAGTACCGCATCTTCTACTGGCTGTTGGTTCCCTGCGGCTACTTCGACATTCTTCTCGGCAGTATATTCTACAGCGACAGGCGCTCGATCATCGTCAGGATGCTGTACGCCAGCTTGTCCAGGCCTTTCTTCGGCATCTTCATAGCTTTAGGCATAATCGGATTAGTGTTTAAATATGAGAGTGAGTGTTACTTCAATATTTATTAATGCGTAATGCTTATTTTGTGCGAGTGGAGCTTACATTTTGGCTCAGTAAAATATGTATAACGTCATAATATTATGATGTTTTGTGTTTTTCTTGTTTTCTCTCTTTGTCATTTCTATAAATAAACCTCTATATAACTCAATGAAAGGTCATGCATATATAAAGACTTCCTGACCTGTGCAACTTCGTCTGCGTCACAAAGCTAAATATGCCCGCCTGCCTCGCACAGCGTCCCATTAGAATACGCGCGCGATACTTGATCATTTTGTTTTCGCGGAACTCTTTTTCTTTCCAAAATAAAAATAGCTTAAGCTACTACTTATGACATTAGCGATCTGCCTGTGAAAATTTCAATAAAATCAACAATCAGGTATTTCAGATATTAGCCTAAATAAACAGACAGATAGACAAAAAAAAATATTACTTTTTTATAATTGTAAGTATTGTGTATCTTTCGTATCAATTTAGAGAATAGTTGTTAATTTGGTATTACAAACAGACACTTTATTTATCTCTATAGATACATAATTATATAGAATGGATTGTATAATTGTGTTGGGTAGGAATCTAACCTGTGACTACTGTTTTAATAGTCAGCGTAACTTCTCATCAAGTTTTCTCCTTCTTCTTCTTCTTTATTTCATAAATTGTTTTTAATTTGCAGACTTTTACCGAGGTTTGGGAGAATGGCGGGTGTTTACGTCTCTCGGACGCCTGTCCTACTCCGCATTCCTGATGCATCAGCCCCTCGTCAGGCTCACTGCTGCTGCAGCAGTATCTCTTCCAAGCGTGTCCATCGTAATCATGGTAACTAGCCTTGTAGAGCTTTTGCGAATTGTTTTTTGAGTTTTGAACGCAAAGGTCATAATTATGTTTTGGAATGTAATTATTCATTGATTAATTTTATTTAGGAATACAGGGAGTCTATTTCCATAATTTCGAATAACAGAGATTGACCAAAATCAGTCATCTTAATTACACGATTAAAGAATTAAACGATTTACAGTATTATGACAAAGCCAGCTTGAGAAGACTAAACTTATCATTCTTTCGAGAACGAAAGAAAGATATTTCAAACATTTTCAGCATCTAATCTATCTATATCTTTTTCAGGGTCAGCAGATGATTCTTGTGGTGGTCGTGTCATTTGTGCTCGCGTTTCCGTTCTGGATCCTGGTGGAGGCACCTTCCTCGCAGCTAATCAAGCTGTTCTTGCCTGCCAAGTTTTCCAACACTAAGAACAGCAGTACTGGAACTGTTAATTCTGATGGTATGTCTTTTCAGGGTTGTAATGGGAAAGACTGGTTAGAACTTGACTTGGTCTTTTTGGCTTTGGTGGATTTACTGTACTCTGATAAAAGGTCGGTTTTGTGCTAAATATGTTTTTCTAAAGAATGTTTTTTGACATATAAAGGGTAGATCTAAGATCCTACTAATATTATAAATGCGAAAGTTTCTAAGAATATATGTATGAATGTATGTTTGTTGCTCTTTCACGCGAGAACGGCTGAAAGGATGGTGATGAAATTTTGCACAGAGTTAGAATATATTCTGGAATAACACGTAGGTTACGTAGGTATTATACTGGGAAAATTGAAGATCCCGGGAATCCGGGGGAAACCACAGGGAGCTATTACATTCCTGTACGTTTTTTTTTAATTTTTCAACAGAATATCGTATGTTATTATAATTTAACTATATTGCCTTAAAAATTATGTAGGTAATTAATATTATGTTTTTTACAGATGGAGTAGAAGGTAAAATAATAAGAATATTCGAGGAAAAGGGGGAAGTATTCACAATAAAGATGCCATCGGACTAGTAAAATATTTTTGTTTTTTTATTTAACTAAGTATTAAAATTAGTTTAGTAAGTAGTCTTTGCCATATTTTTATAGTCATAACTTAAACTTGAAGTGTAAATAACTAATATCATTGTGAGTTTCGTACCTCTAGTGTAATTTTTTGCGTGAAGCAAACGCGAATATTTAATTTCTGAAATCACAGCATAGTTATATTTTAAATAGTGACTGACTTATATTATACAATTTTATTCAATCAAGACATTTCTAGGATATAGCTTCACCTTATCTTTCCTTACATTTTGTAGGCTTACTAAATTTAATATAAGTTGACAGACCAGTTGGCTTTGTGGTTAGTGACCCTGACTCTCAAGGCCGATCGTGGGTTCAAAACACCAGGATAAACATTTCTATGCATAAATTCTTCCATTACTTCTGTCTAGATGTAACATAAATAATAATAATCATAATCTTATTTATGTGTATTTTTTGTTAGTCCTTGAAATCAGGATGAATATTGTAAATAGTAACTTTAAGACAATAGCCCGTAGGTTTATTTAAAAAAACTACATATAATTACGCGTCTTGATAACATGCAACGATCATATGAATAATGAATAAATTTTAAAATTATAATTGTTTTTTTTTTTACTGAATGTAACCATTTAGGTTCACTTGGTAAATGGTCATATACGCTACTAGCTGCCTCCCCGCGGTTTTACCCGCGTAGTTCCCGTTCCCGTGGGAATACAGGGATAAAATATAGCCTATGTTACTCGGGGATAATGTAGCTTTCCAAAGGTGAAAGAATTTTTGAAATCGGTCCAGTAGTTTCGGAGCCTATTCATTACAAACAAACAAACAAACAAACAAACAAACAAACAAACAAATCTTTCCTCTTTATAATATTAGTATAGATAAATATTTTGGGACAAAAGCCATACATGGTTGTTCCCGTTCCCGGTAGGCATACGGGGATAGCTACATATATAAAAGAAAAAGATAAGATAAAAGGCGTAGACTACTTTTTATCCCGAGAAAGAAAATGAAAGATCTCCCGGGTACGCGGGTGAAACCGCGGGGAGCCACTAGTATTTTATAATCATCTATTTGGTGATATTTCATAATAATGATGAACGTCATCGTAGCGTCTATTATGCTAATGAATATTTCTGAAAATTTAAAAGATCTGAGTGCCAAAAGTCAAACGTAATGTTAAGAAACACAAACTCATAATGAGCTAACAGTGAATAATGCTAAATTCTTGGGGGTTTTTGCGCCAATCTCCAAGGATATTAGTTAAAAGTATCTTTCAAATCACAGGTATTTCATACTTAAAAGGTGGTTTCTAATAAATTATATATTTATAAATCTATAATTTCAAATAATGGATGAAAATATCTATAACATGTATGTATTTAATAGTATTATATGTAGTATATCAGCTATCTGGTTACCATAACACAAGCTCACTTTGAAGCTTACTTTGGAATCAGATTGGCCGTGTGTGAAAAATGACCCAGAATATTTTATTTATGATACGGAACCAACTCTGGTAGGTGGAACACGTTCTTGACCGCAAGTTTTTTAGTTTTCTACCATAAAGAAAATGTTAAATATTAATCATTTTGATCCATCATTACTCACTTAATATAGGAAGCCTGCTGAGGTTAATTTAAAATGTATTTAGTCTAAAACATCCTAAAGTTATGGTCAAAAAACCAAAGATCAGAAAGATTTTAAATACACTTTGTTGTGCTTCAAAATAATTATTAAAAGACAATGGAAAAGTTATTATTATTGATATTCTTCTTTTTACAAAATACATCGGCTATGATACATTACTTAAATGGTAAGTAAGTTTTAACCCTTATATTATATCTCACTTGTGTTGTATAAAAAATGCGACTAAGTAATCAACACAATCATCATAAGCTCTATGTGTCAATAATCCACAATAGGCTAAAATATTCGGGAAAGACATACGCAAAGGCTTAATACGCTCAAATATTTTTTGTTGAATTTATGAAACTTGTCACCAAAATTAAGAGTTTTTGTAACTTTAAGGATCTATATCAGCTTAGAGGGGTTTAGAATGTTAATTTGACTTTTAATGACAAGATACGAATTAAGTAATATTATAATGTAACAGATTCGGAATTCGATCGAATGCCCCCTGTGTTCGCGTTGGATCACTACGAGAGTTGTGTCCGAGATCCAGCCGGCCTGTACTGCTCTATGGACCTGGATCTGGTCTCTGACAAGCCTAGTCAACTGCTGGACATGATTCATGTAAGATTCAATAAATTTCGGATACAATTTTTGCCAGTGTGATAGTATATTTAATCGCATTTTAAATGCGTTATAATATATTTTCATCCTTGTCCTAACAAAATCATAAGTACATATTAAAAACTAGGCAAATTAAAATTATTTGAATTTTCAGGAATATTCAAAGCATAAAAGCGAACACTTCAATCATTCTCGGATATTTCGAGGATTGTGCGCGTCACAAAGTTGCAGGAGCATACACGAAAATAAAACTGAGGATCTAAGGGAGTCCCTTGAGGCATGCCTTAACGAATCGTACTGGACTTCATACAAATTGAAAGTAAAAGTGTCTAATGAAATGTATTGCAACAAAATACACCGAGACGTTAAAGATATAGAAATTGGTAATGTAGACATAGCCGTGGCTGTCACGTGTGTGGGAATATTAATGCTTAACCTTATCGGAAGCTGTGACGATTTCTTTAGTAAATCTGAAGGAAGAAGTGACGGTAAATTATCGTGATCTTTTATCTCTAGTATTTTTATGTAAGGAATGTAATGCTAAACTATGAACTCGGCGTAACAATTAAATTTATAGGAAACAACATCCTGATTTACTTCTCAGTGAGACATAATTGGAGAAAATTAACTTCCCCAGCAGCGGAAGGCCCCGACCAACGTTTAAAAAGACTAAAATCAATTAATGGAATAAGGTGTCTATCCAGTTTTGGTCTTATAGTATTTGATTTGTCAATTCATAAAGTTATACCTATAGTTAACACGAATTCTATTTTTACTTTCAGATTTGGGTCAATGGCGCTAGTTATCATAGCCCATGCTTTACTAACATCCATGTCGTATATTGAAAACACAAAATTTATTGAGAATGTATGTATTATAAACAAAGTGCTCAAAGCATATTTTTTATTATCATCTTTCCATATTTACGTTTCACACTTCCTATGACCTACATATATATCTACAATATTTATATCTATATACATTCTTAAGTTATTTATATTTATTTAGTTCATTTTTATTTAATAATTACCGAGTATAGTGCCTGCCGGCTCTTCTTGGCAAAGGCAACCTTCCGAACCGAGCATCGATTTGACTATTCATAAATGATTTAAAGGCCTATTTGAATACAAAAATATTGTTATTTGCTTCTGTTATTAGCTATTTTAGGTTATAACGACCCAAATAATAACATGAAAACCATGTATTATATTACAGACATATTCAAACCTAGTGGTTTATACATTTTATAATGGAACCCTTATAGTTCAGACATTCTTTACGATGTCTGGCTTCTTACTTGTCTACAACCTTCTTCTCTTGAACGAAAGGAACAAGCCGACCTGGTGGACGCTTCCCAAAGGAATATTGCTTAGATGGATCAGGTATTATTAACGATTTATACACTTTAATTTATATTATTACCTTCGCAACTAAAGCTTCAAAGATCAGATTATTTACACTAACATGCACATGTATAGTTAAAATACCTAAACAAAAACTTATCGAATAATATAGAATGATTAACGTACCGACTCATGAGGGTGTAGGTCCAAACCCTGGCCTCCAAGTAAAAAAATACGTTCGGATTCACTACTGTGTTTCGGTAAAGGAAAAGATCATGAAAAAAAAACAGTATGCCCGTGACATCACAATCAAAAGCATGTGAAGTAAATCCGCACTAAGCCCACGTGGTGGACTATGGCCTAGCCTCTCTCGTTTTTAGGAGAGATTCGGGTTCCAGTAGTATGGACGCGTTTGAGCTGATGATGAATATTATTGTACAGGTTGACACCACCTTACATAGTAGTACTAGCTCTGATATCGACGTGGTTCAGATTCATTGGAGAAGGTCCAATGTGGCAGGTATAATTATATTTTTAATCTTATCACAAACTACTCACCCTTGCGCCATTCTGCTCATTTTCTTATACCTGTAAGTAAATAAATTAAAATTATTAGACATATATTTTTTTTATTATCACAAAAAATTTCTACGAGACGAAGCTGGTGGGAAAAGCTATAAAATGATATAAACTAGTATATGTCTTCCCGCCTAGCAACAGTCGAGCGCAAAGAAGTAAACAATAGTCAATAGTCGCTTGCGCGCTATACCTTGCGCTTGCGCTCCGTCAACGCACCACCTGAGTTCCAAATCTTTAAGTAGCATTAACGTGTATGTGTGCAAATATGTGTTATCAAACATCATTTAAAATAATTATAAAATATGTAATTATATTTCATTTACCAAGGAAAGATGCCAAAAGCAGAACATTGGGTCGGTCCAAATAATCGTTGAAAATTATGTTAAGTAAAAATTACATTTTAAAAACTAAGGACGTAGGAGAGTAGGATAGTTTAATCATTGTTATAAACATTTCAGAACATCATGGGTAAAGAAATCAAGAATTGTCGCGTGGACTGGTGGCAGAATATTCTATACATAAACAATTACTTTGACAGTTCGAAATGCATGTCTCCAACTTGGTAAGTCTTGCGTTATCTCCAAAAACCAGCCTGATTAGAACCTGTTTCTTGCGGGATGACTTAAGTTGCTGTTCAGGATAGAAGATCAAGGTGGTATGAGATAGAAGAGATTCGACAGTTTCTCTTTTTGGGTCGGAAACCCCTTGATTCTAGAAATGCCATAGGCTGCAGTTCATTACAATAAGTGGTTGCTACAGTGGGCAACACATCGGTGAAACCCCAGATATTGCAAACGTCCAAAATCTGCGATGTCCTCTGCCAGTTTGTCAACCTATTGATTTTCCCTTAGGCTTAAGGGTTTCTCTCTTTTAAGGTACCTAGCTGCTGACACCCAGCTATACTGTATGGGCATCATAGTGTTCCTATTGGCCAGGACTCCAAGGATGCAGAAGATGCTACTATCGGTGCTGTTCGTAGCTGGACTGGTCATTCCAGCGGCTCATGTCTACTTTGAAGACTTGGACGGAGTGATGATAGTCTCGCCTGAGTACGTTTCTTTAAATACTTTTATTTACAAACATTAATTATAAAAATTAGTAGGTAATAAAAAATCCCTGATCCGTAAATCTGTCACCATTGGAATGCTACATTATCAGAGAGTCATATTTCATGCCCGTATTCCTACCAAAATTGGAACTATGCGGCGGCTACTTGTTATCCATATCTCCAGTTATATAAAATAAATATATTTTCTAAAACAGGACAGTAAGGAGTATCTTCACGACTAACCTCACTTTCGACCACCTGTACAAGCGAGGGCACACGAACCTTTCCAGCTACGTGGTGGGAATGGTGACAGGCTACGTCATCTACTACCTGCAGGGGATTAGCTTTGATGCAACAAAGTACAGGGTAATTATGATCCTTCAAGGTCCCGTAGTTTTCATCTTCTATACCCATATTAATAGTTCCATTTTGGTTACGCGAGTCTTGTCTCCCTAAGACAAACATTCAAACATGCCTGTTCTTTGTCTGAGGAGTAACTAATGATTAAATATGCATCTATACTAATATTATAAAGCTGAAGAGTTTGTTTTGTTGAACGCGCTCATCTCAAGAACTACTTGTCCGATTAGTTTAGTGTGTGATACTGGCACTTAAGTGTGTGATAGATATCCCATTTATCGAAGAAGGTTATAGGTTATATATCATCACGGTACAACCAATAGGAATGGAGCGTCAATGAAAAATATTGCAAAAACAGAGAAAAATTCTAATGTCACGCCGACGTAGTTGCGCAGGTGATACTAGCGTATAGTAATAAAAATACTGATAGAAATATCAGATCCTTTAAAAATTACAGAAGTACCGCATCTTCTTCTGGCTGCTGCTTCCCTGCGGCTACTTCGACATCCTTCTCGGCAGCATATTCTACAGCGACAGGCGCTCGATCATCGTCAGGATGCTGTACGCCAGCTTGTCCAGGCCTTTCTTCGGCATCTGCATAGCTTTAGGCATAATTGGATTTGTGTTTAAATATGAGAGTAAGTATCACTTAATATGTATTTGATTTTTTATTGACATTTCAAGGAAATATATCCTTTTATTCGGATATGATCTTATGGATTAATCCTGTATATAAAGAGTTAAAAATATACCTTTACGCTGGGACACACATAGGCCGTGTTTACCATATCACAAGCTCTGCTTAGTTACTACTTAACATTTGACTCTTATAAAGTTGCACTATGGCCGTAGCTAGGGGGGGGGGGGGCATTGTGGGGTAATCCCCTACCTTGAAATCACAATGCCCAATGCAAATTGTGATTCTCTCAAAAAGGTGAGGTTTAAAAGGGCGTCAAAGTGAGACACCCGGTCTAAAAAAAAACGACATTATTTACTTTTGCATCTAGCTAGAATATTTACATATTCGACTCTAGCTACGGCCCTGAGTTGCACTGTATACATTTTCAGATATTTACCGAGGTGTAATTGAATGGAGGTTGCTGATACCTCTCGGACGCCTGTCCTACTCCGCATTCCTGATGCACCAGCCCCTCGTCAGGCTAGCGGCTTCCACAGAAGTCACTCTTCCACATATATCCTTCTTAATCGTGGTAACTATACTACATTTGTGCCAGAAAAAGCAACACTATTCCGGAGTGATAAAGGCTGTGTTTCTATGTCAGGAATTCAATGACATTAATATACATATATAATGGTACAATTTGCGCATGGACCATTATCAAAATAGAAGTTATTTTGTCTAACCTCGACGTTTTCATCAAGTTGCCTTGACCGTGGCCACGAGAAGACTAGAATAGCGGATGAATCAGCATCTGGAGGAGCGAGTGCTTTATTTCAACTACCTATTCTACTAGTTCTTTAATAAATTTGGCCACCAACATCCATCATTTCATCTTCATAATTCGACCTATCCGTAGAACAAAGTTCTATCTGCCAGATCCCTACTTTAGAGAGTGATTTGACGTTTGATTTGCACATTTTTAGCCACAATATTAAGCAGAAAGTTAGATAGTACATGTTCTTTTGACCATCGTTAAAAGTGTTAAAACATACGTATCAATTGTATCTTCTATGAGACTTTTCTTCTGGCTCTCATTCTAGGCTCAGCGGACCATGATTCTAGTAGTAGCATCATTCCTCCTTGCCTTTCCTATTTGGATGCTAGTGGAGGCGCCCTTCGGACAGCTGGTCAAGCTGTACCTCCCTGCCAAGGATTTCGACACCAAGAATAATATTGGAACTGACAACTCTGATGGTAAGGATGTTCGATACAAACAAACAAAATCAAATCTTTACTTTTAATAATACTACCTATTAATAAAACTAGTAAATAAAGCTGAAGACTTTGTTTGGTTACTTGAACACGCTAATCTCAGGAAACTACTGGTTCGATTCAAAAAACTATTTCAGTGTTAGATAGCCCATTTCATTAGTATTAGATAACTAGATGACCCGTGCAACTTAATTAGCGTCACTTCCCGTTTTTTGCAACATTTTATTATACCCCGCTCCCATCGACTATAGCGTTATTATACATATATAGCCTTCAGCCTTCTTGGGCTATCGAACACTGAAATATTTTAAAATCAGATCAGTAGATCCTGAAATTAAAGCGTTAAAGTAAACAAACAAACTCTTCAGCTTTATATATTAGTATAGATAATGATCAACGCATTGGGTAATTTTGTTACAGATGTAATTGAAGGTGAAATCGCAAGGATATCAGGAGATAAGGAAGATATATTTAAAATAGAGATGTCTAATGTGGACTAGATTAAGCTTAGTTTTGGTTAAGAATGAGTTTATAATATAAATATACAAAATAATAAACATATTACTTTACTATGTACTAACCTAACAATATAAAACTAATATTATAAATGCGAAAGTAGCTCTGTCTGTTACGCTTTCACGCCGGCAACTACAGATGAAATTTTGTACAGCGATAAACTAGAGCTTGGGAAATTAATTTCAATTGGCAAGTACCTACTTCTATTACATACTTAAACTCTAAAAGATATGCAAACTGATGATGATAAATCGCAGACAAAAGCAATAAATACTCTTTTTATAGACTTAATCGATCGAGACACGCCTAACGTTCTTAGGAGACATACATTACCCTGCCAAAATTTAAACTATCGTGAATTGAATAATAATTACGACATTAATTTGACTCCGTTCTTTTGTAAGATTATGTTGTCTTTGCGTTGACATTCGAAATATAAATAAACTACGGTTAAGCCGAGAATAGTTGGGAATACAGGGATAAAATATGTGCATACATGTAGTCTAGTTTAAAAAAATTTTAACATAGTCCAAAAATTAGCATAGTAGTAATACATTTATTAATAAATAAGTACAACCAATGTGAACCATCCACGAGAACCACTGCCGACAAACTATTGCATAGTTTGGCAGAACTTCTAATATATTTGTGCTTATGTTATATTATGAATAAATAAATAATAAAAAAAAAAAATATTGCCCATGTTACACCCTGATAAAGTAGCTTTTCAATGGAGAAAGAATATTTTTTAAATCGGCACTCCTCGTCGGCAATCCTGGGACATTTTTCTTACGGCCAATCTGATTCCACTCTAAGCAGAACTTGTGTAATCGTCACTAGATTACTGATATCACACTAATATCATAAAAGCGAAAGTTTATGAGTGTGTATGTTTGTTACTTCTTCACGTCTAAACGGCTCCACCGATTTGAATAAAATTTGGTATGGACTTAGCTGATAACCTGAATACTACTACCATAGGCTACTTTCAACCCGGCTACTACCCGGTAATTTTTATGAAATTTTATATGCATGTTCAGTAGCTCTGAGAATCGGCTACTATCTATTTTTGATACCCATATGTGATCACGGGAACGGGAACTACGCGGGTGAAACCGCGGAGCGGCAGCTAGTGTTAGTATAGATATATTATTACACTCTCAGCGATGCTCTAGCATTATTTTATAAAAAAACCATTGTAATATGCTATTAACATGTTTTTATTTATTTGGTCTGGCAACAAATATTGACACATTACGTTTACACATAAAATTATTGTGTGTAACAATCACTTCGCAAACTAACACCGCATACATAGTTAACAAAAACAGCAAATCTTTAGTAATATTATAAATGCGAATGTATCTCTTCACTACATACCTACCTAGTAGGTAGTAGGCTCGTCCGTGAACCACCGAGGCTTCAGCTGAAAATCAGCGCTAGGGAGTCATCTCTAGCACATGCTGAGCTGGTTCCATTTGGACCCAACATAATTTTTTTTTTTCGTAATGGTTGTGTTATGTTGTTGTAATCTTTTGTAATATTGTTTATTGATAGTTTATTAAGTGTATTGCTGTTTGTTGTATTTTTATGTTGTGTCCAATAAATGTTTTCTTTCTTTCTTTCTTTCTTTCTAGTATAAAACAAAGTCGCTATCCGCCGTCAGTCTGTCCCTATGTATGCTTAGATCTTTAAAACTACGCAACGGATTTTGATGCGGTTTTTTTAATAGGTAGAGTGATTCTTAAGGAAGGTTTTTATGTATAAATCATTACGCTATGACGAATAGGAGCGGAGCATCAATCAAAACTGTTGCAAAAACGGACAAGTGACGCTAACGAAGCTGCGCGGCTCAAAACTAGTAATATTATGAATGCGAATGTAACTCTGTTAGTTACGCTTTCACATCTAAACCATTTTGTTGAAATTTGGTACACAAATTGACAAGAGTTTGGGAAGGGCATAGGGTACTTTTGGTCCTGGAAAATGGAAGATCTCCCGTGTACGCGGGTGAAACCGCGGGGAGCCACTTGTATATAAATCTCATTATTTGGCAATTCAAATTAAATAAGATACAGATCAGTATCAGTTAGGTAACTGCTACATACCTAAAGTTTATTGTCTGCATATTTAATTACACACGTCGATATTTATACACAGAATACAAAACAGACTTGCTATGCTATATTAAGGCAGTTGATCTAAATGGTAATCTAATCACGACATGTAGTAAGGAATCATTGAGTACAATAAATAATAATAAATAAATATCCTGGGACATTTTTCACACACGGACAATCTGATTCCAAACTAAGCAGAGCTTTTGCTATTGTATCCCAAAGCTACTTTTAAATATGTAAACACTTATGAGGATTTAAATAAAAAAAAACAAATGTATTATAATATTTTTGTATTTTTATATCCAGACAAAGCACAAAAATGTTTGTCCTAGGTGGTAAAGTCAGAGTTACTAACTAACCCCAGCTATGACCTTGTGTCTATTCTTAATTTTTATACCTACTTCTATAATGATAAATTTTTCATAAAAACGTTAAATGTAATTATGCTTTATATAAGGATACTTGAAAAGTGTCATGATGCTCAGAATTCTATGTAGGTATGCAATAGACGAAATAAATTAAATTTATTTCAATTTTAAATTATTTATATAGGGTTACATTATGACAAGGCTGTATGGTTCATTACCCTTGGCAATCTTTAATGGACAAAAAAAAATTTATAAGATTAATTTTAATTGATACATGATGCACTAAATCTTATCAGCCTACTTAATTCAATAGAATGGATCGGTCAGTCAGTCAGTGGCTAGCAGCCATTAATAAAATACGTGTTTCCTGTGACGTCAATACATCAAACGAAATGACGTAAGCGGCCATGTTGGGTCCGAGCGCGGGAAATTATGGAACTCGACGTTACTGAAAATAAGTCTTTTGTGAAGTTATGAAAAGTGAGTGGGTTGTGATTTGAAGTTTGAGTTTGCCACCCTTGTGGTATAAAAAAAAAAAAAAAAAAAGACATGAAAATTGGTGGGAAAGTATTTTCGATGTCAAATTCGGCACTTTCTAATTATAGGAGTAATTGGGTCTTATTTATATTGTAATTATTATTTTAATTTACCCAATATTTTTATAAGGTAAAGCCAAATGAAAAGCCAAAGTAAAAATGATAAAAAAAGACGAGTCGTCAAAATTAGTATGCTTACCTAACGTTCTCAGTTTAAATTAAGAAGACATATAATATTAATATTTACGTGTGTGTGTGTGTGTTTTTTTTTTAACAAATATTGTAGGTTATCTCTAATTACCAGTTTACCTACCGGGTTTATTCTGCCAGTTTCAAGCAAACCACCTCGACGTTACATGGCTTAGTTTTATTTTACATAATTACTAGTTAGTCCATAGTCGTAGTTTAGTGCCAGTGTTCACTTTTATGGTGTATTCTATTATTAAATATGGAAAAAAGTTTCATATTCTTAATAGTTTGCATTATACACCAATGTTCGGGAGTTATTTATCAATTGAATGGTGAGTTTTATTTTTATTTTAATTTGTATATTAAGACATAGGTATATTTATTTCTACGATGCCTAGATATTGAACTAAAATTCAAAAGCTTTTATTTTTATTATTATTTAGGTACCTAAAGTTTTAAGATTTGATTAAAAAAAGTTTAAAGTTTAAATGCCCGAGAAGTGAACTTTATACTTTGCGCGGCGGAAGCTCTTATACATGACCGTGAAATCTTTATTCCTGGACTAACTGACAGCCGGTTGGCTTTGTTTGACCCTGACTTTCTAGCCGCTGGTTGTGGGTTCGAATCCCAGCCAGGACAAACATTTGTTTGCATTAATATGGGGGAATTTTTAACTGCACCTCTATTTCGAAACACTATAGTATAATTGATTTATTTGATCAGCAAATTTAGTGTGCAATTCAGTATTTTTGGTGGTAATTTCGATTGAAAAAAGGGGATTTACAGTTAAAGTATTAAATACCACCCATTAATATGTCTGTTTCTGTGTCTGGGTATCATTATCTATGTAAGTATGTATTTAAAAGTAGTGTATGGAGTATATCAGCTATTTGGTTACATCACAAGCTCTGCTTAGTTTGGAATCAGATTGGCGTGGGTGGAAAATGTCCCAGGATATTAATTTTTTTAACTAAACCACATTGTTCCAGACACCGAATATGACCGTATGCCGCCCATGTTCCACCTGGACCCCTACGAGCCATGCTTCCACAGCCCTGGAGGGCTCTATTGCACAGTGGATGCCGTATTGATCTCCGACACAGAAAGCCCTCTACTGCACATGATACAGGTCCATCATCATCATCAGCTCATATACGTCTCTACCGAGGAGCTCGAGCCTCCCTTAACAATGAAGGGGTTTAGGCCACAGTCTACCACGCAGGCCTAGTGTGGTGCGACTTCATCATCTTCACCATCGGCTCATATAGGTCTCCACCGAGGAGCTTGAGCCTCCCCTAACAATGAGGAGGTTTAAGGCCACAGTCCACGAGGGCCTAGTGCGGTGCGACTTCACATGCCTTTAATTGTGACATCTCGGGCATGCAGGTTTCCTCTCGATGTTTTCCTTCACCGAAAGCCAGTGGTGTAAGTCCATACGTGGGTTTTATAAAAGGTACGGTAAAAAAACTCTCTTGCAAATGAGGGCTAACTCGGACGGCGGCTTCGCACGGTTAGCAGAGCATTTTCAACTAATTAAAGTAAACTATATACGTAAAAAACCCCCTTGAATCACTTATTTACTGTTGAAAACCGCAATAAAACCGCGTTAAAAAATCTAAGCGTACAGACGGCGAAAAGCAGCTTTGTTTTACGGCTTTTAACGTTTTACGGTATGTAAAGAAAACTTATTTTTTACAATGTAAAGAAGACCCAACTCTCATTGGAAATTCATACAAAAATAGACGGCTTAAAATTAAGAAAACAGAAAGCCACTGCCCTTGAACCGTCATCAAATTCACAACAATACTTAAATATACACAAAAATAATGACGCAGGTTTGAGGAAAAAAAATCCCTGAATTGTTTATGGAAAACTACGAAGCGCGGTGGTACGTAGGCACCACACGTGGCATAGGTTAAGGTCGTAATGTTTACCCGTAATTGTGTTGCCAGTTATAAAAGCGTCACCTATTACCCTTTAAATTACCCACTAAGGTACCTGCTATTTTATAAAACCTAATGTTAAGTATGTTGTGTTGTTGAATGAGATTAATTGTTGTTTGAATAGCTGCTGCTCGCGATTTTAACCGTATTCTTGAGGTGCATTTAGTCTCTGGTCTGTCTATACAAGACTTTGACGAAACTTAAAATGGTGCAAGCTTGCCCAGATTCCAGAAGCAGTGACGGATTAACCCTTAAACAAATTAAGCAATTGCCTAGGGCATCACGTCTGGGGGGGCACCAGAAGAAAGACAAAAAAAGATCCATCGTTAGGGCATCACGGCAGGGCAGATAGGGCAATAAGTAAGCCTATGTGTTAATCCTGGTTATAAGCTGTGTTAAAAATTTCATCCAAATCCATTCAGTAGTTTTTGCGTGAAATAGTAAACTTACATCCATACTCACAAACTTCCGCATTTATAATTATAGTAAGATAAACTAATCTTCGATCTAAAACTGACAAGTTAAGTCATTTACATTCTTACAACGATATCCATTTTAATTTCTTACATTGTAAGCACCTTTGACATGATCGCCTATTAAAGAATACTTAGTTTGACCTGCTGGCTTTGTGGTTAGTAATCATGATTATCAAGTCGTCTGTCGTGGGTTAAAACCTATTTGTGTGCATTAACATGTCTGTTTGTTTGTTCTATAGTGTACCTAAATATATTTATAAGCATGTATTGTCGATAGACCGACTGGCTTTGTTTTGTGTCTGGATGTAAATACCTATATAAGTATGTGTTTAAAAGTAATATAATGTAACTATCACCAATGTGGTGTGTTTTTTATAGCACAAGCTCTATTTAATTTGAAATTACATTGGCCATAAGTGAAAAATGATCCAGGCTATTTTTATCTATTCCAGGAATACTCTGAACATACGATAACACATTTCAATCACTCAAAACTCTTCTACGGGTTTTGCGTCACGAAAACGTGCAGAGACTTCTACGAGAATACAACATCGGACCTAAGAACGACCCTTGAGGCATGCCTGAATAAAACCATAAAGGATGAATACAATTTGGGCACCAAAGTTCTGGAGAAGATCCATTGCAGTAGGAATGAGGAGACAATAATGTTGGACACGGGTGATCTCGTCGTGGCCACTATATTCTTCGTATTAGCCATGCTCAACATTATCGGAAGCATTTACGATTTCCATTTCACATCCGGCAAGAAAGATGAAGGTAAATTTTACATTCAATCCCCAATTAATATACAATTAATGCGAAAGTAACTGTCTGTTACGTTTTAACCACTATAACGATGAAATTCGATACAGATATAGACTTGAATAAAAGAATGAAAGAAAAAACTTTTGTTTTAAAAAATATTACAAAAAAAAATCATAAACAATTGGTTTGAACATGGGTTACCTTTTTATTTTGGTAAAATTTAAGACCACCGAATAGGAGTTTCTGCAAGAAAGAATGGTATCCATCCATCCGTACCCACAAACTTTCGCATTTATAATATTAGTAGATGATGATAATAATAATGATGAATATTCTTTCAGGTATCAAGTTCCTCCTATGCTTCTCTGTGAGGAGGAACTGGCGACGGTTGGTAGCGCCGATTCCTGATGCACTTGACAATCGGCTGAAACGGCTGAAGAGTCTCAATGGTATAAGGTAAGTGTTTTAGGAGACTTAGAAAACCTATATTTAAAATTACGTTACCTTATAAACAGAGGTTTCTTATTAAATAATAACGTGGGCATTTTTAAGACACGGCCAATTTGATTTTAAACCAAGCAGAGCTTGTGCTATGTTAATCAGATATACTAATTAAGATGAGATGATAATATCCTACATTAAATACGTACTAATGTAGATATTTACACCAAGACACAGTACAGTTGTATGTTCATGCACACATATGTTTCTATATTTGCATATTACGACAATACCTAACCACTAAAACTAAACAATTAACTAATAGAAAGCTACACTACTCCCGTTTGGCACTAAGCAACATTGAATACACAAGAATACGGGTAAAGCCGTGTGACGCTAAATAAGTGAATCTATCCAACCTACTAATATTATAAATGAGAAAGTTTGTGAGAATGTATGTTTGTTACTCTTTAACGCCAGAACGGCTGAAGGGGTCGTAATGAAATTTGGCACATAATTAGAATATATTTTGGATTAACATATTGGCTACTTTCTATCCCAGGAAAATTTACAATCCCGCGGGAATGCGGGTGCAAACGCGAGCAGTCACTATAGGTACATAATTAAGGGAGTTATGTACTCAAAAATATTATTGTTTCGGTTTACAGGAGTATATCAATAGTTGGTGTAATAATGGTGCATTCCTTGATGCCTGGAGTGCTGGCTATTGACAACACGCTTAAAATTGAACAGGTATGTACAACTTATTTTAACATTAAATAGAAGAAGAAGGCGATAACGAACAGAGGCAGATGTAAAAATAGGTCTAAGTAGTAAATACTGATAGATAATACCAAAATTAATTTAAAATACATATTACTATGAATGTCATTTTAACTTGTAATATATAGTCTCTATGTACTTAATTACAGGGTTAAGGTCAGGGTAATAAGGTGTATTATGTAAGTTTATTTTTATACCACAAAGGTGGCAAACAGGCATACGGTCCCACCTGATGGGAAGTGGTTACCGTAGCCTATGGACCCTTGCAACACCAGGGGCGACACACACGCGTTGCTGACCCTGTAACAATTCACTCCCTTATTGAAGATGGTTCAAATATAGCCCTAAAGGATAGACATCTATTAACGTGGGTGGACTTACCATCAAGTAGCCTCCCTGCTCGTCATTAAAACCTCCTTTCATATGTTTTTAGATATACCACAACATATTGTTTCACATACTATGCAACGGGACGGTGATTGTGCAAACATTCTTCATCATGTCCGGATTCCTGGTCGTGTTCAACTATTTGATATATGTCGAAAAGCATCCACCGTCTTGGAAGATCATGCCAAAATGGATACTGATGAGATGGATCAGGTAATCTAAATACTAATATTATAAAGCGGAAGAGTTTGTTTGCTTGAACGCGCTAAGCTCAACTACTGGTCCGATTTGGAAATTTATTCTAGCGTTAAATAGCCCCATTCATCGAGTAAGGCTATTATATATCATCACGCTACGACTAATAGGATATGAGCATCAATCAAAAATGTTGCAAAAACAGGCAAGTGACGCTAACGAAGTTGCGCGAGTGAACTAGCTAATATTATATAGAGGACCTTTATAAGTCCCTTTTAAGAGCCAATAGTTCGGATGGAATCAATGACTTTGATTTTGTTTGTTTGTTCCGAAGCTACTGGACCAATCTGAAAAATTATTTCATCGGTGGAAAGCTATGGGTATAATCAGGTAGTGACATAAGCTATGTTGTATCCCCGATTTCTACGGGTACAGGAATTACGTGGGAAATTCCGCGCGGCGAAACAAGAACTTATATAACTATACTATATATATTTACTACTAATTTCGACAGTAACTATGCTGTTGTTTTGATCGTTCGTAAGTTCAAAACTTTTTGATACTGTAATATTTTTGAAATTTATTATCTAATACAAATTATTTTTCCAGATTAACACCACCATATGCGGCCGTGCTCGCAATAACCGCTACTTGGGCTAGATTTGCTGGATCGGGTCCACTATGGCAGGTAAGCTACAAATTTTTACAAATAATTAAAACAAATGCTATGTTTTTTTTTTTCAAATATACATATAACACTTTATAAGTAATGCTCGGTTCGGAATTATGTTTTTGCTAAGAATTTTGAATGTTAATATTAGGAAACATGTAATATTTTATTATGTTTGAATACGACGGGCGAAAGAGTAGCGAATATTGGGGGAGAACATTTTCTCGCCACAGACAATTCAAATGGGTTTCGTTCCCTGGACCGTTTTAAACCCAATAACACCTATCTGCACACAATACAAAATAGTACAAGATCTTAGTAGATACGCCTAGATTCATTATTTATAACTAGTGATAAAACACCGCCATATTTCCGCAAACTAACGCAAAACATAATCATAATATTATTATGTAGGTATATGAATAAGCCTACCTCTCATCACTCTATCTATTTGTTCATCGCATTAAAATCCGTTGCGTAGTTTAAAAGATCTAAGCGTACAGATGGGAAGCGACTTTGTTTTATATAAGACTATGTTAAAATAATAGGTACTTGTTTGACGTTCCAGAAAGCGGTAGGAATAGAAGTAGAGGATTGCAGGCGAGACTGGTGGCTAAACCTGATATACCTCAACAATTACGTCGATCAGTCAGAGTGCATGGCCCAAGCTTGGTAAGTTTACTGACATCATCATCATCAGCTCATATACTTCTCCACTGCAGGAGCCTTCTCATCTCCTAAAAACGGGGGTATAGGCTAAAGTCTGGGGGGTGGAGGGGGGTATAGGCTTAAGTCTGGGAGGGTATAGGCTAAGTCTGGCGGGGAGGGTCTAGGTTAAATAAAGCTACTGAAACTAATATCAGGTCGAAAGTCGCCTCCAACTGAAAACTTGCAAGAGACGCATTAAGGGCATCTGGGTATTAGCCTAGGAATTTTTTTTCCTTTATTGTGGCATTTATTGACAAAAACAGAACAAAAAGTACAATAGTTATAATGATCTAATTGACATAAGTGCCGAAAAATACTTAAAGTACAAAAATAAACAATTATAAGGTGGGTTTCCTATTCACTAATTGGAATTATACCTAATATTAGTATGAAAGGAGTGTAGATGTCTTATTTTCTCTCAGGTACTTAGCAGCAGACATGCAGCTCTATATAGTGGGTATCGCTCTATGTGTGACCCTAAGGACTAATTTCTCTAGGAAAGTGGCCCTACCAATATTCCTAATTATAGGAATAGTGATACCAGGTCTCCAGACGTACTTCCAGGATTTAAATGGAGTCATGATTACATCCCCTGAGTAAGTATATTAAATTAAATATTATGTTAGAGATTTTGATATATTATTATGAAAAATGTGGCTGTATTGTCTCGTACCATTACCTGATAAAAAAAATAAAGGTAGGTATAGATATAGGCTATGAAAATATGACAGCAGATAAAAGAACCGCGCGTAAAAGGAAAGAAAACAAACCTGTAGTGTTACCTACTAATATAATATTATTATTATAAATGCGAAAGTTTGTGTAACGCATAGACTATTTCAGAACATATTCTAACTCTGTGCCAAATTTCACGATCCCTTCATCCCTTCAGCCGTTCTGGCCTGAAAGACTCACAAACAAACATACTCACTTTCGCATCTAGTACCACATAATCCTGATTTCTCAATTAAAATCCAGAACTACCCGCAACTTCTTCGTATGGGATGAAACATTCAACAAGGTGTACAAGCGCGGCCACACCAACCTGGCGTGCTCGGTGCTCGGCGCGGCGCTCGGCTACCTGGTGTACTACTGGCACGAGAAGGGGCTCGACTTGCAGAAGTACTACGTATGTACTATCTATCTCAACTTGTCTCGAAGTCTCGTGGTCCAACCACGACGTCAGAATGGCTGACCACTTAGTTTTCTCGTGTTCTTTTAGGTATAAAAATTTTAAATATAGATACCAAAGGAGGCCTGGAAGACAGATAGGAATGGAAGAAAAACACATGTTGTGCCGACCCTGTTTAGGCGGGATGAGGGCAGGAAGAAGAAGAAGATAGATACCAAATAATACGAATAATGTGATATTATCCAAATATTAATTATCTTACTTGTAAAATACTACTATTCCCAGATCAATAATCCAACTATATAGATAACGTATGCACCTCAATTTGTAAGTGTCACTTTTTCATTGACGTCCGAAGCCAATAACGGTCGATCGCGAACTAAATGATAACGTGGAAAGCGGACATTTTTGCTACTTGCCGAAGTACATACACTCTCGACGTCTTGTGCTATAGTAACCAGTTAGTTAACTATAAGTATGTTTTAAAGACATACTTATTTAGATTTTTATATCCACACACAGAAACAGACAAATTACTCTTGATTCACGTCGTAAAATTGTTGATCTTATTTACTTATACAAAATTATACACTCCTTAATTGATTCTCCTACTCTCATTTCTATGATTACATTTAACATGAAATATCGTCCCCGTATTCCCTATTTTAGGCCGTTTACTCTTGATGTTTACAAAAATAATACCTCGTTTTTCAATCCAATTGTTAGATGTTGTCGCCTTTACAATGATGCTGTTACAAAAAATAATGATATAGATATTTTTAATGGAAAACTATCTCTTTATAAAACATCTTTAAATCAAATTTTTAACTGTCTTAATAATTGTTAAAGTTCCCTTGCATATTCTGAATAAAATTATATTAATAATCTAAATATATAATTATTACATAAAATTATTGTTATTTCAAAATTTTTACTATGTTTATTTGTTAATTTTTATTTTTAGTTTTGCAATGTATTGTATTTTGTTGTCCATGGTGTGCACACATGTTTAGAGATGCTGTCGGTCTCGGTATTGTTGGTACATTTGTGTGATTTTAATATTGTCAGTATCTTGTTTTGTGTGTTAAATAAATAAATAAATAAATTAATTAATGGGCACAAATGTCTGTCCTGGGTGGGAAATGACTTGACTAGCCGCTGGAAAGTCAGTCACTCACTAACCACCAGCCAAATGAGGAAGTCGTGATTCCTTTCCTGTTGTTAGAAGAAGACCCTTGGCAGTGAAATGCTCGCTACAAGCTATTTCACACTTTTTGTAAAAATCACTATTGTATTAGATTTAAGTTGGTTTTTGAAAAGAGTAATTACTGAGTTTATTGCCGGCTCTTCTCAGTAAAAAACAACTTTCAGAACCGAGCATTAATAGTGACTATTCATAGGTGCTTGATTGAGGCCTATTTGAATAAAAAAGATTTTGATTTTTTTGATTTCCTAAAAAATCTACATACTTTTTTTTCTCCCCAGAAATATCGTTACCTATTCTGGTCTCTATTACCACTAGCAGTGGGTTTGATATTCCTCGGTAAGATATTCTACGCGGACGCGCCGCGTCTGCCGGCGTACGTGCGCGCGGTGTACGCCGCTGTACTCAAGCCGACCTTCGGGATGATCATCGTCACAATTATAACGGCCATCATATTCAAATATGAGAGTGAGTATTTTATCCGGGGACAATCTATACACTTCCCCGTTTTTCCTGGGACTCTTGGGACATTTTTCACACAGCAAAATTCCACCAGATAGCTGATATACATACACAAAAAGTTAGGGATATAAATAAAATTCGTAATTTATGGGCGATATTCAATGAGCTGTAACTCCGAAGAAAATAATTGTACACCAAAAAAAGAGAACCAAATTGTAGCTTCAAGTGTCTAGTTTGAATACGATCATGAATTTTTGTATCATGTTTGGGTCTGGAGAAATTCCGTTGAAACTACCATCGAAAAAATGCAATTTAAAAAAAAAATGTATTTTTTTTTTATTGTTTTTGTCAAATGCTCTTTTAGAAAGTTTAATGCCCTTTAATTTGTCGTAACTAAGATGCCTGTACGATGATGGAGTTATTGTCAGTCAAACCACCAATTCACCAAAATCACCAGTATGAACTATGGTTCAATTTTAATAATTTTTTTAATGAAAACATTTTTTTTCTCAATATATTAATATGGCTATATTTTATCCCTGTATTCCGACGGGTACGGGAACTGCGGAGGCGTATAGTCAGCTAATAAGCTATATGCTGCAGATGTATACCGCGGGGTTCTGGAGTGGCGCGGCTGGGTGCCTGTGGGTCGCGTGTCGTACAGCGCGTACCTGCTGCACATACTGTTCGTGAGGACCTTCGCCGGCAGCCAGAGGACCTTGTTCCACGTTCAGGAGGTGCAGATGGTGAGTTACCTGCTGTAAATGCCGGTCCAAACGCTCCGTTTTGCACAACGATTTGCCTGCACAGTTCAGAACTGCACAGACAAAACGTCTTCACTCCGTCCTCAAAACTGCGCCTTTTTCCAGTCCACACGCAACGTTTTGCAGTTCTGAACTGTGCAGGCAAAACGGAGCGTGTGGACCGGCCTTAAAACACGCTTTTGCCAAGCTTGGCAGCAGATGCTAAACATTTCCCCCCCAAGACCCCAGTACCTTGGGAAAAATCGCAAAGTGGAAGCTAGTATTCTAATACACAAACATATATTTTCCTAGCTTCCGCTCCACAGCTTCACCCGCGTAGTTCCCGTTCTCATAAGAGAATAGGGATAAATTATAGCCTTTGTTACTCCCTAATAATGTAGCAAATTTCTTGTGACGTAGACGTAGTAACGAAGGTCGGCGTGTCTACCTAAAATACCTATTCTTATATATTTATCTGTGTACTTCATACCTTCGTTCGTGTTCACGAAAATCCCAGCTGAGGATCCTGGCTGCTATCATATTGAGCTGATCCCCTTTTGATAACACTCCAACCTCTTGTTCACTGTCTTCTTATTATCATGTATCTACCGTGGTATCTTCTATTTTCCTAGAATAAAAGTATCCTATGTGTTGGTGTTGAATATAAAGCATCAGTAGGTAGGTAAGCATACATTTAAAACTATTTACTTGCAAGCAAAATTTATGTCTTGCTCCTCCAAAATTATTTAATGACAGACATTTTTAGAGACATAAAGTCATTAGTCAAAAAACTTCTTTGTAAAACAGATTTTTACCTTCATGCTACATATAAAGCAATTAAAATAGGGACGAGATAATAGGTCACTTTTGACAGATGTCAGTTTTATATTCATAGTGAGGTGACCTGCTTAAAAACATCGATTAAATGAATGAATCGAATGAGTCGATACAGACTTGAAACATATGTGAATTTTAAAAATGATCATGCGAATCCCTGTCCCATTATTATTTTTTCTTTCATAAATTAAAGGAGCAAAACAAGACAAGTACCTACCTACGTAATTTAACAAAAAAATTGCTTTTATTCACTTGAACTATCGGAACTATCGGAATAGTTAAAAGAATAATAAATATGTATAATTAGGTTTTATTATAATCACAACGTGGTTATAAATTTATGGTGATTTTTCTTCACAAGTAATCATTGCATTCGATTCAACTTACAATCCTATCAGCTTTCGATTTTTAGAGTAACATCCCTAGTGTTTAAAAAGAAAAAGGGTTGACTGACGCAACATTGTAACGACGTTCAGTTCTTTAGATCAGAAATTGTTTATTATGTTTAGAATGGTTTATTAGTGAAAGCAAATCGTAAAATTACTCGTATCGGTCATTATTACAATAAATATGTAAACGTAATTGAAAAAAGTTAAGCAATTGTGCAGTTCTTATTTTATGCCCGCCGTTACAAGGTTACGTTGTTGAATTTTGATGAAATGTCAAAAGTGACCTATTATCTTGTCCCTAGTATAGGCTTCCCACCGTCTGTAGGTACCTACCCGCGGAGCGTTTGAAAAATAGGAAAAGTAATAAAACATGAAACAGTTTGGGTCTTCTATTTTACGTGGTTGTATTGTCCAGGGGCTCGACGATCACTATTAGGCACACATCACACGCGTATTTCTTGGTGATTTTAGAATTTTTCGGTATTTCTTCTCGTTTTTAAAAGCAGCTAACCGGCGCGATGCAGAGTGAATTGAACGAGTCATTTCGCCACCACAGAGTAGCGAACGTAGGCGTAAATACATTCGTCTCGCCACAGATAACGCACAGGCGTTTTGATGGAGGCGCATTTTGAAACCCAACACTACGCAACAGATTTTAATGTGGTTTTCAATAATAGATGGAGTGATTCAAGAAGGTTTATACGTAAAGTTTTGTTTATGACAATGATGCTCTGCTAACTATGACGAAGCCATGACGGGCGGGTCTTTTATGGCAAGGGTTCTTATGACAATTTTCTCAATTTTATTTCAGGTTGAAATATTTTTAGGGACGCTAGTAGTGACGTTTATGACGGCATATTTATTCTACATATTCATCGAGTCTCCCGTCGCGGAGGCGTTGAAACTCATCATGGAGCCAAACAAGAGAGTAACAAAAGATGGCGGAGACCAAGCAAACGGAAAAACTGAGATAAAAATCGAGAATAATGAGTTAAAAACAGTGATGTAGTTATAGTATCAAATATAAATAGTTATATATAGAAGCATTAAATTTGTTTAAATTTTTGTCACAATTTACTTTATTGGCTCATGAACATTTTCAATTCGCGCCATTTGCACACCGTCTCCACAGACTATAGCGCGCTAGTGACGTAGGTATGCACTTAACACAAGTCTCATACACTACACTTCTGTTTAATAATCTAAGCGTAAACTATTATCAAGACTTCTCGTTAGTCTCGTGACCACGATTCACTTGATTGAAACATAGAGATAAGTCGAAAGAATATAATATTTTGATTATAGTCTACGTACTAATCCTCCTGACATATCATGAAATTAATTTGCGAGAGTTAAAAAAATAAAAGCACAATAATCTATGATTGTTTCTTTGGATTGTTTAAACTTTTTTGTTTTTGACGTGACAACGTCTTATAAATTGGTTTGCCGGGTGACACTTCAAGAAACTGCGTTACGCTCCGCTCACGTAACGTCACGTTATGTTTTAAATTGTTACTATTATTTCATCCTTCTTCCTACTATACGAATGAATATTCACATTAAAATTATTTTACCACTCAAAGTCGTTGTCACGTAAAACTTTCGCCCGTATACCGACTTTACAGGCAACCAATTTTTTGACGTGACAACGTCTTATAAATTGGTTTGCCGGGTGACACTTCAAGAAACTGCGTTACGCTCCGCTCACGTAACGTGACGTTATGTTTTAAATTGTTACTATTATTTCATCCTTCTTCCTACTATACGAATGAATATTCACATTAAAATTATTTTACCACTCAAAGTCGTTGTCACGTAAAACTTTCGCCCGTATACCGACTTTTTCTATAATGAACGCATCCTGCGTGCCGGTTTTTATTGTAATTGTAAAAAGCAAGATCCTCATCTTTCTTACTATTTCTAAGTATGTAGTATGTAATATAGATATTTAATTTATTCGAGTATTTCTCATCGCTCAAGAAAATTGTGATTCTCTATGTAGGTAATGTGCGGTCGCGGAGCAAAGACAATTTCTTACATGTCTCTATACTCAACGTCTTAACGCCCGATGTCAATAATCAATCCTGATCCATTTTTGCTATCTAAGATTGATATATCAATCCATTTTCTGGGTGAAGCTTTAAAATCAATCTATGTTCGATCTACGATCGATCGAATCTGTTCGAAAATGATAGTTTTTGCTTGCCAATAAGCTATCCGTCCATTTTGTCAACTCGTTGGTTTTAATTACGGATTAGAGATAGATTATTAACATCGGGCGTTAAGGGACTGTAAACCTTCCTACTTGCGACAGTAGGTCTTTTAAGCATAATTTTGGTGCGGCTTTGAGTAGCAATAAAATTTATCCATTTAAAACACAAAAATGTTTGTGACGCACTGTCAGTAGGAAAAAGGAGTAAATGTATGACTTTAGCTTTACTACTCTATAATGTCTAACTGCCTTCTTTACCGCAGAAAGCATCTCAGTTGCGCACTATGATTGTATGTATTGAAAAATGTGATTTAATTTACATGTAAATATTATAAATAGGGCTATATTGTTATAATAAATATGTGATAATGGTTTGTTGGAAATAAAATACAATTTAAAACTTATGTTTTTTTAATAACTAAGTACCTTCTTCCAGTCCGAAAAAAAATGTACATAAAGTACATTTTAAAGAATAAGGTTCAGTAATATATTATTTACAATCTTAATTATATAACATTAATCATCATCATCAGCTCATATACATCTCTACCGAGGAGCTTGAGCCTCCCCTAACATCGAGGGGGTTTAGGCCATAGTCCACCGCGCAGGCCTAGTGCGGATTGGCGGACTTCACATGCCATTAATTGTGACATCTCAGGCATGCAGGTTTCCTCACGATGTTTTCCTTCACCGAAAGCCAGTGGTGTGAATCCGTACGTAAGTTTTTAAAACTCAGAGGTACGGGCCAGGGATTTGAGCCTGCACCCTCATGATCGTGAGTCGGTGCGTTCCCAAGTGAACCACCACGGCTTAGTACATTAATAAAAATCTTAAAATTAAAATCACAAAATGTAATTTCCAATAAAATCAAAATTTCAGACTTAGACATTATAACCCTGCATTATTTTAAAATCTAGGACTTAGGTTAGACTTCATTTCGCCTTCTGATATTGGCGACTAGGTCACACTGTTTGACTGGGGCCTGGGGGGAGGGCGGAGGCCTAACTGGGGCCTCTCGCTCTGTGAGGGCCTTCCACAGTTGTATAGAGGGCAGCTCTACGAGGAGGCATATAGGTACTGCCACTATATATGTTAGGACTGAAGATGTGATTAGAAGGCATATCTGGAACAAACGTTAAACATTAAAATAAATATCCTGGGACGTTTATCACGGCCAATCTGATTTTAAAAGCAGAGTTATAGTAGGGACAAGATAATAGGTCACTTTTGACATTTCATCAAAATTCAACAACGTAACCTTGTAACGGCGGGCATAAAATAAGAACTGCACAATTGCTTAACTTTTTTCAATTACGTTTACATATTTATTGTAATAATGACCGATACGAGTAATTTTACGATTTGCTTTCACTAATAAACCATTCTAAACATAATAAACAATTTCTGATCTAAAGAACTGAACGTCGTTACAATGTTGTGTCAGTCAACCCTTTTTCTTTTTAAACACTAGGGATGTTACTCTAAAAATCGAAAGCTGATAGGATTGTAAGTTGAATCGAATGCAATGATTACTTGTGAAGAAAAATCACCATAAATTTATAACCACGTTGTGATTATAATAAAACCTAATTATACATATTTATTATTCTTTTAAGTAACTAACTATAAAAATACAAAATAATTTAAAAGAAAATAATTTAACAAGATTTTGAACGAGATGTGAGAATAGACAATATTATTGAAAATGAATTAATAATATCTCTGAGTGCTGACAGCAGTGATGAAGATAGCAGTTCCGATAGTTCAAGTGAATAAAAGCAATTTTTTTGTTAAATTACGTAGGTACTTGTCTTATTTTGCTCCTTTAATTTATGAAAGAAAAAATAATAATGGGACAGGGATTCGCATGATCATTTTTAAAATTCACATATGTTTCAAGTCTGTATCGATTCATTCATTTAATCGATGTTTTTAAGCAGGTCACCTCACTATGAATATAAAACTGACATCTGTCAAAAGTGACCTATTATCTTGTCCCTACTTTAGTACTATGGTAACCAGATAGCTGATATACTACTTTAGAAATATGTATATTTTTTAATTCATACTTGTATAGAAGATTTATACACAGAATAAATAGACATGTTCAGGGAAACAAATCTAGGGCAAAGGATTGTTTAAAGTCTTTCTACGAGTGATAACAGCAGTAAAATCTGTTGCGTGGGTTTAGAAGAAGTGAGCTGAGAAATAAATAATTTATTTTTCATTATTTAAACCGTTTAATAACAATCATCTAATAATTTCAACAGTATCTTTGAGAAATGAAGATAAATTTGATTTCGAACTCAATAAAACATTTTTTTTTAAACCACAAGGGTGGCAAACAGGCATATCCTTCCCATCAGGCCACCTGATGGGAAGGGGGTTACCGCAGCCTATGGATATTTTGTAAAATCAATATAAATAACTACCAGTAGAATTATAAATCAGTAATATAGTTTTGTCAAGATTTAACCCAGAATAAATTAAAATATCCCAAATAAATGATCGCATATTTATTATTGACAAAACTTTTACATATTTAAATAATGAATATTAACTTATATTTATATTGTACGTATGCAAAGCGAAAAGGAAAACAAGAAAAATACCTAAGTCGTTACATATTTTCCCAAGCTCCATTTTATAAATAAAAAATAAATTATAAAAATTAGGTAAATACTTACAAATGATATTATAGAGGCGTGTCCCATTTGCGTGTTAGATGCTAGAGTGAGACGGAGCACTATGAAGTGAATGAGAAAGACGCAGTAGGACAATCTTCCTAACACGTGGAACCCGCGCCATTCCAGCAGGTCTCGGAACGCAGCTGTCAAAACAAAATGGCGGTATTAAAAAATAGTTGACATTACTTTAGGCGGGAACTGGAAAGGTACATTGCGCTTTTAAGGTCTTGTTGTTTTAATTTGCATAAATAGGAGATCTATCTGATGTTTTATCGTTTCATTTTATTTCTAGTTCGATTTTTTTATAGAAATTAATACAGTTATTATTCAGATAGGATCGTCAAGCAAGAAGATTTGACAAGTCTATTTCTTTTTTTTTCTCACGTTATGTCTTAGCTCTATATTTATTCATTGGAATAGTGATTGATTTTAGCTGACGACAATTTTAATTCGATATATAAGATTGACAATTTTTTTTTTCTTATTTTCTATTATTACAAAATGTAAGTTCTTATAACTAATTAATTATAAGATACTCGCCAAACTAGATATGAAATATACAGATATTTTTTTGAGAAATCCAGTTTATATTTTTAATACACTAAATTTTTATAATAAATTGTTCAAAAAATACTACATAACTAACATTTAAATTAAAAGGTTACTAACAATCATCGAGTCAATTTATACTTGAAAACAATGAATTATTTGGTATTACTATTACAATTATTTATTTTAATTCCATATATTGCTGTTGTGTATTATATTAATATGGGAAGGTATTTCTAAATACTTTTGGTTCACTGTCTCTTGTCACTTACTCATTCAATAAACCAGTATGCGATAGTCTGTCTTTCATTCAATACATTACATTGGCGCAGTCGGTAATCGGTTAATAATTGAGTTTTATTGTGATTATAATGCCAATCGGTAAAATAGAAAGTTTTGATATAGGTTCCCACAATTGGGAAGCCTATTGCAGGCGTATTAAACAGTTTATCACGCTCAATGGCATTGCAAAGGAACTGCACGTGGCTACTTTAGTGACGCACGTTGGTGTAACTTGCTACGAGTTGATGTGTGATCTTTGTGCGCCTGATTTACCGGAAACAAAATCGTTTGAAGAACTCGAGTGCATTATAAAAGAACATCTCGAACCGCAAAGGTCAGAAATCGCAGAACGGCACGTGTTTCGGCAACGAAAGCAAGGCCCCATGGAGACGGTCAACGACTATCTACAGAGTTTGAAGCATTTGGCCAAAACCTGTAACTTTGGCAATACCCTCGAGATCAATCTCAGGGATCAATTCGTGTCTGGTCTTCATCACGAGGATATGAGATCGCGGCTGTTCGCCGAACGCGACTTGAATTACAAGCGATCGGTAGAACTCGCGCTGGCATTGGAGGCGGCGGACAGGCACGCGGCGACGGCGGCGTCTGGCGCGGTGACCGGCGCGGGCGGCGGCGGCGGCGGCGCGGACCGCGAGCGTGGCGCCGCCGGCGCGAGCGGGGACGGCTTGCACCGGGTGGCGGCGGCGGCGCGCGGCGCGGGCCCGAGGCCGGCGGCGGCGGACACGGCGGCGGCGGCGCGGCGCGCCTGCTCACGCTGCGGCAGGACGGGACACGCACCGGCCAGGTGCCGGTTCAAGGCGTACCATTGTGATAAGTGTGGAGAAAAGGGACATTTAAAAGCCGTATGTCGTAAGTACGTAAATAATCGCGACGGAGACGAATCGAGGATGATGAAAGGTCAGTTTTTTTTAGATGAATCGGATTCTGATGGTGATTTGAACTTTTATAATTTAAGCGATACTAAAAATGATTCAGACGATCCTTATTACCTTAATTTAAAAGTTGAAAACCGTTTAATTAAGTTCGAGGTAGATACGGGTAGTAAACTATCTGCAATTTCTAAAAATTGTTACGATAAATGGTTTTCAAATGTGCCTATAGTTAAAAAATCGTTAAAATTAAATTCCTATACTGGTGATATAATCAGACCTATCGGTTATATAATGGTGACTGTTTTTTTTAATTCGATATCCGAAAATTTACAATTATTTGTTTTTGATAACGGCGGTCCACCTTTAATGGGTCGTACGTGGATAAGAAGGCTACGTTTGAATTCATTACAGTGCCATAATATATCTGGGGGAGCTGGTGGTTTGGAAAACCAAGTAAAATTATTATTAAAAGAGTTTCCGGAGGTATTCGCGGAGGGTTTAGGTACATATAGGAGTCGTTTGCAGTTACATTTAGTAGATAAAACTCCGGTGTTTGTAAAAGCACGGCCATTGCCGCTCGCGCTGCGCGTGCCTGTCGAGCGGGAACTCGAGCGCTTGCAGCGAGATGACGTCATTTATAAAGTGGAGCGTTCAGACTACGGAACCCCAATTGTACCAATTGTAAAAAAAAATGGTGATATCCGCATATGTGGTGATTATAAAATAACTATTAATCCGCGTCTAAAAGATTTCCATTATCCTCTTCCGCGAATTGAGGATATATTTGCAACTCTTGCGGGTGGTTTACAGTACTCTAAATTAGATTTATCTCATGCTTATCAACAATTAGTCTTAATGGAAGAATCTCAACCTATGACGGCTATCACCACTCATGTAGGAACTTTTGTATATAAGCGTGTGCCTTTTGGCATCAAATGTATTCCAGAAAATTTTCAAAAGTTTATTGAAGAGACCCTTAATGGCTTGCCATTCACTGTGGCATTTCAAGATGATATATGTGTCACTGGGGTGGATCGGGAAACACACTTTTCAAATTTAAGATCAGTGTTATGTAGATTAAGAGATGCCGGTTTACGTGTGAACTGGTCTAAATGCGAATTCTTTCAAGATAGTGTAACTTATTTGGGTTATTGTATCGATAAAAATGGTCTTCATACTGACAAAAACAAAATTGAAGCCATAGTGAATGCTCCACAACCAAAGGACGTAACTCAATTGAAAAGTTTTTTAGGCTTAGTTAATTTTTATGCCAAGTTTTGTGCAAACATAAGCGATATTTTAAAACCATTATATGGTTTGCTTAAAAAAGGTGTCAATTGGTTGTGGAATAAGCATTGTGAAGCGTCCTTTATAAAAATTAAGAATGTGTTGAGTAGCGGTCCGGTATTGGCACATTACGATGCGACGTTGCCGTTAATACTATCGGTCGACAGCAGCGCGTACGGCCTGGGCGCCGTGCTCACGCACCGCTACCCGGACGGCTCCGAGCGGCCGGTCAGCTGTGCGTCTCGTACCTTAAATGCAGCCGAACTTAATTATTCACAATTAGATAAAGAAGCGCTCGCTATAGTTTTTGGGGTGAATAAACACCATCAGTATTTATACGGTAGACATTTTTTGTTACGCAGTGACCATCGTCCTTTAAGTTACATCTTCGGGAAAAATAAAGGCATTCCTCAAACCGCAGCTAGCCGGTTACAAAGATATGCTGTGCGACTAGCCGCTTATAATTTCGACATAGAATTTATTCCTTCAACCAGAAACTGTTTTGCAGATGCTTTGTCACGGTTGCCATTGCAATTATCTGGCAAGGATAAACATCATAATTCCAATTTAGACGGAAGTTATTTAAATTACGTAGAAGATAAACTACCTATAACATTTCAGGAAATTAAGGATGAAACAAAAAAAGACCCACAGCTTAATAAAATAATAGGATTTGTCAAATTTGGTTGGCCGGATCGTTGTGAGAATGAAAAAGAAAAAGTATATTTTAATAAAAAAGATAGTTTGTTTATAGAACACAGTTGCTTAGTTTGGGGTTATAGGGTAGTCATACCAATAAATTTTAGAACGGCGATTTTAGAAGAATTGCATAATGGCCATATGGGGGTTGTAAAAATGAAGCAAATAGCTAGGAACTATTTATGGTGGGAGGGCTTGGATTCGGACATTGAGAGAATTTGTCGCGAATGCTTTGCTTGTAATTCACAGCGTGATCAGCCACCGCCGGCTCCATTGCACTCATGGGCCTGGCCCACGGAACCATGGTCGAGACTTAATATTGATTTTTTAGGTCCATATCGCAATAAATATTATTTAGTTTTGATTGACGCGCATTCTAAATGGATAGAAGTTGAATGTTTGTCTAGTACATCGGCTTCATTAGTGATAGGATATTTACGAACGATTTTTGCACGTTTCGGCCTGCCTAAAAGTATTGTTAGTGACAATGGGCCACCGTTTTCATCATTAGAGTATCTGACTTATTTAAAAAGGAATGGTATTAAACGAATACTAGTGGCTCCTTACCACCCGTCTAGCAATGGAGCGGCAGAAAACGCAGTACGGTTAGTGAAACAGGTTTTAAAAAAGGCATCAGTTGAAAAAGTAGACTATGATATAGCAATAAGTAGATTTTTATTTAATTATAGAAATACAGAGCATTGCACTACACAAAAAGAGCCGGCAGTGGCACTTTTAGGTCGTAGGTTAAGGTGCAGGCTAGATCTCTTGCGTCCTCACACGGAGGAGTTAGTACGTGCAAAGCAAATGACACAGGAAGCACGCCGTGAGGGTGTATTTCGTGAGTTAGCTGAAGGAGACCCAGTATTAGTACGTAACTACACTAACAAGGATGTCAAGTGGACAGATGGAGTAGTGGTTAATAGAACAGGGCCGGTATCGTATGTAGTTAAAACCAGTGATTCGATTCACAAACGTCATGTAGATCAGATTTTGCATAAAAACGATAGGAAATCACGACATTCCTTATCTTGCGTTACAGGCGATGGTCGTGCGTCAAAACATAGTTTGACCGAAGTAGATCAGGTCCCCTCTGCACCAGTACTTAAAACCCAGATTTCTAATAATAAAGACACTTTGGAAGTTACCCACGCTAGTGAGAGTGAATTAGTTGAAGGTGGAAGTGGACAGGTCATTCAGTCTGCTTCGTCACATACTGCACAGGATAATGTAAATGAAATCACGGAAAATAAACATTCACGTCAGCACCGCACTGCTACTCAACCTCATACTATGAAATTAAGATCACGTGTATTATATAAGAACAATACTTAAAAATTGGTATATGACTAGAGTAAGAAAGTAGATTGTTTTACGTATGTTTTGTTGTTAAGTTGATTACATATTTCTTATGTCTGTTTTATTAGAAACTTTTTGTATCAACCTAATCATGATTGTTTTGTTAAGGGGGAACAGTGTTGTGTATTATATTAATATGGGAAGGTATTTCTAAATACTTTTGGTTCACTGTCTCTTGTCACTTACTCATTCAATAAACCAGTATGCGATAGTCTGTCTTTCATTCAATACATTACAATTGCAACACTGGGATCAATCCTTTACCCAATCTGGGAATCTTACTGATAGTTAATAAATAGTCTATAGTTTAAAAATAGTAAGTTAAGGGATTATGTTAGTAAGATTAATTAAATGCTTTTTAATTTTATTTATATTGCAACACTAAACCCATAAAAAAAACCGTATCAACTCACACTTGCACCTACTGAAGCTACCCAGTAAGAATTTTTTATTTTTTTTTCATTCATACATTGCAACACTAAACCTTAGCGAAAAAAATAAACACGTCAACTCACACTTGCACCTACTGAAGCTACCCAGTAAGAAGATATTGAAGCAGATGGCGACGAGGGTTCGGTCCAGCGCCGCGTACACCGCGCCGCCCCACGCCGCCGGCGGCCGCGCCCACAGGAACACTGCGCCGGATACTACCACTACCCCACCCAGGGTTAGGGATAGGTGGTATACTATGTTGAACCACTGGGGATATACACACTCATACAATAGTATCAACCAACGAATCAAACCAACCTTCCGAACCGAGCGTTAGACTCTGACTATTCATAAGTGCTTTGCATATTGGCCTATTTGAATAAAAATATTTTTGATTGATTTGATTTTGATATCATTAATGCTTCATTTGCCAGCCCGGTTGGTGTGGTTAGTGACCCTGACTCTCAAGCCGCGGGTCGTGGGTTTGAATCCCATCCAGGACAAATGAATATGTCTGTTTGTCCTGTGTCTGGATGTAAATATCTATATAAGTATGCATTTAAAAGTAGTATATGTAGTTTATCAGCTATCTGGTTACCATATCACAAGCTCTGCTTAGTTTGGAATCAGATTGGCCGTGTATGAAAAATGTCCAGGATATTTATTTATTATATTATTAATACTAGATATAAGCATAAACTTGTGGCATCTGCTTATAGACTACAGAAAGTGCATCATTTTTAAGACTCGGTGCACGCTTTTATAACAAAACCCTTACAAATATTTTGGAATTGCGTATGAATAAATAAAAAAAAAATGAAAAATGTTTTTTATTCAATTAGGCCTTCACAGACACTTAAGAATAGTCAAACTCTAAGGCTCGGTTTGAAAGGTTGGTTTTGCTGACAAGACCCGGAATTTAAGGAACGAGTCAAATCAGCATTGGTACAGAAGGCTTATTACAGTATAAATGTTTATATTAATGATGGCGAGGCATGGGTATAGCACTCGTTCTAACAGGACTAATATTATTATTGTAAAAACATTGTTAAAACTTGTTTTGAAAATAGTAATTGCTGAGTTTATTGCGGGCTCTTCTCAGCAAAGGCAACCTTCCGAACCGAGCATTAGAATCGACGACGTTTCATATGTGCCTGTGAAGGCCTAGTTGAATTAATATATTTCAATTCATTACACTAACCACTGGAAATACAGACACATACAAATGTCTGTCTTGTGTGGGATTCGAACCCACGATCGGTGAACTAAATTTATATGATTTATTTGGCATTAGAGTGACTGTACATAAGTAAAAGCTATACAAAGACATATTTGAATAAAAAATTGGAATTTTAATTCAACCCTGTTATACACAATACACATACACAATATATACACTTACGCCCGATGTCAATAATCAATCCTGATCCATTTTTGCTATCTAAGATTGATATATCAATCCATTTTCTGGGTGAAGCTTTAAAATCAATCTATCTTCGATCTACGATCGATCGAATCTGTTCGAAAATGATAGTTTTTGCTTGCCAATAAGCTATCCGTCCATTTTGACAACTCGTTGGTTTTGATTACGGATTGGAGATAGATTATTAACATCGGGCGTTAGTAATATAGTATGTACATACCTTAACTGTGCTGAGCTTCACGACTCCTTTGACTTGGTTGTGATGGAGTACAAAAGCTGTGGCTATTCCACCAATGTAGCCGGGCAGGTTCATCCAGGCAGGCAGGTACAGGAGCGTCAATATCGTGGAACCGGCGAACATTGTTCTGAGAACTCTGTGAAGAAATATTGAAAGAACAAAGTAATTTTATTAAAGTATAATACTTTGCAGAGTCTCTTATCGACTCTTCTCAACTAAAACCACTACCTATTCTACGTAAACTTTGACATATACAAGGAATATATTTCTGCATTTATTTTATTTATTTATTTATACGTTTCTGGTAGTATCACATCAGGGGCGTCACTCACACAATGCCGACCCTGTAAAAAAGGAGTAACTGTATAGGCAGTGAAAGGGACAAAGCGTTATGTATTTTCGTTTTTAATTCCTAAACAGATCGTTTTTAGTTTCTAAACAGGTATCACTCCTGCAGACCCCTACGACGCTACTCCATCACCGGTCCCCCCACTGCCGCTACAGCGTCTCCTCATGGAGCTCTGGCTACCTTACTCACCGCAGGAACACAACACTACAAGTAGTGTTATTTGGCTGCGGTCTTCTGTTAGGTGGAGGTACTACCCCAGTCGGGCTGTTCCAAATTCGAAACGTTGCGCCCTTTAAAACCTTTTGTGGATTAACTTACTCGGGTGACTGTGCAGTGATTATGGGTGTGAGCCTCCAGCAGTAGGCCACGAGGCCGGCGGCGGCGGCGGACGCGGCCACCAGCCCCACCAGCACCGGTACTACTGCGCTTCGGTACCGCACTAGTACCAGCAGGAGGAGTACCCCTACTACGTGGAGCTGCATGTCTGCTGCTAGGTACCTGGTGGGAAGACTTGGGTAGTGACTATCACTTGTTAACTTCATTTGGTTGTAGTTTGGTTGTGGTTTTATGTGGAATGTATTTTTTTATTTTTCAAGGGAAACATGCAATAAGTTATAACAACATAATCTAGTCACAAATATGACTAGTGTAGACCATTAATTTCTTCAGCTAAGAATGTATTATTAAGGACATACCTACTCAAAAAAAATCCCGCCTGCGGGAACCACGACATGGTGAACCAGAGGGCGAGGACTGCTACTGGAGTCAGTACTTACCAGGTATGCCCCATGCAGAACTTGCCCGTAGGCAGATGGTTGTGCACGTAGGCAGGTGGTACCACCAGCGGCCGGCGCAGTCCGCCGCCTCGCGCCGCACCAGCCAGCCCCACTGCGGGAACCACGACATGGTGAACCAGAGGGCGAGGACTGCTACTGGAGTCAGTACTTACCAGGTATGCCCCATGCAGAACTTGCCCGTAGGCAGATGGTTGTGCACGTAGAGCAGGTGGTACCACCAGCGGCCGGCGCAGTCCGCCGCCTCGCGCCGCACCAGCCAGCCCCACTGCGGGAACCACGACATGGTGAACCAGAGGGCGAGGACTGCTACTGGAGTCAGTACTTACCAGGTATGCCCCATGCAGAACTTGCCCGTAGGCAGATGGTTGTGCACGTAGAGCAGGTGGTACCACCAGCGGCCGGCGCAGTCCGCCGCCTCGCGCCGCACCAGCCAGCCCCACTGCGGGAACCACGACATGGTGAACCAGAGGGCGAGGACTGCTACTGGAGTCAGTACTTACCAGGTATGCCCCATGCAGAACTTGCCCGTAGGCAGATGGTTGTGCACGTAGAGCAGGTGGTACCACCAGCGGCCGGCGCAGTCCGCCGCCTCGCGCCGCACCAGCCAGCCCCACTGCGGGCACCACGACATGGTGAACCAGAGGGCGAGGACTGCTACTGGAGTCAGTACTTACCAGGTATGCCCCATGCAGAACTTGCCCGTAGGCAGATGGTTGTGCACGTAGAGCAGGTGGTACCACCAGCGGCCGGCGCAGTCCGCCGCCTCGCGCCGCACCAGCCAGCCCCACTGCGGGAACCACGACATGGTGAACCAGAGGGCGAGGACTGCTACTGGAGTCAGTACTTACCAGGTATGCCCCATGCAGAACTTGCCCGTAGGCAGATGGTTGTGCACGTAGAGCAGGTGGTACCACCAGCGGCCGGCGCAGTCCGCCGCCTCGCGCCGCACCAGCCAGCCCCACTGCGGGAACCACGACATGGTGAACCAGAGGGCGAGGACTGCTACTGGAGTCAGTACTTACCAGGTATGCCCCATGCAGAACTTGCCCGTAGGCAGATGGTTGTGCACGTAGAGCAGGTGGTACCACCAGCGGCCGGCGCAGTCCGCCGCCTCGCGCCGCACCAGCCAGCCCCACTGCGGGAACCACGACATGGTGAACCAGAGGGCGAGGACTGCTACTGGAGTCAGTACTTACCAGGTATGCCCCATGCAGAACTTGCCCGTAGGCAGATGGTTGTGCACGTAGAGCAGGTGGTACCACCAGCGGCCGGCGCAGTCCGCCGCCTCGCGCCGCACCAGCCAGCCCCACTGCGGGAACCACGACATGGTGAACCAGAGGGCGAGGACTGCTACTGGAGTCAGTACTTACCAGGTATGCCCCATGCAGAACTTGCCCGTAGGCAGATGGTTGTGCACGTAGAGCAGGTGGTACCACCAGCGGCCGGCGCAGTCCGCCGCCTCGCGCCGCACCAGCCAGCCCCACTGCGGGAACCACGACATGGTGAACCAGAGGGCGAGGACTGCTACTGGAGTCAGTACTTACCAGGTATGCCCCATGCAGAACTTGCCCGTAGGCAGATGGTTGTGCACGTAGAGCAGGTGGTACCACCAGCGGCCGGCGCAGTCCGCCGCCTCGCGCCGCACCAGCCAGCCCCACTGCGGGAACCACGACATGGTGAGCCAGAGGGCGAGGACTGCTACTGGAGTCAGTACTTACCAGGTATGCCCCATGCAGAACTTGCCCGTAGGCAGATGGTTGTGCACGTAGAGCAGGTGGTACCACCAGCGGCCGGCGCAGTCCGCCGCCTCGCGCCGCACCAGCCAGCCCCACTGCGGGAACCACGACATGGTGAACCAGAGGGCGAGGACTGCTACTGGAGTCAGTACTTACCAGGTATGCCCCATGCAGAACTTGCCCGTAGGCAGATGGTTGTGCACGTAGAGCAGGTGGTACCACCAGCGGCCGGCGCAGTCCGCCGCCTCGCGCCGCACCAGCCAGCCCCACTGCGGGAACCACGACATGGTGAACCAGAGGGCGAGGACTGCTACTGGAGTCAGTACTTACCAGGTATGCCCCATGCAGAACTTGCCCGTAGGCAGATGGTTGTGCACGTAGAGCAGGTGGTACCACCAGCGGCCGGCGCAGTCCGCCGCCTCGCGCCGCACCAGCCAGCCCCACTGCGGGAACCACGACATGGTGAACCAGAGGGCGAGGACTGCTACTGGAGTCAGTACTTACCAGGTATGCCCCATGCAGAACTTGCCCGTAGGCAGATGGTTGTGCACGTAGAGCAGGTGGTACCACCAGCGGCCGGCGCAGTCCGCCGCCTCGCGCCGCACCAGCCAGCCCCACTGCGGGAACCACGACATGGTGAACCAGAGGGCGAGGACTGCTACTGGAGTCAGTACTTACCAGGTATGCCCCATGCAGAACTTGCCCGTAGGCAGATGGTTGTGCACGTAGAGCAGGTGGTACCACCAGCGGCTGGCGCAGTCCGCCGCCTCGCGCCGCACCAGCCAGCCCCACTGCGGGAACCACGACATGGTGAACCAGAGGGCGAGGACTGCTACTGGAGTCAGTACTTACCAGGTATGCCCCATGCAGAACTTGCCCGTAGGCAGATGGTTGTGCACGTAGAGCAGGTGGTACCACCAGCGGCCGGCGCAGTCCGCCGCCTCGCGCCGCACCAGCCAGCCCCACTGCGGGAACCACGACATGGTGAACCAGAGGGCGAGGACTGCTACTGGAGTCAGTACTTACCAGGTATGCCCCATGCAGAACTTGCCCGTAGGCAGATGGTTGTGCACGTAGAGCAGGTGGTACCACCAGCGGCCGGCGCAGTCCGCCGCCTCGCGCCGCACCAGCCAGCCCCACTGCGGGAACCACGACATGGTGAACCAGAGGGCGAGGACTGCTACTGGAGTCAGTACTTACCAGGTATGCCCCATGCAGAACTTGCCCGTAGGCAGATGGTTGTGCACGTAGAGCAGGTGGTACCACCAGCGGCCGGCGCAGTCCGCCGCCTCGCGCCGCACCAGCCAGCCCCACTGCGGGAACCACGACATGGTGAACCAGAGGGCGAGGACTGCTACTGGAGTCAGTACTTACCAGGTATGCCCCATGCAGAACTTGCCCGTAGGCAGATGGTTGTGCACGTAGAGCAGGTGGTACCACCAGCGGCCGGCGCAGTCCGCCGCCTCGCGCCGCACCAGCCAGCCCCACTGCGGGAACCACGACATGGTGAACCAGAGGGCGAGGACTGCTACTGGAGTCAGTACTTACCAGGTATGCCCCATGCAGAACTTGCCCGTAGGCAGATGGTTGTGCACGTAGAGCAGGTGGTACCACCAGCGGCCGGCGCAGTCCGCCGCCTCGCGCCGCACCAGCCAGCCCCACTGCGGGAACCACGACATGGTGAACCAGAGGGCGAGGACTGCTACTGGAGTCAGTACTTACCAGGTATGCCCCATGCAGAACTTGCCCGTAGGCAGATGGTTGTGCACGTAGAGCAGGTGGTACCACCAGCGGCCGGCGCAGTCCGCCGCCTCGCGCCGCACCAGCCAGCCCCACTGCGGGAACCACGACATGGTGAACCAGAGGGCGAGGACTGCTACTGGAGTCAGTACTTACCAGGTATGCCCCATGCAGAACTTGCCCGTAGGCAGATGGTTGTGCACGTAGAGCAGGTGGTACCACCAGCGGCCGGCGCAGTCCGCCGCCTCGCGCCGCACCAGCCAGCCCCACTGCGGGAACCACGACATGGTGAACCAGAGGGCGAGGACTGCTACTGGAGTCAGTACTTACCAGGTATGCCCCATGCAGAACTTGCCCGTAGGCAGATGGTTGTGCACGTAGAGCAGGTGGTACCACCAGCGGCCGGCGCAGTCCGCCGCCTCGCGCCGCACCAGCCAGCCCCACTGCGGGAACCACGACATGGTGAACCAGAGGGCGAGGACTGCTACTGGAGTCAGTACTTACCAGGTATGCCCCATGCAGAACTTGCCCGTAGGCAGATGGTTGTGCACGTAGAGCAGGTGGTACCACCAGCGGCCGGCGCAGTCCGCCGCCTCGCGCCGCACCAGCCAGCCCCACTGCGGGAACCACGACATGGTGAACCAGAGGGCGAGGACTGCTACTGGAGTCAGTACTTACCAGGTATGCCCCATGCAGAACTTGCCCGTAGGCAGATGGTTGTGCACGTAGAGCAGGTGGTACCACCAGCGGCCGGCGCAGTCCGCCGCCTCGCGCCGCACCAGCCAGCCCCACTGCGGGAACCACGACATGGTGAACCAGAGGGCGAGGACTGCTACTGGAGTCAGTACTTACCAGGTATGCCCCATGCAGAACTTGCCCGTAGGCAGATGGTTGTGCACGTAGAGCAGGTGGTACCACCAGCGGCCGGCGCAGTCCGCCGCCTCGCGCCGCACCAGCCAGCCCCACTGCGGGAACCACGACATGGTGAACCAGAGGGCGAGGACTGCTACTGGAGTCAGTACTTACCAGGTATGCCCCATGCAGAACTTGCCCGTAGGCAGATGGTTGTGCACGTAGAGCAGGTGGTACCACCAGCGGCCGGCGCAGTCCGCCGCCTCGCGCCGCACCAGCCAGCCCCACTGCGGGAACCACGACATGGTGAACCAGAGGGCGAGGACTGCTACTGGAGTCAGTACTTACCAGGTATGCCCCATGCAGAACTTGCCCGTAGGCAGATGGTTGTGCACGTAGAGCAGGTGGTACCACCAGCGGCCGGCGCAGTCCGCCGCCTCGCGCCGCACCAGCCAGCCCCACTGCGGGAACCACGACATGGTGAACCAGAGGGCGAGGACTGCTACTGGAGTCAGTACTTACCAGGTATGCCCCATGCAGAACTTGCCCGTAGGCAGATGGTTGTGCACGTAGAGCAGGTGGTACCACCAGCGGCCGGCGCAGTCCGCCGCCTCGCGCCGCACCAGCCAGCCCCACTGCGGGAACCACGACATGGTGAACCAGAGGGCGAGGACTGCTACTGGAGTCAGTACTTACCAGGTATGCCCCATGCAGAACTTGCCCGTAGGCAGATGGTTGTGCACGTAGAGCAGGTGGTACCACCAGCGGCCGGCGCAGTCCGCCGCCTCGCGCCGCACCAGCCAGCCCCACTGCGGGAACCACGACATGGTGAACCAGAGGGCGAGGACTGCTACTGGAGTCAGTACTTACCAGGTATGCCCCATGCAGAACTTGCCCGTAGGCAGATGGTTGTGCACGTAGAGCAGGTGGTACCACCAGCGGCCGGCGCAGTCCGCCGCCTCGCGCCGCACCAGCCAGCCCCACTGCGGGAACCACGACATGGTGAACCAGAGGGCGAGGACTGCTACTGGAGTCAGTACTTACCAGGTATGCCCCATGCAGAACTTGCCCGTAGGCAGATGGTTGTGCACGTAGAGCAGGTGGTACCACCAGCGGCCGGCGCAGTCCGCCGCCTCGCGCCGCACCAGCCAGCCCCACTGCGGGCCCGCGCCCGCCAGCGGGAACCACGACATGGTGAACCAGAGGGCGAGGACTGCCACTGGAGTCAGTCTAAAGATATGCATCATCATCAGTCAGTCAATTTTGAATATAGTTGATAGTCAGAAAAAATTGTTCCAATAAATATTTATATAATGAATTGTAAATTGTCCGAGGAGGAAGAGGGTGGGAACAGGCTTTGGCTTAGCTTGGAGCCCAGTGACTCCTACAAACTATGTTAATATATATTATTTCTATGGTTTTAGTTAATCGTTTGTAGGAGGATGGCAGGAGCACGAGCGTAAAGTTTTTTTTTACTCAGATAAGGCATTGAGCATCCTGTGATCCAGCCGGTGGGATTCAAATCTATACTAACCACAAAGACAACCGATCACTCACAATAGCAGAAGTCATCATCATCAGCCTACTCTAGTCCACTGGTGAACATAGGCCTCCTCCAGTGCACGCCATTGGACTCGGACCTTGGCCTTTCCCATCTAATTTTTGCCCGCGACCTTGGAGATATCGTCCGACCACCTGGCCTTAGGGCATCCTACATCACGTTTGCCAAATCGCGGTCTCCACTCAAGAACGCGCTTACCCCAACGGTCATCGGTTCTACGGCTAATATGGCCGGCCTATTGCCACTTCAGCTTGCTTATCTTAAGGTCTATGTCGGTTACTTTGGTTAACTGTCGGATCACCTTATTTGGTATTCGATCCTTCAGAGAGACTCCATGCATAGCATAGCCTTTTCCATACCCCGCTGAGCGACCTTAAAAGTATGGACCAGCCTTACCGTAAGTGTCCACGTCTCGGCTCCGTATATCATTACTGGCAGGACGCACTGATTGTAGACCTTTGTCTTCAGGCTCTGTGGTATAGGTGACGAAAAAACTCGGCGCAGTTTCCCAAATGCTGCCCAGCCCAGCTGAATTCTTCTGTTTGCATCCTCTCGAAGTTGTTTTTACCTAATTGCAATGTTTGCCCGAGGTACACATATTCTTGAACACCTTCGAGAGTATCGCTATTTACAACTGCCCAGAATAGTCAATTTATTACGAAATTGTTTTCTTCGAAGATCCCAAACGAGTTTTACAATTATGCTGGTGTAAACGCTACTCAGAAACAGTTAGAGTATAATCTGCTGCTAGCGTACGTCTAACGGCTATAACTTACCTTATCCACCGATTAACGATAGACATCATGCACTTCCAGAAGGTAATAGGGTTGGAGCTAGGGGACAGCAGCACGGAGTACGCCGTGAGGAAACCAGAGAGGGAGAAGAACGCTTGCAGCCACACTGGGGAGTTCAGTACAGCTTGCCAACCGAATTGATCATACATCTATAGGACAATAATGTATATTTATATATAAATAATGGAAATTTCAAATCAAATCAAATCAATCAAATTCCATTTCATATATTCATGGATCAGATATTTTCCTTTTTTAAATATGAGCTTTACAAGTAAAAGATTTGATTTAATTTTTTATACATAAACATATTAAACATTACTTATTAGGTACTTACCTTTTCAATGTACTGGGGATTATCAATATAAGAGTATATATAAACTAGCATCACGTGGGAGAATATGACGCACTGCATCCCCACCACTCTGGAATAAGAATAATAATAAAAAACTAACACATTTCTATTACTGGTAACTAGTTAATGCTAGTATTTCACCCATCCACGGTTTCACCTGCTTTCCTGGAAGACCTTTAAGCTTTCATTTTTTAATCTCTAGTCTATCTCTGTATCAAATTTAGTTAACATCAGTTCACTAGATTAGGCGTGTTATAGACAGAATAACTTTCGCATTTATTATATTACTAAAGATATAAAAATAAACCTTATTCCTTCAACACAAGCGACGTCTTTCATCCGGTCGTCAGACCTCGGTTTCGACCTGTCGTACGTGAGAATGTCCCAATTCTTCTTCAGTGAGAATGCCAGCAGATACTTATTGCCTGGGAATGCAGAAGAAAAAACATATATAATTAGCCAGCAAAAACAATAATTTAAACAAACATAGCTAATAAATAGCATTAAAAAATAATAACCTACGCGGCTTAGTTGAGAAGAACCGGGAAGAAACTAAGCAAGATTTTATGTGTTATTGTATAAAAAAGATGTGAATTTCAGAATGACCACTTTTCGTTAGCGTTCAATAGACATTAATTAAGTAAAGCTAAGCATGGTAATGTTTACAATAAATAGAATTTGATTGATAAAAAAAATATTTGAAATCTTTATACTATTTTATACTTTACTAGTTAACCCAGCAAACTGTGTTTCGGCATATTATCTAAATTCAAAGTCTTTTATGGCAATGTTTTTTTCAATTTAATTGGATACAAATGTTGCCCTGGCTATGACGAACACAAAAAAAGAATTTGCGAAATCGTTCCAGCCGTTCTGAAGTTATACATTTCGTAGATTTATTCATATTAGAACATTAAAAATTCTCAAAGCTAAAATGTATTTTAGAAGATACAGAAAACTATTCATCATCTAAGCCTAGTCCATTCCACTTACCATCGACTTTAGCACAGCGGTCTCCAAGCACGTGCAAGCCAGTTGCGAGGAAAGCCAGCGCGACCACCAGCGTCGCCAGCACGGCCAGCGCCCGCGCGGACCCTGAGCTGGCGGGAGCAGCTCCTGCTGTGTCGCACCACCCGACGTTCAGGACTACTGCCTGGAGTTATTATGACGAATTCGTGAAGAGGATGTTGAAACAAAAGCATTTTGGAGTGGTCTAAAAAGTTTTTAACCATTCGTAAGATTTAGCTGAGAAGAGTCGGCAAGAAAATTGCCAATATTTAGACTGCTATTTTTATAAGCTATAATGGAAAAAATCTCCCAAATAAAACTGATGATCTTAACTTAAACGGCTGAACATACAGCCGACTAGCTGACTGCCCGGTTGGCTTTGTGGTTAGTCTATAATATGTACTTATGTAATTAAAAGTATTATATGTAGTATATTATCAGCTATCTGGTTACCATAACACAAGCTTCATTTGAAGCTTGCTTTGGAATCAGATTGGCCGTGTGTGAAAAGTGTCCCAGGGACATAGAAGACATAATGATTAAGCTAACTAATCTGACTATTCATAAGTGCTTGTGAAGGCCTGTTAAATAAAAAAACATTTTTCATTTTCATTTCAGCTTTTAAGAAAAGAAATATTTAAAAACTCTATTCACAGATAGTCTAGAGCCTGAGAAAGGACATAGGCTACTTTTATGCCGGAAAAATTGGAGATCCCCGGGAACGCGGTTGAAACCGCGGGGTGCCTCTAGTAGATTATAAAAAACCCTACTTATGATCCTAAACGCTTAACAGCTTTCAAACAGAAAAAGTCAAAATATATGTTTTTAAAATTGCTCTTAAAGCCAGGATCTTCAGCATACCTCAAGTCCATACTCCGCCACGGTCTGATTGACGCAGGACTGCGCGGCCATGTTCCAACTACCGTCGAAGGACCCACACCGGGACACGCACACGCCTCGGTGGATCATTGTCCTGTTGTAGTGCTTTAGTGTCTGTTTTGAGTATTCCTGGAATTTAGAAACAGATATATAAAACCTGGGACAATCTAATCCCTAGCCTAGTCGATATATTACTTTTGAGTAAGTAGTACCTAGGCTTTTTTTTATACCACTATGGTGGCAAACAAGCATACGGTACCTAATGGGAAGCGGTTACCGTAGCCTATGGACGCTTGCAACACCAGAGGCGTCACGCGTTGCCGACTACTACTACTAGATACTATTACCTAGTGCAGACAGGACCAAACGATATGCTAAGAGACAAGGGTTTCGTCAGGATTGGTTCGTACTTACATTTTAAATGTAACCATTATTAAGAATAAATTTGAGCGCCTGACATATATATATAGCAAACAAACACATGCATGTGTGTTATTGAAAATTTATTCCTATCTTCTTCTTTTTTTTACTATTTAAAAATAAGTCGGGTTTTCCTTCCTGACGCTATAACTCCAGAACGCACGAACCGATTTCCACGGTTTTGCATTCGTTGGAAAGGTCTCGGACTCCGTGAGGTTTATAGCAAAGAAAATTCAGGAAAATTTTCAACAGAAAAGCGGGAAAATCTTTTTTTACATACAGCGTGCAGCGCCATCTCTGATACATAGCATGTACTACAAACCTTAAGACTTTTTCCGATTTGTAGACTCTCATTTAGCTCTTATTGAAAATGTTTTCCCAAGCATTAGTGAGATAATTCTATCAGAATTATGCTTGGTTAAGTCAACGAGCAATTCTTGCCGCAAAGAATAATGATGTGTACGCACTGAATTTCACCATTCAATCAAAAATTGCTGGCGATTTGGTGACATACAAATCCGTCGATTCCATAACAAATTCCGATGATGTAGTAAATTATCCAACGGAGTTTTTGAACTCTCTGGAGTTACCAGGATTTCCACCACATAACTTGCAACTCAACGTTGGTACAGTTATTATGATATTGCGCAATTTGAATCCACCGCGACTTTGCAACGGTACTCGACTTTCGGTAAAAAGACTTATGCCGAATTTGATTGAGGCAACCATTATTAACGGAAACGCAGGTGAAAATGTATGTATTCCTCGAATACCAATGATTCCGACTGATCTTCCGTTTGACTTCAAACGATTGCAATTTCCAGTTCGCCTTGCGTTCGCAATGACAATTAACAAGTCGCAAGGCTAATCGCTTAGTGTTTGCGGGATAAATTTAGAAAATCATTGTTTTTCACATCCGCTTTGTTTGTGTTAACGTCAGACCAAAAATCAAAAAATGTGGTTTACCAAAGAGCACTTCAATGAAACGGATAATTTGTGGACACGTATAACGCTTCGATTCAGTATTTACTTTAATTTATTAAGAGAAATTCAACTAAATAACACTAGATTTTAGTAATCAAAATGAATTCATTACTGTTCTGAAATGAAATATTTTTTTTCCTTTTCAAATAAAAAACAAAAAAAAAATCACCAAACGAAATGTTACATAAAACGAAGCCATTCTATTTATAAAAGTATCTGCTGTACCTACTTAGTTATTGGATTACCGAACATTAATCAGGAAAAATTCAACACAATTTATTCCAATCGCTTAGATGAGATTTCATTGTATGTATTTAACTCAAACCTCTAAAGCCCTGCATAAGCCCTAACATGCCCAAAAAAAATTATAATATAAGATCAATTTTATGAAATAGATCAAAATTGCTTATTAGTAGCTCAGTCTCATAATTATGTAAAATGTCCAGCAACAAATCTACACTAATATTATAAAGATGAAAGATTTGATTGTTTTTTTGCTCGTTTGTTTGCATTGAAAGCTGCGAAACTACTTGAGCGATTTGAAAAATACTTTCATTGTTGGAATGCTACACTATCTCCGGTAAACATAGGCTATATTTTATCCCCACATACCGACGGGAACGGTAACTTTACGGCTGGAACCGCGCGGAGGCAGCTAGTCTTCTAATATATAAAATTCTCGTGTCACGGTGTTTGTGATTAAACTCCTCCGATACGGCTTTACCGATTCTCATGAAATTTTGTGTGTATATTGGGTAGGTCTGAGAATCGGGCAACATCTATTTTTCATCCCCCTGTGATCACGTGAACGGGGACTACGCGGGTGAAACCGCGGGGCGGCAGCTAGTATCACTATAAAAACTTTCTCCTTTGGTTATTTTCCTTACATTCTTAATGTTAATCAAATATCTTCCTTCGGATTCACTCTGTACCTATCATTACCTAATAATTCGCGTGTTGACTTCCAACTTGCATTGCTTATGCGTTTTCTAGATTTCCTGCTCAGCTGATTGCATACTCGAATAGGCTGTTGACGACATGTTTGCTTAATGCATATTGAATCATAATAAATCTTTACCTACACTATATTTAAAGGTAGGTATATATTTAGTTTATCCCCTATTAGAGCACTAATAGTGCTGAAGCTACTCATTTTCGAACTACCTAATAAAAGTAATTATACACATCAATCTAAGAAAATAATAATTTTTAACATTTAAATAGTAAGTATAACAGTTTTATTGAACCCTGAAGCCAGTGGTTTCTTCTATTTGATTATTAAAGTATGCATCACTACATAGGTACGAATGGTACGATTTATCTAGGTATACTAATAGATACCTACATTTTATAAAGAGGAATTTTTTTATTTTTATTTCTTGCGAATAGGCTCCGAAACTACTGGACTGATCTGCATTACTCTTTCAACAAGAGAAAGCTTCATTTAATCTCTATATTCCTACGGGATCGGGAACAACGCGGGTGAAGCCGCGGGGCGGAACCTAGTAGGTACCTATTTGTGCCTAGTGGGTACCTAAACTCAATGTTCGTGTATCATGGATTTTGATGAAACTTGGTACACCCATAGAACATGTTCTGGATACAAAGGATACAAAGGATTGACAGCCCGGTTGGCTTTGTGGTTAGTGACCCTGACTTTCAAGCCGCGGGTCGTGGGTTCGATTCCCACCCAGGACAAACATGTATGCATGAATATGTCTGTTTGTCCAGTGTCTGGTTGTAAGTATCTATATAAGTATGTATTTAAAAGTAGTATATGTAGTATATCAGCTATCTGGTCACCATAACACAAGCTCACTTTGATGCTTTATTTGGAATCAGATTAGCCGTGTGTGAAAAATGTCCCAGGATATTTAAATTTTAATATTTAAAGGATACCATTGACAAGTATTTAAACGAAGAAGTGCGTAAAACTAAATCATAACAATAAACATTTAAATGACAATACGCATCCATTGTGCCAAATTAGGGTTCCCCGACGAATGTAGAATAACAAAGCCTCATTAATATTGATTGTTAGACATATATGTAAGCTAAAGTCTACTTAGTAGAGCAAATATTTATTTTTTAAAACTATCAAGCAATGATATTGGAAATACCAAATTTTACTTATAAACAAGTGAGAATGATATTAAAGGTTACTTTTATCCCGAAATATTATGGATTTTCCGAGAACGCGGATGAAACCGGGGAGGTACTAGTTTCATTAAATTCCACCCAACTTTTTGAGCCTATGTGCTCTAGCAGCTAGAGAGCTAGACTCTAGCTTATGAGCTATAAGTATTTGTCCCAAATTGCACCTCAGCTGTCCTGGCGTGATTATGAAACAAACATCCAACCAAATTTCGCATTTGTAATATTAGTGGGATACCTATTGTTATGCACAATTTATTATTAGTTCCATTCCTTGAATTTATCCGCGTTTTTGCGTGACAAAAAACTATGGTAACTTGCTAATAAGACATTGCTTATGCGATAAAGCCGCCGAAATTGTTATTAAGTAAGTACGCTATTTATTTTTTCTCATGTTGTTCTGTTTTGGTATAAAACACTAAATTGTCCACAGAACCCAAAAAAGCGGTCGAACTACGTAATTACACAAAAACCAACCGGCTCATTACACATACGTTATTAACATATGTGTGCCGAATTCATTTCACTCTCATTTCGCCAAATTAACCTTGTACAAAAAGCACTGCAAAAACAAAGCCCAAAATTCTCTAGTTTACCAACACACGGTTAACTTTCCCATGGCGATACAACCGGTTTCCGAAGGACGTTTACGAAATTATAATCTGTGAATGTGAACACATATCGAGATATTGAGAATACGATGGAAGTGGCATGCTGCGTGGATTGTACGAGAAGTGTCAAAGAGCGCTGTTGACAGTATAATTTATAGGAAATAGACATTTGCAATAAGTAAATAATAATCAGGCCAATTCGGAAATTATTGCTTTTGTACCTACTAACCGATGAAACATGAAACATCCATTAGCCATATTTATACTCTATTTAATCCATAAAAAGCTACATAAAACACAAAATGTCACACATAATGCGGCGTTCTAAAATTCAAAGGCATTTAGATTAGGCCCTAAAAAGCACTTATGAAAGTTAAAGGCTGTTAAAGCAACTACCGGTTTAAAACTCATCCGTCAGCCTTGAGCCAAAAGCAAATTAAGCGTTGTCCACTCGCCGCACCTACGTCATCTCCATCTGTTTTTATAACTCCATGCCATATTGTTTGGGCAATTAGTAGTTTTCCTCTGTGTCGTGTGTAGTTCACCAGGTTAACCGACCACCGATCATCGACCATGGCTTCTTGACCGACATGATACATATTGCATACTGGTTTTGATTAACGACTGTTGCATTTTTATGTAATACTAGCGCCTCCGTGTAGTTCCCCTTCCCGTGGGAATATAGGGATAAAATATAGCCTATGTTCCTCCCTAATAGTGTAGCTTTCCAATCGTGAAAGAATTTATGAAATAGGCCGGCTCTCTGATATATAATTACTATCCCTACTTTCCTACTAATCCCTACTAATTTATTTAAATGCGAAAGCTATCTGTCTGTTACGCTTTAACGCCTAAAACACAGGAGAGATCTTTATGAATCCTGGGTCAGATACTGTCTAGAACTTGAGAAAGGATATAGCCTACCTTTTCCCGGGAAAGGTCCTGGGAACTGCGGGTGAAAGTCCTTAAGGTAAAAACTTTTGTTTTAGTATCAGACCTACGGAGCCCTAAGCAAATATCCCTCAGCTAACCTTGACTCAAAGTACCGGAAGTTTATAAGGATGTGAAGACAAATTGTAATGACATGTGATTCAGAAAATAATAAATTATGATGATGCACCTGTCTTCTTATTGTTTCCTTGTGAATTAATATATAATTTACTAGATTATACTAGAACGACACTTTTTTAGATTTAAACAAGACAAATATGAAGAATAATCTCGGGATAATTCTTTGTCTGCGTCACATCTTCCCCGTTTTTGCGACATTTTTCATCGATACTCCGCTCCTATTGGCCGTAGCGTGATGTAATATACACTATAGCTTTCCTCGATAAATGGGCTATCCAACAATAAATCAATTTTCAATTATTACCTCTAGTTCCTATATACAAACAACACAATTTGCTCTTAAGGAATATCGCGCCGACCTTAAATAATAAGGAACAAGGCAGATACAACTACGTAGTTCCCGTTCCCGTGGATAAACTGGGATAAAATATAGCTTATGTTACTCCCTGATAATGTAGCTTTTTCATCGGCACAGTCATTAAGCTTATTCATTACAAACATACACACACACAACATTTTCCTCTTTATAATATTAGTGTAGAAAACCAAGGCACTGGCCCTCAAAAACTAGTTAATTTTAAGTTTATATTGCTCTAACAAGGTAAACAAACCATGTGCAGTACATTAGTATGCTGGCCCTTACTTTGAGATGGTTAAGTACCTTAGTCGGTGCCCCTACTATGACTTCGCTATGAATCTCGATAGAGTAACGTACTTCTTATAAATATAAACGTTAAGGTTTAAATTTGTATGTTGTACCAATAGAATATCTTTTATGAAAGAAAATTTGATCATCAATCTACACTAATTTATTGGTTTGTATTAAGTTTCGAAACTAGGTAGTGGTTGGTTTTAAAACATATTTTAGTGATAGATAAAGTGTTTATCGAGAAAGTTCATAGACTATATTATAACACCACGCTACGACCAATATGAGCGGAGAATTATTATATTTTAGAATGACATATTTATTTTTTATATAAATCCAAGACCAGCTTGCAGCCGGTAACTCAGCTCACGTTGGAGTATTTGTTAATGAATAAAGTATGTTAAAAATACTATTATTGATTTAATTTTATTTTGCTTGGTCAATCAACTAAAATGGTTGCCGGGAGGGGCTGGATGAAGAGAGCGGAGGACCGGGATAAGTGGCGCGCATTAGGGGAGGCCTACGTCCAGCAGTGGACTGATTAGGCTGAAGACGATGCAGCAACAAAAATACCAAACTCATGGTAGAGTTACCGAGATCATTTGCAAACATAACACAACACGTACACACATATATAACGATTAATCACAGCTATCGTCTATCTATAGATTACAAATTACTTTTTAATAAGGTGTTGCCAATGTTGCAATAAAATATTATAATACGAGTTTAAGGTGATGTTCAATGTGACTTGGATTGCTTGAATACTAAAATACTATGATATATTATATTTTTAAAATAGTTACATATTTATTTATGACAAAAAAAAGTAATTTCTGCTCTAGGATCAATAATATTATTTTTTTATTTGTATTGAAACCTTTGAAAAGGGTTTTTAAACAAAATTTAGGAGCGAAAAATTTATTTAATATATTATTATAAATATTGTAGCTTATATCTTCACGCCTTTTATCCTACAGACAGATATTTTGGAAATTTTCAATTTTTACTTTTCGAGACGGAGCTAAATCCAAGAAAACAAAAACCATTACAATCGATCCAGCAGATCTTAAGTTACAAAATATTACAAACCAGACTTTGTCATACCTACATATAAAAATAACCCTATACACAAGTATTAACACAAATACTAAGCTACATAATTCAAAGCTTAAGTTAACACATCTAAGTATGTAACCAAACCAAACTTTAACTACGTTCAGTTACCTTCAATTGTATACCTAGATGACATTACAATGGGAGTCAAGGATTGCAAACGGCGGAATGCAAAACCTAGGCTTGTCTAGGACAGCTATAATATTGTATACAAACAGATTTACAACTTCTACCTATTTTGTGTTAGGCTCGTTTCACACTGTATCTATTCCGTATCCGAGAAATGTTGGTCCAAAGTAACTAGTATAAATTTGTACAATCCTAAATTCTACTAATATTATAAAAGCGAATGTTTGATACTTGGCACATCATCATCATCATCATCTCAGCCATAGGACGTCCACTGCTGAACATAGGCCTCCCCCATCGACTTCCATGCATACTTGGCACATAATTTATATTAATTTGGCACAGAGTAAGTGTTTATTCTGGAATAGCACATAGGCTACTTTTTATAGCAGATAAATTGAAGAGGTGCACCCGTTCCCGAGGGATCTTCAATTTAATTTAATCTTCGATCTAACGTTATATACCTACATTTTAATTGCAAAGGTATGTGAGGATGAATGGACGTTTTTTACTCTTTCAAGCAACAACGGCTAAAAGGATCGCGATAAAATTTGGCACAAAGTTAGAATATATTAGAGGATAGAGTATTCTAGTATATCTACCGGAAAAATTCATAGTCCCTCAGAAACGCGAGTGAAACCGCAGAGCGAATGTAGTGTCATCTTCCTTCTCGCTTCAAGTTAAGTTATAAACTCATATTCTCGGCTGAGCCGGTCATTTTAGATAGTGTCCATGAGATAATACTAAAGGTTCCAGTCCCACGCTTTTACTGGTCTACATTTGGACCTTATTGCATTCTAATTACCTAATTGATATCAATATGATACCTCAATTAGAACATTAAGATCTACTATTCTACAACATTTACACACGGCTGCAAGCAAAACTTGTGGTAACCAAATAGCTGATACTACTTTTAATTACATAGATATTTAAATTCAAACAGACATATGGGTGTACACAAATGGTTGTCACAAGTGAGAATCGAACCAGCATCCCAATATAACCCTATGTTCATTGTCCCGCTGTCGGATAACGAAACATGATTACTTACCTATATTTCTTACTGGACCCGGCAGACTTCGATCTGAAAACATCGTTAGGAAACCTGCATGCACGAGATGTCACAATTAAAGGCATGTGAAGTCCGCCAATCCGCACAAGGCCCGCGTGGCGGACTATGGCCAAGACCCCCTCGATGTTAGGGGAGGCTCGAGCTCCTCGGTGGAGGCGTATATGAGCTGATGATGATGATGAGAGTTTTTTAAATTCGAACCAGTACTTTGGCAGTTTGTTCAATACAAACAAAGATCAAATCTTTCCTCTTTATTTTAAGTTACCTTCAACAACTCCAGCATAGGTGAGGGTGTTGGTGACACCAGCGCGGCGTCCACCATGCAGTACACGTCTCCAGGGGACTGGCATTGCGACCACTCGTCCAGCCCGTACAGGGGAGGCAGGGATGTCAATGTTGTCTCTGGAAATATTGCACGATATTTTATCTTTAGTTTAAGGGACATGAAGCTACTTTGTCTCTGATGACTCTGACACCCTTACGCGGACAACTCGGTGATAAGAGGGGCTAAACCAAAATCGATGTACATATATTTACATATTGACAACATGAATAAAATTAATTAAATAGTTGATTTATTTCAATGATTATGATAATCTAACTGACCTGCGCAACTTCGTTTATATTATCTCATCATCCCCGTGTTATGTATTTTTTTCATTGATGCTCCCCTCTTAATCTCCATGCTCCGCTCTTATTAATCATAGCGTGATATTATATAGCCTATAGCAGCTACCTCGATAAATGGACTATCAAACACTAAAATATTTATTTCAATTCGAACCATTAGTTTCTAAGAGCGAATAGATACTTCTAGACATTCATACGTCCATGGAGAGATAAGCTACATTTAGTGTTCTGCATATTATTAGGTATGCATCATGCATTCATGCATGACCTATTGAAGTGAATGTGTTTACTGGCAAATGGTTTAAGCCCTGACAATATAATATCTAAGGCAAAATACTATACTTATTATAAATGCAAGCAGCCGGCGCGTGCGCATATTAAAATTTTCAGCTGATTTCGGCGCGTACTTGTTATACTTGCGTTGCTAAGCAACGGAGATGCGCTATTGTTTTATTTTTACGTAAATATAAGAAATACTCGACGAACATTTACAGTAGGAAATTTTGGAAAAATAATTAATGAGAATTATATTTTAGTTTATATAGTTTTAAGCACGTTTTACAATTGTACATAAACTTAGGGACGTATCCTATAGGTATAAGTAGCTTCTTACAAATTATTGAAATTACATACATATTAGTAAAATATAAGAAAAAAAAAATATATTTACCTACATAAAATAAAAACTATTCCCTAACAATACTTAATTAAATTCTAACTCTCTGACACAAAGACAATCTAAACTTACCTAAGTTTAATATAAATTAATAATCAAAAACAATTACTCACCATTTATCGTCACACTTCCGAGCACGCAATCCAATATCAAAATAATAACACTCACAAATAATTTACGGCGTCCCATTTTTTTTTTATTATAAAAAAAACCACAGATTTAAAAACGAACGCTCTCGCGCGCTGCAATCTATTACTACATATACTCCACTCCGGTCAGTTGCATGCGAGTCGCGAGATGTGAACCGACTTGCGTTAGCAGTATTTCGTAACCAGCTATGCTATTCTCAAACCAAAACTCGATCGACTCGACTTTATCGAGCGAGAGGCACTTATGCCGCTGCTATGCGTGCGAGCGAGATAGGTAATACTCGAGTGACAGTATCGAGTATAAATTCAGAATAGCATAGGGTGGAGGCCGTGGAGGTCGACCGCCCTTCTCTACTTACAACAGGCCAATGCACAGTTTCGATATTCGTGGATGTTTCCCAAAATCGGTCAAGATCGGGGTTACCAAACTCCGGCTTGCACTGTTGATGTGAAATGTTATCTATTGCTTGTTTTTATTTTGCTCAACACTCGCCGCAAGTTGTAATCCATTTGACATTTGTGGCGCCATAAAAACAAACATGGCTCCGATTGGTTTTTAAATGTTTTAATTTTGTTAGCTGCGGTTTTGTTACTTTTTTGTTATACATAATAGTAACTTATAAAATATTATTTTTAAATTTATTTTTGACTAGTGGCTCGCCGCGGCTTCGCCCGCGTTCCCAGGTTACCTTCAATTTTCCCGGGATAAAAAGTAGCCTGTCCTTTCTCATGCTCTAGATTATCTGTGTATCAAATTTCATTTAAATCGCTTCAGTAGTTTTAGCGTGAAAGCGTAACAGACAGACAGAGTTACTTTCGCATTTATATTAGATAGTATGGATTTAAACCTTCTTGTATCATAATTTTTTTTTTTATTCATTTAATTAAAGTCAAACAAATTGGGTAAGGATTTTTAGAATGTATTTTTGAGTAATTTTAATATGAATAAATATGGATAGAAAAAAACAAAAGAGAATAATTAATAACTTTTTATTTGCACGAATTTTTCCAATTTCAATAATAATCTATTTACACAATAATCTTTATAATTATAAAATATCGTTGATCCGACAACATCAAACATTGTTCAAATCATAATATCGGTGCTTTACAACGTTTATTAAAATTATTATTAATAATAAATATATAATTAATAGATTTAATAGTGTTTATGACACAAAATAATTATTAAAAGCCACATCTATACTTTCTATACAGCTATAAATATATTGAGCAGACTTTATCGTTTTATTTTATCTTAGTATATATTTATATGTTATATTAAAATTTATGGCAAAGTATACTTTAATAGATATATACATATAGTCTATATTTCATTGGAGATAAATAATCTCAATAAACGTTATACGCACTGATTTTTCTTACTTGCTCTTTACTGCAGTGTGCAATCGATTATGAACTTTATATCTTATGTAATAAAGTCGACTGCAATAAAAAGCATGTAAAAATAGAAAATAAGGTATTTTAATACGATGGAATTATACAGATGATTAATATTTAAAGTTTTTGTGTTGTTCTTTATAATTGTTGCCAGTTTTTTATTTATTGCTATTTTACATACAGAATTTTTTCACCAGATTTATATACAGTGTTTTGGTAACACTTTAGTTTAATATTATAACTTTTATAGTACAACACAAACTTACAAAATATTATTTAAGGTCACTTTTCTCTGGTTAATTATGTTAATGTTGTCTTTCATAAGGTTTTTTATACATTTTGTAGATATAACTTCTTGTAACATCCCTCCGGCCACATTGATAAAGAACTCGCACATTTATTAATATAAATCTATCGATAGCTAATTAAAAATTAAGTAATCGCACGTAAACATAACTTATTGACTTGATAAATAAAAAATAATTAAAAATACAGGGTGTAAATAATTGCTACACATCGAAAATGAATAATAATTAAAAATAAAATAATTTCCATTATACCGGTCCATTTCATGGTAAAATTCTAATTAAATTTATACATAATAAAATTTAGCAATTTTTTACACCTTATACTATTATTATATACAGTGTGCTGAATATGAAAATATCTTTATTTATTATTATTATTTTTAATATAATTTTAAATCTAAGCAAAGAAGCAAATCGATCTAAGTAGATAGGACGCAAAATTAAAACATTATTACTAACAACTCGACACCGCGAGACAATTCATCCTTACAACCTAATACTCGTGCCATTAAAAATTTAACTTTAAAACTAGTAATTGAAAGTATATATTCCCATGTCCCACGTTATTGTCTCGCCGTGTCAAGGATCTATATATCACGTTTTGAATAAAAAATATATTTAGTAAATAATACAATGGAATAAATTATATATAATATATAAATAACATTATATGCACGACCGTAGTTCTGTAAATCACTTACATTTAATTGAAGGCTTCTTACTGCAGTATGGTCAAAAATGTCCCCTTGACATCTGTCAGATTTGACATATCGTCCCTTAGCTTAAAACACCGCACAAGTCATTTTTACCAACTTTTCAGGAGACAAAAAAAACTGTTTATTTTATAAGGCCAACCGCCTTGCGCGCTGACACTACGTTTTGAATTTAAGCCTCTTATTGACTGAAATCTATATCATGTGAGCGCAGGTTCTACGCGCAATGAGCAGCTCTATCCAACGGCATTAAAATGTAGAAACTGCCAATTTTCGACTTGAGCAGTATTGTAAGCTAAACGAAATGCTTGTTTACTGTATCTTGCATCCCTTTCTCTTCTTATGCACATCTTGCTTCTTTTTCTTGGCTAAGCCTTCAGCTGTAATGTCTGATATAACTGAAAGTCTTTTAGATGTGTCCATTCTTTTATTGACCAGATGGAATTGCCAATTTTCGACTTGAGCGGTGTTGCAAGCTAAGGGACGTTATGTCATGTGTCATAGCCAGGATAGTGTGCATAAATGTCATTGTACCTCTATAAGAATTGTATTGTTAAATTAAATTATTATGGCCCAAATATAAAGCTATATAAAGTGTTTTTGATTTCATAGGTATTTTTATTATTATTTTATTTTTGAGGACTATAGGATTAAGCAGATTTAGTATCCAAATATATAAGGAACAATCCAATATAACTGATTAACGATTAAGTATATTATTTTAAATGCATGTTGAGGATGGGATTCCCTGAAATATATGCGTCTTTTTCTAACATCGTTTAACAAAAAGAGATGAAATTATCTTGGAAACTGGTTAAATGAACTTGCTCTAAATCTCATGTAGTTAGAGGAAGAAAGCATTAGATTTGTCAGATAGTGATGGAGTCTGAAAGAAATTGAAAACCGACTTATATTCGTAATATTTCATTATTAGAATAGTATAGGTGTCTGAAAACATGCTGTCTTTTTCCTTTTCATGTTAAAAAATAAGGATAGAAACAGTGCAGGATACAACAGATGTTATTTAAAGTACTTAAAAAAAACTATCAGAGATCGCAAGAAAAGCTAATAGCTTCTTAATTCCTTGTTAAGTGCTATGAGAACGGTAGCACCTGATGGTAAGCGGTTACCACCGGCTATAATAACCAATGCCGGGGCACCGTAGTGTTGTCTATATACAAAGCTCGGAAGGCTTTTAAGCTCGACGAAAACTTTCGTATAACAATAGTAAGGGAATTATTGTAATTTAATATATTATTATGATAATTGGGGCAATTTAGTCATTAAAGACATTAAAATATCATTCTATAGATTAAATAAAAATAGGTTATACAGAAAATTTTGATTCGATCATGATTTTGATTCTTTCAATCCAATTTGGACCTAATAACTTCGCGTTTAGAACTCAGAATAGTTTGAAAACATAATTGATACAACCAAATATAGATTTTAAAGTTTCAAAAATCTGCTGAAATTTGTAAAGCAAATAATGAGTTAAATTCGTATGGTTGATAAAGGATTGTAGAAATGCATTTATTATATTGAATTCTCTTTATTCTGTTTTTGCCCTTAAATTGAAAACTGACCAGGAATTAAGGCCATTTTTTGGGGCACAGTCTTAAGCCATGTAAAGTTAACATTGATGTCATAACTATACTACTTTAGAGACTTTTTAACTAAAATCCTTTCATACCAAATGTTCTCCTTTAAATCGGGTTATTTTCGTCCCCATTTAATAAGTTTCAGTCAGAGTTAACCTAACTAGATAACGTAAGCACCTCAATTTGTATGAAGACCAACCGCGTCACTTTTTCTTTGACGTCCGAAGGCAATAACGGTCGATCGCGGACTAAATGACGGCGTAGAAAGCAGATATTTTTGCTGCTTTTTGACACGCGATGTCTAGTTAGATTGCAGGTTTCAGTCAATTAGCTTTTCACTTTAGGGCTTTGTCTTTATCTTAAATAGGTACATATATTGATTTTTATGTTTAAAAACTCGTCTTCATAAATGTCTGAGAAATTTATTTCTTCCGACTTCACACTCAATTAAAAATAGACCTTAGAGTCTTTAAGAGTACTTTTTCCTGAAAAATAATTGACACAAGCAAAAATGATCCTTAATGACTCGTGATAATCAAATTATGATACCTGAATATTTCAATAGAAAATGCTTAGGTTTTTTTGGAAAGTATCTAGCCATATTGCTAATAAAGGCATTAAGAAAAGTCATTAACACTCACAAATGTCACATAGATTATAAATGTTATAGATACACCATACAAGTCGAAAATTAGTGATAATTTAACTTTTATATATACATTATGGCCAAAAGTGGTAGGAACTGGCTCTCAAGTGACGATTTTACTACCACATTGTCAATTAAATTGTCTTTTTTTTTTCTTTATTTACAACTGATACAGTGCCCGAGCTCCTTTAAAGTAGAATTTTTATGTTTTTTACATCACTTTCCGTACATTTCTACATTTATTGAACTTTTCCAAGGAACAGTTAAAAAATAACTTTCATAATTGACATTAATGTCGCAGACAGATTTTACCATAACACGAATAATGGCCCTAATTCTGCATCAAACTAATCTTAGCTTACATCTATGCCTCCCTTTCTTTTCTTGAAGACGAAAAGAGCGAGGGAGATTTATAATCATCCCAGTTTGAACCAAGAAAACATAGATAAATACAGCAGAATCGCCAACATTGTTTAACGTCCATTTTTTATACAATCACTAATTGTTTAGTGTATCTATAACATCGTTGGTCGGTGGTCACACTCTAGGCCTCCGGAACATCATGGCTAGGACTCGGGCATACAGCACGAGGGCGAAGTCTCAGTCGACGCCAGCGAAGCCCTGGGAACCCTCGATGGCCTTGATCAGCTTCTCGCGGAGTTGCTGGTAGCTTTCGTAAGGCGGGAGGTCGATGCGATTGAAACTGTTGGAGGATGAGCTTTATTTATTGAAGGGTTGTGTTTTATTAGTTATTTCTTAAGGCTTAAAAAAATCAAAATCAAAGACTTTTTTATTTAAATAGGCCTCAATCAAGCACTTATAAATAGTCACTATTGATGCTCGATCTGAAAGCTTACTGTTTTTAAGTTACGTCAGTTTTATAAGTAGAGACTTCTTGACTATTATTTTTTGTTGATTAAAATACAAAAGAAATAGGCTTTTACAAACAATTATAAATAGTCAAAGTCTAACGCTCGGTTCGAAATGTTGTTTTTGCTGAGAAGAGCCGGCAATAAACTCAACTATTACTCTTTTCAAAACCAGCTTAGATCTAATCTATATTAATATTATAAAGAGGGAAGGTATGATTCTCTGTTTGTTTTGTTATACAAAGCTAAAGCTCCAAAGGGATCAACATAGGCTATATTTTATTCCTGTATTCCTACGGGAACGGAAACTACGAGGGTGGGAGCAAGTAAATAAGTAGTAATCAATCAGAACAATTCCTTCACTAATAGAAACCTACATTATTTGTAAGTGTCATAGGTAATATTTTATCCCTATATTCCTACAGAAACGGGAACTACCCAGCTGGGAATAAGTACACTTATAAGTGAGTAAACTTACCACGTATGTGCTCTAGGATAGTTGTCAGGCGCTCCCCACTTCTCCACGGTGAAGAGTTGAGGTCCGTTGGAGCCGTACAGCTCCTTGAACCCGTTCATCGGGACTCGAGACGTGCCCGTCACGAACTGGAGTAGCCGGGACCGCATCTCGTTGGAGAAGGACAGCACTACCTGGTGGGGTGAGATGGGAGATGATAGTTTAAATGACGTTAGAAAAGGAGAATGCTATTGTAAGTTTGTTCGTTAGAGAAGGACAACACTACCTGATGAGTGAGATAAGAGGTGATAGTTTAAATGAGGTCAGAAAAGGAGAATGTGATTGTAAGTCTTTAGAAAGGTTTGTTATGCCATTATTGTACTAATGATGAAGTGATTTCGATGATTATTTCGCTGCTCGGTTTGGTTTATCGATATTTTTTAAAGCTTATTTGAGGAAATAAGCAAAAACAATATTTATAGTTTTGAGTTTAAGTTTGTTTTTAAAGATATGGTTTTGAAGTCGTACAGTTTTGGTTTATAATAATAATATTTTTAACAAAACGTAATTCGAGTTGAATACGTAAGAGACAAAATTCGTAATTTCTTGAGATACATATACAATTATAATTAATTTAAGGGGAGTGGGGGTGGTAGAGGGCAGTAGGAGGCGTTGGGGGGGGTGACCACTTACCCTCCAGAACCACTGCACGACAATATGATTCGCATGGTAGTCCCCCTTGTAGAGCGAGTTGGCGCGCCAGTCCCTCACGTCGATGTGCTGGATGCCGCACAGCAGCAGCTCCAGCTCGTGCTCGTCGAAGATCTTCAGCAGCGGCAGCGGAACCAACGCCCCGAGACCCTCGAGGAACGAGACCATCTGTTCCCGGACTCGGCTCACGAAACGCCACTCGATTACCAGTCTGGAGACCAGGACCATGGGTACAACAAATATATAGACGCAGTAGTCCAGTTGAGGATTGAGTAGAAGGTAGACAAAGATTTTTAGTCAAAAAAGGATCTAGGAATTTTTTTTACAGATGACCAAAGACCAGTACCACATAGGTAGCCTAGGTTACCAACTAGTCTAGTCGTAAATTACGTAAGTAGAGGACAAACTTTTAGTTAAAAAAGATTCTGGGGAATTTTTTTACAGATGACCAATCTGATTCCAAAAAGTAGCTGATATACTACTTTTTGATACATACTTACGCAGATATTTAGATTCAGGCACAGTACAAAAAAACCCGTGTCCTGGTTAGGATACGAATCCTCGACCGTCTGCTTGAAAGTCAAGTTCACTCACCATAATACTAATATTATTAAATTTTGAAGTTTGTATCTGTAAGAATATCTAAAAGGCCCTGAATGACAGAGTTACAGTATTTTCTGAAACAGCCCATTAGATATGTTTCGATTTCAGTCCTTTATTCCCCCACTAGACTAACAGGATCATTTTGATTACATGAAATTTAGCTTTTTCTTAAAATTTTGACCTACACAAAACCTAAAGACCTAAAGTAAAAATTGCTTAGCTTATTCACTGACTTGATATACTCGTCCTTATTGTCATTATCGATGGGTATATTGGCGCCCCCCGGCTTCAGCTCCCGCTGTATCGTCTTGCCAAACTGCTCTTCGTCCACTGAGAATGTCAGGAATAAGTCTGAAGGGTCATTTTCCTGTCAACAAACAACCTGATAAGTGACAGAATTTTTAGATCTTATTTATCAAATTTTAAAACGAATGTTTGGTTATTTGGACAATCAACAATAATATACATATAAACCTGCAAAATAAAAATTATACAAAATCTAAACTTAAGAAAGGCAGTACAACGCAAAAGCCAATGGCATGTGAGGTTATTTTTAAAACAGAATTTAACGAAGAACTAACTAAAACTTACGCTAAAAATACAGTATAACATAGAACCTCCGCCTTTTTGGAGTCCGATACAAACAAAAACCATATTATATAGTCATGACATTCTATGCAACATTTAATCTACTTAAACATTTGCAAAACCCCGACAAATGAGTACCCAAAAACAACAAAACACTACATCAAAAAATTAACCTTAAATCATGTGTAATACAGTCTTAAATGTAACAAACATACCTTAATCCACATGAGCGAGTTGTAGTACTCCAAGTCGACAGACTCCATGTCCAACAGTTCAATCTGCTTGCCGAGCATCATCTTGTAAAATGGACGGATGAAGAATGCTGGAAACATGCAACTTATTATATCTGTCTTTATCACACATAGGGCCATAATATACTCTTCATAAAAAGGTAAAGTTCGGATCCGTCAAACTGGTTTTACAAAATAATCAATAAGATTAACCTAACCGATTTGGCTGTAAATTGGTGGGGAGGTAGCTTAGAACCAGGAGCTGGATACAGGATACTTTTTATCCCGGGAAAATTGTAGATCCCCGGGAACGCAGGTGGCACCGAGGGGTGCCACTAGTATAACAATAAAAAGGTTTAAACCAAACTATTAGAAATTATTTCAGAGGATCACTGACTCTCATAATATATATTACTTTATTTTGAGAGTCGGAAGACTCATTATCTTGTGTATTTAGCCATTGAAATTAATTAAATTAATTATTGTAAATAGATTTGGGATTATCTTTGGTTTAAGTTTTTTTTTGTGTGGCAAGTGTAAGGAGAATTTAACGGAAGGCTGGCAACTCTACACTTTTACCATGCCGTTGAACATATTGATCTGCGAACGAAGACAAGGGCTCACTTGGGCTTCATCATGCGACCATACCGCTAATTTAATATATTATTTTACAGAAGCGTTTCTTTGAGTTAGCTTTAGACAAGAAATAAATTAATGAATTAATATTTATTGTTATAATCTCGAGCAATTATAACAGCAAGTTTAACTTAAAATAAATGAAAGATTCACGGTAGGCAGCGCTTGTGATACCCTAGGTATTCCCGGTGTCCACTTTTTATCAGGTGGGCCGACTGCTCGTCTGCCTTCGTAGGCAATAAATAAATAAATATCCTGGGACATTTTTCACACACGGCCAATCTGATTCCAAAGTAAGCTTCAAAGTGAGCTTGTGTTATGGTAATCAGATAGCTGATATACTACATATCATCATCATCATCATCAACAGCTCATATACGTCTCCACCGAGGAGCTCGAGCCTCCCCTAACATCGATTTTTAAATACATATACATATTATAGATATTTTCACCCAGACACAGGACAAACAGACAAATAAAAAAAAAAATTACGTGAGGCACTCGGGGACTGCCGCGGTAAAGCTATTGCATTGCATAGCATTTTGTATCAACTTATGCAATTATAATTTTATTTATTTATTTTAATAATAAATGCACTTTGTTCATTCATATTCAAAACACTTCATACACAAATTTTACAAGTACAGCTATTCACTGTTGTACATAAATACATATACACCTATATACTTTCTCATAAGCAGCTTATGTATTCGTCCGATTTCGGAGCAGCTCGTCTCGATTCGTGCGAGTTTCGTAGAGTCGTACAATACGTCTAATCGCACACAACGCCGTGTCGACTGTCGAAGACTGCCGAACTGAAACGACGTTAGACGATGCACGGCCTTCAAGCCACACCTCCTTGCCCGTCGGAGTGGGGGGTGTTAGGTTTTTTTCGTTACGGAATTTCTTGATTCGGTCGCCGCGCTCAGAGCCCGCGATAAAAGCTATGCAATAGCTTAAAAATATATAAGTACTAGCTCATATAAATCTTAGAGAAAAGGTCTAATTTCATTGCCATGTTGGCCCAACGTACAAACATTTGTACCAATACGCCAACATCGCGTGCTTAGAAATGCAAATGGCCGCTACATGTACTAAATAAATGATACATTTGGATTTAAACAAAGGTTAGGTTAGAAAGGACGCCTTGTACATTGTAAAAATACTTGAGCATATATTTTGACGTGACAACGTCTTATAAATTGGTTTGCCGGGTGACACTTCAAGAAACTGCGTTACGCTCCGCTCACGTCACGTTAGGTTTTAAATTGTTACTATTATTTCATCCTTCTTCCTACTATACGAATGAATATTCACATTAAAATTATTTTACCACTCAAAGTCGTTGTCACGTAAAACTTTTTTTTAATAATATGCATTCTGATGTGCATACGTATTTGAATACTTAGGCTTTATGACGTGGTACCCTTGCCACGAAATAGAAACAAAATAATTACGCGCGAATACGGAAATTGAGTTTTGTTTTTTATAAATGTCAAACGCCATTTTTTCAAAACGTCAAAGAGTTAAGAAGATAGCAAACAAACACCGTGCCGAAGTCTGCCGAACTTAAACGACGTTAGACGATGTGTTAGGTTTTTTTCGTTACGGAATTTCTTGATTCGGTCGCCGCGCTCAGAGCCCGCGATAAAAGCTATGCAATAGCTTAATAATTACGCGCGAATACGGAAATTGAGTTTTGTTTTTTATAAATGTCAAACGCCATTTTTTCAAAACGTCAAAGAGTTAAGAAGATAGCAAACAAACACCGTGCCGAAGTCTGCCGAACTTAAACGACGTTAGACGATGTGTTAGGTTTTTTTCGTTACGGAATTTCTTGATTCGGTCGCCGCGCTCAGAGCCCGCGATAAAAGCTATGCAATAGCTTAAAAATATATAAAAGGTAAATGATCACCATCAAGCAGTTTCCCATGGTACACGGCCATGCCGGCGACCCGGCCGATGAACTTGAAGTAGTTGAGGTGCTCCTCGTTGCACACGCCGCTGTTCGGGTTGATCTGCAGCGTGTAGTTGTCCATGGCGGAGTACTCGAACAGCCCGTAGTACGGGTTGAACATCTCCTTCGAGAGGAGGAAGAACCACTCTCGAGCTAGACCTCCGTAGTCTGTATCAAATGGAATATTGGTTATGGTCAATATATTAACAATTTTGTGTAAACTAAAGTGCCAACTAAGGGTCTATCGGCTTTATATACCACATGAATAGATGCTGTAGTAAATATTGAAAAGAAAAGAGGGGGAGGCAAAAGATAAATAAATAAATATCCTGGGAAATTTGTGACACACGGCCAATCTGATTCCAAAGTAAGCTTCAAAGTGAGCTTGTGTTATGGTGACCAGATAGTTGATATACTAATTTTAAATACATAGTTATACAGATATTTACATCCAGAAACAGAACAAACAGACATATTCATGCATACAAAATTTTTTCGTCACTAACCACAAAGTCATCCGGTCTGTAAATATATTTTGATACCTGAATTAGCGAACCTAAAAACTCAATTTTTTCACGAAAATTTCATTTTGATACCCGCAGACACTAGATGTCATCTAGTTTCTGGAGTTATTAGGTTTGCAATTTAAGGTATCGATTTATGAATTAAAATAGGCCTTGACAGGCACTTATTAAACGTCGACTCTAATGGTCGGCTCGGATCAAATGTGTAAGGTGCAAATAGAACCCTGTTAGCTGCTTGAAAATCAGGGTCACTAACCACAAAGCCAACCGGACTGTCAACACTGTTACAAACACAACCGTCATAAACACATATTTAGAGTCAAGAATTAAGAAGGACTTACCAAGGCCGACTTCTGATTCAAACTCGACCCAGAGCTTAGTCTTGAGCAGGTCGAGGCGGCTCACGGAGCTGATGATGCGGTACGAATCTTCGAGGATAGAGTTTCGACGCACCTTGATCTCGAACTTGTTTGGCACGTTGCTCTATACATGCGAACATACAATACGTAAGTTATATTTGTTTTCTTAGTGCGCAGTTTGTCTAGGAAAGTACCTACTTCAATCATGACAGTTACATCAAACAAATTGTAGAATAGAATCATTTATTGCTGAAACTAGGTACATCATGATGTTAAGGTGTTAATTGAAGAGCTACATGTTTTGCCTTATTATGCAAAGTAGGCAAGCAATATATTAACAGTGAACAGTTAAATTGTGTCTATTTATTTTTAATGTCTGCAAAAATAATAACAGTTAAGTTGGTGATTTATGTAATCAACCAGTATAAATTAACTGAGAAGAGCCTGCAATAAACTCGATAATTACTATTTTCGAAAAAAATTCTATCAATATTTTTAGCAATAACCTTGCGGTTATACAAGCCGAATCGGGAGGATCACCGGTACACGAGCATTACCCCAAGTACCAGGCTTTACCCCTGCACAGTGTGGAATCGCCCGCGAACGGGTATTTACCACACTTATATCCCCTGCTAACCCCCCAAACTAACTAGTAAGAGACAGTAGTATATACGGACCGGCTTGCGCAGCTGGCTCTTGAGGTACTCGTACTTGCGCTTGTAGTCGCGCGAGTAGGGCACGGCGGGCCCGGCGATCTGCGGGTTGGACAGCCGCGGGTCCTCCCACTGCGTTGTACGCGTGTCTGCACAATTATAACAACCATTACATAGCTCTATGTGCTATATGACCGTGTAGTGCTGGCGATTACTATGACTCACTTATAATATACGAGTTAGATTGCAATGGAACAGTGCTATATCCGGTGTTTAGGTACAAAAAGTGGGGAATCACGTCTTGTCTTGTCGTTAAGGAATTTGATTAATTATTCATGAACGAAACATCACCATGATTTTCATAAATTAATCATATATACCTAGATCACTACCGTTCATTCATTACTATTTTCAGAAAAATTCAAACATACATTAAACAAACTAATAAATTCAAAAACAAAAAAATCCTGGGTGGGTATCGAAACCACGACCGGTCACTATAACTATGAAGAGTTCAATCATTCAGCTCATATACATCCCCACTCCACCTCCTCCCTTAGCAAAGAGGGGATTTGAATCAACAGTTAAAAGGTAATTCCCCTCCACAAAGGCCTCCCTTCACAAAGAGAGGATTTGAATCAACAGTACCCGAAGGCCCAAAGGAGAGGGGGCTTTTTGGCAACAGACTGATAAGGAAAAAACCACTGACTATGATCGATAAAGAAGATCCTCCCATCGGTGTGAACCCTCTCCTCCCAGCCCTCCGGCAACGCGCCGAGCTCATCGGCCTCTGCGCCGGCGCTGGCCGCCGCTGCCGTCGCCGTCGCAGGCAGGCTTGACGCACAACCTGGAATACACCTTATGTTTAGATAGATAGATAGATAGATAATTCTTTATTGTTACACCACACATAAAAACAAGAAACATAGAAGACAAGAGCGTTAAAATGGCCGGCTTTATCACTTAAAGTGATCTCTTCCAGGCAACGGGAGGCAACAGGAGAACGGGGGTGTAAACAATAGAGGAATGAAGAATAAAAAACAAAAGAAAAATAACTAAAACAAATATGTTTTGTACAAGATAGGCATTAAATCAATGTTTACTTGAGGAAGGTCAAGTTTTAGTTGATTTTTGAGAGGTGTGGAATACAACTTGAAATGCACTTTATGTGAACTGAATAAAGGTGTAGTTTGACTTGAGTTTTGAAAGATATGGAGATGGATTGGATGTGAGTTGGATTGACGATAAACTTAATATGAACCTTATGTAGTAAACATTTTGATTGAAGGTGGAGATTGATTTGAAATGGAATTATTTGAGAAACTTCGACATAAGATCGATTATTCAAATTATTTATTAGGAAGATTGTAGCCATTTCCAAGGTCTCCATTAAGAACCTAAATAATTTAAGAATTACCTGATCTAGGATCGATCCATGTGGTTGTTTTTGCGTTGTGATCTATGAAAAAGATTCTGCCGTTTGGAGCTTTCTGCATACTCCATCCTGGGGGTAAACCTGACAACACAGAATACAATAAAATAACATTTATGATTTACACTTAAACAATCAACAATATCAGATAAAACAAAAATAAATTTTATTTTATTTTATTTTTATTTTTATTGAAAGGCACAGTAACAGATAACAGATTAAAAACACACATAAAACAGAGAAGAAAAAAAAATATTACATAAATCTGCTATCCAATAATAACTGTACACAACTTACACTAAATTACATATTTCACAGCTGGAACTAAATTATAAACTACCTACATAGTAAACATACACAAACACAATACACAATACGATAATAAATGTAGTAAGTAATAATATAAAAATAACGGATAATACAAACATAGAATAAAATAAAAGTAATAACACAAATAAAAGCAATAACACAAAGATATGTAGATATTTGCTAATCTTTTATACAATTTTTTATGTATTCGCTTTTGAACCATCTAAAACTACCATGAAATAAATCAGGAACATTATTAAACGTAGCGCAATTATACGCTTTACACATCCGAATTATAGGATCGTTTTGTGATACGTTGTTACGAGCCATCGGTATACTAAACAGTTTTGGATCCCGAACAGAGCGTGTAGCGAAATGCAATGATAACATCGACCGACTTATCGCAAAAGTGATTTCTTTACCTTGTGGTGATAGGAAAGTTTCTAATAATATAAAGTCTAATATTATAAAGAGAAAAGATTTGTTTGTATCGAATATATCCGAACTACTGGACCGATTGGAATAATTCTTTCACCAATCGAAAGCTAAATTATTAGGGAATAACATAGGCTATATTTTATCCATGTATACGGGAACTACGCGGGAGAACCTGCCCTGCAGAGGCTTCTGTATATCCATCCATATTTTCACTTCTATAATAGTAGTGGGATAATACGTACCCTCACTGTTAGGTAAGTTCTGACTCTGCGTGCTGCTGGCGCTGCTACTCCTCGTGCTATCCGTCGATCCGTCTGTCTCGTCCTGTCGAACAACGTCACGTGACACCCCAAAATCAACCTTACGTATGGAATTCAGCCGTGTTTGCGAGCGGCGTGGTTGTGCCTTTGGAGGCTTGTATGATGCCAAAGTTTTAATGAAGTTTACGTTTAATGAAACTTTCTTTAATAAAGGAGGTTCTACGATCTATTGTATGTTTTTTAGTGACTTTATTTGTGGAAAAGAGATGGATCGATTTGAAGATGGAGAGATTTAAAGGGTCTACGACCCACTGTGTATTTTTTATTGTGACATCGTGTGTGAGAAAGAGATGGATATAGAATTTTTCTAGTAAAATTATATATTGTTACAAAATAGGAAGTAAATATTTTAGGTTTAAAGTCATTTTTGGGTACTATGAAAACGATAAAGATAATATTTTTATAATAAAAGATCAATAGATATTAATAGAATTCTTATCCATGGAATGGACATTATTGATACCTTATATAAAAAAAGACACCATTATTAAGAGGTTATAACTAAAAACGTTTTGGCATCACACAGACCATAGCATATCAATATTTACATATCACTAGCACATATGTACATTTAGCCTATAATAAATATATCTTAATATTCGAGCCTTTAGTTTATTCATATAATTTGTGTAGTTAATTGCAACCCTATCTCTATAGAGATACGGTCGAAACTAACACAATGAACCAATAACTACAATACAGACAATAAAAGCTGTAAACTCCCTACGTAATACCTAATTTCATACCAATTTTTTTTTTAATATGGCTACCAATTCAAATAATCTTACGGTTCTAACGGAAATACTTTTAAAATACATATAAGCGTATAAAATACAAAAACATACATATACAATATCCACACATGCCTCGATACTACAACGGTAAGCGGTAAACAGCACAAGCGTACTACTTGAAGCGTGAAAACAGCTGTCAGTATGACATATGTCAAATTGTGTTAGAAAACGTAGGAGGCGTAACTTTTTTTTTCGATCTCTGAACCGGAGAAATTTATCTGTGAAATTTCCATCTTTTTTTGTTGCCAGTGTAATATTACTATTAAAAAATAATTTAGTTTTTTTTATCTTGACTTATTATCGCCGGTTCAAAGATAATCCTGCACAATGTTACTGTAAAAACTGAGCGTGGCTCAAACGGACTGTTCCGCAAGCCGATCTGAGCCTATGTTAGTGACATAAGCACGGTTATGGGACATCACAGCGGCATGTGTCTCACACTCCTCATAGACAATATCCCAAAGCACTCAAGTCGGTTGGATTGGGCGGAGTGTGACACGCAATGTATATTGAGCTTTATTTGTATAAGGTTAGAGTGCAGTTATAAGAGCCTGAAACTTAAATTAAATTTCCTCTTCAACTTTTTTCCGGTACATTGATAGGCGTCGTATACCCGTCTCGCTCGCACACACATTGCGCGTCACTCCCGCCTGAGGCCTCTTACCTCCGAGTCGTCGACTGAGCTGGCGGTGGTCCTCCTCCGGCGCGGGGTCGACGACCTTTCCGGGGTGGCTCCCCCTGTCGGCGTACTGAAATGATTCTCATCGAACGTCAGCGAGTCTTCTGCCACCGACTCTACGATTGAACCCGCAACTTCACCATCGGCCTGGTCTTCACTTTCGTTATCTACTTCGTCTGTTCTCTCTATAGCTTCAGTACTAGCGACGTCAGCCGCTGTAGCGACATCACCCTCTGTAGCGACATCCGCCGCTGTAGCGACATCGTCATTATCATTTCCAACTTCAGCGGTACCCGCTTCGTTATCGTCATCGACCGTTTCTTGACTAGTGGTCGCTTCATTAACTCTATCACATTCTTGAGCAGCGTCTTCGTTGTCTTCCGTCTCTGTCGCCCGTGCGGCGGTCTCGTTCGCGCACACAACGTCATCCTCCTCGGGTATAGTCTGGTTATCTCTTAAATTACTATCACAGTCGGTTACACTTAAACTATTGGTCGGTTCCTCCGTCTCCGGTTCCCTGTCGGCCCTCGAGCTAAGTTCGGGCGACCTCAATGGCGTAGAGAACGGCGTCGGATCTGTGGAGTTATTCTCCCCGCTTCTATCGTTTACATCCTCCTGTTAAATTTCACACGTGATATTTACAGACGCACAAACTTATTTGGGCAATTCGACTGGGACACCCGCGCAACACATTTCAATCTGTACTTAATATTTTAAAGCTGAAGAATTTGTTTGGACGCACTAATCTCAGGAAATACTGTTCTTTTAGAATAGCCCATTTATCGAGTAAGGCTATAATGAATATAACATCACGCTACGACCAATGGAAGCGGAGCATCATGGGAAAATGTTGCTAAAACTGGGAATATGTGACGCAGACGTTGCACGGGTCAGCTAGTGCACATATAAGTTTGGTGTCTAAAGATTTTACGATATCCCACGATTGCTATGATCTTTGGTAAGCGTCTGAAGCTCATTATCGTCTATGTGCTGCAGGATTGTCTATGAAAGTGAGGACAACACATTTTGATGTCTATGGTAACCGTTGAGAGATGCGCCATGACTTATATTCATAATATGAATTGAACCATCGAGTGAAACCAAATATATTATTGTGTATGTATAACCATGTACTCATTTTCATTTGTTAAAGATATATATAACAACGGATGGAGAAAAATCACTCCAAATTTAATTTATTATTGGAATTAGTAATGCATACATTTTTAGTGTGAGGCAAATTAATTGGTTCCTTGTATAAATATTCATACCCTTATATTAGTATCACTAATGCTCCTAAAGGCGTTACTATTAATAAATATTTAAGCCATCGTCATAATGACGCTATGTTTTATTTTGATATAAATAATTTTATATTTAATTTTAAGCTGACTAAAGATACAATGTATTTGCCACTTAGTTCTAAGAAACAGATAGCTACGTTGTTAGCCGGCAATCCTTATATTTATGACCAAGCTACAAGTAGCTTAGTTGGGGTCATTGATACTGGTGCTAATGTCAATAATATTGTTATTGACAGTGGCACCAGTGGTCAAGTATCTGGGGGGGATTTTACAATAGTATGACAACTGCTAAGCTCAGCCATTTAAACCTTGTTCATCAGAATATTCAGGGCTTAGCGGGCAAAGAATTAGAATTACAATTGTTCGTCGAAGGTTGTGATGTCCATATTTTATGTTTAACAGAACATTGGCTGAAAAATCATGAACTTTTATTCAATATACCTAAGTTGAAATTGTCAAGTGCGTTCGTAAGAAAATCAGCAATACATGGTGGTAGTTTAATTTTAGTTTCAGTTAATATTAAGTGTAAAGAACGCAAAGACATTGTAGATTTATCTATCGAGCGCACTGTTGAATTGTCCTGTGTAGAGCTCGAGCGCTATGTTATAATCTGCGTGTACCGTCCTCCGTTAGGTGATTATAGTGTATTTGAATTAGTTATAGAGGATGCTTTGAAGAAAGCTCAAACTTGTAATAAGGATCTAATAGTATGTGGCGATTTTAATGTTAACTTATTGATTGAGTCTCCCTCAACAACTAGGCTTATTAACTTATTCAAATCATTTAATTTAAACAATTTATTTCTAGAGCCGACCAGAATTACTGCAACTTCTGCCACCTGTCTGGATAACGTGTTTTGTAACTGTGATGCACTTGAAAAATCCATAATAACTGATTTAACTTCAGATCATTGTGGTCAGAAAGTAGTGTTTTTAAATGAAACAGTAGATAAACCGCAAAAAGTTACATGTAGGCCTATAACTGTAAATCGTATGGCCAGATTCAAATATAATATTAGTAAAAATATTAATTTAATTAATATGACACAGGATGAACCAGATAGCCTATATAAAGAACTTTTTGATTTTATAAAATTTGAATTTGATAAAACGTTTAATCTTAAGTCCTTTAATAAAAGCAGTAAAGCCAAATTTAATGATTGGGCAACTGCCGGTATTTATAAAAGTAGAGCTAAGTTGTACGAGCTATATGGTATGAAAAAATTTAATAAAAATATCGATTTTCTAGAGTATGTGAAAAAATATTCAAAGGTTTTTAAAAAAACTTGTGCTTTAGCCAAGGCTATTCATCTTAGGAATAAAATTAGCAAATCGAGCAATAAAGTAAAAACTACTTGGAACATTATAAACGCAGAACGAGGTAATACTAAAACCACCAATAAAAGCATTGAACTTAATATTAACGGTAACAGTGTTAGCGATAATGATCAAATTGCTCATACTTTCAATAATTTTTTTACTGACATACCTGTCTCTACAACTAGCTCCTTAGATTCCTCACCTCGAAATGCTGAATTAATACTGCAAACCAATGTAACGAAATGTGTAGAAGTACTTAAGTTTAGGCACATTACACCTCTTGACATAATCAAAACTTTTAAAAGCTTAAAAGTTAAACGTACTGGGGACTTGTGGGATTTATCTGTAACTGTTTTACAAAATATCATTGTAGACATAGCTCCTCATCTAGCTTTAATTTTCAATAAATGCGTAGATTGCGGTAAATTTCCAGACTTGATGAAATATAGTAAAGTTATTCCTTTGTTTAAAGCCGGAGATCCTTCTGATCCAACTAATTATCGGCCGGTGTCTATCTTACCAGTTCTGAGTAAGATATTCGAAAAGATTATTTTAAAGCAGCTGCTTTCTCATTTTAATTTTAATAAACTTTTGCATGGTGAACAATACGGTTTCACAAAAGGTCGTTCTACTATTGATGCGGGTGTAGCACTTTTGAAAAATATTTTTAACTGTTGGGAGGATTCACAGAACGTCATTGGGGTGTTTTGTGATTTATCTAAGGCTTTTGATTGTGTTGACCACCAAACACTTATACGTAAACTAGAGTATTATGGAGTTAAAGGTACAGCACTTGATTTGATGCGATCGTACCTTAGTGAGAGAACTCAAATTGTAGATGTCAACGGAGTTAAATCGTCTGGTTCTCCTGTGCATATGGGGGTGCCCCAAGGCTCAATTTTGGGACCTTTTCTATTTTTAATTTATATAAATGATCTTCCGTTCTATGTTAAGAATACCTGTGGAATTGTACTGTTTGCTGACGATACCTCACTGATTTTTGGTGTTGATAGACAGAAATTCAAATATGACGATGTAAACGGTGCATTATCTGAGGTATTAAATTGGTTTACTGTTAATAATCTAGTTTTAAATGCAAGAAAAACTAAATGTATAAAATTTGCATTACCCAATGTAAAAAAGATGGCCTCTAATTTAATGTTAAATAATGAAGCCCTCAGTCTTGTTGAGTCTACAGTGTTTTTGGGTATTACGTTAGATTCAAAACTTCAATGGGGCACCCAAATATCATGTCTTGCGGGGAAGCTCAGCTCAGCAGCTTACGCGGTTAGAAAAATCAGACTACTTACGGATGTAGAAACAGCTAGATTAGTCTATTTCAGTTATTTTCATAGTGTTATGTCCTATGGTATCTTGCTTTGGGGCAGAGCAGCTGATATAGATACAATTTTTATTTTGCAAAAAAGAGCAGTCCGTGCTATTTATAATTTAAGCTCGCGAGCTTCCCTCAGAGATAAATTTAAGGAAATTAACATTCTCACAGTTGCATCACAGTACATTTATGCAAACATAATATTCGTCCGTCAAAACATTAGTCTTTTCACGAAAAATTGTGATTTGCACTCCATTAATACTAGAAATAAGCATAAACTTGTAACATCTGCTTATAGACTACAGAAAGTGCAAGGATCATTTTTAGGACTTGGTGCACGGTTTTATAACAAAATCCCCACAAATATTTTAGATTTGCCTATGAATAAATTTAAGGAACGAGTTAAGTCAGCTTTGGTACAGAAGGCTTATTATTGTATAAACGATTATATTAACGATGGCGAGGCATGGGTATAGCGCTCGTTCTATCAGGACTAATATTATTATTGTTAAAGAAATTGTTAAAACTTGTTTTGAAAAGAGTAATTGCTGAGTTTATTGCCGGCTCTTCTCAGCAAAAGCAACCTTCCGAACCGAGCATTAGAGTCGACGTTTCATAAGTGCCTGTGAAGGCCTATTTGAATGAATAAATTTATTTCATTTCATTTCATTTCATTTCATTTCATTTCATTTCATTTCATTAAATCTTATAGACATTTCTATAAAGTATCATTTTATTTGTAAGCTATTTTAGTTAAAACATTAATTGTGCATGCATGTTACTTGAAGCGTTCATGCAGATTTAGATATTTGGACAGATATGCACAAGTTTTGTGCAGACAATTACGCTATCAGTCCCTCTAATAGTTAGTAAAGATAACAGTCTAAAAACATTGCAATACTAGAGTGGGGGGGGGGGCTGCATGGAGCCCCGTTTAAGATTCACATTGGCCTGATGATGTCAACTGAATTCTAGTCATTATATTTGTTTATGGATCAGTCAAATAATCCTTCTATAGATATTTTGAATCTTATTATGTATACTAATATTATAAATGCTAAAGTAACTATTCTTTGAGCCCTAAACCGAACCGATTTTGTTGAAAATTGCTACAGATAGATTTAGACTATAGCTTTAGAAAGGACATAGTATAGGGTTATTTTTATCCCTGTAAAGTTAATGGCACCCGAACGCGGGTTAGTTGAAGTTAGTTTAATATATGTGGTTAACAAATGCAATTCCAAATTGTACATTCAATTTTGTAACACTTAATTGCTTTATGAAAATTGAGAATCTCTTCCTTTTATAACTTAGTTAAAAAACATTTCAATACAGTGTACAGTTTTCACATTAAATGAGTACATGGCTAACACATAATGAAACATATAATATACTAAACAGTAATGATATATGTATGTTAGTAAACGGTTATTTCGCTCAAGCCCATGCTGCAAGAAAATATATGGATTATTATACGAACAAATTAAATAATATAACTAAAATATAACGTTTAAATCATTTATAAATACATTCCAAACAAATAAGCTGTGCTATTCCGTGGTCTCTCTGATCTCTCACACACACACATTTATGAACTGCTATCACTGATACATACTTGGGTGGTTGGCCATTGGGCTTTCTTCTAAAATTATCAATAAACTAAATCTTAAATTTTTGGGACTATTCGCGCGTAGACTATTAACAAGATATAATAATATTTTAACTCTATATAAATCATGAATTTATTTTGCGAAAGTATAAAAAACAGTTAACATAAACTTTGTTTAAAACTATTTAAGATGTGTCAAGCTGAATAAATTGCTTGAAAGCTTGAAAAAATACTGCAATATTACTTATATTGCAGTAATTTCTGAGATCAAAGCATATTTAACAAAGTGTCATACCGCTATGTAAAGAAAAGCCTGACTATCTGGATTTTATATATGTTTCATTGTACTTCTCTTATGAATAGCACAGCTGTGAAACATGCATGTCTATACTACAGACAGACTGCTTTGTTCCTACAGCTTATTATTTGTTTTTATTCGGAGTAACTTTACTAGAGCCTTTAAAGTCATATATGGATGCTTATAAGCAATAACGTGTCAACCTACAAAAAGTCGAAAACAATGGCTTTGATATATTTTTATAATGCATCGCGTATTTAACATTCTACAAAAGTGTTTCAAGTCATCTAAAACATAAAAGTACACACAAAATTTATTTATATTAACAAAAAGTCGTAATTCACATAGACATTATAATCTTTAAGCGTAATTTTCTCAAAATCAAGTTTATGAGGGGTAACACATTATCGCTTATCAGCATCCATGTCACTCAATTTAAAGAAAAAGTTTTTTTCATGCAAATTTGAACTCTATAACAAGCTATTAGAAACAAGCCGGTATATTAAAATGCGACGAAAACAAATGGGCATTCATATCCATCCATACTAAATATATCCAATGACCAATGAGCATGCATCTGAATAATGCACCTTATTCAGTTGTGAAAAGGTTCAAAATTAATTCATACAAAATATATAACTAACTTGTACATAAAAAATGCCTAAAAAAAGAGATATAAGTAAATTCAGAGTTAGAAAGAGAAGACTATATTTTTAAGGCATTAGGGCCCAAGGGAAGCTAAATCATAAATTAATTATTAAGAAAATATATGAAGATGTGACACTGGTTTAACTTTTAATTACTACTGGAATACATATAAGACAATTTTAGACGATAGTCCATTAGGGACTCTAAAATTTGAGGCAAAATAGGGTATGAGACTTTCTAACCAACTGCACTAGGTACTATATCTATTTATCAATTTATTTCAGAAGTATTGAATATATTTTATTAATTCTGAATAGAGTTCACACAGTCATAAGAGAACAGAGTTCTCCCAGAGAAGTACTTCTTCCTTATGTACTTACCATTAAGCAGTAGTAAACTTGCATTTAAAGATTCATTCAGAATTTAGAAAACTATGAAGTTAACCACTTAATATCATAGACATTCTAAATCCCCTATAGCTACCAGACACTATACCTGTCACTTTCATTCACATATAAAATGATAAGGAAGGCAATATTAAGGGCTAGAAATCGATCAGTGTCACATCTCTTAGCATGCAATAACATAACATTTACCTGATGATTGTCGGCCGGTGGAGCGGGCACGTGTCCCGCGTGTGCCGGCACGTGTCCCGCGCGGCCGGGCACGTGTCCCGCGTGTGCCGGCACGTGCTCGTCGTCCGCGGAGATGTGGAATCGCCGCTGGAACTCCGTGGCCGCAGTCTCCATTCGCTCCGCTTGGGATTCCACGCTCGTGTTCCGCCTGTGGGAGGGAGGTAGATGTATTAAAGAGAGATATATGTATAGTATTCATAACAGACAAACAAAAGAATTGAAAGAGACAGCATATGTTACATAACCATACCAAAATTCCAAATTAAAGCCGTAGAGACTGCTGTGCCTTTTTCAGGGATTTGACTATCATTACAAATACTACCTAGGAACCTAGATACCTAGGAAATGGATAGGTGGCCAATTTAATTCTAAACTAACCAGAACTCTCGCTACAGTGACCAGCCAGCTTATTTGCTACATCTACAAGGATTAAAATACTTGATATTCACACACAAACAGACACAAAATAAACAGACATGTTAATGCACACATATATTTTCTGTGGATCAACCCAATCAGCTTCACACCCCAAGCCAATCGGCCAATAAAAGCCAAACGACCACTCACATAAACGTAGGCCTCTCCCACTGCGTGGACCTATCTATATGGTTGACGTAGTATGTCCGTCCGTTTGCATCCTGTCGCTCTTCCCAGCCGGGCGGCAGCGGATCCCCACCGATTGTCTGCAACAAGTCAAACAGTAGCGTCAAGTGGATGGTCCACCTAATCCTGACACATGAAGGTAAGATCCTAGAGAAGCCTATCTCCCCGAAAGCTAACTGATACTCGAAAGTATTGGTGTTCCACAAGGTTCCAACGTATGGTCTCTTCTCTTTAGTATACAGATGATTGAACTGACACATTCATTAGCGAAACAGTAGTAATACAGTAAGTTTTTCATTATCCAAAATTACAAAAATTTAGGGATATTTTTGGATTTTCTCGGTTCCATTATAGCTATTAAGAAATTTTGTCACACAAGCAAACTTGATAAGATAATTTATTTCTACTTTAACTTGAATGAAACAGGTATTTTGGGCTTAATTCATAAAGCTGAGTCGATATTATGACCTGAGCTCCATTTTTGACGTTAAGGACAGAAAGTTACAAAGCTGCAATGTCGATAAATTAAGCGAAATCATTTCAACGACTTCACGGGTCATAGTGGACTGGTTATTAAAATCGCTAGGTATAAGCAATCCTACAAGCATGCGGCAGGCGACAGCGCTAAGAGTGGACATCGGTTATTCTCCCATATACATTCTTACAATAGTAGGTATTTCTTAAATTTTCTCCCTGACATTTTACTGTAGCCTAATCCGATATGCAGTAAAATATTATAAGAACGTTATTTTGTTTTTGATGAAAGATTTCTTAAGATAATCAATAAAAAACTTGAATTGTAACTGCATTAAAGTTGCTTTCAGCTGCAGAATTAATAATATAATTATTTGAGTTTTGATACTGGATATATATGTCCATTGAACTTATTTGTACTTAAATTTTATTTTACTTTTATATTCAGTCATCATTTCACTACTATCTCACAAATTATGAAATTAATTTAGACTCCACCAAAACCCCAGGAAGAAAGAAACGAAAGAAAAACCTCAGTCCCCCCCCCTCATTATGAAAAGTAAAAGCGATAAATAAAATGGCTGACGTACAACATGAGCATACTCCGCGGGCTCGATCAACTCCCAGTCGCCGCCCGTGAACGACGGTACTGTACCCACTGGCGCCACCTAGTGCCAGAACACTACACTAGCAGACTATACTTTTTCACTTTATTATAGGCTTGAGTTTGACCAAAATTTCGCTGATGATGAGACAGTGTTTTTAAGCCGAGCCACAGGCAGATTTGCAACATGAGGGTATTATTGGGTGCCCTATGAGGAGACCCTCACGATGTTATCCTTTACGGAAAGCAAGCAGCTCAAATCCAGCTAAAGGGCTCAAGCCAGGATATGATGAAAGACGTATTTACCTATTTTACGTTAGCTTTTAGTTAATTAAAACATTGCTTAACTACCAATACTTAAGCACTTAAGCAAGACACGGTGCCTTACTCGCACTAAATGGCCTAGTTTAGATGACTGAGGGACACTTGAACTTTGTATTGGAAATTTTCAAGTCAGCGTGCCTTTATCTATCTGGATAAAAGTACTGGGCTACCATGCATATTACTGTATAATTATACATCTATAGATGCGTGATAAGCGTGAAATTCTAGTTGCATATTTCGGCAAACAAAAATAACCCTTACGACACTCAGTGACGGATTAACCCTTAAACAAATTAAGCAATTGCCTAGGGCATCACGTTTGGGAGGGCACCAGAAGAAGCGCAAAAGAAATCCATCCTTAGGCCATCACGTCTCACTATCACGTCACCAAAAACAACACCAAAAATGGTTTGAAGACCGATTCTAGTTGACATAAGGATAGAGGGGCCCATGGACGTGGATTGCTTAGGGCATAGGGCATCAAGAAGTCTAAAAAGTCTTAATCCGTCACTGACGACATTTTAATAAAGCATATTATGTAATGATCATCTGGTATATATAGTGAATGTATCTCAGTGAGGTCAATCATATTTCTGTAATGTTAGCTGTTAATTTCTTATCTATAAATGATTTTATATCTAAAGACTATATATATAATTTTTCGGGGTAAAGATAATTTTGGAGGAACACTTGAAAGTAATCATTTATTAAAGTTAAAATTACAGAAACTAAGCTGAACTCATTGTCACATAAACATAAAATAGTGTTTGAAAATCGAGATCTAAAAGGGCAATTTTGACAGCAAATATATATTAATGCTAGAAAGACACAAACATGATATTTACAACCACAAACAGACATATTTCTGCATTGATTAACTCACCGGTTGTACATTTCCAATCTGCGGCGGGGGTTCGACCATCTCCCAGTCGTCAGTGGGCGGGGGGTCGGCGGGGTCGGCGGGGTTGGCGGGGGTCGGGGGGTCGACCCCGCCCGGCCCCTCGCCCGCCACGCGGCCCACCAGCGCGTGGTACACCTCGATGTAGCCTCGGACGCGGGACCGGGCGCTGGGGTGATAGAATATTAATTAATTTAATTTAATTATAAGGTTCTCCATATGATATTAGTTTGAAATTTAGGTATTTTGAGTTTAAAGGCATAGGTTCTATTTTCAATCGATTAGTGATGCTAAAATTACAAGATTATGCATAATATGGTTGAGAGTTTAGTGCTTAGGTATTTTGAGTTTAATTGTAACGGTTATAGGTTATATATCTAACCGGGATATTGTGTATGAACAAGTTTGTTTATTTTATTAGGTGTAAATAACTGCACATCTGCATTTAAAAGTTGTATATCAGCTATCTGGTTATCTTAGTTCAAGTTATTTGTTAGTTTGGGTTCAGATAAATGATTTTTTAATGTAAGCCAATTTTAACTCAAATAGATATTTTTACTAATTAAAGTAAAAATATATTTCATTGGTCGCCCAAGAAACAATATTTTGATTCCAACAATCATACTTTTATGATTTAAGACTCTTAATTTATGAAAATAATTTGTAAACCACATTTAGTCATAGAAAACATATACAGCTATACACACTTACAGGCAGATGTTCAAAACTTGCGACCTACCTGCGGCGTATACAATACAAGGAATTAAAAAAAATATTGAGAGCAAAAAATGTTAATAAAGTACCCATTAAAAAAAACTTAACGTCCATATGTCGCAGTATTTTTTTAATAACAAATGCTAACATAAAAAAATCGCTTCGCCCAGTGAAAGTTATGAGGTAACAAACATAATAAAAATAAAATACCAGTCGAATTGAGAATCTCCTACTTTTTTTTAAGTCGTTTTATTAGGCACTGTCCTAACCCCCCTTGGATTAAACCATGTTAATGTTATGTCAAGACCAAAAATATTATATGGACTTTATTAAACAGCTGTATAAATAACAAGTGGCACCCTCGTTTATAGTTATTTTATATTTCTGGTCTGAAATAATTGTTTTTTTTTTTGTAATTTATACATGGTCAGGTGACATGAATTTTTAACTCCATATTGTATTTTAAATATCAAATCACGTGAGCACACTTATAACATTAAATCGGAAAACTAAATTTTTCAAATGTATATCAACCTTAAAACACTACAAAATAAGATTTATAATCACTACTATCCCTACTAATATTATAGATGCGAAAGTAAATCTGTCTGTCTGTCTGAAAACTAAAATATAGCAAGAAGATTTTATAATAGCATACATTTATCCAGCTATTTTAGACAATGCTAACTAATATTATAAATGCGAAAGTAACTCTGTCTGTCTCACTTTCACGCAAAAACTACTGAACTCATTTAAATAAAATTTGGTACGCTGATAGTCTAGAGTCTGCGAAAGGACATAGGCCACTTTTCATCCCCGGAAAATGGAAGATCTCCCGGGTACGCAGGTAATACTGCGGGGAGCCACTAGTCATAAGATATATAATATAGGATTATAGACGGTATGTCTATAAATCAGTGCAAATGATGTTGAAATGTACCAACACCTGATTTTGTTATATATAAATAAATGTTATCGTACTTTATCTTATCGCTGGCCGATAAAATGCAACACGCCAAGAAGTCTCACTTCAAACGGACATTTTAGTTAGTTTAGTAAGTATAGTGAACTAGCTAACGTCCCGCGGTTTCACCCGGACGGCTTAATGTGTCTTGGGATATAAACATTGTATTAAAAAAGCGATTTCAACGTATAAACACAAAATAATAATAAAGTATGCATATACTGTTGAAAACCGCATTAAATTCTGTTGCTTAGTTTAAAAGACCTAAGTACAGACTTGAGACTATTTTTGACTTTGTAAAGTTACGGGATATACTCGAGAAAATATATGAAGCATTCTATCAGTAAAATTTGATGAGTAATTTCCGAGATTGTAACATCCAAACTAACAAACTTATTCACTTAAAATTTTAAAAATAAAAATAAAATTTTAAATACATAGCCAATTTTATCAACTCTAAAGCCTTTAAATATTCCCAAATCACAAAAAAATACTATATCAGATTATAACAAAAAAAAAGTATTGCTAGTATCAACTTCAGCCTTAATATACCTATACCCAAATCACAAAAAAATCCGAGATAATAACAAAAAAAAACTAGAGCTAAATAAAAAAATGTCAAAAAATACTATATCAAATCTTAAAAAAAAATAAAGTATTGCTAGTCAAAAAAAAAAAGTCAAACCATACAGCGAGCCAATCATGCGCATGCGGTAATGCCTACTTACACGGACCTTCTAGGGCGTAGGGGGTACTTAACGACGTTGGGACGCGCGCTGGCGGCTGACTCCGAGGGTACTGTAGCCAGGGGTACCTCCACCATGCCGAGGAAGTCGTCCCTGGTGAGCCGGTTCTCGTCGAACACTTGGATGAGGAGTTTGTGCTCTTGGGGCTTCACCTGGTGGGATGATGGGTTAAATGATAAGAAGGTGTGAAGTGAGCTAATGGTTTGTAAGTTCAAAAATCAAAATATTTTTTTATTTAAATAGGCCTCAATAAAGCTCTTATGAATAGTCACTATTAATGCTCGGTTCTGAAAGTTGTTTTTACTGAGAAGAGCCGGCAATAAACTCAGTAATTACTCTTTTCAAAAGCCAACTTATATCTAATACTATAGTGATTTTTACAAGACAGATACTTACTCTAAATACAAACTCCTGATTCCATACTGGATTCAATGTCTGAAATTGTATAAAATTTAATTAATCGTAACTCGTAGAAAAAATTAGTTTAAAAAGCATAGAATAGTTTCAAATGAGGGCGCCACTACAATACCTACAATACCTCATAAGTTTTTATATTGTTTTAGTTCCAACTTTCGCCGCAAAATGGTGGAATATTTTTATAGGTTTACATTCTAAAAGGATTATTAATGGAACGAGAATTTAATACAATAGGCATCCACGGTTCATTCAACAAACTCATGCGCACAGGAAGGAGAAATAATATATATGATTTCCTTATTATGCACATAGTTTTAAAAGAGATTTTATACATAACTTATTTTACTTATCCATAGAAAGAAAATATGTGTTTTACAGTAAAACACAAAAAAATGTCAAACAGGCATGGGAAGCAGTTACTGGTAACCTTGCAGGAGCTTGCAGCACCACTATCGCACTATGGTATCGTAAAAGCTTTGAAATGATAACTAGTGGCTCCCTGCGGTTTCGCTCGCATTCCCGGGGATCTTAAATCGGGGATACTAAGTATTCTATATCCGTCTCCTGGTTTAAAGCTACCTCCCCACCAATTTATCAGCCAAATCGGTTCAGCCGTTCTTGAGTTATAAGTAGTGTAACTAACACGACTTTCTTTTATATATAGAAGATTTAAATGGGCCTTCACAGCCTTCACAGGCACTTATGAATCGTCGACTTTAATGCTCGGTCCGGAAGGTTGCTTTTGCTGAGAAGAGCCGGCAAATAACTCTAATAAACGAAAGCTTTTGAAACTTCTTGTTTTACCTTTTTCTTTGTTTTTGTGAGAAACGTCTCGATGGAGACGTCACCGTCAGATTTCTGCAACTCCACTCGAACATATGGGTCGCTGGAAACAACAATTAGATATTATATATCTAAAATATATAAAAAATCTCGGGTGACAGTGCTTATGAACGAATTCCTTCAAAACGCCAAACAGAAACGGAGGAGGTTCTAAGTCGACGCGTATATTTTTGTTTTGTATAACCACGCTTTTTTGGCTGTATAGGTAGGCAGGTCTGAGAATAGGTCCTTAGGTATCTTTCACCATTCTATTCTGGTCTATTAATTATAGTTATCGGTCAGGAATATGAAGATAAATGTTAAATACTAGTGGCTTCCCGCAGTTTCATCTGCGTTTCCGAGGATCTACGATACTTCTTTGATATTCTTTTAATATTTGAGGATAGACGTATATGTAGATAAATGTTAAATACGCGATTTCATCCGCGAACTTCGATATTTCTTAATAATCTACACTAATAATAATTCCTGTATTCCCACGGGAACCACGCAGGTAAAACCGCGCGGAGGCAGCTAGTTGAAGATAAAAGTCTACATGAGTGTCAAGGCTATGAATAACTAATTTCTAGACAGTGTGTAAGTAGCTCGTAGCCGGTTATTGCTAAATTGAGTCATACAATGACTCAACTGCCGGTTGGTTCGGCGATAAGATACATCGACTACCGTACTACATGTCGTGAGTTCGATTTGAGACTTTCATCACTACATAGTATAAATCAAAGTCGCTATCCGCCGTCTGTCTGTCCCTATGTATGCTTAGATCTTTAAAACTACGCAACGGATTTTGATGCGGTTTTTTAATAGATAGAGTGATTCTTAAGGAATGTTTTTATGTATAAATCGCTATGACGAATAGGAGCGGAGCATCAATCAAAACTGTTGCAAAAACGAGCAAGTGACGCTAACGAAGTTGCGCGGGTCAACTAGTATTAAATAACTATTGCTAATTCTTAATCTGATAGCTGTCGTAAGGTCAGAAACGAGAAATTCTTATTGTGTCTTTTACCCTCGTTCCCGGGAGTCCTAAATATTTCCGGGATAAAATATAGCCTATTTACATTATAAATAATTTGATAATAGAATCCCTTAAGATAATTCAACGTCGCTTTGTATTGGTAAAATTATTTCAAAATCGTTTCAGTAGATCCAGAGATTACCCCCAACAAACATGCAAACTTTACCGCTTTATAACATTAATAAAGACAAATATTTTTTTTACGTTGATATTAAATTATCTACAGATTAGTCATAATATATTATTTTATTAGCGATCGAAGAAATCCGTTCTTAATTTTATATTTACCTAATGTCACGAACGGGTCAATGAAGGAAAATAATATTAAGGAAACCACCAACTATGAGTCAGACTTTGAACATGCATATGTCGGTATAAATGACGTTACAATTCCAATTTGAGAATAACTCAATTGAATACATGCTTTAACACCGTTGGATTAAGTTTAAACTTGATCGACAGACTCTAATAGCTAATTGCATAATAAATAATGTAGTGTCGTCATATTGAAAGGAAATTACGTGTTTCTTCAATCTTATCTCTGTTTAACTATATGTGATTAATAAGGCAGGGTCTCCCCCAAAAATGTGAGTATTAACTGTTTTGAAATAACGGATCGGGGTAATTTTATGTCTGGCCCGTTGGCTCGGTTAGCGACTTATATTCAAAATGGTTTAATTTAAATTCCCACTAAGGACATACATTTGTATTTTAGTACCTTTATATCCTCCTATTTAGACCCCCGGGTACGCGAGTAAAACCGCGGGAACCCACTAGTACAAAATAATTCTAACAGCTATCTGGTTACCATGGCAATAACACCGCTTAGTTTGTAATCAAACTAAATAACCCTTTGGATATTGTTTCAATTTCCACTGCGAGATACTCCCTTCAAAAGTAGTTTTTTTCTGGCTCTAGTTTTAAGCACCGCCTGGTATAGATATATGGTATACCCCAAAGACCTATGAATATCCCAGGATATTTATCTTAAGAGGACATAAGATGATCAAATTAACTCTGTGAATATGACGTCATCGTTATAATGTTAATTAACACCAGTAATAAGCTTAGGAGACGTGGGCAGCGGCAGTAGCGCGATAAGACTCAGGATTCTAGGAATAATTGCATGCGCTTTTTGGCAGTTTGATAAGCTAGGTGGAAACAAAATAATCGTATAGATAAATGAATAGCCTAGGAACATTTTTAATACATCTATCTCATTACAAACTAATCAGAGCTTGTACTATGGTAACCAGATAGCTGTTATACTCTCCTGACTGACTATCAGTCTTTGCTTGGGTTACAGGCGCAGCTAGAGCCAATAATATATTCATAGACTACTCACAATACAAATTAATAGATATTTACATAAGAACAAACATATATCACCAGTACACCAATGCTTGTTCTGGGTTGGAATCAAATCCTTGTCCAGCGAGCAGAAAATCAACATTTTTATTTAGATAATACTATAAATGCTCTATTTTTGCAACATTTTTCATTGATGTTCTACTTTTATTGGTCATAGTGGTGTTAAATAGCCTTCCTCTGTACTTTCTGAGATTGATTAGCACATTCAAACTCTCAGCTTTGTAATAGAAGTATAGATTGTCTTACCTAGCACCAAATATATCCTTTTTAGCCAATGAGAAAGCTCCTATTATCTTCAGGCGAAGCAGGAAGCTATTTTCATCAGTCTGAAATGTAGAAAAGTATTTTATAAACATTTATTATTAACATTTTATATGGGTATTGAAAAATAATCATATTATACTTAAATGAACATTAAAAGTTATTAACTTCCACAGGATGATAGGATATTTTTATTTTTAGGAAGATTCACAGCAAAATAGTAGCCATAGGTCATACATGCATATTAACAACTGCCATTTATAAATTTCCACCAATAGAAAGGAATATAATAAATGATACATTATACAAAACATAAATACAATACCAAGTCACAATAATAAATTGATTAACATCTAAGTAGGTAGGTAATAACTTGCCTACCATTTCTTATAGAAATTATTTTCAAGGATACCTATGACATATTGACTTTATTCAACTTATCATTACTGTAATAGTTTATTAAGCTACAAGCTGCCTCCCCGCGGTTTTACCCGCGTAGTTCTCGTTCCTGTGGGAATACAGGGATAAAATATAGCCTATGTTACTCAGGGATAACGTAGCTTTCCAAAGGTGAAAGAATTTTTGAAATCGGTCCAGTAGTTTCGGAGCCTATTCATTACAAACAAACAAATAAATCTTTCCTCTTTATAATATTAGTATAGATTAGATGTGTGTGACTGAAAAAGGCATTTTACTGCAATGTTCATTTGAAAAATAATTTGTGCGGTATTTTTATCGCACATATCCAAACTAAACAGAACATGTACTATTGTAGCCAGATAACTGATATACTCATATAGATATTATGATTCAGAAACAAAACATGTTCACACAAACAAGGACAGCCAAGGCAAGGAGGCTGTAAGGGACCTCTTACCACAAAACTAACTGACCAGTCCAATAAGATTCTAACTATGAAAAATACACAAACAAGTACCAGGTAAATAAGTGGAAAATAGTTATAATATGAATTTAGCTGTGGAAGATTTCATTGTTATTATTTACTCTTTAATGTAATTTGTTGTTTATAATTCTACAAACTATCTTTATCACTCTTCAACTGCCCTTAAGAGAGGATACAAGACTTAACTTGGGTATAATATTTTAAGCTACAAATGTATTTATTATAATTTTAACTGTTTGCTACCATAGTTAATGATAGGCCATGTTATTGCCCGCTAATGTAGCTGGTGAAAGAATGATTCAAATTGGTCCAGTAATTTCAGAGCCTATTCATTACAAACAAGCAAACAATCATTCCTCTTTATAATATTAGTGTAAGAAGTGCAGATTAACTATGCCAATGTCATGGCAAGGAATGAACCTGAATGTAGAGATGTAACTTGTCAATATGACAGTTTAAAATACAAATAACAATTTGAGAGTGTTAAGATTTCTGAATGCAGCATTGGTCAGTGAAAATTTGCATAAATTATATCTACATTGTCACAATTTGATGGAAACTGGCAGATTATTGGCACATATTGTATTGACTCATTGAAAGATTTGCAGAAGTGACCACTTATAAGGTATCTCAAATCTGACATTTAGTCATACATACCTATCTAAAAGTTATCTTTGCTGATGTTTCATGCTCGATTAATGATAATACTGTATTAAATTGTTATTGTTTAGAAAGTAAATAATAAATACCCATAGGTCATACCCATAAGTGTCAAAAAACTTAATACTTCAAAACAAAAAAGACCACCAAGACCTTCACAATTTTTGACAAAAGACATAAATAGACAGTCTTATAACATTCACCCATATATTACTAATGCAACTTACATAATCCTAAGACCCAATTACAGGCGTAAAGTAGCTGTAGCAGTACTAAAATAAGTTAGAAGGCAAATCTTATTAAGAATTTAACCTTCAACTTAACCACCTACACAGATTTAGGATAATTTGTGAGAATACCGCCGAATGCAAAGCGACCATTCAGACACATTGAAAACAATCGTTCCGCAAAATAAAACGCATTTAAAATGTTAATACAAGACAAGGACGTGTTTTTAAAACGATCAAGTTGAATGGACACTTCTTAAAAGTTAACTTTACCATTTGTGTTTACTTACACGCGTGTCCGACTGCCAAGCCATCACCCATGAGAGAATTTACTTATTATTAAATGAAATTGTTCACAATCCACATTCCTTCTAAAAACCTATAGTTGGGAGACAACACTTTGTAAAAAACTAATGACACGTTTTCTAATAACTGTTCCGCGCGACCTTACGACTTGTCCTACGGTTAGCTAACATCAGTAACTATTGTTACGATAAACAATAAAAAATCTAAACACCAAAACTGTAGGAAATGCCTAGAAATACGTGAATACACAAATAAAAAACTAAAATATACGAGGAAATATTATCCGCTGTGACAGGCGAATGACTGACAGTGACAGCAGAGAATTGCTTTTTGACATTTGAACAATGGCACAGTTTCAATTCATTGACAGCTGACTAGCGTTCCTTCCTAGCATGAGTTTATTTCCTTCATTCGTAGCGTTTTGCATATTAACAATACTGCTTTGTTGCTTAAAATTGTAATGACATGTTGATGGAGCACGACTGTGATGATATTTTTTTCTATATTTATCACGTTTCAGTACACGCATTTAAAAAAATATTATTTACCTAGTTGGTATATATGTAAGGAAATCCTGTGTTTTGAATAGAGAGGTCTGATTTTTTTATTACAGTCCAGATATTAATAAATATCTTAAATCTAGACACTTTAGAAGAGAATTGAAAAGTTCTGAATAAAATCAAGAAAAAATCATTATACTCAGTGAAAGGAGTATTTATCATGTAAATATAGGCGTGAAGATATTTAAATAATATTTTACGACTGTTACAGCTATAACACGAAGAATATTCCTTTTATCACTGTTATAAAATAATTGCGCGGCTCGCATATTTATCGGTCAACCAATTTTTTAGTACCTACAAGCATTAATTAGAGTAATCTTTATCATATCTTAACATTGTAGGTATTTTACAGCACTATAGACTTCCATACATTAAATTCATACATGACAATACTATATCAAAAGTAGTGACCTGATATTGTAGGGAGTATCTTGGCTCCTGTCTCTGAAAGCCGTTCAGCCTCCGCCATGAACTCCAAGAGGATGAGCGACTTCGGTGAGGCTCGCTCACCGCCGGAACATCCATAGGCCTCATGTTATACATTACGGACGATGTACGAGGGTCCAGCATTTCTCAGCAACAACAAATCAACAACCAAACACTCCACCATCACTTTTACACCATAAAACACACGAACTCTAATGCAATATTTACAACGTTCGTGTATCGCGCACAAAAAGATTTTGTGGTGGCGCTGCTGTGAGCCATATGACACTGTAATCTTATCGTAGCAAGAAATGGGCACGATAAAAGAAGTGTGCGTATACAATTAGCATTGCGATGATAACTTACTCGGTCGAGTCATGTGAAGTACCTATATGCGATTAAGACCTATGCTACATTTCATATTTTTTTTTGTCTGATAACGGTATCAGTCATTGGTACAATATGAACCTTAATAACATTGTCCGGAATAGGAACTTGTAAATAGTTACATGACCTGTGTGAAGACAAGATACATCGTAGCATCGCTCGAGTGATTAGAACATTGAATTCTCTATGTAACGTTTTGTAGGTCAAGAAATACAAACTCGGCTTGTGTTTGCTTAACGCTGTTTGAGATTAATGGTGAAAGATGCCAAATAGTGAGATGTTTTGAAACATTGGTAGTCTTATGAGATCGTAGGATCGTCAATAAGTTTAAAAGTCTAGGTAAATGAGGATATTATTTTCTCGTCAACTTTGCCAACCATCTTGTAGGTGTATGATATATGGTAAACAAACCCTACTTACCTACTTTTCGTTCGTTAGTAACGCGATGTTTTATCTAGAAAAGAATTTAAAAATCGTCTTCAATTAATATACTAAGATTATATTTTAACAAAATTTCGTTTAGAACGTCACAAGGATTTGTGGGTCATGGGTTCTATAAAAGTTTAACCATTATGCTCTAAATAAATACTTACACTTGAGATCTCTCTGAGACTGTCTGCTCACCACCTAAACCCAAAAAATCCGATAATACTTTTTAAATTCTATAAGAGTGCTAAATACCTAAGTGCTAAGTATGTGTAAACTAATCTACTTACCTTCTTTCAGAGTATTAGTTTCAAGTTAAACAGAACTATGGTTTAAGGTATTGGATTTATATAGGTATGAGAGATTAATTTCTTGGATTTGTTTGTACACAGACCTAGATATAATAGTATTTGTCTCATAAATTCTAACGCCTGAAAAAAATAACTTGATGACTGTATTATTATCATTTATTTCCACTAATAATCTTGACCAATCTAAGGAGAGAGAGAGATCATGGTAAATGTATCTGTTGATGTAGCCAAAATTGTAAATTCACACAGCCTTGACGGTAACTAGCTTTCTAGCTACTACACTACCTTGGCGGTAGATTTTCAACTTTAGCACGAGAGTTTTTTATTTTCCGTTAAAAAAAACGTTCAAATACAACAAATGTTCACACGACAGCGTTTTTAAAACGCGACGCTTTTTTATCGCCCGGTGTTGCATTTTCAACTTTGGACGTTGGAAATAGAGCATATTATGCGAATGAGGGCGTACTTGCGTAGTGCCTACCAAGTAGAGTAGGTTCAATGGATGTTCATACGATTTTTTCATGTTTTCCCTCTATCGAAAAATCAAACTGCCTGAAGCGGCCCGCGCGTATTTTAGACGCTGGCAGCACTACAAAATACTACAAATATGTGTCAAATGATGTATTATTTGACGAGAATTTGTTTATTTTTAAATAGTAATTATAATTTATAATTAAGCTCATAATAAGTCATAACGAAATCCTAAAACATGTCACAACATTTAATAAACGAAAACAGTAAATATATACTGGAGTAAGTGATACTCGATACAAACATAACCTCTCTAGAGCATACACAAGACATTTTTATATTTTTTTGAATTATTTCAGCCTATTTTCGGAGCAAACGATCGATTCACACAGTCTAGACTCTATATGCACTCAAGTCCAAAAGAAGTTTCCAAAATCCGATCACTTTAACTGTAAGTTTTTTATATGTTTACTAATTTTTGTTTGTAAACAAAAGTACATGATAAATATACAAATGTTCAAGGAAATCTCCCTGTTTCTGTGAAACATTATTATTTCTTGTATTCTCAAGGCTACTGGAAATACTGCTAATAATTTTAGAATATAAACAACTTAATCAAACACACAAACAAAGAATAAGTTTTCTGAAATTAGAGGCTAAAAAAGTACAAAACATGTGAAACTGATAGTTACTATGCCACATACTGTATATATATACCCAGGAGAGAACTCTTTTTGAAGTTATCTCTATTATATAAGTAGGTATATTGTACAAGCTCTGTTAATGTAACCCGATGGTTTTAAAGAGAACGTGGTTAATATGTTTAATATTCAAAACCAGTCATTCACTGTAGACCTTGATGGGGTACTTATTTAGGTAATTTTTCTAAAGCTACTACCAGATTCAAAGTCTTCATAAAACTAGAATGTTAAAAAGAACCTAGAAACTTAACAAGGTTACATATTATATTATATTGTCCCAGGATATATTATTTGACAATATCCCCAATTATTTAAAAAAAGAGTACATAGTTCAACATGACAAACTACTGCTCATTATTGCATCAAACCATTAATCTATACTAATATTATAAAGAGGAAAGATTTGTTTGTTTGTTTGATTGTTTGTTTGTAATGAATAGGCTCCGAAACTACTGGACCGATTTCAAAAATTCTTTCACCTTTGGAAAGCTACATTATCCCCGAGTAACATAGGCTATATTTTATCCCTGTATTCCCACGGGAACGGGAACTACGCGGGTAAAACCGCGGGGAGGCAGCTAGTACAATATATATTTTCATTCCAGTATGCCTGCTCCTATCATCACTCATCACGGGCGGGGACCTCTCCCTGCCTGGCCAACGTGTGGTAGCCCTAGCCCTCCTCTACGACATGTACAAGCTAGACAACCCCTTCAGCCCCATGTTCCTCCACATGCTGGAAGGGAAGCCAGGGTTGCTGCCACTTGCACCGCAGGAGAGGGTACTGATAGCACAGCTCCATGGGTTCTTGCCTGGTAATGTTAAAGATGTAAGTATGGTAGTATAATTATGGATAAAAAAAATAGACTATGACACTTGATAGAGAGGTAACAGCAGGGATTTTTTAAAATTGTATGAGTATTTCTTAGATTTATTGATTGTTCTTAGATTCTTGTAAATGGCTTATTTAATTTTTTAGACCATAGTGCACCAGGGCCTAGTGTGGATTGGCAGACTTCACATGCCTTTAATTGTGATATCTTGTGGATGCAGGTTTCCTCACAATGTTTTCCTTTAACAAAAGCCAGTTCTTACAAGCTTACCTTCAATTTGACCACTCGATCAGATTCGCCTCCCACAATAACCCTTTAACAAATTAAGCACTTGACTGGGGCATCACGCCTATCTAATTTACAGTAAACTCGGTTTAAAGACCGATTCTAGTTGAAACAAGGATAGGTACCCACAAAGTTGGATTGCTTAGGGCATTAAGTAGTCTTAATCCGTCACTGTATGTTGTGGGACAGGTGATGAAGAAGTCAGCGAAGCAGGTGATGCTAACGGAGGTGTCGGCTAAAGAGTTGGAGTTTGACTACAGTCCGCTGCAAGCCCTGGTGGGCGAGCGGAGAGCGGAGCTCAGCGCCGCCGCGCGGGCTACTGCGCCCGCACTCATACCTCTAGCTGATGGGTACATCTATCTATACACACTAGCTGAGGTCTCTAAAGTTAGCATGACCATTTTGACGTATCGTGAAACTGGTTACGTAGTAATTTGCCGAGAATTTGCCGTAAATTATCCGTGAAAGAAAAAAATTTGCCGCGACCCAGGGTCAGGAGAAAAAGCTGGACCTGCTAACTTTACTCCAAGTTAGCAAGACCAATGTCGTATCTCAGGATTGGAAAGACGTAGAGCATTGTTTTTGGTCTTAAAAGTTGCCGAGAATTTGCCGTAAACAATCCGACAAAAAAAATAATTTGCCGCGGATCGGGTTTTCGAGAAAAAGCCGATTTACTTGTTTTCGCTCCAAGTTAGCAAGACCAAATGTCATATCTCGGGATTGGAAACACGTACAGCCTTGTTCTTGGTCTTAAAAGTTGCCGAGAATTTGCCGTAAACGATCCGTCAAAAAAAAGAATTTGCCGCGAACCGGGTTTTCGAGAAAAAGCCGATTTACTTGATTTCGCTCCAAGTTAGCAAGACCAAATGTCATATCTCGGGATTGGAAACACGTACAGCCGTGTTCTTGGTCTTAAAAGTTGCCGAGAATTTGCCGTAAACGATCCGTCAAAAAAAAGAATTTGCCGCGAACCGGGTTTTCGAGAAAAAGCCGATTTACTTGATTTCGCTCCAAGTTAGCAAGACCAAATGTCATATCTCGGGATTGGAAACACGTACAGCCTTGTTCTTGGTCTTAAAAGTTGCCGAGAATTTGCCGTAAACGATCCGTCAAAAAAAAGAATTTGCCGCGAACCGGGTTTTCGAGAAAAAGCCGATTTACTTGATTTCGCTCCAAGTTAGCAAGACCAAATGTCATATCTCGGGATTGGCAACACGTACAGCCTTGTTCTTGGTCTTAAAAGTTGCCGAGAATTTGCCGTAAACGATCCATCAAAAAAAAGAATTTGCCGCGAATCGGTTTTTCGAGAAAAAGCCAATTTACTTGTTTTCGCTCCAAGTTAGCAAGACCAAATGTCATATCTCGGGATTGGAAACACGTACAGCCTTGTTCTTGGTCTTAAAAGTTGCCGAGAATTTGCCGTAAACGATCCGTCAAAAAAAATAATTTGCCGCGAATCGGTTTTTCGAGAAAAAGCCGATTTACTTGTTTTCGCTCCAAGTTAGCAAGACCAAATGTCATATCTCGGGATTGGAAACACGTACTAGTTGATCGTGACAACGTCATAGATTGTGCCTCTTTCTCGCTCGTTCCGCGCTCTCGCTTGCACTTCAAGCCTTAAATGAAACGCCTCAGGGAGGGGTAACGCCACATACGTCATGTTTTTTCGTGCATGCAGCCGGCTCCATCGAATTATAAGACGTTATCACGTCAAAAATAACAAAATGCATGCTCATTCAAAATGAGGTAAGACAAAATAGTGAAATGGGTAATTAAATCAATATTGAGCAGTAAAATAGCTTTATGGACAATCACGAGTGGGGTGTTAAACATGACAAAATTTGTCTGTAAGAATAACATTCTAAGCTACGACAATTATAGATACATTGAATCGAATATTCCGTCTATCCCTACTGCCACATCCAGGTAGGAATATGCGGCTTTTATTGCAGATTTTAGATTTGGGAGATAAAAAAAAAGATGTTATCAATTGTAAGTTAATATAGGAATTGCCAATAAGAGTATTTTTTTAAATATTAGGTACCCGCACCATGATTACTGATAATTCAGAGATAAGTTATTTCGTCATGAATTTCAGAATTGCGGGGCTTAAAAAAATGATCCACTGTTACCCAATCTCCCCTACATGCTTACAAACTTTCGCGATTAAAATATTAGAAGGATATACAAAGACTAATCGATTCGCCCTGGCTTTGCACGGGTAAAGCACAGCTCGACATGTGTTGTTTATTTTTTATAGTTTGTTGATATATGTAGTGTAAGTGTTTTCTAAAACGAGTTTAGCCGCCAATGCATTTAAGTGCGATTGAAAACAACGCTGTTATTTTATGAACTCTACGCAAGCGGTGCTGCAGCGGGACAGCTAGTCTGTACTAATATTATAAATTATAAAAAATGTTGTTTTTATTTTCTGTCATATATTTAACTCTTTTTTGCACTGGCATTTTGTTTTTTAACCGTGTTAAAAAAAAGGTGGAGGTTTCTCAATTCGAACGTATATTAATATAATTTATATATATTTCTTTTATGTTTGTTCGCGGATAACTCCGTCGTTGATGCACCGATTTTGATAAAAAATACTGTTTGAAACTAGGTATCTCAGGTACCATGATAAGGGAACCAGGATCTGATGATGGTATCCTTTAGAAATCGAGGGGAACATACGAAAATCGTACTGGTGACAAATGCGTTTGTAATATTTTTCATTAAGTATTTCAAAGTACTAAAATTTTACGAAGGTCTCGATTCGATGTGATGATGGAGCTGAAATATAGTTGAGGGAACTCCTCAGTGATTTAAGTACAGTAATTACCTGTTGTTTGGGCTTGATTAATTTGTATTGATTGAGAACTTTGCACCCATATGGGTTATAAACCGACTTCCAAATTCGGAGGAAATTGTATGTTCGACTGTATGTATTTTTTATATACATAACAAACCAATTCTAAAAAATCTTTTTTATTTGAACTAATATACTCCTGGGACTACCTCGTCCTCATTGGGACCAAGATAGAATCTGATAATGGAAAAAAAACTAGGGAAATCCAGGGTAAAATTTCTACCGGGCAATTTATAAAGGGCTTTTTCTCGAAAACCCGGTTCGCGGCAAATTCTTTTTTTTGACGGATCGTTTACGGCAAATTCTCGGCAACTTTTAAGACCAAGAACAAGGCTGTACGTGTTTCCAATCCCGAGATATGACATTTGGTCTTGCTAACTTGGAGCGAAATCAAGTAAATCGGCTTTTTCTCGAAAACCCGGTTCGCGGCAAATTCTTTTTTTTTGACGGATCGTTTACGGCAAATTCTCGGCAACTTTTAAGACCAAGAACAAGGCTGTACGTGTTTCCAATCCCGAGATATGACATTTGGTCTTGCTAACTTGGAGCGAAATCAAGTAAATCGGCTTTTTCTCGAAAACCCGGTTCGCGGCAAATTCTTTTTTTTGACGGATCGTTTACGGCAAATTCTCGGCAACTTTTAAGACCAAGAACAAGGCTGTACGTGTTTCCAATCCCGAGATATGACATTTGGTCTTGCTAACTTGGAGCGAAATCAAGTAAATCGGCTTTTTCTCGAAAACCCGGTTCGCGGCAAATTCTTTTTTTTGACGGATCGTTTACGGCAAATTCTCGGCAACTTTTAAGACCAAGAACACGGCTGTACGTGTTTCCAATCCCGAGATATGACATTTGGTCTTGCTAACTTGGAGCGAAAACAAGTAAATCGGCTTTTTCTCGAAAACCCGATCCGCGGCAAATTATTTTTTTTGTCGGATCGTTTACGGCAAATTCTCGGCAACTTTTAAGACCAAAAACAATGCTCTACGTCTTTCCAATCCTGAGATACGACATTGGTCTTGCTAACTTGGAGTAAAGTTAGCAGGTCCAGCTTTTTCTCCTGACCCTGGGTCGCGGCAATTTTTTTTCTTTCACGGATAATTTACGGCAAATTCTCGGCAAATTTCTACGTAACCAGTTTCACGATACGTCAAAATGGTCATGCTAACTTTAGAGACCTCACTAGCTGCCCCCGCGCGGTTTTACCCGCGTAGTTCCCGTTCCCGTGGGAATACAGGGATAAAATATAGCCTACGTTACTCAGTGATGATGTTGCTTTCTAATCAAAAAAGTATGATTAAAATCGGTCCAGTACTTTTTGAGTTTATTCATTACATACAAATCTTTCCTCTTTATAATATTAGTATAGACTAGGTGACCCGCCCAACTTCGTTAGCGTCACTTGCCCGTTTTTGCAACAGTTTTGATTGATGCTCCGCTCCTATTCGTCAAAGCGTAATGATTTATACATAAAAACCTTCCTTAAGAAGCACTCTATCTATTAAAAAAACCGCGTCAAAATCCGTTGCGTAGTTTTAATGATCTTAGCATACATAGGGACAGACAGACGGCGGATAGCTACTTTTTTTATACTATGTAGTGATTCACATTACAAACTATTATTACAGGTCTTAACCTAATGCAATAGTAAGGTTAATCAAAAAAATAATCAGCTAATTAATAGTGCCATTGGAAGGGCGGCAAATGTGGAAAAAAAGGGCGGCAAGTTATGACCTTCGAAAAAAAACATCATAATTTTGTAACTCACTCTAAGAAAAAACAACAACACCTATACAATTTACACCAATTTTTGTGACCGGCGGTAAATTGTGACTACCTCTAAAAAAAGACCGACATAATTATTTTTGTGGCGACAAAAAGGGCAGCAAATTATTACTCCGCCCCGAGCGCCAATGACCCACGCTACGCCACTGCTGATAAGCAATAATGTGTCAACCCACAAAAAGTCGAAAACAATTTTGATATATTTTTATAATGCATCACATTTAACATTCTACAAAAGTGATTCAAGTCGTCAAAAAAAGAAAAGTACATATCGTAAGTGTACCAGTGGTGGCCACGGTACCAGTAATGGCCAAAAATTGAAAGAAACATCTAGAATTCGGACATGAGCGAATGTTTTTACATTGGGATCACTGTGACATAGACTTTAGACATCGAACTATCTAAGTTTAACGTTTTATTGAATTCAGTCAGTTACATGTACAAATTTGCGCGAATACAAAGTGTAAGGTGATTTGAAATTGACAACGACGGCTTTTCTTACGGAAATCGTTAAGGCGTTGAGCAGAAAGTTTCACTTGTAAAATAGTATTGCTTAATTAAAATCAAAATTTGTTTTGTTTGATGTGTTAGCCATAAAATAAAGATTAGAGATGGGATTTTACCCGGTAAATACCCGAATTCGGGTAAATACCTGGGAAAATACCAAGGAAAATACCCGATTGGGTAAATATTCGGGTATTTTTAAATTCGCTTCCCGAACTATTTTTGCAGTTATAGATTCTAAATCTTTTGTGTTGAACGATTCAATGTTTGACTCATCAACGTGTATTGAGACTGTAAAGCGCATGCCGAGTCTTTGAAGCTGCCGATAGTTCCTTATGCGGGGTCCGGCACTTCTTTGTCGGCTTCCAGCGTCGCCTTGCCAACAACAAAGCGCGCAAACGGCGCAAAAGATTTTAACAATAGACACTAGTTGCCACCAAACAAAAGCAAACCACCAACCCCGCCTCACCTGGCCCCGTAAACCTCCTAATCTCAGTCAGACGTTGTTTTCGTTTCGTATAGTACGCACTGCTTTTAGTTTTACTCTATATTGACGACCTGGATTTTGTTTTGTGGACTTCCGATTGCCTAGTGATTAAGTATAATTGATTTTTATTGGATTGACAACTACTGCTACTCTGCCGGACATCGATATCAACGACACGTTGTGCTATTAATAAAGGATTGAGAGGTAAGTTTAAACTTAATGTTTTTAATATAAAAAAAAATATGTTATTTCTTTTATAAATGTATATAACCCATATGTATACTATTCATTTATATACGTATCTCTTAAAAATTTGTATAGTGTAAAGATATAGATTCATGGCGTGCGAATTTCCATACAATTATTCTTTCTTCTTCGTTTATTTAAGAGACGATTGACTCTTGTCGGCGGAATATGCGCCACACTGCTCTGCCCATGATTTTACTTTTTAACTGATACGACATGACCCCACTTTTCTCTTTTAGTTGTTTCACAAAATTCTTTGTAGGCCTTCCTAGCCCTCGTTTTTCATTCACTTTCCTCTTTAATATATTTTTACAATGATTACTATGTTTTTTTTAGGTCACATCATGCCCAGACAGAAGAATAATGATGTATGGGAAAACTATTTTCATTCAGCAACCTGTAAAACGGTTAAGTGTAAACACTGTGATAAAGTGTATAAATTTGGCAACGTCAACAAGATGACTAGCCATCTGTTAAAGTGTTTTAAATGTCCAACTGTCATCAAGAATAAACTCAAAAAAATATCTGACACTGATACAAGAGCGGCAAGTGCTACCAATATTCCTCTGCAAGACGTTGTAATGGAGGAACAAGACAACAGTTTAACGGTAAACAGTTTAAATTCATCTGGTACACAGATATCTGCAGAAAAGAAACTTTATCTGGATCAGCTTTTGTCGAAGGCAATATTTGTTACTGGTTCTCCGTTTTCAATCGTTGAACATCCGCTGTGGATAACATTTTTTAATGAGATACAACCATCTTACAAATTACCAAGCAGAAAAGCAATCTCAACTACACATTTAGAAGTCATTTACAATGAGATGGTAAAGACAATCACAGAGGAACTAAAATCTACAAATGATTTGCATTTACAGTGTGACGGTTGGAGCAATCAGCGCAATGAAGGCATCATTAATTTTATTATTGCAAAACCTGAACCGTTTTTTGTTAAAAGCCTTAATACTCTCACTAACCGCCACACAAGCCAATATCTTTCTCAAGAGATAATTAAAGTTATGGAGATATACGGAGGCGATAAATTTGTAACCCTTATCGGAGATAACGCTAATAACATTCAAAAAGCATTCCAAATGGTAAAAAATACATATACACACGTGTTGCCTCTACGATGTGTAGCTCATACATTAAATTTACTATGCGAAGACTGTTTAAAACCAGAACCTGTCAAAGCATTTATATCGATTGCCATAGAAACCATAAAAGCAATTAAACGCAGTCAAGCAATGAGTGCTTTGTTAGCCCAAATCATCAAAAATAAGGGTTCAGGCGAAACATTAAAGTTGCCCGGAAAAACCCGCTGGGGCAGTTACTGCTCCGCTTTAAAGAGCCTGAAGAATTCAAAAGTTCAATTACAGACCTTAGCAGTGCATGAAGATGCTACTATTTCTGAAGAAATAAAGTGAAATATATTAGATTTAAATTTTTGGTCAATGATTGAACATTGTATCAAGTTACTAGAACCAATTACTAGGAAAATTTTTAAGCTAGAAGGTAATGGAATACTTATAAATGAAGTATACATTGCTTTCAAGGACATCAAATCCACACTCAATTTTGTGTTGCCAGAAATACCTATTTTAAGTGAACAACACAAACAAGACATAAAAAATAATGTAATCAAACGCACTGATAATAGCATGAAGCCAATTCATTATGCTGCATATATGTTGGATCCAAAATCCCAAGGTATCGAACTAGATGAAGAACATGAAGTGGCCGCCATGGAATATATACATAAAGTGAGCCAATCGCTAAATATCGACGTTGGTCTAGATTTAGCTAATTATAGAGCCAAAGAGGGTTTATGGGGTAAACCATTTATTTGGAAGAATGTCGCAGAAATGGATCCAGTTGTTTGGTGGAAAGGACTTTGCAGATCCAAATTATTAAGTAGAGTTGCTGTAAGAATTTTGACTGCTCCTTGCACTTCAGCTGCCACTGAAAGGTCATTTAGCACACATGCACACATACATAGCCATAAAAGAAATAGATTGACGACGGACAGGGCAGCAAAAGTAGCATATATTTCTTATAATTGGAATCTTCTACATAAAAATAACGATGAAGACAATGACGAAGATGACGAACCCTTATCTTCTCCTAAACAATTATCGAGTCCAACAACTAGTCCAACAACTAGTCCAATTCATGAAGAACAACCTTCTACATCAAGTGGAAACCAAAAGCAAATGGAATTTTGCGACGTGCTTCGTATAGATTGTGATAATGAAAGTGATGACAGTGATTAATATGTTACACTTAATATGGGTAAAATTTACATTTCTTTTGTTTAATAATTATATTTAAACTATATTGGCTTTGTTTTATTTCCTCGCTTTTATCTCATTATTTACAGATTTTTTAATCAAACCTCAGGTTATTCATACCTCGCAAAATAATGAAGGTATAGTTTATATTGCATTTGTTCATAAGAATGGTAAAATTAATAAAAGGTGTGGCATTTACTGTAAAAAACGAAAATTCCCATAACTTGGGTTTTTTCCCTCATAAATACCGGTCTTTAACCTTTTGGGCATTTACCCTTCGCCCATTTCTACTCCCAATACTTCGAATGTATCAGAAATATCATAATGTATCAGTTAGTTAATGTACCTACTGCATTAAAAAGTAAAAAAAATTATTGTTAATTTTGTTAAAAATGAAAATACCCAGTCATTGGGTATTTACCCACCAAAATACCCGGTATTTACCCAAATTGGGTATTTACCCGGGTATTTACCCATTGGGTATTTACCCATGCCCATCTCTAATAAAGATAAACTAAGACTAAGACTGGGGTATCCATTAATGGATTTTCCCTGGCCAAGACTGGGTCACAAAACTACAACTTTTATTTGTTAAATTAATTGAATCCAGCTTTGCCGTATCTCACGCGTAACACATTACAAATATTAAATAAGGACTGGACTTTACAGTTTCACTATATTCAGTGCTGAAACTTTCACAATTTTGGTAATATTTCACAAAAACCAGTTTTTTTTTCTTAAACTGGCCACCATTGGGTCATTTACCATAATATGGATTTATATCATACAAAAAGTCGTAAATCACACAGAAATTATTATCTTAGACGCCATTTTCTCAAAACCAAATTTATGAGGGTTAACACATTATTACTTATCAGCATCCAAATATAACTTGTGAAAACAAACCAAGTCTCCCAAGTACTCCCAGCTAACTTTTAATATTACTATTCTATTCAGGAGCCCACCAAACCGCATGGCGATGAAGGAACTGCTAGAAGCCCTCATGTCGAACGAGTACATGCCCCTCCACCGGACCCTCAAGGCACAAGGGCCTATTCCACCACCTACCTTCCTCATGGACACTATGGATATACCGTTCTCTGATGAGGTTAGTCTATATCTATACTAATATTATAAAGAGGAAAGATTTGTTTGTTTGTTTGTAATGAATAGGCTCCGAAACTACTGGACCGATTTCAAAAATTCTTTCACCTTTGGAAAGCTACATTATCCCCGAGGAACATAGGCTATATTTTATCCCAGTATTCCTACGGGAACGGGAACTACGCGGGTAAAACCGCGGGGAGGCAGCTAGTCTATAATAATAATATCAGTATTTATTTTCACACACGGCCAATCTGATTCCAAAGTAAGCTTGTGTTATGGTAACCAGATAGCTGATATACATACATATATCTAAATACGAACATAAATAGATATTTACACTCAGACATAAAACAAGCAGGCATGTTCATGCACAGAAATTTTTGTCCAAGGTGGGAATCTAACCCATGACTAGGGGTTTCAAAGTGAGATCAGGTTCACTATACTAACCGAAATAATTAAGTAAATAATCATGTTAATAAGTAAGAATCAAGCTTCCACTCCGCGGTTTTACCTGCGATTCCGGGGAACCTTTAACTTTCCCGGGATAAATGTAGTGTATTTCCTTAAATAGAATAGATATCATAATGATTATTTTAATAGTATGTACCTTACCGCAGGCAGTGTGGAAGAACCTAGTCAACCGCGGCGCCTACGTCCCCCTCTACGATACAGACCTAGAAGGGCTGATAGGCCTCCGCCCCGAGAGGCTCGACAAGAAGCCCCAGCCTGCACCCGCCACGCCTAAACCTAAGGTATGTAATCAAAATTACACTAGCTTCTGTTCCCAGTATGACAATACTCTCAGTTGTAAAGTGATAGAGGCGAATTCCTTATAATATACTTCTTTTTTTATCATCATCATCAGCTTATATACCTCTCCAACGAGGAGCCTCCCCTAACATCGAGGGGGTTTTAGGCCATAGTGCACCACGCAACCCTAGTGCGGGTTGGTGATAAAATGTCTTTTATTCAAATTGGCAACAAGCACTTATGAATAGCCAACTCTAACGCTCGGTTTGGAAGGTTGATTTTGCTGAGAAGAGCAGGTAATAAACTCAGCAATTACTCTTTTCAAAACCAACATAGATCTAATAGTAATTCAACCTACCATCTACGTTGTAGCAACAAAACCATCATGCCCATACTATATTATACCTCTTAATACTTCAGGAAGAGAAAAAAGCCCCGGAAAAGCAAGAAGAGAAGAAACTAGAAGAGAAGAAATCAGAAGAAAAGAAACAAGAAGAGAAGAAGTCAGAAGACAAAGATGTGGCGACATCAGCTAATGAAGCTAAGGATCTGACGCAGCTGGCTTTGAAAGGTGCCCTCAGCGTGCAGCATCAGCAACGACTCTTAGCTCTACTCGACCAGGATCCTAACGTTGTTTATGACATTGGAGTCACCCCCAACCAGGTAAGGTCATCAGCTTTTAGCTCCGAGAAGGAACCAAGTGGTAGAGAGATCAGTTATAAGTGCCTGTAGAGGCCTATTTGATTGAAACATTTTTTTTTATATTTCAAATAAAAGCTCCTGAAATTTCTTGGGTAATTTGATTTAAATAATAAATAAATAAATATCCTGGGACATTTTTCACACACGGCCAATCTGATTCCAAACTAAGCAGAGCTTGTGATATGGTAACCAGATGGCTGATATAATACATATACTACTTTTAAATACATACTTATATAGATATTTACATCCAGACACAGGACAAACAGACATATTCATGCATTCAAATGTTTGTCCTAGGAGGGATTCGAACCCACGACCCGCGGCTTGAGAGTCAGGGTCACCCACAAAGTCAACCGGGCTGTCAAAAATTCTCGTGTCATAATGTTAGTTACCATACCCTTCCGAAACGCCTCGACCGATTTTTATGAAATTTTATATGCATATTCAAAAGGTCTGAGAATCAGTTACTATTTTCATAAATTTTAATCGTTGCAAATAAGTAATATACCAATGAAATCTATATATTCAGCTGCCCGAGCTGGTGGAGAACAACCCGATGGTGGCGATCTCCGTACTCCTGAAGCTGATCCACTCGCAGCACATCACCGAGTACTTCACCGTGCTCGTCAACATGGAGATGTCTCTCCACTCCATGGAGGTTGTCAACAGGTACCTATGCCCCGTATATATTTTACCCGCGTAGTTCCCTTTCCGGCAATTACCCTATGTATGTCATTCTCTGATACTATAGAATCCAATTGGTTAAATAAATATTCAGTTTGATCCAATAGTTTCGGAGCCAATTCGCTACAAACACAAAACAACAACAACAAACAAACATATAAAAAAATATGTTTTTTCTTCCGGACTTTCGTTTTTTGTTCGTTGGGGCAAGACTTATTCACATCGAAATAATTCTTGCACCAACGGAAAGCTACATTATCAGGGAGTGACTTGGGCTTTATTTTATCCTCCTGTTCCTACAGGAACGGGAGCTACAGAGCTGGGCAGCTGGGTAGCTGAGCTACTGGGCAGAAGATAATATATAGTTTAATTTGATTTGTAATATGTATTGTGTAAAAGAGGCAATATTTATTTACTTATTAATTTGTCCCCAGGCTAACAACATCAGTGGACCTCCCCGTGGAGTTCGTCCACCTGTACATAAGCAACTGCATCTCGACGTGCGAGACCATCCGCGACCGCTACATGCAGAACCGGCTCGTGCGGCTCGTCTGCGTGTTCCTGCAGTCGCTCATTAGGAATAAGATCATTAATGTTAAGGTCAGTGCCCTCTATACCTATTCAGCTCATCATCATCAGCTCATACACGACTTCACCGAGGAGCGCGAGCCTCCCCTAACATGGAGGGGGTTTAGCCCATAGTCCACCACGCGCGCCTAGTGCGGATGTTTTCCTTCACCAAAAGCCAGTGGTGTGAATCTGTACATGTACGGGCCAGGGATTTGAACCTGCACCCTCATGATCATGAGTCGGTGCGTTCCCAACTGAGCCACCACGGCTTTTATATATTCCTATTCAGCTATCTAAAGTTTATTTATTTATGTAAATATGTATACTAAACTATGACAACTGAAAAACCTACTCTGAACTACAAAAACAAAACAAAATAAACAAATAATCATAAAATAATTATAATTCATATGAAAATAGTGTCTATAATTGTTATAAACACACAAAAAATATATAACAATTTTTGTCCAAATTCAACCGACTTCAAAAAAGGTTTTTCTTACCGTTCTGTATGTATTAGGTAATTCTGATATGTATATTATCCTTGTAAATAAATAAAGTGCATTTTTTCATTAACAACTAACTCACCCACTACACATAAATAAAACCTTATACTATTCTTCAGTAGTAAATTCATAGAACCTCGATAACACAAATCTCTGTAACTTAAAAACCTTTATAACTTCAAAAAATAATATGTTCCCTTCCCATCAGATCCCCTATCATAGACCCTTGATAACTTAAAACCTCCTATAACTTAAAATGTGACTATTCATAAGTGTAAAGCACTTATGAGGCCTATTTGAATAAAAAAGTTTTTTTTTTATATATTTTGTGTTTTCCTTGGACTTTAACTTCCAATCGCGGTTCTACTGTACAACAGTGGACTGATATCATGATGTTTTTTCCAGGAGTTGTTCATAGAAGTGGAAGCGTTCTGTGTGGAGTTCAGCCGCATCCGCGAGGCAGCGGCGCTGTTCCGGCTGCTCAAGCAGCTCGACTCGGGCTCCGCCGGGGACTCCGCGTCCACGCCTCCTGCTACCACCCCCGCAGCTCTGGATAAGGAGCCCTAGCCACCTTGTGATGTGTGATATACTGCCTGCGGTGAATTAAATATCCTGGGACATTATTCACACACTGCCAATCTGATTCTTCCTGATTGAAGTAAGCTTGGGTTATGGTAACCAGATAGCTGATATAATACTTTTAAATATATAGATTTGAGTGAAAGAATATACGTATATATCAGAATATACCTATTTGACAGCCCGGTTGGCTTTCTGGTTAGTGACCCTGACTATCAAGTCGCGGGTCGTGGGTTCGAATCCCACCCAGAACAAACATTCTGATATTTATTATTATTATCCTGGGACTGTGTGTAAACACACGGTCAATCTGATTCCAAAGTAAGCTTCAAAGTGAGCTTGTGTTATGGTAACCAGATAGCCGATATACTACATATAATACTTTTAAATATATAGATATTTACAATCAGACACAGAACAAACAGACATATTCATGTACACAAATGTTTTTTTGTCTAGGGTGGGATTGGACCCATGACTGACGGATTAAGAGTTTGGGTCACTAACCTCAAAGATGACCAGCCTGTGGTCAGTTACAAAATGCAATTCAGTAATAGATATAAGCTATTACATATGGATGCTAAAAAGCAATAATGTGTCAACCCACAATAAGTCCCAAACAAAGGTTTTGATATATTTTTATAATGCATAGCGTATTTAACATTCTACAAAAGTGTTTCAAGTCATCTAAAACATAAAAAATGGATTTATATCATACAAAAAGTCGTAAATCACATAGACATTGTAATCTTTAAACGTAATTTTCTCCAAATCAAGTTTATGAGGGTTAACACATTATTGCTTATCACCATCCATATATGTTCAGAACACTCTTCTGCTATGTGATCTTAAAGTTGTTTTGCTGTTCATTTTGTTACAGTTTTCTCAAGTAATTATAAGCAGGAAATAGAATATGATTATATTAAAACTTAGCTCAGCTCTCTGCCTGTATGCCCATGTGACAAAGCAGATAACTTCGTAAGGTTCCTTTATTCACACAAATGAAGTTTAAAAAGTTTCTTCGGACGTTAAAAAGTAAATTAATATACCTATAAGTATTTTTGTAAACAATTAATAGAAACTACACAATCAAAAATAGATTTCATACAAACCCTAATATTTAATAAATCTATTTTATAATACAGAACATTTTCTACCTATTAGAATAATTGTAAATAAAAGAGTATGTTTATTTGTTGTATTTATTTCGAAATCTACATTAACCCAATTTTATATTCTAATGTTAATTACATGGCTAGTGTATATTGCCCTAAGCTATAGCACCTTCCAGAATCTTCCTTATTTCGCCATCAGCAGCCAGGTCTAAGGGTGTGGAGTCTTCATTGTCCTTCACTAATGATGCTCCAGCTTTTAATAACAACTTTGTAGATTCAACATGGCCACAAGATGCGGCATAATGCAATGCAGTCTGACCGCATTCATCCACTGCATCAACTGGACATCCTCCTTTTAAAGCAGCTGCCAAAGCTTTAGTAGCGTCTCTGTCCGCTGCCCAATGTAATGCTGTAAGACCATCTTCGTCCCTCTCATGTCTCAACTCGGGATTGTTAGACAATAGTTCCTTCACACGGTCACCACAATCCTCCCTCGCTGCCTCCAATATTGACAGCTCATTGTGTACCAATTCTGGTTCTGGAGAGTAGCGTAAGGACGACACCGCCACCCAAGCCTCTTTGGCGCCAGTTTCACTCGCACTGGGATTTTCCCATTCAGGATCATACTTCTGAACTAAATCGATATACTTTTCCTTTGCTACATCACTCGGCATGTTTCCAAGAGACTTCCAAGCTTCCCACTTCCTACGTCCTCTGCCATCTAACCAGCCAGGCTTAGGTGTATTGCATTCACCATCCATACTTTGTTTAAATAAACCATACAGTTCTAGCAGTTTATTATTGTCAAGTTTACTTGTGAGCTTCCGTACTTGGTCAGCAGCTTTTTGAAAGGATATGTCAAGTGGGGACTGGTCCTCATCAGAGAAATCCGAGTCAGGGTAATCTGGAAGTGCTTCGGCCATTATAAATGCTAACTACAGTGGTATCTAAGTATTTATTGATTTTGTATTTGGACTGTCAAATTTAGGCCCTCTAAAGAGTGTTGCTGCTTGTTGGTAGCATCTGCAGCAGCTGAGGAACTGGCGAACTCAATGAAACCGTAGCCTTTACTTAGGCCAGTGGAACGGTCAAAGACTACTCTAGCGCTCTGAACGGGACCAAATTGGGAGAAATACTCCCGTAATTGCCTATGACCTACTGTCCAAGGCAAGTTGCCTACATACAGGCGTGCTGCTCTCGCTGTGCTGGCCATACCCCTACAGAGATATGATTTCAAGTAGATGTAAAGACCTCTCTCCAATCAATGACCTGTAGTCGACGCCGGAACTCTCGCTCAGTGAATCCAAGTCCAGCAGTGCTCCTTTCAGTCCCCACTTCTTCAGCAGAGCTTCAATGGACCAGTCTGCACTGCGTTCCTGGTAAGAACACAAAAAACGCGCGTCAGTGCCGTCCAAGAGGTAAGCGACAGTGGACAGAACCTCCTCGAATTGAGATGGTTCGTAAAAACAGTCTGAAGCCAGGAGTAGGTCAACCGGGCGTAAGTTATGTACTTCACTAAGAAAGAGACCCCAGGCGAGGCCTAGAATCTTTACGTCTCGGTTGGGGACGAGGCCGTTAGCTTCACAACAAGCTGACAAATGTCTTAGTGACCGCGGTAATGCGACGCTGTCTGTAAGAGTGACGCGAGCACCACACTTAGCTGCCAGAATTCCAGGCAGCCCAGTCCCACAACCGAGCTCCAAGACTCGGAGACCGCGTAAATGACGTCTTTGTGTCCACAAATACCAGGCTAATAGAGGCGCAGACGGCCACGTGTAAAACGAATAACCGGCCGACAATAACTCGGGTATTACTATCTCCAAATATTCACCTCGAGTGTCGCTTTTGCTGGAGGATTTTCCACGGAAAACGAACTTCTTCAACTGACCACTCACAGGTCTACCATCGCTCATTGCATAAGCATTTCTTCCAAACACAGCAGAAATTTACAATTTTTCAGGCTATGATAGAGATAGAAAAGTCAGCCGTCAAATTGGTGTTGCCATTCTGAGCAAGGGAAGGTCCCTAAACGGAGCGGCGGCGGCCGCAATTTCCGTTTGTTCAGTTGTTTCTTTCTGTTTTCTATAATAAGTGTAAACCGGACTTTATTTATTGAAATTATATAAATTAAAATGTTTAAGTAGTTATTATTTAAGTATGAATGAATTGATGAGTGAATTTTTTTGGACATAATGGTATCCCCAAAAATCATTCATTCAATTAACAGCTTGTCATTCAATTTACCCTAATCTTCTTATCAAATAGTTCAATCAATCACTCAGTTTCAGTCATTCTAAACTTTTTGTTGCGGCGGGTGCCGCGTAATCAAATTATTAATTAATTAAATATTGCAATAACTTAAATAATATAACCACCATGTCTGTAGCAGTAAAAGGTGAGTAGGTACCAATTTACTATGGCCTATATTGAATCCAACAAATTAACACCTGTTCATCTACGCGGGGTCAAATTCCAAATTATCGTAAATAACTTTGAACTTGAAACTATTTTGATACGATCTCAATATTTTAACGAAGTGTGAATGGCATAATAATAAAAAATAATGCCATTAGAGTACATTATGTATTAAATATGTAGTTTTAAAAGAAAGTTGTTTGGTTATTACGCTAAGATCATTGACCGACCTTGTGTAATATAGATACTGTACCTACTAGTTACAGGTAAAGTTCTAAAGTCCATTTCATTTGTCCTGAAAATTAAGTAGTAATTATTAATATGTATGGTATCTATTGTAGTTAGGGATATTATTAAGTAGGTACTCTGTGGGATGAAATCTTATGTTGTACTCTACATACCTATGTAGCGTAATAGATTTATTTTGAAAAATCACTGTTATACAACAATCATACAAGAAGTATTACTTATTAGTTATTACGGAAGTTACGGAACGAAGTAAACAGGGGTTTATACTGTGTCTGAGATTGTTCAGGAATTTTGTTAATCTATTGCTTAAATTACTTTTCATATGTAATGAGAATAACTAATGAATAGGTATTATACTAGAGTATTAAGATGTTTGTATATACAAAAATCACAGCTTCTTCAAGGCCGAATTCGAAGGGATGTTTTGAATTTTTTTTTCTACCTGCAACAAAAATATCTAAAATGCATTAATAGTCTAAAAAGGTAGAAATTATTATATAACCGCTATAGTAAATGAGTTGTTTAGCGATTTAGAAATAAACCCATATTCTTTTTTACGAAGTGTAAGCGGTTATTCAAATTGCATAATTGGCGGTCCGCTCCCAGATCTCTACCATGTCCACCATAGACTATAGAGGCACTAGCACGGGTACGTGACCTCCGCGGTACCGCGCGCAATTTTACCCGCGAACCTCCCGTTCCCGTAGGAATACGGAGATTATAGCCTATGACACTCACAAATAACGTAGCTTTCTATTGGTGAAATTGACTATAGCAGAGCCTGCCTATATAGGTCCTATTATAAAAAAATCAAACTTTTTCCTTTCTATTATTCGTGTAAACTTAGGTGTCTTAACTTTAGATTAATTTAATCAAGTTACGTTAAACAAATAAGAGAGAAATGTCAGACGGACGAGATAATTTACTTAAAGTGTAGGTATATTATATCAGAGCTCCCAAGAAGGTCGATTACTATTAATATAGGGTCCTTACTGGCGAGTTTATGAATCAACTTATTAATAACAATTACTACAACTTACATAGTGATAGGGTAATAAATTAATACTACAAAGTAAGATAAGTACCTATAAAGTTACTCGTAAATCATAGATATAGTAATATCTAATAAAACGTAACAATATTGTTTTGATGTCAAAAGTTCTCAAGATATTGAATTTAAAGTATATTTCAGTTGAAGGTCGTCTTCGCTTTAATTGACGTAAATAACGTACTTTGTTTGTGTAATATTAAGATTCCAAGATTACAAATGAAAAAGTGTCATATTATTCTTCAGATTACGACACTCACCGCTCTAACATCCACCCGTGTAGTTCCCGTTCCCGTAGTAGGAATACAGAGATAAAATATAGCCTATGACACTCACAAACAACGAAGCTTTTTATAGGTGAAAGAATTACTCAAATCGGTCCCGTAGTTTCAGAGCCTATTTATAACAAACACGCAAAAAATAAAATCCGTATCACACTAGTAAAGATAAACATTTATTTATATATTAAAACAGACTCATGAGGTAGCCGTGAAAAGAAAATTCAAAATTGTTTTTCACTATTGGAAAGCTACTTTATTTGGGAGTAATATAGGCTATATTTTATCCCTGCATTCCTACGGGAAATCCCGAGGCAGCTTATCAATAATAAATCATATCACAAGGTGTATTCATCGTCGGCGCCAAGCGCACACCATTCGGGACCTTCGGCGGCGCGTTCCGCAACACGACAGCTACCGACCTGCAGGCCCTCGCGGCCGCAGCGGCCCTGAAGGAAGCAGGAGTGGCTCCGGAGAAGGTCGACTCGGTTGTCGTCGGACAGGTTATGTCGGTAAGTGAACTGGGACCTGGTGGAACTGCATACGTTTACTAGCCACCCTGAACCGCAACGCAGGGGGAGAAATATAGCTATAGAATCCTCAAAGAATTTTAACAAATTTTATACTTCTCATGAATATGTTTAGTTTATCACGAACAAACAGAACGGAACTCTGTTTTACAATATGTAACTATACTAATGATATACTTGAGGGCCTATTCTCAATCATTAAGCATGTACATTTTAAACATTAATTGGGGAACTCAATAGTTCAAAAAAGTAAGGCTGCTATTAGAGGTCCCTTAGTACTAAACAACATTCATGAGGTATTGTAAAGATCAGATAATAAAGCTTAATTAAAAGGGGGCGTAAAAAGAAGCCTAATATATAAACCCAAATAAAGAAAAACGTACATTAACCAGTACTCACGAGTGCCACAGTCATAAATAGTCATCATCATCATTGTCAGCTCATATACAGGAGCCCTCCCCTCTACTAACAACGAGGGTTCTGTCCACTACGCGAGTTGAGTGCATATCGGTTGCTTAGAGGCATTTAATTATGTCACGACCCAGCAATATCTTAATCAGCCTATATAAGAGACTAGTGGCTCCCCGCGGATTCACCCGCGTACCCGGGAGGTCTTCCATTTTCCCGGGATAAAAAGTAGCCTATATGTTAATCCAGGTTATAAGCTATCTTTATTCCAAATTTCATTCAAATCCATTCAGTAGTTTTTACGTGAAAGAGTAACAAACATCCATACATCCATACATCCATACTTACAAACTTTCGCCTTTATAATATTAGTAGGATGATACATTTTTGGACAGGCCTCCCAAGCCGATGGGATCTACACGCCCCGCCACGCTGCCCTGAAGATTGGCATCCCCAAGGAGGTACCAGCTCTAGGCATTAATAGGCTGTGCGGTTCTGGGTTCCAGTCTGTGGTCAACAGTGCTCAGGTAATGTAGGCATGGTCACTTCTTTAATGTGCTTTAACTTAATAAAGCTCTTATTGGGACAGTTCAGACCATGTTTTAGTCCAAGTCTAATTTAGATCTATCAATATATTAAGAAAAGTAATATTAAAACTCTTTCCAAAAGATAGGCATATACTATTGAATATTATAATTCTAGCTGACCCGCGCAACTTTGTCTGCGTCACAACTTCACCGTTTTTGGAACATTTTTCTTCGATGTTACTTGATGATTTATTTAAACTGTTATTTATACAAACCCTGTCCTGACAATAATGCAATTTGGTGCAGTCGTGCATTCGGAAGTTATACGCGTATAAACATTTCCGCCATTAATTTTAATTTATGTAGACAGATAATCAAGTCCATTGTAACAAATAAGTACTTGCTAGAATCTCTAGAATTATTACGAAAAGCCATCAGTAGAAATTGACCATGGGGTCTCTAAAACTCACTTATGCTATACCTATCTTAGGACATCCTATGTGGCTCCGCAAACATTTCCCTCGCTGGTGGCGTGGAGAACATGTCCCAAGCGCCATTCGCAGTCCGAGGAGTACGTTTTGGAACCGCATTGGGAAGTAGCTATGCCTTCGAAGACACATTATGGGCTGGGCTAACTGATTCCTTCTGTAAAATGCCCATGGGAATGACAGCTGAGAAGCTCGGAGCCCAGTTCAATATCACGAGAGACGAAGTGGACGAGTACGCGTTGAAGTCACAGCAGAAATGGAAGACTTGTAAGTGCTTATTTGAGTCTTAGCTCATAGAATCAAAAATCATGGGATTTCTTTGACCATGGCCAATTTGATTCCAAACTAAGCAGAACTTGTACTATGGTAACCAGATAGCTGACTACATAAACCACCTTGTATGAAGATGTTTACATCCAAACACAGAAGGAACAGACATGTTAATGCATACAAATCTTTCTTCTGTATGAGTTTTAAACTCACTACGGTAGCTTGAAAGTCAGACCAACCACAACAATACCAATCTTCAAATATCTTTCTGTCTACTACAACTTAACTTCATCTGCAGCTGAATCATCTATCTATATTTGTATCTTAAAATAAACCAGTACCTATATGACAAATCCACCTAATTCCTCTAGCAAATGATGCGGGAGTGTTCAAAGCGGAGATCGTCCCCGTGACCCTAACGGTCAAGAGGAAGGAGGTCCAAATGACCACGGACGAGCATCCTCGCCCTCAGACCACAATCGAAGGTCTGAAGAAGTTGCCCCCTGTCTTCAAGAAGGAAGGTCTTGTAACTGCTGGAACAGCTTCCGTAAGTATTTCTTTAACGATTTCTTATATGTTTTATCCAAAATAAGTGTGTGTTCATGATGATAATAAGAAGTACCTAGTTAAAGTGAGCTATGGAGCGAAATGATAAATATTAAAAATAAAATATTTCGATAACATTTTGGTGGTCTTATCGCAGACGATTTCTTCCAAGCAACCTTGGGGTTAAACAAATACTATAATATTATATTACATATAATATGCTATACATGGTACATAAGTATAGGTGCTACGATTGAAGTCTCTAAAAATCATATTTTATTTAAGAAAATCGAACAAGTTGGTAAAGAAAACAAGATTTTTCTCAGAATACTAAGTTCTTTAGCTGAAACTTTCCGAACCACCTTGGAATCTAGGCTACCTTCTACCTCAGGGTATCAGCGACGGCGCCGGAGCCATAGTCCTGGCCAGTGAAGCAGCAGCCAAGAACCTGAAGCCCCTCGCGAGGCTGGTCGGCTGGTCGTACGTGGGAGTAGACCCCAGCATCATGGGGGTGGGGCCAGTTCCCGCGATAGAGAATCTTCTACGCGTCACCAAGTTGACCCTGAACGATGTGGATTTGGTCGAGGTAAGATATGATGATCACTAGTTGCTCCTCGCGGCCTGGGAACTTATAGGGAAAATAATGCATTTTCCCGGGATTAAATAATATTTCATTAATTAATCCCGGGAAAATCGAAGATAATCCCTTATCGTCGGTTTTCCCGGATAAAAAGTAGCTTAAGTGTTTATCTAAGTCATAAACTGTGTTCCAAATTTCATCAAAATTCGTTCAGGAATTTTTGCGTGAAAGATTAACAAACATCTATCCATACTCACAAACTTTCGCATTTATAATATAATTAGGATAAAAATCTTTTGTGAGGAATGACGCAAGTATTACTTACCTACGTAAAACAGTAGATAACAATAGTTATAGCTTGGATTTTAAAATTAATCATTTATATTAAATAGAAAAATAAAATACATTAATTTCAAGGATCTTCTAATTCATAATTGGACTTAAAATTAAAGAGCATGCGTGCTCATATCAAAAAATATAATTTAATTAGTTCAAATATCTAAATGATTAAAACATGATTAATTTAAACTTAAAACAAGCATGTATAATTAAAGCGAAAGATATTACGTTACTATTCGCTTCCTGCGGTTTCATCCGCTTTCCCGGGAGATCTTTAATCTTCCCAGTACCAAAACTAGCTTATGAGTTATTCCAGAACATAGCCGTTCTGGCGCAAAAGAGTAACAAACATACATCCTCACAAACTTTCGCATTTATACTATGAGTAGTATTTCTTTTCAAATCTATTTATAAAGATTAGGTCTATTTTTTATTGTATATAGGTTTTAGTTTAATAAAACTAATGTAATTATTTTATTTAGTTTAGTAGGAGTATCAAATTTTTCAATTACTCACAGATCAACGAAGCTTTCGTAGCTCAGACCTTGTCTTGCGCTAAAGCACTAAAGCTGGACCTCTCAAAGCTCAATGTGAACGGAGGCGCCACAGCTTTGGGTCACCCTCTAGGAGCTTCAGGGTCCCGCATCACCGCCCACCTCGTACATGAGCTCAAGTAAGTCAACTTATTATACTACTAGTAGTACCCCGCAGTTTCACCCGCGTTCCCGGATCTTAAATTTTCCCGGGATAAAAAAAATTGGTTGCCTGTAAAGTCGGTATACGGGCGAAAGTTTTACGTGACAACGACTTTGAGTGGTAAAATAATTTTAATGTGAATATTCATTCGTATAGTAGGAAGAAGGATGAAATAATAGTAACAATTTAAAACATAACGTCACGTTACGTGAGCGGAGCGTAACGCAGTTTCTTGAAGTTATAACCCGTTATAACCCGATGTCACCCGGCAAACCAATTTATAAGACGTTGTCACGTCAAAATTATCCTATGTCCGTCTCCTGGTTCTGAGGTGCAAAGTTAAGCAAATCGGTTAAGCCGTTCTTGAGTTATAAATAGTGTAACTAACACGACTCTCTTTATTTATTATACTATCGGTACAATCAATACTTAAAATTAAAAAAAACTGTCTGTAGGTACTTAATAATATATAATTTTTATTATTAACTTTTTCTTAGTTTAAGCTTAAGATTATTTCAATTCACTTACTGCATGCATGTAACAATAGTAGCAATTAATGTTTTAAATAGTAACTCCCCGCGGTTTCACCCATGTTCGCGGGATCTTAAATTTTCCCGGGATATAAAGTAGCCTATGTCCAAATCCAGTGTGTCAGCCATCGAGCATGTAACCAATAGAGTAGAACTGTTAACAGTTTTGTTAGAAAACAAAATACGCCAAAACGCTGCGCCGGCCCCTGCGTTCTGATTGGCCGACTCAAGGAAGTGTTGCACTAGACGTACACACAGGTCTCTTATTGGTCGGGTACTGTTTTAGTTCGAGCGTGGTTTGTTAGTTATACCAGTTATACGTGACAAATCATTGATGCGTTGCTAAACAAATGGCTCACTATTGCTACTCTATTGGTTACATGCTCGATGGTGTCAGCTAACTCTACCAAATTTTCTTGAAATCGCTCTCACCGTTTAGACTTGAAGAAGTAACAAACATAACTCACAAACTTTCGCCATTATATATAATATTAGTGTGATTAAATAATTTACCCATATATTGTCTTCAATATTTTTCCCAAATTACATATTTTTCAGTACTTATTTATATATATTTTTATTATATTACCAGACGCCGCGGCTTGAAGCGTGGTATCGGGTCAGCTTGCATCGGAGGGGGGCAGGGTATCGCTGTTATGGTTGAGACTGTCTAATTATAAGTTTATTTACTGTTATATATTTAATTAATTATCTGAAAACATGATTTATATATATGAAAGACACTGTATTATGTAAAAAAATCTCAAAATCGACTGTTATATATTGATGAATAGACAAAAATTTGCAAAATATACCACGAAGACAGTTTTGTCTTTTTTGACATTTTTGATATTGCAAATACTTTTGTATTTTAACAAATAGTGTAATGTCAAAATGCCCAACAAATGTCACAATGTTAAAGATTTAAGTACTTAGTAACTTTGACATACCATAAGATGCCGGTTTTCTGTCAATTTCGAAAATTTTACTATTTTGACTTAGTGCAGTCTTGTTCTGAGGGTGTGGTTTATGGGAACGATAAACTACCATTATAAAAATAATTATTTTTATTAACCTCGACGTTTCGATCAAGTTGCATTATCTATTATTAAAAAAAAACATTATTATGATAATAGTCAATCAAGTTTCCTTGTTATTATATCCCAATATATATATAAATCATGTATTTAGTTCGCGAATGTTTAAAAAAACACTATCAAATAACATTTTAAAGGAGAAATTTGCACCTGAAGAATTGTTTTTGAACACAGTTGTAATAGGATGTTTATGAATGTTTATTAAATTCAAAATATTATTTATAATGAAAGCAACTGAAAATATATTGTTGTATTTAAAGGCTATATATTATACCTATAATTAAAAAAAAATTTAAAGTTGCTAAAAAACATATTTTATTAAAAAAAATATTAAAAATTATCAATATTTTTTGCTATGTATGTTATACTGTTCATAAATCATGTTATAATCAAACAGATATTATTATAAGTATACATTTTATAAAATAAAGTATTGAAATGGAGTATTACTTGAATAAAATGCTACATAAATAAATTTTGAAAAATTTATGTACCTATCCAAGACATACAATCCTTGATCCTTGTTCTGTCTGTCTGTTTATCACAATAATTTTACTCCCAAACCAAATTATTTTTAAGTTTAATAATGGATGAATAGTTTGTCTTTAGGATTCCGTAGACATAACAAGATAGGGAACCCCAAGGTACTATTTTTAATACTTTGACAATCTTTATCAACGGTCAATTTAGTACCAAGATAAGCTAGCTTTTATTATGTAATCCAGATAAATGATTAAATATACTTTAAAATACATACTTAAGAAGATATTTTTATCGTAAAATGTTTTTGTAAACAAAAGTTTATCCTGTTTGGGAATGAAAACTGCAACAGCGGGTTAAAAGTCAGGGTCACTAAATGGCCTATCAATTTATTTTCTTCCGCATTCAAGACAGACTTCAACTTTCCCGAGATATAAGGTAGCCTACGTTTTTCCCAAGATCTATGACTATCTGTACCATCGAGCATGTAACCAATAGAGTAGAACTGTTCACAGTTTTGTTAGAAAACAAAATGCGTTCTGATTGGCCGACTCAAGGTCAAGTGTTGCACTAGACGTACACACAGGTCTCTTATTGGTCGGGTTCTGTTTTAGTTCGAGCGTGGCTTGTAAGTTATACGTGTCAAATCATTGATGCGTTGCTAAACAAATGGCTCACTATTGCTACTCTATTGGTTACATGCTCGATGACCTGTACCTACCAAATTTCAAAATCGTTTCCTTGGTTTAGGCGTGAAAACGTAACATAATGAAATGAAATGAAATAAATTTATTCATTCAAATAGGCCTTCACAGGCACTTATGAAACGTCGACTCTAATATATATACATAGACTGAGTTACTTTCGCATTTATAACATTAGTAGGGACATAGGTACTACTCTTTTCTATAAATATTTGTACTTATCTATTTATCAGTGCCGGATTAAGCAAGCGCCGGGCCCGTAGCAAATACTATCGAGGGGCCCTTGCTCTGCTACTGGTAGAAAATACTCAAAAAGTTAATCTTAGGTGGAGGTGGGCAGATTTGGATTCGCGGGGCCCCTTTTGCGTGGGGCCCGTAGCATTTGCTACTCCTCCTATGTGGTTAATCCGGCACTATTATAGCAGATACTTATCTATCAGTTATTTTAGATATTTCAACTCGCTATTAAAGAAAGCAGTTAAGGCGGTCTCAGACGATCTTCAAAGGAATAAGCTTGTGTTTATTGACGATATAAATTAATTGCATTTTAATCCAAAAAGCGTTTAATATCATGCAGTTATGACTAGCCTTAAATTATGTGCAAATAATGATGCATATGAAAGACACACAAGATTAACGTTTTACTTCATCGTAGGTACTAGAGATCTTAATTGGTATAGATTTTCCTTTAAAATGGCTGTGGTTGTTAGAAAAGGTAAGATTTAAAAGGTTTTTTTGCTTGAAATAAACATATAGGCAAAGTTTTAAAAATACCTTTAAACATTCTTAGATTTCTAATAAACCTAATTATAATTAAGCAATGGAGTTTCCTAATTTAATGGCTTAAATATAAGCTAATGGGGATCTTCAAATACCCCGGTATAAAAAGTAGGTACCCTGTCTTGAAGAGCTATCTGGTTACCATAAAATAAGCTCACTTTGAAAAATGAACTCAACGTGAAAAATGTCACAGGATACAAATGTCCTAGAACAAATCCCAGGAATAGCTTTCCAAATCTTACCCTAAATTTTAGGTGTTTACATAGTAGCAGCCAAGCGTACACCCTTCGGCAAGTTAGGTGGAACACTCAAAGAGGTTGGTCCTGATGATCTTCTGGCGACGGCAGTTAGAGCTGCTCTAAAGGCTGGAGGTATACCAGCCAGACTGATCGACACCGTTAATATTGGACAAGTGTTTACGGTAAGTAAATATTTATTTAGCCTTATTATAGCCTATTTTGGACAAGCTCATGAATTGAGTTACACTCCTTTTTTGAAGTCGGTTAAATAATAAGCTAGGTATACTAATCACTACATAATATAAAACAAAGTCGCTATCCGCCGTCTGTCTGTCCCTATGTATGCTCAGATCTTTAAAACAACGCAACGGATTTTGATGCAGTTTTTTTAATAGATAGAGTGATTCTCAAGGAAGGTTTTTATGTAAAAATCATTACGCTATGACGAATAGGAGCGGAGCATCAATCAAAACTGTTGCAAAAACGACCAAGTGACGTTAACGAAGTTGCGCGGGTCAACTAGTATTATATATGCAAAAGTAAGTCTGTCTGTCTTTAACGCTTTAAGCTTAAACCAGTGAACTGATTTTGATGAGGTACTGAGATGGACCAGCTAAAGCATGGAAAATCCCTACTTAATATTATTAATGGGCAACTCCGTCTGTTACGCTTTTTCGCTTAAACCACTGAACCGATTTTAATGAATTACTGGGTATAAGTATTCCATATACTTGGGAAATCCCGGGAAAGTTAAATGTTCCTCGGGAAACACGGGTTAATTATGTCATACAAAATATCTGGATAGGAAAAAGTAACTTCATCTTTAGTTTTCTAATATTTAGATTAGCGGAAGTACAAACGGGGTGCTAACAGCTCGACACGCCGCATTAAAATCGGGAATACCTCACGATAAGCCAGTCCTTACAATCAACAAGCTGTGCGGTTCTGGATTTCAAGCTATCATCAATGGAGCTCAGGTATACATAACAAATCTAGATTATCATGAACTCCTAAGCAAATAGCTAATAAACAATATATCAACCTCTTAACCTAGCTAATAATATAAATGGGAGTGTGAGTTTATTTTAAACCACTAAATCGATTTGAAAAGTTCTTTCACCCATAAACAACTACATGATCACGGAGTAGTATAGGATATATCTTACCCCCAATTCCTTCGGAAACGTGAACTACACGGGCGAAACCGCGGAAAGCTTATACATATTTTTTTTTTAAATATAAGGGTAGGTACAGGTAATATAGACGAATATATGTTTCGGCGTGACATCTATGCCTAGTCTACAGCGTAATCTCACTACGTATCAGATCCATCCTTTATGTCATTAAGTATTTTAGGTTCAAATCTTCTTGCAGGAAATCCTAACTGGAACAGCTCAACTGACTCTAGCTGGTGGCACTGAAAGTCTTTCTAATGTCCCATTCTTGGTTAGAGACATGCGCTTTGGAACACACCTTCATCAGTCGATCAATTTCGAAGACTTCCTCATTTTGGGGTCCAAAGATTCCTACTGTGGGTTTTCGATGGCTGAAACAGCTGAGAACTGCGCTGAGAAGTATGGGATCAATCGGGAAATGGCAGATGAGTTTGCTTTTCAGTCTCAACAGAAAACTAAATTGGGTAAGCAGACAAATGTTAGTTCTAGGTCAGACTGTTAGATAGCAAGTAGACGCCAGACGGACCATGTAATATCATCACAGTAGTTGCACAGCTGGGTTATCACATTCATTAATTCATCATCAGCTCATATAGGTATATCTCCATAGTAAGAGCACGAGCCACCCCTAACAAAGTGGCTTAAGCCAATGTCCACCACGCGGGCTTAATGGAGATTGGAATACTCCCATTTAGTTATTTTCTCCTATTCAGGAAACTTGTTAGGCTGGAAGAAAAATTTCGACCTTATCTGACCTCTTAATATAATACATACTGTAGAATTCAAGTAAATGATGCATCAATTTAACAAAATGATTATAATAATTAAATGTACATAAGGATTTATGAAGGTCTGAGCTGCTGAAGCTCCAGAAGTCATGCATTAACTATAAAGAACCGACTGATTTTGTCAGTTAATAATCCATCAGCATACGAAAACGGAGTCTTCAATGCAGAAATGGCTCCCGTAACTATAAAGAAAGACTCTAAAGCAGTAGTTATTGATAAAGATGAACAGCATCGTCCACGGACCACTATGGAGGAGCTGAGCAAACTACCAGCTCTGTTCAGGAAGGGAGGCATCGGGACAGCTGGAAATTCTACTGTAAGTAATAAATTAGGTTAGTTAGGTCATCATTGATGGGATATATAACCCTGAACAATGGAAAAAGGACCAAGGTAATATAGCAGTTCTGTTCACCTTATTTTTGTCTATAACTTTAGTGCAGCAAATGTTAGTGGAGTATAATGATATAATCACATCTAGAAATACATAAATCTAATATCTGAAATCAAACTAAGCAGAGCTCGTTCTATGATACCTCACCGGATTGCTGATATGATAGATAGATAGATAGATAATACTTTATTGTTACACCACATATAAAACATACAATTAACAATAAACATAGAAGACAAGAGTGTTACAATGGGCGGCCTTATCACTTAAAGTGATCTCTTCCAGGCAACCTTAGGATGGAGAGGATTTATAAAAAAAATTAAGATCGGGGGTGTAAAAAATAGAGGAATAAAGAACAAAAAACAAAAAATAAATAAAATAAAATAACTAGAACAAATATGTTTTGCGCATGATAGGCATGAAATAATATAATTAATATAACAAACAATTTCATATATAGGTATATATCATGTATAATAAATAATTCATAATCATACTAATAATAAACAAATATATAATAATACACATAAGTATATTAATAAATAAATCTTAGATGACAGTGTATGGATAATAAATACATAGATAGTTATATGAAAATACATTTGGTAATTGCAAATACTATAAATATATATATACTCAAACATATCCAGCTAGTAAGACAGGTAAAACTTTTTAATTTCATGTTTGAAAAGCTATGCTATGCTATGCTATGTGATATGCTATGCTACATACACTACTTCTAAATACATAATTCTGCCAAAGAGTTCTGGCACACATATATTGGTCCTAGGTGGAAATTTAATCCGCGACCAGCGACTTGAAATAACCAACCTCAAAGCCAATAGGTATCCCAATCAAAACATACAATGTCTTTAACAATTAAACCTCCATGATGATAACCAGAACCATTTTACCAACTCTTCCATGGCGCGTACAGTGACATCAAAGAAGGAAAACAGCATACACATTCCAGGGTATAACAGACGGTGCTGGTGCTTCCATCTTAGCTAGTGAAGCAGCTGTATGTAGCCACAGCTTGCTTCCTCTAGTGAGGATGGTGGGGTGGGCTTGTGCAGGGGTGGAGCCCAGCATGATGGGCATGGGGCCGGTGCCGGCGGTCACATATCTGCTCGAGGCTGTGGGGATGACGCTGGAAGATATGGATATGATTGAGGTAAGAGCTGATGGGCATTACCTTCTTTTTTCAAAGTCACAATAGACTGAAAAAAGGAGGTAATTTCGGTTGGTTGGTTTAGATGGCCAAAGGTGCTGAAGCTACGTAGGCAACGTTTACACATATAAAGCTGTTATGTACTATATTTTTGGGTGCATATTTGATCCTTTGACGGATTAAGAGTAACAACAATTCCACCATAGCGTAAGAAGATGTGGTCGATGATTCTGGTAAGTTCAAAACTTAGGGTTGGTTCTTAAGTGCAACTGCTGGAATACATTGAAAGAATTTTAGTGGTAGTTTTAACGTAAGGGTGGTAACTAGCCAGACAAGTACACTACTGAATATGTCTTACCTTTAACGTCTTATGACAGATCGATAATTTGTTACTCGAATTCAAGTATCAAGTATTTATTCATAAACAACAGAAATTTTCATCAACAGTCAGCAAAACGAGGGTCTGTGAAAGGCGCTAATATAATAGAATTATTTATTGACAGCACCAAAAATATAATCGCATAAAGACAACATATACAGCTTACAAGAAGCTTACAAGAAGGAGTGCTGTCATTAACTCAGCATGCGCTGATGATGACAACAAAGGTGAATTCATAGTATTCAATCAATTCTTTAGATCGGAGAACCGTTTGCCATTCAAACCTTGGCCAGTGTCAAAGAACTGGCAGTGGATCCATCGAAGCTGAACATCAATGGAGGCGCAATAGCTATCGGGCATCCATCAACAAAATGAGGAGCTTTCTAAAAGTATGTCCTTCATCTCGGAAAAATATGATGAATCCATTTCAAAGATCCAAAAACTGGAACACGGCATAATGGAGGACAAGAAATACATAAGAAACCTAGAGGATAAAATCGAGATGTTTGATAAGAAATCACGAGCGACTGGGATAGAAATTCGTAATGTACCGGTATGCTCCAAAAAAGATGCAAAAACAGAGAGTAAGTTCGATTTGAGAGAAATGGTTAAACATATGGGTAAAGCCATTGAAGTGGAGATCCAGGATAACGACATAAGAGATGTGTATAAGAATGGCACAAGCAAGGATAGCCCAAGAAAAATAATTGTGGAATTCAACAGTGTTCTGAAAAAGGACACCATATTGGCGGCTATAAAACATTTTAACAAATCAAAGCTCAAAGGATCAAAGCTAAATTCCGAGCATCTTAAGATTATGGGGCCAAATAAACCTATATTCGTGTCGGAGTTACTCACTCCAAAGATGCAAAATCTGTACTTTGCATCCCGAGAGTTTGCGAAGGAGTATGGCTTTACATTTTGCTGGACATCTCGAGGAGTTATTTATCTGCGGAAAACCGATAAAGAACCGTTTATACGTATTCTAAATGAATGTGATCTTAACAAACTTAAAAAGATAGAATGACTATCTGAGTTTTGCACGATATTTTTTGCACGTAATGTATCCCTATATTATTTCTTTTATTTTTTAGTAATTTACATATTAGATCTTAAATTGAATAGGTTTAAAAGCTTAAAGCTATATCTTATTATATTACAAACAAACAGATTGTTTAAACTCTGTTCATTCAAACGATTCCGCCATGTTTTGTTTATATCAACCACGCAAATAGTACATTTCTATCCACATACACAAATACATATATCCAACTATAAGACTCAATACTATACAGACAATGACACTTTTTTACTCACCACACCTACATTAATATACCAACCAAAAATGCATACTTTATTGTTTTCTCGCGCACCACACACTCGTGCCCTTTTAGTAAGTAAAAATAATTTCAGTACCTCTAAGACAGTTCAAGATAAAATATCTTCCCGTACGTTGATTTGGACTTCAGTTCTTGCAAATTATTTTAAAGTTCGATAATATTATCAGTGATGTTTTATCTGATTTAGATAAAGTCTCTGTACCTCATTCAGCAACTACGGACATCGATGAATGTCAGAGGATTGTTTCTAGTTTCCCATTATGCTTAAAGGTACTAACACAAAATATTAGAAGTATTGGCTGTAACTTGGCAAGTTTATTGGTTTTCCTTGGACGCCTGAATCTGGACATTGATGTTCTGATTCTAACGGAGTGCTGGCTATCCCGTGTGACTGTATTGCCTTCTATTGATGGTTTCGTACCCTTTGCAAATAAAATTTATAACAATCAAAATGAGGGAGTAATTGTGTATGTGAAATCACAACTAAACGCAATTATGCTAGAACCAATATTTCATGAAGGAAATTGCATTACCATCAAATTGGGTACGAATACTGCCATAGTTGCTATTTACCGCTCACCCTCATACAACAACATTGACGTCTTCTTACAATCACTTAGTGATACTCTGAATAACTTAAACAACTTTAAAAATATTGTGGTTATGGGAGATATTAATATTGACATCTTTCCTACAAATCTAAACTCTACATCAGATAAATATCTCAATTTTGCTGCCTTTCATGGACTACTTTCAGGACACAATTTAGTAACACGTGAAGCAAGTAATTCATGCCTTGATCATGTTTTAATAAAGACTAGAAATTTAATCAGCACCATTGTTATACAGTCTCTTATAACAGACCATAGTGCAGTCCTCGTGTGTCTTGCCCTAAATCAACCTCCATATTCGTCTTTGCCACATATTACTAAAATTGATAGTGATAAATTAGCCAGATGCGTAAATAAAATAGATTTCAATAGTATATACCAATTTAACGAGCCTAACATAGCCATTAATTATATAATAAACTCACTGCAAAGTGCAATAGAACATAGTACCGTAACTTGTAAAGTTCCATCTCGCAAGAAAATAATTAAATCCTGGATGACGCCTGGACTTTTGAGGTGTTTGAAAAACAGAGATAATCTCTTTAAGAAAACCAAAAGATTTCCTAATGATTCGAATATAAAGACAATTTACACTAGGTACAAACAATTTTGTAATAATCTAATTAAAAAGTTGAAAAGAGCATATGATCGTGAAATACTTAAAAGTGCTGGCAGTAACAACAAAAAGATGTGGGAGGCAATTAAAACTATAACGGACATGAAAAAAGATAAAAAATCACCAATAGAATTACTTACAATTTCGTCTACACATATTAAATCAGTCGAAGAAGTTAACCATTATTTTGTTAATATAGGACAAACTTTGGCAGAAACTGAAAGGAACAGACGGACTTACAATTTACCAGTAACAGAACAAGAGCATTTATTTGGACCAAATATAATTAACTCTTTTGTTTGCATGAATACAGATGAAGAAGAGGTAGGAAAAATAATATTAGGACTTAAAAATGAATGCTCACCTGGTTGGGACAGAATAAGTAATAGAATGCTAAAAACCTTTAAAAATTTATTAGTTCCACCGTTGACGTATATATTCAATATGTGTTTGGAACAAGGAATCTTCCCTGATGCGCTAAAAAAATCAGTAGTTATGCCAATTCATAAGGGAGGGGATAGAGACCGTGTAACTAACTATAGGCCAATCTCAATTTTGCCAGCTCTGTCAAAAATTTTGGAGAGATTAATAAATTCAAGGCTTGTTAAATTTCTTGAGAAAAATAATATATTATCATCAAATCAATACGGCTTTAGATGTAACAAATCAACGGAAGATGCAGTACACTGCCTCACTAATTTCATAACAAGTAGTTTGGACAATAAAAAAAAGTGCTTGGCAATATTTCTCGATCTGGCAAAAGCCTTTGACACGGTCTCTGTCCCAATCCTTATAAACAAACTAGAACGTCTGGGTATTAGGGGAACTCAACTGAAACTTCTATCTAGCTATTTATCTCATAGACAGCAATGTGTCAAGATTTTAAATAATTACAGTAGCTTCCTACCAATTGTTTATGGCGTACCACAGGGAAGCATCTTAGGTCCCACCCTTTTTCTAATTTTTATAAATCAGTTATGTAATCTGAGGGTTCATGGGGGTCAAATTGTGTCATATGCAGATGATACAGTTCTGCTGTTTGCTGGTCGTGACTGGAATGATGTTTTTAATATAGCACAAAAAGGTTTCGATAGAGTGTCAGACTGGCTCCATAAAAATGTTTTGACTCTAAATGCAGAAAAAACAAAATATCTAACATTTTCCATTCGATGTTGTACACAACCACCAAATACGTTTTCTCTTTTATCTTGTTCCTGTTCAGAAATAAGAAATTATAATTGCACTTGTCCTACTCTGGAAAGAACATGTTTTATAAAGTATCTGGGGATATTTATTGACAATAATTTAAATTTTAAACATCATATACAAATACTTTGTGGCAGAATTAGAAAGTTAATTTATATTTTTAAAAATCTACGTCACCTTATTGAGCCCCACTTACTCCGCCAAGTATACCGCGCTCTGTGTGAACCTCTCTTAACGTACTGTATTACGTGTTGGGGTGGAGTACCAAAAACAACGCTAAACAAATTGGAGGTTGCCCAGAGGTATGTTCTCAAAGTGTGCACCTTTAAACCTTTCCTGTTCCCAACAAATCAGCTGTATACCTTTTGTCAAGTTCTCACTGTGAGACAACTTTTTATATTATTAATAGTATTAAAGCAACATCATTCTATTGAGTACACACCACTGAACCTTAGTTTATCAAAACGAAGAAAGCATGCAGTCTGTCAACCAGTACAGAAAATCTGTACTACTTTTATGCAAAGATTTTTTGTTTTTTTGGGACCATATCTGTATAATAAGCTAAATAAAATTCTAAAAATATATTCACTCAATAAAAAAATGTGTAAAAAAACCTTAACTGATTGGCTGCAAATCAAAAACTATGATGAGATAGAAGATTTTCTAAATACTTTACAATGACCGTTAGATTTCAAATATTTTTTATTTATTTTTTTTTTTATAAAGGCTCGTTTATCTGATATAAATAATCTTCATTGCCACTACACACACACACATACACACAAAGATACTCACACACACGCACATTCATACGCACACACACCCTTAAAGTATAACTACACTAACACACACAACCGCACACTCAAATACATACATTTACACGTATACACCACACAACATTTACATAATCTATCCATAAGTTACACACATGTACTAGATTTTGCGTTCACATTTTAAAATTTAAGCCTAACATTGATTTATAAAAATATTATATTCAAATGTTTTCTTACTGTCAATTCTGAGGGAGGAGCACTGCTTATCCTAAGCTACAGGGTTTTACCCTATTTTAGGAAGTAGATTCTCATTTATTTTTATGTAGTTTTAAGGATTTCATGTAAAAATGCGTTCAATGTTAATTTTACTTTTTTTTTCTGGAAATAAACCATTTGTATTTGTATTTTGTATCCACCGGCTGCTTCTGGCGCCAGGATCGTTGCACATTTGGCACATGAACTTGGGTACGAAACATTCAAAATTTAAAGAAATTTATTCAGGTTTAGGCTCGAAAAGGGCAGTTGTGAAAGTCTAGTCTGAAGCTACTACCGGTTCGGAAGTCTGCCTTTAGAGAAGAAACGGCAAGAAAATTAGCAAGGTTATATTTTATGAGAGAATTATCTATCTTAATATCTTCAAATCCTTTGGTGAAGTTATGTATGCTTCTGTCATTTTCTTTCTTACCGTGGCCAATTATTAAATGGGTCATTTTTCCTATATATACACTCTGACCTCTGATCTATTTGTAGAAGGATAGTCCTATACTTTATTATTTCTTGTTTCGAAAACAAACTTCTGTAGTGTTAAGGTTTTTTATTTTATTTTATTAAGTTCAGTGACTTTGATTTTTGTTCTTATGTATTTATTCTACTCGTATGAACCAGCTACCTTAGTGCTATTATTTATTATTTGCTGTTCCTTTCAGACGTAGGGGGTTGAAGCGAGGGATTGCAACGACGTGTATCGGAGGAGGGCAAGGAGTCGCCATGTTGTTTGAAACTGTTTGATTTTAATCAAATATGAAATATTTCTAGTAGTTTTCATTTGGCCTTTTTCCCTTTTTCCTTTTTCCCTACTTTGTTTTAAAAATATTGTTGTAAATCAATGCGTTTTAAAGTTATTGAGTTAACTATAACCAGTGTTTGACTGATTAGTCCCTCGGAAAATTATTAAAACATCGTATTCCCTCTAAATCCCTCTCTTTCACACACTCTATCTCTACAAAAATATAAATAACTAAATAAGTACCTAGTTTAATACAAAAATAACCAATATTACAAGTCTGTGTGCCACTCTCAAAATATTAAATTAATCAATTTAAAACAACTTACTAGTACATGTTCTCGAAAAATATTATCGAAAACAATATAGTAAGTACCTATCTATCAATCAAATGGCACATAACATCGGCTACAACAATAAATTCAATGGTTTTAATGTGTGCCGATACATTTCTTACCTTACCATATCGATTGTAAAGATTTGTGTGTAGGTATCATTGATAAAAATACCTAAGAATCCACATTATCACTATATTTGTGAAACTGACGCGACGCGTGTGTTCGCCGGAGTTTTTGTGAACATTGTACCATGGCTGTGGCGATAAATAAAGGTATGTTTTAAATTGAACCTTATTAACATATTTTTAGAATTTAAACTTACAAATTGTATATGAAATCATTATAAAATGCATCAAATAATTTGTTCGCTTGTGGATTTGATAGTACTTAGCTAAGGACAAACTTTCACAATACAAAAACATGTATAGCATACTAGTCTACTAGAGACACTAGAGTCAACTTAGTTACAAGATGACCGATAAAATCCAAGATCATGAGTAATTAGTTGATAAATACTTGGAAAATAAGTATCAGAAAGCAACATTGTTGTGTTTTATCCGTTGTTTATACAAAATGCGACATCGGGGTTAACAGAGGTCAATGTACACAAGGCGGTTGAGATCGCGTTGAATCGGTTTCGCTCGGTAGATAATCGTCGTTTTTTTTTGCGTAGCATTACACGGCTTGTGTATTTGCTAATGTCAAGTTTATAAAACGAGGAAACTTTTAATGTAAAAATAGAGAGGAATTTGGAAAAGGAGCAAAAGGATCAGGGGAGTTGGAATCGTCGTTTTAAAAAGTTTACGGAATTTACCTTGTGTTACCAGTTTGAAAAAAATCGGTGTAACAATTTGGACTAAAAAAAAAACTACATACTTTCGTATTTTTTTTAAAGGAAACTGCATTATAGTGGGAAGGAATAGCTTTATAGCGTTCTAACAGTAATTTTTTTAATCGGTCCCTTAGTTTTTAATTCATCATAACAAAAAAAATACTTTTAAGTAAATAGGTATATTATTAGTGAACATGAAGTTAATTAGCTTGATCTAATCAATAAGTCAATTAGTTAGGTATATCTTCATTGAGAAACCACAGGATGTACAGACCGACAGTGCATGCAAAGTACTACAGAACCTTATCAGAAAATATGATAAATTTATTGTCATAATCTAATGATACGTTCGAGTTTAAGGTCAATGTACGAAATGGTTTATTAAGTCATAATGTCAGTATTGAAATGTGTTAAATATCATTTTTTTTTATTTGCGAACTTATTTCGAGTAGGTAACTTTTTTTTCAATTTCATAAAACTTTTTTGATGGTTGATCAAAAAAAGATATAAATGCAATCTAGAATGAACTATGTTTTTCAATAACATTGCCTCTACATCCCATCCCAATATTACTTAATGATATTATTAAATCATCTTATCTATCAAAAGTAATAACACCGCTGTAAGGTCACTAATTATAGTTTGCGTGTGTTAAATAACTTACATTTATTAACTTGGATAATCATCATTGAAAAATAAATACACATGTAGATGTTCTAAGCCAGTTGAATAAATACCTAACTACCAAAAAGCAACAGTCTCAAAAAAACAAATATATACCTACCCTACTAGTGGTTTCCCGCGGTTTCCGGGTAACCTATCACTATACCGGGATAAATAGTAGGCTGTGTGCTATTCCTGAACGAATTCTAACTCCAAATTTCATTTAGATCCCATGCAGCCGTGGTTGCGTGTTGCGTGAAAGAGTAGTAAACATCCATAAATACATTCTCACTTTCGCATTTATAATATTATTAAACATACAATCACTTTCAGGCATATTCATAGTGGCGGCGAAACGCACGCCCTTTGGCAAGTTAGGTGGTCTGCTCCGTGATGTCCACCCTTCAGACCTTCTCGCTGCAGCCGCTAAGGATGCCCTTAAGGCCGGCAGCATTGCACCAGAACTGATAGACACTGCTAATGTTGGTCAAGTTTACGCGGTGAGTTGGTACATCTACTTACTAGCTGGATAGCTTTGCCTGTTCCCCTGGGAATCTTTAAAATTTCTCAGGATATACTGTTTTAATGCTTACTCCTGTAAGCTATTTTGCCTGCGGCCTTAGGGTTCTTCATAGTACCCGGGGTAAAAAGTATTTTATGTTTTAATCCTTACTCCTCTGCTGTCCGTTGTTCTAACTACGTTGCTACGGTCCTTCCGGGATAGAAAGTTCAGAAATGAATGACTGCAAACTTTCGTCAAGAAGTCTTCACGAAAAAGCAGTAGATTCAGCTGGTTTAACTTTTATAAGTGGCTGAGTAGAGTAAATGTATTTCAATATTTTAATTACCATAACTATAAAACGTATGTCATCTTTTTGGCACTTTAATGTTCGGTCGCCAGTTTTCAAACCTATAATTAATATTTTTAAATGGTGACTAAATAACATGTTCTTTCCAGCTAAGTGGAACATCAGACGGAGGTCTATCCCCGCGCCACGCTGCTCTCAAGTCAGGCATCCCGCAGGAGAAGCCAGCTCTTGGAGTCAACAGGCTCTGCGGCTCTGGGTTCCAGGCTGTTGTTAACAGTGCTCAGGTAAATAAAATTATCAGCTATGAAGATATTTTCCCCAAACTAGCCTGGACTGTTTTATGATGTGGACGGTATAAACCGGTTATAGGTATAAACCTAATGTTGAAATGCTGCTATGTCATTTTGATTGGCATAAAGCTTCCTCTACTAATAACTATAAATATACCAATCAGATCGTAAGCAGATCATCAATAAAAACAGGGAAAATGACGCTGACGAAGTTTTGCGGATCAGCTAGTTTTATGATCCATTTCTTAATTCCTCCAGGACATAATAACGGGTTCAGCACAAGTATCCCTAGCTGGTGGTACAGAAAACATGTCAGCTGTACCCTTCGTGGTTAGGAACGTTCGTTTTGGAACTGCCCTTGGGACCAGCATTGCCTTCGAAGACTCCCTAACCGCTGGCTCGCTGGACACTTCTTGCAACTTCACCATGCCGCAAACTGCTGAAAACTTAGCGGAACAATACAAGCTGAAGAGGGAGGATATAGATCAGTTCGCGTTCCAGTCGCAGCAGAGGTGGAAAGTTGGTGAGTGTAATGATATTTTGAGTGGGAAAGAGATAAAATCTGTCGTGTAAAAAGAGCTGAAAGTCTAGGATGTACATGCTATAATGATTTTTGAAGCGGATTCTTTTCAGTGCTGGTGAGTTGGGTTTGGGGTTTTATATTATTTTTTAGAGAGAGTAATGAAGGCATACTTAGCCTCTTGAATTGTCCAATAAACTTCCATTTTAATAGCACCAACATCTATTTTATGAAGACTATGACCGAATTAAGACTGATCACATAATCATAAAACAATAATCTACACCTCAGCTCAAGAAAGCGGGGTCTTCAAATCTGAAATGGCTCCAGTGACAGTGAAGGTCAAGAGACAAGAAGTGGTGGTAGAGAAGGATGAGCATCCTCGACCGGAAACAACTATCGAGATGCTGGCCAAACTCCCCGCACTGTTCAGGAAGGGAGGTGTCGTTACTGCTGGAAATTCATCGGTATGTATATTTATAAGTATCTAAATATAAGATAGCGAATTTATATACGCCTCTAAAAAAGTAACATTTTATTTCGTCTGAAACATTGGTTAAAAATACAAAAAAAAAACATAAAAGATAGATATAACCAAATTTCTGTAAAAGTAGTAGATATCAGCTATTTGGTTACTACATCACAAGGTCAGCTTAGTTTGAGATCAGATTGGCCGTCTGTGAAAAAGTCCCAGGATGTATATAATTCTAAATCAAACTGATGGGTTCAACCTCACCAAGTGGTGTTTGGCAGCAGATTTCCAACTTGAGGGTAGGAGGTAGCCAGGCAAGTACCAAAAAGAGCCTTACTCCGTGCTATAGTTGCCTTCACCGAAAGCTTAAACTTTACATAGTGTTATATATACAGTTTACCTATTCACGTGTAAGTAGTTTATTAATCCTAATAACATTTTTGTATATGAATCTTGCTATTTCAATCTCGTATTTCACTCAGGGTGTAAACGACGGCGCTGGAGCCCTAGTCCTCGCCAGCGAGGAAGCGGTCACCCAGCACGGGCTGAAGCCTCTAGTCCGGCTGGTAGGCTGGTCGTATGTAGGCGTGGAGCCCAGCATCATGGGTATCGGGCCCGCGCCAGCTATCAGGAACCTGCTGAAGGTCACCGGCTTCAATTTAGAAGATATCGACTTGATTGAGGTGGGTTCAAGTTTAGTCGGGGTATGCAGGAGTGATACCTGTTTAGCCTTGCGACGAAAAGTATATTGCGCTTTGTCCCTTTCACTGCCTATACAGTTGCTCCCTTTTTTTATAGCGTCGGCAACGCGTGAGTGACGCCTCTGGTGTTGCAAGCGTCCATAGGCTACGGTAACCGCTTCCCATCAGGTGGGACCGTATGCCTGTTTGCCACCCTTGTGGTATACATAAAAATTGAAAAAGTCTTTATTATTAGGCTGTACTGTCCCACTGCAGGGCAAAGGCCTCCCCTTCTTTTCTCCACTCTTATAGATGTTGAGGTTTGCTGGACCAGTTCTTTGCGAAGTGGTCCAGCTTGTCTCGCCTTCTCCTCATATCGTCTAACGTTTGGTGGGTAGTTAGTAGTTCTACTTCCACCTAATTTGTATATATTACGGGACATTTCGCGTACCATAAAAATATACCACCGGATTGCCTTAGATTGATACATTAGATAAACTTGTTTAACCTTATAGAGTTACATTTTTTTATATTCCAAATGATTGTATTCATATATAAGATATAAAATAAAAAGAGCTAAAATGGCCGGATAACTGAATAGATAGTGTCATAGCATGCTACTTTTCATCCTGGTTGTGGGCTCTATTTCCACTCCTGCAAAAATTTTGTTATCACTTCTTTTATGATATACAATTTGGTTACCATAACTATAAGATCATTTGGAGAACTAAAAACATAGAACATATCTTAAAAGAACTAAGTTCTGTCCGCAGATCAACGAAGCCTTCTCAGCTCAGACCCTGGCGTGTGTGAAGGAACTGAACCTCGACACGAGCAAGCTGAACGTGAACGGAGGAGCCATATCCATGGGGCATCCGGTTGGAGCATCAGGCGCCAGGATCACTGCTCATCTGGCACATGAACTTGGGTAATTTATTTATATACTTCTTCCCCATGGTTTCACTTGGGGATCTTCAATTTTATCGGGATAAAAAGTAGCCTATATGTTATTCCAGAACATATTTGATCTCTGCACCTACCAAATTTTATCGCGATCCCGTCAGCCGTTTTGGCGTGTAAGAGTAACAAACATACATTCATATACTTTCGTATCAATAATTGTTGGCTGCATACGACACTACGTCTAAGACACTAGTCTTATTTGAGTGATTGATGATGATTGATTTGATCATTTAGTGCTTTGTATGAACGTGGAAATTGGCAATGAATGCCTTTTGAAAAACATCTAAGTAAGTAATAATATAATAATGAGGAAAGGTTTGATTTTCTTGTTCGTTTGTAACACGAAACTACTGAACCGATATGTAAGTATAATTATTTCACCAATGCAAAGCAACATTATCAGGGAGTGCGGATACGGGAACTACCCGGGGTGGAAGCTCGTATGTGGACAAAATAGATAGTTAACTGACTGACATTTGTTACAGACGTCGAGGTCTTAAAAGAGGGATCGGTTCCGCCTGCATCGGAGGTGGACAAGGGATTGCATTATTACTTGAGACTGTCTAGACATAATAGAATAGCAAAATTACAATAACTCTTTCAATAAACACACCTACAGACCTATAAATCTAACTAGACGTCTCTAGTACGTACTTCGTATAGCAAGCAGCAAAAATGTCAGCTTTCTACGCCCTCATTTAGTCCGCGATCGACCGTTATTGCCTTCGGACGTCAAAGTAAAAGTGACGCGGTTGGTCTTCATACAAATTGAGGTGCTTACATTATCTTGGTAGAATGTGGGCACAACAATTTGAATGCTTCCAGATTCTACAATGTTAAATAATGGTGAAAAGTAGATACTTACTTATTTATATTATTGTGATAATTTATAAATATACAATGTTATTAAATAAATTGTTTTTTTTTCATTACCTTAGTGATTTATGCAAATATCCATTTCAAGATTCAAGACAACTTGTCGCCTTGTGTGGGTCTCAGCACAGAAGGATATCCAGCGGAATTAATTGCTTAATATTAGTATGTTGTTTTATTCTCGTTACACTAGGAAAATATAAGTATCCTGGGACATTTTTCACACACGGCCAATCTGATTCCAAATTAAGCATCAAAGTGAGCTTGTGTTATGGTAACCAGATAGCTGATATACTACATATACTACTTTTAAATACATACTTATATAGATATTTACATCCAGACACAGGACAAACAGACATATTCATGCATACAAATGTTTGTCCTGGGTGGGAATCGAACCCACGACCCGCGGCTTGAAAGTCAGGGTCACTAACCACAAAGCCAACCGGGCTGTCATATAATCTTACATATAAAAGCTTGGAGAAATGTCCTGAATTTAACCTAAATTACATAAAACTTTTATTATTTAAAATCTTGTTTTTTAGAAGTAACGATAACCTTGAAGATTTCGAGGTAATAAAATGTAAATAGTTACGATTGTTATATCAACAACAAGACACTGATAAATGTTATCTAGAATTTAGTGACTTATTACTAGCGCATAACAACAAAACGTAACATGTGAAGTGGTTTAATTTTATTGAATAGACTGAGGTGAACTCCGCGATATGCTGTCGTCCAAAGGTCAGTAATCTTTATAATTTTCTATTATCTGTAGTCCAAAATATTAAACAATTGGCAATTCATGTTAAAATACGTACATTGAAAGTGTTTGCAAAACAATGCCCATAAATAAATGCATTAATCATCATTTTAATTAATAAATAGTAGTAGAGTTACACAACTTACACAAACGTCTTTGTTTTTGTGATAAGACATATTGAACTAATTATAATAAAGAAATAAGAATATCATTGACATAACCTTACAGGTATATTTGTGGTCGGCGCTAAAAGGACGCCATTTTGTAAATATGGCGGACCGTTGGCAGAGTTGCCAGCTTATCAAGTGTTTGCTGCCGCAGCACAAGATGCGATGCGTTCTGCCGCCGTCGATCCAAACCACGTTGACTGCACCGTTATCGGAAATGTGAACTTTGTATGTTTAGTATAATCTATACTAATATTATAAATGCGGAAGTAACTCCGTCTGTCTCGCTTTCACGCTAAAACTAGGTACTGGACTGATTTAAATGAAATTTGGTACACAAATAGCCTAGAGTCTGAGAAAGGACACAGGCTACTTTTTATCCCGGGAAAATTGAAGATCCCCGGGAGCGCGGGTGAAACCGCTGGGAGCCACTAGTCATTTATCTAGACTAGAAATTTCCAGACACTAACCTTCAAGTCCCAGGAAAACATCATTTCCTACTGAAAGTTCCAAGGGTAGCAGAATATTTATAGTTGAGATTGTTCAACTTCCTATAAATACCTCATACCTCACTCTATGTACTTTCAATATATTTTTTCCAGCTCAGTCAATGCGATGGTGGTAAAACTCCAAGATACTGTGGCATTTATTCTGGAGTTCCACTGGACAAGCCTGCACTTGGAGTCGGTAAAACGTGTGGAACGGGTTTACAGGCACTTATAACTAGTGCTGTGGTAAGCAACATTATTTCAAATAGTATGCACTGCAATGCAATATAGAAGCGCGTCTTTGAATAAATTTAGAGTATTCTTTCAAAATCAATAACCTATCTAGCCCAAGATGTCACATTTCAAGGCATATGAAGTCCACTGTTGCACTGGTCCCCGTGGTCGACTATGGCCTTTCTCCTTCTTAGCCATGCTCATGCCCCATGCACGTCCCCAGTATATGAGCAGAAAAGATGAAAAGCTAATAATCTTGTATATTAAATCTTCACAGGACATAACAACAGGTCTATCAAACATATCCCTCACAGGTGGAACTGAGATAATGTCGTCTCTTCCCCTCCTGGTCAGAAACGTAAGATTTGGAACAGCTTTAGGCACACCATACAAGATAGAAGACCATATCAAAAGTCAGCTCGTAGACAGCTACACCGGACTGACTTTACAGAGAATAGCTGAAGATTTGGGAAAGAAATACCAGTTGACAAGAGATGAGGTTGATGAGTTTGCTCTCCAAAGTCATTTGAAATGGAAAGCAGGTAAGCACATAGGAATATCTATCAAGCATCTAAGTCCGACCTTTATGGTATATATTAGGAGACGACGCATATACCTAAATGATAAATACCAAGCAGATCTGTCTCTGATATTCTGGATATTAGGAATACCAGAGGATTTGATAACCCTTACCTGTGTGCATGTAATTATAGACTTTTCTTTCATATCAGGCTACAACAAATATAAACCCCAATTAGGCTATATTTCAAGTCCATGTTCATCTTACAGCTCAAGAATCGAAAGTGTTTGACAGCGAGATAGCCAGTATAACTGTGACCGTAAAGAAAAATGAAATAACTATCGATAGAGATCAACTTCAATCGGAAATAACTCGCGAACAACTTGCAAAACTACCGGCAATTCTTGATGACGGTGATATTATAACTGCTGGTAATTCATCTGTGAGTATAATATTGTCATTAAACAAATGGTCAAGTAATTGGCATTATGTCTTGAATACATAAGCATTTGGTAACAGTTGGAATAGTAATTGAAATATGATGAATAAAAGCGAATGAAGAAAATACAAAGGGGACAAATAAACTAATGGCTTTTTTGATGATGAACTAAATTATCTGACCTATCTCTTTAATCAAAATTTGTGAAATTAAGCAATTTTTGACTATTTAACGTCCTATTAGGGCCTTAAATATGAAAGAATTCGAGAATTTTGTAATAGCTTATGACCTGGTCCTGCAGGTCTATTCTAGAGTAGGACCAACTAAGGTCAACTAATATACGTTGGCAAAAGTATATGATCCTAAAACTGTTCCACATTAGACTCCCGCTGACGGTGCAGCAGCCCTACTCCTAGCTAGCGAGGAAGCCGTGACCCGTCATCAGCTAAAACCACTAGCAAGGGTAGTAGGATGGTCGTGTATTGGAGTAGATCCTGTTGATACTGGGATAGCAGCGGTACCTGCTGTAAGGAGTTTGTTGAAGAAACTGGAAATTAGTGTAGATGATGTGGATTTGTTTGAGGTAAGAAAATGATATAGGTATCTAAGGGAATAAAATTAAACTATTTTTATTTCAATGGTGCTTTTCAAGCACCTATGAATATCAGAACGAGCACTTATGAATGTGAAGAAAGTGAAATTGAGAATATGTCCACGTATGATGAGTTATAAGTTGACACACGGTGTCACCTAGGTTTTGGATGCTTATGACCTACTACATCGTTCATAATGTTTATATTATTATCCAACACTAAATAAAGCTAATAAATCTTGGGACTTCTGCCTTCTTACTGTTTAACTTTATCGATGAAGCCAAGAGAACTACACAATTAGGTTCGTATTTAAAATCTGACTAACTCTTCCCAGATAAACGAAACATTCGCCTCCCAAGTATTGGCGAGCGCAAAGGATCTGAAGGTAGACTTGGGGAAGGTGAATGTGAACGGCGGAGCACTGGCTCTGGGTCATCCTGTCGCTGCAACAGGCGCTCGAATGGCCACCAATATAGTTCATGAATTGAGGTAAATATGTGTCTATATGTTTTTTGCCTAGCAAGCCAACAAACTGAAAAACAAATCGCTTGATCTACACTAATATTATAAAGAGGAAAAAAATATATATTTTTGTGTGTATGTTTGTCTATACTAATATTATAAAGAGGAAAGATTTGTTTGTTTGTTTGTAATGAATAGGCTCCGAAACTACTGGACCGATTTCAAAAATTCTTTCACCTTTGGAAAGCTACATTATCCCCGAGTAACATAGGCTATATTTTATCCCTGTATTCCCACGGGAACGGGAACTACGCGGGTAAAACCGCGGGGAGGCAGCTAGTAATGAATAAACTCAAAAACTACTGTGACTTCAAAAATTCTTTCACCATTGGAAATCTACATTATCAGGTACCATAGGCTATATACTTTATCGCTGTATTCCCACGGGAACGGGAACTACGCGGTTGAAATCGCGCGGAGGTAGCTAGTGGCAAACAGCATCAAATTGGCTGTGTGAAAAATGTTCCAGGATATCAATTATTTAGTGGTGTTTTCCTAGCTATATATAAAGCTAAATATTTTTGGACTAGTGTAGGTAAAGTATGTTTCTTATTCCAGACGCCGTAATTTGCGGAGAGGCATAGCAGCTTCATCATGTGGTGGGGGTCAGGGCGTCGCAGTCCTATTCGAAAGATTGTAATCTCAAAATACAAGCATTTACCTTTATTCATACCATTTGTTAGTACACTGATATACTTATTTTTGAAGAACTATGTTCAAGAAAAAAAAATACATATATTAAAAGAAAAATCCGCGGGCGGAAGTTAGTTGTGTTGTAAAAAAAAACAAGTTACTTTTATAAACATTTATTTTATTCTTATTGCTTACATAGTGTTTTGCTACATTTTTTGTTTTATAAAGAATATAATACTTTTATCAGTTCTAGATATTCATCATGATTTGGAATGGATAGGAAACAACATTAGACAATCCTTGCCTAGAATTTGCTTTACCATATTTTTAGCAACAAAAGTTGTACAAATAAAAAATATTATTGTATCCTACTAATATTATAAATGCGAAAGTTTGTAAGTATGGATGTATGGATGTTTGTTACTCTTTCACGCTCCAACGGCTGACGGGATCTGCTTGAAATTTGGCACAGAGCTAGAATATGTTCTGGAATAACACATAGGCTACTTTTTATCCCGGGAACGCGGGTGAAACCGCGGGGAGCCACTAGTCTCCCATATTTATGGGAAACAATTATTAATCTGGCAACACTCTCTGGCAATTATATTTTGCGTCATTTTATTCGACCCATATTAGATCAACCAATAATGTTTCCCTAATCACTATCTATTCCAATAACATTTATAGTTTAAAAAAAAAATAAGCATGGTCATCCCGTCATGCCAGAAGGAGGCAAACATATTGAGATGGAGTGAGACACCATTTATAGAACTAGACCTTTATTTCAATGGCTTTTATGTATGATGAATTATTGTCTACCTTTAATCTTATGTATAAAATTCTCGTGTCACAATGTTAGTTACCATACTCCTCTCCTCTCCTTTTTATGAAATTTTATATGCATATTCATTAGGTCTGAGAATCGGCTATTATGTATTTTTGATACCCCTAAGTGATCACGGGAACGGGAACTACGCGGGTGAAACTGCGGGGCGGCATATCCATCTTAAGATATAAGCTGAAGCTCTGCCACGCCAAAATGACCTCTAATTAAAGATCCTTTCAGAAAGAGGATCAGCGAGTAAACCATATGCAAGATATAACTATGAAAATAAATCTTAATACATTATTTAATATGATACATAAATAAAATGATTTTCTGTCTATACATACGGGGAATAACTTCGTCACTGCAATTTATACTTCATAAAGATAGCTTTTAATATAAATTGCTTTGAAAAGAGTAATAACTGAGTTTATTGCCGGATCTTCTCAGTAAAAGATAATAGTGACTGTTCATAAGTGCTTGATAAGGCCTTTTTGAATAAAAAACATTTTGATTTGAATACAAAAATGTCTGACAAATAATTAAATAATATATTATTACACTATCTACATATTAGACTGTAATGAGTACCTGGTTTTACATAATTCTGAAATATTTTAGCCTAAATGTATAGTTTGTGTGATCTTTGCTCCTATGTTAATGTTTCTCCTTTAGTGACCTGGAAAATAGAAAAAAATATACAATTATTATATTTCTTATCAACTACATACTAAACACACATCATATAATTTTAGATTCAAATGGCATATTATACTAATATAACGGTGATGAAAATTTAATTCCTAAATAAATGGCATCCACACTCCAGTCTCCCCCACATTCCTGGAGCACCCTCAATATTTCTGATATCACCACCACATTTCATCATTATTGTGTTCAGTGGTTTAGCTGTGAAAGTGTAACAAACTTTTGCATTTAATTTTAGTAGTAATTTTTGAACAACAAACTTTACTGAAGATGGAATAATAGTTACTAAATGTAATAATTGTTTAAGAGTATCAAAGTCTTTAATGATACTTACACAAGCTTCGAGATAGTCAATTTTCCTTTCCAATGATGTTAGCTTTTCATTCAATGTGGCGAGACGGGATCTACATGACATATCTGAAACATTATTGCATTCATTATAAATCTCAGAAAATACTCTGTGTAAAACTTAGCATAGCTTTTAATTTTAATACATTTTAGTTGAGTAATCTATCACTTTTTAAAATTAAAACATTTTAGCACAGTGTGTTTGAATGCTATATCATACTTAAATAATATTATATGAACAATAAGATAGTGATTGTGTGATTCATCATCTATAGGTATTATTACCAACATTTAATGACTAAACAGCAGAATAACATTTAAGAAACAATATACCTACTTGTAAACTGTGTACCAATAAGGCTTGTTGAAGGGAGTAAGTGTTGTAGATTATAACTAAAACTTGTAGTTCTAACTTATGTAAAGGATGTAACATAACAAAGAACTCTGATTTTAGTAGAAATTATATTTATATGTTAGATTACTAGCTACCCAGGGATCTTCAATTTTTCCGGGAAAAGTAGCCTATGTGTTATTCCAGAACATATACTAACTCTATGCCAAGTTTCATCGCGATCCCTTCAGCCGTTCTGGCCTGAAAGAGTAACATGTAGCCATGCATTCTCACACACTTTCGCATTTATAATGTTAGTGGGATGAAGCTTACCAAAAGAGTTGAGGAAGTCTGTGATCTTTTTTATGCTTCCGGTAATAACTTCGATGTATTCTCGGTTAGCCCAGTCCTGTTGTATTTGTTTTTGTATCGTCTCTCTAGGTGGAGTGGACATGGTTGATCACTGTATTGTTAAATAAAAGTATTTCTGCTTAGATTTAAATGGAATAGCCCACGTTGTACAATAGGACACAATTAATTTATATATCAGTTCTCTATTTCTGAGAATATTACCGAAAAACTAAATTAGTAAATAAATTCTATTAAATATTGAAAGATGGGTATAGAAATCGAATGAATGATTTTGATTCCATTCAGTTATTTTTGGCAAGTGGTTGTCATGCTGACAGCAGCTTCATGGGTATTGCAATGTTCAACTTGTGGCATATATTTCACATTATTCATTTATTATATAAAACTTTGGAAATATTGTTAAAAGTTATACAATATATTATTATCGTTTGATTTGACTATCGTATAAAATCTAAGTTTGAATTTCTTTGTTTTTAAAGGAAAATTATATTTCACTTGTTGTGATAATCGCACGATTTGATAATCTGTACAGTACCTATCTGTCTGGCTGTCACTGCCCGACAGCAGATCTGAAGGTTGTCAAAAGTAAAAAAAAAACATCAATCCAGCTGTTATTTTCGCTGAGCCGGCTGATTATACTTAAAAATACGAAATGGACGAAATAGAATATAAATTAAACACTAAAAACAGTGTGTTAGTAGTTAACGCCATCGACAAATTAATTTCAACTATAAAATCAAAGTACAAGCCTGCCGAAAAACAGAGATTCCTTTTAGAAAACGAAGAACTAAAGTTTTTGAGAGAAAAATGTTCCTCGAAGGAGCCTATGGTGAGCCTGACTTCGTGTCAGGGGCTTCTGGCGCTCGTGGAGATTGGTGTACTGGAAATTGGATATACTATGTCGACTATAGTTACATTACTACCAAGTGCTCAGTAAGTTGTGTTCAAAACTTTATATACATAAAAACTTTACTTTGCAAAACCTACCTTTCTAATAAATATTTACATGTCCTTGGATATTTATTACCTATAAATATGTACTCTAAAGTGATACTTTATATTTGTATCTTGGTTTAAATACAAAATAATTGTGTGGAATATGTTGAGGGCCTTTAACATCATTGCTCAGGCTGTGTTCTCCAAGACTTAGTTCTGAGACTAAATTTATTCCAAAAAAAGTAACTAAAACTATGTTTTACTTTCAGCAACTATACAGCAATAATATCAACAATGGCTGGACTCCTGATCCTGGATCTGAAGTCCCGTCTTGTTCCCGGCCAGCCTTACAAATGTCAGTTTACACTCAAGTCTCCTCAGCATCCATTCATCACTGTTCTGGAGAAGAACAAAGATGCTGGAGATTATGTGCTGGCGCAGATGCATGCGTTGTGCACCCATCCTGATTATATGTGAGTTTTTCTTTACCTCAGAACTCTGCCATAAATTCTATATACAGTAGAACATCGATAAGTCCAAGGGAAACACAGAATGTTTTAAGTTATAGAGGTTTTAAGTTATCAAGGGTTTATGTGAGGGGATCTGATGGGAAGGGAACATTGAAGTTATAGAGGTTTTTAAGTTACCGAAGTTTGAGGTATCGAGGTTCTACTGTATATGTATGTTTTTTATTGTTACTTGTAATAGTGTAGTACTAACTCCCAGAGGAATTACAATTTAGAATATCAATGATAATAATGCCATAATTTCATTATTTGTATGATTTATTTATTAGGTTTTAGGAAGATTCACAGCAAAATAGTAGCCATAGGTTATACATGCATATTAAAAATTGCCATTTATTAATCTCCACCAAAAGATCACCTATTTGTACAAGGCAAACAAAAATTCAATTATATAGAAAATATTACAAATATGTGTCTTTTTCAGTAAGTAATGGTTATTAAAATTGTTACATACTACATAGTACTCCATAGTATGCTATGGTTTCAAATACATATAACACAATTTTCTCTATCATTTTTTTCAAGTAATACTACAAATATGTTTGTAGAGTATCATCAAACAGTCTAGAACTTCTCCGAGCCGTATTCTACTGGTTGACATGCAACCCACAGCGTGACGGTGGCATCAGGCCATGGCAGATGCTGCTCAATCTCCCGCAGTCAGCTGCTCAGGCATCACTGCTGTTGGATTGTTTAAGCTGTCAGCAGGTTTGTGTCCTATTTCTAACTTCCTCACTTATATTTAAAAAAATATATATATCAGAAAGGTGGCAAACAGGCATACCCAGGTCCCACCAGAAGCAGTTACCATAGCCTATGGATGCATTTAACTGACCCTAAAATTTATAAAATGAATCATCATCATCATATATTTTGTTTACTGGGCTATTTGGGTGTATGGATATTGGCACATATATTTATTTATGTGGAAAATAATCTATCTACCTAAGCTATACTAAAATATGAAGTAACCTTGCTGAGATTTTCTCAGTTAAAAACAAACTTATTATATTGCTCTTAACTTATTATGAAGTATAGGCCCTTAGGGAATGATATGAGGATTTTATTATTCTATTTATAGCTTAGCTTAGTTTAGTAATTACAAAATTTGCAATACACAGAGTGAATGTTTAGAGTCTAAACTTTAGACCTTCTTCTCAAATAATTATGATCCACAAGTCGGGTAAACCAGTAAGCGCCCCAACATCCTACCGACCTATTAGCCTTACTCCAGTCCTATCTAAATTATGGGAAAGAATATTTTTGATAAGACTTAATCCTCTCATAGACGAGTCAAACTTAATACCCCATCACCAATTCGGATTTCGCAAACGACATTCGACCGTTGAACAAGTCCACAGAGTTTACACAACGATCAGACAAAGCTTTGAAAGGAAAAAATACTGTTCCGCCGCTTTTCTCGATGTTCAACAGGCTTTCGACAAAGTTTGGCACAGAGGCCTCCTCTTTAAGATAAAGAAACTACTACCTCACTCTGTATTTCCCATATTGGAGTCGTACTTAAGTAACAGAATCTTCCAAGTAAAGCAAGGTGAAGCTAGATCCAAACTACACAAATGCCTGGCTGGTGTACCACAAGGGTCGGTACTCGGCCCAATACTATACAACATATACACTTGCGACTTACCTCAAGTTCAAGATGTTATTGTGGCCACATTTGCGGATGATGCAGCATTTCTCTCATGCAATGTAGACCCCTATGAAGCTAGTAAACTACTGCAAAAACAACTGGATGAAACTACAACCTGGCTAGAACAATGGAGGATAAAAGTGAGCGCTCAAAAGTCCCACCATATAACTTTTACCCTACGACGCGAAAACTGCCCACCGGTTAAACTGGGAGAGGACGTATTACCACACTCAGACTGTGTTAAGTATCTTGGTTTCCATCTGGACCGGCGACTCACATGGAAAAACCACATAAAGACCAAGAGAGATGAAATAAACAACAGATTCAGAAATCTCCTTTGGATGCTGGGGAGGCAGTCAAGCTTGTCTCTTTCTAATAAACTCATGGTGTACTGTATGATACTCAAGCCAGTGTGGACTTATGGCATACAGCTGTGGGCCACGGCGAGCAAAACCAACATATTGTGTATGCAAAGAGTCCAAAACAATATATTGAGAACTATTGCTAGTGCTCCGTGGTTTGCACGCAACGATGAAATACACATGTATCTAAACATACCCACTGTTCTCCAAGAAATTGAGATGTACAAAAAAAAGCACAAAGCTAAAATTGAAAACCACCCCAACCCACTAGCCAACGCTCTGCTTACAACTGACTCAGTTAAACGACTCAAACGAGCAAATGTGCTATCGCCGTGAATGAGACTGGGGCAGTGGCCCTAGTCTCAACCAATGCCAGCTTACCTACATCGCATTTGATAAAAGTCTTTCGACTGATTGCAAATAAATAAACAGAAAAAAAAAAAAAAAAAAAAAACTTTAGACCTACAGAAATTTCACTTTTATGTAGTTCAAATGTATTTAAATATGTTAAAGCTATTTTTAAATAAAATCTGACTTTATGTATTTAGAAGTGACTTTGAATTTTGAATTATTACAGATATGTAATCCCACATTAATAGAGCGAGCGTTCTCAGCATACTCAGCGGTGACTGATGCTGCCATCTACCAGCAGAATACTGAGTATGTGATGGCGTTAATGCCAATGCTCGCCAGGATATCCAACGAGCTTGTAAGACATGGGTGAGTTATGTACTATAGATTTTTTTAAGCTTTTATTTGATTTCCATATTAGTTTGTTTAAGTAAGATCTTGAAAGAATCGCCATGAATTTTTCTAATTTTTCACAATATCTTGCAAGAATCGCCATGAATTTCCCAGATTTTTCACAGATATACAAGAATAATAATGTTTTAGATTAAGTACATGTTTTGGTTAAATTTTCTATACCAATATGAATAATGTAAATTAACTGATTTTGACTATTCTGCCCCATGATCGCATGCCTTTTTGCTTGTTGCTTGTAACATATAATAAAATTTTACATTCGATTAAATTATCCTTTAAAATAAAGATAGATAGATGCGGCAAAGCCCATCTTTAGTAAAAGGAAACGCATGATCCTTCCACTATCGAAGACTGCGTTAAAATTTCTTGCTTTTACTTTATCTAAGCGTACATTCAGGGGAAATACTTTGCTTTACACAATGTAAAGATAATATGATGTCCATAGAGTATGGTCTTTTTAGGGTTCCTTACCCCAAATTCACCGGTATTTATTTAGTTTATTTGTTAATACAAGTCGCGACCCCCGCTCATGCTACAACTTGATCGAGCGTTGCGCGTCCCTGGAGGGTCCCCTGCGACCGGCTGCCTCGCTGGCCCTGGCCACGTTGGCTGAGAGCCTCCCACACACATCCGCCGCATATCTCCACCCCCTCTTCAACTTGTGTGAGTAATATAGGAGAGTCATGGAAGAACAACATAAAATTAATGATAATTAAATATCCTGGGATATTTTTCACACACGGCCAATCGGATACTAAAGTAAGCTTCAAAGTAAGCTTGTGTTATGGTAACCAAATAGCTGATATACTACGTTTAAATACATACAGATATTTACATCTAGACATATTCATCCATACAATAGTAGATCTGGGTGGGATTCGAGCCCACGACCGGTGGCTTGAAAGTCTGGGTCACTAACCTTTTAATATTAATTCTCATCAAGTCCGTCACTACAGTCCAATAGATTGCGAGATCCTGGGACATTTTTTACATACAGCCGCCAATCTGATTCCAAACTAAGCAGACCTAATTGTAGCCAGATAGCTGATATTCTACATTTACTACTTTTTAAATATTTACTCACATAGAAATTTATATCGGGTATCTGTATCCTAGTAATATTCGAAATATTCTTGGTCCTTCGAGCCGAATAATACATGTTTTTTTCCAAAATATTAACAGTATATATTAATTTAATTTCAGGTCTCAACATAATCAGCAAGTATGAGCTATCAACAATATCACAAGCAATATTTGTCGGCCTCACACTCCAATGGCTCCATCTACCGTCGTACCTCACAACATCCGCATTGAAAGTGGCCTCAAAAATACTAGAAAACTATCAAAGCATACAGAAAGAAGACACAAATTTACATATGTCTAATTTAAAATCCAATAAAATCTTCCAAGCATTACTATATACAGATAGTCATCTATCTATAATGTTTAGATTAAACCAAAATTGGGAACGTATGCGAGACAACCCGGACAAATTAAAAAGTTGGTTGGACTCTATAGAAAAAGTTGACGATATGTTAAAACATGAGTTACTTCCTTTTCTGATAGGCATAACTATGGAGAAAAGGAATGATAGATGGTTTGAGGAGATTGTATTAAAAGTGTTGAATGTTATTGTTGGTTTAGTTGATTATAAGAAGGAAGTGTCGGTACAGATTATGCCTTTGTTGCTGTATAAGATTGCAAATGATCCATCGCCTAGTGTGAAATGGGTTTGTTTGAGAGCGCTACCTCTGATGGCGAAGACTAAGGTAAATTATTGTGTTCATGAACTGTTTCTTAGGTCTGAGGGCTTACTCCCGAAAACGATTCGAATTTGATTTTGTTTTGATTTCAATTTGAACTCCTATTGGTTAATCCCGAACCAAAAAATTTCAATTTGAACTCCTATTGGTTAAAAAAAATTAAGATCGCCGCTAAGATTGACATGTATTCGATCGGTAACGGTATTTGACGTTTCAGAATTTTCTATTAAGTTGTGTGTGGTTCGTTTCTACAGAAATAAGTAAATATTCAATTCCTTATTTTTTTCTAAAACGAAATCTTGTACATTAGATGTAATTTTTTAGATTAGATAAATTTATCCTAGATGTGATAACTCGATCCTGAAAAAGTACCTTTTTACTGATCGTGTATTTTGACGTTTAAAGTCGTTCCCGCCATTCGATTCACAAATGTCTTTTAATGGCAGGAGTACGGACTTTTCGATTCGGTTTCGATTGTAACGAAATTCTTGATCGAAGTTAGTTCCAAAAAGTGTCACCGCACGATTGTGCGCTAGAATCGCTATCAAAAATGTATGAAATGACATTTATTCGATTCGAACTCGTTTCTCGAAAGCGTCGGGAGTAAGCCCTCTGGATGTATCTACATAACGTCTCTTAGCTTACAACACCGCATAAGTATTTTTATCAACTTTTCAGGAGAACAAAAAAAACTGTTTATTTTAAAGAGGCTGGCGCGCTGTTATTACTTTTTGAATTTAACCCTCTTATTGTCTGAAATCTATATCATGTATGTGACCCATGGTTCGACGCGCAATGAGCAGCTCTATCCAATGGCATTTAAATGTAGAAACTGCCAATTTTCGACTTGGGCGGTGTTGTTACCTAAGGGACGATAAGTATATATTTCAGAGTAGTATGTGTATTATATCAGCTAACTGGTTTGATAACCTTATAAGAGCAATTTGGAATCAGATGAGCCGTGTGTAAGATATGTACGAAATAAGAATAGATTACACAAATAAATCAGTAAATAGGCCTCGATTTTATTCGTTAACTTATAAATCCGATTACTCAAAATAGGTATGAATTCTGGAACTTAATTTCTTAAAGAAATTTGCTACAAAGGCTATAAAATTAATAGATTTAAAAATATATAGAGTATACTCTAGATTAACATATATATTACGTTTGTTCTCCATCGGATTATCTTGGGTAAATAAAATAAATGAAATATAAGACTACAGTGTAGTAAGACAGACTAAAATATAAAATATTTTTTACATCTTTAATTCTCTTTAATATTTTCACATTCCAAGCACTAGACAAGAGACAAAATGATAAATCATGATTATTTTTCAGGAAAATGTTCCCGCTATAGTATCAATTTTGAACAAATTGAAAGCCAACAACGGAGTACCGACATCATTCTTGATTATGCTGTACACAAGTTTAGCTGAGACACAGGTAATGTCCCGTGGGAATAGAGTATAAATGTTATTCCCTGAAAATTTTGCTTTCCATTGTTAAAAGAATTTCTAAAATTGGTATAGTGGTTCAGGCATGAAAAGCGCATAAAACTCACATTTATATTCATAATATTAGTTAGGATTACCTACCTTACTTTCGGCTACATCGTCATTTACACAAGCAAATATAAAAAAAAAACTAGCGGCCCGGTATGTGCTTCGCTACGTATAAAGTGCGTATAAACACAAAGCAACTATCAGTACAATCCCCATCTGAAAAAGTTCCAATTTGATAGCACAATCCCCATCTGAAAAAGTTCCAATTTGACAGCACAATCCCCATCTGAAAAATGTTCCAATTTGACAGCACAATCCCCATCTGAAAAGTTCCAATTTGACAGCACAATCCCCATCTGAAAAAAGTTTCAATTTGACAGCAAAATCTCCATTAACAAAATGATCCGTATTGTCACAAAAAATGTGATGAATGAAGAACCGCTCAACCGAATTTGTAGAAACTTAACATAAACCATTTACTAAATAGTCCGAACAACGCCACCACATTTGGTTTGGATAGGTGAGCCCGTTCTTGAGTTATATAAAATTACAACGAAAAGTGGTATTGATTTTTATAAATATAGATAGAGCTATTACTATTCAGGTAAGATGCTTCCCGTACTTGCAAGAGTTACTGGTCGACCAGTGCGCTGGCCGGTCGGACGAACTCAAGTGGGAAGTGGACATTGCCAAAGCCATGGCTGTCAACAGGATCTGTGAGATAAGGTACTTTTAGACCAGATTTTTGAAGCAATAAGTAATTTTAGAATGTCTTTTTAAGTGTTTGTACGACTGTTCCTGTAGGGGGCTTTCATTTCTTGCTCCAATAATATTTAAAACTGCCTGTTTGGATATACAAAATTGATTTTAATTTTTTTTTCAATGACGTTCCGCTCCTATTAGTCTAAGTGTGATGTTATAAAGCCTTCCTTGGTAAATGTTCTATTTAACACTAAAAATTTTTTTGCATTTGAATTTTCTTCCAACCAGTATTTTTCAATACAAACTACCAAAAATCTTTACTCCTTATAGTAGGGGAGGCCATGATGCTAAATGGGGATTTCCTCGAGCGTCGTGGAGACCTATTCGATTTTGAAGATCAGATGATAGGAAGAAAATAATGTTATATGATGTATACCCTTTTAGCGGTGGGGCAAGCGTCTACGAGCTTGCAAAGATGTAAAAAAAATTGTTACATGGACATAGTCGAGCGCGTCAGATATTGATACTGTATATACTCCATGTAACTCTGATGACAGAAAAATGTTAATCTGCCAGTTTGCATGGTGGGGCCAGCCGTTCGGATGGATTAAAAATCGTAAAAAAAAATTGATCGAGGGGGGGCAGGGAATGTTAAGTGAGCCTAAACAAAGCTCTGATCCAAAAATCTGACGCGATGCAAGCTTGGGGCTTTTTGAAAATGTAAAAAAAAATCGCCATCTAGACTTACTCGAGCGCGTCAGATTTTCATACAGGTGGTTCAGCATGATACCCTGGTCGTGCTGATTCCATAATCTGACAAATATATAGATGGGTCTTCTTAATCTGACGGTTTAAAGATTTTTTCCTTCCGTGATTTTATGAAATCATTGGATGTGATAAATAAAATTCATAAATTATAGCATGTGTACATAAAAATAAGCTAAAAGTCTTATCAGGGATATATTATTAGATCTAGATACAATTTCTTTGTAAAAAAAACAGTACTGAATCGGAAAGCGTTATTAGCAAACCTTAACTATTTATCGATTAGCTATCGGATGATATACCACACTATAGGAACAAAAATGTCTCCGTTTTACATGTATGGTAGGAACCCAAAACATTTTTTTTCTAGATTTTATGTTTCAACTTTGTCGATGTAGTTAATATCTACTACCACACCAAAATATAGCTCTATAGTATCAAGCGTCTCTGAGCTTACCCTTACTGCTTGAAACTATAAGGCAACTAAGGAAATTTAAAAATTAACTGTTACTACGGCTTGTCCAACTCGCTCGAGAATGTACACTCATCGATTTTTTTTTTGCATCTTTGCGACCCTCTCGCTCCCATACGTCACGCTTAAATCGTCAGATTATTGAAATACACTCTTTTCAGCATGTAATTAAACCACCATACTTTAATCTGACGTGCTCGAGTATCTTCGCCTATCAATTTTTTTTTACTAATCTGATCGGCTGCTCTACGCGCTCGGCTCCACATGGAGAGCTTAGATTTGGTTGAGGCACTCAACTAGACGTAAGGTACCTCCCATATACTAATCTGCCGCGCTCGAGGAAATCCCAGAATCCCCTCTTGGGCTCCCCTACCATTATAACCTTAGCGCAAATTTATTAAACATCCTACATTGAAATGTGAACTAAACATAATTTTGGACATCCTATACTGCGATTTATGTATGTAACAACTTAAAGCATCATAAAATAAATGGGACATCACACAATAGGGCGTCAACCCAGGGTCTGGAGCTGGTCTCCGTGATATCGTCCACGTTGAACCGTTGCGGGGGCTCCGCGGGGGCTGGTGGTACTTGCCTCGCCCTCGCCAGCCTCGTGCGGCTGTGGGCGGCGGGCAGCGTGGCGCCGCACTCCACGTGGCGCGCGCTGGAGCCCCGCCTCTCTAAGGACCGGAGGCCACCAGTCCAGCGAGGGTAAGTGCTCTCTGAGCTTCACAAGTGGGACAGCACACAATAGGGCGTCAACCCAGGGTCTGGAGCTGGTCTCCGTGATATCGTCCACGTTGAACCGTTGCGGGGGCTCCGCGGGGGCTGGTGGTACTTGCCTCGCCCTCGCCAGCCTCGTGCGGCTGTGGGCGGTGGGCAGCGTGGCGCCGCACTCCACGTGGCGCGCGCTGGAGCCCCGCCTCTCTAAGGACCGGAGGCCACCAGTCCAGCGAGGGTAAGTGCTCTCTGAGCTTCACAAGTGGGACAGCACACAATAGGGCGTCAACCCAGGGTCTGGAGCTGGTCTCCGTGATATCGTCCACGTTGAACCGTTGCGGGGGCTCCGCGGGGGCTGGTGGTACTTGCCTCGCCCTCGCCAGCCTCGTGCGGCTGTGGGCGGCGGGCAGCGTGGCGCCGCACTCCACGTGGCGCGCGCTGGAGCCCCGCCTCTCTAAGGACCGGAGGCCACCAGTCCAGCGAGGGTAAGTGCTCTCTGAGCTTCACAAGTGGGACAGCACACAATAGGGCGTCAACCCAGGGTCTGGAGCTGGTCTCCGTGATATCGTCCACGTTGAACCGTTGCGGGGGCTCCGCGGGGGCTGGTGGTACTTGCCTCGCCCTCGCCAGCCTCGTGCGGCTGTGGGCGGCGGGCAGCGTGGCGCCGCACTCCACGTGGCGCGCGCTGGAGCCCCGCCTCTCTAAGGACCGGAGGCCACCAGTCCAGCGAGGGTAAGTGCTCTCTGAGCTTCACAAGTGGGACAGCACACAATAGGGCGTCAACCCAGGGTCTGGAGCTGGTCTCCGTGATATCGTCCACGTTGAACCGTTGCGGGGGCTCCGCGGGGGCTGGTGGTACTTGCCTCGCCCTCGCCAGCCTCGTGCGGCTGTGGGCGGCGGGCAGCGTGGCGCCGCACTCCACGTGGCGCGCGCTGGAGCCCCGCCTCTCTAAGGACCGGAGGCCACCAGTCCAGCGAGGGTAAGTGCTCTCTGAGCTTCACAAGTGGGACAGCACACAATAGGGCGTCAACCCAGGGTCTGGAGCTGGTCTCCGTGATATCGTCCACGTTGAACCGTTGCGGGGGCTCCGCGGGGGCTGGTGGTACTTGCCTCGCCCTCGCCAGCCTCGTGCGGCTGTGGGCGGCGGGCAGCGTGGCGCCGCACTCCACGTGGCGCGCGCTGGAGCCCCGCCTCTCTAAGGACCGGAGGCCACCAGTCCAGCGAGGGTAAGTGCTCTCTGAGCTTCACAAGTGGGACAGCACACAATAGGGCGTCAACCCAGGGTCTGGAGCTGGTCTCCGTGATATCGTCCACGTTGAACCGTTGCGGGGGCTCCGCGGGGGCTGGTGGTACTTGCCTCGCCCTCGCCAGCCTCGTGCGGCTGTGGGCGGCGGGCAGCGTGGCGCCGCACTCCACGTGGCGCGCGCTGGAGCCCCGCCTCTCTAAGGACCGGAGGCCACCAGTCCAGCGAGGGTAAGTGCTCTCTGAGCTTCACAAGTGGGACAGCACACAATAGGCCGTCAACCCAGGGTCTGGAGCTGGCGCCGAGTCCGGTGTCCCACAGGGATCCGTCCTAGGACCGCTCCTGTGGAACATCGGATTCGACTGGCTGTTGCGCGGGACCCTCCTCCGTGGCACGAGTGTCATCTGCTACGCGGATGACACTCTTCTCACTGCCCGGGGGGGGGACTTCAGGGAGGCGGCCAACTTGGCCTCGGCGGGCGGATCCTTGGTTGCAGAGAGGATCCGCCGCCTAGGGCTGACGGTAGCTCTGCACAAGACCGAGGCCGTGTATTTTCATGGGCCTCGGCAGTGCATCCCACCCGACGGCCACATCACTGTGGCGGGAGCCACGATAGGAGTCAAGACCCAGATGAAGTATCTGGGTCTGGTCCTCGATAGTAGGTGGCGTTTCGGCCCGCACTTTAGCGGGCTGTCGACGCGCCTGCTGAGGACCGCTGACTCCCTGTCGTGGCTCCTCCCAAATTTGGGAGGGCCCGGGACACGTTGCCGGCGGTTGTACGCCGGCATCCTGCGGAGCATGGCCCTGTACGGGGCACCCATTTGGGCGGACTCCCTCCACAGGAGGGAGAACGCCACTGCGATACGCAGGCCCCAAAGGGCCATCGCTCTGCGGGTAGCCAGGGCCTACCGATCGGTGGGCCACTCGGCGGCGTGCGCTCTGGCGGGCACCCCTCCTTGGGAGCTCGAGGCGTGGGTGCTCGCCAGAGTGTACGAGTGGACGGCCCGGCGTAGGGCGCTCGGGGAGCGCCCCGCCGCGGAAGAGCGGGAGGCCGTGCGGCGGGAGGCGAGGACCGCAATCGTCCAACACTGGACGGAGGACCTCGCCTCCGCCGCCTTCGGCCGACAGACGCTGGACGCGCTCGGGCCGGTCCTGCAGGACTGGCTCGAGCGGTCTCACGGGTTCCTCTCCTTCCGTCTGGTGCAGGTGTTATCCGGGCATGGATGCTTCGGATCGTACCTGCACCGGATTCGGAGGGAGGAGAGCCCGGCGTGCCACCACTGCGGCGCGGCGGATGATACGGCGCAGCACACCCTCGAGGTGTGCCCAGCCTGGTCGGAGCAGCGCCGCAGTCTTACCGCGGCGGTCGGGCCGGACCTCTCGCTTCCCAGCGTGGTCCGTGGCATGCTGGGAGGCGAGAGCGCCTGGGCGGCGGTAGCCTCCTTCTGCGAGGAAGTGATGTCGCAGAAGGAGGCGGCGGAGCGTGCGCGGGAGGATGATCCCCTCGCGTCACAGCTCCGCCGGCGGAGAAGGGGGGGGAGGCGGCGACAGTACGATCGCCGTCACCTCCCCCCCTAGGCGGTGGTGACCAGCGGGAGAAAGGGCGCGGGGGCGCCCACTCCCGCATTACACGGTTCACCACCGTAGCGGGAGGGAATGGCCGAGCACTCGCGGTCATTCCCAGATCCCCCTCCCAGCACGGGAGGGGGACGAGAAGGGCTCGCCGAGAGGGCGGGCGGTCGCGGGGGGGGACTGGACGCAAGGGCTGTGCCAGATTCCAAGTCCCCCCCCCACAAAGGCGAGGAAGGAGTGCCGCTGGGTCGTTTAGTGGGTATACCGGTTGACTAGCAACCGGGGAGTCCCACATAACCCTTCCTGTCCCCCGACAGGGAGGGTATGCGTAACGCATTTTTCCCAGCGTAAAAAAAAAAAAAAAAAAAGGGTCTGGAGCTGGTCTCCGTGATCCGTGGCCACCAGTCCAGCGAGGGTAAGGGGTGTCGGAGCTTCACAAAGACTCTGTGGGTCTTAGTCGAAAATGGTTGTTTTTGGCTGTGGTGTCCAATGTTAGGAGGGCTGAAAGAATGGACTTAGATCACATTTTTTTGTGTTTTAAGAGAGAGAGCTCCACTGTGGTTACCAGATAACTAATTTACTGCATATACTTAAATACATAGTTACATAGATTTTACATCTAGACGCAAAGACAAACAGACATGTTTGTCCTGGGTAAGATTTGAACACACAAGGGAAGGCTTAAAAGTCAGGGTTTCTTACCACAAAGGTCAGTCAAATTTTATTAACTCCATTGTTTCCGAGATAAAAAGTAGACTATGCGTTCTTCCAGGACAAGTTTTAATCCTGTGCAAAATTTCATCGCGATTCCTTCAGCTGTTCTGCCGTGAAAAAGTAACATACCTCTATACATTCTCACATACTTTCGCATTTATAATATTAGTAGGATGGGGCTTACTGGAAGAGTCGAGGAAGTCTGTGATCATTTATAATATTAGTGGAATGACTTGTGAGACGTTCGAACACTATAATGTTATTCAATCATGCTCCTACATCCGTCTAGCTTGTGCAAGCTGTTAGCCGAGGTCCCTAACTTGAGGGTCTCCACGCCAGAGTACGACCGCCTGGTGACGGACGCGGCTCACATGCTGTGGACTTACATCGCTGACTCCAACAACCCTGTAGTGGTGGAGGCGGCCTGTGATGCCCTAGCAGGCTTCAAGATCAACGATTACAAGCTGAGGGATGTGCCTGAGGTGAATGATATGTAATAAAAAACGTGGACTGGTTTTTTACATGATGTGTTACAACCGGTAGTACTTTAAGCAGCTCCGATCTTCGTGAGTGCCCTTTTAGGGCCTTAACTGAATAAATGGCGTGGAATCTTGAATCTTTTTGAAGGAGTTTTGCAAAATTGACACGATGTAGCAACGAAAATTTCTTATATTTCAACAGATATACAGGAAAACTGTGAAGTTACCATCTTCATACTGCAAGACGCCGGCTGATGCTGCCAGGAAGCCGGAAGACGTACTCGATTATGTACCTTGTGAGTATTTATAATAAGGTTGTTATTTATGTTCTCATGTTGCTATGGGGTCTTCGGGACTAACAAATTATGACCAAAAAAAAAACCAAAAAGTCCTTTGAATAGCAATTTTTCTCAGATTTTACAACATTTTTCATTGATGCTCCGCTCCTATTGGTCGTAGCGTGATTTTATATAGCCTATATCGTTCCTCGATAAATGGGCTATCCGACACTAAAAATTTCAATTCGAACCGTCAGTTACGAGATTAACCCGTTCAAACAAACAACCTCTTAAGCTTTATAATATTACTCGCTTCTCTACGGTTCCATGTAGCTCCAGTTGCCTTAAGAATACTGGGATAAAATATACTTAAAAATATAGCTTTCCATTGGCAAAAATATTGGCAATACAATACAAGCAAATAAGCTACAAATCTATTATATCTTTATAATATTAGTATAGATTCAAATGACAATAATTTCAGGTGAAATCTGGCCAGAGGTATACAAATACACGAATCAGTCAGCCTTGCCCGGCGTTGTTCGTCTAGTAACTCGCTTGTTCGAGAGACAGATCAAGTCCTATCGCTCCGGCGTGTACCAGCTGGACGGCAGGATCGAACCCACTACCCTCAGTAACTTGCAGCCTACGTGTGTCGTTAGGGGTGTGTTCGAGTGTTTTAGGAAGCAGGTGGGTTGGATTTTTGAAGAAACATATCATATTTTCCATAGTTTAAAAGTTTGGTGGTTTTGTGGTTAGTGACCTTGACTTTCAGTTCACTTTGGTGTCAGATTGGTCAGGTGTGAAAAATGGCCCAGGATATTTATTAAACCCCGACGCAAAAACGGCGAAGCGTTATAAGTTTGACATGTCTTTAAAATCACATAAGACAAAAATGACAATACACACTTTTAATCTCTTCTCATTCGTTCTGTTTTCATCTTGTTTAATCTATGAACTGCCATAGATACATAAACAACTATAAAACACCATTTTTTATTGCTTAGAAACTGTGGCATTCAGACACCCGTCTCACCATAATTCTACCATTACTTTTGCGATCAGCTCCTCTCATATCAGCACGAGACTTCATTACTTCAACATTTCTCTCATACCAGGTGATTTACCCCTCCCACGACTTCACGGAGCCAGTCCTTCTGGCCATGTTAGAGACCCTCACAGCAGACTACCCTCGCCCCCTGCCTCCGCTCGACATGAGTTTCCTGGTAGAAGCGATTCACCGAGGAGGCGAGTGGAGACGAGGCTGCTTGAAGCTGGCGGGGAGGCAGGCGCAGTTGTCCCTGTCTGCTAGAAGACTGCTAGATAACTTGCTGGAGGGAGTCGTTCGAGGATCTGGGGATGATGCTGGTCAGGTAAGGAGCTGTTCCACCGAGGTCTTATAGCTTAAGGAGGGATTGGTGTTAACCTCGCAGTTTTACCCGCATTCTAGGGGGACCTTATTTTTCTGGGTTAAAAAGTAGCCTACGTGTTATTCCAGAATATATTTTATCTCTATGCCAAATTTCAAGCAGATTCCTTTAGCCGTTTTAGGGTGAAAGAGTAACAAACGTCCATCCATCCATACTTACAAACTTTCGGAATCAATTAGTTGGATTTTATTGTAGTTAACAAATTATTTAATCTATATAGAGTTTGAAAAACATGTTTTGGTGGATTTCACACTTTCCCACTAGTTCAAAGTCTCTATCTTCTTAATTATTCTGTTACCCAACAAATGATTTCCACCCAGTATTCTGACGAGATGCTGATCTTCGAGGCACTCCCGATCCTCTGCCGCAGCATGCCTCCCAACTCCCTCCGGCCTCCCATCGAGAGGTGCCTCAGTGATTCCTTCCACGAAGCCTCAAGAGTCAAAGCCAAGGATCAAAATGAAGTGCTCTTCATTAAGCAGTTGGAAATGATCAAGAAGAGTTTGGAGTGTGAGAGGATACATGAAGCAAATAGGAAGCTGCTGTCCCTGGTCCTGGAAAGTTATTTCAGTGTGATCACTGAAGATCATGTGGTGAGTAATATCTTCTATTTTTATGTAGGTGGAAATACAGGCAGACGGTCCATCTGATGGTAAGTGGTCACCGCCGGGGATTGCCGATGTGAGCTAAGTCCTAAAAGAGAACTGGGTTTCTAGTGCAGCTAGTAGAAGACCTCAAATCTTAGACCTATAAAAATACTAAGGGTTAGATTTGTCATAATGCTCTGTTTTTCTTTATATATTCACTAGCTACCTCTGCGCGGTTTCACCCGCGTAGTTTCCGTTCCCGTAGAAATACGATAAAATATAGCCTATGTTACTCCTTGATAATGTAGCTTTGTTTTGGTGATAATTATTCAGATAGTTTCGGAGCCTATTCGATACAAACAAACAAAGATTTCCTCTTTATAATATTAGTGTAGATTTACATTTAAGAAGGAAAGATTTGGATTTTTGTTTGTTCGTAGTGAATGGCCAAAACCCCGAAGGCTAAAAGTACTAGACCGATCTGAATAATCCATCATTGGAATGGTACGTTATTCGTGATGATGGCTATATTTTATACCAGTATTCCTGTAACGGGATCTAAGCGGAGGAAAACATGGGACGGAAGCTCTTATTATATATATATTTTCTCCCAGGGTTGGCCAACATACGTGGAGGCGTGTGGTCACCTAGAAAGCCAGTACCTAGAGCGTATGACGTCCCCGTCGAGCTGGTGGGAGGCACCCGCGCCGCTCCTGCGCAGGGCCGCCGCGCTGCGGGCCGGGGCCACCGGGGGGCACCGCGGGGCCACCGGGGGGCAGGGGGCCGCCGGGGGGCTCGTGTGGCTCAACGAGATCATTGATGCTCTGCCCAATGAGATTGCGTTAGTTTGATGATTTATCCTCTCTTCTAAACTAATATTAATCGTAACATATTATGTTGAAGGAGGTAGGGCGCAACGAATTCGTCCGTTCGAAATTGGAGCAGCCCGACTGGGGTAGTACCTCCACCTTACAGAAGACCGCAGCCAAATAACACTACATGTAGTGTTGTGTTCCTGCGGTGAGTAAGGTAGCCAGAGCTCCATGAGGAGACGCTGTAGCGGCAGTGGGGGGACCAGGGATGTCCCTTTCACTGCCTATACAGTTGCTCCCTTTTTTATAGGGTCGGCAACGCGTGAGTGACGCCTCTGGTGTTGCAAGCGTCCATAGGCTACGGTAACCGCTTCCCATCAGGTGGGACCGTATGCCTGTTTGCCACCCTAGTAGTATAAAAAAAAAAAAAAAAATGTTGTAATGTCAGAAGTCACAATTAAAGCCATGTGAAGTCAGCCGATCCGCAGTAGGCCCGAGTGGTGGACTGTGGCCTAAAAACCCTTCCATGTGAGGGCTCTGCGGTAGAGAGGTGTATGGCCCGATGATGATGATTATATTAGCTCTGCTTAGTTTGGAATCAGATTGGCCGTGTGAAAATGTCCCAGGATATTATAAATATTTAATTATATTTTTGTAATAAAATTCTTTAGTAATAATTAATTTCGTTATATTTATTGGATGAACACTTTTATAACTATTTCTTTGTTTACAGATTTTGACCATATTTTTTAACTTATTGTTTATAAGAATTTAGAATTGAGATTTGAGAATTACATACATCTATTTTCATTTTTGTCTGTATATCCAGGGAGCAAGAAGCGTTCCTGTCCATAATGGTGTCGACCCTGCAGTCAGCAGCACCGGACTGCCCCAGCACGAAGACGTGGCTGCTGCAGCTCATGGCGAGGACTCAACTCGCCTTTAAAGAGTCTGTACATACTTAAATAGCTTTTTGTAATTTCATAATGTACCTCTAACTAGTATTAATATTCAAAATGTATCCACAGGACTAAAGACGAGTCGGCGAAACTATTCCTCTGCGATGTGTTTATGGTTAGCATCATAGTGTTTAGTGGACATTGGGACTTGTGGGGGTTCGGGGGGGCTAGTGGGGGGCCCGGGGGGACATGTGGGGGCGTAGGAGAGGACCAGGGGGCTCGGAGGGGTCGTCAGCAGGAGATACTACCAGCTGCAGCAGCAGCACTGTTCTCTAGACCTTCCTGGACTGATGCTACTCCACAGGTAAAGGAAGAAGAGGATTATTAATGAAATTTTATAATTGAATTTTGAAGAGTAATAAATAAATATCCTGGGACATTTCTCACACACGACCAATCTGATACCAAACTACTCCTTAGTTTGTGACATAGTAACCAGACTTATATACTACTTTTAAATACATACTTATATATGTCGGAACCATCGAGCATGTAACCAATAGAGTAGCAATAGTGAGCCATTTGTTTAGCAACGCATCAATGATTTGTCACGTATAACCGGTATAACTAACAAACCACGCTCGAACTAAAACAGTACCCGACCAATAAGAGACCTGTGTGTACGTCTAGTGCAACACTTGACCTTGAGTCGGCCAATCAGAACGCAGGGGCCGGCGCAGCGTATTGGCGTATTTTGTTTTCTAACAAGACTGTTAACAGTTCCACTCTATTGGTTACATGCTCGATGGTCGGAACGGTGAATGTAACGAGGCGCAAGCGATGACGTCATCGCTTCGGCAGAGTCCGGCTTAGTCGTTCGAGCGAGTGGGGAGGACACTTCGACCCGAGCCACCGTGCGGACAACTAGTCTGGGAACTGTCTTACGACTCGTTGTACATTAACTACCTACTTCAATAAATCATTATATCAGTTTACTCTTTTACTTGCTCGTTACCACATTGAGCCCACATAATGCCTTCTGAGGGATATAACCATCATCATCATCCTGATCCGTCATATAGATAATTATATTAATAACATACAGACACAGAACAAACACACATATTCATGCATACAAATGTTTGTCCTGGTATTCGAACGACCGGCGGCTTGAAAGCGTCACTTATTACAAAGCCAAGGAACTTTAAGGTGGCAAACCTTTTTTGACTGCAAATGTATGAGGTGATGTTTTCAGATGTTAGAATGGGTGTGGTACAGTTGGCAAGCCGCCAGTACTGCAGGAGCAGCGCGGTGCTGGCGTCGTACACTGTTAGCACTGCGGCACACTACACAGTTCACCTCACAAAGGATCTGGACCAGGCTGTGAGTATAGGGGAGGAGGCATTGTGGGGCAATACCCTACCTTGAAATGAGCCCATGAGAACCATAGAAGAATTAGTAGTAATGTGAACAAAAATTGGTTGCCTGTAAAGTCGGTATACGGGCGAAAGTTTTACGTGACAACCATTAGGCGGGCTAACCATGCCCGAGTGGAAGGGACGCGTGTAACGTAACGTAACGTAACGTAACGCAGTTTCTTGAAGTGTCACCCGGCAAACCAATTTATAAGACGTTGTCACGTCAAAATACTTATAATGAATTTGTTTGTTTCAGAGAAAGTCACTTCGGTCAAGATATTGTTGAAGAATAATGTAAATAAATTTTATTATTTAAATTTATCTGATGACAATCTAGTCTGAACCTTATTAATATTAAACATAGGAATGTATTTTAGTTTGTAATACATAAATCAATGTTCCTCAGGTAAACCGCAGTATGAGCTTGTATTACTTTGTCTATACTAATATTATAAAGAGGAAAGATTTGTTTGTTTGTTTGTAATGAATAGGCTCCGAAACTACTGTACCGATTTCAAAAATTCTTTCACCTTTGGAAAGCTACATTATCCCCGAGTAACATAGGCTATATTTTATCCCTGTATTCCCACGGGAACGGGAACTACGCGGGTAAAACCGCGCGGAGGCAGCTAGTATTATATATAATAGAATTCTGAATATGTATGATATAATATGATGATCTAATTTGATATCGGAACGCATGATTAAGTGAGTGAAAAGGAAAATAAAAGAAAGAGGGAGACGACGAATGGAGAATACAGTTAATGACGTGTGTGCCTAATCATAAATAATATTTGTAAAATATGTATAATAAATTTGTTTATACTTATAATAAGAAAAATAAAATAAAAACACCATTAATATGCCATTTATTATTTTAACATCTAATATCACATTACATTAATTAAATAAACACATCCATATCTATTATCTATATATAAATACACACAACATGAAATATTTACAAGAATACAAGACAAGAAGGAATTAACTTTATGTAGAGTTTGTATTAATTATATTGGTTTTTCAAATTCTAACATTAATGGTTAAAATTTGACCTGCTAACTTTCCTATGACGATTTAATTTCATACAAGTCTATATAGGACAAGATCTAGTAATCTGATGATAAATTGGTCTACATTCTACTACATTTTTACTTCATATTACAGTCGAACCCCTAATATATATCCAAACCCCTTTACAAAATCATTACACATTTAATAATCATGTTTATCTTCCAATCCTCAGTACAAGGTTACATATTTCCCACATCCCATTAAATTACACTTTATTCTTAGTCCCACTCTTCCGTGGCCACTCTAAAGCAAGTTTACTGTAATCTCCTATTCCCCATCACAAAGTCACATGACTCCATGAAGGTTCCTTTCCCCACTCAATGGCTCATCTAAGCAATAGCAACCTTCCAAACTGAGAATTTCAGTCAATCTTTCATAAGTGCCAGTGAATCTTATATATAAAATTCTCATGTCACAATGTTAGTTACCATATTCCTCTGAAACTTGACCGATTTTTATGAAATTTTGTATGCATATTCAGTAGTAGTACGCCTTGTAGTAGGTCTAAGAATCTACAAGGTTATATAATCCTGCCACTTCACAAGTCCACTTATCCCACTCCCCATCACAATGTTACTTTATTCTCCTCTGCCCCACTACAAGGTTATATAATGTCCCCACTTCACAGCAAGTCTACTTATTCCACTCCCCATGACAAGGTTACTTTATTCTCCCCTGCCCCACTACAAGGTTATATCATATCCCCACTTCACAACAAGTCCACTCCACTCCCCATCACAAGGTTACTGTACTCTCCCCCGCCCCACTACAAGGTTATATAATCCTGCCACGTCACAACAAGTCCACTTATTCCACACCCCATCACAAGGTTATATAATATCCCCACTTCACAACTAGTCCACTTATTCCACTACCCATCACAAGGTTACTTTATTCTCCTCCGCCCCACTACAAGGTCTGTGCCTCGTGCGGGGCTCGTCTTGCTCAGACGGCCGTCTCGTCAGCCACCAGGGGGGACGTGGGGCTCTTGATTGGTATACGGATCACTTCGTCTTCTAGCTTTGTGTCTGCTGGTAAGTTCTGGAAAAAAATAGGTAGTAGGTGATTTTTGATGAAGTCTAAGTCAGTAGTTAGGTGACAGTATTCTAGGTAGGTTGACTACTCTTATACATAGTCATTATATAAAAATTGTAGTTATTTTTGTAATGAAAAAAATAAATTAATAGGTTGTGTGGTAAACAACAAAAACAGAATATAAAACATAAGAAATCTGAGCTGCAATTTAAAATATATGTATACAGAAAAATATAATTTAAAATAAATACTAATGCGACAAATATTACAAATGATATTAATACTAAAGAAACAAAACATATAAACATGAAAACTCTAATAATTTTTGGGGGCTAAACATAGAAGATTTTCATGTATGCCAGTCATCATCATCATCATCAGCTCATATACGTCTCCACGCTCGGAGCTCGAGCCTCCCCTAACAGGCTAACATCGGGGGGGTTTAGGCCATAGTCCACCACGCGGGCCTAGTCCTTACCTCAAGTGCAGTATAATGCTTATGTGCACTGGGCAGCTTGGCCCCAGGCAGGGTAGGCAGCGCGGGCAGGGCGGGGCGGCGCGAGGGCTCCAGCAGGCGAGCTCTCCGCGCCGGGCTCGAGCTGCTCCGGCTGCATGTCCCCACACTCTTCAGGAGACGGGCACTGGAGAATAAATAAAATCCATTTATTTCAGACATCTACAGTCCATAATTTATTAGTAACACAATTCTTACTTGCTATGTTAGTACACACAAAAATACAAAATAAACACATCACCCCGAGGAGACTGAACTACATATGCAGGACATGTAGTTCGGTGAACCTCTTCAGCAGAAAGCCATCCATACTGTCTGCAATGACCTTCAAGACATTGTTTCTAATGTATCTTTCATATTGTATTGTATTAAGTTCTACATAAATGGAACTATAGGTCGATTTTTATAATAAGTTATTTTTACAACATTTAAATTGTGGGCGTTTTTTATCTAAATAAATAAATAAAATTAACTTTGGCGCGAGAAGACGAATGCATTATTATATACCTACTTATTATTTCATTTGCAGTAAATATTCAATATATTGTGTTTAAAATATTATCCATACTTACATCATCCATACTAATATTATAAATGTGAAAGTAACTCTGTCTGTCTGTTACGCTTTCACGCTAAAACTAATGATACTATTTAAATGAAATTTGGTATACAGAAAATCCAGAGCCTGAGATAGGACATAGGCTACTTTTTATCCCGGGAAAAGTGAAGATCCCCGGGAACGCGGGAGAAGCCGCGGGAGCCACTAGTATTTTATATATTTTAAGCACCATTTGTCTATCAGGTGACAGTTTTGGACACACAAATTAGTAAAGTGTTTCCCACCAATACCCAAGAGTTTACAAAATAAGATTTTTCAAAAAGAGTGCGAAAAATTTCTTCCAGGTAGTAAAACGGTGCTGCAAGTATAAGAACCTTGTAAAAAACTTACGCATCCAGCAACTTGAGCAGCAACCTGCTATACGCCTGGTATTCATCATCTCCAAACTCCCCAGGGTGATGTCTGGCATACTCATATGTATCGCAGAACTGGTGGACTAGCTTCTGACCACGCCCATCTAAAGGTGCTGCTAAAGACGACAATAAGAACGCTCGGAGCGACTCCCGAGGATGACGACGGAGCCCTGAGTCTTGACGGGCTATTTCTTCCTCTGAAAGTGATGATATAGGTACATGAATATAGTGGCCTTATAACAGATTTCTCGATATGTTGACTAAGTGATACAGTCAAATACATAGTTTGAAGATTACACATTTTGAGAGGGACTAAGAATCTTCAAATGTTAATGTGATTTATTTAGGTTCTGTATAGCTTAGTCAGATTATGCGACATGCGAGTAACACCATTGCAAGCATCCATAGGCTACTATGATTACCATAGTAGAACACAAGCTCGGCTTTGTTTGATATGAGACAACTACACTACATATGCAAAAAAAGGCTTTTGAATCTCACAGCTCATTTTGTTGGAATGAACATAATATTTCTGAAAAACAGTGAATTTTGAACAACAAATCTTAATAGGCATGTATATTGTAGTTACCTAGTGTCTTAACATCATCAACAGCTCTAAACCGGTAGTGGTATGGTTGCTGCGGTTCCAGAATATAATGTGAGGGCTCGGTGCTCAGCAGACGAGGCTCATGCATGATCCGTGGTACTGCTTCAATACGGCGCTCTATCTCTCTCTTTAGGCACTGAAAATTAAGAGAAAAAAAATATGTCTTATGTACATATTACTATAGTTACAGGGTCGGCAACGCGTAACGCCCCTAGTGTTGCAAGCGCCCATAGGCTGCGGTAACCGCTTCCCATCAGGCAGACTGTATGCCTGTTTGCCACCTTTGTAGTATATTCATTAGTTTAATTTATAATTTATTAACAGGATTGATGCTTTGAGACATTGCAATTATGTGCCTATTGCTTGAAAAAACAGTCAAACATTTTATTATCTTTTCTTAACTACAATAATATCAATACCGTAGGTATTTGATGTACTGTTTAGTAGTTTTGTAATGGGTTACTCTCTGACCCATTTAATATGACAAAGAGCATAAGATTTTAAGGCGTATGAATTGTTTACTTACTTTTTTCGCATCAGCTCCTATAGGTACATGAGGACCTCTTCTGGAGCGAAGGGCGAATCTGGTGATTTGCCTCTTCGCGAAGATGAACAGAATAACAAACGTTAACACACCACCACTTATAATAAATATTATATTTATACTCGTAAAGTCAGACATTGTTATAAATTTTCCTTATGGTGAGAAAAATTTAGATATCTATCTTAAAATATGAAATAAGGGCTTATTTATTTTCATCAAATTCTTTCTACTATGACTATCTCGGTTTGTCTGTGCTGTGTTCCAGTATAAATCTCAGTTCAGTATATATTTTGAGCATCATACCAAATTCGTGAACTAAGCTTAGCCATAGAACTCTTTTTGTAAGAGCGAGATAGCAGTCAACTTGGATGTTAAAAATCGTTGATAAAATGTAACAGAAACGCTGCCGCGTTTGATTGTCAAACCATGTATGTCAAAGTCAAAAGCCATTAACGTCTAACTCGCGTTCAGAAATTTTTGTTTTAAGTAAATTGTTAATTGTATTACATGTTATCAAACTGTATCAATCGGAACATATAACTTATCCAGAATTATTTGTAGGGTAGAATTAACTTTAGACCTCGTTTTAAATAATTCATTCAATTTCAAAGATGTGTTTCAAATTTCTAATATTTACGATGAGTAACGATACCCTATGAGCTGACACCAAGCTTATTAATTAAATTAAATAGGTATGCCATATTAATGTTTCTAAACAACTTGAAATTAATTTATGCATTTATAAGTTTAAGTAACGAAACTGTTTCTTTTGAAAACTGAATGATATTAACCTCAACCAAGTTCGTAGTAATAATCACTGCATAATATTAAGATAAAGAGATCTTTAAAAAAACAAGACGGTAGTCGGTAACAATAAGCAATAAACCGTGCACACAATTTTAAAATCAACAGGTATCAGTATAATACTTAGAAATGCTTATTATTTATTCATCGTTTATCATACACAAGCCGAACATAAATTCCTTTATCATGATTCTTTCTATTGAGGAGTTGGGCGCGGCACGCATGTCTTTGGCGGGAAACACGGTTAGCATACTAATTGTAAAATGGCGGCGACGTGCGATGACCAATAGACGTTGTACAATTATGGAAACCGAATGTTGATTGTATTGACTACCAACTGTAACCACAATAGGTTCTTCGACATATTTGGACTAGTATATTTACACTTTGAATGTAATTCCGATTCAACGCATGGTGGCCATTGCTTTAATAGATGCGCTAATAAAAAAATATCGTTTTCCTACCGTCATTAGTGATGGAAAATATTTAAATTAGTTTGTTGTTCTCGTAGTTTGACTAGTCATACATGTATCTTAATTGTTAACTCTTGTCTGCTTAAAAATACATACTTATATAGATAAGATTCCTAACTGCTAATTTGCTCTCGATCTTGCCAAAGATAACCCGAAGTTTTAAGTTTTAGCAATGCAATAAAACACTTTCCAAGTGAAATAATTTAATTATCATCATGTTGTGCCATCGTGACACATCATTTAGCGCGAGGAGTATGTGAGCTACGTTTGACCATTTTGACATATTGCTGCTAAAATCGTCGACCTTGGTAAAGTGCCTGTTGAGGCTATAACGATACTGGCAGTGATACGTAAATGATCCAGTTATAACAAAGTTACGTCAATAAAATATCATAGATTGTTTTTTTTTATATCGCTGAAGTAAGTATGTACATACTTTACATACGGCCAAAGAGACTCAAAACTAACCAAGAGCTTATGTTTTACCTACTTTTGTTTCTTAACTTACCTACAGAATAAACAGACATGTGGGAATCGAATCCACTACCAATGGCTTGAATGTCAGGGTAGCTTAACACCAAGCTAACCTGCCAGTCGATATATTAGTACAATAATAGATATAGTTTAAACTGGTAGGTAAGGCGGCGGGAAATGAAATAGTATTTTCAGGCTATCGAAATTTTCCAATTTATTAGAATTAATTTTCAGTACAGTTAACTAGTATCAAAACTAGAACAATGAATGAAATCATAGACATATCAAACCTACATTCGGTTAGGCTCTACACCTTAATCAACTAGCGTTCAAATTATATAAAAAAAAAAACAAATTAAAACCCTTTAAATTAAGTAATTCATTCGTTCTAAATATTTTAAGGAACGAACTGTTAGGATGGCGGCCCGTTGGTCCTTTTTAAGAAAAAACACCACTTTGCTATAAAATTATTTTAATCAAAGAAAAGACATACAGACAGAAAAATTTATATAACTGCTCTACGAGCACGTGTAAAATTCGCCTTTTATACCATCCGCGTAAACGTGGAGGCGACGGGGGTTTGCGCTTAGTCGGCAAAAAAAATGTGGAATGTACATAACATCTCCCCCCTTAGACTGAGCTTTATTTTTTTTTTAATATTATAAAGCGAAGAAAAAATAAAAATGTAAATGAATGTCGTAAATTAAAATAAAAAAATTTTATGATGAATTTATAAAAAATAAAACTCAGTTTAACAATATAGGCACAATAAAAAATTTAAAAAGATATTAAAATTATTACAAGAACTTAGTTTAGAGTTAGAAGTTACTGAGATTTCTGGTTGATTTATCTAAATTTCTAAAAGCAGCTTTGTCTCTTTTAATAGACCTTTTATCACTTTCTAAATCAGAAATTTCAGTGAGTTCTATAGAAACATTTTTGTTAGTAGTAAGTTTCTTTGTGTTGTTACAATTGTTACAAATTTGGATACAACATGTTGGTGTAAAATTACTACAACATTTTTTATAAATTTTATAAGTAATGTAAACAAAAATTACGCAAATTATTGTATATGTTAGTCCTGAATAATAATTGCCATACTTAATAAAATGGGACTGATTTTCACTGCTACGAATATCATTTTCTAAATTATCTAATTTATGAGAAGCTAACTTTAGCGATTCCAAATCGATATTAGATAAAGTAATTGGGCTTATGGAATGGGATGTTACATTTTCAAAATTATACTTGCAACAGTCGTCTAATGTCAGATCGAAATTTAAGGTTATTTGACTCGGTACAGTGGATTTATATTTCCTTGTAGGGTAAAATTGTAGTGTTTGGAAATATGCCACACAATCATTTTTTATGGATAAGATTCCTGTTCCTTGAACAATGTAGTCATTTATATCATTATTGCATTTCATTGTTAATTTATTAGGTTTAGATTGAACATAAATATATCTTTTATCATTAAGTTTTTGCCAGATATTTATGTTACCATAAACTACTTTAGAATCACAAATTTGAGGAACTGACAAGGTAACCTCCGTTATCAATTTAGATTCACATGACGGATTATTAATTGTTGATAAAATTGATGGAGTAGGACAAATAATATAGTCATCATTGACGTGTTTACATTCATTAATATTATCTAATAAAGCATAGTTCAATCTGTCATCCGTTATTGCTACGTAACGCTTAGAAGGGTGTATTAAAACATATGTTAAGTATTGTTTATCGTCGCGTGGAGTAGGTAGCGGTAAATTCTTATATAGACTAAACTTAATTGGGCTTATTAGTGGTACTTGTATTATAAACATTAGTTTGTTATTATAATAATACACAGTTAATTTAGATAAGTCAATTATGGTGTGTATATTATGCAACGTCAATGGAATCGGAAACTCTGAATTTCTTTTCAATGGGATACCTTTTGACATCGACGTATACTCTAGCGATAGACAAGAACGTTCATGTAAAACATTTGTTCAAAAACTGGTAAGAGTTAGAACTAAAGTTCGCTGCAGCGCTGTATAAAGCTGTGTCAACTAACCAAACTATTTTAAAAGATACAGCGCTAAATTGCTTAGAGTATAGTTTTCTCGCGACCAAAACGTCGTAAGCGCCGCAAATTTCATGGCGCTTACGCGTTTCGTTCAGTTAACTACACTAAGATGTCGTCTCTATAGAGTTCACACCGCAGATGTGACACATCTTTTTTACCTACTAAACTTCATTAGAATAAAACTCGATTTCAAAATGTATTATATTAATATTAGGGGGGCCTAGTGCGGATTGGCGGACTTCACATGGCTTAAATTGAGTACTCAGAGGTACGGGCCAGGGCTTGAATTAACATAAAACAATTATTCAAAATATCAAACTATCACTACTAATTAAAAACTCATTAACAATTAATCAAATTAAAACACCTTCTAAAAAACATATCAAGTCTGTCTTCAGTTACATATTTTTACCTACAACCAGTTTTAAGGGAACATCTGCACGTTTTAGTATATGATTGTAGAATGGCGTGGTATTTAAATAGATAAATTGTTTTTCTACTCTGGAATTACGAAATTATCACCTATTAATTCACTTAAACAGGAAGTAATTTTACTTAGTTGACTACTGACTAGTTATTTTCGTCCAGGGTCCACTTTGATTCGGATTATCGTTGTTATTAACGCTGCTCCGTGCGCACCCGCACTGAATGAATGTCGAAGCCACACTAAAGTCGGGTGTGGGGACTGCAGTTCAGTTGAGTTGACCAAAGCGAGTGTTCGGAACGCCCTATCTAGTACGTAGTACATATATATCGATGCCTTTTGATAACTCATTATACATCTTTAAAGGAGTTATGACGTATGGATGTAAAATATTTGCTTTAGCGAATAAGATAGAATTTAAGATCGTGTCTAAAATATTAGAAATAGACAACAATGAACCTTCAATAATATTGAACATAGAGTTAATTTTTTCTAAATTAATTAAATTATTATTAGTCTTAGCATTAGAGAGAAATATATAATTAAGTTTTTCTATTTGATTGTTAAGTCTAACTTCATTATTATTTATTTTTTGTATAGAAACGTTAAAATTATTAATTGTAGAGCGAACAACATGGATGTTATCCTTCATCAAGGAGTAAATATGATTTTCGTTCTGTTGACATGTGTCAATAGCTTCGTCATATTTTCTAGCATCGTCAGCATCTAATGTACCGAAGAAAAATTTCAATATTTCGCCACCAAATTCGAGAGCGCGTTTTTGTCGGTTATCCGAAATGAGATGCGATAGAGATTCAAACTTAAGATTATTAGTATTAATAAGTATTTCTAAGGGGTTAATAATATCTTTACATTCTACATTAATATTTACTATATTATGAGCCTTTTCACAAAATAACGATATACTTTGGATAGATTTTTCTATCTTTTCCATGTAAGGCTTAATAGGAACTATATCTACATACGTGATAACATTCCAATAGTCATTTTGGAAATAGACAATAGATGTAGGGTCAAAATAAATTCCTGGACTATGCTGAATTATTTCAATCGGCTCGGAAATACTTGGACACACGAGGTATCTGAAACAAATATATATATTCACGCTGGTTTTATCTCGTTAACATGATATTTTACATGTTTCCTATTAACACAAAGGGTGACGTTAGTTTTACCGTGTGTTTTAATTATCTTATAGGGTCCTTTCCAGACAGGAGATAGAGCTTTTCGAAGCCTATGATGATATTTTAAATAAACTAAATCACCTGTTTTATATGATTTTTCTCGAGCTGTTGAATCATAATACTTTTTAGATAACTCTTTACTTTTAATCATATTTTCTATAGCCTTTTCACGAGAATATTTTATCCTATATTGTAGTGTGCGAATATATTCCTGGTAAGTAGTATTATCACTTGATTCGTAAACACTACTTGGAATTATGGGCTTATAGCCGTATAAAAGTTCGAATGGTGTAAATTCGGTAGTACAATGTGGAGTTGTGTTATAAGAAAGGATCGCTGTGGCGAGATAGCAATGCCAGTCGTCCTGTTTTTCATTAACAAATGACCTTAAGTACTCTTTAAGAGTAGCATGACTACGTTCTAGTGCACCATTTGTTTGAGGATGATAAGGTGTGGAAAATAGATTTTTAATTTTAAGTAACTCTGTTAGTTGCCTAAATAACTCGGAAGTAAAGGATGTACCTTGATCGGTCAGCAAAATTTTTGGGAAACCGAATAGTGAAAAGAAATTAATAAGATTGCGTGCAACTTCATCAGTTGTACAGGAAATCATGGGATAGGCACACGAAAATTTTGTTAAATCATCCTGAAGTGTTAAAATGTATCTGAATTTTTGAAGACCTGCTTCGGGTAAAGTACCTACAATATCGAGAGCTAATCTTTCAAATGGCCTAGTACTTGTGGAAGTAATAACCATTGGTGCTTTATTAGAAGCTCGTAAGGGTTTGTTAACTTGGCACATCTTACAATCTTTAACGAATTGTTCTATATCTGAACGCATACCTTTCCAATAGTATGAGGCTTTAATTCGGCTTAACATGCGTTTAACACCCGGATGACCGGATATGGTCGTTCCGTGGTTTTCCTTGAGAATTTTAGGAATTTCGGTAGGATTTGGATAAAGTATTTGATTTTTATGAATATGAACTTTAATTTTAGTGCCATGAAAAATGTATAAAATCATATTATAAATCTTGACATAAACCAATTTAGTAAACGGTTCAGAAAAGTCAGGTAAAGCTAATTCTTTGTCATAATCTTTTTTAGAAATAATTTCGTCTCTTAATTTAACTAGTATACTGTAAATAGTTTTATAACTCGTTTCATCAAAATGATGAACCTTAGTAAATAAGAAATAAAGTATCTTATTGTGTTTACAGTTGATTGTTTGTATAGTGTCAGGTTCGCGTTCACCTGCACGGAATTCCTCAGCATTATCTAACATTGATAACAGCTGTTCGCAATGCGGCATTGAGTAATCTAAATCTAAGGAAGCTGGACAAGCAATAGAGTTGATTTTTGTTGAATGCAAACTTTGATTATGTTCTTCAACTTGTGTATCATAATCAGAAGTAGTTTTTGTAAATTGCTTTCTAAGATATTGTTCATAAGTAGTTGAATTTAATTTGGAACTTCGAATAGTCACAGCATTTACTGGATAACGAGATAACGCATCTGCATTACTATTTACTCTGCCAGGTTTATAAACGATCTCGTATTCATACTCTTCGAGTTTTAAACGCCATCTTAGTAAGCGTCCACCTGGATCTTTCGCGTTAAATAACCAAGTTAAAGGTCGATGATCTGTTACGATTTTAAATTTATAACCATAGAGATAAGGCCGGAATGTATTCACGGCGAAAAGAATAGCGAGAAGCTCTTTTTCAGTTGTCGAATAATTCCCTTCTTGTTTGTTTAATGTTCGAGATGCATATGCAATGGGTTTATCCTTGCCAATCTCACCCTGGGATAAAATTGCGCCGACGGCATAATTCGAAGAATCCGTCGTTACTATAAAGGGCTGAGAGAAATCTGGATATTGTAATAAGGGAGCTGAGATGAGCTTTTGCTTAAGCGTTTTGAAAGCTTGTTCTTGTTCATGAGACCAGATGAAAATAACATCTTTTTTCAATAAAGATGTGAGAGGCTTTGTTATATGAGAGAAATTCTCTATGAAACGACGATAATAACCTGTTAATCCAAGAAATGATTTTACATCTTTAGGAGTTTTCGGTGTGGGAAATTGAGAAATAGCCTTTACCTTGTCGGGGTTAGGCGAAACACCATTGTCTGTGATAACATGCCCTAAGTAAGCGACTTCCTGTCGTAAAAATTCACATTTGTCGGGCTGTAATTTTAAATTTGCCTCTCTGAGTCTAGAAAATACAGATTCAAGTTTCTGTATATGGGATTCAAGGTCATGGGAATAAATTATGCAGTCATCTAAATAAATATAACAATGAAGACCTTGTAATCCTGAAAGGACTAAATTCATCATCCTTTGAAATGTCGAGGGAGCATTTTTTAAGCCGAAAGGCATTCTTGTAAACTCAAATTGACCTGAAATACTATTAGTTGTAACACTGAATGCTGTTTTTTCAGTGTCCTTGGAATTTAATAAAAGTTGATGAAAACCTGATGCTAAATCGAGTGTACTAAAATATTTAGAATGACCTAGTTGGTCTAAGATGTCAGTAATAAGAGGGAGAGGATAAACCTCTGAAACTGTGACGTCATTTAAACGTCGATAATCTATAACAATTCGCCATTTTTGTTTACCTGAAGCATCTAATTTTTTGGGGACCACCCATACGGGTGCATTCCAAGGAGAAGTTGATGGACGAATAATATTCTGATTAAGCATTTTCTTAATTTGTTTTTCGACTTCGTCTTTATGAACTTCGGGGAAACGATACGACTTTACATGAATAGGGGCTGCATCCCTAGTATTTATAGAATGCTTAATAATTTCTGTATGGGATAAAAATTCACCATCAAGATGAAATATATCTGTAAATTTAGAAAGGCAGTTTATTAACGCTTTCTTTTCTTGTGGATTAAGATGAGAGCACCTTATCTGCTCTAAGACTTTCTGAGATCGGTCGATGTCTAATGCATCTAGTTGATTAATCCGTTCGTGTTGTTCGTCATTAATTTTGGAAGCTGGCATTTCAAATGGTGTTAATTTGACTTGAAAATCGTCAATTTCAATTTCAGATTCAGTGGTGTTGAGAACCGAAACATTGACTCTGTTATTTGATTTTAAGTTAACTATACAGTTAGCCAAAAGTACACCTTCACTAATTTTATGATCTAATATCAAAGCTTCCTTTAGTTCAGCAATTTCTGATAGATTTGAGACTGAACACTCAATGACAGTTTCTGACCTCGGGGGTATGACATATGATGGTTTGCTACAGCAAATAGGTATTTCGTAATTCTCCAAATTAAGAGTATTGGTAGAATACTGAATGTCTATTTTGAAATGTTGTATAAAATCACTACCAATAATACCATCGTAGTTTAAATTAATCGTATCGTCAATCGCGTGGAACAAATAGTCAAATATTATTTTTCTTGACGAAGAAACGCGATGTTCAAAATTAAGTTTAATAGAACCAAGAGATTCGCAATAGGAATCGTTGTCACTTAAGCCTTTGAGTTTTATAATTTCAGGGTTAAGCACTGGTTTATTACGTAAACTAGAATGTTTAATAATTGAAATTGTAGATCCAGTGTCAATCAAAAAGCATAAAGGCTTGTTATTATAATTCGTTTTTAAGTAAACGTGAGGTAGAGAAACTTTGTTATTAATGTTATTAATAGTAAATGTATTCTCACGTGAAGGATTTGAAAACTTGTGTGCATGAACCTGTGTTGAAGAAAATTTAGGAACACAGTTTGAAGGACTTTTAGTCTCTTGAATTGCACTAACCTGTGTTGGGGAAAAATTAAGAACACAGTGTGAAGGACTTTTAGTACCTTGAATTGCACTAACCTGTGTTGAGGAAAAATTAAGAACACAGTTTGAAGGACTCTTAGTACCTTTATGTGCGGTAACTTGTGTTGAAGAAAATTTAGGAACACAAGATGTAGAATAATTTAAAGATTTCGTGTCATTTAAAATATTACGAGGTTTCGGCAGACACGCAACCGGAACCCTATTTAGTTTAAAGTTACACTTTCATCGTTAGTGTCAACATAATGCACATTAGAGCGATTATCGCTCGACATTTTACTCGAACTCGGTGGAAGTGCACTTGATAGTGTAGAATTACGAGCATCGGTATGCGAATAATTATTATTTTTAAATTGAAGTTTGCGACATTCGCCTATCAAATGACCTCGTTTTTTACAGTATGCACATAGTTTATTTGAATCAAATTGAAAATTTGATTTGAATTTGTTATTGCCAAATTTACTTGGTTGAATATTATTATGTGAATTTAAATGATGGAAATTTGGAGTGGAGTACTTATTTTTATTTTTGTAACACTCCGAAGCGACATGACCGCTTTTATTACATGTTGTGCATTGTTTATTAGAACGAGTTGAGAGTTTAGTTAAATTGAATAACTTTTCCTCTTCAGTAGCATGTGTAATCGCTTCTGATAAGGTTTTAGGATTTCGACATCGCACAATATGTGAAAAGTTATTGTTTAAGCCTAACATAAACGTATTTAGGGCTAGATCCTCCATTGCGGCTATTCGACCTATTAGTTCCTTGTCGTTATCGCAGCTATAGTGGATGTCAGATTGAAGTTTTGTCAAACACGATTCAATTCTAATGGAAAACTGCATAACGCTTTCGGAGGGCAATTGCTTACAGTTTTGTAGGTCAACTAGTAAATGAGTGGAGTGTTTTTTTTCTCCAAAAGTTGTCTTGAGAAACTGTTTTATCTCAATCCAACTATCAAATTTTTTTAGACAACAAGCTAATTGTGCTTTGCCTTCCAATTGCGATATGATGTATTTACATAAGACGTTCTGTTGGTCTGTTGTAGCTAATGCAATTGCATTTTCGCAATTGGTTAAAAACGCGGGCAATAATTCGCGATCACCAGTATAAGGTTTAATGAACTTTGTGAGGACAGACAGAGTAATTTTTTCAGCCATTTTAACTTTTGGTTTTGGCGCTGGGCTATCCTCAGAAGAATCGGAACTAGATGAGGATGCGACTTCTTCAGATGTCTCCTTTTTAAGAGGCATTAAATATTGTATACAAATTAATTATCGAAGTAAAGCACTACAAACCATCAGACACATAAAATTGCATTAAAATAATAAATAAAAATGTTAATTTAATTGAACAATGTAAACGATGTAAATAAGTAAAATTTGTAAAATAAAGTTCAGATAAAATGGGAAATTCTTAGAAAATTATTAAAAGATAAAATAAATTGGGAAATTGCACATTCACTTGGGAGCACTTTTAATTGGGAGCACTTCACTAGAAAGATAAATTACTCACAGTAATGCCGAAATTATGACAGCATGCGCGAACATTCTGGATTGCCACGTAATGCAGCGAGAAACAGCGTGACCTGGCGACTCAAGGAGTCGTATTGCAGGAACGTGTCGTGACGTCGCGGACACGCGGTTAGTTAGACCACGTGGCTGTGATGGTGATGAGCAGTTGGAGTCCTCGGCAAGACCTCGATGAGATGTCTCTGGATGATTTAAGTGATGCGGGCTCACAGTCGAAACTGGAGGCTGACCGTCGACCACAGGGTAGCAGAGTGTTTTCGGTGGTGATGCGGGCTCACGCTTCACAGCGGAGGCTTACCGTCGATCACGTGGAGTGCAGCAGCGCGGGCTTAGGCTTTTGTGGAACCCAAGGCTTATCGTCGACCACAGACACTTAGGACCTTTACAATTACGGAGCCAACAAATATAATGGTGCAGACGAATGGAACGAGTTCGCGACGCCTACACCTATAGATCCCAGAACTTGACGGTTTTTCCTGGGATTCCACTTCTGACACCAAATTTGTTAGGATGGCGGCCCGTTGGTCCTTTTTAAGAAAAAACACCACTTTGCTATAAAATTATTTTAATCAAAGAAAAGACATACAGACAGAAAAATTTATATAACTGCTCTACGAGCACGTGTAAAATTCGCCTTTTATACCATCCGCGTAAACGTGGAGGCGACGGGGGTTTGCGCTTAGTCGGCAAAAAAAATGTGGAATGTACATAACAGAACGAAATGTGTTCGCCGGCCACTCCAATGAAAATCCTTTCGATTTGTTTTCGCAATAACTCTACAACGGTAGCTGTCGTGTACCTACTTTGGTGAACGTAGTCGATGCTTGTGAAGGCATCGTGGAAAATACGGGGGGAAACTCGTGACGGATCAGCTGGGCTATCGCGTAAGGGACGGAAGCGATTGTTATGATATTGACTTGAATTCTATTGTAACGATGAATAAAGTAAGTCAATGAAGCCATCTTATAGTTCATCTTATGCTCCGTATGGCTTCTAAATATGACACCATCTGAGAAATTATGAAAACAAATCAATATCATAGCACAAACGAGCTCAAACTCTGAAAATCCGCAACTACCCATTCAAAATTAGGAACAACCGAAACAAGTCGTATTTAATTAGGTACCTATATCTAGCTGACTAGGTACTTACACCTCAATAAAACTCACATGCAACCCTAAGAACTGTGTTTAAATCAAACTGACTCACGAAATTACCTACGATGATTTTGTTATTATGTGTAAATATTAAAAGTGCCCTCATTCGCATGAGAGTGACATTTTTAACGGACCTTAGAAAAGCGTTCAAATACCTCAAGTCAAATGCCTTCCCAAGTACCTATATGTTCGCACGAGAGCGTTTTTAAAACGCGACGCTTTTTTATCGAGCGGTGTTGTATTTTCCACTTTGGGCGTTTGTAATAGAGCTTAGTATGGTACTTGGGAATCCATTTGTTGTGTTTGAACGCTTTCTTAACGTCGTTTGTTGTTGGTTGTTAACATCCCGTGCGAATGAAGGCTAAAAATCTATTACAACTGCAACGGCTGCGTTCACAATAAGAATCCGTACATTCCCCAGTTTTGAGACATCGTGTACACTCAAATGCGTATTCCGAACGCGTCCGTGCGCTTCCACGATGGCGTCGGTGCGCGCACGCGAAAATATGCGCACGCGACGGACCTCGGCACGTCGTTGGTTTTGTCTCGATAATTTAGCGTATAAGGGAGAAATATTTGACATTTATTTGCTTGATTGTGCCTTTCAAACAAACCGCGCGTATTTCTAACTGTTAGAATGAAGCATAACAGTCAATGGGTGATAGAAAATCCAATTTCATTTGGGTTAGTGTCGACGAAAATTTTCGATTCGATTTCTTGAGAGTATTAAGTAGTACAGAGTCAGAGTAGAGATCCTTTTAGTAGTATCCTAGTATCTTTATTTATAACTGTTCAATATTTAGACTATGAGGACCAATTTCTGTTTTACGTACATCACATGAGTTCCCTAAAGTCAAAAGAGCATTCTCAAAGAGGCTAAAGAGTCAAATACACCCCAAATGTCTAGTACTATGTAACTTTATACAAAGAATAAATTAAAGCGTAGGTACATACACTACATACATATTTCAAACTCTTTACCCAATAGGTACCTAAGTACTTCGGTAAAGAATAACTTCACAAAACGTTCGCCAAAGATATGACTTAGTAATCGAACCTCACCACTACCAGTCTCCGATTGTTATTACTCTATACGATACTAGTGGAGGAATCCACACACAGGCACAGGATGCACAGGCAGGCAGGAGGAACAGTACTTGCGTGAAAATTAACAAATAGGTACACATTCTCACAAACTAGCGCATCTATTGACAGCCCGGTTGGCTTTGTGGTTAGTGACCCTGACTTTCAAGCCGCGGGTCGTGGCTTCGAATCGCACCCAGGACAAACATTTGTATGCATGAATATGTCTGTTTGTTCTGTGTCTGAATATCTATAATATGTATGTATTTAAAAGTAGAAGTATATCAGCTATCTGGTTACCATAACACAAGCTTCATTTGAAGCTTACTTTGGAATCAGATTGGCCGTGTGTGAAAAATGTACCAGGATATTTAATTATTTGTATAAACTAATATATAAAGCTGAAGAGTTTGTTTTTTTGTTTTGCTTAAACGCCTTAATCTCAGGAAATACTGTTTCGATTTGAAAAATTATTAGATTACCCATTTCGCTCCCCCGGGGAGCCACTAAGTGTTATTAGTATTTAAATATAATTGTATGTTGTTATATGAATTTGTAAAGTATCTTTGTAATTGAATAAATGGTTAGGGTATGTTACGCCTCATTCTTCGGGGACTTTTTAAAATAATAAAGTTTTAGAGTCGCCCTTGAATGAATGTAGTGAAAATAGCCTTTTGAAATCCATTATAGCGTCAGACAAAATGACTATAAGCCATGGTATCATGGTTATAAAGAAATGATTCAAAATACTAGCTAAACTTTTCCTCCCTTCGCACAATCTGCCTATGCATTCTCTAAAACAAACTTTGTCGTTGAGCGGGCATCTCACGTGACAGCATACCTAACGAAAGAGACAAAGATATAAAGTCGAGCCAGTGAAAGACCTTACTGAATTGAAAAGTACTTAAAGCTAAGATCGAAAGCCATCTGCTGCACCAAAGTGGGTGTTGAACCGTCTGTAACAGATGAATGGGCGAATGATGTAACATATGACTCACTTATCATATAATTACGCCCGCTGTATATTATTAATGAGATAGTGTGCCGGTTTTAGGGCCAGGGACTTTTTAGGCCTCAATTGTGAGTGTTTAAACGATCATTTTTGATGATTTTGTATTGTTATAGAAACTAAGTGCGTAGGCAGGGATTGTAAATGAGTTTACTGCCTACTTACTTAATGATGTTAGGTACTATGTTCGTATTAGAAATACAAAGGTATGTAAATACCTTTATGATCAAAAAGAGTAAAGTACATTGGAGAAGATAAGTCATACGTCTGACAACACTTTCAGCGAGGCTAAAATCTTTCATATTTCCCCTTCTAACATAAAATTTGTATTTACTTACACAAAAGCACTACGCTACTGATTAAAAGCGGAAATAGATATGGTAGTACTTCCCCGAACTTTGTCTGCACTAAGAGTTACTGCTTAGCCGTTTATCTAATCTGTAACAACTAACATTCTGTTTTCGAATGCCAATGAATATTAAAACTGTTTTATTTATTTAAAACCCATAGATCCACAGTCTTTTTTTATTGGACAGTTAAACTATTGCCGCTTATCTATATTCAGGGCACACGCATCCCCTCCCACCAAACAATGGGTAGGTAGCACTCCTTTTCGACGCGCAAGCGCAGGAAGCGACGTACGCGAGCGCATTACAAAATGGCTGACGAATACATTTCAGCACCAGGAATGGAGTTATAAGTCAGTCTGGATGCTATGGAGACAGTGAACCATAAGTAGAAAGGATATCCTGGGTTGTTTCCGTTCGCTTTATGATTTTTCGACGAGCGTATAGGATATGCGTGACATGCTTTCAAGTCGCAGTTTTTGTTGCCTTCCGCGTGACATAAGGTCCGCTGTATACGTTGAAGTTTTCCTATTCATATTTGAATTCCTTATCTATACTAATACTATAATAATATAATATTATAAAGAGGAAAGATTTGTTTGTTTGTTTGTTTGTTTGTTTGTTTGTTTGTTTGTTTGTTTGTTTGTTTGTTTGTTTGTAATGAATAGGCTCCGAAACTACTGGACCGATTTCAAAAATTCTTTCACCTTTGGAAAGCTACATTATCCCCGAGTAACATAGGCTATATTTTATCCCTGTATTCCCACGGGAACGGGAACTACGCGGGTAAAACCGCGGGGAGGCAGCTAGTTTGGGATAAACCTCTTGGATTATTGTTATCAATGGCCTATTTAGTACTCGTTTCCTTCCTGTACTGCACTGTTCAATTCCTTATCTGAGGTCACTTAGCTGCCCGCAGGAGCAGCTGATTATGCAGGCAATTTTGACTATCTTACTTCCTCATAATATCCATAACTAAGTAAGTGTTGAATGAGCTTCTTTCTTTTTAAAACTAAAAAATTATATTACAAAAACAGTGGCAGGTTCAAAATTTTGTTTAGTTTTTGATACCGACATGAAACTGTGTTATTTATTTTAGCCGATGATTTCCGCTGCTTATCTCATGCAACTCAGATTAGCTTTTTTTAATATGTTAATTTTTTTTCAAAGCACGATAAGGGAAATAACTTTTTGGAGCATCTAGTAGGTAGTTCGAGTTCCAAGTAGATATAACAATCTCGTATAAATACCACCTGCATACACAGTATTCATTATATTACATAGAACAATAGACTTTACATCATTATAAACAATCTTTACGTTTATAAACAGATCTTCCCGTAAATGTGTTAAATTATTGTGTTGTCATATGGAGAGACGTTGGGGCAAACATTTGTGAGGTCACAACTTGACCCGATCCGTCATCCAAGCGTGGGTGAGGCAGATTCTTCCCACACGTAAAACGGTTTTTGGTCAGTAGAATAAAATCGGTCGAAATGTACATACAGCACGTTACTGCACGTTGGTATTGAATGTTTAGGATCTTTTCTTGAGGCGAGTACCTTCATTCGTCATTCGAGTACCTACGGAGTGTCTAATTAGTATTCATCTGGGCGCGTGGAGTCCTCATCGCGGTGGGGACGGGTTAATAGCCGGCGCCGCCTCCGCGCCCAGGCATATTGTTCCGAGTTCTGCCCACCGAGCGCCGTACGCTCGCCTGCTAAACGCTAATTCACTCTGTCAATATTTGAACTGCAATCGTGCCGTCGGTCGTTCTCACCATCAGAGGAAGCCGAGCCGGTGGCTGGGAAGGCAAGAAGTCGGCATAGCTGTTTGATGATAATATACGGCTGTGTCACTTCGAGCCAGCTCAATCCACCGGCTTTCTGCATTTCAAGATTCGAAGAACGCTCCCGTTGAAGATAAATTTCGGATCGCTCCCGTAACGATTACGCCGGGAGAGGGCGCATCTGACAGCTGTCAGTGCGCGCCTTTCTTCGCGGGTCGGGGGCGAGTCGAGCGAAAATTTTTATTTTTATCACACACGACGATGTTCCCGTAGAGTGCGACCGGCTGTGTACTGTGACGAAAACGATACGAAAACACGACGATAGAATGGCGAACGAGGAGGTGTTGGGTCCGCGGAAGACGATGTTCGTTCTAGTGATTGTTGTGGGATGTTTCGCTGTGCTGTGGCCCAGGATACTGTCTCCGCTGATCCTGGGCCACACTCGGGACCAGCTGAAGCCGAACCAGTTCGACCGGGATGCAGGTAACGTCGGTATTTTTAACGCAAGCTCAATGTCAATATCGCTGGACGGCGCGCGGCGCGACGGCCGCGCGTCGTGGAAATTATGATTATTTTTAATCTAATTATATGGCTTTTACGCCCGAAATTATCATTTGTAACAATTTTATGCGTAAACGTAGTATATCACGTGCTTATAAAACAATTATAGAGTTGGTAAATGGATGGTTGATTAAATTTGTGGGTATATTCGTACAAAAGAACAAGATGTTGCTAAGCTAATAAGACTTGGTCTATTTGTTGACTTTGAGCTGTAATATTTGCAGATGTGATTGGAATGTGGTACCTACCTATTCAAGCAGGAAATTTTATGAGAAAAATAATCGAGTTATATGGACAAGATTAAAGTCTTATTTGTTTTATAGTCTAAAAATAATTAAGTAAAGAATGAAAGAATCGCAAATAATTGTTTGAAATAAATAAAATTACCACTATATTTTATAGATGTTAGCTTTTTCGTAGAATATTTAGTCTGGGATATTTGCATTCATAATAAATTAACGAATGAAAAGATACGAAAAAAATATTTGTTTGCTGATTAAGCTTTTAAATCAAAGTAAAGAGAAATGAGTTAGTTAATAACCAAAATTTTATTCCTAGTAGGTATTTGTTATTCTAAAATGGTACCTACCTATAAAGTTTTAAAAATATTTTTTGCTAGGTTTATTGATGGTACTTCTATGAGAAAGATTTCTCTGAAAGTAATGTCATGGCTACTTTATGCCTCCTCTATAACCTACCTCCTTAGCATTATAAAAGTAAAAAAAATATATATGTAACATGATTAAAATCTAAATATGAACTAACAACAAGTGGATTTAGGCCTAAGTCTGTGTCATGTCCTTGCAGTAAGGATATATCTTCGCAGGATGTGCTGAGAATCATTATACATTTATTACAGTACTTAAGATATTTGCAGTGATAAATACATACTCTACAAAGCTAGGTACTAAACTTTTTCTCAGTGAAAGAATCAGTTATATTGAATGATTACTTACAGAGATTTTCTCTTACATGCAATATTACAAGCTCCTCTACTATATAATATAATAATAGCCTTAAAAACAAATAAAATTAATTGGAAACCTCATTTTTAATTAGTTGTAACATTCTTTCCCTCATAAGAGAAGTACATGAATTGTGAAATCTCACAAGTTTTTTTGTGATTATATAGGGAAACTAGCATTGAACATTAATTATAATTTGATAAAAACACTATTTTTATACACAGTAACTCGTGACATTATTGATAAAGCGCATAAAGCTAAGCTTAATAACTTCTCATTGCCAAATCAATATTTTTGTTACAATTAAAATAATAATTATGATGATCAATAAATTTGCCTATTTGAAAGCTCTTTGTATATATGATGAGCAATTTATAATTAAAAGTTTGGACAGACAATTATGTATATAGAAAGTAAGTTGGTGACTGTTTCTCAGACATTTATATTCTACACTTTCCTAGACATTATTAGAACTATATTTGTACCAATCATCATGATATTAAGTATGTATTTAAAAGTAGTATATATAATATATCAGCTATCTGGTTACCATATCACAAGCTCTGCTTAGTTTGGAATCAGATTGGCCGTGTTTGAAAAATGTCCCGGGATATTTATTTATTCATATCAGCCATAAGAAGTCCACTGTTGAACATAGCCCTATATACGAAACAATCAAAAACTCGTAGTAATAATTTATGTTAGTATTCCATGTTTCCTCAGTCTTTCTAGATATCACAATCAAGGATACCTTAACCCGTCAAATAAATTTGTCCCGTCAAAACCTAATAAGTTCTTAACAGGGTGTTGCGAGGTAATATTTGAAGCGGAGATGGCTGTACTCGAGTTGCTGAACGAAGTCTGCAGCTCAGCAGTACATGCTGATGGAAAACTGTCCCCGTACGCCGCAGCTGAGTGTCGCAAGGCAGTCAATGAAACCTGCGGCCTAGATATAGCTGCATTCCTGAAACGTAGCGAAAATGTTGGTAAAACGTCCAAAATGCTCGTTGATACCATGAAGAGGAGCAACAGCTCGTGCTTGAAGGAGCATTTCGGGGTGCCAGTGTTCAGCTTGACGAAGCATCAAGCACTCTCATGGAGTCTACATGACAGTTAGTCTCATATACGGTTTACGATTGAATATTGTGGAGTGTGAACTAATAAAATATTTGACTTTTGACTAAAACTGTTGGTGCTTGACCAGAAATTTAATTTTTTTCGCTTTGATGCAAAATTATTTAAAATACTTCCAATAATTTTACTCGTAAAGTTATAGCTTAGCTTATAATGTTATAATAATTTCTTCATTGTCTAATACCTAATTATTGCAAAATTAGGTCTTTAATAAGACTCAAAATAATCGAAATATAAAATGGTGTCTTTTTTAACTTATAGACATTTCTGGTCAAGTTTTGTGAAACTATTAACAGAGCGAATTAATAATTATACTAATAATATTATAAGTTTATTAAAAGCATGCATTTGCTTTGATAATTGTAGAATAACATGAGTTTGATAGCGTTTGTCGGAATGTTACTAATAAATTACATTACCTATGTTATGTAGAGAAGTTAGAATAAGATTACTGAGTTAGTGTACCTAGATGTTTATAAAATTGTCAGGACATATAAATCTGTGAATTACAGTAAAGTAGGTATCTCAAGTTGATGTTACTTTAGAACACCGTCATTTATAAATCGATTATGATATTTTTATTTTATTTGAAAGGGATTCCTGATTGGTCTCATTCCAATGAATATTCACTTCTGATATTGGAATCTCTGGGGCATACTCAATGATTTAGGTATTTTCATCATTATATCAACTATTTGCGTTCAGAAATAAATATTTCGGTTTTACATTTTGACTAGTTGACCCGTGCTGTGCCAGCTAGTTATTAATAAATTAGTTTGACCCATGTTGAGGAAATAAAATGCATCCGAATTTTTTAATAACCGAGTTATTAATAACTAGCTGCCTCCGCGCGGTTTTACCCGCGTAGTTCCCGTTCCCGTGGGAATACAGGGATAAAATATAGCTTATGTTACTCAGTGATAATGTAGCTTTCTAATGAAAAAAGAAATATTAAAATCGGTCCAGTACTTTTTGAGTTTATTCGTTACATACAAAAATACAAATCTTTCCTCTTTATAATATTAGTGTAGATGTATTCCTGTGCTCTAGATATTTACACGAGTCTGTATTTGACGGATATAGCTCACAAGATTGTAGGCACTAGCACTAACAGATTATCTAGAAGTCAAAAGTTACTAGAATATATTTAGAATTATAAATCGAATGAAACAAATACATATTTGAGCAGTTTTTGAACACGTTAATATCTATATCTATACTAATATTATAAAGAGGAAAGATTTGTTTGTTTGTTTGTAATGAATAGGCTCCGAAACTACTGGACCGATTTCAAAAATTCTTTCACCTTTGGAAAGCTACATTATCCCCGAGTAACATAGGCTATATTTTATCCCTGTATTCCCACGGGAACGGGAACTACGCGGGTAAAACCGCGGGGAGGCAGCTAGTAGTCTATATAGGTATATATAAAACAAAGTCCCTGTCGCCTCTGTCTGAACGCGATGAACACAAAAACTACTCAACAGATTTTCATGCGGTTTTCACCATGTTACGGAGTATTTCATGGGGAAGGTTTTTATGTATAATACTTCAATTTGGACCCGGTAGGTGGCGCTGGTGGGCAGAACGAAGTCAGCCGGGTCCGCTAGTTTGGTTATATAAGAACTTTGTGAAATATGATAAATTTATTAAATACTTACCCGCTTTCACAGTGGCTCCTCGTGTACCTACCATCCGCGTACCTGGAAGATCTTCCATTTTCCCGGGATAAAAAGCAGCCTATGTCTTTTCTCAGGCTTTAAGCTATGTGTGAACCGAGTTTTATTTGAATCGGTTCTGTAGTTTTAGAGTGAAAGCGAGACAGACAGACAGATTTGCTTTCGCATTTATAATATTAGTTAGGAATTAGGATTTAATAAATACCCGCTTTCACCCACGTTCCCGGTACTTGAACTTTTATATATTTTAATGTGGTCCATTTAGGCCATATCGTTTCAACCGTTCAAAAATTAACTTTGAGGGTGACGCTTACAGTTTTTATTTCTTACTTCTATGCTTTGAGTGCTTATTATCTTGGGGCAAATCATCATCTTTTATAATATCATCATCACAATATTGTGATGAAGCCTGTCTAAGTCATCATTGAAGACCCGATGCCGTCTCTTCTCAGTAAAAAACAACTATCAGAATCGAGCATTAATAGTGACTATTCATAAGTGCTTGATTGAGGCCTACTTCATCATCATCATCATCAACAGCTCATATACGTATCCACCGAGGAGCTCGAGCCTTCCCTAACATCGAGGGGGATTAGGCCATAGTCCACCACGCGGGCCTAGTGCGGATTGGCACACATGTCTTTCATTATGACATCTCGGGCATGGAGGTTTCCTCACGATGTTTTCCTTCACCGAAAGCCAGTGGTGTGAATCCGTACGTAAGTTTTTATAAACTCAGAGGTACGGGCCAGGGATTTGAATCGGCACCCTCATGATCGTGAGTCGGTGCGTTCCCAACTGAGCCACCACGACTACCACATGAGGCCTACTTATTTGAATATAAAAGATTTTGATTTGATCTGATGATACGCCGTTAAAAACATATAGGAATAGGTACTTTACATAGAGTCATTGCTATAATCTTACGTAGACGGCTCTAAATTTAGCTACATTTGATACCTAAAGTATGTTTTGCACGTATATTTTGCGTATACTAATTATGCAATTCGTCTTTGAAGATCTCCCAAGATAATAGCGCTGGTAATATGAAATACTAGCTGCCTCCGCGCGGTTTTACCCGCGTAGTTCCCGTTCCCGTGGGAATACTGGTATATAATATAGCCTATGTTACTCAGTGATAATGTAGCTTTCTAATGAAAAAAGAATTATTAAAATCGGTCCAGTACTTTTTGAGTTTATTTGTTACATACAAAAATACAAATCTTTCCTCTTTATAATATTAGTGTGGACTAGTGGCTTGCCGCGGTTTCAACGGTTGTCTGGTAGAAAGTAAATTTTGTAAATTTTTCTAGGTATCAACTATCATGTGTTTTACTATCATGTGCTATCATGCATCGCTCTCATCTCCCCACTTGAACCGCCAACGACCTTAGCACGTAATGTGACAATACGGCGTTAAAACTTTTGTTCTTGCCTCGTACCGAGCAGAGGCCACTCAGGAACGGGTATTACTTGAAACGACAACTAAACAATTGTGAAAGCTAATGTACAACATCAAACACGACTAAATTAAGGTGTGGTACACAAATGCCACTAACTGGAACTGTACAAATGATTTGCGGAGAAAATTTAGAACAATCATCATTTAGTTTTTAACAGACAACGACATCTAAAAAGGAGATAGATCAACTTTATTAAAACCAAATTACATAAAAAAACAGATATAGAAACAACAGTAAAAACTTTGTAGCCGTGGTGCTTCAGGAACGCACCGAAACACGATCATGATGGTGCAGGTTCAAACCCCTCTGAATTTATAAAAACTTACGGATTACCACTGGCTTTCGGTGAAAGAAAACATCGTGAGGAAACCTGCATGCCCGAGATGTCACAATTAAAGGCATGTGGAGTCCGCCAATCTGCAGTAGGCCCGCGTGGTGGACTATGGCCTAAACCCCCTCGATGTTAGGGGAGGGTCGAGCTCCTCGGTAGAGACATATATGAGGTTATGATGATGGAAACGCGCTTGAATATCATGAGCGATTTATTGGACTACACCAATATTCTATTTCAATTATTGTTTCCATAACCTTTGGCTTATTTTATAGGTGTCAAATTTATGACTCCGCTCATCCCAAAAGTATGTTCCATGCGTTACTAAGTCAAGTTTCTTAAGATTCTGTCCGTAAGTGACCATGTGTTGTGGAGTTAACACATTTATTTGTTCAAGTTACTTCATAAACTCGTTGCTCTTTGCCGCTCATGTACATGTGTTTAGCGTGCGGGGACCTTGACGCCCCATATGGCATTTTTTAAACAAATTAGGTAATGTACCAATTGGTGAAGTGGGTCAAATTATACGGTACGGCATATGGATTATGTCATAAGCATGTTGCGATGCGGAGTTTTATGGGAAATTATTATTGTTTTTTGAAAAGAATGTATCCTTTATGGTGTTGATTTTAAGGGTCAATTAGGGTTTATACCTGATTCTAAAGGTGACCTTATACCCCGCTGTCAGATTGTAACAAATAATGATCTTTTAGCGACTTGAAATGCCTACATCCCTTCTTAGTACTATAAATGCGATAGTAACTCTGTATGTCTGTAACGCTTCGCCCTTAACGTCTGAGCGGATTTGGATTACGTTTGGATCAGAGGCACACTAGAGTTTGGAAAAGGACTTATGCTACCCTTTAGTATGGGACAGTTCACAAAATTTTCTAATACCTACTACCTTCCTAATAAAAAATTCCAATGAATTTTGTCATTGGTGGTATTGCATTTATTTATCGCAGAATGATTAAGTTTTCTTTGAAATGGTCACAACTTCATAGAGAAGGGTGTTCGAATAATGGGGATTAAAATATCATCTGATGGTAAAACAGTTATCATTTTATGGATCAGCAATATTGTCTTGGTAGGCCTTTCATTGATAAAGCGTTTCACAAACAAAAACAGGCCACAATGGCCGTCTATATTCAGATATTGTGGTAATAAAACATGTCCATCACACGAGTGTTGCATCCACAGACGTATAAATCTAACTAGATAACGTAAGCACCTCAGTTTGTATGAAGACCAACCGCGTCACTTTTACTTTGACGTCCGAAGGCAATAACGGTCGATCGCGGACTAAATGACGGCGTAGAAAGCTGACGTTTTTGCTGGTTTTTGACACACAAAGTACCTATATCTACATAAGTATTACAAAGACGAAAAAAAAAGATTTTTAGTGTGTGCATAAAAAATATTTTACCATTGGAAAGCTACATTATTACAGTGCAACATAGGCTATATTTTATCCCTGTACTCCCACGGGAACGGGAACTACGCGAATAGAACCGCGTGGAGTCAGCTAGTTAGAATAGGTCCGTGGTAGCGCCACATGAATCATTGACATCCATCACTGGAATGTGTCTAAATTAGGAAGTGCCTTGTTTCGGTGTGTTCTTAATGAATTCGTTTAGATATTTATGTACTACGTCTAAATATTGCACTACATTTTAAATTGCTCGGTTTATTAAGTGGCTTTCCCTAATTTAGAACTCTGTATGACTCGTTATTCCAATATTTTGGTCCTTTAGAATTTTGTGGACCATTTACAGATTGTTTTTTCTGTTGGTTGCAATCTTATGTTTAAAAATGTGTACATAAAATAAATAAGTAACATTAATTAATATTAATTTGTATTTTAAACGTGTTATTTCAATACTAACTGCATATCGATTTTAATGTTGTGAATTTTCTGTAACTTATCATTTTAACATTATAATACATTTACCCTAGCTATGTGTATATTTGTGTCCTTGAGTTTTCTCTCGACATTTTCTTTGATGACTCAAAATATATAATGTAACTTTGCTGAGTTTCTTGTCGAAACTTCCTAGTTTAAAGACTTTCGAACCTGCAAGTAGCTTCAGTATTTTTGACCTTCATAATACCCCATTAAGCACATTCATTTTTAACCCTTTCCTCACCTCCTTATCTTTCTCATAATCATGACCTCAGAGCAAACCGTTACCCTTACAGCGGTGAAGCAGGAGCGTCCAGCAGCCAGGGTTGGCCCCCATCCGGCGCTTCGCGAGAGGGGTCGCGCGATCCCCGCTGGGGCTCCCCCAGCCCCCAAGCCTGTGGCCATGCCTCCCCACGTCAGGGTACGCTCCTCCCCCCTATCTGGGTACTTTGAGCTGGAGGTCAAGGTCAGTCGGCGGTGTTAGTTTTGGTGAGGCGCTTTGCAAGGTAGGTCTGGTGGTTTTCAATGGATGCTATTGGGGGATAAAAATCCTGGAACATTTTTCACACACGGCCAATCTGATTCTAAAGTAAGCTTCGAAGTGAGCTTGTGTTATGGTAACCAGATAGCTGATATGACATAATGTTAAAGATGTAATTATCGTGCTTGATTTTTTGGGGAAAAAGGGTCTTTTTACTTGGTAAGTAACGTGCCGCACCTATTTGAAAAGCGTATTTATGCCATTTTTTTTAATCTCTATTTTGATCTTCATTTATAACTGTGTGCATTCAGTAAAGAAAGGGTTTTTAAGCCAAAAATTAGTATATCCATTGAAAACAGCCATTTAAACTAATTCCTACTCGAACAGCTTCGCCTGTGGACAACTGTGAACCTAACCCATACGGTAAGTACCTAGATGTAGAAGAAGCTTCCGCCAAATAACATAGCTTTTAATGTAAAAGCTCAGTCTAATACAAAGCGCCAGCAAAAGCCCACGTTTGTTAATAATTTTGCTGATATCGTATTACAATTGGTAACTTAATTTGTAGTTTTTACCGATTGATACATGTAGTTATTTTCGCGGAACTCTCATACTTCATCCCCATGGATTTAGGGTTCTGAATGAGAGTTGGCACAGAAATTTGTTTTAGAACTTCGTGGGACAAAAGCGCAGAACAGAACCTAATGTTTAATCTACATATTATAAAGAGGATTTTTTTGTGTGTATGTATGTTGCTAACGAATGAACTGAAAAACTACTGTGCCGATTTCAAAAATTCTTACACCATTGGTAAGCTACATTCACAGAGAGTAACATAGGCTGAATTTTATCCCTGAATTCTCACGAGAACGGGAACTATGCGGTTCGAACCGCGCGGATGCAGCTTGTTTAATATATATGTCGATGCCATCCTCAGGCCATTTAGTCATAATCCTGATTATTATGCCATTAAATATTTGCTCAATATGACGTATGAGACGCTGTTATCCAACTACCGTATGGTTACTATATTCTAAGTGTGTATGTAAATAGAGATTAAGTTTCCGCCACACAATGGAATTTCATAGTGACGTAGCAGTGTGGACAATAAACATTATTATGTCGGCCATAGTACAAGGACGGCGTTTAAAATTAAAATTTTAGAACAAATAAAATACCGTATCCCACTTCTATACTAATATTATAGAGAAAAAAAATGTTTGTTGGTGAGTTTGTAATGAATAGGCTCCAAAACTACTAGACCGTTCGAAATAATTCTTTCACCAATGGAAAGCCACATTATCAGGGAGTAACATAGGCTATATTATATTCCCGTATACCTACGGGAACGGGAACTATGCGGGTAAATGGAAATGTCAGGACGTATGCATGTTTCTTACACAATCACGCTAGAATGGTTGATGGAATCTGAATATGCCATTGAGTTAGAATATGTAGTCTACCTTTTATTCCATTTATTTATTTTAGAGTAGGAAAAAAATATTTTTATTATTATCCGTGTCTAAAAATATATTGAATAGTACAATTACGCTACTGAGGTTTGATATACCTCAGGGTATACTAAGGGTTTTAAGGTAGGTTATAAACATTTCTCTCCTTCCTTCTTTCTGATAACATTGTCCCAAATATTTCCATAGAAAGCAAAACCTAAATTAAACAAAACTTGAGCATTTATCCATCGTAAGGTTTGAATTTGTTAAACCACTCGTAACGCATACAGCATGAAGCAATTTCAAAGTAAACTACAAAACTAAACATGTATTGTCCCACTTGAAGCGTCCGAGCTTGCGCTTGCGCAGCGCTGCCGTTGTCTTTTGACGTGTGGTACGAGTTACGAGCTTTTGGCGGTTGGAAATTTTCTTTAGTATTTTCTTATGACTAGATAAACATTTAAAACTGACTTTACATTTGATAATACATAATGGATAAAAGGTTATTAAATACAATTTTATAATATTTTAACGATATTACTGTTAAAATTATGGGTTAAATTAGTATGGTAGGTATAATACTAGGTACCCGAAGAAATATACAACATAATGGCAAACTTTTAATTTGAAGAATTAAAATACCTTAATTTCTTATTTACTGTTTTTGCCAAAGTTCATATCTCAAGTCGCCAATTGCAAATCAGCTCAAGCGCTACAGCAAGCATTTAAATAAAATTGATCCCAATCCTAGTACAAACAATCTTCTTAGAAAGAATCTACTGTTTTACGAGTGATGTCATACTCATTATTTTTGGGCCTTGACTGTCTTGGGCCAGATGTGTGCCGACCATAGAACTATAATCTAACAGATCTATCTAGACGTCGCGAGTATACCAGCAAAAATGTCCGCTTTCATTTAGTACGCGATCGACCGTTATTGCCTTCGGACGTCAAAGAAATAGTGACACAGTTGGTCTTCATACAAATTGAGATGCTTATGTTATCTAGTTAGATTATAGGTCTGTGGTGTCGACAAATGTTTATCGCCAATTAAAACAGCCTTTTTACGTGATAGAGGCTATGTTGCTATCTCTGGACGACACTGGAGACAATTTAAACCCTAGGAACGTGGACGAAACCGCGTCACAGTAGCTAGTTAATAATATACACAAACTTGTTTCTCTTTATATAGGGAAACCGGCGGTCAGGGGTTCATAAAATATAAATAAAGTATGTATTCGAAAAGTAGTGTATGTAGTATGTCAGCTATATGATTTCCATAGCAGATGAATGTCAAAAATGTCCCTGGATATTTATATTTCTAATCGCCTAAAAAAAAGCGGTTCAGGGACCCAATAACCTAAATTTGGTGCTATTTGGTGACACAATATTTTACACTTTAAGTTTGAAAAATGCCTTGTCTTAGATGAAAATATTTAAAGCAACTCGTCATCCTTCGAGTGTCATGCAAATACAAAGTACCTAACTCATAGAAAATGCTCGTTTGTGACGGAAAGTGGTTTATTTTTCTGTTTTGTAACGCTCCGTTAGTTGACCACACTAGCCTGGTTGCAATCGCTAACGAATAAGTAAACTGGTTTAGTTTACTTTGGGTCTGCATGCACTAGGTATTTTCTGGTATAGGTACTAATATTATAAAGAGGGGTAATCTCTGGATCTACTGGACCGAATAAAAAATCTTTTACCAATAGAAAGGTGTAAAAAGATAAATAAATAAATATCCTGGGATATTTTTCACACACGGCCAATCTGATTCCAAAACAAGCTTCAGATGAAGCTTGTGTTATGGTAACCAGATAGCTGATATACTACATATAATACTTTTAAATACATGCATATTATTGGACAGCCCGGTTGGCTTTGTGGTTAGTGACCCAGACTCAAGCCGCGAGTCGTGGGTTCGAATCCCACCCAGGACAAACATTTGTATGCATGAATATGTCTGTTTGTCCTGTGTCTGGATGTAATTATCTATATAAGTATGTATTTAATAGTAGTATATGTAGTATATCAGCTGTCTGGTTACCATAGCACAAGCTCTGCTTAGTTTGGAATCAGATTGGCCGTGTGTGAAAAATGTCCCAGGATATTTATTTGTTATTTATTTATTATAGATATTTACACCCAGACACAGATCAAGCAGACATTCATGCATACAAATGTTTGTCGTGGGTGGGATTCGAACCCACGACCCGCGGCTTGAAAGTCAGGGTCATTAACCACAAAGGCAACCGGGTTGTAATAAGGTGTTTACTCACAATAATTGAGTCAATTAATACTTAAAATATGTGAATTATTTATTAATAGAAAGCCACGTTATGGTTATTATCTCTGTTTTTTAAATTTCATCCTAATCTGTTCTGTAGCTTTGGCGTGAAAGGGGAACAAACATACATACACATCCGCGTTTATAATATTAGTCGGATTGTAGAAATATTTTGATGGTACATAAATATGCCTCCTGTATAGTATAGTAAATGCTCTTATTGAAATGATGCCAAACTGTGTGTCCGTCTGTACTTTGATCTATTGTTTTCTCGTCAACTCGTATATCAATTTTGAAGGTCAGTATCTATTTATTTGAGGTGTTTCCTTTCTAACTTTTTTTGAAATAGCTTGTATAGAGCTTGAGCAGTTCATTGTTATGTGCGTATACAGACCCCCCTCCGCGAGTTATGATTTGTTTGAAAAATGTATGGAAGAAGCAATATTAAAATTAAATAAAGTTAATAAATATATAATTATTTGTGGAGATTTTAATGTCAATATTTTAGATGATAATGTCATGAGTCACAGAATCAAATCACTATTCCTGTGCTTTAATCTTGTAAATCTTTTTTTTGAGCCAACTAGGATAACATCTACTTCAGCAACCTGTATTGATAATATATTTACAAACATGCAGCCAGTCACTAAGTCCATCATTAGTCAATTGAGTTCTGATCATTGTGGTCAGAGTGCATCATTCAATATAACTGGGAAAATGGTAAAAAAAAAAGATATTAAGTGTGTACCTATGAGTGAATATCGCCTTAAAAAATTTAGAGACAATGTAGAGAAAAAAGTATTGAACTTGCCTTTTAAAGATAATGTAAATGACCACTATCATGCGATTTTAGACTTTACCAAAAACGAATATAATTCTGTATTTAAATCTAAAACTATTAAACAGAAAGCTGATAGGTCATTCAGTGATTGGGCGACGGTAGGAGTTCATACGAGTAGGCGTAGATTGTATGAACTTTATAGTGAAAAGCAATTTAACCATAGTCCTGATTTTTTAAATTATGTCAAAAAATACTCAAAATTATTTAAACGTGTTTGTGTACTAGCTAAGCAAAAGTTCATTAGTAATAAAATTATAAATAGTACTGACAAAGTTAAAACGACCTGGTAAATAATTAATGCAGAAACCGGCAAAACCAAATCGTGCGACCAGGAGTTTCGACTTATGATAAATAATAATATCATTACATCTGATACAGAAGTAGCTGCCGCGTTCGAGTCATTCTTTACTGATATTCCAGTTCTTACTACTAAAACACTTAACTCGTCTCCTACCCTCGCTGAATCTTTACTAAAGGAAAATGTAACTAAATGTACTGTTAACTTTAAATTTTCTTGTGTTACCCCTATTGATATAATTAAGGCATTTAAATTAATTAATATGAAAAAAACAGTTGATCTATGGGAACTTTCAGTTAAACTTATAAATTATATAATTGATTGTATTGCACCACATTTAGCATCTATCTTTAACAAATGCATCAATAGTGGTATATTTCCTGACTTAATGAAGTATAGTAAAGTAATTCCTCTTTTTAAAGCTGGTAGTACATCAGACCCTTCAAATTTTAGACCTATATCTGTACTACCAACACTAAGTAAAATCTTTGAAAAACTCATACTAAATCAATTAATGGGACATTTTAATAGTAATAATCTTTTTCATAATAAACAGTTCGGATTTACAAAGGGTCGCTCAACAACCGATGCCGGCGTTGAGCTTATTCAACATATCTTTGCAGCCTGGGAGGATTCAAAAGACATAATAGGGGTTTTTTGCGATTTATCTAAAGCATTTGACTGTGTCCAACATGAACTGTTAATCAGGAAGTTAAGCCACTACGGTATAAAAAATCAAGCACTCAGTCTTATAAATTCATACCTTAGTAATAGAATTCAGAGAGTAAATATAAATGGAAAGGTGTCCCCTGGATCAACTGTTGCTATGGGCGTCCCACAAGGCTCAATCTTAGGTCCTTTCCTTTTCTTAATATATATAAATGACCTACCCTACCTTGTTGAGAAAAAAAATGAGGTTGTATTGTTCGCTGATGATACTTCACTTCTTTACAAAGTGAAACGACATGAATTAAATTATGACGAGGTGAACAATGCTCTCTCGGATGTGGTAAATTGGTTTACTGTAAATAATCTGCTTCTAAATGAGAAGAAAACCAAATGTATCAAATTTAGTCTACCAAATGTTCGTCAAGTAGACACATGTATTAAAATTAAGAATGAAAATATAGACTTTGTAGAAACCACAGTATTTCTAGGTATCACTTTAGATGTAAAGCTTCAGTGGGGCCCTCATATTTCTCGGCTGGCGAACAGACTTGCTTCTGCAGCATATGCAGTAAAGAAAATACGTGCACTTACTGACGTAGATACCGCGAGATTAGTTTATTTTAGTTATTTTCATAGTATAATGTCTTATGGCATTCTCCTTTGGGGCAGTGGTGCCGACATTAACACTATTTTTGTTCTGCAGAAGAGGGCTGTTCGTGCTATATACAATATGAGTCCTAGGGACTCTCTACGAGATGAATTCAAAAATATTAATATTTTGACTGTACCTTCACAATACATCTATGAAAATTTGTTGTATGTACGTAAAAATTTACATGTTTTTCCGAAAAATAGCGACACTCATAGTATCAACACCAGAAATAAGCACAAACTCGCTATACCTGTAACTAGACTTACTAAAGTCAAAAATTCATTTAAGGGGCAATGTATACGTTTCTTCAATAAACTACCTAAAGATATTCAGGATTTACCAATTTATAAATTTAAGCAGGTAGTGAAGAAAACTTTATATCAAAAGGGCTTTTATAGTGTATCAGATTACTTGTTAGAAAAAGACCCTTGGCAGTGAAATGCTCGCTACAGGCTATTTCACACATTTTGTAAAAATCACTATTGTATTAGATCTAAGCTGGTTTTTTTTGAAAAGAGTAATTACTGAGTTTATTGCCGGCTCTTCTCAGTAAAAAACAACTTTCAGAACCGAGCATTAATAGTGACTATTCATAAGTGCTTTATTGAGGCCTATTTGAATAAAAAATATTTGATTTTGATTTTGATTTTAACATTTGGATTGAACTTTATTTATAAGCTTTAAAAAGCTCTAGTTTAAAAGCTAGCTTTTTTGGGGATTGCAAAAAAGCTTACATAGTATCAAAGTACCTATATCCTAATACTCGTCACTACATAGTATAAAACAAAGTCGCTATCAGCCGTCTTTCTGTCCCTATGTAGGTATGCTTAGATCTTTAAAACTACGCAACGGATTTTGATGCGGTTTTTTTTAATAGATATAGTAATTCTTAAGGAAAGTTTTTATGTATAAATCATTACGCTATGACGAATAGGAGCGGAGCATCAATCAAAACTGTTGCAAAAACGGGCAAGTGACGCTAACGAAGTTGCGCGGGTCAACTAGTAATATAATAAATGCGAAAGTTTGTGAGAATGGATGTATGTTTGTTACTCTTCCACGCCAGAACTGCAGAAGGGATCGCGATGAAATTTGGCACAGAGTTTAAATATGTTCTGTAATAACATGGCTACTTTTTATCCCGGGAAAATTGAAACTGGTAAAACCAGGGAGTGTCTAGTATTTCATTTAAGATATTCTTGAAACTAGGGACCCGCCCCAGCTTCGCACGGGTGCAATGCTTATACATCACATTAGAAACCTCCAAAATTGTCAGTGTTTCTCTAACATATTATGCATGTATTGTATATAAAAACCTTCCTCTTGAATCACTCTATCTATTAATATATAAAGTTAATTAATATTTAAAGATTTAAGAAGACAGGGACAGACAGTGGAAAACGACTTTGTTTTATAATATGTAGTGATTTGCTTTACAAGGGCTCATAAAATAACAACCGTCTTTCTACATGTTACTTAGCAAAGTTTTTACATAACTTTGGCATATGGCAAAGAACGTTTTCTAGTTTCCTAACTCGTCAAACGCAAAGATAAACAAGCTGCGCGGGCGCAGGCGTGCGGCATTGGTCTCCGCGACCCACATGCGCGGCCTAGACACAGTGCGCGCAAATAGCTCGAGTTGACACTCGGGCGCATCTCGCACGAGCACACTATGATTTATTAACTTTCTTTTTTTGTTAATGAAATTGTTTCTAATAATAGACAAGATCGGTTATTATTATAAAGCTGAAGAGTTAATTGCGCTTATATAAGCCATCGCTTTTAGCGATAAGACCGACCTTGTGCATTTAGTTTGTGCAACTATCAGAACCGAGCATTAATAGTGACTATTCATAAGTGCATTATTGAGGCCTATTTGAATAAAAAAGATTTTGATTTTGAGTCACGTTTTACTGTTATTTTTGTCTGCGTTTTTTGTCCTTTGGAGTACAATAAAGTGTTATCTATCTATCTAAGACAGAACCAGTTTGAATTTTCTGAGTGTTGGATAACTCATTTATCGAGAAAGGCTATAAAACTTCACGCTACAACCAATAGGAGTGGAACATTAATGAACAGTATTCCGATATCGGAAAAGATGTGACGCCGACGAAGAAGCCCGGGTCAGCTAGTTTATAATATAGTATGTATTACTCGTTGACCCGCGCAACTTCGTTAGCGTTACATGCCGATCATTACAACATTTTAATTGATGATCCGCTCCTATTCGTCGTAGCGGGATGATATATACCCTATAGCCTTCCTCGATAAATGAGCTATGTAACACAGAAAGAATTTTTCAAATCGGACCAGTAGTTCCTGAGATTAGCGCGTTCAACCAAACAAACAAAAAAACAATCGAATCTTTAAACTCTCCAACTTTATAATATTAGTTAAGATTAGGATTAACTGATTTTGCATTCATAAGTGTCTAATTATGAACAAAATCCATGAATTTGAAGGTCATTGGCACTCGTCGACCTCCACGTCGCCTCAACCCGGAATGTCATATCGTAACCTTTATTTTTATAAACACTGAAATTTTCCCACAAAAACATGAAAATTTGAATCTGCGACGGGATGCGATCAATTTGTTAACGACAATTTTATAAACTTGCGACTAAAAATCGCTACTGAGTTTTTTCGCAGCTATCAATAAATAGGTATGCATTTTAAAGAAATATTGCATTTTCAATTGGCATCTAGGTATTTATTGAGATTGGAGAACAGAAGGGGACAGTACACTTGCCCTGCAGGGCGAGCATGACCGCAGTCATTTTATCCCCGGGGGGAAGACAAAATTCTTTTCCTCTCTGTCAATTTTATCCTCTCTGCGAGCATGACGACATGGGTAGATAAACTTATCACGGTGGATAAAACAAGGGGAACGCTTGTCCCGGAAATTATTGCCATTATAAGAAAAAAATTATTGAATTACAAAATAGTCGTGAATATCGTCGTAAAGCCAAGAATTTTTTTCGTTTTATTACATCTGTGCTACATTTTTATTCTGTCTTGTTGTCAACGGCTAGACGTTTAGAACGTCAATCAAAGTCGTCTAAGCTGAAAGCAAGACATACAACAAATTGGAATAATTTTCTATCTTTATATATAATAATAACGCGCATAATATCATAACGAGTGCTAAAAAGTAAGTACTTATTCATTTTTGTGCTTTTACTATTGAATAATTGAGTATCCTGTCGACTATTATTAATTTTTTTTCTGGTATTTCAGATCGCGCAGCAACAAGCAACAAATACCTAGCAGCTTTAGTCGACTTTATGTCCTCCCACACTTATCTAGCCACTGGGGAATTCACAGGACCCTTGGGAGCTAAAAGGGCGGAATCCCAGTGGCAAGTATTAAAAGAAATATTGAAAGAACATGGTCCAGATAGGTCTGTCGCCCAGTGGAAGCAAATAAAATATTTTTCAATTAAAATAAGAGTTTATTAATTTTTCTCTTTTTTGTCTTGCAACAGTTAAAAGTCTGGTGTGATGAGGTACAGGCGATTCATGCCTTTCTTCATAGGTGACCTCAGAGTTATCCATGGGTTCCATAGGAATTCTGAAATACACAAATTAAATTAGCTCTTAAAAATAGATTCTATGTCTGGTTTAAATAAACTTATGTAATTAAATATCACACTGATAGTGAGGCATGATATTATATAGTGTTGCACAAGCATATATTAGCTGAGAAGCTTCTTCTGGGCTGTAATGAAGCACCCTATCAATGCCCAGACATCGAAATGTGCCCTTAACGTAGCCATTTGTTCTCTCCCTACAGTTCCGCACTTGACAATGCTAGTTTGTGTATTTTTCTGCAGGGCTGTTTGGAGTGGCTTCTAAGTCTGGAGTCATGAGCCAAGGCTCTAATGCACAGCCTGAATCCCCTGTAAAATAGTTATGTGTTCAATATATAGGAATTTTTGTTTTCACTTTTCAGATTTACTAGAAGATAATGGAAATGTAAATTTTGTTCTCAATAAATATTATTTTTTAACAACAGTGTTATTTATTAAGTAGATACTAGCTCACTATACATACTACTATTACAAAAGTTTTAAGTAATAAGATAATAAAACCAAACATACCTAAGAGGTAGTATTGCCCGATGCCACTGTCATATAGGCGCTTCATTTCTGCTTTTAATTTCGAGTAGTTGAATATGAACTGGTCATGGACTCGCCCTGGGTATCTCGCATTAATGTTGATGATGCGGCAGTCGACATCCACAGCCTGTTACAATACTTTACTATAAAAACAATGTTTTATATTGAGTAATTAACTAAATTATGTTTGTGCTTACCAGTTGCACATTTATTGTAGTTCGTGCTTTCCTGTTTTTATATTGAACTCCAGTCGGGTATGATGGAGGAAATATATCGACATGGGTGCAGTCTACAGCTTCTAGAACATTAGGCAAACCATGCTTCACACAGAATCCTGTGGACACCCTTTGCCTTGCTTGCTCTGTTGCTGGGAAATGCTAGCCCATGGTCTTGACCCGTACCTCTTTGGTAGCCACCATCAGCCAGTATTCTGATGGATGTGAGTACCTAAAATATAAGTATAAATGCAGGTAATAAGAAGGTGTACCTACCTATCTATTATGGTCAATACACGATACGATTAATTATAGGTGCTTACTTTGATGTGCACTGGTAGTCCGTCTGCTATCGATGGTTTCAAAGCCAAATGGAGTTCATGGCACATATAATGCACGCAATCCTTGTGCATTCGAAAAATCCGGCGGAATTTGGTGTCGGGCAATTCGAAGGGATTGCTAGAATCGCGAATTGAACGCCGGTGTATTTTTCGATCGATTTTCTCTCTTTCCGACGAAAACACTAAGCTCCAGTAAGCACGAGACATTTTTATATTAACACTAATTATATATATTCTCAAGTGATAAACTTAAACCCACCGTCTAAAGGTGAGGATAAATTTCTCCCTTTGTTATGTCAAAATATCTGTCATTTTTCTCTTCCACGAGTCGCCATGCTATAGGCGGGGGGTGAGTATCCACGTCTAATGTCAAAAAGTGATATAATTCTCTTCCCCCCTGTTGCCGTGCTTTGGCAGGTGGATAAAATAATTTTATCCCTTGTCAGTGGAAATAACCGGTGGATAAACGTTTTATCCCCGGCTTGTGCTAGGGGGGCTGCAGTGGGACAGTACAAGCGTATAGTAATAATTCAGAAACCTTTGTCATTCCCTGATAATGTAGCCTTATATTGGTGAAAGAATTATTCAGATCGGTCCAGTAGTTTCGGAGCGTATTCGTTAGGTACAAACAATTAAACATTTCCTCTTTATAATATTAGTGTTGATTCGGAATTATGTGTGTTGTCTTTAAGAAGGGAGTGAAGAGATTTTTACAGGGTCGGCAACGCGTGAGTGACGCCCCTGGTGTTGCAAGCGTCCATAGGCTACGGTAACAACTTCCCATCCGGTGGGACCGTATGCCTGCCAGTGTTGGATTAACCCTTAAACAAATTGCCTAGGGCATCACGTCTAGAGGGGGGGTAGACTCCAAAAAAATTAATATTATAGGTAGGCCCACAGGTGTGAATTGCGTAGGGCATCAAGTAGTCTTAATCTGTCACTGTCTCACTGATGCCTGCTTGCCACGTTTGTGGTATAAAAAAAGTTTGAGATACCTACAGAAACTCTTATGCGATTAGTCTTAGAACATTATCGTTTAAAATCGCAAGTATATATAATTCGCAAACCGCGTAAATACAGGAAGCCATTATGCAGCGACGTCGTAAACCGGGAGTCGGGAGCCTGTTTACACAAACGACTCAGTTTAGCATCACCCTCGGATTAATCATAGCGTGCTATCGATTCCCGGAGGATTCCAAAATTCCCCGGATAAAAGTCGAGAATATAATCTATCGGTGTCGCGAGTTACGTCTAAAACCGCCCAGCCGTTGTTGCGTGAAAGAGTAACAAACATACGTCCTCACTTATATATTAGTAAGATAAATCGCAGTGTTTTTTAATATAAAGTGAATAGTTTAAATAGAGTGTATTTCTTTGAGTTTGTTTTTATCTATCTACAGATAGTATGGATGATATGATTAATTATGTAATGGTAAATATATCTTGAGATTTGACTCTTTAATAAAACTTTTCCTTAAAAACTTGGTACTAATTAAATTCAATTTATATTTAGACATGGGTAACATAAGGTGGTCTTAGCCCCGCCAATCGCTTATAACTTGAAGATAACCGATATTAGAACCGATATTGATAGGAATAATTTATTTATTTATGTTCTTATATGTTTAAATATAGGTACACTAGTTGACTCGCCAAAACTCGTTAGCGTCACTTGCCCGTTTTTGCAACAGGTTTGATTGATGTTCCGCTCCTATTTGTCATAGCGTAATGATTTATACATAAAAACCTTCCTTAAGAATCAATCTATCTATTACAAAAAACCGGATCAAAATCCGTTGCGTAGTTTTAAAGATCTAAGCATACATAGGGACAGACAGACGGCGGATTGCGACTTTGTTTTATACTATGTAGTGATTAAACACCAATCTATTTTAAATGTACCAGGTCAAAATTCTGCTTCTTAAAAAAATTGGTTCTTAAAAAATTTTAAAACATAAACAAAGTTACTTTTATATTTATCATATTTGTTTGGATATATATGTCAACTAGCTTCCGCTCCGCGGTTTCATCCGCGCAGTTCCCGTTCCTGTAGGAATATGGGGATAAATTATAGTCTATGTGACTCCCTGATAATTTAGCTTACCAATGATAAATTTATTATTATAATCGGTTTATTGGTTTAGGCGTGAGAACTTAACAAACAAACTCTCATATATAATTAGTTAGGATTACAAATTCTTATTTTAATTTCCCATTGGTATATACAACGTTTTTAGGTACCTATCCTAAGTAATATGCGAAAGTAACTGTCTGTCTCGCTTTCACGCTGAAAACACCGAACCGATTTAACTGAAATTTGGTACACAGATAGTTTAGAGCCTAACAAAGGGGATAGGTTACTTTTTATCCCGGGAAAATGGAAGATCCCCTGGGAGCCACTAGTTATAAAGATGTTTTCACTCCACAGCCTCCGCCGATACCCGGCATGCGCCCGCCCCTGGGCTCGCCCGGGGGGCCGGTGCCCGCCCCGAAGTCCTCGATGGGGTTCGTGATGCCCATATACACTATATGCATCATTGTGTTCTTCGTTTACACATTGAGTAAGGTAAGACTGACTTTTTTAGTTATGTCTAAGTCTAAGTTTATTTTAAAAAGAGTAATTGCTGAGTTTATTGCCGGCTCTTCTCAGAAAAACCAACCTTCCGAACCGAGCGTTAGAGTCTGACTATTCATAAGTGCTTTGCATATTGGCCTATTTGAATAAAAATATTTTTGATTTTGATTTTGGTTATGTCTAGCTAGTCATATAGCTATAATTATCATTCATTCATTCACCTATTGGACAACGCAAATGATTTTTAAGTAAATAAATAAATAAAAAGTTTTATTGATTCTTAAACGAGTATCAATAAACTTAAACGAATATATATATAAAAGAGTATCATTCAGACCGGTTGGCTTTGTGATTAGTGACCATCGAGCATGTAACCAAAATGTTGGTTACATGCTCGATGTTAGTGACCGTGACTCTCAAGTCGTCGGTAGTGGGTTCGAATCTCACCCAGGACAAACATTTGTATGCATGAATGCGTCTGTTTTTTCTGTGTTTGGATGTAATTATCTATTTAAAAGTCGTATATTTAAGTAGTATATCAGCTATTTGGTTATCATATCAGTTTGGAATCAGATTGGGCGTCTGTTAATAATGTCCCATGATATTTTGGTATAGTACATCATTGTTTAAGTTAAAAGAAATTGCATTTTATATGTTTTTAAATCATTTGTTACCAGAATACAGAGTAATTTATTCTCCTATTATTATACTCCATTTAGTAAGCAGTCAATAGAAGTCAAAGTTTTACCAAAAATTATTAAATGGTCTAGGAATTACCATAAACAAACAAGATGTGATGATTTTCAGATTCTCTTCAAACGTACGGGCCCATCTCCCTACGAGCCCATCACTCCGGATCCTCAGTTCAGGAGGAGAGTGTTCAGGGATGACTCCAGACCCTCGCCTGATAAGCTGGGTGAGTGTTGCCCTATTTTAGGATAAGGTCTAAAGATATATATATTTTTTTTTATTATTTGCAATATTATGGTTTATGTAGGTATACATGATCTCACAAAAAAAAAAAGGATTTGCATCACATATTATGCCATAAATAGAGTACAAAATACGTTGAGCAAGACAAAATAGTCAGTAGTTATGAAAATTACGATTTATATGAAAAATACTATAAATTTATTTTGATATTTATACTCAAAGTCGACGCAACAGAAGAAGTCAGTCTAAATTAGAACTATTGTACTTACTATATTATATACCTATAAAATCTAAATTATTTTGATCGTCCCCTTTCAATATTCTAAATCATGAATTTTGTTCATGAAAATTAAAAAAGACACTTCCTAAATTGTAGACCTATAGGTACTATAATACAATCTAGATATTTATAAATAGGTACATATTATGTATAAAATTTTAAAGCTCTAGCACATTAAAGTAGTAGAAAAAACAAGCAAACATTAAATTTGTTAAGAATAGGTACAAATAAAGCATTAATCTGAACTTTGTCCCCCATCTCGCTCGCGCAGGACCAAAAGAAAGGGACACAAGTAAGTAACAATTGTTTTCCAAACAGTATTTATGTGTAAAAAATTACTAGTTTTATTATAAACAGGAAAAGGGCGAACGATAACGAAACGGCTCGGCTCTTAATTAATACAAAATTCCAAGTAATTTATACAAATAATCGGTATTATGCTTCTAAATAGAATCTATATAAAGAACATTATTCTTGATAGTAAAACAAGGTAACCAGTGATAATGTTAAATAAAGTCCGTAATCATCTCGAATATGTATAATAAGTTTTCGTTAATAGTGTAGAAGACTGTTTAAAATTATGGAACTCTAATTGGTTTCTAAAATACTAGCCTTAACCCTGAGGTTTCACTCGCGTTCAACTTTCCCAGGATAAAGTGTAGCCTATGTCCATTCCCAAGCTTTAGTCTATCTCTGTAGTAAATCTGGCGCAGAGTTAGAATATGTTCTGAAATAGTTCTTAATAATTTTTTGAGAAAATTGAAAATTGAAAAATTGAAAGTCTCCTGGGAACGTGGATGAAACCGCAGGACCGAAGCTAGTTTATGGTATTGATTGTATGGTAGGGATTGCAACTACTTAGTTACACAGCGAGTAAATATTTAAAGAAGACTTATTTTAAATGTGCAATTGGTTAAAAATTTCCACATGCATCTGCGATTGGCTTAAATGCACATTAGATGATATTGGCTCTTTTAATTTGCACAAAATTTAAGCTACATAGTTTCAATGTAAAATGAACCCAATGCTGTTCAAAATAAGATATACTTTCAATTGCATAACCAAATTAATAGCTATAAAACCATCACCAAGTAAAGAAAACCATTGATGACAATAACATATAATTACTAAGTCAGCCAAACTAAATGTACGCCTTAATCTGTTCAATATAAGACACACAATTGGAAAATCAGCCGAAGTAAATATCATTGTAAAGTGAGAGAGAATATAAGGTACACAATTGCTCAGGGGACGTGGAGTTGGAGGCGCTGCGGGCCCGCTTAGCGGAGACAGAGCGAGCCATGCAAAGAATCGTCGGTCAACTGGCGAGCCGCGACGCGGTATTAGGCTATAGAGGATGCTGAACTGACTTGTTAGATTCACCCCCACTTTTGGAAACTTCAAATTTGACTTATGAAGCTCCCTTAGAGCCAGAATGGAGACTACAGATTTATTTACAGGGCTTCCGCCTCGCGGTTTTATCCGCGTAGTTCCCCTTCCCGTAGGAATACAGGAGTAAAATGTAGCCTATTGCACTCACTGATAATGTAGCTTTCCATTGGTGAAAGAACTATAAAATCAAAATCAAAAATTATTTTTATTCAAATAGGCCAATATGCAAAGCACTTATGAATAGTCAGACTCTAACGCTCGGTTCGGAAGGTTGGTTTTGCTGAGAAGAGCCGGCAATAAACTCAGAAGAAGAGCCGGCAATAAACTCAATATACAGACCGGCAATATACAGATCGGTCCAGATTTTCGGAACCAAAATACAAACAAACTAAATTCAAATCATTCCTCTTACACATTATTGTAGATAGGAAATAATATTACCTAAGAATAAATTCTCATGTAGTTCCCATATAAAATTATCTGTGGTCATCCAAGCTGTAAATAAGCAGTTGTCTTAAAGAGCTGATCCTAGTTCAAAACCTAGAAACAAGGGTCTCGTTCTGATTACATTACCTATCAGGAGATGCCAATAGTTTAAGTTGTAGAGATTGCACATATACTCAAATATTCATGTGCTAAAAAGAGACAAACATAGGGCGACAAAAAGAGATGCCCTCTGGTCAAAAAGGCCATGTTCAATTTCGACAGCTTTTAAGTGTGGTTTTGATAGAATACTAGAAACAGGAGCAAAATAGCAGCCAAAATTGTCATAAGATAATGTAGTTCATTGACGCATGTAAGCTCGTCATCCAGATAAACAAATATCAACTTTATTGTAATTTTATAAGAGCCAGTTCAGCATAGCTCAAGTCTTTTCGTCAAATAAGCGTGTTATTTAGATGTTTTCAACTATATTAGCTTGCGGCATGGTGAAGGTTGGACCCTTACTAGTGTACAGTAGGTTTTCATAGATGTGCACGAAGGACCGAGATGCATCCAAACGATTGTGAACTCTAGTACCATAGATTTAGTGCTGACGTTATGTATTCCCTTTATAGAGTGGATTTTTCGTCGAATATAACTTATGTGTTTATGTTTTTAACAAGAATATGTTTTGTGTCTCCTTAAATGTTGTCTTTTTTATTGTCAAATTTTATATCCACTTTTGCGACTTTTGAATTATCTTTAGTTCTTACAACCACTTAAAATTACTATTTATTTTGCAGCATCTTAAGTGTTATTTTGGTGTCCCTCAAACTGCAGTGCCAAATTTAACCGTTTTGCTTCTTGATTTTCCAAGAAGAATAATTATGATCCTTAAAAACCACTTTATAAAGTCGTACAGGCTAATGCTGGATATAAATCCAATGATAACATTAACGTAACTAACTGATAGTTGGCCAGCGGCCAGACCCCGCAGGAGAATGCCCAATCGTCTGATGCATCCATTTTATTTTTGGTCATGCGTCCTTCGTTGTTTGTTTTGATGGTGTCTATTTTTACATGGTTTCGTTTTCATTTGTTTTTCCTATTATTTTTGAGCTCATTCATGGATAAAAATAACGTAAAAATAAATCTTGCAATGGATTCAAATTTAAATAAAGATTATCGCGATTCTAACAAGTGTTTGGCGAGTTTGATAATGGAACTAACATTATGAATTATCGGGTGCAGTTGTCAAGGCAATATCAGGGCTGGTAGCCGAGGTGCAGCAGCAGATGGATGCGAGCTACGTCCAGAGCCAGCAACGACAGGTCACTTGCATGGCGATCACAACCCTAATTCCTATACCCTGTCTTTGAGACGCTTCGATCATACTTTCCCAATTGATATCAGTTCCCTTTGTTGTTGATTTTGTGTTGTTGTTTTAATTTATTTTTCATAGAATTCATCATTTCATTTTCTTTTTTCATAATTCGATTAGGACTTTTTCACATTTCAAGGAAAATGGAGTATCAGAATCTTCTACTAAAGATACAATCTTGTTTGTAACCGACTACATATATCTTTACACATAAAATTAGTGCTGGCCAATAATAATTTCACACCTTTATTATTTAAGCCAAGTGGCAAACAAATTAATTTATTCATCTTAATTTAATTGTTAGTCACACCTAGAACAGATTCATTGTCAACAATCATCGATCAGATTTTGGTCTATCAATAGATACGTTTAAATGAACACTGTTGTCCAAAAAATACCATAAAAATATTTATTCTGTTGAAATCAGTTGGTTTAAGATACAGGAAATTTTTAACTAACGAGCTTCCGGCTCGCGGTTTCACCCGCTTAGTTCCCGTTCCCCGTTCGGGGATACGATCCCAATAGGGGGATAAAATATAGCCTATGACACTCCCTGACAATGAAACTTTCCATTGGTGGAAGAATTATTCAAATAGGTTCAGTAGTTTAGGAGCCTATTTTTCCCCTTTATAATACTAGTGTAAATATAAACAAAAGTCCCCCAAAAATTGCTCTTATATTATACCTTGATCCTTTTTATATTTATGTACGCAAATGTGTAATAAAACACACAGCATCAAGTGTTTGCACGTATTTGGCACAGACTCCCGCGCTAAGAGCACAATTTTCGATCGTTACGTTAAAATATCTTTGGCGTGCAACTTTCTCGCTTTAATCGAGTAAATACTACAGTTTACATCTAAAATTAACTTTTAATACTATAATTTGTTATTTAGGTTTGTGTCGACCGATTGGGACATTTTGTTATTAAAATTTTTTATGAAGTCTTGTAATATTATATGTCTCATATATTTTGTACAATAATCTATTTTAAAAATTATGATTTTGTTATATATCTTCTTTTTCCAATAATGATTGTCTATTAATTTTGAGGCACTTTCTTTTTGATTCTTAAACATTTCTTTATAACGTCTTCCCCGGGTATAAAATTACACTCTGTTAATCCAATATATATTCTACCTGACCACCAAATTTCATCTAAATTTTATTTCAAATTTATGTTATGATTACTTTGCTCGCTACATACCAAACATGGGACTGTAAAATATTTTCAATATGTTATGTGTCTTAAAATGTTGGGATAGAGTTTATTTTCTTTTGAATCATCAAACCATCACATTTCAGTCTCTCCTATATTTTCCTGCACAAATCATTCAGACCTTTCCTTCACCTAATGCTAGGTATTAGTAGAAAGCATGGATTTAATTCTGTGTTATTATTTGTCGTAAATCGCCTATGTCTGCCTGTACCAAAGTTACCTATGCCATGCCATTCACTAACATAAATGTCGTTGAAAAAAAAAACCTTTAATTCTTGCACAGATTAAAAAAATATATTTAAAAAAAAGATCAAAAAAAAAGTTGTTACTCGTATTTGGACATAAAAAATGAATTAAATAAAATCAATTATTTTGTTTTACTTTTTTTGCTTTTGCTAATATAAGTAGATTGGTAATGAAGTAAGTAAGCTTAGTTTTTGTTATTTTGTAGTTAAAACCGGACAGAATAATAAAACATTTCAATTGAGGGCGCCACTTTTCAGTTATGACAGATCTTAATATAATCAATATAACATTTTAGTTCCCAATTTGGCCGCAACATGGCGTGTTTTATATTTTTGTTCGGTTTTTTAATTTGACTTTTAACTGTTTTATTACGCAGATTTTACACTTTTCTATCTTATGCTAAGTGTTCTTTAGTATTTGTTGTCGTTAATTAAGTTTTCAGTATCCGGCCGTAAATTGAATACATCGTGTTAGAAAGAGATCGATATACATATATGAGAAGAGACAATTTTTGGTTTCAGTTTTATAAAATGTCTCTGTCATTCTTACATTCATGGTTCGCGGGTGATACCTTTAAAATCTTTATAGCTAAGTTACCGCCACTCGTTTACTAATATAAAAACAGCCTTGTATTACCTATTGAGTTTCCTAAACTTCCTAAAGTAACTCTACACACTTGGTAAGATTCGCTGCACACATACCTACAAACCTTTATAAGCTAGATAAAAATTTTCAATACTAATGCTCCACAACATACGGCTGTTTAGAGAGATACGATGGAACAAAAAAAACTTTATCAACTATCTTTTTTCCTATCTTAAAGTTTTTCGCTGTATATCGTTGTATATAGGGAGTCTCAAAAAGAAATTATCGGGACATAAACACACTTCCTTTTATAAAATCAGTAAATAGGCACAGTCGTATCTGCCTGCAACTTGGTATTTGCATTACCAGAACTAGTCCTAGTTACAGTTCTATCTAGATATTTCTTTGTGTTGTTAAATACTCTAAATTAGATATATGCTTTCAAATTTACCGCCGGTTACTGCAGCTAATCGTAATGCATGTAAAACTTTGCATACCATTTAAAATTAAAGAAACATGTGCTATTTAAATAATTATGATTTCTAGGAAGCGCAGGATAACGCTCGCCCTTACACAAACGGCACAATACTTCATAACAGTGGGCCAGTACATATAGTAGCTAGTGAATATCAAGATGGTACCAAGGATAACAGCCCTGATGTTAAAGAACCTGAACAGACCACCCCAGAGCCCGAACCGTTGCCAGTACTCAAAGAATCATCGCCAGAACCCAAAGAACTGTCTCCAGAACCCAAAGAATCCACTCCTGAACCCAAAGAATTTACTCCGGAACCTGAAACCACTCCAGAAGTAACAGAATCCGCCCAAGAAACCATTGAATCGATACAAGAACCAACTGTCGAACCAAAAGAACTCAGCCCGGAACCAACAGAACCGATCCTAGAAGTGCAAGAATCAGAAAATGAAGAAGTCAAAGAATCCACACCAGAAATAGACATTGAAGAAACAGTAGATAACACTGAAGAAGAAAACCCAGAAGAGTCAGTTCTAGTCAAATTAACTGATAACATAGAAGTGAAAAGTAATGGAGATGTTCTATCGAAGTCCACAGAAGAGTTTTTGAGAGAAGAATCAAAGATTTCCGCTGTAGAGAAGAGTAAAGAAGAGAAGGAGTCTACTCCGGACCTTCTGGAAGAAGCGATCAAGGAAGAATCGCCGGAAGCTGATGATGTTGAGCAGGACAATGCAAGTGTTAAGGTAAATATTGTTATAAAGCTTAAAGGTTGCACTAAATTTAACGATTAATTAATATCTGATAGTAGAATTTGATTTTTACCCTCATTTTCTTCAGAATTATTCATAACTGTGGTTGTGGTTCCCCGCGTTCTCGGGGATCTTAAATTTTCCCGAGATAAAAAGTAGCCTATGCGTTATTCCAGAACATATTCTAACTCTGTCCCAAATTTCATCGCGATCCCTTCACCCTTCGCATTTATAATATTAGTAGGATTAGTAATATATAGTGGTGTCACCTGCATTCCTGGGGGATCTGCAACTTTCCCGGAATAAAAAGTTAATCCAGGTTATAAATTATCTGTGTTCCAAATTTCATCCAAATCCGTTCAGTAGTTTTTGCGTGAAAGAGTAAGAAACATCCATACATCCATTCTCACAAACATTCACATCCATACTAATATTATAAATGCGAAAGTAACTCTGTCTGTCTATCTGTCTGTTACGCTTTCACGCTAAAACTACAGAACCGATTTAAATGAAATTTGGTACACAGATAATCCAGAGCCTGAGAAAGGACATAAGCTACTTTTTAACTCGGGAAAATTGAAGATCCCCCGGGAAAGCGGGCGAAGCCGCGGGGAGCCACTAGTTTATAATATTAGTACGATACTCAAGTATGTAATACCTGTAACTCGATTTACTAAAGTCAAAAATTCATTTAAGGGTACGGTAAGGTATACGTTTTTTCAACAAACTTCCTAAAGTTATTCAGTGTTTTTGAAAAGAGTAATTACTGAGCTTATTACCGGCTCTTCTCAGTAAAAACTTTCAGAACCGAGCATTAAAAGTGACTATTCATAAGTGTTTGTAAAGGCCTAATTGAATAAAAAATATTTTGATTATCTATTTTGATCAAAATATTAGCCAGAGCTCCATGAGGAGACCCTGTAGCGGCAGTGAGGGGACCAGGGATGGAGTAGCGTCGTAGGGGTATGCAGGAGTGATGCCTGTTTGGCCCTTCGACGTGCATTGCGCTTTGTCGCTTTCACTGCCTATACAGTTGCTCCCTTTTTTATAGGGTCGGCAACGCGTGAGTGACGCCTCTGGTGTTGCAAGCGTCCATAGGCTACGGTAACCGCTTCCCATCAGGTGGGACCGTATGCCTGTTTGCCACCCTTGTGGTATAAAAAAAAATATTAATTTCTAATAATACTATTTTCCAGGTGGTAGGTATGGAGATCACAGCCCACTCTGCGGACGGGGGTTCGTACCGCGCCCCGCCGGCCCCCGCCCCGGCCCCCGCCCCGCCCCGCCCCGCGGTGAGATCACGCTACACAGTACATATTGTACAAACTGTCTATGAATAGGGTTCACTTTACGCGATAATCACAAATCTAAAACATTATGAGAGAATAAGAAATTTGAAATTTTACAGGACAATTGTAAATTTGAAATTTTATGGGGCAGTCAGAAATTTGAAATTTTACGGGACAATAAGAAATTTGAAATTTTACGGGACAATAAGAAAGTTTGAAATTTTACGGGATAATAAGAAAATTTGAAATTTTATGTGACAATCAGAAATAAATATTTGTCAAACAGGTATATAATGCGACAATCATAAATCTAAAACTTTATAATAACTAAGCAGAGCTTGGGTAACCAGATATACTACTTATACGATATTAAAATTGGAATTCGCGCAAAGTAAACCCTCTTCTAATTCTTTCCTCCCTCTTGTTAAAAAAAACTAATAATTTAAATATTTACTTATTTAATTTTATTTAAAAATATTTTTATTCATTTTAATTTGTTTTGTAGAAATTGTTTAATTTCCATATATATGAAATAGTTATAATTTTTAACCATTTATTCATTACTTTATGTATTTATTGTTGCATTTCTTTCTATTATTTTGCAAAATAACACATTCCAAAGTACCAATATATGTAAAGCTCAACATTTTTGCTCAAAACAGAATAATAATATACCTAATAATGAATAATACATAGAATTGCTAATAAGGATAGTTACAAATTTTAATTCTTCTCATTTTTCTTTTAGCATTTTTATTATGCAATACAATTCGAAATATAGTATAAACATTTTCACAAAGTTTGTGTGAAACATATATATATATTTTTTTTACCATAGATTATAACGAAATACCATATGTTATAATCATATATGAGTAGTGTTTCTTAGTCCAGATTTTAAATAGAAAAAAAACTTGGAAATAAGTAATTTCGAGATTATTACACACACACAACACATCACGTAGAATGTTCTACCTTGTAGTTATTCATTAACATATATTTGACTTAGAACAATAATATTTCTCAAACAATTGTAATAAAACTGCTTACATTCACAATGCTCACGATATCTTTTTAAAACTATCTTTTGTTAACATTTTCTCATAAAAATAAAATTGATTTTCTTCTTCAATTTAAGCAGTTTTATTCATTACTAACATGTCTAATATACTAACTATTACCTTAACTACCACTAAGTATATATTTAAATAATTTATTAGAAATCTTCCTCTCACATGCATATTTAAAAAACAATTTACCTGTACTTGTAACATTTTTTTTAATGCTAGTAATTAAATTCTAAGAGTAGGTACTTAAGCCTTATTTTGTAAAATGTATATTAATTAAAGTATGAAAAGCTACATTATTGCAGATTAACAAGTTTATTTAACAAATATAATAATATTGTTGTAAAATATTAAGGCTAAATTTCTCATGGCTGCCAGGTTAAAAATAAAATCGTTAAACTTCAAAAGGTTAATTTTAACTGACTGATTCATGATTATCAGATACTGACCTGTTTTCTAATAAAAACATATCTATTGTTATATGAAATAGTTACTTATTTATTAATAAAAAAATCCAGAAAAATGTCATGAAAAATATTTTTTTCTACTTGGTCTTTTTTTCAAGTGTTCCAAAATTTTTAATTACTAAAATTGAATTTCTTATAATTCTCAGCATGAAGCTGAAAAAGTCCAGTCCATATACCTGGAGACTGAGATACCGCAGAAGTCTCGTGTTTTGGTTACGGAGTTCGCCGAGGACAAGATAGACAAACCAACCCCCGCCAGGGACTCGCCTGTAAGTTGTTTGGCGGAAATATATTATGTACAAAAAAAATTAGATTGGTTGCAAAAATAACATAAAATTTTTTCGATATTTTTTTTTATGTTTATAACTATGCCTTTAATGCATTCTGAAAAATTTTAACAATCCATGCAATGGCTTAATGAAAACCTACTTCTATATATATAAAACAAAGTCCTGCCGCCTCTGTTTGTCTGTCTGAACGCGATGAACACAAAAACTACTGAATGCTTTCATGCGGTTTTCATCAAATTACGGAGTATTTCATAGGGAAGGTTTTTATGTATAATACATCAATTTGGACCCGGTGGGTGGCGCTGGTGGGCAGAACGAAGTCTGCCGGCTCCGCTAGTATATAATAAAGGAGATATATAAATCATTTACCTAACTGCTAAGAAAGGGTGTCTAAAGGGTAACTTGTAACAGCTGAATGGATTTTGACAATTAAGGTATCTTAGAAGTGTTTGAAGAAACAATGTATAATGGATTTTTGGTGGAATAGTTAATCACTTAAACGTTAAAAAAAATATACCTTTCAAAATAAAGAAAATCACAAAAATATATATAAGCTCCACATATATTTAAATCAAATAGGAATAATAAATAGAATGGTTTTAAAAGTTTTTTGGCCGTTGGGTTTTAGATTTTATTTTATTTTAATTGCAATTTTTTTTTTTTATTTGTTTATCCAGTAACATCTCAATAGCTTTAGAAAAAGCTCAATTTAGAAGTTCTACATTGACACATTTACCCTGTTAAAATCTATCGACTATAACCTCAGAGCTAAAGTAATATAATAAACTAGTGGCTCCCCGCGGCTTCGCCCGCGTTCCCGGGGGATCTTCAATTTTCCCGGGATAAAAAGTAGCCTATGTCCTTTCTCAGGCTCTGGCGTAACAGACAGACATAGTTACTTTCGCATTTATAATATAAGTATGGATTAATTCAAATTCCTTCGAATGTTACCAGATGGTGGTGAGTGGGAAGATGACGTTGTCGCTGATCCAGGACGCGCCCAGGGACACTCCTGACCGGGATCTAGGTATGATATATATATAAGACATGTATAAGTCGCGAGTTCGAATCCTGTACTTTTAAATATTCATCATCATCAGCTCATATACGTCTCCACGCTCGGAGCTCGAGCCTCCCCTAACATCGAGGGGGTGTAGGCCATAGTCCACCACGCGGGCCTAGTGCGGATTGGCGGACTTCACATGCCTTTAATTGTGACATCTCAGGCATGCAGGTTTCCTCACGATGCTTTCCTTCACCGAAAGCCAGTGGTGTGAATCCGTACGTAAGTTTTAGAAAACTCAGAGGTTTGGGCCAGGGTTTGAACCTGCACCCTCATGATCGTGAGTCGGTGCGTTACCCACTGAGCCATCACGGCTCTTTTAAATATTAATAAAATACAACTTCTTAGTAACACCTAATAACTGTGCAAGGGACAAAAATTATGAATAATTTGGCTAGAAATATGTATAAAATTAATGAATGAAATTGAAATATTTATTCTTCAAAACAGGCATTACTCTTTTTAAAACAAAATCCTTTACAATTATAATGTTAACTCTGTTTTAAAGATTTTTTTTCTAATTACCACAGAGTCAACAGTAGATGACTTCACAACTGCAAGTGCGGTCACACAGAATGCGGCTGAGGTAACAATATATTAGCAAGTTTGCCCCGCGGTTACACCCGCGTACCCGGGAGATCTTCCATTTTCCCGGGACAAAAAGTAGCCTATGTCCTTTCTCAGGCTCTAGACTGTCTATGTACCAAATTTCATTTAATTCGGTTCAGTAGTTTCAGCGTGAAAGCGAGACAGACAGACAGAGTTACTTTCGCATTTATAAATATTAGCTTTATTTCAGTTTGTTTTATCTATACTAATATTATAAAGAGGAAAGATTTGTTTGTAATGAATAGGCTCCGAAACTACTGGACCGATTTCAAAAATTCTTTCACCTTTGGAAAGCTACATTATCCCCGAGTAACATAGGCTATATTTTATCCCTGAATTCCCACGGGAACGGGAACTACGCGGGTAAAACCGCGCGGGGGCAGCTAGTTTAAATATAAGCTAATATTTGCATACATCTTTAGTTCTGGTGATAATACAATTTGTAACAGGTTGAAGTCGTTTCATAAAATAATCTATACTAATATATAAATAAAAGTTTGTTTGTTTCTTTGCTTCAACGCGCTAATCTCAGGAACTACAGGTTTGATTTGAAAAAAAAAATCTCTGGATCTACTGAACCGATTTAAAAAAATATTTCACAAATAGAAAGCTACGTTATTGTAGTGTCATAGGCTATATTTTATCCCCGTATTCCTACGGGAACGGGAACTACGCGGGTGAAACCGCGCGGAGGCAGCTATTCTTTCATAAAATGATTAATTGAAAGTGACATAAACCTATATTTACAGAAAGAAGACGATCTATCTGACGACGAGGAGATAGAAGAAGAGATAGAGATAGAAGAGATTGAGGAAGAGGTGTCAGAAGAAGAAATAGAAATGGAAGTCTCCGATGAGGAAATACCAAAGAAAGAGCAGCAAAAGACGGGTTAGGAAGTATATAGTTTAGTGTTTGTGTAGCATGGTAAGGGTTGTTTGATCTGACAGACGGACAGACGGATGGATAGACAAAAATAAATAATAATTTAATAGGAACCAACTAAAACTAAATTGGCTTAGTTCTAGCTTAGTAAAAATTTTCTAAAATGACAAATGTAAAGAGACTAGATAATGAGTAAAAAATGTTGGCAAAAATTTTTTTTAAGTAGTATCTTATTAATAAAATGAAATTATTAAATTTAACTATGAAATAACTTGGATTTTCTAAGCGGGCAACACCCATGAACATTCACAAGCTTATAAAACTAAAAAAAACTAAATAGTTATTGATTTTGTCTTAATTTTAAATGTAAAACAATACCTTACCATGCTATTTAAAATCCTTACAGTATAAGCGGTTCTATGAAGGAGTCATTTCTACACAGTTTTAGAAGTACCCTCAATAAGCTTACAGTTAGCGGCAGACTGTATGCCTTCCAAATTAATTTAAACTCAGTGACCATATCGCGCATAAAGTACGCAGTTTGTGACATTACGCTTGCCGACTCATTCAGTGAGCGGCTGACTCTATAGTGAACAAAATTGAGTGAGCGACCGATAAGCTTATGGTCTGCCGCTTACTGTGTGTAATGAATATTCCAAACTTAAGTCATGATAACTTTTCCTTTATAGAACTAATTGTTTAAATAAAAACTTATATTTTTAATAGTTTTCAACGATTTATTTCAAGAGATTTAATTTTATAATAATTATTTTGTTTAAAGTTATTTTTGTATGCTTATTTAAGTATATTATTTATTTATTATATAGAAAAAAACTATTGGAATCCAAAGAATAAGTGTCAAAATTACGAATTTATGTATTTTAGTGTTAGTTATTTAAATGATATGTATGTATACTAAAAATCATTAATATTTTGTGCCAAATTTTCTTCCAGCTTTTATAAAATATATAATATTATTCATTTGGTCAAGTTACTAGGTTATTTAGTACTTGATAGCCAACTTTAGTCTTCCTTCACACTTCCTATACGGCCGTAGCTAGGGAGGCATTGTGGGGCTATGCCCTACCTTAAAATCATAATGCCCTACTTTAAAAATACCAAAAACTTAAATAAATTGTTTGTCTATACAATTAATTCATTGTATCCATCGAGCATGTAACCAATAGAGTAGCAATAGTGAGCCATTTGTTTAGCAACGCATCAATGATTTGTCACGTATAACCGGTATAACTAACAAGCCACGCTCGAACTAAAACAGTATCCGACCAATAAGAGACCTGTGTGTACGTCTAGTGCAACACTTGACCTTGAGTCGGCCAATCAGAACACAGGGGCCGGCGCAGCGTTTTGGCGTATTTTGTTTTCTAACAAAACTGTTAACAGTTCTACTCTATTGGTTACATGCTCGATGATTGTATCACACATGGTGATTGATTTAGGAGCCCATACTTCGAGGGCATATCAATTATTATAATTTTTTTTTTACTTTCGCCCTGCCAGTAACCAATGCTGCCCTACAAATCGACTAGCTACAGCCCTGACTTCCTATACCTTATTTTATAATTTCAATGCCAATTACTAAATCTGTATTTAAGATATTAAATTATACTCAATTTTTATCGTCCTTTTTAACATTGGGGGTGTATTTATTTATTATATAGATGTAGAATATTAAAATAATACTTTTGCACCAGCGTGACTTTAAAAAGTAGTTGTAAAACCTATAAAATATGCATTTAAGGTAAGCATAATGTATTTATTATTTTTATTTATTAAAGTAGAAATGAGAATTGGGAAATTGTAATTTTTTTTGTATTTATTTACATATTTTAAAAATAAATTGGATATGTAAGCATTCCTATCCCGTAATATAGCAAATATGTAATATTTAAAAAGTATGTATATTTTAATGTAGTTTTTGTTATGTATCGCTTACAGAGTTCAGTTTTTTAGTTTTAAGAAATAAATATAAAGTAACACAATTTTGGTATTACTTATAACTAGTTATTGCCTGTGGATTTGCTTGAAATAGGTTTTTTTTGGGGTAAAAGTACCATTTGCTGGATTCTCCTAACAATTTCAGAATACAAAAATAATTTGATTTAAAAAATCTATTGCTAAATTAATGTTGGTTCTGTCATCATCTTTTGGAACTCAACTCTTAACTTCCCCACTTTATTTATGAATATCTTCCTCTGCCCATTTCCCCCCACATGGTTCCTGTAAGAATACATATTTATAATATCAGCTATCTGGTTACCACATTACAAGCTCTACTTAGTTTGGACGCAGATAAACCATATGTGAAAAATGTTCCAGGATATTTTAATATCAAAAATAATTTTCTAGTTTCTTCCCACCTGAGTTTATTTTAACACTTAAAACAAATTAAATTACATATTCATTTATGTACAAGACTACTGCACTGATCTCATTCCGTTTCCTCGGATTGTTGATTTACTTTGTTCCTGAAATCAAAAATACAAAGAGTTTTATTATCATCAAGAGAAGTACTTAGTCCTACTAGGTTTTTATTTTATTTACAACATTGATAGAATAATTTCAAGTAAGTTTCAATAATCTGATATATAAAGTTTGTGATTAAACTCCTCCAATATGGCTTTACCAATTCTCATGAAATTTTGTGTGCATATTGGGTAGGTCTGAGAATCGGTCAACACATCTATTTTTGATACCCCTGTGATCACGGGAACGGCAACTACGCGGGTGAAACCGCGGGGCGGCAGCTAGTAAAAATATATAAAAGACATATATCTGGTTACCACAGTAGTGAGTGTTCAGAAGAAGACTTGAAACAGCCAGTTAATCAAAATAATAATAATACCACAGTACAAGTTCTGCTTAGTTTGGAATTGGATTGATTTGATTGAATGTCTGGGATACTAACAAATTTATGGTCTGTCCTAAATCTATAATATGTATGTATTTAAAAGTATTATATGTAGTTTATCAGCTATCTGGTTACCATAACACAAGTTCACTTTGAAGGTTACTTTAGAATCAGATAAGCTGTGTGTGAAAAATGTCCCAGTTTATTTATTTATTATATAAGTATACTGAGAAGAAGGTTGTAGAATTAATATAATGAAATGGAGATAATAATTTACTATAATCCAGAATCAGATTCAAGATAGTTTAAATTAAATATTTCCGTTAAAAAGAGTATTTCATCAATTTTTTATGACATGTTTTATTCATATTAATGTCTACCTGTGGTGAAGTTTTTCAGTTCCTCAATATCCTTCGCGAGGGTCCAGTCGTGTCTGACTGACGAGATTGTTTTGGTCATTTGTTTCACGTCTGGGAAGAAATTCCAGCCTTCGTCTTTTCCGGTCTTGGCGACGATACCGATGGCACCGAGGATCAGTGCTAGTGGAACACCAGCTGTCAAGGTCCTCTGCCAGGCACCGGCAATAGACCCTGCCGCTACACCCCCCAAGAAATAGTTAATTTCGTCGTTCTTGCCTCGAAAACTCTGTGCTACGCTCGAGGTCACGGTAAATGCTGTGGCCATGCCAACCAGGGGTCCAAGGTACCACAGGTACCGACCTGTGGTGGCCACGATACCCTTCGGATGAGAATACATGAGCACGTCGAACGATGCGAAGCCCAAACCAGCCATGACGGCATATTTAGATAAAGCGAAAGACTTTTTGTACACGTCTTGGCCCTCGGGCGAGTCGTAGTATTTATACGTTAATAAATTCTGCATTGTGGAAGTTCTTAAAAAATAGTTACACAACCAACCAATACAATTCACGAAGTGTCAAAATAAATTGTTCGGATTTTGATCGAGTGACGGACTGACTGACTGAGAGAGACAAAGAGCAATATAATCCTTTCGAACGAATCAAATAACTTAAATATATCTATTTCTTGTACCTATCGTTATAGCTTATTAGTTAAATTCAGTAGATAAAAGGGATACCTGGCGTAGTACCATAATCTTTAAAGACTGCTTGCTAACGTAAATTTATTGCCTATTAGCGGTTTTTGTAGGTTTTGCAGTCAAAGATAAATAAACCAGTAAACACCTAACACGTAGCAAATCATAAACATATCTAAATAAAATTAGATGAAATATTTTATTTTCTGTAACATAATAGCCATATATTTCATTCTGACGATAAAGTATTTCCAATAGAAACATATAAAGTTATAAACGGATGAACTATTTAACTTGAACGCAGCTTATGGCATGGCGGGCGACATTTTTTTAGTATGTCCGTCAATCCGTCAAAAAGCTTAGTGTCAAAAGTAACAAAAATGGCGGCGGACGGTGACGAAATGATTAGTGATCAAGAAAAAGTTAGAATCGTTTCAGATTTCATATTACATTCTCCACCAGGCGAATTTAACGAGGTATTTAACGACGTTAGAGTGTTGTTGAACAATGACAGCCTGTTAAAGGAGGGCGCCAGCGGAGCGTTCTCGCAATACAACAAGGATCAACTCACGCCCGTTCGACTCGAAGGCTCCGAGCTCCATACTTTGATAACCGAACATAACGAGCTCGGAGGCGGCAGGTTCTTCGACCCGCGTTCCAAACGCTCTTTCAAGTATGACCATTTACGTAAAGAAGCTTCGGAGTACGAGTCGTACGATCCCGATAGAGTGGCGGAGCCCTGGAGGGCGGCACTCGACGAGGAGCTGACGGCGTACGTGGCGGCGCATTACAAACACGGTGCGAGTCTTGTGGTCGGGCGCACGCTCGACGCTGGTGCTGTCCAACTCGTGGCGTGTATCGAGGACCATCAGTTCCAGCCGAAGAACTATTGGAACGGGAGATGGCGTTCAGTGTGGTCGCTCACGGTCGGGGGTGGAGCCGCAGAGCTCCGCGGCATGCTTCGCGTACAGGTGCATTATTATGAGGATGGTAACGTGCAGTTGGTGAGTTCCAAGGAAGTCCGTGCGCCTCTGGTGGCCACGGGCGAGGCCGCCACGGCCAAGGAGTTCGTGCGACTGGTGTGTGACGCTGAGAACGCGTATCAGACGGCCATCTCGGACAACTACAAGACTATGAGCGATACTACGTTCAAGGCTCTGCGGCGACAGTTGCCGGTGACGCGCAGCAAGATCGACTGGGCGCGGATCGTCTCCTACACTATCGGTAAGGAGTTGAAGAGCCAATGATGTCCCGCCGCTGCGCTCTGAGCCGCAGCGGCCGCTCCACGCCTCTGTACATATTCGCATAAGAGTAAATCTTGTTCAAATGTTTACGGGCACCGGGGTAGCTCTACCGCCACCCCGGCGCGTATTTATCTATGAATATATAGAGAAATCGCTATCGTAACTGTTAAATTTTATTGCATTTTGTTACTCTCAGTAAGGAACAATATTTTGAGTAGTGAAGAAGCATCCAATCTGCTAATACTTGGACGGTTGACTCTCTTGTTCGGGAGGTCATCCAACGAGATTTGTCCATTTCTGTTAGTAGCATTGAGATTATCAGAAATAAGTCGTACTTAGGTGTGGACCTGCTTCAGACTCCGCTATCTTTAGGTCCGTAGATGAATCCTATGACTGATCCATCACGATATGATTTATAATAATTTATTTGCTTTTCAAGAATGATTGGTTGTTGTGGCAAGCAATATGGATTAATCCACTATATAATTCGGCTATTTCATATTGTTTCAAAACAATGCATGTCAATTACAAGAAAAATATATTGTGGAAATGTAAAAAACATAAGTCTATTTGGTTACAATATTTTAATCTTGCATGAAACATTTGATCGAAAACTCCACCCAGGTTTACATATGTATGTGATCAGTATTATTTTGTTAATATTGCTTGCACATCAGCGTTAGGTACATTATGTGAAGAAATTGAACAGAAAAGGTATATGGGGATGTCTCCAATGGTGCATTTAATTGTAGTTAATTTAACAAATTGTCCACGTAGCTTTAATGCAGTGTTTATGAGCATAGAGCACAATATATTCAATATTTTTCAATTTACAAAACGAAATATCTGGAGTGTTGCTCAAGTGTGGTCACTACCCGACACAGTGGAGAGCAGAAATATTAGGTAAACTATTGTCCATACTAATATGGCTTTGAGAGTGTGATTGAAAGCATAACAATTCTTTTTTTTATATAATGTGTAATATCTATAACTCCATTAAGGATTATTTTGTAATTATTATAATTATTTTAATAAAGAACGTACATTAAAAATCCAAGTATTCTGTAATGTATGATTGAATTCATTTGAATAAAAATATATATTAAAATGTTGCTAATGTCTGTTTTTCTTTTTTTTTATGTGTTAAGTGAGACATTTAATAATCTGTGGTGTTTATTTATGGTTGTTTGTGACTGAATGATATAATAACGTGTGAGTCATAGATGATTGGTTTCACCGGTGACGACAGACGCAAGGTGCGCGCGCCTTTCTAAATATATTCGAACGGCGCTGGTGCACTGCGCGCGGTGGACTCGAATGTCCCTGTTTTGCGGAATGCGAGCTATCTAGACATCCTCTATATTAAAACTATCACAATTATTCCTGTAATTGTTTTTGTTTTTCAAATTATAAGTCGTGCAATTGTCATTCTTAACATTAACTTATACTTTTTCATTTTCTGTGCATGTTGTCTATGTAAATATTTCGTTTCAAAGTTCTTTTTTCTGAGGTTTTATTATGATTTATGTAATTGTAATTTGTGATCCTGACGTCATACAGCCTACATTCCACTCACTATGTTATTTATTTACTTATTTTTCCTTCTACATCATTAAACGACAGTTAACTATTTATAGAAAGATTAATACCTATATGGTAACCAATTAAAAATACCAGTAATTTAAATTCTACATATTTTCATACGGTAAATACAGAAGTATTTTAGTTGAATTTGATAATATTTTATCGAAACAGGACGGATGACCTACAGAATATTTGCTTTTACCGTGGAGATGTAACGGAAGTTTGCCGCATATTGTATATAATTATTTTGTTTTTGTATATTTTGTTTAAGTTTGTATATAAAAACATGTTTTTTTTATAATGATATATAAGAAATAGATTCTATAACATATTTTACTATGCTCCAATTAATAAAAAAAAATGGAGCTTAGGTGCCTATGGGTATGGTGCCTAGAAGGCTGATTGCATTACCTCTTTGGATAGCTAGGCTGATTCGTTCCATCCGAACCCCCATCCATCTGGTCACCAGATAACTCATTGAGGCGACTCAATAAATCATGCTCTTATCTCTTCATTCAATTTGGTATTTCCGCAGTCTCTTATCAATTTCTGCTGCCCTGGTACTTAGTGTTAAATTGTAAAATATATTTCTATGTGATATATATACGGAAGGTCTCCTATGAATTTCTGCTGCCCTAGTACTTTGTGTTAATTTTTTCTTTGCAATTTGAGATATGTAAGAAAAGGTTTCCTATGAATTTCTGCTGCCCTAGTACTTTGTGTTAATTTTTTCTTTGTAATTTTGAGATATGTAAGAAAGGGTCTCCTATGAATTTCTGCTGCCCTAGTACTTTGTGTTAATTTTTTCTTTGCAATTTGAGATACGTAAGAAAAGGTTTCCTATGAATTTCTGCTGCCCTAGTACTTTGTGTTAATTTTTTCTTTGTAATTTTGAGATATGTAAGAAAGGGTCTCCTATGAATTTCTGCTCGCCTGGTACTTTACGATTGAAAACACCGTTTACGATGAACACTTGAGATTCTACCCGGTCGCCGCCAACCCAGCCGGGTCGATGCGTTAGGATGAAACCTTTAAAGTATTTTATGAAAATTTGCTTAAGTAATTGGAGGAAAAATACCATGATTCGATGTTACGGAAACCGCAGGAAAATAATAAAACAACATTCAAAATATAAAATTTATTCACAGCCTATGATTAATTTATAACTAACGTATTGACAATGTTGTTAACAAGCCATATTTTTTCCTTCCACATGTTTTCTTTTCACAAGGGCAATTACTTATTTTTATGTTAAAAGCTTATAATATTAGCAGTCTTTACATCGAGCTATAGAAAGTGTTTATCAGCCTAACAATCTAACATCTGTCTTTGTCTTTCACACTTATGAGCGACAGAGAAGGCGCTCTACATAGAAGTTATTGCTAATTCTCTTTCTAAAGCTCAATGTCTAAAAAATAACTTAGAAAGGCATTTAAATTAAATTATTTCAAGCCTAGGTATATAACTATTTTATTAAAAAGTAGCTGCCTTCCCGTAGGAATACAGGGATTACATAGCCCAAGACACTCACAAATAACGTAGCTTTCTATTGGCGAAAGAATTATTCAGATCAGTCCAGTAGTTTCGGAGCCTATTCATAACAAACGAACAAAACATCAAAACGTTCCTCATTTTAATATTAGCTTAAATGAATTAGGTTACCTACATACTTTTGTAATTATTACTATTTTACTAAAATAAATAGTTACTGTTTATAACTTATCACTAGTAAAACGTCAGTTCATTTTAAATATTCCATTAATTAGAGAATCGAATTATATGCCTTTAAATTTGTTTTTTCTTAACATAACTCCTTACATAATCTTTATTTGATCTTTCTATCTATTTATATGCTAGAGCAGTATTAAATCTCCTATAATTCCTAACATTATAATTGTTTACTGGAAAATAATAATAATTCGGTGACGTTTGAAACCCTCTTAGATTTTGATTGTATGTGGGTATAACGAAATTTTGAGGTGGCAACACCATCACTGGCACTGGTCCTTCGAGCCCTTGCGGTACTTCTAGATCCTTCTCTGTGTCTATTACATGAAAATCTGTTAGCTTAGGATTTTCAACAGCAATTACTTCTCTTTTAGGTTCACTTTTCAATTCCTCTAATTTTGGCTCTTGAGTGACTTGTTCTTCTGCGTCTTTTGGAGCTTTAGATGTTACATTTATTGATATCATTTCGGTATTGAGTTTCATAGATCGTATCTCATTGGCTTTCTCTTTATTATCTATTGTTTCAGTCAATTCTGATGCTGAATCTACAAGATCTTTTGAATTTACTATAGTAGCATTTGCGGCATTTTCTTCTTTTACAGTGTTATTATTTTGTTCAGTTTTGGGTTCTTCTTTCTCTTTTCTTTCGTGATTATTATTTTTTGTCTCATTCACTTCACTTATATCATTTGGATCCTTTTCTTTCATCGTGAGGTTGTCATAAAGTGGATCATCAAGAGGTATTCCCTCAGGAATATCATCGAAAGAGAAATCTTGGGTAATGACTATTTCTCCGCTGTCTGATAATGATCTGGCTTTGCTATAAAGGTTGTCTGAGGGTAAGTAATCGTTGGATTCGTGCGATATTCTCGGCGGACAGTCTTCTGGTATGGTGAAAAACTGAAATAGGTAAGTATCTTTGTTAGTTATTTATAGATAAATCTGGGTCAAATTGTTGGTTTGAGTATGATTGAAGTTTTGATTCGTTAGTTTTCAACATACATATTTTGAAATTTATGAGGGAGACTTATGTTCAACAGCACTGTACTCCAACACAGTCGCTACTGAGAAACATCTTTATGGTTTTGGTTAGGGGCCGTTCAAGTATTACGTAAGCAGATTTATTACAATGATTTACCCCCCATCCCCCTTGTCAGCAAAAGTAAACAAAGCTCTTACCCCCTCCCCCCATGCTTCATAAATATTGTTCAATTAATGTTCTAAGCGAGTGCTTCAAGGTATGCATTATTTGTGGGAATCTCCGAAAAGCAAGCAAAAACAATGTGGGTGGGTGTGCCATATGTGTAAAAAAGTAAAGAACTACCGATGACGTAATCATTGTCTAGACCCTGATGACATGGCGGGGTAGGGACCCCATGTCATTCAAAATAAGCAAATCAAAGACCATGCCCCCCATAGTGCTTACGTAATACTTGAACGGCCCCTTATTTGAGATACTATTTCGATCTGAACATATCGTTCTATCGTATTTTTTCGTATCATTCATGACTAAATTTTAATAAACGTTAGATATATAGAGTCTTTATATACCTGAGTATCGTTGACAGAAGGTGTATAATAGTCCATGACCTGTACGTATCCTGGACGGGTCCTGGCGCGAGGTCCCACCACGTGGAATGGCACGCACGCGTGGCCGGCTGAACCCCACGCGCCGGGTCCTTCGGCCAGGTACAGGGTCACTGTTGACCCGCTCGGACTTAGCTCTATGCGCCGGATCACTGCCGGGGTTACGAAAGCTTAGTCCAAATTCATAAGCAGGTCTAAGTTTAATGAATGGCTTTGGAATTCGAAACTGCGAGGATGGAGGTGGTTTAAGATAGATATATATCCGCAGGGTTACGAAAGCTTAGAACTAATTCATCTATCAAGTATCCTGTCCAGTATCCAAGTAAATATCATCATCGTCTTGCCCTTATCCCACCTTACGTGGGGTCGGCACACCATGTCTTCTTCTTCCATTATCCTCTGTCAGTCTTCATCTCAGCACTCACTCCTTTCTTACTCATGTCATCTTTCACACAGTCCATCCATCTTTTCTTTGGTCTACATGCAAGTAAATATATAGGCTGAAAATCAGCGCTGTTGTCTTCAACCTACCGCTTGTTTGTTATTAATTAGTTTTATGTTTATTTTTATGTAATTTGTTCTTGTGTAATCCTTATGTAATGTCAAGTGTGCTGTCAATAAATATTTTCTTTCTTTCTTTCAAAGTATCTACCCAATACCTAAGGGTCAAAACTAAATGAGTTTAAACTTTAAAATTGCGGGGAAGAAGGTAGTTTAAAATAGATATTGTCCTATATGCAGGGTGGGAAACGGACACATTACCAGTGGCTTGAAAGTCAGGGTCCCTAACCACAAAGCTACTCCTGACCCTGACTTTTGACTAGTCAAAACAGTTCTTTTACAGTTGTTAGGCAGCTTCTAAAAGTGGGGAGGCGAATAGATATGGTATTTTCTAACATTAGGCAGCATCTAAAAAGGGAGTAAATAATAGTGTATAGTTACTTTTTTCAGTGGTCAGGCTGCTTCTAAAAGGGAGTAAATATAAGAGCATAGTTACATGATCGCGGGTCCCTCAGCTGGCTGTACAGAGCGGGTGCGTCGGGCGCGAAGCCGGCGGGCAGCGCGCCGCGCACCAGCGCCATGGCCGGCAGCCCGCCGCGCCATGACACGCACGCCTATATATAAAGCCGATTCTTAGCCGTTTAAAGCCGATTTTTCCTGTTTAAAGCCGATTCTTACACGTTTAAAGCCGATTCTTTTCCTGTTTAAAGCCGATTCTAACATGTTTAAAGCCGATTCTTACACGGCTAAAAGGCCGAAATAACCCTTTTGCCTAGCCTTGGTAAAATAAAGAAATTGTAGTTACAAATTGATTGGAAGAGTGTTTTTTATACTTTAGGGATAACCCTACAGCAATGATAATTTAAAACGTTTTAAATTGGTTGTTTTACATATAAATGCACTCAAACACACCCACGTAATTTTAACACTCGTGCTGAACTTATATAACGGTAGACTACATGTACACTACATGTAGTGAGAATAATGCCCCTTTTTAGCAACTTTAGTGGAGACTTTCATAACTTCCACTACACTATATTGAAGTACCTACCTACTTATACAATTTCTAGTTCTTAAAATACACATCATAAACATTACAGCGCAGTTTTCGACAAAAAAATGTGAATTCAACATGAACATAACAGTGGCCAGAATAAATATAGGTCATTCTCAAAAGATTTTATATAATTTTTTTACCGAAATATAGCAAAGATATTGTTCGATTACAAATAAACGACAATGTTACTGCTAAATAAACTAAAGATCACAATACTTAAGAAAGAGATTGATATAGTACGTCACCTCAACAATGGCGGCGCAGAAGCAGAAGGTCCCGTTGACGTCGCAGTCGAACGGTCCGTCTGTGTGTACACTCACTTGTACCGAAAGCTGCTTGGCGTTGTTCGCGTTTGTGGACAACGTGTTATATGCGCGTGTTGCTTGAACTACTGCACATCCAGTACCTAAAGAAAAAAAAACAGAGATCTAGATCGGCTTGACGCTTCTAGCATTCTTAAGTTTTTTAGCAGATTTTATGTCATTGTATAAAACATTTTCATTCGATCCCAATAAATGCGAAAGTAACTCTGTCTGTTTGGCTGTCACGCCTTAAGCACTGATCAGATTTTTTGCACAAACATTAACTACAGCTTGGACAGAAAGAAAAAACATAAGCTACTTTTATCCTCGGAGAACAGGGGTAAAGCCGCGGGAGGAAAGCTAGTCCTTATATAGAAAACACATCTAAATAATTCAAAATGAAATGAAAGTATTTAAAAACAATGGCAACATATAATCTAAATAGTAGCGGTTCTATATTGACCCTTGCGGTACACCTATTTATTTTGACGTTAACTTTATCTTACCTTCAACAGCAACGCTAAGGTTGTCCCCCAAATTCATCTTCATGACGTCGGGTATCTTATCCTGAGGCTTCAGCATCACACTCTTAGACTTTCTACCACTTCGAGCTGTCACGTTTAGATTCGTCGGGGTCGAAGGGTCGATGGATGTCCAGGCGATTAGAGCTTCTAGGGCTACTAAGGTATCCTGAAAAATGGATTTACATTCATTGCTTTAGTACCAATGCCTTTAATTTATAAGCTAACTTACCCTACGAACACTCGAGAGTTGAGACACCAATCAAACAAAACTGACTGAAATGTCTTGTAACAGTGTATACTATTTTACAATACATACTTATATCGATTTACATTCAGACACAAGACAAATAGACATGTAGTGTTTGCTTATAAAATTAGTTGTGCTTTTGGAATGTTTTTAGATTTTTATTATTATTATGTGATGTATTATTGTAACAACTATCAGTAGACCTTGAATAAATAAATAAAATAAATAAATGATCATGCACATACATGTTTCTCCAGCTACTTAGAAGCCAGGGTCGCTAACCAGCCATCCTCCCAGTCACATAACAATAAATTTAAAATCATTTAGACCATTGAGGTTCTAATAGAGCACTTATGAAGGTGAAAGCTGGTGGAGCTTCTACCAGGGGCATGGCGACCACTTTGACTCCTAGTCAGTCTGGCACTGGCGCCCGATGATGGCTTATGTAAATGTACCTGTGTAGCAACGAAGCCTCCTCCCGGCCCCCGGTGCGCCTGCAGCCAGCGCAGCGCGCCCCCCGCCTCGCCCCCCTCCACGCCCACCCCAGTTCCCAGGGTAGTTGGCGCCAGCTTCAGCGCCAGCAGGGCGTACCCAGTCGCTTCGATAGAAGTGGACAGGCTACCTACATAAGAACAGATTAATTACAACCATAACAGATGAAATTTATCGACATAAAATAATTTTGGACCTGCTGCACTTAAAAGCAAGTCCAGTCCCTTCTAGGCTTTGCGTCTACCCTTAATCATAGCACCCCTTACCAAAGTTAGATCCACTCCATTATTATGAATAGTAAAGTTTTCTGTATCTCGGAGATTTATATAGTATTTCGTAGTATAAAAACTTTAAAAAAAACGAAGAGCTCATATTATATCTTACGGCTACGTATTTTAGATCAAATATTTTAGAACATCAGATTATTAATAGACCTTAAAATCTACTTACTAGTTTCCCACCACACATAATCGTCGTTGCTCTTCGCCACTTTCATCAGCTGTAACATCTCCATCATTTCTTCATCCCTCTTCAAGCCCGCTCCATCCTTCAGCATCATTGCATCATTCAATTTAACCAGATCTCTTTCATACTCCTTGATCCTCATGAAGGCATATGCTAACAATGCCCGAGCGTATACTTGGGAGTTAGATTTGAAGGGTGGGAGGGCTCGTAAGCATGAGAGGGTGTTTCGTAGGACTCTGGAGGAGAGGGGAGAAGAGCTTTCTATGAGGGATGTTATGACGAAAGCTGTGAGAGCCACGGATGCGACCTCGCCTTCTTCGTTTAGACCTCCCTGGGAAAATATGTCGGAGTAAACAAATTTGTAACCTTAAATTACTATTGATGTTCGAGACAAGATCTGTAGATTTAATGAAGCAGATGGCATAAAACAAACTGTGTCATAATAAGTATAAGTGTAGTAAAAACTATAAACCCACCTTAAGCTCCCTATGGAACACCTGACCCTCATTCCTGAAGCATCCATTCTCCATCTGTTGGTTCAGCAGCCAGCGTTCAGCTCGCTCCAAGGCCGGTGGTATTGGCAGCTTGGGCCATAGCATCTAGATCAATGAAATAGCTTTTATTCATTGTCAAAAGGTAAATAACAAATAGGTATACATAATCCATGTAGATATATAATCCAAACTTGTGGAACAATTAAATAATCTTATGTTAACTTTTAGGATCTAGGATTTTTTAATGTGAGTTTGAATTTGAAATATTTCAAATGTCGCTTCACTTCTATAAGGAGTACATAATAATAGATACTATAGATATTAATTACCATATGAGCTCTTCTCATGTATCTCAAGGAAAAGGCAGTTAGCCAAGTCGAAGAGGTAGCGTCTGAGGGTCCAAAGGCACTGAAACCTCCTGATGGATGTATGTACTGCATTTGTCGTATGAAACCTGGAATATATGGAAGTTTACAGTATTAGATCGTGTTTGTGTTCTGGCCAGTTACATGCCGAGAAATGTGAGTATGATAGCGTAGCATGGTTTTCCACCAAGTGCGGCATTTTGATTAAAGGGGATACAAAAAGTTCTTATGTATTGTGAGAACACTTGCATGGTACAGAATGCAGGTGGAGGAACGGTTGAAACCACTGGCTTCTTCGACCCGCAACGTGCTGGTCAGGCAGATGTCATGAGATGTGCCAGTGATAACTCCCTTGCGCGACTGAGTTGTCACCAGGTTGTCCCCTCCCCTTACACCGCCGCTGGTATCTACACTAATATTATAAAGACATGTTTTTCTTTATTGACTCCGAAACTACTTGACCGATTTGGAAAATTATTTCTCTGTTTGGAAGCTACACTATCTCCGGTGATCATAGGCTGTTTCATCCCCCTATGTTCACGGAGACGGGAACTAGGCGGGTGGGACTGCTGGGAGGCAGTTAGTATACCTCTAGAGACATGTTCCCTGGCGAGGGCAGCCTGCGGCGCGGCGGGGTGCAGGCGGCGCGCGGCGGCCAGGTTGGTGGCGAGCCGCGCCATGTTCTGCTCCCCGCACCCGCGCGGCATCAGCACCAGCCCGTCTGCATCCTACACACAACCATTATATCTAGTCGGGTAGAACCGAGTGCTGTGCTTGAAAGTATCTTCGGAAGACTATATTGGGACAATTACGGCCTTAACATCAATGGCAATCGACTAAACCATCTAAGATATTCAGATGACCTCATTATCCTAGAAAGTGATCCGAAGATACTGCAAGAAATGGTGGAGACTCTGGCATACACAAGCAAGGAAGCCGGTCTTGTAATCAACATAAATAAGACTAAATTGATGACTAACTCCACAAAAATCAACATTGAACTTGAAGGGAAAAAGCTCGAATATGTCAATGAGTATGTATATTTTGGACAAATAATATCACCCAAGAATCAGATGGAAAAAGAAGTTAACAAAAGACTTGCTATTGGCTGGAAGAAGTACTGGTCTCTCTAAGAAATAATGAAAAGGTAAGATTTGAGTATATCCACCAAACGGAAAACTTTCATCACATGCATCCTCCCATGTTTGACATATGGATGCGAAACTTGGTCGCTCACTCAAAACCAACGTGACAAACTTGTCAAGTGCCAACGTTCGATGGAAAGGAGTATGTTGGAAATAAAGCTCAGCGACGAAATCCCCTCAAAAGAGATACAGAAATCCAAGCTTTCTGACATACTCATCCTTCTGACACGCTCTGACATGACAACTATACACATATATTATAATACCTAGCCGGGTACAACAGAGTGAAGGTCTGTGCATGGAAACACCTTGAAAGAATCCCATACAATGTCTTCTTAAAAGGTGACAGTGAATTATATCTGATAAATTATCTAAAGAAGTAAAATTTTAATCATATTTCTTAATTGACTAATTAGCCCAAAGATCAATTACATAAAATGCAAATCTTGTCTATGATGATGAGTAGCAAAAATCTAACTCCTGAAACATGTTAACTTATTTATCAGTTATAATTTGATAATGATTCGATCCTCTCAAATGGCTACTTAGTTTTAAAGAAGTAAAGAGAAGAATAGTGTGAGAGGTACAAAGAGTAAGAGCAAGAGAGTTCTATTAAAAACGAAATGGCATAGTCTAAGTAACACCTACTTACAGCTAGTAAAGGTCCAGTGAGGTCACCAACTGCCCACACGGTAAGCGACTCTGTCCCAGGGACCGCGTGCGCTGGTGGCCACGACCAGGATATTTGGGATCTGCTGGATTCTGTGCTATCTAGAATAATAGATCAACTGTAAAAAGTTATTCAGCGATAGCAACCTTCGGACCCGTCGACAATTTAGAGAATTAATGTACCTTTTCCACAGAGCAATATAGATTTGTGTTCTTGAACTGGCATTCCTTCAGGATCTATTGTGATTGGAATAACTACCTCGTCACTGGGAATAAATAAATTAGGTTAAAAAAACAAATATATATGTAGTTACATATATAAATATAACAGAATTCGTTACTAATTGCGATATTTATAAATTTTTGTTTATAATTTTTTTATTTTCATTTACATGTGAAATCTGTTGGTAAATATAATACAAAGATAATAGCTTGAATGAGAATTACACATAAAACGAGGGAGTGGAACTTGCTTCCGGTGTCTATGTTTTCTGACGCCTACAATCTTGGGCTATCAAGGCTAGAGTGAAAAGGTTCTAAGCAAGCTTGCTCCACCTTAGGTCTCGGCAACGTCCTGTATAGACGGGTAATTTTTTTTTATAATAATATCAAATACCTGACCGGCCCCCCGGCAGTGGTGATGTTCCCGCAGATCCCCGCCACGCGACTGGCCCTCAGAGCCAACCGCCCGGCCCCCACGCCCCCTACGCCCCCCCAGCCCCCCAACCCAAGGCCCCCCCGCGCCCTCAGCTCGAGGCGCCGCGGCAGGGAGGCCCGCGCGGGCACACAAGCCCACTCCACGCGAGGCTCACTCACTTCTAAGTACGCGTTGTTTGATATCTCAATTTGGACCTATAGATGCAAGATGCAACATTTTTTGTCGGTTCTTCTCAGTAGAAGTCTGATTACCGAACTGATAGAAACAGCTTTCATAAGCGACGATATAATATTAAGTTAAGGCATAAACTGAATGCAGACTTTCCTTTTGAAAACTGGTTCTAGTTAGACTATCAGGAGTTGGATAGTATAAAATATAAATGTATCAAGAAATAAGCAATAACTACCCTTCCAAGTGTAAAAACACAGTCAATAGTGCGAGAGTGCGAACACAAAATTCTTGACAGCTTCCCCTTCACATAGTTCTTTAAAGAACCTTATATATAATTCACCAGCTATTATAGCTATATTTTTTTAATTAACTCAGTACAAAGTAAGTACTTACCCTAAGCGGTTCATACAAGTAGTTGAAGATGCGGTATCTGACGATGGCCGAATCACCACGTCTCAACCTCCTGGGACTGTCGGCATGAATGAAGAATTCTCTGAACACCTGAAACAATAGACCTTGATAAATATGCTATCCTGCTCTATCTTATGTTCTTCTTCATCCAACTAATATCCTAAATTAAAAGATTTATGAGGATGTTTGTTACCAGAACAGCTGAAGAATCTGGATGAAATTTCGAGTTAGAATATGTTCTGGAATACATAGGCTACTTTGTTCCCTGGTAAAATAGAAGATCCCTAGGGATTTAAGACGGCAGGAAATACTAATAAGTAGCTTAAAGGATAACTGGCATTGTGACATATTTTTCTTCATCATCATCAAACATATAAATCCTAATCCTAACTAATATTATAAACGCGAAAGTAACTCTGTTTGTCTCGCTTAAGAACGACAGAACCGATTTAACTCAAATTTGTTACAAAAATAGTCTAGACTCCAGAACCTGAGAAAGGATATAGGCTACTTTTTATCCCGGGACAATGGATGATCTCCCGAGTCTTTACGCGGCTAAAACCGAGGGGAGCCACAGCTCCAACATAATGGACTGTTTCTTTAGAGTAAGATAATCACCTGTAGAACAGCAGGTGGAGAGACAGCGATACCGTTCCTGGAGACGCAGACTGCACCAGCCTCGTACCTGGTGATGGAGTCGGGCGCCCGGGCACTCACCACCGCCGAGCCATTCATCCCCACCGCCACGAGGCGCCACAACCATGCCTGTAACGAGCATAGTAAGGCCAATTTCAAAGTATCGTTAACCACAAAGCCAACCAGCAAAGGCAGCAAATCAATAATTGCATATAAAGACTGGTTTAAGCTGCAATTGTTAAAAATCACTAACATAGTTTGTGTGGCTATAATATGGCTACAAAGAAACTCCTGCTGACAGGAATTAATAGAAGAATATAAATTCTTTAGGGACCTATCGCACTTAGTTAGGAGAAGGGAAGAATGAACAAATTCCTCAAAACTTACTTCAGAGAAGTCGGTTCTCGGTACGGAACCCTCGTCCATCAGGGTGGCCGGTGGTGACGTCACACAGCGGGGTGTCGTGACGTCACCGCCCGCGACCCTCACCCCGGCCGCTGCCAGCCAGGCGGTGGTCAGCTGGAAACTGCTGCGGGGGACTTCGGGGGAATCCTCAGCTGAATGTAGACGTATCTTTTGTTCAGATGCTCTTATATATTCAAGGCTTTGAGAATATTTATCGAAGAGAATATAATTGTTGTTTCAAAGATTTGAATGCACGCGAATATGGCAAATTGTAAATTAACGAACAATATTTAATATCATAGTGAGAAGAAATGATATTAATAAAACAAATAACAAGATAATAATATAAAAGAAACATAATTGCAAGGAAATTGTACAACAGTTATAGTGTAGTACTCTGACTATTAGATAACTCAATGATAGTGTAAAACATTAACTTTATTCTGTACTTTATCCAAATCGAAATAAACAAGCTTCCATTTTGCTGGTTAGTTTTTTATATATGCGAAAAGAACCACAGCTAGCCGGTCACATACCCTTAAATCAAAACCAGTATATACAAAAAAAATTCAGTATACTCACTGAAGAAGCACCCACCACCAGCATCATACTCCGTTAAGTTCCTATGGGCATCTAGCATCTTCTTCAGCGTCCTTACGAGCAGTTCCTTCACCCCAGCCCCACCAGCACCGGCGGGTTGGCCCCACTTGGCAGCCGAGTCCAGGGCTGTGAGGGCACACAGCGCCGGCCCCGGGGTAGTAATCACCAGGGTTGCCATGGACCCTGGGAGGGTCTGACGGGAAGTCCAAGAAGCATCCACCTGGGTAGGGTTTGAGCCAAATTAGACAAGGGGTTTTGGTGAGGGATGATGATTTTTATGTATTTTATGGATATTTTAATATGGATTTTTGTAGATTTAAGTTTTAATTATATTGGTACATGTACCAATATTATATTCAGTTGTATCACAGTAAAACAAAATAAATATTGCTCACAGCCTCGGTGCAAAATTCTTAAAGCACAATTTGAAACTGTCTAATGATCAAAATCATTAGTTATCTGATAAGAGAAACAATTGAATCTCCTGGGGCGACTGTATTTCCAAATCCAAAAGAAGATGTCACCAAAACAATTCCACAAGAGAACAACCTCTCAAAAATTCTTACCTTATTAACAAAACACTCGTCCATTTCAAAGTGCTTGCTGGCGCTGATCAATTCTCCATCGTAATAGAAGTACGCTATCAAATGGCTGTCTGGACACATCTGATGCGTCACCTTTATTGGCAACATTACTCTTAGGAGATAACGATCTGTTAAGGCATCGGAAGCAGCCCCTATGTTGGTCACATTGGAAGTGGACGAACTTTGGTCCCGATTAGCTGAATTTTGGTCCAAATTAGGCGTGTTCTCGTCACGCCAAAGTACATATTGTTCGCGCCTGGTCATGCTCTGTCCATCACATTTGCTGTTCCTGGGTGATGTCCGGATTTGGTCGGACGATGTCGCGGTCGGACATTGGGTGGTCGCTCCCCATCGGTAGATTATACCTCCTCGGGTTATTACCTGAAAATTTACATTTTTGAAGGATTTAGCGATAGCAGTCTGCCAGATGCTCACCTTTCAGATTTTCTGGAGAATTACACTATTTTTTGCAGCACTAAAGAGTAACAAGAGCAACTTTAAAATATGTAGTGTACTTCAAAAGTGTTAAACACGTGTATACTACGTAACGGTACACCGGCTAGTAATATTATAAAATCTAATATTAACATTGTTTAAATTACTTTATCAGGACAGAACCGTTCCTGATATAATTTGTCATAAATCTAGTTTAAGTCACAAAATAAACAACTGTAACAACTTACCACAAAATGCACAGTAATAGGCATCGAAACGTTGCGCAGTGTCAAATAGAGTGGCACGAAGGTCCTCGCGACCCTCGAGTCTGGTCTCAGTGGACCTAGGGCTGCGTGCCAGCGGGACCTTGACCCCGACCCTGACCCAGATCCTGAGCCCGATCCAGACCCTGAACCTGACCCAGAACCAGAACCAGAACCAGAACCTGACCCAGATCCAGAACCTGATCCTGATCCTGAACCCGATCCAGAACCAGAACCTGATCCAGAACCAGATCCAGATCCAGAACCCGCCCCCGACCGCGACCCCAACAGTGACCCCCACCCCACACTCACTGGCAGGGTCAATGGAGGGGCTGACGTAGAACTGTCGTTTGATAACTGAGCCTGTAAAATTATGAATCTTTTTATAGTTACGTGGATTTTGTCATAATCTATTAATATTGCAGGACGATCTTGTATTTAGTAATAAAAATAAAATTCAATGCTATATTATAACCTTTCATTTGTATGTATTTATTAAAAATAGGTACATTTAAGTTAAACCGACTTTCAGCAATAGGTAGTTTACAAATTGGGCGGGGAGATAATAAATTAATGTCTTTAGCATGAATGGTTGCATAAATATTTATATGGGAAATTAACCGAGGCAACGTTATCCTAACATTTCTGTTATATGGTATATAAAGTCTTCAAAAATCAGCACACACAATTATTATTTTTATATTTAAGAGGCTGAAGTAACATACCTCAAACCTATAAAAAGGCGTCGCGTCATCCCCAGCAGTGAACATGACCCTGGCAACACCGTTGACGTCACTGTAGCCCTCCGCACATGTGACGTCACGAGCCGCACCACCCGCAACCGCACCCGCAGCGGCAACCTCCAGCTGCGGCAATACCGCACTAGTGGCGGAGTGTCGACATACACGTACTTTTACATCGGGCGCTGGTTTATCGTCCCATCGTAACGCTTTCACCTAAAAATTTTCCAATAAATATTGTTATACAAAGTAAAATACTCTTTTTTTGCTTCAAATAAGATATATCCAATTTGAGTACGTGTATTTGTGAATCCTTCTGTGTCACACCTTTCTCGTATTCGCTATTAATACTCGTAATGTAATGTAACAAAGCCTTCCTCAATATATTTATTTAATTATATCTTCTAGTTCCTGTAATTTGCGTGCAACAAACAAGTTTACTCTTCTGCTTTAGGTATATTATTAGTATAAATAAAATTATATTACCTTCAACTTGTAAGGCAGCCCTGGCGATATGACAGCTCGATGTTTGGTGAGGAATTCTATAGTGATTGGTTTATCAACCACTTGCGATACTACTGTTGTATTCTGCCAGATTCTTGTGCCTTCCTCCTGTCAAAAATGAAACATTACAGTATATAAAAACGTGTGTGTAACTATGTTGATCTATTTAATATTGAATTTTTTAATGTGTGTTAGAGTGAGAGAGGAAGAGTCTGTCTACCGCTGCCGTATGTGCGAGAGAAAGGGTACTCAGATAGCCGTAATGCGTAACGTTACAAACCGGTTTACCCTCCCATGAGAAGTTATCACTTCGATAATTTGACTGGTGAAATCCAGGATGGGAAAACCTTATAGATTCCTATGAAAGATTACATTTTGATCGATTTCAATAATTCTAACATATCATCGAGGTTCTGTAATAAAACTGAAAATCTAGAACGGGAATGAAGTCGCAGGGTGGCAGCTAAGTAATAGTATAGAGATTTAAAGATTGTCTAACCTGAAAAGAGAAGTCAGCAACTATAACATCGGGCGGATGTTCCCCGGCGAGCCCCACGCGGCGAGCCGCGGCGGCGTGGCGGTGGCACGCGCGCGGCGCCCGCAGCCGCACCGCCGTGCGCACCCCGCCCGCACCCGCACCGCCCGCACTAGCCGCACTACCCGCACCGCCCGCACCGCCCGCACCGCGTAGACGTATCACTAACATACCTTCCACTGCCTCCGTCCATGGGTACCTGTTAAAATCAGCCCCTTAAGATTTTTTTTTTACCTGCTAAAAACTAGAGCTTGACCACAATCCCACCTGATGGAAAGCAGTGATTAAGATGTTGCTCGCATAGAATTTATTTATTTTATAGATTTGTGTATATTCTTGCGTGTGTTAATAAATGTTTTTTTTTTCTTTCTTTCTTTCTTTCCCGTTTATTTATATAACTCTTTTTAAGGGTTCCGTACCCTAAGGATAAAACAGGATCCTATTAGAGAGTCTTTGTCGTCCGTCTGTCACCAGGCTGTTTGTCCAGAATGGTGACAGCTGAGTTGTTGTTGTTATTTAGAGTCTGTAGAAGTAGAGGAAGAATGAAAGAAAGTATGGATGGGTTGTGTGAAAGGTGGTATGTGTATTGTGTAAGAAGAGAGTGATGGCTGAGAGAAGAATGGAAGAAAAACACCTGTTGCGCCGACCCTGCTTAGGCGGGTTATGGGCAGGAAGAAGAAGAGATTCTATAAGACATTTTAATAAAATGTCTTTATGTTTTTACTTATCACACAAAACAATACAACATTTAAGATACCTTTGTTTAATTAAGTAATTAAACATAACATACCTTAAGAAAACGTTGACAATTGTAGCAATACCTCTTAATCTTCTCTACTCGTAAATACCAAGTAAATGACGAAACGGCAAACATACTCAATAAGTATCAAAATAATTTTAATATGACTTACCTAACACAAACAGTCCACACGAGCCTGTCGCTGGTCCTCAACACTTTGGGTGCGTGACGAACGCTTAACTGGAACGGAGGGAGATCGTAGTTGCCCACCCAGAATACTGCTGAACCCTGGAATATACATACAAATATGATTTTATACTGTTAGGTACGTCCAATTTGATTTACCGTGACACCGACTCACGATCATGAGGGTGCCGGTTCAAATCCCTGGCCCGACCTCTGAGTTTATAATAACTTACGTACGGATTCACACCACTGGCTTTCGGTGAAGGAAAACATCGTGAGGAAACCTGCATGCCTGAGATGTCACAATTAAAGGCATGTGAAGTGAGGCGTGGTGGACTATGGCCCCCCCTCGATGTTAGGGGAGGCTCGAGCTGCGAGCGTGGAGACGTATATGAGCTGTTGATGATGAAAACGGAGGTATGTACCTGCTATGGAAACTGATGTGTAACTTCCGTGTAAGTATTACGTAAGCACTATGGGGGGGGGGGGGGGGGGGGGGGGGGTCATTGCTTTGCTTTTTTTGAATGACATGGGGCGTAGGGGGTCTAGATGATGATTACGTCATCGGTACTTATTTACTTTTTTACACATATGGCAATCCACACATTGTCTTTGCTTGAAAACAAATCGCATTTTCAGGGATTCCCAAAAATAATACATACGTTTAGGCACTAGCTTAGAACAGTAATTGAAAATGTTTACGTAAGCATGGGGGGAGGGGGTAAGAGCTTTGCTTACTTTTGCTGACAAGGGGGATGGGGGGTAAATAATTGTACTATATCTGCTTACGTAATACTTGAACGGCTCCATACTTATACATTTAAAATTTTAATGACCAAATAACGCCTTCATTACTAACCTGTGAGCCATCCCCAAGCCTAGCTCTAACAGTCCACTTGCCCGGCGGCGCCTGGTCGTCGAGCTCGTACTGCAGCTGCGCGAGGCCGAGCCGCGTCCGCACGCGCGTCCACTGCGCCACGCGGGACCCTTCCCACGCGCCGCGGGGACCTTCTATCCATATCTCGTCTATCTGGAGAGAGAAGATAGACATTTTAGGTAGGACCAACATTATTGTTGTCCAAGAAATTGTTTAAAACCGACATAAAAAGAAGGAGCCGTCTTCCTCCTTAGCTCGATCCTCCACCTCCTCCAGCTTTAGGTAAATTTTGATGATACCTTTTTTTTGTTTAAATTTGGTCCAGTTCTGACTATGGCATCCATGAGAAAATTTAAGGCGGTTAAGAGAGTAATTGCTGAATTTATTGCAAAAGCCTTCCGAATCGAGCATAAGAGTCGATGTTTCAGAAGTGCCTGTGAAGGCCTATTTGAAAAGTTTCAACTAGCTTCTGCCCCGCGATATAATCCGTTTCCAGAAGATTTATTAGAAAAATCCAAAGGCAACCTATTCAGTTTAGGCCCTTAGATACTTATAAAGTAGTATGTCATTCCAGATCCAGAAAATAATAGACTAAGTTATATCTGCTATTCCAATATGAAATCTCTATTACTGGATATCTACATCATAAATAGTTAATAGTTCTTTCATGAAACTGTACCTAAATAACATTAATATATCCATCGATCCATCTTTCAAACCCGCGTTCATTTTGACAAAAATGTAGCTGTCAGCTTAACGGTAAGTTTCTTTACATACCCAAAAAGGGTAAAGAAAGATTGTAAGCACATATGAGGCACAGCAAATAAGAGTAAAATAAATATGAAATAAAATGAAGTACAACTGTACATTTTGTGATGGAATTACCTTAACCCAATGACACTGTTAACGAAACGCGATAAATAAAGTTTTATACATTAATCCCGTTGGTTCAAATGGAGTGGTGTTTGTGTTCGTTTTAGGGATCCGTAGAGCGTTTTGTAAAACGTTAACGGATTTAAAAATCAAGCGTTTTAGTAATGATGATGATTTAATTAAAATTTGGTGAACAGATAGTCTAGAGCCTGAGAAAGGACATAGGCTACTTTTTATCCCGGGAAAATGGAAGTTATCCCGGGTATGGGGGTAAAACCGCGAGGAGCCACTAGTACCTACTAAATAAAATCGTAAAGTAAAATTGTTAGTATAAATTGAATGTTTGTAAGCAAGTGCTTTATTTAATCAGTCATTTACTTTAAATAGAAGGTTTTTTTTACATATTTTATTGATATTGTGTTTTTGATTTAGTTAATATGTTAGTGGTGAATTCACGCCTTAACTGCAGAATTAAAATTTAGGTATATAAAAATCAGTGGAGAAAGACATAAATTAAGCTACTTTTGTCCCGGAAAAAAAATAATCTAGAACTAATAAGAGCATTCTATAATTTTTTTTATATTCATCCGGAATCCTCTAGACTACTATTAAACTCGGACTTGACAATGTTTTAAAGCGACATTGTAGTATTCATGTCATTGTGTCGAAGCTGACCGGTTTGTTGGGTTACTCTGCAAAAAAAGTCCGTCTTTTTGTCCACATCTATATAACTGTTTTCATTCGCATTGCATTGTTAGCGATTTTTATACAGAACAATCCTACAAATTTTATTATAGCGAAATTTTGTGTGTATAGTTGTATGTTTGTTGCTCTTTCACGCAATAGCTATAGAATGGATTTGGATGGAATATGGAACACAGATAGCTTATATACTAAATTAACAGATAGGCTACTTTTTCTTCTTATATCAGGGAGTAACATATTCTGTACTTATTTTATGATATTTGACACAGAGCTAAAATATGTCCTGGAAATTTTATCCCGGGGAAAATTCCGGTGCCTTCTACTAGCTAAAAGCTAATCTTAATATATATAAATCTCGTGTCACAATGTTTGTCCTCAATGGACTCGTAAACCACTTAACCGATTATAATAAAATTCGCACACCATGTGCAGTTCGATCCAACTTGAGAGATAGGATAGCTTACATATACTTGGACCCGGTAGGTGGCGCTGGTGGGCAGAACGAAGTCTGCCTGGTCCACTAATAATGATAGAGAATTATAAAGATTATCCGTTGAATGGAATCAGTTTAACATACATTATTATGTGTGAAGGTGAGTAAACAGCCATTTTGCATAGTCGGCTCATCTCGGAAACGAGGTCAGGTCAGTGTTAAATCCCTACGAATATACTATTTCTATACTAATATCTACATCTACACTAATATTATAAAGAGAAAAGATTTGTATTTTTGTATGTAACGAATAAACTCAAAAAGTACTGGACCGATTTTAAAAATACTTATTTCATTAGAAAGCTACATTATCACTGAGTAGCATAGGCTGTATTTAATCCCTGTATTCCCGCGGGAACGGGAAGTACGCGGGTAAAACCACACGGAGGCAGTATTATAAAGCGGAAGAGTTTGTTTGTTTAGTTGAACGCACAAATCTCAGGAACTACTGGTCCGATTTGGAAAAATCGTTCAGCGTTAAATAGTACATTTATCGAGGAAGGTTATACGCTATATATCATCTCGCTACGACCAAAAGAAGCGGAGCACCAATGAAGAATGTTTCAAAATCGGGAGTTCTTTTTTTCTTTTAGAGAGCTTCCGCTACGTAAACGAAGTCGCAGGTTGAAAGTAAGCGTTAGCCCAAAGTAACTATTCCACGCGGACGAAGTCGCGAGCAGATGCTAGTTACTATATATATTAACTTTTTCCCTACGTCTTTACTAATATTATAAATGCGAAAGTTTGTGAGAATGTATGTTTGTTACTCTTTCACGCCAGAACGGATGTAAGGATTGCGATAATATTTGGCATAGAGTTAGAATATGTTTTGGAATATTTCTTATCGAATATTAATTCTGGGAACTCGGGTGAAACTGCGGGGAGTTACTAGTTATATAAATAGGCAAAGACAGTGTAGATAACTTAACAGGTAGGTGCCTTTTTGTCAATATTTTTTACGATTTATAATATTTTTTCGAACAGAATTCTAAGTTAGTTTTAAACAAAAATGATGATGATTTTTGACCATTTGAATGAGACAACTGTATGAAAGATGTTAGCAAAATTTATCTTCAAAAATCTGGTCTAAAAAAGGATTAATTGCTTTCCTAATTGCTGAGTTTATTGCCGGCTCTTCTCAGCAAAATCAACCTTCCGAACCGAGCGATGGTCTGACTATACTTAAGTGTCTGCGAAGGCCTAATTGAATAAAAAGCATTTTTCATTTTCGATTTTGTTTTAAATTTTAAATTATACCATAATGCTTTGACTTCCGCCGCGGCCCATCAAATATTTACCTTTAGTTATTAAAAGAACAGTTAAGAAACCTTATTTAAACAAAAAAACCTGCTCAGAATGTACCTACATTCAGTGAGTAACTTCTTTCATCCGTGACCTCAATTTAAACATAAAAAAACTGTTGAGGCAGCAGAAATTGTATTGAGACTAAATATTATACTAACTAATATTATAAGTGCGAAAGTAACTCTGTCTGTCTGTCTGGCTTTCACGATAAAACTATTGAAACGATTTAAATGAAATTTGGTACACAGATAGCGTAGAGCCTGAGAAAGGACATACTTACTAACTTACTTATCTATCTATATATATAAAAATGAATTGCTGTTCGTTAGTCTCACAAAAACTCGAGAACGGCTGATACGGCTATCTTTTCTTGGTCTTGAAATGTTCGTGGGGGTCCAGGGAAGGTTTAAAAGGTGAGAAAAACGGAATAATTGCCGAGAAAACCCTACAAAAACAGACCTTTTCTTTTTCCACACTATATTAGGGCAGTACGAAGTCTGCCGGGTCAGCTAGTCTAATATATAAAATTCTCGTGTCACAGTTTTCGTTGACATACTCCTCCGAAACGGCTTGACCGATTTTTATGAAATTTCGTGTGCATATTCAGTAGGTCTGAGAATCGGACAACATTTATTTTTCATACCCCTAAGTGATCACGGGAACGGGAACTACGCGGGTGAAACCGCGGGGCGGCAGCTAGTATACTATATAAAAGAAAGTCGTGTTAGTTACACTATTTATAACTCAAGAACGGGTCAACCAATTTGGCTGAAAATTGGACCAGGAGACGGACATAGGATACTTTTTATCCCGGGAAAATTGATGCCCCCTCGGGAACGATGAAACCGCGGGGAGCGACTAGTGATACGATAAAGATTCCCATTACATACTCAGAGCTTTCCAGACTATAAAGCTCGAAAGCTGTTCAACCGCTAAGGGATCTAGTTGCTTCGATAATGCGTTTTATAATTGGTTCGGTCCGCGGGGCTGATAACGGTTAGCAGATAACCAGTTGCAGTGTAACCGTTATGATATTGGAACTATATCGCTAAGTTGAGTGTAGCTTAATAAATATTATTATATGATGAACTAGCTACCTCCGTGCGGCTTCACCCGCGTATTTCGAATAGAGGAATAATGAGATGGTGAGATTACTTTTAATGCTCACTTTTATAGATACACTGAGGCATAGAATAAACCGACCTATCCGTAGAACAAAGTTCTATAAGTGGTTTGGTGAAAAAGTTACGGTAAAAATGGTAAAATATGTGCAAATTAAACTTCATATCACTGTTCTCTGAAGTAGCGATTGGCAGATAGATTTTTGTTCTACGGATAGGTCGAAACATCTATAAATTTTTGTCCTGGGTAGGATTAGAACGACCAGCGTCTTAAAAAGCGTCACGAACGTAGCTACCCGCTCTGGCGACGTCCTATAAGTCATAAGTCATGCAGGGTGATAGTCCTGGTGGCTCAGTTGGCAACTCACGATCACGAGGGTGCAGGCTGAAATCCCTGGCCCGTGATCCCTGACCTCTGAGTGGACTGGCTTTCGGTGAAGGAAAACATCGTGAGGAAACCTGCGTGCCCGAGATGTCACAGTTAAAGGCATGCCAAGTCCGCCAATCCGCACTAGGGCTGCGTGGTGGACTATGGCCAAGACCCTCTCATTGTTGGGAGGCTCGAGCTCCTCAGTGAAGACGTATGCGAGGTGATGATAATAAGTATGGTGTACTCACAGTCCCGTGCGCCGGCGCGAGGTCCGGGCGCAGCGCGAGCACACGCACCCGAACGGTGTCGGCAGGCCGGTAGCGCGCGCGCTCCGCGTGCAGAACCACTACGCGTCCACCCCCCACGCGGACCGTCATTCGCTTCTCCCATGAGCACTGAGCTTCTGGGTACCTGGAGGATGTTTTCATTTATTTATTATATGTCTGTTTGTCCTGTGTCTGGATGTAAATATCTATATAAGTATGTATTTGAAAGTAGTATATGTAGTATATCAGCTATCTGGTTATCATAACACAAGCTCACTTTGATGCTTAATTTGGAATCAGATTGGCCGTGTGTGAAAAATGTCCCAGGATATTTATTATTATTATTATTAGGTTTACCAACAGATTTTAACATGAAAATTAGAACTTATATGAATGTAAATATTATAGTGTGCATCCAATAAAAGGTAAACACAGCATGTTTAATAATAAAATTAATCAGAAACAAGGTAGGTACACAGGCTGTCGCCGCACGTACCCTGTGTTCCTACGATTAACTCTAATTATTGATTTACTAATATTAAGTATGTATATCATCTGATCCAAACTATCATCCCAAGCCATCGGAGATGCACCGACTCTTACCACAACCTGTACATCTGAGATTAAAAAAAACTCTGTACGGATTCATACCACTGGCTTTTGGAACAAGATTTATTTTGCGAAGATAAATAAACTCGTTGCATATAATATCTTGTATAGCTCCAAAGGTCGTTTTTTTCAAATTATCCGGCTTGAAGGACCAAATTTTGCGACGAGTTATTCAAATAAGCGTAAATTTGTAGTAAAAGGTGTTTAAGGTTGACATCCGGAAATGTCATCAAACGTCATCGTAGCGCGTTCAGTTTGCTGTAAAGGTGGTGTCTGAACAACCTGTATGCCCGAGAATTCCGTCGAGAGTCGCCAGTCCTCACCAGCCAAGTGTGGTGGACAACCTATATCCCTCGTTGTTAGGGGAGGCTCCTGGGTGGGGGGTGCATGTTGAGAAGCCTCCTCGTGGCGCACCCTGGGCAACGCCAGCTTCAGGTGCCCACCAGTTTTTGGTGGACACTTGACGCTGGCGGCTAATTCTCAACAAAGGGGGAAAACGTCTACCCCCCCTCTGCTTACAGAGGGAGAGTGAGTGGGCGCAAATTAGGGAGGGTTGGCTAACACTGTGCGCTCGCGCACGGTGGAAGCCATGGTCGCGCTGCGTCTGTCCGGCATCCGGCGGCAGCGTGGCGGCGCTGGGGCGGCGACTGGTTCTATCCAGTCGTCGGCCAACCCGTAATCCTGAGCTCAGGACCGGGGGTCCGGGCCACTGAGGCTCGGGCCGCGAGGAAGACAACCTCTCCAAAAATTACCCCAATCCCAAGGTCTAGCGTGCCGAGGGGATGAATGGCCAGAGGGAATCTGGTCACTAGCGTGGAAAGGGACCTCACCCTTAAAAGGAAATCATGGAAAAAATGGCTAATGGAAACAATCCCCAGGCGGGTACCCTCCTACTCAAGGAGGGACAATCCCGCCCTTCTTCGGAAGGCAGCCCCATCGTATCTGGGGGGGGCACCACTAGTCTTGTGGGCCGGCAGAACACCGCCGACCCTCAGCAAACGAGTCTTGCGTCGCAGCAAAAAGAGGTCCGGGTTAGCCTGGAACGCCTGTGCGACGACAGGAATCCTCTTGCCGTCAGTGACGACAACAAGAGCCGAGGAGGCTCATATCCTGAGAAGGACCAACTGTCCAACCAGGACACGCGCGGGCTCACCTCGAAATTTTGGAGGAAGCGCCCACGCAGCGGCGATTCGCTCTCGAGGGGGGTTTCCTCCAGCGAGGAGGACCTATCGGCAGCGAAGATCTGCACCGCGCGGAGGGGACGAATCCGTTCTTCGGCTGGCGGAGCTTCGGCTCGGCTGCCGGACCGCGACTCGCGGGGTCGCTTCTTGCGGCCCGCAAGGCCCGCTACGCCAGCTCCAATGTGTTTGGAGAGCGCGGAAAGCGACGGGACTCCTGGGGCCCCGAGTGAAGACTCCGCTGCGTCACCGCTGTTGTTGGAAAGCAACAAGGCGGAGATAAACGCCGCAAAGCGGGCGCAGCGGAAGGCAATAGCGGCTGACGAGGTCAGCGAAATGGCCCGTCTGGCCCGGGAAAGACGGTCTGCACAGGCGGCTGCCGGAGAAAGCCTGTCGGCGGTGGCGCTCAGTCGCCAAGTTTTAGACGGCGTGGACGTCGTTCTTAAGGTTGCCACAAAATCTGGCAGCCTGAAGGGCACGTTCACGCGCGCTCTGAAGGAGGCGGCTGATGACATAAAGGAGGCAGTTGGGGTCCTCCTTAATCGCACAAGCTCAGAGGAGACGACGAAACTCTGGGACGAGAATAGTCGTCTCAGATCTGAGCTCGAGGACCTCAAACGGGAGCTTGCCGCGCAGAAGGCGGAATGGCAGAGCAGTCGTCCAGCAGCCTCCGGTCCCGCTCCCGTCGCTGACTTGACACCGTCGGTACCATCATCGGTCCCTGCCCCCGTACCTGCGGATGCGGAGATCGAAAAAATCGTTCGCATCTGCATGTTGCAGTGCGGGGGCATGATGAATGCCCGTCTTCAAGGGCTGGAGTCGAGACTCCTGCCGGCAGAGACTCTCCGGCCGCCGCTTGCTGCCGATGCGAGGAGGAATGACCTCAGAAAGCCAGGTCCGACAGCCGCGCCCGGCAAACCCAAGGGGACCCAACAGTCTGCGGAGGGTGCGTCTGCAAATAGAACCCGAGAGACCGCGCCCACGGCAAACGCACCCTCGGAGGCCTGGACAACGGTGGTCAAGAGGGGACGCCGCAAACCGGCAAACAAATTGGTATCTGCTGGAGCACCGGCACCGGCACCCAAGAAGGCTCAGGGACCGCCTAGGGTTAGGGCCCCACGCTCCGCGGCTGTAGTGATTACACTGCAGCCCGGAGCCGTCGAAAGGGGCGTCACCTATAAGGCGGTCATTGATAAGGCTAAGGACCAAATCGCGTTCCCCGACCTTGGTATACCGTCTGGCCTAAGAGTCAGATCGGCAATCACGGGAGCGCGATTGCTTGAGGTGCCGGGTGCGTCTAGCGGTGAAAAGGCGGACGTCTTGGCCGCCAAATTGAGGGAGGTCCTCAGTCCGGAGGACGTTCGGGTGTCCAGGCCCGTGAAGACCTCCGAACTGCGTCTCGCCGGGTTGGACGACTCGACGACTTCCGCCGAGGTTGTGGCGGCGGTCGCTCGGGTTGGTGGATGTCCGCCCGATGACATACGGACGGGCGAGATTCGCCACGATGCCTCCGGACTGGGCACGATATGGGTAAGATGCCCGGTGGCGGCGGCAAATAAAGTCGCCGATGCCGGGCGTCTATTAGTGGGCTGGGTGGCGGCAAGGGTGAAGCGTTTGCAACCCAGGCCGTTGCGATGCTACCGTTGCCTCGAAATGGGGCATGTTCGGGCACGGTGCACCGGCGAAATAGACCGCAGCGAGCAATGCTTTCGCTGCGGTCAGGCCGGCCACAAAGCGGCGCAGTGCTCCGCGGAGCCGAACTGCTGCCTTTGTGCAAGCGCAGGGAGGCCCGCTGGGCACATGGCGGGCGGAAAGGCCTGTGGTGCATCCGCCCAGCCAAAGAAGAAGGCGACAGGGACTGCCAAGGCTGCCGGGGGCTCTTTACACCCTCCGCAGCCAGGCTGTTCCTCGGCTGACTCCCGGCCTGAGCATGGTGCGGAGGGAATGGATTTCGCATAACGGCGCTCTTCCATTTCCTCCAATGCAATATCAACCACTCTGCTAGAGCTCAGGATCTTTTACTCCAGAGCATGGCAGAGTGGTCGATTCACGCGGCTGTGGTCGCCGAACCGTATTTTGTCCCCCCCAGAGATAACTGGGTGGGAGACTTGGACGGTTTGGTGGCCATCATTGGCGAGACTCTTGTCGATCCGTCCCGAGGCCACGGCTGGGTGGCCACCCTCGTGGACGGTATCTACACGGTTGGGGCATATTTCTCGCCCAACAAGAGTCTCGCCGACTTCGAGAGGTTCCTTGTCGAGTTGGGTGCCGTTGTGGGCCGAGTCCATCCTCGCCCGGTGCTGTTGCTGGGGGATCTCAACGCCAAGTCTGCGGCGTGGGGATCCCCTGTAACTGACGCTAAGGGCGAGGTGCTCGAGGAATGGGCGGTCACGACAGGTCTGATCGTCCTGAATCGAGGCTCGGTCCACACATGCGTGCGACAGCGGGGCGGATCGATAGTAGACGTCTCGTTTGCTAGTCCTGCTGTCGCGGCCCGTGTCCGTGACTGGCGTGTCGCGTCGGAGGTGGAGACGTTGTCGGATCACCGATACATCCGTTTCGACGTCTCCACCCGGGCCGCCCAAGGGCGGGGCTCATCGGCCCTGCGAGCGGGCGGCCCGCGATGGGCACGTAGACACATCGACAAGGAACTTCTCGAGGAGGCTGCTATTGTTCAGGCCTGGAGCTGGGAGTCGGCAACGACCAGTCCCGTCGACGTCGAACGGGAGGCGCTGCGGTTTCGCGGGGCGATGACGGAAATCTGTGACGCGTCCATGCCCCGGATTCACGGATATTCCGCAAGGCGCCAGGTGTACTGGTGGGCCGCCGAGATCGCACGGTTGCGCGTCACGTGCGTGGCGGTCAGGCGCCAGTACACCCGATACCGGAGAAGACGTCGTCGGGACGAAGGCGAAGAAGCCGCGCTGTACGAGGAGTACCGCGCGGCGAGGAAGACTCTGTGGCTGGCCATCGGCGAGGCAAAGACCCAAGCCAGGAAGGAGATGTTGGAGACTCTAGACGTGGACCCGTGGGGGCGCCCTTATCGTGCGGTCCGAGGGAAACTTCGAGCCGCGGCGCCCCCACTTACGCAGAGTCTCCAACCCGAGCTGCTGCAGGAAGTGGTCACAGCCCTCTTTCCGGCTAGGTCGGAGCACACTCCACCGCCGATGGCTTTGCCTACGGCCGCAGAGTCTTCTGCAGAGGAGAACGCCACTAGCGTCCCAGAGGTGACACAGAGCGAGATGAGCGCAGCCGTCATGAGGCTCCGAGCCAAGAACGTGGCTCCGGGGCCCGACGGGATCCACGGCTGCGTGTTAGCTCTCGCTCTGAAAGAGCTTGAGCCCCAACTGATGGGACTCTACGCGGCGTGCCTTGAGCGGGGCCAGTTTCCCACGTTGTGGAAAAGTGGTCGACTGGTCCTGCTCAGGAAGGCGGGGCGCCCTACGGACTCGCCGTCTGCGTACCGGCCCATAGTGCTGCTAGACGAGGTGGGCAAGCTGTTCGAGCGGATTATTGCAGCCCGCCTCGTCGGCCACTTGAGCAGGGAGGGGCCGGACTTGAACGACAGCCAATTTGGGTTTCGGCAAGGGCGCTCCACCATTCACGCTGTGTCGCGGGTGAGAGTCCTGGCGGAGGAAGCAGTATCCCGGGGCGGGGTTATGTTGGCGGTGTCTTTGGACATTTCCAATGCCTTCAATACCCTGCCCTGGAGTTGTATACGGGAGGCACTGCTTTACCATCGGGTGCCTTCCTACCTCCGTCGCATAGTTGGGGCTTACTTATGTGAGAGAAGTGTCACCTACATGGGACGCGATGGCGAGAACCAGCGCCACATGTCGTGCGGTGTTCCACAGGGGTCGGTTCTTGGCCCGCTCCTGTGGAACATCGGGTACGACTGGGTGCTGAGGGGCGAGCTCCGACCCGGGGTCGACCTGACGTGTTATGCGGATGACACGCTGGTCACTGCCCGGGGGAGCTCGTACAGGGAGGCAGCGTTGCTGGCGACGGCTGCGGTCTCACAAGTGGTGGGCCGCATACGTCGCCTTGGGCTGGAAGTGGCCCTCAGCAAGTCGGAGGCCATGGTGTTTCATGGTCCCCGGCGGGCGCCGCCGGCCGGCTCTCATATCCTGGTTGGAGGGGTCCGGATCGCTGTCGAGTCCACCATGAAATACCTGGGACTGGTGCTCGACAGCAGGTGGGATTTCGGACCCCATTTTCGACGGCTGGCGCCCAAATTGCTGGGCGCTTCTGGTGCGCTAGCAACGCTGCTCCCGAATCTGGGGGGGCCGAGGGCGGAATGCAGGCGTCTCTACATGGGGATCGTGCGATCGATGGCCCTGTACGGGGCCCCGATCTGGGCAACTGACCTGACGGCCGGTAGCATCGCAATATTGCGAAGACCGCAGAGAGCGATGGCCGTCAGAGTCATAAGGGGCTATCGCACGATCTCCTACGAGGCGGCCTGTGCACTGGCCGGATCTCCACCCTGGGACCTCGAGGCGAGCGTACTCGCGTCACTTTATGTGTGGCGCGAGGGGGCGAGTACGCGAGGTGAAGTACCGATGCAGCGACAAATAGAGCTGCGTCGGTCTCAACTCCGCGAGGTCCTGGTGGCGAAGTGGCGGGACAGGCTGTCAAGCCCTACCGCCGGTTTCGCCACTGTCGAGGCGGTTCGGCCGGTGCTCGAGCGCTGGCTCGAGAGGCCGCACGGCTCTCTGTCGTTTCGGGTGACGCAGGTCCTTTCGGGGCATGGTTGCTTCGGAAGGTACCTGTGTCGCATAAACAGGGAGCCGGACGCCCGGTGTCACCACTGCGTCAATTGTCGGGAGGACACGGCGCGGCATACGCTGGCAGAGTGTGCCGCTTGGGAGGAGCCGCGTCGTGCCCTCGTCTTAGAAGTAGGCAACGACCTCTCGCTGCCAGCCATAGTCGATTCGATGATTGGCAGTGAGAGGTGCTGGGACGCGGTGGTTTCCTTCTGCGAGACAGTCATCTCGCAGAAGGAGGCTGCGGAAAGGGAGAGGGAGATGTTCTCCACTCACCCGGCCCGCAGCAGGCGCACCGGGCGGCGGCGAAGGGCGGACAACGCCCTCTTTCGCCCCCCCTAAATGGGTCCAGGAGCGACGGACCTGGGAACGGCCGTCGCTCCCTACACCACAGGACCCGAGGTGGTGTAGTCGTCATGGGGGGAGTCTCTCACTCCCCCCTTGACCAGATGAGGCTCGCGCAGTCGCGGGCCGGCACCAGTCGGGGGTTGCGGAAGTATCATAAGTTCCCGCGACCCCCGACGAAGGTGTAGGACGGCATAAAAAAAAAAAAAAAAAAAAAAAGGCTCCTGGGTGGAGATGTAAATGATCGTAATCATTCGGTCTTATCGTGACCACGAACTCGATCGAAACATCGAAGTAAGTCACAAGTTACAAGAAATAATAAGGTGAAGATACTCACCTGATGTTTACAATGAGATCGGCTTTCGTGTTAGGTAGCAGTGGCACGAATATGTCTATACACCCGCCGTCGCCTGCGGACAAGAAGACATGTTTACAAACAACTGATAGATCATATGACAGACCGATTGTTTTTGTGGTTAGTGACTTTGACTTTCAAGCCGCTGGTCGTGGGTTTGAATCTCACAATCCCAAACATTTGTACGTATCTATAGTTACTATAGTATCAGTATTTAAAAAAATCTATATGTGAATGCGGTTACCATTATACAAGCTCTGCTTAGTTTGAAATCAGATTGGCCGTATTTGAAAAAATGAGTTTCGATGGTGAGGCGCACTTGCTTGCCTATATAAAATAGCCTTGAATACCCTTAAATAACTGTAACTAAATAGTACAAACTCTACTTAGTTAGGAATCAGATCGATCCAAAAAATGTCTCAGGATGTTTATAATAAGTATAACCTTAAAGAACCATAAGTTTTTAATTTAAAGCAATGTTTGATATTAAGTTATCGCCAGCCAAGCGTCTCGTCTGTAGGGGCCAGCAGGATCCTGAGCAGTCAGTTGGAACCAAAATGAGACAATGATTGATGAATCATATGTGATATGTGTCTTTCATACTTGAGGACAGACTTTTTTTGGGAGTTCGCGAGTCGTTCTTACTTGAAGTAATTGAAAGAAAATTACTAAGATATTATAACTTGTGACTCTCCGCGGTTCACTCGTGTTACCGGGGGATTTTCAATTTTACCGGGATAATAAGTAGCCTATGTGTTATCCCAGAACATATTCTAACTCTGTGGCAAATTTCATCGCGATCCTTCCAGCCATTTAGGCGTGAAACCTAATGTTAGGATGCATGTAGATACCATTATCACAAACTTTGCATCTATAATGTTAGTAAGATTTTATGAATGCAAAAGTCACGTTTAAACCATTGGAACGATTTTGATGAAAGTTGGTACACAGGCAGACTAAAGCATGTCAAATGACATAGGTTACCATTTATCCTGGAAAATTTAAGGTCCTATCTGATCGTATAAGTTGGTTGAAAAGAGTAATTACTGAGTTTATTGCCGGCTCTTCTCAGTAAAAAACAACTTTCAGAACCGAGCATTAATAGTGACTATTAAGTGCTAGATTGAGGCCTATTTGAATAAAAAAAAATTGATTTTTTGATTTTTTTTTAACGCGGGTAAATTACCGAGTGGAGTAAATCTAGCTAGTCCTGAATAAAACATTTTTACCTGAAGGCAGTTCCCTCGAAGCTGTATTCGTCTGCTTATCTTCAGTGACCAGGGTGAGCACCATGAGTGCTGGACCTTCAGGGTAGAACCGGGATACGCATGCCCGGTTGTTGCTCCCGGCTGTGAGGACTCCAGGAGCCAGGAACAAGTGGCTCTTGTCTGAACATGGTGTGCTGGAAGATGATGAGGTATTGGATTAGATAGATAGATGGATGGATAAGTAATGGATAAATTATGTAAAGTGTTTCCAATTCCAATTTGTTGTTTAGGGTTCCATCGTGTTACCTATGACTGCTAATGTCATAGTCGGAAAACGCATTTATTTAATAAATTAGGACGAAACGGAAGACAAATTCTATGAGCATCGCTACATAGTACTCGTATAAAAAAAGTCGCTTTCTCTGTCCCCATATCCCTATGTATGCTTGCTTCAATCTTTAAAACTACGCAACGGATTTTAATGCGGTTTTTTTTAATAGATAGAGTGATTCAAGAGGAAGGTTTTTATATACAATACATGCTAATGTGATGGCGCGTGCCTATAAGCATTGCACCCGTAGCGGGTCGCTAGTCTATACTAATACACTAGACACAAAAAGTTAGGGATATAAAAAAATATTGAAATTTTTGGGTGATTTTCAATGAGTTGTAACTTCGCGGAAAATAATCTTACAGCAAAAAAATGAAAACCAAATTGTAGCTACAAGTGTCTAGTTTACAGATATGACCATGAATTTTTTGTATTATGTTTGGATCTGGAGAAATACAAAGAAAAGTACCGAGGAAAAAAAATTTCAAATTTTCTGTCGTCTAAAAAAGGGCCTATGGGCTTCAAAAATGATTTTTTATGGTTTTTGTCAAATCCTCTTTTAGGATATTTAATGCCCTTTAATTTGTTGTAATTAAGAAGCCTGTACAATGATTTACCACGGAGTTATTGTCAATCAACCGAAAAAAGAAGTTTTTAACTTTGACGATCAATAACTCTAAGGATAATGATCGTATAGGAAATCTAAGAAAGGTTTTGAAAACTACACAATATTTTCTATAAGAAAACGTGAACGGCTTTTGTCGAAAACATTTTTATTCACTCAAAAACTTTGACTGAAAAAAAGGCGAAAATTTGCATAATTAAGAATATTTAGATAACTTGGTATAAATTGGGATAAAATGGATGAATGAAGGATATCGTTGGTAATTTTTTAACCTTAAAGTATCCCGGAAAATCCCTGAAAAATTCAAAGCGCTGCAATTCTTCTTTCTTAGTGACCCGAGGCTTTAAATTTATTGTTTTCGCTAAAATCACGATTATAAACGATGGTTGAATTTTAATCATTTTTTCAAAGAATACATAATTTTTTTCTCAATAACCTTTATTGCTTTGATGTAAAAGATCGGTTTTATTAAAAAAATTTGGATAGAAAAAAAAATCATTTTTTTTTATTTTCTTTTTTTTTCTTGACTTTGTGTGTGTGTGTATGTTTGTCTGTCCGTCTGTCTGTGTGTCCATCTGTAGCTATTGAAGGGTCTGCACGTATACAGGTCACAATTCAGTACCGCGTATTGCCTCTGTTTTGGGTCACTGCTCGTAAGCGCTCTCGCATGATGACAGATCATCGAATGTTTTTTTTTTCTATTCGACATTTTGAAAAAAAAGTCGATAATTTTCATCAAAGCAATAAAGATTATTGAGAAAAAAAAATGTTTTCATTGAAAAAATGATTGAAATCGAACCTTTGTTCATAATGGTGTTTTTAGCGAAAACAATAAATTTAGAGCCTCGGGACACTAACTAAGAAGCATTGCAGCGCTTTGAGTTTTTCAGGGATTTTCCGGGACACTTTAAGGTTAAAAAATTACCCACGATATCCTTCATTCATTGATTTAATCCAAAGTTATACCAAGTTACCTAAATATCCTTAATTATGCAAATTTTCGCCTTTTTTTCAGTCAAAGTTTTTGAGTGAATCAAAATGTTTTCGACAAAAGCCGTTCACGTTTTCTTATAGAGAATACTGTGTTCTTTTCAAAACCCATCTTCGATTTCCTATACGATCATTATTCTCAGAGTTATTGATTGACAAAGTTAAAAAGTTCTTTTTTCGGTTGATTGACAATAACTCCGTGATAAATCATTGTACAGGGTTCGTAACTACAAAAAATTCAAGGGCATTAAATTTTCTGACAGAACATTGAACAAAAACAATAAAAAAATCATTTTTGAAGCCCATGGACCTTTTTTTCGATGACATAAAATTTGCATTTTTTTTTCCTTGGTAGTTTCCATAGAATTTCTCCAGATCCAGACATGATACAAAAAAATCATGACCATATCCAAAAACAAGACACTTGAAGCTACAGTTTGGTTTTCTATTTTTTGCTGTGGGATTATTTTCCTCGGAGTTACAGCTCGTTGAAAATCGCCCAAAATTTTCGATTTTTTTTCATATCCTTAACTTTTTGTGTCTAGTGTATTATAAAGAGGAAAGATTTGTTTGTTTGTAACGAATAGGCTCTGAAACTACCGGACCGATCTGCACAATTCTTTCAATAATAGAAAGCTACGATATTCCTAAATAACAAGGGCTATATTTCATCCCCGTATTCTTACGGGAACGGGAACTAAGTACGCGGGTAAATATTACATATAATGTTAGAATTATTTACGCTACACATAAGTTGCCTGCACACATTTATGTCAAAATGTCAATATGTCATTGGACTAGGTAAAGAGCATAGAATTTTTACATGAAGATCGATCGCTCAAGGAGGTCTAGTTATGAAAACCTTTTTTAAAGACAAGACCTTATAAAAAGACAATCGGTCGATCGCTCAAGGAGGTCTAGTTATGAAAACCTTTTTTAAAGACAAGACCTTATAAAAAGACAATCGGTCAATAATAAGTAAATTTGTTGGAAGAAATTAATCTATACTTACTAATATTATAAATGCAAAAGTAACTCTGTCTGTCTCACTTTCACGCTGAAACTACTGAACCGATTTCAATGAAATTTGGTACATAGATAGTATAGAGCCTGAGAAAGGATATACTTTTTAATCTACGAAAATGGAAGATCTCCAGGGTTCCCCGGTGAAACCGCGGGGGGCACTAGTTTTTAATAAATGTCAATATCTGTGAATGTTATGACGGTTTTAAATCAAATTTAAAATTCGGAAATGATGTTTCAATTGATACTTTACAACTGTAAAAGTAATAAGTGCCTTGATATAGTATTTTAATAAAAGCTTTTCTGCACAACAGAGTGATAACCCTGCATCAAATCGCAGAGTAAAGAACAAATCTGACACCATTATAAATAGAATAATGACACCCAATTAATTTAACTTAAATCAATTAAACCGCGAGACCGCGTCTCGGCAAACGTAGTGTAGGACGCCCTCCAGCCCGGGGCGCGGTGGTCCGACGACCTGCGTATGGTTGCCGGGAGGGGCTGGATGAGGAGAGCGGAGGACCGGGATAAGTGGCGCGGATTAGGGGAGGCAGCAGTCCAGCAGTGGACTGTATAGGCTGATGATGATGATGATGATGATGATGAAATCAATTAAAAAACCCAAAAATATCATTTAGTAGAAAAAATAAAAAAAGTGCGTTAAGAATATAATTTGAAAACTGATAAACAATTTTATACCGCGAACGTAGGTACATGGTACAATTGATACATGAGATGGACACAAAAAAAGATAATAAAATTCTTGATTAGAACTAATTAGAAGATCGTTTCCTTGAAAAGGGACAGACATATCAATAAATTAATTAATATGATGTTCCTACCATTGTTCTACCGTGAGAAGATTACAAATAACTTTATTTATCGTAAGTGTACCAGTCGTGGCCACGGTACCAGTAATGGCCAAAAATTGAAAGAAACATCTAGAATTCGGACATGAGCGAATGTTTTTACATCGGGATCACTGTGACATAGACTTTAGACATCGAACTATCTAAATTTAACGTTTTATTCAATTCAGTCAGTTATATGTACAAATATGCGAGAATACAAAGTGTAAAGTGATTTGAAATTGACAACGACGGCTTTTCTTAAGGAAATCGTTAAGGCGGTGAGCAGAAAGTTTCACTTGTAAAATAGTATTGCTTAATTAAAATCTAAATTTGTTTTGTTTCATGTGTTAGCCATAAAATAAAGATAAACTAAGACTAAGACTGGGGTATCCATGAATGGATTTTCCCTGGCCAAGACTGGGTCACAAAACTACAACTTTTATTTGTTAAATTAATTGAATCCAGCTTTGCCGTATCTCATGCGTAACACATTACAAATATTAAATAAGGACTGGACTTTACAGTTTCACTATATTCAGTGCTGAAACTTTCATAATTTTGGTAATATTTCACAAAAACCAGTTTTCTTTTTCTTAAACTGGCCACCATTGGGTCATTTACCATACTTAAATATTAGTAGCTTCCGCCCCGCGGCTTAACCCGCGTAGTTCCCGTTCCCGTAGGAATACAGGGATAAAATATACCCTACGACACTTACAAATAACGAAGCAATAATTATTCAGACCGGTCTAGAAGTTTCAGTGCCTATTCATAACAAACAAACTAAAAATCGAATCTTTCCTCTTTATAATATTAGTATCAAAATTAAAATGAATAGCTAAATGAGTTGCTAAGCGTAAAACAGCTGAACCCATTTAGCTAATTTAAGTATAATATTCGTAATTTAAAGTTTAAGTAGGTATATACCCCGGAGTTGCGGGAAAAACCACGCGGCGGTAGCTAGTAAAAATATGTATTTCATACTATGTCATGTTAGACAACCTGACTTACAAAACTCAAGACAAACATTTATGTGAAGGAACATATCTATTTGTTCAGGGTAAAAATCTATAATAAAATAAGTAGGTATGTATTTAAAAGTAGTATATCAGCTATGTTACCATATCATAAGCTCTGCTCAGTTTGGAATCAGATTGGTATAAAGGTTACCAGGCTTAAATCTAGACTGAAACTATTAATTAAAGGGTTCGAGTCACATATTGTCTATTGAAGAAGAAAAACTATTTAAAACTTAAAAACTTACTTTAAAATATTCTCCGGTAAAACACTAACATTGCTCAACTGACACTCCACAGACACGAATAATAATACTAATATAGTCCACATACTAACTACCCTCTTAAAAATCATTTATTTAATTATCAAAATACAAAAACATTCATTGTTTTTTTATAAAATCGTCTTTTATTTCACGGCCATTTTGTTTTATGTTTCAATTAAAATATAACAAAAATTCTAAATTTGGAAATTAAAAGTAAGATGGACTTATACCTAGTGGTTGTAGATTCACTGGGTATAAGAAGTTTAAATAATGATAACTTTTTTTTATCTAAAACCTTAAATAACTCTCGCACTTATGTTTTTTTTGTGTCACATTAAGTAAAGAGTATAAGCATTGCATAAGTAAAGAGCATGCAAAAGATGGATTTATCAACTTATTTATCGCTACCCACTGCCAGTAAATTGTTTACAAACAATGAAATCAGGATTTTTTTTATACTTTTCGTTCAGAAACAGAACAACGGTAACACTTGTATCATTAATATTTTGAGTAATTATTGATACTTATTTTATATATTTATTTTAGAACGACCAACAGCCACAACAAACATTTCTATTTTATTATAGGATATTGCTATGACTAAATTACCAATATATTTTTTTATCTGTTATATAACGGTTCCATAGCTAATAAAAAAATTAGAACACAACTTTAAAGTATTCGATATTAAAACGTGTAGAGTAACGGAAGCGGAACAGTCTGCGCGGGCAGCGGGATGCGCGCGCGCCGGCAACTAGACCGGTGTTGCCGTTGCTGTTGCTGACCGTACACACGCGCAAAGGTCGTCGCGCATCGCGAATTACGTATACATGTGCTGGCAACATTTGTTTTTTACTTTTTAATTCGTTTCAAAAAGAGAAGGGATTTTTGTTTCTTCGGATTTGGAAGCCGATTTGACAGTATTAATATTGTATGCATTTGGTTTATATCACTACATAGTATAAAACAAAGTCGCTATCCGCCGTCTGTCTGTCCCTATGTATGCTTAGATCTTTAAAACTACGCAACGGATTTTGATGCGGTTTTTTCTTATAGATAGAGTGATTCTTAAGGAAGGTTTTTATGTATAAATCATTTCGCTATGACGAAAACGAGCGGAGCATCAATCAAAACTGTTGCAAAAACGGGCAAGTGACGCTAACGAAGTTGCGCGGGTCAACTAGTCTTATATATATGAAAGAAAGTCGTGTTAGTTACACTATTTATATCTCAAGAACGGCTGAACCGATTTGGCTGATAATTGGTGGGGAGGTAGCTTAGAACCAGGAGACGGACGTAGGATACCTATTATCACGACAAAATTGAAGATCCCGGGATCGCGGGTGAAACCGCGGGGAGCCACTAGTTTAAAATATATCGACCATTTTTTGATAGTTTTAAATACTAAAACATAAGGTTAAATTATTAACTATAGTCGGATTAATAATTCGAGTCAGAGAAGTGACAAGTGCAACTGTCACTGATACAAAAAAGGGTGACCCGCTACAATAGTGATGTTCGGCAGTTTTGTTCTTTCAGTATCCGATACATAAATCTAGTCGAAAATCCCAAAATTTCATTTTTTTTAAACTAAATTTGAATTTAATTGAAACCAAAATTAAATAAATAAAATCGAATAAATGTTATTAATTTAATTAACCTAACATAGGCTAATCATCCAATTCATGCTTAATTTAAAAAAAATGAATAAATGTACGAATAAATATAATTTATTTGTCCAGTACCCGTACAAATAGTCACTTCCAAAACAAAATGGGGTCCATAGCGTGACAAGTGATGACTATAGTTCTTCCAATAGCCCAAAACAAATAATATACATAAGAGTATTTTATGTAATATTTAATTACCTACCGTGCATGTATTCTGTTTTATTACCATAAATTACATATTTTTATTTATATAAAGGCAATTTGACATTGAATAAAAAAAAGGAAACTCTAGTCGAGTTTCCTTTGTCCTTAGCCGACTTTTAGTTGTAAAAATTTGAATCTACCACAACACTATTTATTTGGGACTAAAAAACTGCAACACTGGAAACTTCATTTCTCTGCCTACAATGAATAATCTGAGTATAACTCTATTTTATCAGCCGTATAGGTACTCAAAGTATGAATCGTATTTAAATAATTAAATTGTAATCAGTAAAATGTTGGTCGCCACTGGCTAGGTTAATAGGTCGATCGTCGACCGCGTGAGTGGAACAATGACACGCTATTATTAACAATAATAAATAAGAACTAATATAAATAACTAGACATTTATAACTGAGACTTTATATTCTTGTGTAACGAAAAATGTGTAACGGCTTAATAATTTTTCGCTTTCGCTTTGTTAGACTACTAGTTAATTTTATTTGAATTATATTTTTATTTTAATACTGTACTTACTTAATATATAAATAAATTATTCTTACATATCCATTCCAAGAAACCAAGAACTCATCAAATTGTTCTAAGAATTTGGAAAATATTCGAAAATAATTTGGTCTATATCATAGTTAGTGGTTCAGTTGATATACGATCGTAAAGGTCCAAGAACAAATCTCGGGTCTAAATAGGAATGGTGTAATTACTGGTAATCGATAAAGGAAGATAAAATATCTTCATGACGACCTCAATAATCCAATGGTATTTATTATCAATGTTTATGAGCGGTGGTGACCGCTTACCATCAGGTGGTTTTTCTCTATACTTGGCTAAAGTTCCTCTTGTATATTTTTGCTTAATATACTGTTGTTTTTTATAGCTGTAAAACTATTTATAAGTTTACATTTCAAGAACAGCGCCATCTGTATATTGTTGGAAGAACTGTTATTGTAGCTAGCATAGAACAAGATAAAACATAAATTCGTTAACTAGTAGTACCTAAGTTATGAGATAGGTAGCGCTGTGTCCTAATTATTTTATTATAGTTTACATAATTATGTTTATGATCGATTTATGATTGTTATGTATTATTATGGGTTCGTTGAATTGTAATTAGGGTATTGTTTCGCATGTTATAAAATGTGCGGTAACCTCAAAGTGAAAAATTCATGTAAGTAATAAATATATCTGTTAGTTTAAAAAACTTCGCACCTACATTCAAAGTGAATCAACAAAAAAATAAGGAACTTTGGAAAGTAACAATAAATAAATTCACAAGTTACATTTATAAGGGTATTTAATTTATATTATCTTGTTCAATAAAAGTTTTACACAAATACGTATACAATATATTATTTACTTTTTTTTAATTAACGTAAGTAAGCTTTCCAAAACTGTTTTATTAAATTAACTTAAAGGCAAGTATCAAAACCCGATTCAATAAAAAAGATAGCACTCACAATATTTAAATCGCCAAATAAAAGACGCACGCGAACTCAATCGTTAAAATGTTGCCACTATTAAAAAAATCTGCCGATATCACCAACTGGCAACACTCCAAGCGTTGAGCGCTGGCCACCCGACGGCGCCAAAATAAAAATTAATTATTATTGCACAGTTTTTACTTGGCGTTATATTAACATCAACTGGAAAATAAAATATGGCGGCCGGGTTGAATGCTCAGCTGATTTCTTTTCAGTTAACCTTTTATAATTTTACTAGCGACCCGCCCCAGCTTCACACGGGTGCAATGCTTATACATCACATTAGAAACCTCCAAAATGAACAGTGTTCCTCTAACATATTATGTATGTATTGTATATAAAAGCCTTCCTCTTGAATTACTCTATCTATTAAAAAAAAACCGCATCAAAATCCGTTTCGTAGTTTTAAAGATTTAAGAAGACATAGGGACAGACAGCGGAAAGGGACTTTGTTTTATAATATACAGTGATGATGATATACCTAGCTATTCTTGGTATACTTTTTTCACTTCACATTTATTTAAGGGATATGGGTTATCTTTATTCTTCTTACATATTGTTCATAGCAATAACTATTTTAAAAAATACTTTAATCTAATATCGTTAGATACAATTTATAACAAGAGGACATCTTGTGAAATCTAATTACTTACCTATATAGGTACTAATAACAAAATATGAGAAAATATTATTCATCTTTGTATTTTGTACAATAGTAATTTAATACATAGACAGTGGTACCCTCAGATGGATTGATTAGTTAAAAGTTTCCAACGGATAGACGGACTGGAAAATCATTTTTTAGAGTCTATCTAGCGATATCACATATGACTGGAGTTGATATGGTGTTAATTTCTCTCCGCTGCACTCAAATCTGCGGTGGCCACCCAACTGAGTAGCCAATTTAACTGAATTTACTACTGTAGGTATACAGTAGCCAAACTTTGAGCACAGGGAGGTATTTGGGTACGCACTATGGGCAAAGTGCACGAACAATAACTATATTGGTCGATCATCATCAGCCATGTCAACCGGTTGGCTTTGTGGTTAGGTCCCACCCAGGACAAACATTTGTATGTATGAATATGTCTGATTGTATTATCTATATAAGTATGTATTTAAAAGTAGTATATGTAATGTACTATATTAGCTATCTGGTTACCTACCATATCACAAGCTCTGCTTAGTTTAAAATGAGACTGGCGATGTGTGAAATGTCCCAGGATACCTATTTATTTATTACAGACGAATTCCAGGATTATTTATTTATATCACAAACGATAAATGTGATAGTGAAATAAATAGATCATTTAATCATAAAGATAGGATTTATTAATATTCCGGGAAAACTGAAATCTTATTTATGTACCTGGCATTCATAACTTTACTGTTTCGGCGAAAATATAGATCAAAGGATTATTATATATGAACAAAAAACTTCAGATACTCAATCTATCTGTATAATTATTTTCTTTCGAGTTAAGCCCGTTCCTTAAGGGCTCACAAAACGTATGTTTATTTCCCGTATGCTTACTTAATAACAATAAATCACCCAAATGCCCTATATTTTTGACAGCCGGTTGGCTTTGTGGTTAGGTCCCACCCAGGACAAACATTTGTATGCATGAATATGTCTGTTTGTCCTGTGTCTGGATGTAAATATCTATATAAGTTTGTATTTAGAAGTAGTATATGTAGTATAACAGCTATCTGGTTACCATATCACAAGCTCTGCTTAGTTTGGAATCAGATTGGCCGTGTGTGAAAAATGTCCCAGGATATTTATTTATTTATATATTCTTTCGCCCAATAGCCCCAGCCCAACTCCGTCCACATGTATGGAAAATCCGCCATTTGCCGGGCGAACGGACGGCTTTCCAGTAAATTGTTTCATGATTCACACAAGATGCATATTGGTTTGCGATTACTCCTGCCCATTGAGCGCGAACCGTGAGTGTGGATGCACTGTTGAAGATACTCGGGAGTTTACGAGGATTATTGTACAGACTTTTGGTTGCACTTTGAGTTTATACTCTGTGGTTTCACAGAGAATTGGTATTGTGGTATGGATGGTTAGTTGTCTTGAAGGATGGGGGTTTGGTTTTAGAGTTAAGAAACATTTTGTGCACGGTTTCGTGGTTTACACCGTCAACCTTAAGTCTATGCGTTCCCAACTGAACCACTGTTGCTTTCCTTGCTCTTAGTATTATTTATTTAAGTACACCCCTGACTTTTAGTGGAAAACATTGTGAGGAAACAGGTATGCTCGAGATTGTTGGTATATGTATATGAGCTGAGAATTAATAAAACAAGAATTTAAAAGTTTCCTTATTGTAAATGCGTCAAAAATTTTTCTAATATTATCAACAATTTTCCTCACCACAAATCATTCAGTGTTGCCACTGTAATATGCCAAAGTTTTCGATAAACAACCAGATTTTCTTTTTCCATAAACAATTTTTACCAGCCGTGATTGAAACTTCGTTTTACTTTAAAAAATATATGTATAGATAATGAAAGTCCACAGTTTTTGGTTGGCGGCGATCCGTGCGATGTTGGAAGGTTTTAAGCCATTAATTTTAACGATGGGAAATCAGCCAATTTATCAATTAGCTATCGGGCGATTGGCGGGGGCCACGTTTAACGCCTTTCTGGTCGTTTCACGCGGAATTTTATCGAAATTTTACAAGTTTCGGTGTTTAAATAAAAGGTGAAGACTGGCTCTGTGATTGAACGCTATCTTTGAAATCAGAATGATTTTTTTAAAGGTTGATTTATGAAAGCAACAAGGAAATTCCTATCAATGTATTACTAAGTATTTTTAAGGCTAAAATAGGTACATATTTTAATTATTATTTACAATTACAATATACGGCAGACGGTAAGTGGTCCACCTGATGGTAAGTGGTGTACATACAATTTGTGTACTTGAAAATATCTATCTTCGTTTTGAAATGAGGAACTAATCGCTAAGCTTTTGTCAGCAAAAGCAACCTTTCGTCTACAAGGAAATTTGAAATTTGAATTTTACTTATATTTCTAACAAATTCTTTAGGTTCAAGTAACCTTTATATATACCTATGTATGTATCAGTGGAATGTAGATACGGTTACCAAGTCTCATTACTGGCGTTTAATTCCAAACATGGCACATTCGTGTGCACGTGCCTTTCCTCCAGTGTTGCCAGTTAAGGCGGAAAATATTGTACCAAAAAAATAAAATGGTTGTATTTGATACGTTAATAGGGTAGAATTATGCAATTATTTTTTTAGTGGGTATATAAAGCTTAACATACGGTTTGTTTATTTATATGAAGTAAATAATAATAATAAATGTCTCGAATTATTTTTCACACTTTCATTCCAAACTACACAGATGTTGTACTATGTTAGCCAGATAGGTGATTTACTACTTTTAAAAGCATACTATTTACCTACCATAGTGCAAGCTCTATTATTAGTTTGGAGACAGATTAGCCGTGTGTAAATTTATCTAGGATATTAATTTATATACCTAACTAGCTTCCACCTTGCGGTTTTACTCGCGTAGTGCCTGTTGCCGTAGGAATACAGGAATAAAATATAGCCTATGACACTCAAAAATAACGAAGCTTTATATTGGTAAAAGAATTATAAAGATCGGTCCAGTAGTTTCCGAGCCTATTCATAATAAACAAAAAATATCAAATAATTCCTCTTTATAATATTGTAGTGCAGATATAGTATAAATAAATAAATATTCTTGGACATTTTTACACACGGCCAATCTGATTCCAAACTAAGCAGAGCTTGTGATATGGTAACCAGATAGCTGCTATACTACATAATTATACTACTTTTAAATACATACTTATATAGATTTTTACATCCAGACACAGAACAAACAGACCTATTCATGCATACAAATGTTTGTCCTGGGTGGGATTCGAACCCACGACGCGCGGCTTGAGAGTCAGGGTCACTAACCACAAAGCCAACCGGGCTGTCTGTATATTAACAAAGTTTAAATATATTTAGTAGAATTTGAAATGTAAGCGTCGCATTAAAGTTTGAAACATAAAAGACTACTTACATAAATCGTTTTGAAAGCATGGCAACTCTATTACTGGGCGGGTTTAAGTCACGTCGCCTTTCATCCGGTTATCCGGATCCATTCGTACTCACCGGTCAGAAATATACCGGCTGGTTAGTCGTTGGAATGGACTCAAAATAATAATATAACTTGAGGAAACATATATTTATTTATAAGATTTAGATTGTAAATTAATTAAGTGCTAGTTAAATATAGTTAAAGAAGAGAGTTTTTCTGTTGACAAACCGTACTGCGGTTTGACGGAATGTTATTTTATGTTTATTACTTTTTATTACTTTGGTTAAATAAATAAATAATAAGGCCGGTACATTAAGAGCACGCAGTTATTACGTGTAATAATGTGCATCAACAGTACTATAATAAAGAGGAAATATTGATTTTTTTATTTCAAAAATTCTTTCACCATTAGAAAGCAATATTATCAGGGAGTAACATAAGCTATATTTTATCCCCGTATTCCGACCGGAACGGGAATTACGCGGGTTGAACCACGCGGAGCCAGCTGGTAAGTGTATATAAATATAGAAAATAGGACACTTTGAGAATTGATAAAAAATTACAATAAATAGGTATCTTCTTTAAATGCAATTTTTATCTCATTCATTATATATATTTTTTATAGTTCAAACACAAATTTAAAAAACAATCTGTCCATTTATGTAGGTAAGTATTTTGATTGGTAAAGGTGTGTGTTCTTTTTTTTTAATCGACTTCAAAAAGGCGGAGGTTATTGTTATTCTATTTATTAAAGGTTCTCTTTCTTAGAACAAATAAAATAAATAACTCTGAAATACCAAATTTTCTACACATAAAAGCAACAACTTTTTTTTCCATCAAAAGCGCATATTATGCGTCTATAAAGTTGCAACGACTATTCCAAATTCTTATTCGTCACGGTTCAACCGGTCGCCCGGGTAAGCACGCGTACCCGGGCAATAATTACCCGGCTCTCCACCGCAAATTACGTGCTGAGAGGGTATTACTTTATAACATGGTAAAAAGTGAGATGGCATAGGTACCTACTGAATTTTTATTGTATTTTTTAAGATGATGTTGTAGATCGATCTATCTTCAATTGAGGACTGGAAAATTACACTAGACACAAAAAGTTAGTAAATCAAATTCGAAATTTTTGGATGATTTTCAACTTGAAATTTGGCACAGAGTTTGAATATGTTCGTGAATAACACATAGGCTGCGTTTTATCCCGGGAAAATTGAAGGTCCCGGATGGCAGACCGAGGCACAGAAGCTAGTGAATTGCATAAGAAGGAACATGTAATGCAGATTACGTTGCGCGGGTCAAGAAATATGCAGCTAAAAGTGGCTACCTTAGGCATAAACAAGTACCTACCTATTTTTCGTTTTTTTTTATCAAATTTTAGATTAAAGTGTAACTAACACAACCAATATCAACATTAACATGTTAACAAGACAACAAATTGGGTCCCAACACATCGGGTCCCGACGCCCGACAAATCAACTCCGGCGGTCGGTTGGCCCAATCAGCACTCGTCTAATTGGTCTGACCGACGGACCGCATTCCCTGTACACTCTGATTAGCTCGGATCTAGCTCGATAACGTTTTTGGGGTTATTTGGGTGCATGCGGTTGGGATCAACATCGACATGATAGTCTGTGGACTTCTTATACTTATAAAGCTGTGAGTTATGACAGCATCAATAACGAGTAGGTGTTGACAAGAATAGATAAGGTCAAAATTCAACTTAAATAAAAAAAAAAATCATCTTAGAAAATTATGATCCCGGTCTTTTATCTTTAACTAACGTGACACTGGAGTTGTGCTACTGGCTACAGTCGCCATTAAAATAAAGAAGAAGACAAGAATACATGATCGAACTATCAATTTTGGAATCACAAGGAACACACGCGTGAGTGACGCCTCTGGTGTTGCAAGCGTCCATAGGCTACGGTAAGCGCTTCCCATCAGGTGGACCGTATGCCTGTTTGCCACCCTTGTGGTCTAAAAAAACACACACACACATTGCCACTATCTGCGTCACATCATCCCAATTTTAATAACAATTGATTTGTTGATCCGATCCTTTTGGTCGTGGCGTGGTGTTATATAGCCTAGCGCCGCGACAAATGGGCTATCCAGCACTGAAATAAAATTTCAATTAGAATCAATAGTTCCCGAGATTGGCGCGTTCAAACTCTTCTGCTTTATAATACTTTTTCATACCTTCAGATGTATTTTGACATAAGAGCGATTGAGTTCATTACCTAATGTTTGTCATGTATGTATGTTACTCATTAATTTAGAGAACCAAGACCGACCAACCAATCAAAATCAAAAAACGACTAAACCGAACAACGACAGTATTTATATCGGAACTATACGCAATAGAAACCGGCCTAAAATGGTTGAATAAATACCTGGACAAAAATGACCACCACCACATCCAGCACGTCTCAGTCGCGACTGACAGCCAATCCGCCCTTAAAGCTCTGCAAGACAGGAACAACCCGGACCCCGCAATATGCGAAATCCACAGGCTACAGCTACAGGCACGGGCTGGACCAGGCACTTATAAAAATATCCTTCGTCTGGATCAAGGCTCACGCTGGCATCGCCGGGAACGAAATGGCTGACCAAACAGCAAACGCAGCTGCAACAGGCACTACAACAATAGTCAGCCGTCTCTTCCCCATCTCGTACGCGAATCGTGACTTAAAAAGACGCACTGAGAGCGAATGGCATACACTCTTCAATGAGGAAGTCCTATCGAGCCACCTCAGTGTGCTCTTCGACCACGAAATGGAGTATATCGGGCGCTTCCTAAGCAAGGTTTCGTTGGTACTTTCAATTTCGGGAAAATTTTAAATGATCTATGAACGCAAAAAACTAATCCTACAGTTTTTAAGCAAACAAACAAACAGTAGGACCAAATACCGATTAATAAAATCGTTATAATATTAATTTCGTGGGGAAAATTAAAACGGGCGTCGGAAAGTGTACCCTCGGTACATTAGTTCAAGTGAAATGGATTTTCAATTCCACTCGTCGAGTTTTAATGTTCCCATCCGCAGTCCTTTTATTTAATTTATGATTATTTCAATTATATAAAACGAACGGCGCGACGCTTTGGCTGGTCTACTCTACTTAGAGCTTTAAAAAGAGAAACTATAATTGAAAATTAAAAAAAAACATACCGGCCGAATTGAGAACCTCCTCCTTTTTGGGAAGTCGGTTAAAAAGTAAGAATAACTACCCACCTTTATCTCTAAAATTGTTAATAACTATCCCTTATTTTTATTTACTACTTCTACTACTACTGTCCCGCGTTTTCACCCGCTTCCCCGGGGATCTTAAATTTTCCCGGGATAAAAATAGCCTATGTGTTAATCCAGGGTGTCAGCTAACATCATACCAAAATTTATTGAAGTCGCTCCAGACGTTTAGACGTGAAGAAGTAACAAACATACTCACAAACTTTCCCCTTTATAATATTAGTGTAATTATAGAAACATACAGCATAATTTTAATTTAATTAATTGAGTCAGTTATTTTACGACAAATCTACGACATACTTAATACTCATATGTTTAAATAAAGCAGCACTACATAGGTAAGTTTTATACTACGAATGTCGGAGAGCTTTGTAGGTATTTGTTTAAATTTTAGAAATATATGGTCTAGTAATAATTTAAGTTCCAGGCTAATTTACACTTGTGGTTTGAGGCGTTTCCACACGTTATCTAAGTCTTTTGTAAGTTGAAACAAATCCCATATACCTACTTATTTACAAACGTGGAAGAGAGAGAACAAGCTATATTTTGTCTCATGCCAACGCAAAATGAAAGCGAAAACAATGCAAAACACATCAATTTGATCTGTCCTTAAAGTAAATTAAGCTGTCCCGGGTCAAAGTGGAACGGCGCTCGTTCCGCGGACCATCTTAAAATTGGATTCGTTTCATCTTCCTTTTTTTTACGTTCTTTGTGAACGAAATTTAGTATTGATAGTAGATTTCCGGGTCGTTAACCCGGATCACAATGTAGGATAAACCGTGAAGGCCTTGCCACCACTGGGGGTTGAGAGAACAGAGCTATTTAAGCGTTCGTCGAACGTAGAACCTCCTATTTGAAGTAGATACGTAGAACCTCCTTTTTGAAGTCAGCTAAAAATAGAAGTGGGAAAAGTTGTTAATTGTTGAGTTCTTGGTCTGGTGATACTACTGTCTCACTTTAAAAATGTTATGTTATTTGTTGGTTGCGCCTTCAAGCCTAAACCAATGAACCGATTTAAAAAATATTTTACCAATGGAAAGCTACATTATCAGGAAGTAACATAGGCTATATTTTACACACACGGTCTGTTTAGTTTGGAATCAGATTGGCCGTGTGAAAATGGCTCAGGATATTTATATTATTTACTAGTGGCTCCCCGCGGTTTCACCCGCGTTCCCGGGATAAAAAGTAGCCTATGTGTTATTCCAGAACATATTCTAGCTCTGTGCCAAATTTCAAGCAGATCCCTTCAGCCGTTGGAGCGTGAAGGAGTAACAAACATCCATACATCCATACATACATACATCCATACTTACAAACTTTCGCATTTATAATATTAGTAGGATAGTAGGATTTAAAATCGATTCTGTGTAATGTCAAGTCAATTCGATGTAAATTCATTAGCAGCGTTGCTGAGATGAATAAGTTGATGGTAAAGATGGTGACCGGCTGGCTTTTGGCGACAAAGTAACTGCTTTCTTCTTTACAATGGACTAGAAGGTGTTACCCTTAAATGCCTTTTACACCCTTACATGGACTGTATCGGTGAGCGCAGAGGGCTCTCAACCGAAGGAGAATTGAAGCGACAACGCTGAGGGTGTCCGCTGTGGGACCGTGCCTCGGCTCAGGGCGTCGCTGGGGGAAGTGGTTGGTCTCGAACCCTGCGCATCCAATAGTTTCCTACCACGAACACTCAGGTTGTGGAATGAGGTCCTCGCCATGGTATTAGAGTACAGTATGGGGTTCTTCAAGAAGGGAGTGAAGAGATTTTTACAGGGTCGGCAACGCGTGAGTAACGCCCCCAGTGTTGCAAGCGTCTATAGGCTACGGTAACCGCTTCCCATCAGGCTGACTGTATGCCTGTTTGCCACCTTTGTGGTGTAAAAAAAAAAAGTGGGGACTCACTTGACATGATTATTATACTGCTTTCAGTGGAAACAGAGCCTTATATCTTTAACGGGGTTCGGCACTGGTGAGGTACGAATTGAAATTTGATCGTTTAGCGGTGGCGATACTACTATATAGTTCTCTCTTTCTCTTTGCCAAAGTGCCCTCTTATATTTCCAATGCATTAACTATAAGAAAACGGTTTTCCGTGGTTCTCGTTTGAATTGGATATAGATTAAGTTGTCGAAGCTTGTAATTTTATTTAAATAATATAATAAATATCTTGCGACATTATTCACACACGGCCAATCTGATTCTAAACTAAGCAGAGCTTGTAATATGGTAATCAGATAGCTTTTTTAATACATAGGTACATAGATAATTTCTTTTTATATCAGTGACATTATTAATTTAGTTAACAAATAGTTGGTTTACACTTTATAGTATCCCTCTAGAACTGAATCCAAACATAGCCGAAATAAAAACTTCAAATATGTTTTAATTTCATTAATCACATTGTAGAATATAACACCTCCTTCTTTTTGAAGTCGGTTAAGAATAAAATGCCATAGGTATTAGGTGTAGTTCACACTACTTTAGACTACTGACTCCGCGACGCAGCTCACCGCGAGATAATGTCCGTTTCACAACTGTATACTTAGTCCTTAAGACACTTGTCTTATAGCTATGTAATAAGAGCTTAGAGGTTTTGTTTTTGAGTGCTTTTTTAATGAAGCTTATTTTAAGGATTTTCACGGAATTGCTCATCCATATCTACTAATATTATAAATTCGAAAGTAACTCTGTCTGTCTGTCTGTTATGCTTTCACGCTAAAACTAGTGAACCGATTTAAATTAAATTTGGTACACAGATGATCCAGAGCCTGGGAAAGGAAATCTTACTACTACTACATCTTACGACTACTTTTTATCCCGGGAAAATTGAAGATCCCCCGGGAACGTGAGCAAAGCCGCGGGAGCCACTAGTTAATCATAAGTATTCGAAATAGATTCAAATTAAATAAAGTACAAGTCAGACTCTAATGCTTAGTTTGGAAAGTGACTCTAACTGAAAAAAGCCGGAGATGATACTACTGCGTTCGAAAATATGTTTTAGTAGCTTGTTATCTCATTTAAAGAGATATAAAAAGCCTGGGTTGTCCCACTGCAGGGCAAATGCCTCCCATCCCGCTCTCCACTCTTCCCTGTTGGAATCTATACTAATATTATAAAGAGGAAAGATTTGTTTGTTTGTAATGAAAAGGCTCCGAAACTACTGGACCGATTTCAAAAATTCTTTCACCTTTGGAAAGCTACATTATCCCCGAGTAACATAGGCTATATTTTATCCCTGTATTCCCATGGGAACGGGAACTACGCGGGTAAAACCGCGGGGAGGCAGCTAGTTGCTAATAAGTGAAACTAATTAACCAAAACATATTCTATCTGTTGTGACAAGATAAAACTATTTTTTTCTTTCTTGATATTGTAGTAAACTTTATTTAAAAACGCCTTTTCCGTGGCTCTCCTAAGATGCGTCAGTTCATTTATATTAAAGAAAATGGATTGTCTGTCCGGTTCTCCATTTATTTTTTAAATGCACATTTAAACTGACTGCTTACAAGGTAGTTTTCCCGAGTTACCGGGGCTTTTAATTTCCCGGGATATAAAATATCCTTTGTCTTTATGTATCCCGTATATTTTTCCAAAGTAGATATATATTTTTTTATCCGTTCAGTATATCTAACATTTTAAAAACTTTACTGTATATCTTTAAACTAGCTGCCTCCCCGCGGTTTTACCCGCGTAGTTCCTGTTCCCGTGGGAATACAGGGATAAAATATAGCCTATGTTACTCAGGGATAATGTAGCTTTCCAAAGGTGAAAGAATTTTTGAAATCGGTCCAGTAGTTTCGGAGCCTATTCATTACAAACAAACAAACAAACAAACAAACAAACAAACAAACAAACAAACAAACAAACAAACAAATCTTTCCTCTTTATAATATTATATTATTAGTATAGAAATAATATAAGCTGAAGAAGTCATTCTAATAAACTAAAACGCCATTATTGGGTATTAATGACTCTCCGCGGTTTCATCCGCGTTCCCGGGAAACTTAATTTTTTTCCCCGGGATTAAAAATAGCCTATGTTTTTTCTCAGGCTCTAGTGGTATCAGTGTACCAAATTTTATTTAAACTAGTCAGTAGTTTTAGCGTGAAAGCGGGACAGACAGAGTTACTTTCGCATTTATAATATCAATAAGGATTTTAAAAGTAGGGAGATACAAAAAAAAAGTTTAGGCTATCTTTTAATCTATACTTCTCAGGTAGGTTATATTTTTATCTTTCCATGTCATTGCTATACTAAAATCACCTCAAAATATAATATACACAAAAATTGTTAGTATGTCTGTACATAACTGTCATTTCGACACCAGCTATTTATACTACGCTAAGTCCGAAATGTGTACTTTACAGGAGAGGCTTATAAAGGAAAAAACGTGATAACTTTTACATTAATTAAGATATTTATTTGAAATTTGGAACCCTTCATGGTTATTTTTTTCATTATAATATCTCATATTTATTTTTCCATAATTATTTATATTTTTCGATTTAGCGCTAGTTAGCCGAATATAGACGTAATTCTTCTAATTAATTTTACAAGTTACACACGTCTATCTTAAGTTAGCGTTGTGTATTACGGGATGTCATAGTGATAAAGATGTGTTATTTTTATTGTGTTGCGATGATAATTTTTAAATAAATCATGCATTATTTGTAACCTTAGGGTTATATATATATCCGTAAAATATATTATTATAAATTCACTGGCTAAATAACTAGTTATTAAAGTTAGCTTTTTGTTAACTCGTATATACGTCTCTGGCGGATATCGTGTTAAAAGCCGCCAAATTATACATAGCGTACTATACATCGACCTGAGCCACAAGTTAACGCCTCATTTATCTTTCCGTGTAGCTAAAATATATATTATTTTTTAAAGATTCTAGATAGAATAGAGCAGATAATATTATATTCTGTAATTTTGATACATAATTTAAACTAATAACATATAAAACTAGTTAGTAATCAACAGTTAATTAAATATCAATTAAGTGCTTACTTATGATTAATTGAAGATCTGATCAATCACAGTTCGATTTTGTACCTTATAATTATTTAAATCAATAAAGTACTCAATATTGTTATTCTTAAATAAAAGAAAATGAACTCTCCTCATTATGTTCAGTTATTAAAATAATAATATTTATGTGGAAAGCAAGATGGGAGGCCTTTGCCCTGCAGTGGGATACCCATAGACCCAGGCCTTAAATAAAATAGATAACAATAACGATAATACATTTCCGAAATAATATTGTTATCACAATAATATTTAAGGTTTTTGTATTTTGCTGGATAAATTTAACCAAGTTTCGTGTCTTTTTCGGGAATAAGCTCTAAAAGTGGGATAATCTAGTATTTTTAAAATATACTACATGTTTGCTTACGTTATCAATCAAAAGATAAACGTTACTTATTTTCCAACAGGCTGTAGTTACCAATATAAACTATTTTAATTAATTTTGTTCTTGATAATTTTGTCATCAATAAAAATTAAGCTAATATTGTTTCAAGAATCAAAATAAAGGAGTTCCATTCCCTATCGCACTGGTGTATACCATTCAACTGGAGAATACACTTCTCTGCCTCTTGCAGTCTTTTCTATTAAAGCCGTATGTCTTTTTTCCATAAAATGGTTGCTTCTTCATCTTCTCTATCTTCATTTGAAAGAAATGAGCGGATAATAAGTATCTTCATAATATAGTAAACGATATGGTTTGGTTACTGTTTTATCCCTCACGCAGTTATCTGATTATAGGTTGACTTTGTGAACTCCCTAAGATGTTAATTTGTTAAATGTTATATTGTATAAGCAACTGGCAGCATAGCAAACAAGCAGCATTTTTAGCCGTTCGGTAATCACAGTATATAAGCGGGGGCTTATATACTCATCTTCGAGCTTAAGATGTTAGAGACCGACATCAGCATTTTAGGACGATGGCATTTACTAATTTGATACCGCAGAATAGAGACTATCATTGAAAACAGGGGAAAGTTTTAAAATTACTGGGGGTGGATATTGCCGTTACTAAATCTGTATTACAACTGGGGCTGTCATTCATGTGCAAACCTGAAAGATTTTCCTGGGCAGACATACCGATTTGATGTGGGATTGTTGTATTTTCGGTGTTTTGGTAAGAAGTCGGCTACACCCTTTGAAGATAAGGAACTATATTAGGTGTGTTGTCAGAAGGATCATCAGATACGACAGAAAACAAAATGTCGATGCTTGTTGGACTTAATGTCAACGGAGAAGGCTTTTGGACCGAAGTCAATACCTTTGGTAAATAAATATTAAGTGGAGTATAAAGAGCCCCCAAGTCGTTTAAGTTTGTATCTTGTAGGTTTGCACATAATTTTCATAATTGACTGAACTGGATAGGTATATAATGATTATTATTTTAAAATTATCTCATCAGACATAACGTGCTCATAAAAAATCCCGAACTCAGGATTATTAACTTCAGCTGGTAATTTATTTGGCTACGATTCTACAAGAAGGGTAAAATATTGTATTAAAATAATGTTTTTTATTATCATAAACACATGCCGATACATTAAAAACATGAATAGTGAAGTTACCGTCGCAAACGAATAAATATAATTGTATTTTGACATAAGTATTTTGCTAGTAAAAGTCGCTAAGTAGCGCATTCTACAAATGAACAAATATACCTGATCGTTCTAAACTACGCTAACTAGTGTTTGCGTAGTATACACGGAATTTTATAAAAGCGCTTAAATTTAAGAAATACGTAGCGTATTACTATAATATATATTTAAATACTTTGTAATACATAATATAATCTATGCGCCCCCTCCCCGTGGACACTCCGCTAACACTAGTTGGCGTGGTTTAAATCGAGTGATTTCAAAAAGTACCTGCACTTAGCGTTTTATAAAATTTGTAACTTCGTTATTTTTGTATATTTCTTCACAATTTTTTTTTTACATATAAAAAACCTAATTCTAAGAAGCTTGGCATAAAAAAACGTTTTTGCCAAATTTCGAGTTAGCGTAGTGTAAATAGCTGGTGTCGATTTGATACGTTACATGAGCCCTACGCGTATCTAATACACAGGCCGTAATTAAATCACTCAGGGTGCAGGCGAAGTCAAAGGAAACTAATTGTCTTCCCTACGAAGCCACTACGTTACATAATGAATATTGATCAGCTAGTTTCCTAGAGTACTGATTTAGTCTTGTTTGTCCACAGGTCAAAATCGTCCCTTAGCTTACAACACCGCTCAAGTCGAAAATTGGCAGTTTCTACATTTTAATACCGTTGGTTAGAGCTGCTCATTGCGCGTCGAACCTGCGCTCACATGATATAGATTTCAGTCAATAAGAGGCTTTAAATTCAAAAAGTAGTAACAGCGCGCACGGCTGTTGGCCTTATAAAATAAACAGTTTTTTTCGTCTCCTGAAAAGTTGGTAAAAATGACTTATGCGGTGTAAGCTAAGGGATGAAATGTAATAGTTGTTGGATTTTTAACCCTAGCTATCTTTGTAAACGCACTTGTAAACATTATTTCCTTTTCCGCTTCCTTTCCTTTTCTAACATGCACTCAAACACATATGTGTATCTCGCTCTCACGTGCGCGCGCTTACGCATCAATAAACCAATGACATTATTTTGACTCCATTACTTTCTAATTACTTCAACCGCAACACACAAAAAATCGTCGCTCGTGATAATCCCTAATTAGAGTGTCCATCCGCATCCCAATTATTAAAAATAAACTGTAAAACGACTAGCTAAGGTGATCTAGTTAAAGTGCTGTGAAGATTTGTGGTTTTTGGACAAATTTGAGAAGATTTTATCTCGCGCGGTCCGCGCGAGCCGCTAACACGATGGAGGCACAATGAGAGGACGTCGCCGAACGAGATTCTTCAAGTAAGTGCATGTTTCCTTTCATCTTGCAGCCTGTGGAACCCTTCCTACTACTCCAAACTCCCAGAACGGCTGCATTTCCTAGACCCTAATAGTTTTTACAAGTGCAATAGTTAGATCCGAAATTTCAATTAAAATACAGTCCACTAAACGCCGTCTACAAAATGTGGAAGTAAAAAGCTTCTCCAATAGTGATTCACTAAAGTTTTGTATAGTCGTCTAGATTTAGGAAGTCAGTTTTGATAATAGTCTCATCTCGTAGCACAATCGAATTAACATCTTCAAGTCTATGTTTTAGGGTCAAAAATGCATAAGCAATGTTTTGAAAATGCCCATAAGATATGCGTACCTATATAATTATATTTGAAGAAACATTTTTTTTTTTAGCAAATTTTTCATTGTTTTTAACAAGCCGGTTAGCTTTGTGATTAGTGAACCTGATTTTAAGCTGCCAGTCGTGGGTTCGAATCCCATCCAGGACAAGCATTTGTATGCATGAATATGTCTGTCTGTTCAGTGTCTGGATGTAAATATTTATATAAGTATGTATTTAAAAGTAGTATATCTATCTAGTTACCATAGCACAAGCTCTGCTTAGTTTGGAATCAGATTGGGCGTGTGTGAAAAACGTCCCAGGATATTTATTTCATATAGACCGCAGTTTCATGAGAGGTTATCTTTATCTCGACTAAATTTTGGTTTGCGAATACGTGCTACGGCTCGTTACCAAAAACAAACTTATTTCCATTTTTCCCCGTTCTCCCTCCGTTCCGATTGCAATTAAACTTTCGCCATTTAAGTTAGTACTCCTCCCCATTCGTACAAATTAACTCTTTTGAATGGGAAATGAGTATTGAAAAAAAAGCTCAATAAAATAGCTTTTTGGCTTATTTTAGCCGACTTCACAATAGAAGGTTTTATGTTCCGATATAATTTATACTTTAGTGAAAAGTGTATTTTCTTGTCACAATTAAAGGCATGTGAAGTTCGCCAATCCGCACTAGGCCCGCGTGGTGGACTATGGCCTACACCCCATCGTTGTTAGGGGAGGCTCGAGCTCCTCGGTGGAGACATATATGAGCTGATGATGATGAAAAGCATATAGGGTAGAAATAAAGATATCAACCTAAGCGTTAGATTCTGAATCCTCTTTGCAAAAAAATGTTTTATATTTTTCGGTGTCAAAAAATCTATATTATAGATACCTAGGTGATAGTGCATGTACCATTAAATTATCGAAGCACATTAAGTTATCTAAATAGTTAAATCAACTCACGATAATCCAAGTAAGACGAATAGCCCACAATAATGAATTATATGAACTGGACCGGACTCAAGGTCTGAGTGCTTTGGGCTGAAGGAAAAGCCCTTGTTTTTAATATATTCATATATTTATAAATCCCCATTTATACAATATCATAAATGCGAAAGTATCTCTGTCTGGCTGTTACTCTTTCACGCCTAAGCCACAAAACAATTTTGAAGAAATTTGGTACAGAGGCAGACTATAGTTTGAGGAAAGACATGGTTACCTTTTATCCCGGGAAAGTTGAAGGTCTCGAAAACGCGGGTGAAACCGTGGGGTGGAAGCTAGTACGTCTAAATTGTTTTAAACGTAAGTGTATCAAATATTGTTGATATTGCAAATGTAAATTTACATTATTAATTTTATTATTATTACATTATAAATTACATTATTAAAAGAAATATACTAATCGTATACTCACATTCAAAAAACCTGATATTTATTTTATATCGTTTCGTACAACCGTGTTTCTCTGGCAATGAATTTCCTTGAGATTCTAACGAGGAAATATACAGGAAATATATTATATTCTGTATAATTAAGACACTTTTGCAATGAACCATAAATTGTGGGGCTTCTTGTAAGGGCTGTAGCCCATTAAACCCTAAATCCTGCCCTGTACTTAAACGTTATTTCCAGACGAGTTATTCAACCGTTCACTGAATAATTAAGTCACGTTTAATTCCCAAAAACAAATCAACCTTAAGTTATAATGTGGATTTATAATCCTGCTATAAATTTTAACCCTCGTATATTTGGATGAAGGAGAGAATGTTACTATTAAAATAATTTATTGAGAGATATCTCTTTATATAATTATCTATACTAATGTTATAAATGCGAAAGTAACTCTGTCTGTCTGTCTGCCCGTCTGTCTGTCTCGCTTTCACGCTAAAACAACTGAACCGATTTAAATGAAATTTAGTACACAGTGAGAAAGGACATAAGCTACTTTTTATCTAGGAAAAATGGAAGATCTCCCGTGTACGCGTGATAAGCAATAAACATAACAAGATAATCTGTATAATAAAATTGATCATCAAAAATCCGTTCACGTCATCAAATAATTATATACTTAATACTATCCAAACCTAAAATACCTCATATACAAACTAGAAAAGCTATTCATAACTCGACTTTACGCAAACTAATATTTATTAGCTTTAATACCACCTGAAAACTGGCAACAAATATTTGCACTAGCTCCCTACAGTCGTTTGTTTATTTACTGGACTCTACCATATAAAGTTGCCGTTTCAAAAATTTATGTAAGTATGAAGGTAAATAGACTCTTACTGCATTACGGGGGTGGTACTAAATAGTTCAGAACATTACCTAATTCTATGCTTTGTGAAGCGATGTCCGTTATTTAGCTTGTGTTTTACTGTTTAAGTTTTAGATATATAGTTGAAATGTGAAATTATTTATTTATTAATGACAATTATAAACTTATATAAATAATGTTATAAATGAGAAAGTTTGTGACTATGGATCATGGAGGAACGGCTGAAAGGATTGCAATGATATTTGGCACAGAGTTAGAATTATGTTCTAGAATAACACATAGGCTAAAGGAAATTGAAGGATCTCCCGGAAACGCACGTGAAACAGGGAGCCACAAATATATCATAATAAAGGAAAAAGCTTATAAAAATTTATGTATGTTTGTCACTCTTTAACAACAACAGCTGTAGGAATCTGCATGAAATTTCGCACATATGATACATTTTCGCGGGAACGCGGGCGAAGCCACTGCACAAAAACTAGTTACAGAATAAGTACTTTAAAAGAGGCCAGGGCAGGTCACGCAGGTCACTAAGTTCAGACACCATTCATCCACCTATGAAAGACTGGCTGGGTTATCAAAGAGGGCTTTTTATACCATGCACAGACTATCTCCCTCTTGGCAAGAATAATCTACGTTTGCAGCATGTTTGCTTTGGCGATGATGTGTTCCCGGCTTTAATGAGGCCGTCATGTTGGCTATATCTGTCAAGTTGACAGATAATCGACGATGAAAATCTGAATAGGTTGGGTTATGTTAAATTGCACTTTAGTTTAATAGCAATAAGGGTGTTTAAAATCTATAGGAGTGTTAGGAAATCTTTTCTAAGTATATTAGATTCTTAATGTAAATGTGGAAGATTTTATTTTTTCTTGGTTTCAAAAGTTTAATTTTACTTTTGTGCTAAACGTATGACACGTAGATAAAACATGGCTTTCTATTGGTAAATGAATTTTCAAAATCGGTTCAGTCAAATTCAGAGACAACCTACAACCTCAAAAACTTTCCCTCTTTTATTAATTATTATGATACATATAACATATTACAACTAATTAAAAACAGAAAATAATAGAAAATCAAACATAGAGATATGAATTGCAACTTATTACATATGTTTACAGGAAAATATAATTTCAATAATATTAATATTTATATTTATTATAATATTATAATGTGGCAGTGATCTACTCTCCATATTTACTTATAAATTGGAGCTTAGGAAAATGGGTAACACTTTAGGATTTTTTTACTGTAATTTTTATGTTTTCATATTTTTTTTATTTTGCGAATTTAGTTCATCATGAATTTATTTCTACCATCGACCTAAATTCTAGCGAACATATATATCGATGATTTCTACTATCTATCTAAATATTTTCTAATTGTAACCTTGAGTAATCTATAAAATACACATAATTATATACAAAAATATATTACCTATTTAAAACGACATTGTCAACTAGCTGTATAATTAACATGCTCAAATATTTGTGGACACGTCAAATATTTGTACTGAAACAAATTGATGGCAGTTGTTCATAATTAATTATACGCTTCGTTGATACGTTGGCAGTTTAATTCAAGGTTAATTAGATTGCATCACCTAATTATTTAGTTTACATTGTCCAATATAGACTTAACTAGATTTTGTGTAGTATACGTTTATATTCAAGCCTTTTTCTACACTATTATTATAAACTAGCTGCCTCCGCGCGGGTTTACCCGCGTAGTTCCCGTTCTCGTAGGAATACAGGGATAAAATATAGCCTATGTTACTCAGTGATAATGTAGTTTTCTAATGAAAAAAGAATGATTGAAATCGGCCCAGTACTTTTTGAGTTTATTCGTTACATACAGAAATACAAATCTTTCCTCTTTATAATATTAGTGTAGATGTATATAGGAATGATATCATTTGAGCTCGAGGTCCTCGGTGGAGACGTATATGAGCTGATGATGATGATATATATGAAACAACTAGACCGGGAGTTCTTCCATTTCCAGGATAAAAAGCAGCCTATGTCCTTTCTATCTTTAGACTATCTGTGTAACAAATTTCATTCAAATCGGTTGAAAAGTTTTAGCGAGACAGACAGAGTTACTTTCGCATTTGTAATAATATAGTATCGTGTTTATGTATATATTTTAAACATGAACTTCTTTTAGCTCGTTCAAACAGGTGTTCATATTCATAACCCATACCACATTTTTCTCAACACCTCAATCAAAATTCATAGTCGAGTCATGAAATTAGTAGCCAAATTTATCTTCCCTAGCTTCTAATTAATCACTAATACCAATACAGAGGCGTTGACCCGGTATAAATTGAATTTCTATTAATCGAGCCAAGTTCCCGGGTCAAATCCGCCAACTCATCCGCGTTGAGCCGGGTGTGGCCGGTTGAAACCGGTTAGAACCGGTTATCGGCTGGTTTGGAAGGATGAAAGCCGCGGCCCGGTCAAAGGGTGCGTAATCACTTTAAAATTATTCCCTTTTACGGGTCGTTGGAGCGGCCTAGAAAAAGTATAGGATGATTGTAGGTCTATACCTACGTCTATACTTATCCGACGTCTATACTTATGGAAGACTAGCTTCTGCCCCGCGGTTATACCTGCGTTTCCGAGAATTATTTTTCTCTTAAAAAGTAGATACTATCAATGTGTGAAGTGTCATTTGACAGCCCGGTAGGCTTTGTGGTTAGTGACCCTGACTTTCAAGCCGCGGGTCGTGGATTCGAATCCCATCCAGCACAAACATTTGTTTGCATGAATATGTCTGTTTGTCCTGTGTCTGGATGTAAATATCAATATAAGTATGTATTTAAAAGTAGTATATCAGCTATCTGGTTACCATAACACAAGCTTCATTTGAAACTTACTTTGGAATCAGATTGGCCGTGTGTGAAACATGTCCCAGGATATTTATTTATTTATTTATATCTCGTCAGCCGATATTGGGTGAAAGAGTAACAAACATTCATACATCCATTCAACCTCAATAACTTTGTTTTAGGTTTTTGATTAAACTTTGATTATTTGGTTTATTAGTGAAATATAATATTCTTGGCACCGGTGTTTAATAATATTGCTTTTCCTTAAAATTCATAATTAAGATAATAAATGTAATAAAAATAAACTTATTCGACTTCGTTGAAAACACAAAATAAATCGCTAAGAACGTGGGCGTAATAATAAAATATCTTTTAACTTGCTTCAAAAGACATTATACTAGTGTCTTGCCGCGGTTTCACTCCCTTTATGTGTTAAACTTATGAGTTAATTCTGGTTATAAACTGTGTTCTCAATACATCCAAATCCGTTCAGTAGTTTTTGCGTAAAAGACTAACAAAAATCTATTCATCCATATAAACAATCCCACGTTTAATCTTAGTAGGATTCTACCGGCTACTTTTATTATGGGAACGCGAGTGAAACCGCGGGGAGCAACTAGTGTTTACATAATAAACTGCTTGGAATAATATATCATAGTAAAAGGAAGTAGCAGGTAGTTTTATGATACTAAACAGTGTAATTTGTTGAAATTGCTTAATCTACCTTAACGATGTAATTTGAATTGTAAACGCCTGCCACAGAATTACAAGCAACGGAGTCGAAACATAATAATGGTCTGGCATTGATGAAACAACACACATTTGCATAGTAAAGAGTTCTGTAATTTAAATTTGTTCATTGAAGGATATCTTTTTTAACCGACTTCCAATAAAAGGAGACTAAAGGAGTTTTTTTTGTTTTTTGACTATGGATCTGCACCTAATCCTATTTTTAATTGAAAACTAGTGCCTCCCACTAGTGGTTTCACCGTACTTTCCCGGGGGATTTTCAAATTTCCCGGGATAAAAAGTAGCCTATATGTAATTCCAGAACATATTCTAACTCAGTTCCAAATTTCAATGCGATTCCTTCAGCCGTTCTGGCGTGAGAAATATCATCATCACCAGTTCATACACGTCTCCACCCAAGAGCTCGAGCCTCCCCTAACACCGAGGGGGCTTAGGCCATAGTTCACCACGCGGGCCTAGTGCGGATTGGCGGACTTCACATGCCTTTGATTGTGACATCTCGGGCATGCCGGTTTCCTCACGATGTTTTCCTTCACCGAAAGCCAGTGGTGTGAACCGTCTCCCTCATGATCGTGAGTCGGTGCGTTCCCAACTGAGCCACCACGGCTTCACCACGCGTGAGTACCGCACCACGGCGTGAGAAATATGTATCCATACATTCTCACAATATACCGCATTTATAATAAAAGTAGGATATAGTCCAATGTTTGAGAGATGGCAATGAATGAGTTATTTAAATGATTGTTTTAAGACAGGACTAATGAAAAAAAGTTACTGCTAGGACTATTATCGAAGCCAAGTGCTTAAGTGGATGACCTATAAATCACTGGTCGAAGTTGCGCCTGTCTAATTAGACAATTGATTTGTTAGTGTCCCTTTAGGGTTTCCAAGATAAAATATCACAACAAAAAAGAACATCCTGGGCCTTTTCCCAAACATACCCAATCTTAGCCAAACTAAGCAAAGCTTGTGCTATAGATGATAGCTGATATGTAGTGCATTTTTAAATACATACCTACGTAAGTGGGATTCGAACCTATGACTGGCGATTTAAAAGTCAGCGTTACTAACTACAAAGCCATCCATTTTTGATTTAAGTTTTCTTTTGACTTATTTATTAATGATATCATGTTCTAGGATATTGATGTAATGTCTAACAATAATTAAATTAGTTTTTTAAACAGTTGACCCCTCTTGTTTTAGAGACGAGCTTTACAATACAACGGAACAACTAAAAGCTTATAAATTTATATTCCTGTTACATAAAAGGCTTAAACGTCTGATTTGTCCAACAAATTCCTGATCCTCGGCGACCCTTTAGGATTATAGAGGTCCATAATTTCTAATATAATTATCATAATTACTTTATTTTAAATTCCTTTGGTAATTAAGCGGTTGCATAAACGAGAAGTAATTTCGTGGTATACCAAAATAAGGGTACGAATAAAATAATAGACTTATCTTATGTTTATGAAAATACAAGCTGCCGCCCCGCGGTTTCACCCGTGTTGTTCCCGTTCCCGTGACCAGAGGGGTATCAAAAATTGATAGTACCCGATTTTCAAACCTACTGAATATGCATATAAAATTTCATAAAGATCGGCCAAGCCGTTTCGGAGGAGTATGGTAACTAACATTGTGACACGAGAATTTTATATAAAACTAGTAGCTCCCCGTGGTTTCACCCACGTTCCCGGGATAAAAAGTACAAGAGTATAAATAATAGTGGAATTAAGTTTTTAGTACTTCCTCGGACTAAAACTGTACTAAGTGTGTCGTAAACCAAAAGTCATGCTCAATAGCAGAGTAAAAGTGACCATTTAAATTGTGTTTTAGTTAATTATAGTGTTTTATAGGATTCATTATATTATTTTAATTAAACTGCATAGTGCATTTCCTTTTAAATAGGGTTGCCAACTGCACTGTTTTAAGCTTAAATTAAGTTTATTGTAAAATTAATAATATCCTTTAATACTATTGTAGGTACTAAATTTTGGGTCTGCGTATCAATAATATGCAAATTTCAATTATTAAGTTGTGTTATTATAAGTTATAAACTATGTATATTCCAATTTTCATCTAAATTCGTTCAGTAGTTTTTGCGTGAAATATAAATATAACATCCTCACAAACTTTGCCATCATAATATTTTTCATGAAGTATAAAGAACGTAAAAATACTACATTTTATTTGGATAATAATTTTGATTACAAAAATTACTGTTTCTGAATTGTTTTGTCAGCAGTCAAATAAAAAAAATACTACAGTAGGCCGAAAAAGTGTGCCAACCCTATTTACGGGGTCGAGCGTTAATTAAAACTAAACTGCAGTTACAGTAATTAAGCTATGGGTTACCGGCTCATGGTAACTAGGTATTTCCATGCAGTCATTGCTTAGTTACTACTCACGTTTTTGAATTGAGTTTTTAGTTCAAAATGTTTTTAGCATCAAATAAATTATATATTTTTATTACATAACAATGTATCAAAAGTTCAGGCCATAGCAATCTAAACTAAAATTATTATAGCTGCCTGTGCGCGGTTTCACCCGCATAATTCCCGTTCCTTTGGGAATACAGGGATAAAATATAGCCTATGTTACTCGGGGATAATGTAGCTTTCCAATGTTGAAAGATTTTGCGAGATCGGCGCAGTAGTTTTGATTCAAATAACATTATCGCATTTGCGATGCTAATATTAACTAATAAAGTAAACTACTAAACCGCCGTTTCCCGGAGAATCCTTAATTTTCCCATGATAAAAAGTGATCTATGTGCTATTCCAGAACATATTCTATCTCTGTTTTTTTTCATGATTTCTGATTCTGATCTGATTTTATTCAGATGCCTTCATCCGTTTTGGTATAATTAAGTAACAAACATCCACCACCCTACTTACTTTTACTTCTTGCCTATTTTTACTGTTAAGGCAGTGTTACTAGTCGCAAAGGTATTGCTATATTAGTATGGCAGGTTGATTTACGGACATGACTTAGTTCCGAAATTCAATTACTTAGGAAATACATAAATCAACGACTCTTGATGATAGCGTTTAACTAATACCGCTGTCTACGGAAATTGCTCGTGTTTATGACGAAGCATTTGTTACAACTTTCTATATTTGGAGCTAGAATTATAGATTGTTTGTTATACATCAAAACTGGTATTTTCGGTTTGTAAGTATGGATGGATTTTTGTTACTCTTTCATGCCAAAACGGCTGAAGGGATCTGCTTGAAGTTTGGCACAGAGTTAGAATATGTTCTGGAATAACACATGGACTACTTTTTATCCCGGGAAAATTGAAGGTCCTCCGGGGAACGCGGGTGTAACCACTAGTTATAATTAATTTAAGATCAAATTCAAAGGTACCTACTTACTATGTTTTCAAGTGCAGAATGTCATGACTCAGAAATAAATGAAATATTAATTATTTTAATATCTAATATTCTATCATTAACGAGCATAGCCTGAAGCAAGTACCTACTTCGGAATACTGTCTTAGCAGTAGGTCAAACGAGTTAATGGAAACATATGGGAGGCATTTTCTATCGTTCATGATGCGTTTCTTGTAATAACTTAGTACTGGGATAAACTAGTCTTAGGGAAAGGACATAGGCTACCTTTTATACTAAAAAAGTTGAAGTGAAACTGCGGGGCGGAAGCTAGTAACAACATACCTACTTAATAAATAAATATTCTGTGGAAATTTTCACCCATGGCCAATCTGACTATTCCTATATTACCTGCGGAATAGCGAAACCTCCTATCACAAGTACCTATTCCATACTGAAAAAGAGATTATGAAGTTTTAATTGAATAAATTAAATGACTTTGATTACAAACTAAGCAGAACCACTTAAAACAAACACATGAAATTCGCATCGATACAGTTGTCTCTCAATTTTATTATTTAATTAGCATATTGATCAAGACGACTGAATAGTAACATAAGCAATGTGTTTTATGAGAACATTGCAAAACCTGTCATATAAAATTAATTTTTTTTTTTAAAACATGTTCGTACCGTTTCATACATACACGTGAAGTTAAATGGAAACAAAAGCATGCTGCGTTTTCCAGCACACTGTCTGTCTGTGTGTCCCCCCTATCAACAACCGATCTAGGTAACTGCGATGGTGGAAGCAGATAGCTTGCATCGAGCTGTTCTTGGCCGCAATTGTGACGTGACAGCCACCACAAGTTTGTGCATAAATAGGAATATTAGCTGCATTATATTGTTTGTATAGCTTGTTATAGGTCGTAAGCCAGTTGGAAATGGACCGACTCAAGATTATAAATAAATATCCTGGGATATTTTTCACACCCGGCCAATCTGATTCCAAACTAAACAGAGCTTGTGATATGGTAACCAGATAGCGGATATTATATAGATATTTTACATCCAGACACAGGAAAAACAGACATATGCATACAAATGTTTGTCCTCAGTGGGATTTGAACTCACGACCCGTGGCTTGAGAGTCAGGGTCACAAACCATAAAGCCAACCGGGCTGTCGATTATGGTATATGTTCAAAACCCTAGCTCTACCTCTGAATTAAGAAAATAAGAAATACTTACATACAGATTCACAGCACTGGCTTTCTCTCCTACGCAATATGCACAACCTTTGTGTTTGTCATTACAGCAGTTAGGCATATTTTTGGCATAATAAAGTTGTGTAACAAACATCCACCCATCCATCCAAAGTTTACAATATAATAGTAAGATATTGAAATGATGAATGTAGGTAGATGCTGGAGATTTTGATATTTCAAAGTAAATTTTAAATGGAGTTAGCTACCATAAACACATTATTTTTAGTTAAACTTAAATTACTGATGAAAATCAGACATCTCATTAGATTATTGCTTCAAGAAAGCAGATCGCTAAGTTGCAGGATATAAAAAAAAAAAAAAAGTTAAACTTAAATAACTGTTTAAGATAACTATCAAACTTAATTTGGACCAATACCACTAGTGTTTGTCTTTTACTAAATATTTTTAATTTTAGTAACCCTCCTTTAATATACTATCCTAACTCTTATTTTATCAAAATTCAGTTTGGCTTTAATTGCCTTCAATTATTTGAATAATCTGCATGGGAAAAAAAAACTAAACATATTGCTTTAAAAGCTTATATGGGAATAAAAAATAATTTGAAATCATGGTCACCATATAGCAGTCGCGTGTGCCAGCCCTATTGTGCGCTCGTGAAGTGGCTCACACCCCTAACGCGTAGGCGTGGATATATAACCGTGTAACTTATCTGATAGAACTATATCTTCTATGGTATATATGTAGTTTTATGGGGAAAATATCAATGTCCCTTTAGGCCTTTGTCAATCACTTTGAAACGTTTTATTCTAGTATTCCTGAAACTTTTTTTTACATACGAATCTGATTCCGTTCTTGGCTGTGCTTGTGTTATCGCAATTAGATAAGTAGTTGATATTTACATAGTAGCTTCTTCATCACTACATATTATAAAACAAAGTCGCTTTCTGTGCCTATGCCTTCTTAAATCTTTAAAACTACGCAACGGATTTTGACGCGGTTTTTTAATAGATAGAGTGATTCAAGAGGAAGGTTTTTGGAGGATTTTGGAGGTTTCTAATGTGATGTAAAAGCATTGCACCCGTGCGAAGCTGGGGCGGGTCGCTAGTACTTAATTAAAATTGTTAGTAAAGTATTTGTTATTTATAATAAAGTACATAACTCAGGTTTTTATTCGCCTTCATCGTCGTCAGCTTAAGTCAGTCCCCTGCTGGACCTCCGGTATTCGTCTTACATTTGACAAATCATTTCGAAGTGAGAACACAATCACACGACAACAAAGAGCCAACGAGGAAGACGTTCAAATCGTAAACACCAATTTCCTACAAAAAAATAACACAATTTAAACTTATTTCCGAAATAAGAGATAAACTGTCAATTTCCCCACCCCCCATGGGGCCGGCCATAAACCCAAATCGGGTATTTAAAGCGGAATAAACGCTCGAGTGGAGGGGAAGTGGGGGGTATGGGGGGGGGGAGGCGGAAATACGGAATTAACAACATAATGGCGTATAAAAATATGTTAAGGCCTCGTTGATTTAGATATTCGCAATTGGGTTCTGTAGTTTCAATTCGGTTCAATCAAATAGCTTTTGATTATTTTATAAGCAACCTTTTTGTATTTTTAACTACTTACCTGTACCATGTATTGACCTTGTATTATAGCTAGTGAAGCGCAGGATCTTCTGACAAAAGTATTTCTGAGGGCTTACTCCCGAAAACGATTCGAATTTGATTTTGTTTTGATTTCAATTTGAACTCCTATTGGTTAATCCCGAACCAAAAAAATTCAATTTGAACTCCTATTGGTTAAAAAAAATTAAGATGGCCGCTAAGATTGACATGTATTCGATCGGTAACGGTATTTGACCTTTCAGAATTTTCTATTAAGTTGTGTGTGGTTCGTTTCTACAGAAATAAATAAATATTCAATTCCTTATTTTTTTCTAAAACGAAATCTTGTACATTAGATGTAATTTTTTAGATTAGATAAATTTATCCTAGATGTGATAACTCGAACCTGAAAAAGTACCTTTTTACTGATCGTGTATTTTGACGTTTAAAGTCGTTCCCGCCATTCGATTCACAAATGGAGGAGTACGGACTTTTCGATTCGGTTTCGATTGTAACGAAATTCTTGATCGAATTTAGTTCCAAAAAGTGTCACCGCACGATTGTGCGCTAGAATCGCTATCAAAAATGTATGAAATTACATTTATTCGATTCGAACTCGTTTCTCGAAAGCGTCGGGAGTAAGCCCTCAGTACTTAAAATCCGTCCCAACCTTAATTTAAAATATTAAACTTAATTATAAATATTTTATTTATTTATTTCAATATTTATGTCTGGAAAACAATTCGATTCAAGTTTTTTAACATTAGGTTTTAGCCGCTTAGTTCCCTATAAAGTAGTACCTAATATGGGGATATAATATAACCTATGTCACTCCCTGATAATGTAGCTTTCCATTGATGTAAGGATTATTCAGTCCAGTAATAATGAAATGAAATGAAATGAAATATATTTATTAATTCAAATAGGCCTTCACAGGCACTTATGAAACTTCGATTCTAATGTAATTACAAAAAATATTAAATTATAAATAATAAATATAATAATATTAAAATTTAAAGTAGTTTCGGAGCTCATTCATTACAAACAGAATCGAATCTTTCCTCTTACAGTATTACAAAATAAATATAGTATGATTCTGCTGTTGACAGTAAACTTTATAATCAAGCATTTCGCAAAGTTTATATCTTAAGTTTAACACTAAAGGTTTTCCACTTTATTAATTGTGTTGCGGACCCCTAAAACTGTCCGTACTGCCTTCCGGTTGGCGCGTGTCGTAATTGATTGCGATCTACGATTTAATTCCGACAGACGCCTTGATTCTAATACGTTGTAGTACTATTCAGATGCTATTGCTATTGGCTTTGTGGTTAGTGACCCTGATTATCAAGCCGCGGGACGTGGGTTCGAATCCCACCCAGGACAAACATTTGCATGCATGATAGGTCTGTTTGTTCTGTGTCTGGGTGTAAATATCTATAATATGTATTTACAAGAAGTATATGTAGTATATCAGCTATCTGGTTACCATGACACAAGCTCACTATATAGCTTACTTTGGAATCAGATTGGCCGTGTGTGAAAAATGTCCCAGGATATTTTATTACTTTGCTGAATTACCATGTTCTTGAAAAGCCGAACTGGTTCATTGAATAGCCCTGCCGACATTTGATTCTGATGCGGTAGCCCAAGATGGTACAAATCTGTACTAATAGTATAAATGCGAAAGTAACTCTGTCTGTCTCGCTTTCAAGCTAAAACTACAAAACCGATTTAGATGAAATTTGGTACACATATTGTCTAGAGCCTGAGATAGGATATAGGCTACTTTTTATCCCGGGAAAATGGAAGATCACCTGGGTACGGGTGAAACCGCGAGGAGCCACTAGTCTCAAATATTTTTTTTACAATGTAATATATGAAGGGCACATATGGCATAATATGGCAGTTTCAAGGAGTTTCTTCTTTTATTTGAAATTTTAGGCCAGCAGTCTTAAAAATGATACTGCTATGGTAACTGGACTTTTTAAAATAAAATGTGGCTTGTACCCATTAAAATAGAGTCTACACTTCCTTTCAGCCATTATAAAGATTTGCGGTAACCATAACGGAATACATCTTACTATGAGAACTTACTCCAAGAAATTCTCAGCTAATGAGATTGCCTGTATGGTCACCATAATTTAAGTTATTTAATAGATGTTTCCTGACATATATTCTATGTCTAGTGACGATATAGTTCATGAGATGATTGATGATGAGTATTACAGGCATTACCGACTCATAGGAAAGGCATTCATCATCATCACCAGCTCATATACGTCTCCACTGCAAGAAGTTGAGCCGAGCCTGCGCTAACAAAAAGCGGAATTAGGCCATTGTCTACGCGGGCCTATTTCCGGACTTCACAAGCCTGAATATGACATCTGAGGTGCATACCTCCTACCTGCATAGGTTTCCTTACAATTACCTTAAAAAAAAGCATGAATGTATGACTATTCATAAGTGCTTATTGTCTTAGTGTATTATAGTCAAATCGTCCAAAAATCACATAATAACCGCCAGATCACAGAATGGTACAAGGATTTATTTAATTTACTACTTTGAACGATTTCTTGGTTTTGAATCTTATAATGTTCTAAATTTTGAAGGCCCTATTGGACCCCCTACCCGTCCCCGCCCCCGCCCCAACCAATTGGTAATATATCCTCTTAATGTCGCGTGAGATGTACAAAACGATAGGTTTAATGTACCACTGGGGATTTAACAATCCCATCCAGGGCTCTTGGGGGAGTAATTTCTTTAGTAAAGTATCTATAGGTACATAAAAGTATAAAACGCAGATGAAACCGCGGGGCGGAAGCCAGTTTATTATAAACTTGTGGCTCCACGTGGTTTCATCTGCGTAGTTTCTGTTCAGGTAGGAATACAGGAATAAAATATAGTCTATAACACTCACAAAAAACGTAGCTTTCTATTGGTGAAAGAATTATTCAGATCGGCCGAGTTTCGGAGCTTATTCATAACTAACACAAAAATCAAATTATTCCTCTTAATAACTTTATATTATTTTAATAATATTAGTATAGTTATGTAGCTTTATTTTTATTAAAATACCCTACATTTTGCAGTTATTAGCCAGAGTACTCAAGGAATCAGGTCGGTTCGCCGTTTGGGATTTAAAGTAGAGAAAAGCTCAATAAAAGTAGAAAAAAGCTCATTATCTGGAAGCTTATGACGCCTCCAGATATTTATGCTTCTTACTACGGACGCTATGGTACTTATAGAAGAAAATGGCCGACGATAATGACTTAGATTATTATTAATATTGTTGTTATGCTGTAATTTCTTAATTATCTGAATCATCATCATCATCATGAAAAAGGAATTAAAATGTATTATTATTATTACGAGCCTGTAGTGTCCTACTGCAGGGCAAAGGCCTCCCCATCTTTCTTCCACTCCTCTCGGTTCAGAGCTTTACTGGACCACTCCTTTGAGACGTGGTCTAGCTTGTCCGCCATCTTCGTCTAGGTCTACCGCGATGTCGTAAAAAATGTATAGTATTTTTAATAAAATTTGGAGTTTTCTTTCATTAAACGAAATGATTAAATTGTCTTCACTGTTTTTAACATACTTGCAATTGGGATTTTATTTAAATTTGTCCTATAGTTATCGAGTTAGGTGAAAAATATTTATTTATCCTATTGTCTTCCACAAAGGCATGACTAACATTATGATCAGAGCTGTCATATGCCTACATGAATTACGAGCATTGAAGCCCCCTTAATAATATTGCAGATCCTGGGATTATGCGGCCTCGGTGCAGAACTGCATGAGCTAACGAAGGTTTAGTTTGCAGTTTAATTAAATTTTACATGACAGGCTTTGTGGTTAATGACCCTGACTTTCGGATACTGTCCGGGGGTTCGATACGGACCACAATTCTTTTTGTGAATAAACACGTCTGTTTTTTCGATACTAATATTATAAAGCGAAAGAGTGCGTTTCTTTGTTTAGTTGAAGGCCCTTAACGTAGGAACTACTACTTCGAATTGAAAAATTTAGTGTTGGATAGCCCATTTATCGAGGCAGGGTATATGCTGTATAACATTACGCTACGACCAATAAGAGCGGAGCATCAATGAATAATGTTGCGAAGACGAAGTGGCGCGAATAAGATAGAAACAGATGTCTGGTCACCGTACAAGCTCTGCTTAGCTTGTAGTTGGATTGGCCGTGTATAAAATATATATTTTAAGAAATTAACGTATATATGTATAAATAAACAAAGTACCTACCATTATTTATGTAGGTACTAGTGGCTCCCCACGATTTTCCCCACGTTCCCATGGGATTTTCAATTTTCCTTGGTAAAAAAGTAGCCTATGTGTTATCAAAACATATTTTAGCTCTGTGCCAAATTTTGTCGCGATCCTTTACCCGTTCTGGCGTGAAAGAGTGACAAACAAACATTTTAAAAACCTTTCGCATTTATAATATTAGTAAGAATTATTTCTTGCACCTCACTCAAGCAACCCATTAACCCTGTCATAAAATGTAAATCATTAAATTAAACAGCTAATAGTTTAAATTGGTCTAAAGAAGCCCACAGCTGTGGTGTCGACGCGTACTAAGGAAATGTATTTTCATTGTGAAATTATTCAAATTTCAATTTAATAATTGTTCAGGCAAAAACTTGGTGAAGGCTGGCAATTAATCTTGGGAGTGCCGGAGGCTGACAACACCGAGGGACGTTGTCACTCACAGAGTGAAATGTGCAGTGGGAACACTCTATTATTATTTGCCTTTTACCATAGACAAGTTTATTTGGAGGTTATACATACAAATACTAGTTGCCGCCTCGCGGTTTCACCCGCGTTGCTCCCATTCTCGTGATCACTTAGGGGTATCAACAATAGATAGTAGCCGATTCTCAGACCTACTGAAACTGCATATAAAATTTCATTAAAATCGGTCATGCCGTTTCGGAGGAGTATGGTAACTAACATTGTGACACGAGAATTTTATATGTAAGATTACAATCCGAAGAATTTGTTTGTTTGAACGTGGTAATCTCAGATAGATATGTTTTTTTATTTTATTTAATTATGAGTTACCATAATATTAAATACCATATCATTTAACTTTAAAAATCTAGTTATATCAATTTAAACCGGTTTAATTCGCATTCCACACAGCTCTGTCCCGTCTATCCATCGAACCGTTGTTTGTCTATGTCGCTCTATATTGTATTTTACGCACGTTGTTTTCATTACTTCCATGGTCTCAAGCGTATAATAAACTTGTGATTTTGGCGATGAATCTCAGCGGTTTGATGACACCCCTTGTCGTTTATTCTGACAACTTCCATCAATATCTATATCTAGGTATACTTAAATTTATATCTAAAGATTTTTTTTTGAAGTGACTTGAAGGTGTAAACCTCTGATGGCTGTTACACCTTTACGCGGACAATCGGTGAGCGCTGAGGGCTCTCAACCGTAGTAGATTTAAGCAACTGCGCTGAGGGTGTCCCCTACGGGACCGTGCCTCGGCTCAGGGCGTTGCTGGGGGTGAGGGACTCACTGGTTTGATTATTTGGGGAATTTTATATCGGACATTTGGGGCGGCTCGGGCCACATGCTACTGGGGACGAGACTGGTAATGTTGCGAACGTGCTAAACTCAGGGACTACTGGACCGATCTGAATATTTTTTTCATTGGAAAGCTACATTGTCAGGGAGTATCACCGGCGGTTTTATCCCCGTATTTTTACGGGCATGGGAACTACGCGGGTAAAACCACGCGGCGGAAGCTAGTTCATTATATGATACACCAAACATAAATAACCTCAAGTTAGATATTATTATCTGTTTAGATAATATCTATCAGAAAAGTACTAAATCATGTTTATTTCTCGATTTACCTACAAATAGTAAACCAACATCAAAAGCTGTTTTGTTTTCTCGAAGTAAATTAGATTACTGCCAAGATTGTAATACGATATTTACCTAAAGGTCAGTAAAATTGAAATACCTAGTCTAAACAGAATAACTACCCACTTCTAAATATTTCATTTTTGGGAAGCTACACTATCTACAGTTATTTTATTTTTACCACGTTATTGTTTGTATACAAAATATATATAAAATTTAGAGTAAACAAACCGCAAGGGATGGAAATCCACCAAAAGTGACAATGGCTTTTCAAACATCACTTCCTCCACCCTTATAATACCTTTAAGGTGAACGCCCACTGGTTCAAAATAAAGGAGACTTCACACATATTAGGACGATTCAACGTAGGCAGGTGACTCAGTTGTCAATGACTCATAATCATGAGGGTGCTGGCTCAAAACCCTGGCCTTTCTAAGTTGTACGAATTCTGGCTTTCGGTGAAGGAAAACGTGAGGGAACCTGCATGCCCGAGATATCACAATTAAAGGCATGTGAAGTCCGCCACCACACTAGGCCTGCGTAGTTGTAAGTGGGGAGAGGACCTTCAATGGAGAGATATATGAGCTGATGACGACGAGTGCGTGGTTTCATAAGATTTTAAATGACAAATAAATATATTAAATTCTAAATTTCAAAGCGTTCAGTAACACGTATGTGCATTAACCTTATTTATTTATTTTATTTATTTATTTATTAATTTTAGGAAGACCAACAGCCAAAATAAACATGATAACATTAAGTAATAATGCCATAAAGCCAATAACAGGTCTTCACGAATAAGAAAAAAAAAAAATATATATCTATGCAATATCTGTGCCAAAGAACAATAAGAGATATTATATATAATTACAGACACACACTAGATTTAACAAAAAAATCATTACTTAGTATTCGCCTTGCCGATGCCACACTCGTGCAAAATATATCGAAGTCGTGCTTCCTAACGAGGGTGTTAAAGTTGCTACTTGCTCTCCACATAAAGGTATTTTGTCTGTAGTTGGAATGGACAACTGGAATATTAAGGGGAGGATATTGACGGTACAATCTCACGGGGACATTCAATGATATTTTATTTAAAATTTCGGGACAATCAACTACATTTGATGCTACTTTCAACAAATACAACGTATCCGCAATATCTCTTCGGGTGTAAAGGGGAAGAAGGTGGAATGTCCTACATTGCTGTAAATAGTTAGAGGATACGTAAGGAATCTTTAAGCGGAAGCATAGGTACTTAATAAACCTCCTTTGAATTCGCTCCACTCGTTCTACATACTTAGCATAGCGCGGGTTCCAGATTTGCGAAGCATACTCTAGTATAGAACGAACAAAGCTACAGAACAATATTTTAAATGTCTTGGCATTCCTGAAACTAGCGGAGCTGCGCATTATAAATCCTAAAGCCCTAGACGCCCTAGCCACCACATCGTCAATATGTTTATCGAACAAAAGCTTATGGTCATGAATAACACCAAGGTCGCGAACAAACATACTTCTATGTAGAGGTTGAGCTTTAAGTGAATAGTTGAACGTTATCACGGATTTTTTCCGAGTGAATGTAATCAACGAGCATTTGGATGGATTAAGATCAAGTTTATTATCCTTACAATATTGGTCTAATCGTAATAAATCTGACTGTAGATACTCCGCATCTGCTGGCGAGTTAATGGTGGCAAACATTTTCATATCATCAGCAAAACAGAGTAAGTGGGAATATTTAAAACATGCTGAAATATCATTAATAAAAATTGAAAATAGCAGGGGGCCCATCAATGAGCCTTGCGGTACACCACTTGGGATAGTTACCCAGCTAGATATGTAGTTATTAACCACCACAGCTTGCGATCGGTTATCAATGTAAGAAGAAAACCACCTCAGCAAGTCACCTCTTATTCCTATGTCCTGCAGTTTAGTTATTAGAACCCTGTGGTCTATCCTATCGAAGGCTTTACTGTAATCAGTATACACAACATCAACCTGACTGCCAGCATCCATGGCCTCTGTAAGGTAATCATTAAGCAGTATAAGATTAGAAACAGTAGAGCGACCTTTCAGAAAGCCATGTTGCGTGGGATTAAGAGAGTTCTTGACAGCTGTGTACACTTGATTATAGACAACTCTCTCGAATACTTTAAAAATTATGCACAGCTTCGATACAGGCCTATAATTAATGACCTCAGTTTTAGGACCTTTTTTATGAATAGGCGATACAAAGGCGGATTTCCAAATGGAAGGTACGGAAGCTTCAACCAATGACTTAGAAAATAAAAGAGAAATAGGTAACGCAATACTTATAGCGCAGTTAATTAGAAGAATTGAATGAATATGGTCCGGGCCAGCAGACTTGGATGGATCGAGATGTTGAAGGAGTTTGATTATTTCCTCAACACTAACATGAATGGATGAAATATCAGATACAGTATCTGTTTCTCGAGAGCAGCCAGAAATCAATGAGTTAGAACTGTTATCAGAGATAATAAAGGTCGAGTAGAAATATGCTGAAAAGGCATCACATATAGAATCCCCTGTAGTAACTAATGCATTCTGATATGACATACAGCTTGGTATATGATTAGAATTGGATTGTGATTTCACATAAGACCAAAACTGTTTGGAATTACTTAAAATTGATTCCTCTATAGAGGCCATGTAAACCTCGTGACACTGTTTTTCTACACCTTTGGCTCTATCACGCAATACTATAAAAGATTCCCAATCTGATCTATTACCATACGTTTTGAATTTCCTTAAATATTTGTGTTTTTCTTTAATGATTTTTTTAAGCGCTGAACTGTACCATTTCGGGTATTTCTCATTTTTTATGACCTTAGTTGGTATATACTTACTCTGTAGAGTATTAATAATGTTATAAAAATAAGCAACCGCATCTTCTAGTGATTTGTCACAGAATACTGCGTCCCAATCAATACTTGAAATTTCCTCATTAATTGCAGAAAAGTTACCGCGATTATACATATATTTAATATAATTTAATGGATTGAGACTGTTTAAATGTACAAATTGCACGTCAATGACAAGCGCACCGTGATAAGGGTCAGTGGGTACTAATGGGTCATCACATTCAGAAACACTGACAATATCATTTGTTAAAACAAGGTCAAGAATTCTACCGAATTTATTGAGAATACCATTAAACTGGTGCAGACCATGCGTATTTAAATCATCAATGAGTAAATAATCATCACTATTACACATATTTTCAGGAAAAAGGATTAAACCACTTCCCGGTCTTTTTATCCATGATATGTTACTCATATTAAAATCACCTAAAATTAAATATTTATCTAAAGGGTTATTTAAAATCACTTCGTCAAGTTTAAATAAGAAATTGTTGAGTTGCTGCGAGAATGAAAAGCCATTATTTTGTTTACATAAGTATAGCACACATAAATGAATCTTCAAGTATCTCTTAGAATTAGATTGACGCAGACACAATGTAAGCCATAAGTCTTCGGCGGCGGAATTAAATAGGGGTTGCGACAAAACCGAAATATCACTGCGTACTGCTATAAGCACCCCACCACCGCGAGATTGTCCGGTCATCTCGTAATCACGGTCACGACGGTAAACGGTGTAGTTATTATTAAAAATCTCAGAATTAGATATACCATCCACCAGCCAGGTTTCCGTCAATACAATAACATCAAAATGACTCAAACAAAGATTTCGGTAAAACAATTGAGTCTTAGAGCGGAGCCCCCGAACATTTTGGTAAAAAATGTTCATTGTCGTGTTATTGGAAGCCATTAATGAAGGTCAACAATATTAATATAATACGCATAAAATAAAAATAGATAAAAATAGACAAATAATAAAAAATCGACATCAAATGTGGGTTGGTTGAGATTTCGCCGCCCCCGGAGAATAAAATGACAACTGATATTACCATAGTTTTAGTGTTATCTCATTTTGGCAATCTATGGTGCCTAATACATCTACCCAATTTTTTTCGTAAATTTCTAGCTATTATTCAAAAAGTTATAAAAAAATGCAATAATATTGGCCTGTTTTTCAAGCACAGTAGATTTCGTGAAAAAAACTATAATATGAAGTTAGTGAAACAGTTTCTTCATTAAAGATACAATAAAAACTTTAGCAATAATATTCTCGGAAACAAAATCGGTGAAATAATTGTCAATGCTATTATCATTTTGTTCTCCTAAAAGTCCGCTTAGGCGTGGTTGTACAATAATCAGTTACAATCGTTTACGTCTAACTGAGGTTCTTTTACACATGTACCTCAGTTAGAAGTAGACGATAGTAATTATATAAATAACTCTAAGAATAATAATAAAGATGCTTAGAAATGAAAAATAATTAAAAAGATCCAAAGAAATAACATAAATATTCCAGAGGCAGTGCCAACACAAACTGAAACTGCTGTTGGCACCCCAGAAGTTGACGAATCATGTTCAATTGATTCAACGATGAGTATAAATAATACTATGAAATTGAGAAGAAAACGAATCAAAATGAGAGTGAAAGACTAGACCAGAGAAGTAAAAAGGATGGTAGAATGCGATAAGGAAAAGTTCGAAAGAAAAACTCTGAAGGCTGAATGTAAGTGTAAAAAGAAATGTGGTGAGAAGATCAATCAAGCACAAAGAGAGGCAATTATGCAGCAATATTATGAACTTGAAGATCACGAGCAACAGTGGCAATAGATCGCCCGTTATACTGCAACTGAAGAAGTAAAAAGAATAACACTAGTCCGAAAAAACAATCGTACACAATCTAATAAATACTACATATTTCAAATTAGGCACAGAGAAAGTACAAGTGTGTAAGACATTTTTCATCAATACTTTAAGTACATCACGTCAAACTGTTTATACATCATTAGGCTGTAAAAGGATAAATTGATAAAATATACCGTCATGACAAAATACCACGTAAAATGTCTATCCGACCAGAAGAAAACATCATCCACCTTCATGGAACTCTTTCTTGTGTGACAATGACACAAGAAATGATTCGGCCAGACAATATCTTTCAGAACTGCTCAATAGGTATATCTAAAATGTAGCAGCTGTATCAAACCTGGTTTCAGGAGGGAAACTAGAAGATTAAAGAACGGGCATGTCAAATCAAAAAATAGGAAAAGGAATTTCATCAACTCTCAAATACAACTATAGCAATCATTGATCTACAGAAAGTGTTGAACATTCCTCAATCCCATTTAGGAATGTAGAAAAAGTGAATGATGAGAAGTGCAATGTGAAGGAAATGGCGCAGAATGAGTTTATAGATAAAAAACAATTAATTAAAAACAAGAACTGGGCTAAATATGTAGAAGGAAAGAAAATAGCATAGTCTAAAGCAATGGAAGTTAGCGTCTTACATTCACAATACAATTTAAATATGATTTTGATCTCAATTATTCACAATTAAATGTCGAACCGCATCAAAAAATCACGGCAAGAAAAAAGCGAGGCACCAGACAAACAGGAAACAACATTTCAGCTTATTTTAGTGCATCCCAATTGAAACTTGTATACAACAAACCTCTACCAGTAAGCAAGGCTTTATACACCGATCTTCTGAGTCTTTGTAGGACAGAACCCATCCCGGCTTACTACCATAGCTTGTACAATTATTTCACTTCTATGAATAGTTCTGATGACCATTTACATGACAATTATCATGAAAATGAAGAAGATTAGGTTCTTTTAAAAAAGTTTATTTCGACTATGTTACCCTTACAAAATCGATTGGGTACTTAAATATTGTTTATTATAATAATGTACGAAGATATTTAGGAACTCTTTTTTTTAATGTTAAATAATTTCGAATTTCAATAAACCAATAGTTGATTACTATAACATTGTTTTACAACAAAACCCGGAATAAAAGTTCAGGGTTCTATTACCGTTTAATGTATTTTCCGTATAAACGAGAATAGAATGGTAAGTGATATTGTTTTCCGTTAATTTAGCTTCTATTATACGTTGAATATTATTGTAAACCAGTAATGCAATAATTACAATCTCTGGAAAGTAACAAGAATAAAATGCTAAGTGTTATTAGTAAATTTAAACAAGAGCAGAAATTTAGTATCTTTTAAAATTCTAAATATCTTCAGTTCGGATAACCATAGTGTAATATATTTTAAAGCATTACATAAATCAAAAAATCAGCTATAATTTACCTTATTTTTATTTCTCTGCATCTATCGGTTAGCAAGTTAAAGCAAAAAAACGGTTTTTTATTTTTCCTGAAAAATCGTGTTTTTGCAGTTATCATTTTATTCTCCGGGGGCGGCGATTTGTGGAACGTAGGCAAGTAACTTTAACTTAAAATTTAACGATGTCCATTGAGTAAATGAGTGAAGGAGCAAGCAACATGCAATGACACCCACGCGACCAAGCGAGATAGATACATGTTTGACAAGAACGTCACTGCGCCGGCAAGCACGATATACCAAACAAAAGAAACATACCTGGAGACAGAAGCACAGAGATGGGTCAACGGTCAAGGCAGAGATACTAAACAATTTACAATAATAAAGAGCACATTCATAATTAGTTGCGGATATGAAAACTAAATGTAGTGAAAAATTAATTAAATAAAGCAAATGTAAATGGGAAAACAGATATTTAAACCGGAATATTAGACAGCTCAAACAATTTTGTTTAAATCTAGATCTTTACCAATAATAACTACATGAGAAGTGTCATTTTTACGGATATGTATCTTTCCGTATTTCACCCACACATAATTGTAGTTTCTATCCCTTGCCAATGCTCTTGCCTTGTTTAAAAGTTGTTTGGAGACAGCATTCAGATGGTCATTGACATATATGCGCAGTGATGAATTCTGCCAGCCAATATCCGCGGCTGTTAAAATCTTGGTTGCCCGAGCCGCTGCCACAAAGTCTTCTTTGATATACCTATTTAGGAAGCTCACAATAATAGATTTATCTTTAGAATTGTGGAGCGGAACTCTAGAAATATAATTGACTTGAGATTTAGGGAAGTCAAAACCAACTTTATTAGAAATCATCTCAACAATTGAAAACAAGTTTTCGTCCTTCTTAAGGGGTACGCCTTTAATTTCCACATTATTTAACCGGGACCTTTGATCATTAGCAGATATCTGTGCTTTCAAAGTAGACACTTCATTTTGGAGTGAACTAACTGTGTCACGCAAATTTTCGAGATCCGACATTCTATTCTCGACCCCTGCAAGTTGAACAGTGAACTCGTCCATTTTTGAACTAGTAAATTCGCAAGATGTCTTCAATTCAGACAGTTCCGTCTTAATATTCTTTATATCTTCAACAAGGGCAGGCATATTAATTAATTGGCGCTTAATGTCACGAATTTCACTTAGTATCGCCTCCAACGAAGCCGGTTCCGAGCTAGTAGCTGTTGACGGAGACGGGGAATGAGCTTTGCAGGACAGACACCTCCAGGCATTTCTGCGATCCGAACCGAGCTTTCTCCAGCCCACTTCAGTAATACTAGCACAGCCAAAGTCCAGGTGCTTCTTACAGCCGCCGCACTGCACTCCATCATTGAAAGCGATTCCGCATGAAGCACACTTCATTATAAATAATGTATAAAATTTAAAAAAGGTTGACGATCTATGGATAGGTACTCAGGTGACAAAGTGCGTGTGACCAATACGAGTGTACACAGTGAACACACTTTGTAGGCGAGTGATTACAACCCGAGCTCCGATCATCGGACATCTCACGTCACACCATAGCTAACGACAGAGACAGAGTATACATACCCAAAAATCATCAAACATAAAACCCCCCCGAAGAGGGTTTTCGAGCCATTTATCGGATTTCACGTACTTTAAAAACAAATCCAATATTCACAGAATAACAAACCAAGAAAAGGGACGAAAAGTTTCAAATCAATTTAGGAGTTAATGTGAAAAAAACAAACTTGTTAACCCCAATGTGGCTTTGCGGTGTTTGCCAATGTCTATATCGGAAATCGTCAGTCAAGAGCAGCAGGCACCTGAGAGCGAATTAAAAACTGACTTGAGTTGACCGACTTAGGAAAAGTTAGTGCTATTTGCTGAGCTAGGCGTCGCGTCGCTTAATCTTTTAGGCTTAAAGTTTTAAGGGTTACGTAACTGCCTTTTCTTTGTCTTTTTTAGTGTTATCAGCCTGTATTTTCGTGTACAAAGAATATAACTCTCTTACTTACTCTTACTCTCCCTAGCTCTTATAAAAAAGAAGGAAAATACCTAAGTGTTTTAGGCTTTGTTTTTAGTTTAAAATTAGCTGATCATGTATCTGAAGATATGTAGGTATGTGGTCACATATAATAATAATAAATATCCTGAGACATTTTTCACACACGGCCATTCTGATTCCAAAGTCAGATTCAAATGAAGCTTGTGCTATGGTAACCAGATAGCTTATATACTACATATTATACATTTTAAATACATACATATTATAGATATTTACATCCAGACACAGAACAAACAGACATATTCATGCATACAAATATTTGTCTTGGGTGGGATTCAAACCCATGATCCGCGGCTTGAATGTCAGGGTCACTAACCACAAAGCCAACCGGGCTGTGTATATTTATGTTTTATAAAAATATGAAAACTCCTGATGATTTTATCATAGGACGTCCACTGCTGAACATAGGCCTCTAGACCGGTTGAAAGAGTTTTCATTTCAAAAACATAAAATTTCATGTATTAAATATGTCAAAAAATATATTTTCGTGGCACATCGGTGCAGCTGTAACATTTATATATTCCATGAAGGTAGCGTGCTGCACATTGGCAATTTCATTGAACCATCGGATTTGCAGTTAGATTGTGTCATGAATAAATTGATGTCCGCGTTTGATGTTATAAATGAAACTTGTAAGGTGCGCCGGGGGTCGGTGTTTCTGATTGATCTAGTTCGATTTTTGGGGGTTTGTAATGAAATGAAATATATTTATTAATTCAAATAGGCCTTCACAGGCACTTATGAAACGTCGACTCTAATGGTCGGTTCGGAAGGTTGCTTTCATTTATTTATTACTAGCTGCCTCCCCGCGGTTTTACCCGCGTAGTTCCCGTTCCCGTGGGAATACAGGGATAAAATATAGCCTATGTTAATCGGGGATAATGTAGCTTTCCAAAGGTAAAAGAATTTTTGAAATCGGTCCAGTAGTTTCGGAGCCTATTCATTACAAACAAACAAATCTTTCCTCTTTATAATATTAGTGTAGGCGATCAAACGTGATCGAGGTAGGCGGTCCGCAGTGTGGAATAAAAGGCTCACTTAGCACACACAGGAAATATAATTTAAATTAAACTAATAAACATACAAACAAAAATATAGAAATAAAAATAAGCAAAATAAAACAAACATGGCCGTCAGCGCCAATAAGCTAGTGAACCACGACTGCCGCGCACGCCCGGCTCCGTGCGGTCGCCGGACGGCGGGGCAGTTTTCTTTTTAAATCACACAATATGGTTTTTTACAAAATAGATTAGGTAGGCTGCTAAATCCATCGCCAACATTCTGCCCCTTAGTGTCTTTGTGACACTCAAAACCATATATCCGTGCTACTTGTAATGCTTTCGGCCATATATTATTGCGTGGAGAAGTTGAGTCAAAATCACTACGATATCTCCAAGCTGCGTACCATCGTGGTCCCACTTCTTCCGGTAACGAAAGTTAGGTATATACCATATTAACTTTTGAGAAGTGTTTTTACATGCAGACTTGGTTAGTTTTCTTGCACAATCATTTTCAAATAAATGCTGTACTCGTTGGCGGTACCGTGTTTCACAGACTTTGAGTAAGACAGCTGACTCGTCAAGTATGGTTTTCGCTCTTATCTTGTCGTTTTGATGCGGCTTATTACCAATCGAGTTGAATGAAAATGAACGACGTATTAATTTGCTGAAATCGGTGTTAGGTCTTGATACTACATTTGTTACTAGCTTGGGAGTTCTCAGCTCATCAGTTTGGTGAAGCATTTGAGTAGCAGTGACTTTATTATTTATTTTAATTGTAAAGTTCACTATCTGTGTGTGATGAACTTGAGGTAACGGCTGTAATTTCTTTAATTGTGATGTTACCTTATGCATTACGTTTTCGGGTCTACCGAATCGCAACTCTAGTGTTTCCATGATCTCTAGTGGCGATGTGGCACTCATTAGTAGCGACGATATCGCTTCCTTGGCATCACCACGGAGACATTTGCGTAAACGCCAGAGGTTTTCAGGATCACTATATTTGCATAAACGTGTCGAGTCATAAAAAGCTTCCTTAAATTGTAGCCGCTCTAACGGGTCCCCAAAATATAGCGGCAAATCTTTGGAAGTAGCTAGTCTGGATAACAACTCTTCATTATGAGGCTTTGCAGATGAGCTGACGACGGCTTCTTTTAGTGCACTAGCCGGCGCAACTATAGCGCGGTGGGTGCTCGTGTCCGCGTCTACATTAGCAGGTTGGTCTTCGACGTTGCAGCCATTAGTATTATTCATACAACTATGTGATGAACTGGGAGGGGTAGCGTAAATTTCAGCCTTATTTATGTTTTTAACAGACCTGTCTGGCGTTCTATTGATGTAAGCTAAGTCAATAGCCAATTTCTTCTCGAATAAATCTTTTTTAATGCGAATCATGGTCATCGCCATCTGAGCTTGAGCTTCAGCTTCAGCTTCTTGGAGTTCAATCATTGCTATTGCTTGGGCCGCTTCGTATTGTAGCCGCTTACGGCGCGCGGCGGACGATGGCGTGCGAGTGGTGCGTTGCTGAGCGCTGCCGGTGGCCGCGCCCGGGGACGCCGGCGGCGGCGCGGTGCGCGACGGCGTGGTGCGCGCCGGCAGCTGCGGCAAACTCGCCGACGTGCTAGCCAGCGGACCCGAAACTGCCTTGGTTGGTTTTGATGCGTTGCTCTTTTGTTTTTCAGCATTTTTGTTCGTAGATTGCATATTAATTAATTCCATTTCCAATCTATGAGCCTCTTCGGTAGTCGATTCTTCCTTTCTCAAAGGTGCACGCGTATTCATGATACGCTGCGGTGTACGAAAGAACGACATGCCTGTATCACAGGTTTTGTTCACACGTAGGGATCCGGCTCGAAGGACCAAATTGTAGGCGATCAAACGTGATCGAGGTAGGCGGTCCGCAGTGTGGAATAAAAGGCTCACTTAGCACACACAGGAAATATAATTTAAATTAAACTAATAAACATACAAACAAAAATATAGAAATAAAAATAAGCAAAATAAAACAAACATGGCCGTCAGCGCCAATAAGCTAGTGAACCACGACTGCCGCGCACGCCCGGCTCCGTGCGGTCGCCGGACGGCGGGGCAGTTTTCTTTTTAAATCACACAATATGGTTTTTTACAAAATAGATTAGGTAGGCTGCTAAATCCATCGCCAACAATTAGTATAGATATCGGGGTAATTTTTACGCTGCCTTATAACTCGATAACCGATAACCTAGAAGGGATTACTGATTACTAATTGTTAGGAGCGGATATTCGACTATGGACCATATTTATGTTATCAAACAACTGTTTGAAAAAGGCAAAGAATATAACATAACCTTTTACTGTTGCTTTGTGGACTATAATAAAGCTTTCGATACGATAGAACATGAGAAAATCTGGCAGGCACTTAAAAACCAAGGTATCGAAAATAAATACATTAGGATACTCAAAAACATTTATGATAACAGCAAGGCTAAAATAGAATTGGAGAGGGAAGGCGAAGAGATTAAAATAGAAAGAGGCGTACGACAGGGAGACCCATTATCACCGAAACTCTTCACAGCCGTTTTGGAAGAAGTATTTCGTCAATTAGACTGGGAGGAATGTGGAATACCAATCAATGGTGAAAACCTTTCACATCTGAGATTTGCAGATGACCTAATAATAATCTCACCATCAAGCGAAGGGCTACAAACGATGCTGAATGACCTGTTTAGAGAAAGTAATAAGGTGGGACTGACTATGAACACGCTGAAGACCAAGGCTATGACTAATGGCAGACAAGAACCTATTATGATCAATAACAACCCAGTTGATTACGTCAAGGACTACATTTATTTAGGTCAAACAATCTCCCCTGTAGAATTTACATCAAAAGAAATTGATAGACGCATTGGAAATGCTTGGAAGACATTCTGGAGCCTAAAAGAGGTATTGAAGAATAAAGATATCAACATAAATATCAAAAGGAAACTCTTTGAGACCAGCATACTTCCTGTACTTACTTATGGCTGTCAAACGTGGGCACTTACTAAACAACACATAAAACAATTAGAAACTTGCCAAAACTCAATGGACAGGAGTATGTTAGGCAAAAAACTGTCGGACAGAATAAGAATGGAGACCATAAAGAAACACATAAAAACTAAGAACGTCACAAAAACAATAAAAAAGTTAAAATGGAAATGGGCTGGTCATACAATTAGAGGAAAGGAAAAATGGTCGAAAAGGATAATGGAGTGGTTCACAAGTTATTATAAAAGGAAAAGAGGTAGACCATTTAGAAGATGGGTAGACGAAATTAAAACCATAGCTGGAGATACATGGACGAGAACTGCGAGGGACAGAGAGGCATGGAAAAGGATGGAGGAGGCTTTTGTCAATTGAATGACACACAGACAGGGTAGTCGTTGCACAATTAGTATGTAAAAAAAAGAAAAAATATATAAAAAAAAAAAAAATTTTTCTCTCAAATTACTACTTATGTAAACTGTAAATTGTAATATTTGTAATACTGTCTGAAATAAAGGCTATTATTATATTATATATATATTATTATATTATTATAATTGTAAGGGGCAAGTTTGAATTACCCCTTACTTGGTGGTTGTAGCGGTGGATCTCCTCTTCTTGAGCAGGGGTCGAAGGTTTTCTTGTTGAGAGAAACTACTTGTAGGCTTGTTGACTGAAGACTATATTTTTACGGCCAAAACTGGCTATTTATATTCCCATTTTACAGTTTGCAAACGTATACTCAGACATCGCGCTAAGACAATTACCAGTGTGCGAGCGAGAACGTTGCGGTTTAACTATTCTAACATTAGCGGTTTGACTACTCTAACATTAGCGCTAGTGGACTGTACATTTATTTATTATAATTCTTATATCTATTATCTGTTATCTATTTACTATATACAATATTATTAACTTATTCTATGTCGACAACATCTCTCCCGCCGCTGCTGTTCCAGCTGATCCCTGGGTGTTGGCGGCAGGACTGGTTCCCTCGGCGCTCCTTATGATTGCCAGCTTCTTTGTAGGCCGTCGCAGGATCCCTCTGGTTGTCCGCACGTCCACCGCACGAACTTCGCCGTCTGGTCCCGGGAATGTCGCCACGACTATTCCCCGTGGCCACACGTTGCGGGGTAGATTCCCGTCGGCTATGAGGACGAGGTCGTCGATCTTGATGGCCCCGTTCGTTGCTCTGGGCTCCCGCCGGTGTTGCAGCTCGGGTAGATACTCCCGTACCCAGCGTGCCCAGAACATGTCCGCCAAGCGTTGACTGGTCCTCCATTCCTTGTGGCCGGCGACATCCTTTTCCACGAAGGCTCCTGGTTGCGGTACACGTGACGGCCCACCTAGTAAGAAGTGGTTAGGCGTCAGCGCGTGGTTGTCTTCTGGTAGCATCGAGACGTGGGTAAGCGGGCGGCTATTGATGGTGTGTTCTGCCTCGGCGAGCAGCGTAGCGAGCACCTCTTCCTTCGGTGCGCGCTCACACAGTCACTTGAAGTGCAGTCTTGACGCTTCTCACGAGTCTCTCCCAGGCTCCGCCCATAAAAGGTGCACCGGGCGGGATGTAACGCCAGCTAATGGCGCGTACGGACGCCTCTTCTTGCACTGCTTCTTCAGCTGCACGCCGGAGTTCACCATCAGCACCCTTGAGGTTGGTGCCTTGATCCGACCATATCTCGGTGGGGCACCCGCGCCTCGCAATGAAGCGGCGCAGTGCCATAACTGCAGAGTTGATGTTGAGGGTGCTTACTAGCTCCAAATGAACTGCCCTTGTAGTCAGGCAGGTGAATAGGGCGCCGTATCTTTTCTGGTGTGTTCGACCGACAGTGACGGTCATCGGGCCGAAGTAGTCCAGGCCTGTGTAGGTAAAGGGTCTCTGATGGTGCGCCAATCGACTCGGCGGGTGGTTGCCGGTCGATGGTTGTGCTGGCGCCGCTTTTCTTAAGCGGCACGCCTGGCACAGCTGTATCTCTGAGCGCACAGCGTTGCGGAGACGGAGTACCCAGTAGCACTGGCGGACTTCGTTGGCGGTCGTTTCGAAACCACCATGGTGAAGACGGGTGTGAACCCATCTGATGTACAGTCGAGTCCACTGGTGATTTCCATCGATGACGGCCGGTTCCCGTTGAGTGTCACTGATGTCGGTTGCGGCGGCGATTCTTGATTTGAGGCGTATAAGACCATCTTCATTCAGTATCACGGCGAATGGTGCTAAACGACTGGTTGATGACAACCGCTTGCCCTGTCGCAGGTTGATGATCTCTTCCGCAAACAGCTGTTGTTGCTGTGCTGTCACCCACAATTTCTCTGCGCGGTGCATGTATCGTGCTTCCATGTTGATGAACTTTGGCACATGTTTGTCATCACCTTGCATTCGTCGCACAGTTTTTCCTTTTCTCTCGTTCTTACGCCATGCCGGATCCTTCTCCTGGTTCTTGAGTGTCCGTTTATATGTCATAAACGTGCACTGTTTCTTCTGACGCATATTGTCGATGAACTGTAGTACACGTGCCGTTGTCCTTATGAGACGCATGTAGCTGGAGAAGCGGGTTACGTCAGGCAGTGCTTCGGACAGGTTCAATCTATTTTCTTTGGCGGCCAGGACGCGTTCTTCACCGGTGGGTTGTTCATCGTTGTTTTCCGTTTCACGAGGCCATTCTTCCTCTGGTGAGTATAGGAACTCGGGGCCATGAAACCAACGATGATTGTGCGTGAAGTCTTCTGGAGTGTCCCTGGTTGCGTCGTCAGCGACATTGAGTTTGGTTGGTACCCATCTCCATTCCGCCGTTTTGGTTTCCTCTGCTATCTCGGCGACTCTATGCGCGACAAATGGCTTGTAGGCTCTCGGACCGGTGCGCAGCCATGCGAGCACTGTGCGGGAGTCCGACCAGTAGAAGCGACGGGTTGGCTTGATGTCATGTTCTTCGACGGCGGTACGGGCGAGGCGACATCCCAGCACTGCTGCTTGTAGTTCCAATCGCGGAACCGATGTCACCTTGCTGATGGGTGCGACTCGTGCCTTCGCTGCGACGAGGTTCACGTGTGTCTGTCCTCCTGCGTTCGTGATGCGCCAGTATACTAAGGCAGCATATGTGGAGGAGCTAGCGTCCACGAATGTGTGAAGCTCGAATGACTGCGCCTGCGCCGGTATGAGGTAACAGCGCGGCACGGCCATCTGTGGCAACCTCTGGACATGTTGCATCCAAAGTTTCCAGACTTCAGCTTCCGGTTTCTTCAATGGCTCGTCCCAATTGATGCCGCTGCGCCAGGTGTCTTGCAGGATCCTCTTCGCTTGAATAGTCACTGGAGTAGCAAGCCCCAGTGGATCGAAGAGTGACATCACTGTGCGTAGTGCTTCTCTTTTGGTGGGTGTCCTTTCTCCTCGGAGTAGGTCCGCTGGGATTTTGTGTTGGCTGAGGTTGAATGTCAGCGTGTCTGGGCTAGGGTTCCAGACCATGCCCAAGATTTTTTCTGTATCTAGCTGGACCACTTCCTCTTTTCTTTCCGGTGAAAGTTTGTTCACTACCCTGGGTGCGTTGGACGCCCACCGTTGTAGGAAAAAGCTGGCTCGGCTGTGTATTAATGCCACTTGATTAGAAACCCTGATTGCTTCTTCCTCTGTATCAAAGCTCGTGATATAATCGTCCATGTAGTGATTCTTCACGATGGCTTCTGTGGCCTCCGGATATTGTTCCCGGAAACTTTCAGCGTTCTTATTCTTGACGAATATAGCAGTACACGGAGATGAGGTGGCGCCAAAGATTACGCTCTTCATTCGGTATTCTTCCGGTGGTCCCTCACGTCTATCTCCTCTCCAGAGGAAACGCTGCATGTCTCGTTCCTTTTCTGCTATGTCTATGCGCAAGAACATATCCTTAATGTCAGCGGTGATGGCTACCGACCGCTGCCGGAAACGCATAAGTACCCCTGGCAGGCTTTGAAGAAGGTCTGGCCCGGAGAGAAGGAGGTCGTTCAGAGAGGTGCCTCTAGTCTTCGCTGCTGCATCATGGACGATCCGAAGCTTTTCTGGCTTCATAGGATTTATCACGGCGAAGTGGGGCAGGTACCACAGTCTCTTCTCCTTATGTTCCGGTGCCTTTTCAGCGAAGTTATTCTGCAAGAGCACATCTATCTGTCGCTGGTACCGCTTCTTCATATTTGGATCTCGATCCAGTTTCTTCTCCACGCTGTGAAGTCGTTTCACGGCGTTGTCGTAATTTTCAGGAATTCTGGGGTTGTCGTTCTTCCACAGCAGGCATGTCTCGAAACCTCCCGCCGGTAGGCGCCTGGTGTTGTCCTCCAGCAGGGATAGTGCTCGCTGTTCCCCGTCCGTGTATGAGCGTTTTGGAGTTACCCCCAGTGACTCCAGGGAAAAATGTTCCCTCATGAGTTGTTCCATCTTTGTGCCTTCATCTTCACTGGTACACGCCGGTTCGCGCAGGCATGCGCGCATCACCCGCTGGCTGTTCTTGAAGTTGCTTCGGATGCCATGGAGTACCCATCCGAGATCGGTGCGCGATGCTACTGGCTCGTTCTTGTTGCCGCGCCGCAGGTCGTGCGTCAGCAATAGGTGCCAATTATCTTGACCGATCAGGATCGTAGGCACGCAATTGTCGTGTGCCACGTAATCTTCTAGGTCGCGCAGATGTTCAAATTCTCGCACCATTTCCCTCGGCACTGTCTGAGGTGACAGGTCAAGAGTTCTGATGGTTCTGGCTGTTATCTTGAAGTAATCCGAGTTGAGACCTTTGATTTGCAGTTGAATCCGATGCGACTGTTCCGCCTCAAGTCGCGCACCGCCAATGCCTTCAATGTAGAAGGACTCTGCTGGTCCCGTCGCGCCGATCTGTCTGGCCATTGCTTCTTCGATGAGGGTGCAGGTAGACCCATCATCTAGAAGCGCGTAGGTGCTGCATGTGCCCGTCGGTCCGGTCATTTGGACTGGGAGGACTTTCAGCATGGCCGTCGCTGTTGTGATTCTCTCTTCCCTGGTGGAGGTGACGACGACGGAGACTGGCTTCTCTTCCTTGGCTTGAAGTGCTGGGTTGTGTAGCAGCGGATGGTGGAAATGTGTGCACTCATCCTTGCCACACTTCTTCGGCTTGCATGTGTGGCGGAAACGTCGGACTTGGAGGCATCGGAAACATAGCCTGTGTGTCTTGGCAATCTCCCATCTTTTGGTAGGATCCGCTTCTTTCATATTTGGGCAGCCATCTGGTTGGTGACCCTCTGTCTTGCAGATGGGGCACGGCGTCTTCTTTGCTGAAGTAGTAGTTCGTTGTTCCTCAGTGAGGTATGTGCGGGCCTGTCGTTTGGGGTTGACAGGTCGCTCTGCTTCTGAAGTCTCTGCTGATGCGAAACTTCCACACCGTTCCGCGGTGCGCTCGAGGAAGCTTGATAGTTTCAGCAGGTCGGGTTCTTCTTCAGGGCGTTCGGTGATGAAGTCATAGTACTGGAAACGTAGTGTTGCCGGTATTTTCTCGATGACTGTTCGTACTACTTCAGGATTGTACAAATAGTGTTCTTTCTTCAATGCTTTGACTGTTGCCGTGATATTAGTCACTTGGGATGCGAAGATGCAGATATCCCTCGGTGACTCGGTAAGTTTGGGCAATGTCTTCAGCTTCTGTAGTTCGGCCATGACCAGGGCATCTGGACGGCCAAACCTTGCAGCAAGAAGTTTCATTACTGCTTCTGGTGTTGTTTCACCTATAAATAGGCATTTCACTGCATCCTTGGCGACTCCCTTGAGGCTTTTCCTTAGCTTCGCTAGTCGCTCATGATCCGTTAGATGAGTGCATGTTTGTTCATAGGCTGCCCTGAACGGCAACCAATCTCCTGAAGATCCGCTAAACGTAGGCAGCTCCAAGTTCTGCTTCTGCGTAATAGGATGAAGAGATCGCGCTGCTTGCGCTATGGCTGCGGCAAGATCCGAGTATTCAGACTTCAGGTCGGGTCTTGCAGCTGTCGTTGGGTTTCCGGCATCTTGGTTGTCTCGGTCAGAAGTAAGCTTCAACGGTGCGACGAGAGTCGGTCCCCAGGGTTCATCACGGCGTCGGTGCGCCTTAGATGAAACGATCATCCCTGGTACCTGTATATCACCTCCCGGCGTATTGCTTGACTTCTTCTTCAGACAGGCTTCCTTTGATCCAGTCTTGATGGCCAAGGTGTCAGTTCGTTCAACCCATGACTTCGTTCTTGAAATTCGTTCTGACTCCATATCTTCATCCTCTTGGTCGGTATCTTCATTTTCCAGTAGAGATAGTCTTAGTGCGGCCAGTTCTGTTTGCCGCATCAGCAACTCTTCTTTTGCCTTTAGGATCTCCCGTTGCCGGTTGATACTTGATCTTCTGGATAGTGCTGGTCTTGCTGTGATGTCCACACCGCTCCTGAGTGTTGAATCCGATTCTGCAACTTCCGATTCCGCTCTGCCCGTCGTCGTTGTGTGTGAGCGCGTCGCCGTTGAGTAGGACCCGTAGTCGGCGATGCGGGGGGCGCGGCGCGGTGCGGGGGGGGGCGGCTGTCGCGGGGCCGCCCGAAACGGGGCCGCCCGAAGCGGGGCCGCCTGAAGCGGGGCCGCCCGAAGCGGTGCCGCCCGGTGCGGGGCCGCCCGGTGCGGGGCCACCCGAAGCGGGGGGGCCCGTTGCGGGGCCACCCGAGGCGGGGCCACCCGAAGCGGGGGGGCCTGTTGCGGGGCCACCCGAGGCGGGGGGGGCCGGTGCGGGGGCGGCTCCCGGTGCGGGGGCGGCGGTACCGGCGGTCCTAGTGCCGGCAGCCCTGGTGCTGGTGGTGGCTGCTGCAGCAGATCCTGTTCTTGACCCGGCGTCTGATCCATCTTCCACTGCTCGTTCGCTTCGGGTCTTCACCATGTCGATTTTCTTCCTGAACGAATAGTTCCAACAATTCAGGAATGCTGGTAAAGGCGCGGAGAGCTTGCTGGTGTTCCACTGGATTCGGCTTCTGAAGGACCAGATGTAAGGGGCAAGTTTGAATTACCCCTTACTTGGTGGTTGTAGCGGTGGATCTCCTCTTCTTGAGCAGGGGTCGAAGGTTTTCTTGTTGAGAGAAACTACTTGTAGGCTTGTTGACTGAAGACTATATTTTTACGGCCAAAACTGGCTATTTATATTCCCATTTTACAGTTTGCAAACGTATACTCAGACATCGCGCTAAGACAATTACCAGTGTGCGAGCGAGAACGTTGCGGTTTAACTATTCTAACATTAGCGGTTTGACTACTCTAACATTAGCGCTAGTGGACTGTACATTTATTTATTATAATTCTTATATCTATTATCTGTTATCTATTTACTATATACAATATTATTAACTTATTCTATGTCGACAACACTAATAGACACTTATTAGAGTTAGGTTTGTAAGGTTCTTTACGAAAATCTTTATTTTATTCTTTACTAGTGGCTCGCCACGGTTTTACCCACCTACCCGGGACATCTTCCATTTTCCCGGGATAAAATGTAGCCTGTGTCCTTTCTGAAGCTCTACACTATATGTGTACCAAATTTCATATAAATCGTTTAGTAGTTTTAGTGTGAAAGCGAAACAGACAGAGTTACTTTCGCATTAATAATATTAGTATGGATTTAACTGCTATAAACTAGAGCTTGACCGCGATTCCACCTGATGGTAAGCACTGATGCAATGTTTGATGGTAAGGCGCACTAGTTTTTTAAGAGCCTATTTACTCTAGCCTTGAAGACATTTAAATTATAATCACTCATATAGTTTATAATAAAACTACATGCGTCGTATAATTTTCATACATATATTACCGATATTTCGTTTAATCAACGCTACGAGAAGATAATGAAAAAGAAATTAATGGAATTGAAAACCAAAGGAAATTGGAACAAATGAAGTTTTTATTTCGGCTTAAAAAATAGCTACAATTCAACTTTACCTACCTCGTAACGGTAACGGTGTAAAAGCTATCTGAGGCTAATACCTTCTCGTCCATTAAAAAAAATAGTTATACAACCTCAACTATATCTATCTCTTTTCATTATTCACCCAAAAATGTAAGTACAACAACCCGTTAAGAAACAAGCCACATTAACTTGGAAACTTTTGAACAACATACGTTGAACTTTCTGGCAATTACCTCCCCACGGTTCAGGTATAGGCATTTAGGTACAACTTCACTATACTTACCGCTACTTGGCCGAAGTCCCCCTTGAGGGGCGTGAGGAGGGGCGTAGGGGCGAAGGCACTAATCCTCAAGTTACGAGACTGCATGCTAAGTTGCCCCAGTATGTTGCACTTGGGGCTTGAATTTAAGTGTCAAAATTGTTCTATATTTTAACAAATATGTTCTGTTAGCCCTCATTTGCTCGAGAGCTATTTTAACGCACGGTAAAACAGCGTGCATACACAAAAAATGCTCTATTTCCGTCGCCCAAAGCAGAAAATGCAACACCGCTCGATAAAAAAAGCGTCGCGTTTTAAAAACGCTGTCGTGTGAACATATACATGGGAATGCATTTGTTGTATTTGAACGTTTTTTTACCATAAAAAACTTATTAAATTAAAAAAACTCTCGTGCGAATAACGGCTAACGAAGAAAGGTTAGGCGTTTGTTTTTATATAAATACTGTGCACTTTTGTTATTACATTATACGTCCAGGTTACCTGACGATATTTTCCTTCACCATAATCTGCGCGTAAGTTTATTAAGCTCAGAGGGAGAGGCCAGGGATTTGAACTTGCACTCTGCCTGCAGTCGGTGCGTTCACCATATTATTTTGACCCATGCAACTTCGTCTACGTCATATTTGTCCCGTTTCCACAACATTTTCTTGATGCTCCGCTCCTATTTATTGTAGCGTGGTGTTATATAGCCTTCCTTGATAAATGGGCTGACCCACACCAAAATGCTTTTTCAATTCGAACCAGAGATTAGCGCGTTTAAGCCTACTAAACGGATTTGTATGAAATTTGGTTAGACACAGAATAGTTTATACCCGGATTAACCTATAGGGAAAATTGAAGATCCCCGGGAACGCGGGGAACCACTAGTTAAGATCAGTATAGATAAGATTGGGTTTAGGTGGTAAGTAGAAGAGACAGTTTAATTTAGAAGTGCACCGATGAAGTTTCCACAATTATACGTAGCATCGTGTCCCGAGGCGTGGTACCACTTGCCGATACGTCACACACGTGATGAATGGTATCTAGTCTAATCGTACATCCTTGTTGTAAGGGTAGTTCGAAGTACCCAGTTATCTTACAACCAGTTTTCAGTAGAAAATATAGGTTTGGAGCTTCCGCCCGGCGGATTCATCCATGTAGTTTCAGGAATACGGGAATAAAATATAGCCTACGTTACTTTTTGATAATATATTACTCAATTGGCCAAAGTTTTCTTTAAATCGGTGTATAACTTAGGCGTGAAAACATAACAAACAAACTTACTATCGCATTAATATTAATAATAATAATAATAATAAATTTATTTATTTCTTGCCACACTAAACAAACTTAAACCAAAAATAATCTTAAATCTATTTACAATAACTAAGTTCAAATTAATTTCAATGGCTTAAAAAAAAATACAAAACAATGAGTCTTCTGACTCTCAAACTAGAGTAATCTGTATTATGAGAGTCAGTGATCCTCTGTACACAATGAACAGTTGAAGCTATGATAAATATTACTTAGGTACTAGTGGCTCCCCGCGGTTTCACCCGCATTCCCAGTTATCGGAACGTATGCCTTTTTGCCACCTTTGCGGTAGAAAATATTTATATTATCCGAGATAAAAAGTAGCCTAAGCGTTATTCCAAAACCTAACTGTGTGCCAAATTTCATTACGATACGTTCTACTCTCAAACTTTTGCATTAATATATTAGTAGAATTAGTTACAATATTATTTTAAGACATATATAGATAGTAATGAAATTAATCCACCGATCGCAAAGCAACTAACCGGTCAAAGGTTTAGAGCAAACGTTAGTCGGGTCAGTATGTTTGTATTTGTGCACCGTATCTACGAAACACAAATAGCGTGTACTAACCCAAATATCTGTTTATGTGAAGCTAACTAACTTAAAATGAATTGTGAGGGAAATGGCTTTAGTAAGATAACCATTTAACCAATTTCAAAAAATATTTTATTGATAGAAAGTAACGTTTTTAGTAACATAATCTATATTTTATCTCCGTATTCCTGAGGGAAAGGGAAATACGCCTAGTTCCCGTTACTGTAGGAATAGAGGAATAAAATATAGCCTATGACACTCACAAATAATTTAGCTTTCCGTTGGGTAAAGAATTCAGATCGGTCCAGTGATTTCGGAGCCTATCCATAACAAACAAAAAATCAAATCCATACTCTTTATAATAGTAGTTTTGTAGACCTACTATAGATTAGGTAATTTTGTATCTTTTAATAAGAGTCCATTCCTGAAAACACTGATTCAATAAAAAAAGTCTTTCACAAATTTATATAGGTATATATATATAAAACAAAGTCCCCGCCACCTCTGTCTGAACGCGATGAACACAAAAACTACTGAACAGATTTTCATGCGATTTTCACCAAATTACGGAGTATTTCATGGGGAAGGTTTTTATGTATAATACATCAATTTGAACCCGGTAGGTGGCGCTGGTGGGCAGAACGAAGTCTGCCGGGTCCGCTAGTAACATACTAATACACCTTTTGCCATTGGTTATTAGAAGACATTGCTATTCTAAAACTTATTACATTCAACACGTTTCCTACAATTCTTTACCACATTGAGTGAATTCAAAATAGTTGGCTTATAAACTTTTATTCAATAGAGAGGCTGAAAAATGCAACTGGTCAGTAAATACGAACGGTCTGGTAGAGACAAATGTGTTGTAGGCCGACCGTACGGTCGCAGTCTAAAAATGTTTATCAGTTTTCAAATGATAAATGTCACTATTTATTTATTATAGACTAGCTTCTGCCCGCGACTCCGTCCGCGTGGAATAGTTACTTTGGGCTAACGCTAACTTTCAACCCCCTTCGTATACGTAGAAGGATGGTCTCGCAGAGCTAACTGATGACTGCACGCGCCGGCCCGCCACATAAAGGCGCGCGCAGTACAGTCCTTCTTAAACATTATTTTGGTGCAATGTTATTTTAAATTTGCGATATCTCCTAAGATATTCATTGAAATAGAATAATGTAAATGGCAATTTTATTTTAAATTAAATACTTGTAATGAATAACGTATTTATTTGGGTAAGGATTAATATCATCTTCATAAAAACACCTTCACAAATAATGCTTAATTTTCGAACAAATTTGGTTAGTATAAAAATGGTTATAGTGAGCCAACCTTAACAGATAGATATATGCTATCGCGAACTGTTTTTTAGATTTTTTGAAGGGGAATAATTTTGTCATACATCATTTTAGCGTAACTTTAACCGTTTACGCAGCGTACGCAGCGGAAGCTCACAATTGGAAAATGAAACTCCCGATTTTGAAACATTCTTCGTTGGTACTCCGCTCCTATTGATTGTAGCGTGATGATATATAGCCTATAGCCTTCCTCGATAAATGGACTAACTAATGGTGAAAGAATTTTTTAAATCGGACCAGTAGTTCCTGAGATTAGCGCGTTCAACCAAACAAACAAACTCTACTCCTTTATAATATTAGTATAGATACTAGAGCCACACAGTCACACAGTCAGAGAAAGGACATAGGCTAGTTATAGGATAGTTTTTTCTATACAGTATGTTTCTCTAATCTAGGTATTAAACTAATGCACTTATACTAATACTACTTAAATTAAATATCGGCGATCGGATCGTTTTCTATTACAGCTTGTCCTACGACATAGGCCTCCTCCAAAGATTTCCATGACTCCCGGTCTCTAGCTATGCGAGTCCATTCAGACCCATTCCCGACTGTACCTAATATTATTTATTTCAAAATATAGCTGCAGTTTTCAACTCAATAAAATACACATCCAAATAAAATCTACCACAAAAAAGGCTAAAATTCAAATTGCAATGAAACATGCATTCAGAATAATAAATCGCCTAAAACGCTGTTATTGACCGTTGATGCGACCCAGTCGTCCGTGTGCGGCCCTATACAATAATCCGTGGCCAGTGTGCGCAGCGCAACGGTGCGTTAGGCCGCTGCAAGCGACCGACCGTGCGTAAAATCGCACCTACGTGATATGCATTCTGGGTTTATTGGCATCATATTTTTTTTGTGCCTTTTTAAAAACCCGTATAGACGATGGCAACTTTTTAATGCAACTTCGAAACGTCGAGTGTTAGTCAAAATAATATATTGTGATAAATATCTACATGCGAATCGTCACACCACTGGCTTTCGGTGAAGGAAAACATCGTGAGGAAACCTGCATGCCCGAGATGTCACTATTAAAGGCATGTGAAGTCCGCCGCCGCACTAGGTCCGCGTGGTGGACTATGGCCTACTCCCCCTCGATGTTAGGGGAGGCTCTAGCTCCTTGGTGGAGACGCATATGAGCTGATGACGACGATGATAGTCTACATGTGAATCGTCCCGATATATAACTATATATATAAACTAGCTTAAGCTTTGCGACTTTACCCACGTAGTTCAGTATAGGAATACAGGGATATAATATCCTATCATATCATCCAAACCAACTCAGTTATTTTCAGTAACGATCCATGCAAACAATTATAAGGTGGTAAGATTCGGTTTTTTGTTTGTTTGTTTGTTGAGGATAGGCTCCAAAACGAATAGACAGATCTGAACAATTCTTTCACCAATGGTAAGCTACGTTCTTTATGAGTGTCATAGGTTATACTTTAACCTTTATTTTAAAAAACTCAAATTCGCATTTAGCATATAAAGTAAGTATCTGTAAGATTGGATTGCATAAAATCAACCAGAGCCTCAAATTCTAAGCCGAAGGCATATTAATATAACCTTTCATATTTGCATAAGAACTAATCACAAAGTAGTCCACATACCTATTTGTCCTTTGAAGTGTGCCGATATCACAATCACTATGATACGGCGGTAAAGTACACACAGATAGTCAACAGATAGAGTTAATGAACAAAATTAACCATCACAGTAACCTACAGTGAGCTTCTATAAACAAGGAAATAATTGCATGGCAGATATTTTAATTAGACTGGAAAATATTACCATGATAAGCTACTATAAATACCCCTTCCAATCAGGTGGGACCGTATGCCTGTTTGCCATCCTCGTGGTATAAAAAATATACATACACCCGACAGGTTAGTGGTAAATGCATTAACTCACGATTTTGGGGAAGCAAGTTGATAAAACTTAAAGTAGAGTTAGAGTTCTTTACACTAATCCAAAGAAAATATGAGATATATCAAGTAACAAATAAAATCAAACTATATTATGCAAAAGTGTTGTCTCAGGCAACTTTGGGATGTGATGTGACAAATTATTTTCCAAAAAATACGAAAATAGGTAGGTATATTAAAACAACTATATAAGAACAGTCATTAAAAAAATACAAAATGTTAATACTATAAATAGACAGACTCGAAAGATTGTGAGGAAACCTGCGTGCCCGAGATGTCACGACAAAATGGACCGCGGGTGAAACCGCGGGGAGCCACTAGTTATAAATAAACGTAACAACTTCGTTTTTGTAGAAGATGAAATTTGTTTTGCATACCTATGTATTTTAAAATTATCAACGTACTATAAACCAAAGATAAATCTCCTGAGGGTACCTACTCTATTCTCCTAAACTAAACTATACCTTATAATATAAAGCCATACCCATAACGTCAGTACGGAAAGACAGCGTGATGCATGTATGTATCCAGCCTTATTTAGAGTCCAATGCATGGTGTATTTCATCAAAGACTATATTGAAACTTGCCATTGGAAATACAACTGTATTGCAACAGGATAGAGTATAATATAGATGGGAATATGGTACAATAACGTGAGGCAGTAAAACCCTCAAGACGTGGGGAGCTATAGTGTGTAACTGAAACAGAGAGGTTGGAATGATTTATGAGGTAACGCTGTATAAAGATGTTTCGAGGGAAGGGGTTGTACTACCGGCTATAGACTTAAAAGCATGGACGTCAAAGACAATTCTATTTAATTATTTAATACCAAATACATATTAGCACGACATATACCTATCACTAACGCTAACACATATACTAAATTTAATCAATTTTGCATGTAAAAATATTATAAAATCTAGACAATTTCCTTTAAAATATTTAAAAATGTTTTCCTTCATAATAATTGAGACACATTTTTGATATACAAACTTATAAACAGACGTTTTTGTCTCATACTTTCATTACAAAACTTTTAATTTTTGCAATATATTTCCTCATATCATCAATGTGAAATAGTAGAGAGAACTACATGGTTATATGTCTGTATGTCGTCTGTAGGTCTGTATTTACAAGTATAGAGGTTTATGGCTTTTAAATTATCATAAAGGTATCTGAATCAAGATTTTGTATTTGTTTTGAAAAGGCTCCAAATTTACAGGTTACAATTGTATTTGTTGAATAGCCCATTAATCGAGGAAGAATATATGCTATCTATACTATCAATAGGAGCGGAGCATCATTGAAATATATTTTAAAGGAGAAGATGTGACGGAGATTAGGTTGGGCGTGTCAGCTCGTTTATATACATATAAATCATTTTTGAACTGAATCAATCCATCCATACAAATAAAATCTAGTTTATTTTTATTCTCATACCACCATAATCCTAAACACTACAAACAATCCAACACAACAGCACTAACTAACCGCTAACAGTAAATTTCCATCGCGGGTGTGTGAATATTAAATGCTTAAGTCCGCCTGATTAAACTTAAGGCTTGGCCATGCTACACTATTGTATTCTATCAAGACTTAGGCTAGTTCTATAAATCGCCTCAACCGACCTCTCACGTGGCAGCGTAGTGACGGAAAGAGATAGAGCATAAGACTATGTCGAAATATCGGAAAATTTATGTCGTTAATATGGAATCGAACAGCAAAACAAATACTGTTGAGCTATTTGCACAGATTGCAGCATGATAAAAGCTTGATTAGAAACTTAGGCTTGTTTGTGCAGAGCATTTAGTTATAGTATCCTTTTTTAATGCTAAGGCTAGGCTAGGCACAAAACACTACAAGCTATTTCACATCGTAAGAATCATTATTATATCAGATCTAAGATGGTTTTGAAAAGTGTTATTACTGAGTTTATTGCCGGTTGTTCTCAGTAATAGCGACTTTCAGAACCGAGCATTAGATTGACTGTTCATAAGTGCTTGTAAAGGACTATATGAATAAAAAATATTTTGATGTTTTTGAGCTACGTGATGGTAAAAGCAAGATATACATACAGTAAGTTTTACATGACAGCCAAGGAAAGCTTATATTTCTCGGGCGTATATTGTGTGTATGTTTGTTTGTAAATTACCTCGTATCTTGTAAATAATAGGATGAATTTCTGTAATTAAGGTATCATTATATTTGTATTTCCAACCCTGAAAAATAAAACGAATTTAAGGTGTTTTTTATTTACTTATTTAAAACATTGAAAATAGCGAAACTTTGCCGGCCTCTTAGTAAAAATGTTTTGACAGGCTTAACTAAACAAAATCTTTTCCTTTTATCTAATTAAAGAGTGATGTACAATATACACAAAATTGTTGATAGAATCTAGACAAAGTTACAAAATGAGGCTATACAACCTAAAGGTCACGAACATACAACCTTTTTTCCATTGTTATTCTATTCTATAGCTTAATTTCCCAAACTCTGTCAGGAATGGGAATCGGCAAATGCAAATATTACCACAAAATGACGCCGCTCTGAAGATCTCATTCTCCTCTGCCTTATTCTAACACAAACTTCTTCGACGAACGATTCTCGTATATCGGTCGTCTCACCCAATGGCTTAGGTAACGAAAGGGACGGCATATATGTCGTCTAGCTACGGTAATTTTCAACGTCAGATGCTCGCTACGGTATTTAGATTTTAATCTGAAGTGTGGAGCTTAGGGAATTGCCTCGTTCTAGATAATGTCTTGTGTTCCACGTGGGTTATTACTTAATAGGTTTGGAAGTTTAGAAAGTGTTGTGTTTTAAAAAGAAAACAGTCTAGACTTTTTATTTAAATTTACCTTATATAATATGGAATGTAGGCGCTTGGTTGCTTGAAATACCTAACGTTAATTAAATCATAATATGTCAGATTTAAGGGTCAAATGTAGATTTATTTAATGGTATAAACAGCCTGACAGGTTTGTTTTGGTAACAAGTCTCAAAGCCTTCATGTATACGAGCCTTTATTTAGAAAAGATGATTGTATTAAATAATATCTAATCGAAATATAATCAATATCCAAAACAGTTGAACACGCCGAAAATAAATTTGACATATTATAATATTGCCAAAAAAAATTATACACTATATACATTTTTGCTACCCAAGCAGCCAAAGGTTGCCAGCCCAAATAACTCCAAGCATAACCATCTGTCCCGTATTTGTCATCTTTATTAAATTAAAAAAAAGATTGATAAATGGGCCGAACCGTCTGCCCTTAATATGCCCTTTAATCCGGTACCTCAGCCTTGTGAAACTTTGCACAGAATTATAGGTTACGAGATCTAAACTAATTAAGATAATTTATGGTTTCATAAAATGTAAAGTTATGGTGCTAATATAAGTACAACTATCATAAAATACAGTGTTTTGGTAGTAAAGTTACAACTTAGGATGGTTTAAACTATTTCATTATATTTATCTTGAATGGCGGCCTTAATAATGACTTATAAGTCAGACTCTATGCTTAAAGCTCGGTTCGGACGGTTGGTCTTACTGAGAAGATCCACAATAAAATCTTTTCAAAACAAACTTAGATTTATTACATTTGAAAGATTTTTAAGCATACAAAATTACATTGACATAACGTTGGACTGTCATATATTATTTACTAGTGCCTGTCCACGGTTTCACCCGCGTTCCCGGGGATCTACAATTTTCCCGGGATAAAAAGTACCCTATGTCCGCCTCCTGGTTCAAAGCTACGTTCCCACCAATTTTCAGCCAAATCGTTTCGGCCGTTCTTGAGGTATAAATAGTGTACCTAACACGACTTTCTTTTATACCTATAGATTTTATTATTTTCACTGCTTTGACATTAATACAAACGGCACTAGTTTGTTTGAAGTTTAATGGTAATAAAATAAATCTAAGTTCTTAACTTCTAGTTCCAATGTACCAGAAGCCATTGGAAGATCAACTACTTTGGAGCAATGTGGAACTTCTAGATTGGAATCTGCACAAAACCGGTGCATTCTCGAATAATCTTGGCTTTAATTTAAGTACTTCTTGTTTTGCTAGTGGTGCATAATCGCAAGCTTGTGAGATTCTGATTGCTGTAAGGTAGGAACACAGACAGACAGATATTTATTTATATTTATTTGACTGGTCGGCTAGCTTTGTAGTTAGCGGTAGTAATTTCCAAGCTTAGGTCATAGTTGTTCATCTTCCACACAGGACAATCGCTAAGCATGGACTAACTAAGTAACTGAATTTTTTTTTTATTATTTATTAATAAGTAGTGTAATAGCTATCTGGTGAGAAGCCATCACAACTACTTATGAAAAGTCTAATGCTTGGTTCGCAAGGTTGCGTTTGCTGATAAAAGCCACCAATAAACTGTGTACCTACATAATGAAATGAAATGTGCCTTGTGTAAACAATATCCCTTGATATTTTTATGTTAATGGCTTCCCGCAGTTTCACCATTTGCAGGTGCTATTCGAAACCATCAATCCAACCAAAATCTGTGCCAAATTTCTTTGCGACCACTTTTAACTTTGACAAATATTCTGGCGTGAAAAAGTAACAAACATACATCCATACATTCTATCGCATTATAATATTAGTACCTAAGATTTTATTTAATTCTATAAATGAATAAAAAATTTGTTAAAAATACATAATATCCTGGGAGATTTTTCACACACGGCCAATCTGATTGCAAAGTAAGCTTCAAAGTGAGCTTGTCTTATGGTAACCTGATAGCTGATATACTACATATACTATTTTTAAATACATAGTTAAATAATATTAACATCCAGACTCACAGACAGAACAATCAAACATATACATGCTTTACAAATGTTTGTCCTGTGTGAGATTCGAAGCCACGACCGGCGGCTTGAAAGTCAGGGTCACTAACCACAAAACCAACCGCTCTATCTATACTCTATACTAATATTATAAAGAGGAGAGATTTGTTTGTTTGTTTGCTTGTAATGAATAGGCTCCGAAACTACTGGACCGATTTCAAAAATTCTTTCACCTTTGGAAAGCTACATTATCCCCAAGTAACATAGGCTATATGTTATCCCTGTATTCCCACGGGAACGGGAACTACGCGGATAAAACCGCGCGCGGGCAGCTAGTTAATTAATATTAGTAGCATTTTATTTAATTCTTTAAATGACATTATATTAGTAATAAAACAAGATCCATATATCTATAGGCTATATGTTATCCCTGTATTCCCACGGAAACGGGAACTACGCGGGTAAAACCGCGCGGGGGCAGCTAGTTAATTAATATTAGTAGCTTTTTATTTAATTCTTTAAATTTCATTATATTAGTAATAAACCAAGATCCTTATTAAATTCCAGCTCAGTGTGTCCCAGACTGGAAGACTACCGGATATTCCAAGCAGGTAGTGGAGCGGGCGAATTTAATTTCAACTTATATAATCTCCAAGAACTTATTAAGTGTGCCTGCATTTATCTCGGTTCTTAGTCTGTAGGTCGACTGCACTGTGAAGATACCTCATTTAAGGTGGCTCAAACATAATTATCATAAAATTAAAATTTTAAATGTTGTAGTTAACGATGATAAAATGAATTTCTTTTTTGCGGCAAAATAATATTTTTTGTTAGTTTTGGTTGAGTTAAAGTTCCTTCTTAAAACTATTTTCAAGTGTAACACTCATTTACCTGTCAATTCTAAAGAACATATTTATTTTAATTTGACTTCTATATTTAAGTTACTAGCTCTTGGCAGCAACTTCATCGATGAAGAAAAGTTAAATGTTTTATGATTGACTTTAGTATGTATAAGGTTATCTGGTAGAGATCGTTTTTGCTTTAATATTTTGTATTCACTGTTTGTTTAATTTAATTAATTATTTTTGTATTTTCTTCTCCTTGTATATGATGTGCAATAAAGAATATTTATATTTGTTTAATTTAAATCGTTTTGACGGTTTAAACTTATAAATGTAACCCACATACAGACGTAGTTCACATTTAAAAAATGTTCGTATGATGTCCCCTCAAAGTGCAGTCAACCAACAATAAATTTACAGAACGATTTCACGGGCGGCCGGGTGCATTTGTGGCTTCATCGCCTTCATGCCAATTTGATTCTATTATTTTATTGCCTCTATTTAATTTGACATTTATTGAAACTAAATAAAAAGGCGTTTGTGTGTCAGAAAATTCTCGTTCTAAAGGCATTAGTATTATAAGTGAGAATGCTTTGTATTTTAAGCACGTTTAAATGACTGATAGTATATTATTTTCTTCTTTCTTTCTTTTTTTTCTTCTTTCTTTCTTTAGGGAAATATTTCAGATCAAATCGATAAAATGTGTGTATAATTTCCGGGGGTATTTATTTATGTGTTATTATTATTATAAATAACACACTTATATACCTATATTGTACACACTTTGCAGGCACAGACTACTAAGTTAGAATGCTAAAACCATCGTATATCGATAAACATGGAAGGTAAGGGGGGGGGAGGCATTCCGATAAACTGGGGGAGTAAGGGGGGTGTTATTTTTAGCATACGAATAATTTATAGCAAACTCACCAGTCACGGCGGCAATGTAGCGTGAGAGGAACGTATGCCGTGATCACGCGTTCTGCTTATTTGCAAGTCATGTGAAACTACGAATAGCCACAGTTTACGTTTTTAGAGTTGGTTTTACTTTATACCCAGCTACCCAGGGCTGTAGTTAGAGTCGAATTTGAGGTAGGGCTTTGGTTAGTGGTATAGTAGGGCTAAAGTATATAATGATGTTTATTTTCAAATTTGATCGTGTTATTTCACGGTAGGGCATTACCCTACAATGCCTCCCCCCCCCCCAGCTACGGCCGTGTGTGTATATCCTACTAATATTATAAATGCGGAAGATTGTGAGTATGGATGTATGGATGGATAGATGTTTGTTACTCTTTCACGCTAGGTACTAAACGGATTTGGATGAAATTTGGAACACGGATACTTTATAAGCTAGATGAACAAATATGCCACTTTTTATCCCGGGAAAACTGAAGGTCCCCGGTAACGTGGGTGAAACCACTTGGCTTGTAACAGATTGACCGAGTGTGAAAAATGCATGTTAACAAAGGTAATAAAAAAACTCATGCAAATCGTCGAGACAACCACATAACACCACTTCTGCGTCAGGCGTTAACACGACAAAACGACAGAATTCCACGAGGTATGCATTCAAAATAACCCTCCGTAGAAGAAGTATACACACACGTTGGTTAGGTGAAGCGCAATTCTGTCCCGGTTTAAAACTTTTAACGAGAACCCGTTGGAATCTAACTAAATTGGCTATGGACTGTACGCCAGCTCGCCCTCTGAGTTTGTCTGTTTATAAATGGATTTTATTCTGTGTTAGTTTTATTTGTGTGCGAATAGCGGTTGAACTTTGTGCCTGTGTAATGTGGGATAAGCATTTTAATTAGGGTTTTTATGGTGTCTAAACTTAGTATTTTTATTGCGCATTGGATGGATGGATGACAGAGTATGTCACGATGAAACGAATCTGGATGAGGCAGGATAATTCAAATTCTTATGTTTAGTAAAGTTAATAGATTCGCGAACTAAAAACTATCATAATAAGCTGGATAAAAGTATCTGGATGAGTTAGAATATGACATGAATAGTACATAGGCAACTTTTAATCCCGGGAAAATTAAATTTTCCTGGATGAATCTACGGGACTAATCTCATGAATAGCAAAAATATTGTAAAAATCATATTGACACTCGAACAATTTGATACCAATGTTATGTCTCTATATTTATATATTTAGTAAATAGCTGTAATTTTGAGAATAAAAATAGACATTTTATTTATGTGTATAGATTATTATTATCAATAAATAAATAAATCTATAGATTCTAGAGGCCCTTGTCAAGTCAACGAACTTATAAGAATGATAAAATTAATCTTCACTTCGTTACTTATTTCTTGGAGCTGTCAAAAGTTTGAGTGAGCATGCATTTTGTATTCAGATTCAGCAAATATTTTCACGAAGTTATTTCGTCTATGTTAGTATTTATTTATATTATCGAATGCAAGCGAGTTAGACTCTTGAGATTCGAACTGTAACTCTTGAGATTGGAGTAGCAAAGTCAAAGTCAAGTTATAAAGTTGAAGACCTATTAGGTGCCTAGGGGCACACATAATTGGTATGTTTAGGTTATTTTAAAAAGTAAGTTTTCGAATATTTTATTTTGGTTTTGAAACTACATCGAGGCATACTTAAATTATAAAAGACTAGCTGCCTCCGCGCGGCTTTACCCGCGTATTTCCCGTTCCCGTGGGAATACAGGGATAAAATATAGCCTATGCTACTCAGTGATAATGTAGCTTTCTAATGAAAAAATAATTATTAAAATCGGTCCAGTACTTTTTGAGTTTATTCCTTACATACAAAAATACAAATCTTTCCTCTTTATAATATTAGTGTAGACAAATGATTAAAATAAAATATACTACAATGAATTTTACCACGAATTTATGACTTTAATTTTACACTTTATCATTTACATGGGGCTAATTAAACACATACATAGTTGACCTTTGACTAAATCCTCGCCATAAAAATAAGTAGGCTGTATAAGTAAATTTTCTAACAAAAAAACAGTTTAAATTTATATCATGTAAAAAAAAGAATCCCAACATTTTACAAATGCCGTTAAAAGCACGCATCGTGGGGAACGTGAAAGTACCGTCAGTGATATGTGTAGCGTGCAAGCTTTCCGATTTCCGGACCGGCCAACGGCAAAGCGCCATTTTGCGAGCTTTTACGACCAACCAGACTATTCTAAATTCTAACTCGACATTCAACTCACACGCAAATATCATCTTTCTCCCTCATACACACCGAAGTCAGATGAGAGGCTCAATCGTGCAACAGACCACCCGATCGTATTAAGGTTTAGAATAGCGTAGTAGATACACGATAGGACTTTACTTGATGCGGAGTTTGTACATCAAATATAGCTGAAAGGGTTACGATGATCTGAGGAAATTGTGGAGATACCCCAAAGGATTTTTGATGAGTCCATTTTATGGTATAAAATGTATTTCGATCATGTCATCAAGGACACTTTTTGTGTGCATTTACATGTCATGTTACAGTATAAAAGTTTATTTAGCTGTAAAGTTTTTTTTAGTTTCTCATTGTTCATGCGACTTTTATTTTTTTTCCATCATAACTTAACTATGAAACTTCAGCTTACAATAACAAACGGAACAAAATAAGAATTAGCGAAATCGTTCCAGCCTTCCTCGCGTGATGCCATGACCAATGGTTTTTTTTTTTTTTTTTTTTTTTTTGAATGGACTAGAAGGTGACAGCCTCAGATGGCTTTTACACCGTTACGCGGACTTTTTCGGTGAGCGCAGATGGCTCTCAACCGAAGGAAAATTTAAGCGACAGCGCTGAGGGTGTCCCCTGCGGGACCGTGCCTCGGCTCAGGGCGTCACTGGGGGAAGTGGGGACTCACTTGGCATGATTATTTAGGGAGCGGACTGGGTCGTTGCTGCGGCACGGGCCGCACTAACAAGACGAGACTGGGTGGGACGTCGCGACGGTCCTCGCCGGCGAGGACGGAATCGGATTTGTGTATTAGTGTGGGGTTGTGTATCGCGAGCTGAGTTACCGGCTGCAAGCTGGTCTTGAATTTTGGTGGTTTCGTCGTCAGACTCGGCAAGGACGATCCTTGGTCTGCGTACGCTAGATATTCGGGAAAGCGTGTAGCTTGCAGCTTGCACGATTAACGGGTTAGTGCTGTTAACGGCGGAATCGAAATAGCTACGAGAGGCCCGTTTCATGAATTGCCTGATGGTCGGCAATTTTAAGTCGACGTGTAAGTCGACGTTGCGAACGTACCACGGGGCACCCGTGATTTTACGCATGAACCGGTTCTGTAAAACTTGAAGTGGCTTTAACCGCGTAGGAGAAGCCTGAGCGAAGACCGTACTAGCGTACGTCATAATTGGACGAATACACGCGGTATAGAGTCTAACTTTACATTTTAAGGAAAGTTTAGATTTTGAATTGAGGAGATAATGGAGCCGACCCATCACAAAGGCGGCACGCGCGCGTACTGCCTTTATGTGTGGCCGGAAGCCCAATCTATCGTCAAGAGTTACGCCCAGGTACTTGGCTGACCTACCCCAGGGGATCGATTCGCCGAAAAGCGTTACTGGTGTCGAGGGGAGTTCTCTAGAGCGACTACCACGACCGGTGGGTCTGCGAAAGAGAATTGCCTGACTTTTAGAGGGGTTTATTTCTATTCTCCATTTGCGGAACCAAGCGCCTAGGGCGTTGGCTGCACGTTGGAGTTTCCTAGTGATATTCTGAGGGCTAGTGCCTGAGCAAAATATGGCGGTGTCATCCGCAAAAAGGGCTAAGTTAGTGAATTTATCTAACCTGGGCATATCGCTGGTGAATAGCGTGAATAATAGGGGGGAAAGTACCGAACCCTGAGGGACTCCGGCACGTATAGGGTGAGGGGAAGACAGAACGCCCTCGACTCGGTAGCGAAATTGGCGGTTCGACAGAAAGTCTCGTAAGATGGTCACGAGTCTAGGTGGGACACCCATGGTGTAAAGCTTATAAATTAAGCCTTCGTGCCACACCTTGTCGAATGCCTTCGCCACGTCGAAGAGGAGCATACCTGTTTTCTGACCGCGCATGAATTTACTTGAGACGTGTTCGACAATACGATGGACTTGTTGAACACACGAATGTTTGGTTCGAAAACCAAACTGTTCGTCAGGAATGAGCTTATTTGCGTCTACAAAGGCTTTGAGTCTAATATAGAGAAGCCTCTCATAAATCTTGCCCATGACGTTGAGCAGACTTATGGGGCGATAACTGGAGGGCTCGGATCTAGGTTTGCCGGGTTTGTGAATGCCTATCACGGTGGCTTCCTTCCACTGTTGTGGAAATAAATTACAAGAGAGGGCAGCGTTAAAAATAGATGTTAAAAGCACTATAAGAGTGGCTGGGAATAACTTGATCACCTTATTGGTGATTTTATCTGGCCCCGGGGCTTTCCTCGGGTGCAAGTTCTTGACGATAGATTCGACCTCCTCAGGGGTCACGGGGGGTATGGGCTCCGTTACCTCATCGGCGTCGACTACTGTGGCTACTGATGGCTCAGCGGAAGGCTGAGTTAGCGGGAGTGATATTTCTGAATTAACCAGCTCCCCGTGACGCGGGTCGACCGGGAGAGAACTAGGAGTACATTGAAGCGCCAGGCTGTCGGCGAGGCATTCGGATTTTTCGTCACTTTCAAACGCGAGAGGTTGATTTGGACGCGAGAGGGGAGGTACCGGAACTATCGTATTCTTAGTAAATTTTCGCGATAACTGCCAGAAGGCTTGATGAGATGGTTCGAGGTCGTCGAGGGTACGGTCCCAACACGTCTGACACCACTCGTCCACGCGGTCCTTGATGACCCGTTGGAGAGCGCGCAGATGAGCCCGGACATGTAACATCGGACGACGATCGTCCACGTGCTTGACTGCGTTCTTCCGCCTAATCAGTTCACGTATGTCATCGGGCATTTGCCATTTACGATCGCTCGTGTCCGGCACTGTCCGTGAGCAATCGTTAACTAACGATTGCACGTGATCTGTTAGGCAGTCGATTGCGCCTGTTACGTCGTCCGCGGTGACGATATTATCGGGGATTTTATCTAAGTGAACGGACGAGGTTGACTTGAGGCTTTCGCCTAGCCTAGCCCAGTCCGTCGAAATTTTGGTGGGAGAGGGTCGACCTGGATCGGGGGCACCTACTCGCGGCATGAGTTCTAAGATCACAGGTCGGTGGTCCGAATTTAATTCATGATGTACTGTTATGCCGTGCAAACGTAAGTTCACATTTTGTAACAGTACAACATCTAATATGTCTGGTCTATGGTCTAAGTTCCCGGGAAAATGAGTCGGTTCGAGGGGCGCTATTAAATCTATATTCAACGGCACTAAAAGGGTTTCTAGGAGTCTACCTCTGGAATTCGATGCGACGCAATTCCAGATGGTATTCTTTGCGTTTAGGTCGCCCGCCACTATGACAGAGCTACCGAGACTGAAAATTAACTCTAAGTCGCTCCGGAGCAACGAACGGGTAGAAGTCGGAGAAAGATACGCGGACACTAGTGTGATCGAATCATGACCAGTCATGCCGAGCCGACATACCGACGCCTCAATGTACTGGAGGTTGGGAGGAGGATCGAGCGGCGTACAGTGCAAGGACCTTCTGTAGTAGATCAGGGTCCCGCCTAGGGCGGAATCTAGCCTATCGTTACGTACCACGCAGTAGTTCGCAATTCTAGGTTCCCTGTGCGAGGGTTTCAAAAAGGTCTCTTGAACAAGTAACACGTCTATCTGATGGTCCCGGAGGAAGATTGCTATCTCCTCGCGTTGACCTGCAATGCCGTTGGCATTGAAGTAGCCTACTATTAGGGATCTGGGTTTGACTCTACACGTTACAGATGTATTATCCATTATACGTTGATTTTAAATGTCGCAAGAGACTGTGCGATTTTCCGGAATCGCATGGCTACTAAGGCGAGGGCCATACCGTTGCCCTCATTTTTGCGGATCTGATCCGCGAAGTTCTCGATTTCGTCAAAATCGATTGAGCTGACGAATCGTTCTACCAGTGCGAAGTCCGTATCTTCGCACTGTGTGTTGTTTACGACGGGCGCGGGGGTTTCGCGGGGTTTAACCGGCGTTTCGCGGGGTTTAATAGGTGTGGGCGCGATAAGAGGCCGCGGAATTAAAGGTTTCTCCCAAGCGGAAGGCTTGGGAGCGGGGGCGGACGTCGCGATAGGTGCCGCCGACGGCACCTTTGGCACTGAAGGTGCGCTTGCCGCTTTCGCTACTGTGGCCGGGAAGTTACGGTCGTAATTGACCTTTGTCCACGGGGACGGACGCTGCGGGGCGAGGACCACCTCGCCGTTCGCGAGAACTAGCGGGCGCCTCATTAGGGGCAGGATCGCGGTACGCGGTTTCGGACGCGGGGCTTTCGAGCAGCCCCGGAATTGGCCGTGTGCCCTACCGTTTGGCACAGGACGCACGCGGGTTTTTCGGTTTGCTCCGAAATAATTTTTGGGCGCGGACACTCCGGAGTGCCATGATCTCCCTGGCACTTGACGCACCTGGGTGTGGCGTAGCAATTGCGCGACGAATGCCCGTACAGTTGGCACCTATGGCACTGTGACGGGTAGTTATTTTTACGCGGAGGCTCTACATGTATGCCCGATAGATGGCATACCGTTCGGATTTTAAAAATGGCTTTCGCCGCCGCGTTCGGCTCGAGGGCGACGATCACCATGTTGTACGGGAGGCCAGCGCGGCCCTTGTACATACGGTGTACTGACAAAACGGGGAGGGACTGCTCCAGAAGGGAGGTTTTTACATCGTCCGTGCTGATTTCTTTGGGGACGCCGCGGATTACAACACGGAGGGCTTTCTCCTCGGGGAGGGCGTAAGTGTGGAAAGGCACACTACGTTCGCGGAGGATTTTTGTAAGCTGACGATGGTCGGTGGAGGACACGACCGTAATTTTGATGCCGTGCTCGGTAGGCCGAGCAGACGTATATGCGATATGGTGCTCGTTGCACCACGAGGACACCGATGTCCATTTCCCCTTATCTTGGAGGAAGATCGGAGGGGGAGGGGCTAGCTTCCTTGAAGCGGAAGCTGTCGGTACGTTTCCCGCTGAAGGCGGGGACGTGGCGGCCGGTGCCGTCTGAGTCTCCATTGGAGACGGGGGTCGAGAAGCGACCTTCGCGACGAGAACGGGGGCGGGGGCGGGGGCTGGGCTCGCGGGCGGAGAGGGGTCCGCTACCTTCGCTGCTTTCGCAGCGACGGCGTTGGTGGCCTTCTTGCCACGCTTACGTTTGCCCCCTTTGGGGACGTTTAAGGGCGAATCCTCTTCCGACGAGGAAGAGGCGATGACGGAGGCGGGGGAGGTGGCGGGCGATTCCGTCTGAGCTTCCTCAGACTCGACGTCGCCTTCGGACTCTGAGTGAGCCGACATCGCGGATGGGGCGCGGACCGGCGAGCGCGATCGCGAGCTAGCCTCTGAGGGAGGCCGCGAAAAGGTAGTGGGGCTCCATATCGGAACTTTGCGCACTACTGAGCGTACACGTGCGTCAGCGATGACGCGTTCGCGTTCGGACGCGTTTGCCTGAAGGGCGGTCGGGATCGGAATGCGATCCGGCCCGAAATCTAAGACGAGGTCGCCGTAGATCTCGGGCTGGCTCTCTAGGATCTCCTCCAGTGTTAGTGGAGGAGACCCGCCTGAATAATTTTGCGACGCGGCCATAGTGGCCGGTCGCGTATCCTTAAGGGCTAACGAATACCTATGCTAGCGAGGAAAACTACCTGGTGACTTCGTTACGCGGGGCGTTCCTGCGAGAAGAAGTCACAAGAAACTGCAGGCGGTCGCCCTAAGCTAGACCTAACCGTCTAACGCCTCGGGTGGGGTAACCCGAGGTTGTGTGAGGGTGAATGGGCCTCTGACCGGGTGTAGGTCAGAGGGGTGAGTGCCTATAGTGTGCCCTAAGCTTGTCTCCCTCTGCCAATCTTATTGTGCAGACGGGTTCCTAACAGCCTCGGTGCAGGGATGTTATTGGACCGAGGTCCGCACACCCAAACAAACACCAAGGGATGGGATGGTAGGGAAAGGGTAGGGTGGGAGGAGGAGATAGCTGGGGTTGACTAGGGAATACCCCAAGGCCAACTGATCCAGCCCCGTCCGAGTATTTGCTTAGCCCTGAAGGGGAAAGCGAGCGCTCGGGGCACGCACGACCGACTTCGTTGGCACCGGGAGGTATCCGTCAGCCACCACTAAAAATCGTGGATTTACAAAATGGTTGCCTTGAACGGCGGCCTGAATGTTACTACCGTGAAAACGACTGATAACAGACAGTTGTTTGGCCCCTGTCTATCGTGAAAACGACCGACAGGTATAGAAACAATGAAAACTTCTTCGAATCCAAATCCGTAATCCGGGCTGGGTTGCCACCTGTGCCAGGTAGAAAGGCCTTCTCGGAATCGAGTCGGGCAGCGTGCGGGCGCACAAAGGAACGTCCGTCCGGTGCGACGGCTCGAAGCGGAATCATGACCAATGGAAAAAGGGATTAATTTATATATGTATGTATTACTAGCGGAGCCGGCAGACTTCGTTCTGCCCACCAGCGCCACCTACCGGGTCCAAATTGATGTGTTATACATAAAAACCTACCCCATGAAATACCTACTCCGTAATTTGGTGAAAACTGCATGAAAAACTGTTCAGTAGTTTTTGTGTTCATCGCGTTCAGACAGACAGAGGCGGCGGCTGTTTTATATATATATTCACATGTATAGACTCTAATATGTATAAAGAAAATTGACAATACCTATGAAATATTTTACTACAGTACATACAGCTTTTTATGAGAGTCACTTCTCAATATAGGAAATAGTATTCTGTTCAGGACTAAACCGTCTCGAAGGGGCTTAAGAGTGACGTAAAACACCCTACATGTAGGTACTATACAGTTGATGACTCTTAAGCAAGTTGTTCATGGAAAAGTTTAATCGACATGCAAAAAGGAGATTTTGAAGAGATTAATCCTGACACGGTAAAAGTACCAGATTAGGATTTTGTATCAAAAATTATAAGTACAGAGTCTGTGGTAATTTTTGGTCATTTTAGAACATATTATGATTTTCTGAAATCTACACTAATCTATACTAATATTATATAGGAAATATTTGTTTGTGTTTGTTTTTTGGCACCGAAACTGAAATGATTCTTTCACCAATAGAAAGCGACATTATCAGGGGCTAACATTAGCTATACTTTACCTCATTTAATTCTAAGGAGAACAGGAAATACGCGGAAGAAATCGCACGGTAGACGCTAGTTTAATTTACAAGCACTTTTATGAATAGTTAGTCAGCTCAGTTAGAAAGGTGCCTTTTACTGAGAAGAGCTGTTACCTCAGCAATTACTCTGTACCCAAACACAGACTTAAACGTTTAGGCTTGACATTAAAGTCCCTTGATATTGAGGGAGATTTTAAATTAATGGCAGAAAATCTTAGGCGATTTCTTAACCACATCACATTCACATATTACATCTATAAATGGAATCCATTACCATAATACTGAAAGCAACACCTGAAAATAAAACTTGAGTATATTTCTCATCTAGATAAAAGCGGCTAATACGCAAAGTGCATCAGAGCTTCATTTCAGTCAGGTAAAATGACACTAGCTCTATCAAATTTCAACGAAAATCTTTCCTCTCTTTCATTTACTATGGCATCGCGTGAGAAGGCAGATGTTTTAAAGGTATGTAGGGCAGTCGAATGTGTGTAATAGAATACAAGGGTAGTTCGCTTCCGTGAACGGATTTGTATCACTAATGGATGCATGCGGCTGCGGTCGGCGCTCGGTTACCGTGGCTCTTGCCTTCAGACCTTTAAGGGAACTGATATTGGCAAAGATTTTTATGTGCAACAAACTTAACTTAACTAAAACATATAGTGGTCAATGATTGAAAGTAAAAAAGGGGATTGAATCCCATTGGTTTGAATCAAATCTGATTTGTACAGCGATTTAAATATCACTGAAAATTACTTCTGTGTCATAACCTGTATATTTATAAATATTGAAATACGTTATTATACATAGGTATATATTTCTGAATAATTTATACTCTAATGGAATTCGAATCTATGACTGACTAGTAGCGTGAGAGAATACCTAAACAATATGATAGAGAAGAGATAAAGTCAATCCATCATTCTATACATTATATCTCAATTTGTGCAAAGATCACTTTTTTCAGAGGTTTTAAATCAAATCAATCAAATCAATCAAATCAATCAAATCAAAAATATTTTTATTCAAATAGGCCAATATGCAAAGCACTTATGAATAGTCAGACTCTAACGCTCGGTTCGGAAGGTTGGTTTTGCTGAGAAGAGCCGGCAATAAACTCAGCAATTACTCTTTTTAAAATAGACTTAGATTATAATACATTTCAAGGAATTAGTCTCACTGACAATATCTGCGTGGTAGGGAATGACATAAAAAGAAAAAAAAACATAAAATAAAGTGAATATTCATAACATAAACAAACTTGAGCAGACCAGCCCCCACAAGCAGCACCTGTTCACAAGCATGACGCATGTGGCAGCCATCGCCCTCTTCGCCATGTTTTAGGGAAGTGAGCGACCCGTCACACGACGCCGCCGCAAGCAAAGACTTTTAAGTGAGCATGACTAACCCAAGCCTGCTACAAAACATAATTATCAATTAATAAACGAAACACACACACCCAATGTTATCAGCGAGACTATTAACATACTTATATTAGGTAAGTTACAGTATGAGTATAAGCATAAATGTATACAAGTTAAATAAATCTACAACCAAGCATTATTATCATTTAAATATTCATTTATATTATAGTAAGCCCTTTTTATTAATACGGCTTTGATATGGTCCTTAAATTTTTGCGAAGGCAAATTTACAATTGATATAGGGATTTTGTTATAGAAGCGTGCACACAGTCCTAAAAATGAACCTTGCACCTTTTGGAGTCTATAAGCAGAGGTCACAAGTTTGTGCTTATTTCTTGTATTGAGGGAGTGCAAATCACTGTTTTTAATGAAACTACTAATGTTATGATGAACAAATAATATGTTTGCATATATATACTGTGATGCAACTGTGAGTATGCCGATTTCATGAAACTTATCTCTGAGTGACGTACGAGAGCCTAAATTGTAAATAGCTCGTACCGCTCTCTTTTGTAAAATAAAAATAGTTTCTATATCTGCACCTTTGCCCCACAGTAGAATACCATAGGACATAACACTATGAAAGTAACTAAAATATACTAGTCTAGCCGTATCTACATCTGTAAGCTGTCTAATTTTCCTAACTGCGTAAGCTGCCGAACTGAGCTTTCCCGCAAGTGTAGAAATTTGGGTGCCCCATTTAAGTTTCGAGTCAAGAGTAATCCCTAAAAATACTGTTGATTCAACAAGATTCAAAACTTCATTATTTAGCATAAGATTACAACCTACTTTTTTATATTAGGTAACGCAAATTTAACGCATTTTGATGCATTTTAAATAAGATGAAGTATAAAAATAAAGCTCATAAAATATTATTTATGAAAAGCATAAGTGTGAAAGCATGTTACTTTACATTATCCTCAATAATAGATAGACATAAATCAGTTTTGTATTGTAATAAAAAATATTTTATCTTAAACCTTAATCTTAAACCTACTTTTTTTGCACTTCGCCTCAGACCGTGAAAGCTTAGATTAAATCTGGGGTAAATAGACTAAAAAGTTTTCAAGGATTATTTTTAATGTTTTTGATTTATGTTGGGACATTGTATTGTTTAAGTTTTTGGTTTTAATTTCTTTTACAATAAATTACTCCATTTCTTTTTAGGGTTCCGTATCCAAAGGGTTATGTGATTTATTTTGTAAACGCGTTTAATACTCGAGTCTACATAAAAAACTTGAATTAAATTAATCCAATTTATTAAATAAGAGATTTGAACGCTGACCTCACCATCCAAACTCCAACAAATCAACCACCTTAGCCACAAGACTAAACAGCAGATTACAAAGATGATAAAAATCCGCATCGCTATAAACTTATTAGTGCATCGCGGGTAGCGGTGTAAAATTTAGGTTGGCATCTAGGGCGCGCCACTTGACTCGACTAAAAGCTTGCTTGTCAAGTGAACTTGGCTCTACTCAACCGGGAGTACCCTCTGCGCGACCCCGCACAGTACTTGTACGAGTATTTACATGGAAATCTATTATGCTGTACGAATGTGTGCGTTAAAATAAAGTGCACTTTAATTGATGTGAGTGTATGATATTTCTTTTTAAATGTAAATAAAATATGGCCGCTTTTTGTGGAGATTTTAAATTGTTAATGTGTTCGGTTCGTGAGTTGCCAATTGTTTATTTTTATTTTTTTGTGACGAAATTTTTACTAATAAATTCTTTAAGGAAGTTACTACAGCCAATCTACCATATCTCTCGTAACTTGACGCATATAATGTATGCTATATTAGATCCAATATTCATACAGCGAATATGTCACGGGAGAAATGTTTGTTGCAAAGGATATAAGATGCTCAATTGCTCATTCCTATATACGCATTATATAATTTCCATAACAAGTTTTTCTATCTAGCAAACTTCAGAACAAAAAAACCTCACAATCTCATATAAAAATTCCCGAGAAATTCTCACATCAGCTCCTCCTCTCTAACGGCACACAGACAATCCAATAACATTTAAAACTTGCGACATGGTTTCTGCCAAAATCTGGCAGTTTGGTGGCACCCATAAAAACAATAAAAGTGGGGGGATTGCGTTTACAAAAACAATATTGTGGCCACGGATGGCCTCGAATGGCCAGTAACGGTCGAAAACTGGCCATAGCCGGCAGTTACATGTCCGTGGCCCGTGGTCGCATCAGCACGGCATGTCACGAACTATGTTATAAAATGTTTCTGTAGAACTTTACACATACATACATGTAGGACGCATAGCACAATCTCTTCTTTACCAATTTTTTATACTAGAAGGTGACTCATGGCTTTTACAGCGTTACGCGGACTGTTTCGGTAAGGGCTCTCAACCGAAAGAAGCATCATCATCAGCTCATATACGCTAAGTGAGGATCCCTCCCATCCCCTAAGAGCGAGATTTTTATAGCTTTCAAATAATATGAAAGACTGTCGCTATTTGCCATATTTCTCATCTATTTCTTCGCTTACTTTTTATAAACCACGCAACGGATTAAATACGGTTTTTATTGCTAGATGGAGTGTAATCGAGGAAGGTTTATGTTTATTTCGTAAGATATGGCAGAACTATAAATATTTTTAAGTGGACCGTTTAATTTATGGGAATAATTAAGCACTTTCTTCTTAGTATCTTTAATCAACACTATACCTTTACGCGTAATTTTCCTTCTTGCCTGTATCCCTCGTTATGAGGGGAGGCTCTATGAGGACGCGTATATGAGATGATGATGCCTTTAATACAAATACGTAGTAGAAACTTTACCTGACGATTAATATACTTTAATTGTCCCAGATCATATTATTCGGCATTCTTCACCACTGTGTGTCTGAGGCTGTCTCCCAGTGTGTTTCAGCACTGTCTTTGTAATCTAATACTTACTTCAAAGACAACGCTGCCTTCGACCAGCGGACATCTCACCTGATACCATAGCGTTAGAAGGAGATAGAACATAAATGAGTATTAACATCTTCAAGATGGAATATGGAATTGACGGATTTTTACGAGGAGCCGCGTCGCCAGGAATGTTATTAAGACTGTGTCACAGGAGTAGATAAACGGAACAGAGACAAAGCTTCATACAACCGCGCGAATCGGTTGCACCACTACAAGCACGCGGGGCGCGTGTGCGTGACCACTGGCCGCTTGTCGCGTACGCGGCGAGACTGACAAAAACCGGTTTGCCCCGGCACAGCCAGTTGACAATCGCAGGGTCTGCACGACGCACGTTGTTTGTTTTATTATAATTTTATCGCATTTGTTGAATTGCTCGAGCAAAAGTTTCGCGAATATTTCGATCTTGAAATAAATATTGTTAATGTTGGCAACGAAATACTTAAACGTATTAAATTACCTAAAAAAACTATGTTAGATTCAGAATTTACCACACCATTAAAAGAAACAATAAATTGTTAAAAAAGAAAATTATTAGAGTAAGTAATTTGTAAAGTATTCCATCATACTGAATGATAAAACTATTTAACCAATGTTTAGTTTAATTTGTCTTAACTTATTGTGACAACCCTACTAAAATAGGTAACAATTTTGCACGTTCTTAGGAAGCTTTGCCTCTGTTCCGTTTATCTACTCATGTGACTGTGTGTCGTGTTCATAATAACACCAAAACTTTATGACTCGTGATTGTTTTGTGATGCAATGTCACGTACATATCTCGTTGTATGAATATTTGAGTTTAGAGATTTCGCTTTTATTATATTGTTCTGTTTTAATTGTGTGTTGTTTTAGAAAATGCTTCACTGTATTGAAAGGAATGGTTTTGAGTTTTTCGTTTTTGAGTTATTTCATTAACGAATTCAGTAATAAACGACTTTATTTACGTCTGATTTAAGAAATCTGGTTGGCTTGTATAAATATTTTTTATTCATGAATTTGTAAGCTAAAAACATGATTTTTCCTTACATAAAAGCTGTTGGTAAAGCTTTAATAAAACTCAGTGTCCCTGTACTAAACTATTTTTAGCCTCTATTGCTATTTCTAAACTAAGCTTTCTGCACCTGTACCTACTGTTCTAAATGTAATTCAAAAACTATTACATTGGAATTTACAATTAATTCACTGTTCTTTAATGTTTTTTTCCAATTTAAAGGTATATTTAATGCAACACTATTCTTTGTATAAAAAAATTTAATCTAAGAATACCTTTTCTATAAAGTTAAAATTTTACTTTCCACTTCTTAGCTTTCCCTGAAAGTTTGAGATGAAACCTGAAGCTTCGATATTACAGGTCATATTAACTGTAATATTGGAAGATGCTTCCGGAGCTTATAAAGTTTGGACGTACTCGCAGTTGAGAGGGCTCAAGTGTGAAGCCTCTTGAGGCCCTCCGAACTATCAGGAAGTGAGGCCTCTGGGGCCTTTTAAGTATGGACATATGGAGGGTCAAGCTTGTAAGTATGGAGTTATTGGGGCCCCTAGTGTGTTGGCGTAAGTGGTTGTCAAATTGTTAGTAGTACAGTCAACGACGTAGCGGAATAGCTGTTAATAGGTACCTCTACAAGTTTTGTAACAATTCATTTTTGGTTGATATGGTTTTGTTGACATTACTATGTTTTTATGTTATCGAGAGTAAAATGGATTAATACGTTGATTCTTAATAGGTACTCATACAATATTTATGTAACTTCTGCAATCGACAGCCCGGTTGGCTTTGTGGTTAGTTACCCTGACTCTCAAGTCGCGGGTCGTGGGTTCGAATCCCACCCAGGACATACATTTGTATGCATGAATATGTCTGTTTGTCCTGTGTCTGGATGTTAAAATAGCTTAAGTAGCTATCTGGTTATCATATTACAAGTTCTGCTTAGTTTGGAATCAGATTGGCCGTGTGTGAAAAATGTCCCAGGACATTATTTGGAACGGATGAACATTTCAGTTTGTTCTGTAACTGTATCTGAATAAGTATGCAATAAAAACTGTAAAAAAGCTGGTAACCAAAGGAAAACTCTGCTTAGTTTGGCATTGATTGATATGTTTAACGATATTGTAAATATTTGATAATAAGGGGAGGGAGGTATAGGCAGGCGTAAAAGGGGAAGACCAAAGAAATAAAGGTATGATTGTGTAAAAGATGATATGAGAGAATGTAGAGTGAATGGGGATTTGGATGGAGACCGAATCAAATGGAGGGACATGACATAAAAGGACTAGAAAGTTGATGATGACGTGTGTAGGTTAAATATATTTAAATAAATATAAGCATTTGAAGAAATATTACAATATAAGGATTCCACATGCGATAATCAGTTCTGTCCAAGGCGATAGAATAAAAATGCATAACAAATTGCTTAGAGCGTCGTAAAATAATATTACTTTCGATATACGGATCGGGAATTCAAGCAATACCATGCATTTTCCGATATTTTCTATTTACGACTATTGTAGACTAGCTTCCGCTCCGCGGTATCACCCGCATTCCTGAAGGACCGGCTTATGTCTTTTATTACGTTCTAGTTTATATCTGTACAAAAAATCATCGTTTGGGTGGTTTTGGCGTGAAATTGTAACAGAGTTATTTCGCATTTATAGTAGGTACTAATGACTCCCCGCGGGTTTACCCGCGTTCCCAAGGAATGCCGCAATAAAAATATATAATATGTTAATTCTAGATATAAACTACCTATCTGTGTTCCAAATTTCAATCAAATCCGTTCTGTAGTTTTTACGTGAAAGAGTAACAAACATACATCTATACTCACAAACTTGCATTTATAATATTAGTGGAATTAGGGACGAAGCTAGCAAGTGTCCAGATGGACAATGTAATAGTCGTAATCACATAAAATTTATTTATTGGCCAATAAAATCACTATTATAGAAAATTATAGCTCGAATTAGTTTGCAATAATTTCTCATTTACTACGATATAGATCAGAAGTGGGATGGGTGCATCTTTGCACACGCCACAGCCTCATCGTATTTGCAATACTATGTCAATAATACTCCGCTCCTTTCGGTCATAGCGTGATGTTATGTAGCCTATAGGCTAGAGACTATAGTCTTCCTAGATAAATTGGCTATTCGAAACTAACATATTCATATCAACGCGAACAGTAGTTGTTGAGATTAAAGCGTACAAAGAAACAAACCTCTCAGCTTTTTTATTTGTATAGAGTACATAATATATAATATAGACTAGCTGCTAACTTCGCCTGCGTAGTTCCCGTTTCGGTAAGAATACGGGGATAAAATATAGCCTATGTCACTTCTTATTAAAGTAGCTTCTTCTTCCTGCCCTTATCCCGCCTAAGCAGGGTCGGCACAACATGTGTTTTTCTTCCATTCCTCTCTGTCAGCCGTCATTTCATTCGTCACTCCCTTCTTACACAGCTTCCGGTAAAATAATTTTCTAAATCTGTTCGGTAGATCTAGAGATTACCCCTCCATCCTATTTATAATATTAGTGTAAATAACTAAGCTACGATGATTTAACATTATCGTCTCAAGTAACGCTCGAAATCTGGAGAGCACACAATTAATCTGCACTCGAATCCATCATTCACGCACCAACTGTGGGCTATAGATCAAAACTGACCATAAATAGGCAGTTACTATAACATATGGACCGCCATATTGTCTTGAACACAGACCTATAATCTAACTAGATAACGTAAGCACCAATTTGTATGAAGACCAACCGCGTTACTTTTTCTTTGACGTCCGAAGGCAATAACGGTCGATCGCGGACTAAATGGCGGCGTAGAAAGCGGCTAGTTTTGCTGCATTTTGACGTCTAGTTTGTTTGCTGACAAGCCGGTTGGCTTTGTGGTTAGTGACCTTAACTTTTAAGCCGCCGGTCGTGGGTTCGAATCCCACCCAGCACAAACATTTGATTGCACGACTACGTCTGTTTGTTCTGTGTCAGGATGTAATCTTTTTTATAAAATTCTCGTGTCAAAATGTAAGTTACCATACTCCTCCGATATTTATGAAATTTATTAAGCTTATTCAGTAGATCTGAGAATCGTTATTATTTTAATGTATTTAAAAGTAATATATCTACGTAGAATATTAGCTATCTTACCATATCACAAGCTCTGCTTAGTTTGTAATTAGATGTCCCAGGATATTTATTTATTATTATAATAGGTCTGTGGTCATGATGGTAACAGTGCGAGCTGTATAAGTTATAGCTTGGGATATTTGACTGATGGTGGAGCGTGGCGGTCCGACGTTTAATCGCTTGCGGTCAAGCACCATTGGTTAACCTGTCAGTTCTGTCACCTTGGAAACACCTGGATCAGGGTGATGGATGCAGGCCTGCAATCTGGACTTTATGTGATGCGGTTAAGGTTAACTGTTGAATGATTGATGGTATTCGGCTATGTGCTTAGATGTTGTTGTTATTGAGTATTTGAGATTCCTTTTTGGATGTATCAGAGGGCATATTTTAATTTCTACTCCTGCTGACTTTGGTTGAGATGGTAATGTAAATGTATTATGTACAAAAGATTTTCCTGGAAACAGTGTCGAAAACATTATAATGAGTATTAGAGTTTAAGAAGACACTCATTTCAGCGTTAGTAGGTATTTCATATTTAATGAGCTTGAAATTTTAAATGTATAGTAGGTAGGTACTTCAGCCAAAAATAGACATTAATTTGTGTTTTTATACCTTCCGACTTACGATTTCCAGAGGTGTTTCATTTTGATCTAAACCTAAATATGTTGATTTGAGGTATAAATTAACACAAAATAAGGCTTAAATGTGATAAATAAATATGCTAAATAATAAATTAACAGTAATAAGTGTGCTACGAGGCGATTGATAATAATCATATACGTAGATTATGAGCTCCGTGTTTCACTTGACAGTTTGTGACATCGATGTTTAAATGTATAGATGCACTATTATAAAAATATTATACATTTCTTTTTTACATCTACGATGCATAATAAGTATATTGATAGTATAACAGCTATCTCCACCAGTCCTTGGATTATCATCATCATCATGATCATCAGCTCATACGTCTCCACCGCAAAGCAAGAGCCTCCTCTTACAACTAGGTTATAGTTTAGGCTACAGTCCACCGGGCCCAGGATTGGCGGAATGCACATCCCTTTAATAAATGTGACATCTCGGGCATACATGTTTCCTCACGATGTTTACCTTCATCGAAAGCCAGTATACGTAAGTTTCAAAACTCAAGGAGGATTATGTGATATTCTAACAATCTTACAAACCCCACAACTATTGAATAATAACGAATCTTCTTCCAACCCTTATCCCGCCTAAGCAGTATCGGTACAACATGTGTTTTTCTCCCATTCCTCTCAGTCAGCCGTCATTTCAGTCATCACTCCCTTTTTACACATATCACCTTTCCCACAATACCATCCATACTGTCTCTGGTCTTCCTCTACTTATAATAATAAATAATGTTTAAACTTTTTTGAGCTATAGAGAATCTAGATTATTTCCATCAATGTGTAATAAATGACATGAAGCGCAGATAAAGTTGTACGTGTTACGGAGCTGGCATATAAATGCATGCCTCATATTCTCAATGTCAACAATATCCGGGAAAGAGTTAGGTACGAATTGGATCCTAGATAGAAAGGATAGACTGTTTGGAAAGGGAATTCCTAATTTAATTCATCCTTTCCTGGATTGTATGTAATTTTCGACAGAAGTTACTGTTATATTTGAATATTTTAAGTAGATTTCCTGGAACATTTTTCACAAATTAAGCAGAGCTTGTTATGGTAACCAGATAACTGATATACCTACTTACTAATTTTAAATACGTACTTATGAAAACCTATTTAAATTTCCACCCTTGAAACGTTTGTTTTGATATGAAAGTCTTTTAAATTAAATATGTATGCGTGTCGCATCGTCAGATGCTTTTCCTAGTCAATTTAGTATTATTTATATTTTATTTATAAAATGGAGCTTAGGTAAATGTGTAACAGCTTAGGTTATTTTTCTTTTTATTATTTCCGGGCAACTGTAAATAGTTTTGTTAGACTACTAGTTAATTTTATTTGAGTTATATTTATAACTTATTGTAAATTAAAATTGATACAATTTAGTATTGTAAATGTTGCATAATTTCCTACGTACCGAAGTGTAGTGGTCATTAGATACTCAGCTGCGGTCAGTGCTTTTAGAGCCCAATCACTTGGAGTGGAGTCCTGACCACACGTTTCGAGAACTACCATCTGTGTATGTACTATCTCATCTATATATATAACAAAGTCCCCGCCGCCTCTGTCTGTCTGTCTGAACGAGATGAACAAAAAACTACTGAATAGATTTTCATGCGGCTTTCACCAAATTACGGAGTATTTTTATGTATAATACATCAATTTGGACCCGGTAGGTGGCGCTGTTGGGTAGAACGAAGTCTGCCGGCTCCGCTAGTGATATATGTATATATACCAACGTATACCAAATCTATTTATTGTTGAATATACAAACTTCTTTGACTCAAACTTATGTATATGACTTAATTTGAATTTTTGATTAGACTAGAAGTTTTGATTTTTTGAAATTTTTTATTCAGTTCGACTCATAAGTAAACCTTCCGTCAGCTTTTACTAACAATAACACTTCAATATAGGTAATGCCCCCATGATTTAGAACCTTCAGCAATAAAGCAAAGCATGCAAATGTAATGGCGTAGTACAATAAATATCTGAATCGGTCTCGGTCGTTAAGTTTAATGTCGAGACGGGACGAGTGCATGTGCTTCTTCACTCACGCACACAACTGTACTAATGTGTCATCTAAGTAAGGTCCTGATTGCCAGCTTAATACAAATTTTAATTATTTTGCGTTTTAATGACTTGGCAACATTGTTTTCTTATGGAAATAATTGTCACGGATAGGTATATGTGTAAGTACAGAGCTCCATGAGGAGACCCTGTAGCGACAGTGGGGGGACCAGGGATGGAGTAGCGTCGTAGGGGTATGCAGGAGTGATGCCTGTTTAGCCTTTCGACAAAAAGTACATTGCGCTTTGTCCCTTTCACTGCCTATACATTTGCTCCCTTTTTTATAGGGTCGGCAACGCGTGAGTGACGCCTCTGGTGTTGCAAGCGTCCATAGGCTACGGTAACCGCTTCCCATCAGGTGGGACCGAATGCCTGTTTGCCACCCTTGTGGTATAAAAAAAAAAACTATACTCACCAAACTTCATATTTTAAAAGTTATCAAACGTGAAAATATACTTTGTCACTAAAAATATAAAGTATGCATAAGTAATTATAGCTTTTTTTAAATCAGCGAAGAGCAAAGATACCAAAAAATATCGTAAAACTTGTTTGCGATTTAATTACATATAATAGAACTATAAATTACTTAATTTCATTGCAGCAAAACTAGATGGCGCTGTTATCTATAAGGATTTTATATGGCAACGTCTTTCTATAACGCTTATTTCACATTTAAACACATGAGTTAGTTTATTATTACATACCTACATCGAATCAGAAAAAAGGGTCTTTCAAAGGAGTGAGATAGACAGATTTATTGTAGCTCAAACAGCCATTACTTCCCAATCTAGCGGGGCTTGTAAATCCGGACAAGTTGGCGACAGAACGTCCGTTGTTAGGCTGCGAGGGTTCAGAAGTCGATTTCCTATGTAGAATAGCGAACGAGATTCAAGATGTGACCTTTACGTAAAGGTAAGGTCTCATTGTCAATATTGAAGCGATGGCGGGGACTAAAAATGCACTAAAACTACCTATGCCTGCTGAAATTGGAAATATTATGGATATGCAGAAGTATGGAAAATTGCGAATTTTGTGTGTCTATAATTACAGTAAGCTTCGCAATTCGACAAGCTAAGCAACGTGTGAGTAAAGTCAAAAGTTTAAATAAGTATGTTCTTCCTACCTAAGTAGGGTCGCCACAACAAGTTAAGTTTAAATAAGTATATAGTAATTTTTTAAAGCATAGTTTGCTCTTGCTTATGACAAATATTGTGTACAGCTATAATTAGCACATGAATCAGAACTTCAACATGGTGTAACTTGTAATAATTAATACACTTGCTGCTGATGTACTATAAAAATAAAGAAATAAAACATGAGTGAGTGTCACACTTCTTTCGTACCCAACGTCTGTATTAACGAGGAGTATTGCCTCGTTCATATGGTGTTAAAGTCTGTTCTGGCAAAGTTCTGCATTTGGTTTATACCTACCAAAATATTGGAATATTTAATTTAATAACTCTACAAGGAACGCTTCGCTCAATACTAAGTCCCCTACCCCAATGTTTAGAGACCTCTTCCCGGTAAATGCGTGTGGGAATTTCCTTTTAGCGTCCATATGCCCCGGGACGTTGAGTGTCCGGGACACAGCAGCGCCATCTAACGTCATAACTAACTTCACTTTGTTTTGTACAGCTTTTTTAAGTTTCGACACCCCCGAGGGTTTGGGACTGGCATCCTGTCAGAGTTTCTTATAATGTCACTTTGGCGATACGCGTGGAATTAAAGGCTGGAATATAAAATTTTGTCGCATTGAAAATTTCCTTATTTTTGGAAGTCGGTTTAAAATAACATGTGACTGTTTCAATAGGGAATCAACAAAGTCAAAAGTTACAGAGTCGCAGCGACTTTCCAGTACGTAGAAATACACCGAAATAATAAAATCTACAAGAGGTAGAAAATAAGTTGAATTTTTCAATTTACCAACTCGCATCTGAGGGGAAGTACTTCACAATACACTCCCTGACGGCGGAGAATAAGAAACTTTGCTCCATTGTTAGCGCTCCTTGCAAAGATGTCCCAGATTCGAGACGAGACGCGACCCACAATGAATTGCACAAAAATGAATCCATTTCAAATCAAAGCCGATCTGTGCCACTGAGAATTCACAATAAATAAAACCCGGAGGACAATAGTGGGCAAATAGAAAAAAAAATATTGCGGATAAAAAACACAGGGAAACTTTAACTCTGGCGTTTCAATCGAGCGGTATTGTCGCAAACAGTCTGTACTATTGTTTGCACTTGTCTAGCCTCATCTAAATTGATAGCACAATATTGTTGCTGAGTTGTGGAGAGCTCTGAACGTAGATCTATCATTATACTTCTGACTGCTGCGAAGTGGACTGTATTTTGATTAGAATAGTAGATGGTCTAACCATATATACAATATACTTTCAAACATTTTGTCAGTGTTTGTTATAGCTTATAGACCTATAGCCTATAACCTTCCACGATAAATAGGCAATCTAATACTGAAATAGATTTTCAAATCGGACCAGTAGTTCCTAGATGAGTTCAAGCAAACAAACTCTTCAGCTTCTCTACTAGTGGCTCCGTGCGGTTTCACCCACGTACCCGGGAGATCTTGCATTTTCCTGGGATAAAAAGTAGCCTTTATCCTTTCTCAGAGTCTAGACTATCTGTGTAGTAAATTATATTTAAATCGGTTCTGTAATTTTAGCGTGAAAGCGAGACAGGCAGTCTGAGTTACTTTTGCAATTATAACATTAGTTAGGATTAGATATGAGAAGGAGAGATGAGGAGTTTGTTCGAGTATGATATGCCTTCGAAGAGTCCATAGTAAGAGCTCAGCTCCATCGGGATTTAAGCCGACTGCCATCCACGATTTGTCTTCATTTGTCCAGACGCAATCGTGCCACAAAACTATGACGACGAAATAATTAACTTTGTGTCACTCATTGCTTTTCATTGTGTCATCAAAATCCTTTCAAATGATTTTATCTTATACTAGCTGCCTCCCCGCGGTTTTACCCGCGTAGTTCCCGTTCCCGTGGGAATACAGGGATAAAATATAGCCTATGTTGCTCGGGGATAATGTAGCTTTCCAAAGGTGAAAGAATTTTTGAAATCGGTCCAGTAGTTTCGGAGCCTATTCATTACAAACAAACAAACAAACAAACAAACAAACAAACAAACAAATCTTTCCTCTTTATAATATTAGTATAGACATATATACTTCATAAGAATCCTAAGTAATATTATGAATGCGAATGTGTGTTTGTTACGCATAACGCGTAAACTACAGTATCGATATTGAAATTTGATACAGAGATAGACTAGATTTAAAGAAGGGAAACTAGAGCCCCTGAGGAAGTTCCGCCCTGCAAACCAGTTTTCAAAACTCCTTACGTCCAAGTAACTTTAAATTATAAAAGTCAACTGCAAGAACAATAAAAATAAAAGACTATAATATCTAAGACCACTAACCCGTGCGATCCTATAGTATGATATAACAGGCCTCATAGCAAATAGGCCAATGTGGCGAACAAACTCTGACTTCATTAAAACTTGCCTCGACAGACAATTTGATGAACGCTAAAGGTAAACATCAACTTTTACGTCTAGTCCACAGTATTTTTTCGGTCATTCTATCTCTTTTCTTCTATTAAATTAGAGGGAGAGGAAGAATATAAATATAAATGGGGAAACTTTTGTGCCTTTAACATACAGACGCGCGTTTGTGTAAAGAGTTACCGCTTCAAATGGATGTTTCCACTTCATTAGATAAAGGGTGACGGCGGAGTGATTGGTAAAAAGGTGGAAGTGATTTAATAAAAGCCTCGATTAAGATGTGAACTTGTTACCGCAAAATGGGTCTATTCATCGCAGGTGTTTAGGTTTATTTTACATTGAACCGTTTGGATGATCAAAGAGGTTGTATTTTTTTTTATTACAGGTAACATTTTAATTTAGAAAACGTGTGAAAGGTTGAATATAAACGTTTAGATGTAACTTTCTAAAGCTTTAGGATTCATATATATTCAGATGGAGTATTACTAAGATAGAGAAGATAATGTACTGGATAAATAATACTTTTGATGAGTATAGAATAGCATTAATATTACAAAAAACTTTGAAGTCAAGTTGTATGTATATTATTGAAATAGAATCATAGGATTCTAAATCGACCCTATATTTTTTTTCTTGTTTTATGGGCAGATATTTATCTTTAATCTATATTTATTATTTATTTAAGATATGAAATGGTATTTTGAACAGCTTTTCCACCAAAAACTACGTCGTGTAAGTGTGAGATCAGCTTCGACATCCGATTATAGAGTATCAGTCATCAAGCAACTTCAGGTGTTTTCGGGTCACAAACAACTTATAAGGTACCTTGCCTAAGTTAGGGCTAAGTTGATACTTTTATTTAGTTATTCAGGGTCTGTGTCGATAGAAGAAATGGCCGTTGATATGTTATCAAATCGACACCAGCTATTTATACTACGCTAACTCGAAATTTGGCAAAAACGTTTTTTTATGCCAAGCTTCTTAGAATTAGGTTTTTTATATGTAAAAAAAAAATTGTGAAGAAATATACAAAAATAACGAAGTTACAAATTTTATAAAACGCTAAGTGCAGGTACTTTTTGAAATCACTCGATTTAAACCACGCCAACTAGTGTTAGCGGAGTGTCCACGGGGAAGGGGCGCATCGATTATATTATGTATTACAAAGTATTAAAAAATATATTATAGTAATACGCTACGTATTTCTTAAATTTAAGCGCTTTTATAAAAGTCCGTCTATACTACGCAAACACTAGATAGCGTAGTTTAGAGCGATCAGGTATATTTGTTAATTCGTAGAATGCGCTACTTAGCGACTTTTACTAGCTAAATACTTATGTCAAAATACAATTATATTTATTCGTTCTCGACGGTAACTTCACCATTCATATTTTTAATGTATCGGCATGTTTTTATGATAATAAAAAACATAATTTTAATACAATATTTTACCCTTTTTTGTAGAATCGTAGCCAAATAAATTACCAGCTGAAGTTAATAATCCTGAGTTCGGGATTTTTTATGAGCACGTTATCTCTGATGAGATAATTTTAAAATAATAATTATTATATACCTATCCAGTTCAGTCAATTATGAAAATTATGTGCAGACCTACAAGATACAAACTTAAACAACTTGGGGGCTCTTTATACTCCACTTAATATTTATTTACCAATGGTATTGACTTCGGTCCAAAAGCCTTTAAGTCCAACAAGTATCGACATTTTGTTTTCTGTCGTATCTGATGATCCTTCTGACAGCACAGCTAATATAGTTCCTTATCTTCAAACGGTGTAGCCGACTTCTTACCAAAAAACCGAAAATACAATAATCCCACATCTAATCGGTATGTCTGCCCAGGAAAATCTTTCAGGTTTGCACATGAATGACAGCCCCAGTAGCAATACAGATTTAGTAACGGCAATATCCACCCCCAGTAATTTTAAAACTTTCGCCTGTTTTCAATGATAGTCTCTATTCTGCGGTATCAAACTAGTACAGATAACTGCGTGAGGGATAAAACAGTAACCATATCGTTTACTATATTATGAAGATACTTATTATCCGCTCATTTCTTTCAAATAAAGATGAAGAAGCAACCATTTTATGGAAAAAAGACATACGGCTTTAATAGAAAAGACTGCAAGAGGCAGAGAAGTGTATTCTCCAGTTGAATGGTATACACCAGTGCGATAGGGAATGGAACTCCTTTATTTTGATTCTAGAAACAATATTAGCTTAATTTTTATTAATGACAAAATTATCTAGAACAAAGTTAATTAAAATAGTTTATATTGGTAACTACGGCTTGTTGGAAAATAAGTATCGTTTATCTTTTGATTGATAACGTAAGCAAAGATGTAGTTTATTTTAAAAATACTAGATTATCCCACTTTTAGAGCTTATTCCCGAAAAAGACACGAAACTTTGTTAAATCAATCCAGCCGAATACAAAAACCTTAAATATTATTGTGATAACAATATTATTTCGGAAATGTATTATCGTTATTGTTATCTATTTTATTTAAGGCCTGGGTCTATGGGTATCCCACTGCAGGGCAAATGCCTCCCATCTTGCTTTCCACATAAATATTATTATTTTAATAATTGAACATAATGAGGAGAGTATTGATTTACATAATTATAAGGTACAAAATCGAACTGTGATTGATCTGATCTTCAATTAATCATAAGTAAGCACTTAATTGATATTTAATAAACTGTTGATTTCTTACTAGTTTTATACGTTATTAGTTTAAATTATGTATCAAAATTACAGAATATAATATTATCTGCTCTATTCTATCTAGAATCTATATAAAATAATATAATTTTTAGCTCCACGCAAAGATAAATGAGGCGTTAACTTGTGGCACAGGTCGATGTATAGTACGCTATGTATAATTTGGCGGCTTTTAACACGATATCCGCCAGAGACGTATATACGGGTTAACAAAAAGCTAACTTTAATAACTAGTTATTTAACCAGTGAATTTATAATAATATATTTTACGGATATATATATAACCCTAAGGTTACAAATAATGCATGATTTATTTAAAAATTATCATCGCAACACAATAAAAATAACACATCTTTATCACTATGACATCCCGTAATACACAACGCTAACGTAAGATAGATTAAATTAATTAATGTAAAAGTTATCACGTTTTTTCCTTTATAAGCCTCTCCTGTAAAGTACACATTTCGGACTTAGCGTAGTATAAATAGCTGGTGTCGAAATGTTGAGAGAGAGATGTACGATTGCTAATTAAAGTAGTCTAGATCAGAAGGGAAAGGTTAACTATTAAGCAGGTATAAAGTCTGTGAGCTTTTGAAGCGTCTACTTGGCATTGTTGAGATCTGAAAAGGCAAGAAGAAAGGACGATTCTGGTTTATTTGTTGTTATAGCGTCAACAGAAATACACATTCTAATTACATGTCAATTGTCTACCTATCACCTACCATGAAATAATCAAGTGATAGACAGACGGACAGACAGCGGAGGCCCAATAGGGTCATATTGTTCGTATTCGGCACTCTAAAAGTTCAACTAATCAAAAATTCAATTGTTTTCAATTTTAATAGGGCACGCACAAGCAAGCACTTATGACTCTAATGCTCGGTTCGTAAATTTGCTTCTTCAACACAACTCTACCAAAATCAATTGAGTTAAAACACTACAATAAGGTTATGTGTATAAGTTAGTAATGCAATGGTCTCACAAATTTCACCAGCGAGTTAACTTTGAACCAAGTTTTAATGAAGCAATAAGCGCTAACAATAGTTAGAAGTGGGAATGTGGGCCCGCGATGCAGACTTCGCATTTACTGATATTATCGAAGTTTTGCTTAAGGCGTTCGTCCTAAGCCGCTGTTTCGACTATTCGGTGTTTAATAGAGATTTCAATGTTGCAGCTGAAGTTTTAAAGTTTAATGCTACGGTTATGTAGATTGCAGTTGGAAGTTCAGATCATATATCCTATGTAGAGTTGTCGAAGGTAGGAAACTGTTCAGTTGATCAGTTTTTTTGGTATAACGTAAGTAAATTACTTTATCATTATCAGCTCATATACGTCTCCACCGAGGAGCTCGAGCTACCCAAACGTCGAGGGCGTTTATAGGCCATAGTCCACCACGCGGGCCTAGTGCGGATTGGCGGACTAAACATGCCTTTAATTGTGACATCTCGGGCATGCAGGTTTCCTCACGTTTTCCTTCACCGAAAGCCAGAGGTGTGAATCCGTAAGTAAGTTTTTTGTAAACTCAGAGGTACGGGCCAGGGATTTGAACCGGCACCCTCATGATCGTGAGTCGGTGCGTTCCCAACTGAGCCACCACGGCTCTTAAGTTACTTGTTTAGATTTAATTGAATAAATGAATTAATTTCACATAGTTTTTTTGGGCCTATGTAAGTCATAAGATAAGGATAATTCTAATTTTGACCTCATTATGAACTGTTATATAGTATTGTAAAAATTATGAAAATTTGTTGAAAAAAAGGTTAGATTCTTTTAAAAAGAATTGCAGTGAAACTATTTTATATACGTAAACATTAAACATTTTAGTTCATAGACGTTCATAATATATTTGGCTACATATAAAACAGATTTTGATTAGAGCCAAGCACTAGATTGAAATCTAGATAATGCTGAAACACGCCTGTTTCTAAGTCTAGACTAAAGCTTTTATAGGGTCGTTAGTTTAAACAGCAGTTTGGTTGCATTGTTTTCGAACAGTTTAAAGTTTTATGGGTTAACGTGACTTTTATTTCATTTTAAATGAAACTGTTTACCTTAAGCTAGAATAAAAATATTTAAGTACTTTTATTCACTTAAATGGTAAAACTATAAGGCTTTATAGCTTCATTTCATGCGAGTCCTAGATTTGATTCCCTGTCTAGGAAATATGCAAATTTGTTTTATTATATACTTACCTTTCCAGCATGTATGTTAACTAGTAACGAGGTCTTGCATATGTCTGTTCGCTCTGTGTTTGGATGTCAATAACTATTAATGTACAGGTACATTTAGAAGTAGTACGAAGTACTAGATAATACGCGCAACTTCGTATACATCTTTTCTTCCCTCGGTTTTGAAACTACTTTCAATGATACTCCGCTCCAGTTATATTATATAGCGTACAGCCTCTCTCGATAAAAGGGCTATCAAATACTGTGATATCTTGTCCCTTACTTTAGAGCGTTCAAACAAACAAACAAAACTAAAGATAGTTACTAACTAACGCAGACACTTAACAAAGACCTGTTCATACATTAAAATGTTAGTCCTATGTGTAAATAAATACTATGTAAATATACCCCTAAATAAGGCGAAAATATGAAATCTCAAAAAATGCTATAATAAGTAATAAATATCCAGGGACATTATACAGACACGGCCAATCTGATTCCAAGCTAAGCAGAGCTTGTGATATGGTAACCAGATAGCTGATATACTACATATACTACTTTTAAATACATACTTATATAGATAATTACATCCTATAAAATAAAGGTCCACGTCAGTAACCAGGTTTTCCCCAAACCGGATAATAACAGCTCGTCTCAGCCTCCGTTACTAAAACAGGATATGCCGCTCCAAGTCTTTACCGGTTCATTAAAACTTGCCCGGTTTCTGCCCGTGTGTACCCGGATATTCGTTCATTACCGTCGTAACAAGCTTGCATGTGTACACGGCTTTAGTTTACGTAGCGGTGACAATGTTTAAATTTGTATTTTGATTTATAATTTAAAATAATAAATTAAACTAGTTGCTCCTCGCAGTTTCTCCCGCGTTCCTGGGGGATATTCAATTTAAGCCTTAGTTAAGTTAAATTGTAAACTGTTTGTAACTTGTTTTTGCGTGAAAGAGTAACGAATAATCCACATATAGGTACTCATAAACTTTCGCATTTATAATATCAGTAGGATATGGGACATTTTTCACACACGGCCAATCTGATTCCAAACTAAGCAGAGCTGCAGAGGGTAACAGGATAGCTGATATACTATATATAGCTAGTACTTTTAAATATATTTTGCAATACAAATTCAAATAATCTTTCATATTTTTATTCACAATTTATATTTCATGTTTATCAAAGACAAACAGTTTAGAAAAACACCTATAAACATTGCAAAGAGAATGTATCCTTTAGTAGATATTCGAGGGAGTGTAATTTCATAAGTTAAGGTAAAAGAAACAGAAAACGGCTTATAAAGTAGGCTAGAAGCGAAGTAGCAAATTTACCTCTGCACATTCCACTCTACACCTGATATCAAGTTTATGGTAAAAGGATCGGTTAATAATCTTCCTCCATGGTTTATGTTCATCTTCTATATATATAAAATTCTCGTGTCACAATGTTAGTTACCATACTCCTCCGAAACAGCTTGAGCGATTTTTATTAAATTTTATATGCATATTCAGTAGGGCTAAGAATCAGCTACTATCTATTTTTGATACCCATGTGATCACGGGAACGGGAACTACACGGGTGAAACCGCGGGGCGGCAGCTAGTCTAATATATAAAATTCTCGTGTCGCGGTGTTTGTGATTAAACTCCTCCGAAACGGCTTTACCGATTCTCATGAAATTTTGTGTGCATATTGGGTAGGTCTGAGAATCGGCTACTATCTATTTTTGATACCCCTGTGGTCACGGGAACGGGAACTACGCGGGTGAAACCGCAGGGCGGCAGCTAGTTTTAAAATAAAATACTTGTTTTATGCTGTAGGATAGTATACCTCTTAATAAAATTATGTTGTGTATTAAAGACTTCGGTACAAGCTTCAGCCTCGCGGTTCCACTCGGGTAGTTGTAATATGCAGATAAAATATAGCCCACGTTGCTTCTAGATAATGTAGTTTTCAATTGGTTAAAGTTTTTTTTCAATCGGTTCAGTGGTTTATGTGCTAAAGTGTAACAAACAAACAAACTCATGTGTTACCTTTGTGAGGTATTAAAATTGCCGAGTTTATAGCTTGCTCTTCCCTGAAACAACTTTCCAAACTGAGTATAAGTACTTCTTAAGGCCTATTTAAAAAAAAAGACACATATCAATTAAATTTTCGTCTGTGACTAAAAAACAATAGGACCTAATTTAAAGGTACTTTATCTTTTCACTACGATAAAGATTAGTGCAATTAGTATTTCAGAAGCAAAGGTATTGCTCGTTAAAAGTTATCAATTTTATCCATCACTGTCAGATACATTGTCTAACCTGCGACTTTTTCCGAGTCCAACGCGTCGTCCGTACGATGCACGAAATTGTTAGCGGCATATAAAAATGAAATAAAAAAATGCGGTTGCTATCGATGACCGATTTTTTCCCGGCTCTATGCACAGATGAATATTTGTCTCGTTGAATTTTTGAAACGAAAGAATTCACACAAGAATTACAAATAAATTCACGTAGATTTAGCTTATTGGGGTTAAACTCCCTCTTTTTTGGGGAAAACTTGAGCTTCCTCAGTGGAAACGTGTAAGAGCTGATGACGATGATAAATAAGGTACGAGCGTTAGAGTCTGACTATACATAAGTGCTTGTAAGGGCCTTTTTGAATAATAAATAGGCCTGCAAGACAGGCAGACAGAGTTACTATCGCATTTATAATATTAGTATAGAGATATAGTGACATCTCACTTATCATATGAGACGTGTATTGGATGCAGGTGGTTTCAAGGTTCGAGCGTCGAATATAAATCAATCCGGAAAGTGCTTGTTCCGACAGCCTTGAGGGTTCCGTTTGTATGTGCCATGGGCAAATCGTTGAACTGGGCCGATCTAGATCTGCCTAGGCAAGTCGTAGGGGTATGCAGAAGTGATACTTGTTTAGCCCTTCGACGGAAAGTACATTACGCTTTGTCCCTTTCACTGTCTATACAGTTGCTCCCTTTTTTACAGGATCGGCAACGCGTGAGTAACGCCTCTGGTGTTGCAAGCGTCCATAGGTTACGGTAACCGCCTCCCATCAGGTGCAACCGTATGCCTGTTTGCCGCCCTTGTGATATAATATATATATATATATAAATAGGTGCGGCTGAACTGCGAACATGTCAATGTTGTAAGATATGACACAGTTTCACAAAATTATATTCTTGTTAGTCTATCTTACATCTGCGAAATACACAGGCTGTTGCGGTTACTACATATGCTATGTACATTTGGAGAAAATACTTTTTTTCAAATTTAAATAAAACAAAATAATGGGCAAAGCTTCAAATAAAAGTAATTTCTTAATGACAAATTTCTTCAAATAAAACTACGTTTCTTAGTGTCTCTGTTTAGTTACCATAGACTGTGCGTGCATGGGGGCTGTTGCCCGAATGGTTGTATAGGACATGGGTCAGTCGTTGCACTGGCTGGGTGTAGTGCTCAATCATCATCATCATCATCAAACCTACAAACAATACGATCTGTCCTTTTAATAATGTTGAATTTAATAAGTTTTAACAATATGAAACAGCTGACAGAATCATTCTTAAAAACTAACCGGTTATCTTGTTATCAATTGAGGGCTTTGTTAGTGCTTTTTAGATTCCAAAACTAAATGTATCTAAAAGCGTTTTCAAAATTCTTTCCCTGAGTGTATCTTTGGTTGACACATGTGCTTCTAGCCTCTGAATTAGGAATGTCTGCCGTCTGGAACCCACTGGGAGAGGATTCTATGTAAATATTTACACAATTGTACATTTTGTTGTTTGTTTGTTCACTTGTATGTAATTAAGAAGCTTTGAACTTGGGGAGCAAAAGCTTAAAGTTGTACGTTGTCACTACATTTTGTATGGTTTGTATTCTGATTGAAAATAGTTTTTAATTACTTTCAAAAGTTTCCTAGAGTCAGTAAATAATATATGATGCAAACTAGCTTCCAATCCGCGGTCTCACCAGCGTAGTTTCCGTTTCCATAAGAATTTAGGGATAAAACACAGTCTCAAATAACATTTAAACACAATATGTTTCTAATGTTGAAAGAATTATTCAGATCGGTGAAGTAGTTTCGGAGCTAATTCATAACAAACAAACAAAAATAATTGCCTCTTTATGGTATACCTTATAAGCATTAGGTACAAAGGTAGCCCTGACCTATGAGGTAACGTTTTTAAACTTGATCGAAGCGTCGAAAACCTATGACCACTATCATCATAATCACTATTTAGGTTAATACTATAACATATAAACCTAATACATATAGCCTAACATATAAATACTAAATACCTTTCCATTCCTCGGTGAAGGAAAACATCGTGAGGAAACCTGCACGACCGCGATGTCATAATCAAAGGCATGTGAAGTCCGCCAATCCGCACTGGGCCCGTGTGGTGGACTATAAACACCCTCTATGTTAGGGGAGGCTCGAGCTCCTCGGTGGAGACCTATATGAGCTGATGATGACTAAATACCTAACATAAAAGATTTATTTATCAGAGTAATTTTACACAAGTGTTGTTGACAAATGTAATTACACAAATTCTTAAACAAATACCGTCCTAAATGTCATTATACCAATTTATACCTTTTACATTTGATTAAATAAAAATCTCACATCAAAGTACTACTAATTAAATTAATAATTCGTCAAACGATAAAAGCCCCTTTGAGTGTTCTCACAATGGTTTAAAGTTCTTTGATGATGTAGGTGTAGGTAGGTACTTATTTTGGACGCCAATTTTAGTCAAAGCATTCTAGACTTTATGTACCGTAAATATCTAATTAAATAACGTTTATTACTCACCCTTGAAGAAGTCATCTCGATTTGTTAAACCTGAAAAGAGTAATGTAACTAAGATATAAATAAAATAACCTGGGATATTTTTCACACGTGGCCAATCTGATTCCAAACTAAGCAGAGCTTGTAATATGGTAACCAGAAAGCTGTTATACTACATATACTACTTTTAAGATACATACTTTATAGATAATTACATCCAGACACAGAACAAACAGACATTCATGCATACAAATGTTTGTCCTGAGTGAGAACCCACAATCAGTGGCTTGGATGTCAGGGTCACTTCACCACAAAGTCAACAGGCTTTCAAAATATGATGGTGAAAATACAGGGTTAACTTTCAACCTGAGTGTAAAAGTTGAAAATCGATGTCACCTCTACATAATGTCGAACTTCACCCTCACACGAAAATACAGAAAAATCGTAATTCTGCTCTGGCAGCGGTGTTTTTCTGCCAGCTATTAATTACCTCCCTTTACAAACCCTTTTTTTCAGCAGCGATTCATCAACGCTTTTGAAACAAGTTTTGATATCGAAATGATCGTTTTTGTCTGCTATCATTATAAAATGAACACATTTATTGCTAAATGAAAAAACAAAAAAACTTAATGAAGCATGATAAATGGAAGTAAATATATATCAGACTAGTGAATTAATAGAAGTGGAATAGGTTGCAGGTTCAAACCCTGGCCCGTACCTCTGAGTTTAAAAACTTACGTACGGATTGACACCACAGACTTTCGGTAAAGGAAAATATTGTGAGGAAATCTGCGTGCCCGAGATGTCACAATTAAAGACATGTGTAGTCCGCCAATCCGCACTAGGCCCGCGGCCCGCGTGGTGAACAATGTCTTATACCCCCTCGTTGTTAGGGGAGGCTCGAGCTCCGCGGTGGAGACGTATATGAGCTGATGATGTTCATATTGTTGCTCATGTTAGATCTTATTCTGTTTTAGAATACAGACAGGTGTACCCGAGATAGAAAAGATAAAAAATAAAAATAAAAAATATCCTGGGACATTTTTTCACACACGGCCAATCTGATTCCAAGGTAAGCTTCAAATGAAGCTTGTGTTATGGTAACCAGATAGCTGATATACTACATATATTACTTTTAAATACATACATATTATAGATATTTTTACATATTCATGCATACAAATGTTTGTCCTGGGTGGGATTCGAACCCACGACCCGCGGCTTGAGAGTCAGGGTCACTAACCACAAAGCCAACCGGGCTGTCAGATACCTTTCAATATCTAGATAAGAAAAACAAATAATAAAAATCCAGTTATCCCCCGAGAATAAGTGAAATCACAATTCAGAGCTGTCGACAGTGTTGCTAAAGTAAACAAAAAACGAAATCGCAAAAGTGTTAACAAAACAAATAGATCCCAGAACACCTCTCCATCTTCAGGGAAAAGGTGCACAATTAATTAAATTTATCCCTTTTCAACAAACTCCGCGAACAAATAAAGGGCTGGAGTAATTAGGGGGACAAGTAAACACTTTTTTTTTATATCTGTACCCTTTAAAAATGTGATTACAATGGGAGTTATGAGTCTTTGTCTCTTGGTGCCCTTTGTTCCCCTTAAGTAGGGGGAAGTTTTATTTTTTCACATTAATTAAATTTTTCCGAGTTTAATTTATTGTATGAAGTTACTATTTATGTTTGCGTGAGGTAAACGTGGCTATTAGAATTGTGTTTTCCGGTCTTTAATTTTTGGAATAGGGCTGTGTTTGGCCTTCAATTGAACCCAGAAGGAGTTGAAAAAGCCGACGATGTAACATGCTCACCCAGAAAATGCCTATTCACTCTTGCCTTGAATACTAGGTTCTGATTGGTCCACTTCTAGCACATGGCCATTCGGTACCCCACTTACACTTATAGTACTGAACAGATTTTTTAATTGCCTTAATATTCTAATTACAATTTTAGGCATTTAAATCTATTTATCCATTTATTAGATGTTTATGAGCTGAATATTCCAATAAACATTCTCATCATAAAACTGTGGTATTATTTATATCATTTATTAAAATCTCATGAAAAATTGAAAACTACTTGAATATAAAATTTTCATATTGCATCCTCTTATTTTCAGGTAATTTTAAGCCCCAACTTAGGGTTGTCAACGAATCACATTATCAGAAAAAAATATTAAAAGACTAAGCTTTTGTAGCACATTAAGTATATTTTTATTTATATAAAGTATAACGTATATTTTAAGTCATTCGAAAATATTAATTTTAGATCTAAATTTTGTAAAGAAAATGCAGAAAGCCTCCTTCCTCCTAAAAGCGGAATCGGCATAACATGTAAGCATATCTAAAATCCTATTTAAGATCTCGATCATGCATAAATTATACTGTAGTCTGTTTGTATTGCGTCTGAATGTATACCTATGTATATATCTATATTCATATGAAATCAAATCATTTATATAATTAAGAAAATAAATACTAATACATAAATAATTAATTGAAACGTCCTTTTAAGTAAGGAATACCTGTGATAGGAGGTTTCAAGGTTCTGTATATAAAAAGTAGTAAATAATATGTAGTATATCAGCTATCCGGTAAGTTCTGGAAAATACCAGGATATTTATTTGTTCATTAAACTTTTGAAGGGGCAACCCTACCATTGAGGAATATAATTAAAACTGTTGCTGTACTTTTTAAGCTTACGTAAAAGAATTAACCGTTTAAAAATGCAGTCCGTTTTTTGCTGCGTCAGGATTTTATAATTTCTTACTTATTTAATATAATGAGATACACGTCTTTTTACTTATTCCACAGTCTAGCCTAGAGTAAACTTTTTGTACATTATTTAATTTTGTGTTTTTATTCCCTTTACATTAAAGCTTAGACCTTTTTATTCAAATTAGGTAGATACTTATTCTAAGAACGTTAAATTACTTTGCTCTTTTTACTATGTTATAAAATGTAGATGCCGGGACTTTGCCTTGGTAGGTCCACTATAAACACTAATTGTAAACACCTACATACTAAAGACAGATAAATGTTTGTTTTGAATGAGAATTGAACCAATGATCTTCAGTGTGAAAGTAAGCTAGCTAACCATCAAGCCATTCGAAAAAGAAAACATTACATTCTTAAAAGCTGTGTAGATACTTATCTCTCCTCTTCTCTAACCCTAACAATTTTATAAATTCGAAAGTGTGTATGAATGTATGGAGGTATGGATGTATGTTTGTTTACTAATAACGGCTGAAGAGATGTGCATGCAATTTGGAGCTGACCTAGAATAATCTGGCGTAGAACTTAAGTATTTTTTACCCCGGGAAATAGAAGATATCCCGAGAACGCGGGTAAAACCGCGTAAAGCCAGTAGGATTTTTTAAAATTTTCATACCATTTTCAACGCACCTAAAGAGTAAAAACAGATTCGCTAACAAATAACTGAAACACCGTTATATTGAACACTATAGATGCTATTTCAATTCACAATAAACATTTATATATAAAATGTTACTTGTATACAATAGTCGCTGTTGAATCCATTTCTATCTCTCTGAAGTTTTATTGATAAAATATAAACCTCTCATAGCAACTGTTCTAATAATAGTTTTAGTATTTCTATATTGCATCTACTTAATATAAATATCCTGGGACATTTTTCACACACGGCCAATCTGATTCCAAAGTAATATGAAGCTTGTGTTATGGTAACCAGATAGTTGATATACTACATATAATACTTTTAAATACATACATATTATAGATATTTACATCCAGACACACAACAAACATTTTAGTGCTATATAGCTCTTTTATCGAGGAATGCTATAGGCTATATATCATCATGAATAAGAGCGGAGCATCAATCAAAAATTTTGGACAAACGGGGAGTTGACGCTAACGAATTTTCGTGGGTCAAGTAGTAAATAATCATTTTAATACACGGCTTATTTGATTCCAATCTAAACAGAGCTAGTACTATACTATACATTTTAACACGGAATAAGCTGATATATTCATATGGGTACATATACAGTATAGGTCCATAAATATTCATGGATCTATTTTTTGGAAAATATTGTTTCATTGTATGAATTGGGTTAATTAAGCTATACAAACCAATTGATCGTATGATTTATAAAATCCAATGAAATAGATTCCCATTTCCGAGAATCTAGTTAAAGTTCGTCTTAAATAAAATACGGATCATAAAACATCTCTCTTACAGAATTCCTCAAAACATTTTTAATACAAAAATATCAATTTGTATTTATGACACGAATGCAACTCTAATAAAATAGCGCCGCGTCGTAGCGAATTCGTAGCACTCCGCTACGCCGTAGACGGTCTACGGCTACGAGTACGACAGGATATTAACCTGTCTGACTTCTCTTCAGCTACTTTATTTATTGGTTCAATTTTACCTTGAATTTTTAAATGACATTTTATTAAGTTAAATTTTCTGCTCAAAAGTGCATGTGTATTACGTTTTAAAGGAACGTCTTTGAAGCTTATTACACTTTTTACCAGTGAATTTATCAGGAAATTTACTGGCATATTTAAAACTGGTTTTACGAAGAAAAACTTTTATGCTTACTTTTTTTATACCAGAAGGGTAAAAACTGGTTTAAATACAATACATATTAGGAAGAATTTTAGAAATACGTTTGTCGTTTGTCATCCATTAACAAAATATGAAGGTACATAAATAGAATATTTTTAAGCTTTAATAGATTTACTATAGAGTAATGTTACTAAGTACAGGAAATATTCATAAAGATATATATAAACGATGTGTATCTTTAAACTTACTCTACAGCTTATCAGCGCTTTAATAATGGACATTATTAACAAAATCCCAAGCGTCTAATCACTCAAGTAAAAGCACAGCCTTCCTAATGCCTCAATGTTAATATTCTGAAGCCAGTAAAAAGCTAAACTTTATGGGCGTCACTTAAAAAGTTTAAGGCGCACTTAAAATCGCTCGTAAAGTGTTTAAGAACAAAGCCGCGGCGCTAGTTAAGTCTCAAATTCATTATGGCCTTGTATTAGGCCGGCCATTTTTAAAACATAATTTGGTCATCTACACTAATATTATAAAGAGGAAAGATTTGTATTTTTGTATGTAACGAATAAACTCAAAAAGTACTGAACCGATTTTAATAATTCTTTTTTCATTAGAAAGCTACATTATCATTGAGTAACATAGGCTATATTTTATCCCTGTATTCCCACGGGAACGGGAAATACGCGGGTAAAACCGCGCGGAGGCAGCTAGTCTTATATATCAGGAAATTTAATTTAATTCAAAGGTAATGTTGTCACGGGAAACAAATTGGTTGCAGTGGAAAAAACTAGGAATTTTGGAAGTTACATAACAAACACTATTTAATTATATTTTACTCTTACACTATATTTAGTCGTGAAGATAGGCTATATAAGCCATCTTCGGGTGCACCAGCGCCAGACTGACTAGGAGTCAAAGTGGTCGTCATGGCCGAAATCGGTCGGACCAATCATCATCATCATTATACATTTGACAGCCCGGTTGGCTTTCTGGTTAGTGACCCTGACTCTCAAGCCGCGGGTCGTGGGTTCGAATCCCACCCAGGACAAACATTTGTATACATTAATATGTCTGTTTGTTCTGAGTCTGGATGTAAATATCCATATAAGTATGTATTTAAAAGTAGTATATCAGCTATCTGGTTACCATATCACAAGCTCTGCTTAGTTTGAAATCAGATTGGCCGTGTGTGAAAAATGTCCCAGGATATTTATTTATTTATTATTTATTGATTAAGTTTATAGAAATCTGTTTAATTTATTTAATTCTACATTTCATGATGTTATTTGTTATAAAAATTATGGGCCTTTTTACAAAGTCAATAACAAAACTCTGAATCAAAACGTTTCACACACTCAAAGTATCAAGCATAATGTTTTAAAACAACATGTCTTCAAAAGACCGACAATTTTAATAAACTTTTCGCCAATTTTCAGGGAACATTGTGAGCATAACACGTAGAGGTACAAGAAGTTTTTAACATAAATGTGCTTACGCTCATCATTTTTAATTACACAAACATTTTGGTAATATGAAACTTTGTTGGTCACGAAACTGAGCCGTTTGAAGGCACACCGCGGGTGATACCGGAACATCGTCAAAGCAACAAGTTTTCATAACACTTGAGAGGCGAAACTTTGGAAGATTTTTGGTGGGTGAAGAGAGGGGCTTATGGCGGGGATGGTTTATTATGTATCAATAACTTATAGGCTTTCTAAATATAGGTTTTGAAGCACTGTTCATTGTCAGACTATTCTAAACGTTTTGTCTATTAAATCATTTAAATATCCAGGTTCGTTTCTTTACGGAATTTACTATTGATATTTAATTTGTTTTATGCGAAGGATATAATAATTTTTATATAATAGGCAGATAGAAAAAATAGCCACTTTATATAAACTATGTTATATAGGTTGATATAAAAAAAGGTGAGTAAGCTTGTAACTTGAGGGAACGACGATATCAGCACCGTATGCCACCAATGCATTTAACTGCTACTTGGTTTAAGGCTATCCATCAGCATGCAGAGCTTAAAGCCCAACCAGACAGCTATGTGTGTGAACGGGTAAAAAGCTTTACCACCACACTGAGCTTAATTAATGGGGTTAGTCAAAAACTAGCTTACTAGGTAAATCGCAAGCTAGTGGTAAAGTTGTCCCCGTTTTTGTAACATTTGACAATGGCACTTCGTTCCTTTTGGTCGTAGCGTAATGTTATAAAAACTGACTCGATTAATGGCCTTTCCTGGGGCTAATAATATTATAGTTTAGTATCATAAAAAGAATATAGACGAATAGAGAACCTCCTCCTTTTTTTGAAGTCGGTTAATAATAGTTTATTTCTAGAGAAAAATATGAATTGCGCATTAATAAACGAATTTAGAATCTTTTTCCATTTTCCTGTATTATTTGTATTTAACTTGTGTAAAATACATTCCTAGCATTTTTGTCTACACCTCTCATTTTTAATTAATTTTATATTAACGCGAAAAGGATATAGATTTATTTTTAAATAACAGATAAAGCTTCTTAGAAGCTTCCTGTTTTGAAGCATTTGGCAGGAATTCAAACGGAACATGCCAACAAGAGTTATACTAAGAATACATAAAATGATCTTATCTGAACATCAAAAGGCTTTTGTGCGTTTTCTCAGAAGACTTCTTAACTTTTACTAAATAAAAACTGTATTTAAAATATCTCCCGGTTACAGAATGAGCATATACATAATTTTTAAGGGCACCATTTGTCAATTTGCATGTACTAAATTTTACAAACAAGGCTAAAAGACAGCCCGGTTGGCTTTGTGCATTCACTATGTACTAGATTATTCATACAGCTTTACAGATAAATATACGAATAGAGATTCTATTATATCTTTGTTATATAAATTTGAAATACAGTATATCCTGGATTAATACATAGGCTACTTTTATCCCGGAATACGGATGAAGCGGGAAACCATTGGTACATCAATATATATAAATATTTTCCCAAGACAAAATAACACTGCACTCAAAATGTTTGTGCTGAAAAACGACCGAGAGGCGAAGTTTTAACTACCAGTACAGTCAAAGTAAAACGTTGAAAAATACTGATACCAAACTTTCTATCTTGCCAGTACAAAATTTTGCAAATAAATATATTATTGAAGAATGCAATAGAATGGGGCTCATAGTATGTGACATGAGCTTAGTCCGTAGTCACAGGCCATTGTCGTAGTAAGCCTTTTCAAATTGGCGCTTTGTCGCTGAGCGGTGCTTTCCTATGATAGTTAATACACCTTGAAACTGCTTTGTGATTCTGTGATCCGTTTAGCTTTCTCCATGTCACAAAAAACTAGGTGTTTCGTCAAAATACAACATCGAAACGGGAGGACAAAAGGATAGTCAAAATATTTTTTAGTCTTTTGTTATTGAATGAAGTTAGGATGCTACTGGACTGTTTGGTAGTGATTACTTTTGTTAGATAGGATGGTTTATAGTTATAAAACTAATGAATATATAGGTAATATTAATGTATAACCGTTTGTTTCTTAAATAAATAAATAAATAAATAAAATAAAGTAATATCAAAGACATTATGGTAATATAATTGATGACGAAACTAGTTATATTTTAACTTAAACTTTAAATAGCACCCTATTTCCAAAATTATGTATAACATGACTGTATATTAACAAGATCAATCTGAGTCCAAAAACAGTACTTGTAAGCTTTGTAGTTAGCGATGCTGACTTTCAAGATATCCCTAAAAAGTACAATTCTTACCCAGGATATGTAAAAATCTATATAAGTATGTGCTATCATTCAACTCTGGTTGGTTTGGAATTAAATTGGCCGTGTGTGAAAAATACCTCAGCATATTTATTTATCTTCAATTATCAAGAGAAAAGATTAGATTTTTTATTTGTTTGTCTAGACTCCGAAACTTCCAGTTCTAATGTTCATTTACCAATGATTTATAAAAAATAAATAAATATCCTGGGACATCTATCACACACGGCCAATCTGATTCCAAAGTAAGCTTCAAATGAAGCTTGTGTTATGGTAACCAGATAGCTGATATACTACATATAATACTTTTTAAATACATACCTACATATTATAGATATTTACATCCAGACACAGGACAAACAGACATATTCATGCATACAATTGTTTGTCCTGGGTGGGATTCGAACCCACGACCCGCGGCTTGAAAGTCAGGGTCACTAACCACAAAGCCAACCGGGCTGTCATTTATATACATGACATCACTCTACGACGAATAGGAGCGGAGCATCATTGCGAAATGATACAACATCCAGATTAGCTAGTATGTAATTCAAAAACAAACAGACAGACAAACATTTATGCTACATAATTAGTATAACTAAGAAGTTGTATATAAAAGTATTATTGAGAATTCCTAATGTGAAGGCGACATTTTGAGAACCGAAGAAGAGTTATATTCGTGTATTATATATTGTACAATCGTGAATGGATAGATGTACATACAGCTAATATTTGTATTCCCCGTAACATCGTGTCTTGCAAGATTGATAACAATTTAACAGGTGTTCCCGGAGTATTGAGACATAGGGAAGAGTAATAGCTGTTTCTCGTATATATTGATGTATATACAAGTATGTATGTATTTTAGAAGAAGAACTTTTAGTTCAGACTTTGTTTAGAGATTGTGACAAAAGTTTTGCGAAGTGGAATAATTATTTTTCGATGTTTAATCTTACCGATTGGCCGTGTGTGAAAAATGTCCCATATTTATTATTATTAATTTAGTTTTAAAAAGAGGTTATGCTAATATTGTCTCGGCAAAAGCAACCTTGTATTGATTTTTTTTTATATTGAATTTACACCGACATATATCACCATGGCAAAACTAATGTTCTTATCTCAGAATAACATTTGTTGCGATTAGAAATTCATTACATAGGTACTTTAAAATTACCATATCTGTTTCATAGATGTTTTATCTAAAGCGGCGTTAGTCCCTACACTTTAACAGTACATTTTCTTACAAACTGCTTTCACAATCTACATGACATTTCTCCACGTATGTTTAAAACATAAATACATTATACGAAACGAATCAATTTCGCGTTTTCATGGGGAACACGCGACGTCATAATGATTGACGGTACTTCCTACGGCATTGTGCCAACCCTGCGCGGTGTCACTCGGGTATTATGGTGCCGCGTGAATTGATATCCCATTGTTTGTCGGCACGGCGAACGGACGGTAGGGCTGTCGTGACTGTTTTATTAATTGTTTATTTTTATGTAGTTTTGATGAATGATTTTTGGGTTCAGTGTAGTGTTACGTATCTTTATAGTATTTTGATTGGTTTTGAAATAGAGTTATGAGATTCTGGTAATGGGTTTGTTAGGCTAAAATAGCGTTAGTACATCACACTATTTTATATTCAGTTACCTCTTAGATAAATTAAATCATTATAACATAAAACCGTCTAACGGACCCTTAATAGTTAATTAATACTTAACAAAGACACACTCGAGTTTCAGGCGACTAATTACTTTCAGTAAAAAGAAGTAAAAAAAAGCAAATTGCTCTGTTGGTATTAAGCTAATTAAAAATTTCCATTAACTGAATATGTACGGGGAATAGTGTGTTTTAATTAAATGATTTTAAGGTTGGTTTTCGAACGAGGAATGGATAGCGGAAAAAATATTGTTGATTTATTTCGAACTGTCACGATATTTTGTCACGAGTATTTTTCGCAGGGGATTATTTAATACGAGCTGCCGCCGCGGTTATACCCGCGTAGTTCCCGTTCCCGTAGGCATACGGGGATAAAATATAGCCTATGTCACTCTATGATAACGTAGCTTTCGATTGGCGAAACAATTATTCAGAACGGTTTAGTAGTTTTATTTATTTATTTATTTATTGAATATGACACATCAACAGCATACATATTACACAGTAATTATTAACTATATCTAACAGTATTCTGATATGTACACCAATGACAGATGTGTACAGCATTTGCCATATTTGGAACGTTTTTTTGTATAAAAGCTACATAATATAAAATAAAGTAAAAAATAAAAAAGAGAACAAAAATCTAAACGTGAATTAAAAACAAAACATGATAAAATGAAATGAAATTATTAGGACGCAATAATAAAAGTAATAAAACTAAAACTAAATATCAACTAATTTGCTTTGTTGAAATGATTTCAGTATCTTATTTTTGAATTTGGAAAGAGAGTCATGAAATATGTCGATATCATCAGTACTATTTATAATGTTGTGCCTGTTACATATTCTTACAATTGGGGAGTTGAGACCGAGATTTGTTCTAACTCGAGGGGTATGAAAGATGTTAGTTATGGGTTTACGGGGAATATTACGCGGAACATCGAGAGCTATGTCATTTCTGATCTCATCACAATTTGTATAATTATTAACGAGTTTGTGAAGGAAAACCAAATCATTTAATATTCGTCGATCACGTAAGCAAACCATTTTGAAGAAAGCTAGTCGCTGGTTGTAAGTGCAACGATGGGAAATGCCTTGACAGCTGAAAGCTAAATGTCGCGTAAACGCGCGCTGGATGCTCTCTATACGTTGTGATTGGACGCAATAAAAGGGACTCCAAACTGTAGACCCATATTCTAGGTGACTACGCACTAAAGAATTAAAAAGAATTATTTTGGTATATGGAAATTTGAATTCCATAGTATTACGCTTCAGAAAACCGACCATCTGTGCAGCCTTCGTAGCGACGGAGTTCACGTGCTCCTTGAATCGAAGTTCTTTATCAATAACAACACCAAGATCCTTGATAACATTGACTTTTTGTAGTGGTGTCCCATCAATATTATATTTCGATTCTAAACATCGTTTCTTTCTTGAAAACCTCATATGATAGCATTTATTTATGTTTAGCTCCATATGATTACGGTCACACCAATCTTTGATTTTGGATAAATCATCCTGAATGTATTTTACATCGTCACTTGAGCTTATGGTCCGATATAATTTTAGATCGTCAGCAAATAGGAGGGCACTGCAGCTACATAAATCAGATGTAATATCGTTTATAAAAATTGAAAATAGAATGGGTCCTAGGTGAGATCCCTGAGGGACTCCAGACATTATAAGGGTAAGATTCGTATCCGCAAACTGTCACCATCTGAAGTCTTTTTGCCAAGTATGATTGAAACCAATCGAGCAGTGATCCCATAATGCCAAAATGTAGCAATTTATCCAATAGTATGGAGTGACAGACCTTATCGAAGGCACTGGCGAAATCAGTGTAGATTGTATCAACTTCATTTCCATTGTCAAGCTCTTTAGATATATCAGAAACGAACGTAAAGAGATTGGTAATAGTAGAGCGACCCGTGCGAAATCCATGTTGGGAGGAGGATATAGCTATTTCCACATGTCTTGTTAAGATGGGGCACAACAATGCTTCAAATAATTTAGGAAAACATGATAAAATGGCAATAGGACGATAATTCTTGGTGTTACTATGTTCGCCTTTTTTGTATAATGGGATAATTTTAGCTCTTTTCCATTCATCAGGAAAGCAACCATCCTTCAAAGAGCGGTTGAAAATTAGGGTTAACGGTAAGGATAGTGCAGTGCCACAACGCTTAACAAAAACCGCAGGTATACCATCTGGGCCAGCTCCCTTAAAAATATCCAGTTGCTTTATTTTATTAAGTACTTCGCGTTCAGTGAAGCTGACGTTGCTTAGGCCACTATCATGGATTTGGTTCACATTTACATCGGGGTTAATTGTATGTACTAGGCAGTTAGAACTATAGACAGAAGAAAATTGCTGCGCAAATAGATTAACTATTTCACGGCCAGTATTTGCAATTACATAATGATCATTATGCATAATAGCTGGAATTGATGAGGTCTTGTGGTTTTTACTTTTAATATATTGCCAAAACAGCTTAGGATTTTTTTTTATATTTTGTTCAATACCTTGCTTGTAACGGGAATAACACGTATGATAAAGCTTGTTACAATGATCGCGGAGAATTTCGAATGATATCCTGTCCAATGGATTTTTGTATGTACGATATTTGCGTCTAATCTTTTCCTTTTCAGCCAGTCGTTTTATAAGAGAGTTGGAAAACCAAGGAGGAAATTTAAGTTTAGCTGGATTTCGTTTTGGTACAAACTTCTTAATCGTCACCCCTAAGACGTCATAAAATACTGAAACCATTTCATTAACATTATCACAATTAGAAAACAACCCTGGCCAATCGTTTGCTTTTAAATCACCAGTAATATGTTCAAAGTTGGCTTTAAAAAAGTTAAACATGGTATTTCTTAATGGTTGAAGAGATTGATTCAAAATGACACATGGCACAGTTACCAATAAACCAGGGTGATGGGCATCTAAATTACTAATAAGATTCAACGGTTCTTCCACAGTTACACTCGTTAAATTACTAAGGACCAGATCTAACATTCGGCTACCCGCATTAACAACATTATTGTATTGATACAAATTATTTATAGACATAAAATCAATAAATGAATAGCCCATTGGATTAGTATAGCTATCAGGAATCATACAACTATCATCACTGTCTTTTGACCATTTTAAGAAAGGGAGATTGAAGTCGCCCAGTATCACTACATCATCCACAAAATTCATTACTTTACTCGCATTATCTATGTATTTATTACGGGTTTCTAAGCATGAAGGAGGAGGAAGGTACACAACTCCAATTGCCAATCTTTTCATCTGGTTATTATTATTCTTGCGATGAATAACAACCCACAAGTCTTCGCAATCACTCTCCCATGAATTCATACGAGTAGATGGTATATCACGAGAAACAGCAATAAGTACGCCTCCTCCGTCCTTTTTGGATTTGTTTGTTAGTACTCGGTCCCTACGATAAACCGTGTATCTTGAATCACAAATTTCATTACTATTAATATTAGAATTCAACCATGTCTCTGTAAGTGCAATGATGTTGTAGTTAGATTGTATGATATTTGAGTAGACAATATTTGTTTTTGTTCGGATTCCCCGAACATTTTGGTAGTACATATCTATGGAATCGAATTTAAAGCTTACACACCAAAACATTTACTGTGTTAGTTTTTAGATCGAAATTAATTTTAAACTATCTAGGGTACGAATAAGATGAGCTTGACATGATTCGTCTTTACGAACGTAGATACGGCCGTTTCGGACCCAGACGAACTTGAAGTTTGCTTCTTTGGCCTTCTTGCGAGTGGCTGCATGCAAGGCCTTGTTGGTAGGGGTGAGATGTTCAGCAATAAAGATGGGTACGGTCGGTCCACCTAATCCAAGGTGTTGGGAGCACAACTTATCAGAAGAATTTGATTTATTAAATCTAATCACAGACGCCAGAACCGTATCACGTTGAAGTGGGCTTCGAAGTTTAACCACCACTGACCTGGGTTTGGTATTTTCTTTTGATAGCTTTGCAACACGTGTTGCATTCAAGACGTCCGATTCATTTATTGGGTTTCCAACTGCTTTGGTTAGCTGTATTACTGTCTTCACTAGGTTCTCAGATCTGTGTTCAGGAATTCCATTAATTTCCAAATTGCTTTCGCGTAAATATTGTTCAGCTATTGTCAGCCTCGTGGAAAGATCGTTGACAGTAGATTGCAATGTAATATTGTCGGACTGCAATTTAGAAATCACGGAAGATTTTTCTTCTACGCAGGCTTTAAGTTCTTCATATTGTAAATTTATAAAGGACATCGATTCGTGGTATTTAGACATTTGCTTATTAATTGCCTTTAACTCCTCTGTTACCTGAGCTCTTACTACTGCTCTCATCTCCTGTTGTATCACCTCCCTAATATTATCCAATGTTATACAATCTGGGGACTGCTGTAATTTATTTCTCATGGTTATATTACTGCAGGATGGAGACTCGTTCAACACTAAAGAAGTGCTATTGTCATCAGAGGGGGGTGACGCAACAGGGCGGGTACTTGAATGTATAGGAGTATTGGTGTTGTCAATTTTGGGCTGTTTACTGCGGCACTCTGGACATTTCCATATGCGTTTTTGCTCTTTGGTCATGCTATTAAATTGTTTCTCGTTTAAGGTAGCGCAGAGCAGATCATATTTAAGCGAACACTTGAAACAAATTAGTATTTCCTTGGTTTTTATAATGCTTTTACAGCCAGCACATTTATTAGTTGAAGCCATTCCGAAGCGTGCAATTAATATACTAATGCACTATAGCAAAAAAAAAAAAAAAAAAAAAACTTAATTAAAAAATAAAAATAAATAAGTATATTGAAGCGTAGTGCAAAACGGTAAAGCGCTTCAAGTGCCGAAAGCGCTGAGTGGTCTATCGCAACACTCGCCCGGAATGCATCGAAGCGGGCACAGTGCGAGTTGTCGTAGGTCAGGTTTGCAATTCACCTAATAACCTCTAAAATGTTTTCTTGTTTTTACTCACTAACTCGACGTGTGCTATTGATGATATTTATGTCACTACACGGCACTGTTTATGAGTTATTACACTATACTTAACACGGTTAATAATAATTACTTTTTACCACAATTGTATTGAAATATGTACGAAATGAAATCATATACGTGTTTACGTCCAAATGTTGCCAGTTGCATGTTGCCAGTTTTGGAGCCAAATACAAATAAACAAAAAATTTAATCTTACCTCTAGGTAAATCCTGGGACATTTTTCACACACGGGCAATCGGATTCTAAAGTAAGCTTAAAGTGAGCTTGTGTTATGGTAACCAGATAGCTAATATACTACATATACTACGTTTTAAATTCAAACTTATATAGATATATACATCCAGACGCAGAACAAACAAACATTCATGCATACAAATGTTTGTCCTGGATTGGATTCGATCCCACGACTGGCGGCTTGAGAGTCAGGGTCACTAACCACAAAGCCAACCGGTCTTTAAGAGTGAAATATTTCGTATGTTTTAGAAGAAAAGCCGAAAAATATTGAGCACATACATATAATAAATCAGATGATTTTTAAAAGCGGCGTCCGTATGTCCATCGCCTAACTCTCCCGGGAGATATGAGAAGGGAGCACGTTTGCGCTGAAAATTCACTCAATGATTTATATTATTATAGGTTTGAAAAACTGATAGACGTTATTTTCTTTCTTTCTTGAGACTCTAGAATATATTTTCAGAGAGATATTTAATGAAATGAAATGTAAAATATATTTTGAAATTAAAATAAGTTTTTTGCAAATGCTAATGAAGTTAGCATTATATCAAGATGGCTCTTTTGCGAGATTGAGTTATAAATATTATATTATTATATATCATCCATCATCATCTTCAGCCTATACAGTCCACTGCTGGACGTTATATATAGCTGTAGCTTATTTTTTTTTATATTTCCGTGGTTTCACCTGTATACCTGAAAGATTTCACGGTTCCTGGAATGATAACACAGACTATGCCACCAGAAAATAGTATAGCTTGCTACCTATTAGTGAAAGAGTTTTTTAAATCGGTTCAGTAGTTTTTATTATATTCACAAAAAACAAATCAGTTATTCTACGCCCAAATAGTAAGTAAGCAATTTTGATCCTTTTACTGATAATATAAGGGATAAATTCCCTTTAAAGAAATCACTGAATAAACAAATATTAATAACCATACATTTTCCTGAGTTTGATAGAAATGTAGACCTTATTTAACTGGTTTTTTATAACCACTTGAATATACATTTTTATAATAAAAATGCTAAGAGCTTAAAGTTCAAAATAAAATGGTTAACATATATTTCGCGTGCGAACACACAATAATGTGAAACTTCCTTAAAACATTGCTTATCGCTACTTCTATGGGCATACAACACGAAGGAATACCGAACAATTGAATTCAACTGTATAGTAAAGATTTTAGAGTTGATTTTAGTTTGGTTTCCAGGTTATGGTGCCGGCCAGTGAACTGATAAGGTGTTACGTAAGTCAGATGCAAGTTATATGGGGAAAAGCTTCAGTTTATACCCCTTTTATGGTAATGTGATTGAGGAAGTATGTTTGTTTAAGCACATTGAGGTATGCGATTTGAATTTGTACGTGTTCTATTGTTAAATTGTATTTCTTTTAAAAGAAAAAGAAAAAATGTGACTTTTTTTAGATTCGGTCAATCTGATTCCAAATTAAGCAGGCTTGTGTTATGGTAACCAGATAGCTGATGTACTACATATACTACGTTTTATATGCATACTTATTTATCTATAAATATAAAAGAAAGTCGTGTTAGTTACATTATTTATAACTCAAGAACGGCTGAACCGATTTGACTGAAAATTGGTGGGGAGGTGGCTTAGTACCAGGAAACGGACATAGGATACCTTTTATCCCGGGAATATTGAAGCTCCCTCGGGAATGCGGGAGACACCGAGGGGAGCCACTAGTATTACATATTTACTGCCAGACACAAAACAACAGACATATTCATGACAAATATTTGTCCTGGGTGGGATTTGAGCCCACAACTGGCGGCTGTGAGTCAGGTTCTGACCCTGACTCACAGCCACAAAACCAACCGGTCTATCTAAAGAGCGACACTTACTACTTTAATGATAGAATTCTTCTTAATAAATCAATATAAATATCCTGGGACATTTTCACACACGACCAATTGGATTCCAAAGTAAGCTTCAAAGTGAGCTTGTGTTATGGATGTGTTGTAGTAACCAGATAGCTGAAATACATATATTACATATTCTGGGTGGGATCGAACCCACGAACGGTGGCTTGAAACTCAGGGTCACACCACAAAGCCAACCGGTCTGTCTAACGAGTGACACTTACTACTTTAATGGTAGTTTCATATCGTCCAGGACAGTATTAAGTTAGGAGGCATCCAGTAAATTGTAATAATCTGGTCTCTCGCCCATAAATCCGTTGGTTCGCTGTATATTTCACACGGATTGGTTAATCCATCAGGGATATTGTGGCAGAGATCATATTTTAGCTCGGATACAAAAATAATATTGATAACTTGATTGGGTATCCCCATATTTTATTGTTTGCCATGATCGGCTGCGACAGGCGAAGTAGGGTGGAAATAATTTACTAGTAACGCGATAAAATATTATGTAGCTTTTGTTTTTTGATATAAACCTATCCATATGAAGGTAAGGTAAGTGTCACCTCTACATTTGGAACTTTGGAACACCGATTATGAACTTAACTGATAAATCTTAGTCTTCAAGAAGAGACAAGAGACTTTACAGGGTACACTACGCGTGAGGCGCGCCCCTGGCGTTGCAAACGTCCATAGGCTACGTTAACCGCTTGTCATCAGGTGGGACCGTATGCCTATTTGCCACCTTAGTAGGCTCCAGAAAGCTTTCAATTCAAGAATTTGTCCTACTAATATTATAAATGCGAAAGTTTGTGAGAATGTATGGATGTATGTTTGTTACTCGCACGCTAGAACGGCTGAAGGGATCGCTATGAAATTTAGCACAGAGTTAGAATATGTTCTGGAATAATATATAGGCTACTTTTTATACCGGAAAATTTAGAGATCCCTGGGAATGCTGGTGAATCCGTGTGAGCCACTAGTAGGATATATATATAAACTTGTTATATTTATAAGGCTTTAAATTTTGTTTATTTTTCATTATCCCAGTGTTTATATCTGGACTCTTAGACAAAATATTGCAAATAAAAAAAATATACTTTACAATTATTATGAAGTTTCCAAGAGGCTTTTAAAGTAAACGAAAAAGGCCTAATTTGTTTCTAGATTAGCGACAAAACACAGTAGAAAGATAATCACAAAAGACACTCTCATTAGGGGAAATTTAAATGAAGATTATGCTCAAATAAATCCCCCAGTAATAAGGTATAATCATTTTCTTACCTCGCAGGATACGATGGAATTAATACTTGTAATTAAATTATAATTCATTGAGTAATAATTATATTTGCTAATTGATCAATCAATAAATTGAAATAATGGATTTCTGATGTTTTATATGAAAGCTTCCCCTCCATGGTTTCACACGCGTAGTTCCGGTTTCCGTTAGAATAAGAGGATAAGATATAGCTTATGTTACTCCTTGATAATGTTGCTTTGTATTAGTGAAATAATTTTTATAATTAGTTTAGTGTTTTAGTCTTGAAAAGGTATGAAACAAACTCACATTGGCATTTATATTAGACTATTTGTTCTGCGGTTTCGCTCGCGTACCCGGGGATGTTCAAATTTCCTTAGAAATAAAAAGTAGCCTTTGTGTTATTCTAGGTTATAAGCTATATACCTAACCATAATGACAAACTTTTGCATTAATAATATTAGTAGGACAGCTGCATGCTGTGTATTTTTCAAAATATTAATATTGAAAAGGCCCAGTTACGTTCAACAACAATTTTTTGTATTTTTTTATATCCCTAAGGTGCCAAACAGGCATACGGTCCCACCTGATGGGAAGCGATTACCGTAGCCTATGGACGCTTGCAACGCCAGGAGCGTCACTCACGCGTTGCCGACCCTGTAAAAATCTCTTCACTCCCTTCTTGAAGAACCCCATACTGTACTCCATTGGGAATGCTATGGCGGGGAGCTCAACCATATAAATTATATGCTCAAATTATCGTTTAAATATAATATTCCTTATTCATTTTTATCTATCCTTTTGCATTGCATGGCCTAAGGGCGGGTCTTTAGGGAGGCATGTTTGGGGATACGGATCCAACACGTAGGGGCCCCTTAAAGATACTTTAATGTGTTGGGATATGCACGTCTATTTATATAACTGGAGAGATTTGTTGTTAGGATAAAAATATACTTATTTTATGGTATCATTTAGCTGTGAATCTTCCTACTAATTACTTAAAATTATTGACGATTCGAATAATAGAGTTTTTACGTTTTCTTTCTCTGTCTTTATAATTTGATTAAGGTAGTTTCTAACCCAAGGTTTCATTCGCGTAGTTCCCGGTCTCGTAAGAATAACCCATGCCACTCACAATATGTGGCTTTCTTAGAATAATTCAGATTGATTCATTATTTTCAGAGCATCACAAACAAACGGAAAACCAAACTCTCTTTATAATATTAGTGCCTAATTTATAGCTAGTACCTTTAAACTCTACTAGATGGCGTTTCAAAAACCATTACCTAATTACCATAAATTTAAATGGTGAGTGAATTAATAAAATTCAATAAATAACAACAATATTTGAGACAGTTGTATTACTATTTCGTTGTCTGAAATCAAACGCTTCATGAACAGTCAAGGATACCCACGGAGGCGGCGGCACAGGGTACCTACTCATATTTTTCCGAACTACTAAATTTGACTGTGTGTAGTTGTGTATCTCGGCTTAGAGAGATACAGGAATGGTATAGAAATATCACTCCATATTATAAAACAAAGTCGCTTTCCGCTGTCTATCCCTATGTCTTCTTAAATCTTTCAAACTATGCAACGGATTTTGATGCGTTTTTTTTTTAATGGATCTCTATCTAACTTTCCTCTTGATTCAAGAGGAAGGTTTTAACCTCATCACACTTTCAAAAACACTCACTATAGTGTGCACTTTTTCATGTTTAAATTATGTTTTGTATCTTAAATAACGTATATTTTTAAGTATTTCTCTGTAACACAAAGAAGGCCCCAAAGATACAGGTAAATACCTAGTTTGGAGACAAGAATGTACCTACCTAAACAAATTTTTGTATCAATAAACGTTATTAATCTATTACACATATCTATTCTTACCCATCTAACAGCAGCACAATCCACGCCACACCAAACCCCATCCGTGTTCCCGAAACGATGTTAGAATATTTTTAGAACATTATGTATATAGAGCTACGACTTTCGCGCGTCAATGCCTCGGGCTCGGGATACACTATATCCTACTTGCCGAGTGCTTTTCTTTTTTACGACATGGTAACGACATTTTGTATTGTCTTGTATTTGAATGATGATAGAAATATAGACTACCGCATGGGGTTTTTCAAAGAGTGAAGAGAGTTTTACAGAGTCAGCATCATAGAGGTATTATAAAGGTCGGCATGAAGAGGCGCCTATAGTGATGCAAGCGTCCATAGGCTATGTTAACTGCGTCCCATCAGGTGGGACCACAGAACAGATAATCTATTTTATCTGTTCTGTGGGTGGGACCGTATGCCTGTTTACCACCTCTGTGATATAAATAAATATACCTATATGGTATTCTTAATTTGAATTATGAGTTACAGACAAAGAAAACCGTATTTTTTATTCAAAAGCTCATCAACAGCAAGTGTATTATTACAGGGGTACAGGTTTACCCGTCTCGTTCTAACTTCACCAAAACATCATAAGTTAGATAAAGACTTTAAATATTTGACTATTCATTACGAATAATATTTACATACATCAATACGATAAATTTAATATATCGTGTCGGTAAATGAAAGAACGTTCTAAAAGTACGTAAAACACTTTTCCCTATAACTTTCTGCCTTTCGACTCCTTTTAAGCCCAAGAAATGTGTTAGGATAATCCATACCTACAGCTGCCATAGTATAAAGAGCAAGTTTTACGATTTGTTTTAGATAGTACATGTGGTTTTATACTATATGATCGATGGGGTTTTGACGATAAGGATGTTTAGGTTTGCAAAAGTGGCAAAAGTAGGTACTAGTAATATAATTTGTAATCAAGTTATAGTAATTTCGAAAATGAAGACATAGTAGCATTCTTTGGTTACTTTATAAAGATATAAGTTTTTTTTTTCTCGCAGTCCTATTTATAATTATCATCACTACTTAGCCTTAATCACTTACAGGCACGTTTGTAATGAATAAAATCAAAAACTACTATGCTGATTTCAAAACTATTTCACCATTAAAAAGCTATATTATCAGGGAGTAACATAGGCTATATTTTGTCCCCGTATTCCAACGTGATCGGAAACTATGCGGGTGAAACTGGAGACTGCAGTAGTACCTATATTAAAATTAAGCATACTTAAAACAACTACTAATTAATTTTAGTTTAGTTAGACTTAATCAAACTCGATACGACCTTATGACCCCAAAAATATTTGGTACCAATTCTGGGGTCCATTACTATAATGCTATCAGGGGCATGTAAACATTGTAATACTCCAACAGAAGATAATTCCCGTGAAGTACGTTTCATCACGGACTCTCTGTTTTATTTTCCACCATATTTTTACCTCAGTGCGATAAAACACAGCGCTGTTTACACTCTGTGAAATACCTACTCTTTTATAAAATTTAAATGTTATTTGGATTGTGGTTTTTTATTATTTGATTTTAATAGACTAACATAATGCTATGTTTTAGAAGGGTGTGATGATAAGACGACTGACAGAGAGGAATGGAAGAAAAACACAGGTTGTGCAGACCCTGCTTAGGTGGGATAAGGGCAGGAAAGAAGAAAATGCAGAAGAAACTGACAACGAAGGGCTCGGGCTAAAAGTTCGCCACGCGACTTCACATGCCTTTGAATGTGACATCTTGGGCATGCATTCCGCACGACGTGCGACATTTTCCTTTAACAAAAGTCAGTGCGTAAGTAAAACTCGGAGAAACAGGCCAGGGATTAGAACTTACACCCTTATGATCATAAATCGGTGCGCGCGCCATACATCGATACATACACTAGCTAAATTTATACACACCTCTTTAAAAATCCACAATATGGCAACTCTAGGGCACAGTTTTCATAAAAAAAACAACACGTCATGATTTCATAAACACGATACGTGTTAATTTTACGACGCGGCTTAATTAAAGTTTTCATTACGTGACGATGACGTTGGCAACCCCGTTTTCCATTAAAAATGGCCTATGGTATATTTTTACGGTGTCCCATAACTTGTGGCTTGTCATGGGTCCATAGGGGTTGTAATCTGGCGTTAGTAATATGATTATGACACGCTATATGTGATTTAAGTATTTGGTTTACGCGTTTCTAAAAATAAAAATGTTAGAATATTTTAGGTGTACGAAACGGGGTATTTTATATACCACAAAGGTCTGGCATACGGTCCCACCTGATGGGAAGCAGTTACCTTAGCCTATGGACCTTACAACACCAGGAGTATCACTCACGCGTAGAGATGGGCGGTGGGAATAAACCCGAAAGGAATAAACCCGGGTTTATTCCCAAATGGGAAAGAACCGGGTGTTTACGTGGGAAGAAACCCAATAGACGGGTTTTTTCAATTGAAATGGTTTATACGATATATCTCTTAAACTATTCATTTGATTAAAAAACATTGGGAACGTTTTTTGTTGCAAATTAAATTCTCTACAACTTTGGTTCAGTAACTTTTTGTCGTAGAACTATAAATGAAAAAGTTATAAGTGAAAATGTTCAGAAACTCGAGCAAACCGTTTCTTTTTGTGGAGCGATGTGTGGATGTCGAAAAGCAGTGCTGAAATGTTCTGCAGTGTGCTTTTATTGTTCTGGAGAGACTAAGAGCAACGTAATGGGGCTCTAAATAAAAATGACTTTGACGATGAACCGCCGACATTAACACCCCTTCCTTCTCCAGTTCTCACACTGATGTTCAATTCAGAAAGCTGATCAGATGCTGAGCCGCAGCTTGGTCCATCGAAAAAACTGAGGACGGAGTTCAGAAACGAACTGTGGCAAATAAATGCTAGCATACCGTTCTGCATTTACCGTTCTTTGTCTCTCAAGAGGAATAGTCGCAACATGGCCAGTTTTGGAGACAAACGTAGCCACCATTTTTTTGCAACACTCCGTGAACGAACAATTTTTGTTGGCTTTACTCATTTTCGAACACTCAAACTCGAGACTGGTTTTTGTTTCGGGTTCGTACGCGTATATCCAGGATTCGTCACCTGATGCGATGTTTTATATAGCATTTGAGGATCCTGCGTGTCTTTCGAAAGTTCTGACGCACCAAGTAACACGAGCCGCTTTTTGCTCTTTATAGAGCGAATGCGGTATCCATCGGGAAAACAAATATTTTACACCTAATTGTTCATGCAAGATTATTTGTATTTGACTCATCTCAATGTCTAAAGTTGCCTTAATTTCGTGGTATATCACATGTCGATCTTCTTCAATCAGCTTACGCTCAGCATCAACGTTTTCTTGGGTGACTGCAGTTTTTGGACGACCTTGACGAGGATCATCACTTTCTGAACTTGATACGTCCACGTTGAAATTCAGCAAACCAGCGATGAATTGTAGTTTTGGATGGTGCTTCATCACCAAATGCAGAAATCATCCGGTCACCACACTGTTTTTGTGTTAAACCACTTCGAAAGTCATAATAAATCATCGTTCTATAAATGGTATTCGATTTTTAAAACCAAAGAGTTTTCAATTTAAAAGATTTTAATATGACAGGAATTGTGGAAATATTCTATTCCCATACTTTTAGTGCAGCCCTCGTAGATATTGACTCGTCATCATCGTCATTGTCATGATCTTTGTGTTTATGAAACAGGTTCCGATTGTATGAAATAAAAGGTAGTTTTGCTGCCCTGTCTGTAGTCAATCTGTTTTTTTGCGACTATGTATATGGACGTGCGTGCTAAACAATCGTTCTGTGGCTGCTGAAGTACAGGGAGCAGTTAGAATCCGTACTGCAACCCTACTCAGCAATTTGGAACTGCAGAGTCCTCTCGACCAAACTACTGGGTCCATTTTGGTGACATCCTTCCATATAAATGGTCTACTCTATAAACCCTATTTAGCTCTATAATTGGATAAATCAACACCAACGACAATATTGTGCGATTGGTTAACGTCGTGTATACACTCCATCCACTTCGTGTTCTTCTTCTAATTCAATGCCTTGCTATCTTGGATCCAATAAATATGCAGCATTTTTAAAATCTTGTTTTTGATGCTCATTTAGAATGGATATGTCCGGAAATGTCCGGATAGCCGTGGTGGCTCAGTTGGGAACGCACCGACTCACGATCACGAGGGTGCCGGTTCAAATTCCTGGCACGTACCTCTGAGTTTATAAAAAAAACTTACATACGGATTCACACCACTGGCTTTCGGTGAAGGAAAACATCGTGAGGAAACCTGCATGCCCGAGATGTCACAATTAAAGGCATGTGAAGTCCGCCAATCCGCACTAGGCCCGCGTGGTGGACTATGGCCTACACCCCCTCGGTGTTAGGGGAGGGTCGAGCTCCTCGGTGGAGACGTATATAAGCTGTTGATGATGATGTCCGGAAATGCAAAATTAAATGTGGACTTAATATCTTTGAAGACCATATAAACTTCATTTATAAGTATTTCACTTCCTTCGAGTTTGAAAATAGTATCTGTTATAGGTTCCAGTAGTTTTATACAATTTTCTACTATTAATAGATCTAATTCTCCGAAATAATTGTTAAATGTGGTCGTTTAATGAGGTATGTCGTCAATAGCAATGTCGGAAATGGAATGTTTTTGATTATGCGGTCATATAGCATTCAGCCGGGACCTTTGTTCTAAATTAATATAACAGGTATATTGTTCTAAAAGATGTCGCAGTAAACGGCTTAGACTGTATAACGTATTTATTGAATTATGGAAATTAACAAAGTTAAATTAGCTCAAACAAGTAGTAATAGTACTTAAAAAGTACGTACTATTTGATATATACATGTATCTACACATTACCTATTTGTTACATTGCTAAAAATGAAAAAACCCGAATACTCTCCCATTTGGGAATCTTCCTCGGGTTCTTTCCCTCAATCTTCCCATTTTGGGTTCTTTCCCGGGAAGAATCCCATCACTACTCACGCGTTGCCGTGTAAAAAAATCACTTCGCTCCCTTCTTGAAAAACCCCATGCTGTAGGTTGGTATAAGTAATCGACAACATGGTTTGATAGTTTAACCTTACATATTTTATTTTAAAGATAAAACTAATATTACTACTAATATTATTGTAGTAGGTAATACCTATAATTTAACATTTCATTCTTATGAGAGAATAATGTCTTCCAGGTTAGCTAGTAGGTACACTATACTAACACAATAGCTAGTTAGTAGATATACTACAAATGTCCTTACTGGCCATCGAACCTGTAACCTTTAGCGTGTTATTCTACGCATCAAACTCCTCTAATCAAAGCTTAAAAGTTAAAATTCCATAGCAATGATACAGTTGCTTATGTGATACATATGTAAACGCAGTCAAAGCTCATCAAAGACTAGTTCCAGTTCATATCTCAGTCGGTTAAGTGTTCGGAGATTTTGCTAATGAAGCTCACACGTATGGGGTCCCATTGCAAGCGTATATCTTATATATAATATTCTTGTGTCACAATGTAAATTACCATACTCCTCCGACACGGCATTACCGATTTTTATGAAATTTAATATGCATATTCAGTAGCTTTGAGAATCGGCTAGTATCTATTTTTCATACCCCTAAGTAATCACGGGAACTTCGGGGGTGCAGGGATCCACTAGTCTATTTATAGAAAGATCATAAGATGAAGCGTTTTTTGGAATCAACTGTTCGTAAAACAGCACATTTGTCTACATCTACACTATTATTATAAAGAGGAAAAAATTGTGTCTGTTTGTGATGAATAAACTCAAAAACTACTGTGCCGATTTCAAAGTCTTTCACCATTGGAAAGCTACATTCACCTTGAGTAACTTAAGCTATACTTTACCCTCGTATTTTTACGGGAACGGGAACTATGCGGGTGAAACCGCGTGGAAGTCGCTAGTAGTATATACCTAATGAGGAATGAATTATTGGAATTCTTATTTGTTTGTTTGTATTGAATAGGTTCCAGAGCTACTATACCGATATGATTTTTTTTACCAACAAAAAAAATATTATTGCGAGTATCATAGGAAATTATTATAGCTATGGGAATTACACAGGAAAGTACGGGGCGGAAGCTTGTCAATAAATTATTTGTTTGCGCAACAGATTTTCGGTTTTCCGGGAAGAAACACTTAAAGAGAAATACTGGTCCAGGATGGATGAAAATTGCAAAGGACAGAATTGGAAATACTTAAATTAGGCCTATATCGCAGAACAAGATAGGGAAAAACTACGGATCCAAAGTAATACTTAAGTTTAAAATGTTATAAACTCGGAAATGAAGGATTATATTATTTTATTTGCTATTATCCAGACCATAATCTATTAATATGACAAGTTTCCTGATGTTCGCATTTATAATATATGTTAGACAAAAATCGCTTACACTGCTACCGTAAAGCACATTTAAAAGATATGCAACTAGGTCAGACGGTGGGCATGACAAATAGTGGTGGGGTCCCGTCACAACCGTGTGTGTTACACAGTCACAATTACACACACAGTGCCCGAGCGTGCCAAATCACCCGCGTTGCTCTACAAACTATTTAGCATCCATCACTTAGGAGCACTGTGCTGTTGGAAAACGCGTCTTGAAGATACTTCATGCGATGTTTGTTTGCTTAGCGTATTTCCAGACTAGGGAGATATATATTTATAGTGTTTTCTGGTAGAATGGTTTTGTTTCTACGACAGTATTTATTATACCATGAATGGTTAGATACATAACAAGGCAATAATATGATAGATTAATAAAACTTTAGTAAGTTATAGATTGAATATACTTAATACTAATTTACTGAAGAATAAATTGCACCTTTTACGACATGAAAAATCAAACATATGCACAACATAGTTAACACATATTCATATATCTCTAAATTTGAACGCTGATACAACAACACGACGCGACAAAATATAGCAAAATATAAAATTCACTCGCGTCCACAAAACTCGCCAACGACATAGTATTTATTTCAAAGATTAAAATTCAGAAACTCCAGTTTAGCGTACGTAGGTGGAACGTCTAAAACTTAACTGTACGTACAACATTAACATAAACCTACATAAACTAACTGAATAAGCGCAAACACACGCCCCCGCCGGCATGCAAACATGCAACTTATCTACAAAGAGTATTTTTAAGGAAACAGCCATTTTTCGTTGTGCGAACATCTGGCGAAGCAAGGGTATTATGGTACATGATACTAGAATTTAGATGTTTTGTCTCTGTCGTTAACAAGGCTAACACATGAGAAGGCTGCTACTCTCAGCTCGTACCGTTGAATTGTATTACAGAATACGAAGGCTACAGTTTAAGTTTAACGGGTATCTTTTCAGGCGATTTTAGATGTAGTTTCAGCAGTAAAAGTTGTGTTGTCAGTTTTGTTTTCAGCTAAAGGATGAGTTTGTACATTGATAATGTATTTTACAGACATAGTTGTTTGGAACTTGTGTAAGGGACTAAGGAAAAGTAACTTTTCCTTTAAATAAGAGACATCGCTTATATATTTTTTGACTATTGAATGATGTTTTAACACTAGAATTGTGTTTCCACGAATTTTAAATTCGTAATATATATTATAGTATTTTGAAATAATTATTATTTCACCATTTTTTAAGTAGTTCAATTATTTTATGACACGTGATATTATCTATTTAAAAGATAAATAGTCAGTTTGTTGCTTTTTTTTATCAAAATCAGTCTCCCTCAACTTTGACCCTTTAAAACAACCAAAAATATTTTCCATAAACATAAAATTTTAATGCTGTTGGATTTGTCTGTCAATCATTTGAAAATACAAAGGGTTATTTACCTATAGAATACTTTAGACGGTCAAAGATAACAAACAGTCATAAACGTCTCTTTTGGCGGTAAATTTTAGACGGAACGATCAAAATTTTAACCGTATTTTTGGTGGAAATAATTTCAGTAAAAACAAGACAATTTAATATTAATTTCATCATCACGTTTTCAATAAATAATATAATATCATGTTGATTCGATCTATTATTACATCAAGGTGACGGTGACAAACAAACAAACTTATCACCCTATTTATGATATAATTATGTGTAAGAATTTTGTTATTATTATTAATAGGTATTCTCTGACATTTATTTCTATTGCTTCAAATTGGTTTCAAAATAAACAGAATTGATATTATCCATACTAATATTTATAAATGCGAAAGTAACTGTCTGTCTGTCTGTCACGCTTTCACGCTAAAACTTCTGAACCAATTTAAATAAAATTTAGTACACAGATAATCCAGGGGTTGAGAAAGGAAAATTGAAGATCCCCGGAAACCTGGGCGAAGCCGCGGGAAGCCACTAGTTGTTACCATAAATTGTACCTAATAGTTAATATTCTTTGCAATATGTTTGTAGGTTTGAAGTCCACTAAGGAAAAAATCCTACGTAGCTTCAGCATCTTTGATTTTCTCACTGTCTAATTAAGGCCTAAAACTAAATAAATTGCTTTGAATTTTGAAATGTTTAGTATTTAAACTAAACATTATTAAATAGATACTTACACCTAGACACGTTGGTAAATAAAGTTTTTATAGAGCTTTATATAGACTTTTTAGGATGTTTTTGCCAGATGTAAAACATATGTTTGTGATTTCATTAATTAAGCTTAAACACAAAGCTTAGAAAAATGAGTTTAAATTAATATATAATATCTTCATTTTATTTTATGTTACCCAGGTTCCATAGGTCTAGTCTTACCTAGATACTACCTACTATCTACCTAGATACTGGTACTTATACCAACTATAATATTTTCACTGAAGCATAAAAAAATTTTTGAGCTTTTTTATAGTTACTATTTCCTCAGCAATACCCGTTAAGCCATTAAGTGGCCTGTCGTCATAAATCCAATAGTGGTCACGAAAGCTCGCCTAAGCAAATTAAACTTAGACGTTGGAGTAACGAAAGAATTATTTACAACATAATTGTTTTAGTTGACTCCTTGGTTAATGTTCACAATTCTGTTACCCATAAAACTAAAATGAGTATTATATATTCTTACTAAAATATATATTTTTAGCAAATATTAAAAACCATAGACAGACATATTGTATCTATTTCGGAAGGGAGTTATTGCTGCTTTTGCTGGATATGGGCAGGAAGAAGAGAGAAATAAGAGAGTAATTTAATTAGTAGGTATAGTTTTAAATAATCAAAAACAACATTGTCAAAATCAAAATTTTGTGAGGACTTAACTAAAATATCATGTTTTTCACTGACCCTTATAACACTTTAGATTCTACTATAATAAAAAATACTAACTATACATATACATAACTAAATACACATGGCCTTAAAAATAAAATTAAGTTAAACACATAAGAATCCTGCCCAATTTTTAAGTTTATTTTTAGGTTAAATTCACAATGCTTTAATGTTAAGTCAGGAATGTTTTGAACACACGATATAAGACTTAAGGCAAGAGAGGTAGCGGGTATGTTAGATTTGAATAATATATTGCTAACGACAATCTAATGATAGTCTGGAGTTTTGGATGATCATTTGTTGTGACCACAGACCTATTATGCAACTAGATGTAGCGTATGTACTTCAAGTGTTAAAAAGCAGCAAAAATATCTACTTTCTGCGCCGTCGTTTAGTCTGTAACGCATTATTGACGCTCCTGGTGTTGCAAGCTTCCATAGGTTACGGTAACCGCTTCCCATCAAGTGGGACCGCATGCCTGTTTGACACCTTTATGTATAAAAAAGGTCTGCGATTGACCATTATTGCATTTACCTAAGTAAATTTCTTTTATAACTATGTTTTATCTGTAAACAATAATTATTTTAAGTTCCTTGTGTTTTTACTATAAAATAAAAAGACGATTAAGTAAAATGACATGGTTAGTCTAAATACAAATTGAGGTACTTAAAAAAGGTTCTTAGGTTGTCTAGTTAGATTAAAGGTCTGTGGTTGTGATAGTCTATATAGCCATTGGATAATAGATACATATATTGATGATGATGATGCTGTGAGATATTACTGACGAAAGATGAGTTTATAAATGACTTGGTATTCTATGCCGGGTTTACCGGTATACCCGGGAAATTGTGCATATCTTATCCTATCGTATACATATAGTATGGTATTAGTGAGATTCAAAATCAGTGTGCGTTTTTGGATTTGTGGTAGTGTTTTATTGTATAGGTTTATTTCGTTTTAATGTTTTTTTTTACTTTTTTAAATTACTTTTACGTTTAGTTCAATATTGTTATGATATCCATATGTAATACTTGATCTATACTAATATTATAAAGAGGAAAGATTTGTTTGTGTGTTTGTTTGTTTGTTTGTTTGTAATGAATAGGCTCAGTAGTTTACTGGACCGATTTCAAAAATTCTTTCACCTTTGGAAAGCTACATTATCCCCGAGTAACATAGGCTATATTTTATCCCTGTATTCCCACGGGAACGGGAACTACGCGGGTAAAACCGCGGGGAGGCAGCTAGTATGTAATATGTATGTATAAAAAGAGTAATTGCAAATTTAAAACAAAAGAAAGCGTAATAATTATTTTGACTATTTGACTAGAATACCTATATGAATAATAATATTTTCATTTCGTATTTTAGGAGATTAACCGTAACATTTTAACATACAAATTACCTCATTATATTAGTTAACTAGCGACACAATCCAGTTTCATACGGGGGTAATAAAACACTGTTGGATCAGCCATTTTGTACAAAATATTTAGACAAACGGTACCTACAGAAAAGCTTATTTATTTCCTTAGACAATTTATTATTTGTCACTGATTTTATTCGTATATTAATATCTTAAATGCGAAAGGTTAACTCCATAACATATTTTATTAAAATCGCTCCAGCCTTTTTGACGTGAAAAATAACATACATTCACACTTATACAAACTTTTGCCTTTATGTAGGGTATAGCCTAGCTCAGAAGACGTGGGATAAACATTCTATTAATTAACAGATAAATATCGCATTTCACTGAGAAAAAAACACATTTACTTAATAGCAAAGCATAACATATATATGCCTAATAGTTCATTGCCAGTATTGCAGCGTTTTTCCCACGCTCCCGCCTCCGACTATGACTATATAGTAGCTTAAAACTTTATTTGCGTCTTATACCCCCCACAGTTTGATACAGTTTCACTCACGAGGCAATATCGGCCTCATTGTCGAATTTATACACCTGTTAATACCAATCTAGACCGCCATTCTGTAGATTAAACATTCCTTATCGAGTGTAATGAAAAGCACGAAAATATTTGTAATAAAAAGTTACCGTTCATTTTATTTACTGCGTGAATATTGTGGTACTGTATTTTTCATAAAAACGTGACGTTTAAGAATGTAAGATTTAATCAAATCTAGTGAATGAGTCGAACATGCATTAGACACGAACTAGGTATATAATCCTAACTAATATTATAAAGCGAAAGTAACTCTGTCTGTCTCGCTTTCACGCTAAAAATACGTAACCGATTTAAATGAAATTTGGTACACGATACAGTACAGATAGTCTTGAGCCTGAGAAAGGACTTAGGCTATTTTTTATTCCGGGAGAATGGAAGAGCCCCCGGGTACGCAAGTGAAACCGCGGAGAGTCACTAGTACCATAATTTTATTCATTTGGATTTAGATCATACCGAGGCAGCGAAGCAAAAAATGAATCTATTGGATTATGTTAAATCCTACTAATATAAAAATGCAAAAGTTTGCGAGTATGGATGTATGTATGAATATAATTAAATAAAACCTGTCAATAAAGTAATAAAATATTATTCAGGCGGTTTTTAAAACCACAAACTAATAACAAAATGTCACGTACACACAAATAGAATTACACACCACATACTCGTAGGTACAGGGCGGCCATTTTGTATCAATAGATAACAAACTGTCGTTTCATATTTTTCACCCGTCGTCCTTTGTCCGATAGAAAAATTGGAAAACATCAACAAAAAAAAAACAGCCAACGACACTCGCCCATGAAGGGTTCCGTAGCAGCAAGTTAACGGTTTCACACGTTATGAGTTTGATGAAAAAAAACAATTGAGTTTTGAGTTCTATGTATCCCCAAAATGCATTGCTTTTTTTCTATTTTTGTTTGGAAATCTTAATGCGGTTCACAGAATAGGTACATCTACTTCATACCAAACTCGACCAGTTAAAGGTTCGCCCGCCTGCTGCCATAGCATATAATTACGAGAACGGCGTACTCACGTACCCTCAGGAGTTTCTCCGCGATGATAGGCTACATAAGCCATCTTCGGGTGCACCAGCGACAGACTGACTATGAGTCAAAGTGGTCGCTATAGCCGAAATCGGTCGGACCAATCATCATCATCACATCTACTTACCAAGTTACAACAGTATATCTCTTACAGTTTTGGGAAAAAGTGGCTATGACATACGGACGGACGGACATGACGAACCAATAAGGGTTCTGTTTTTGGCCATTTGACTACGGAACCCAAAAAACAAGCATTTTAAAAATTACTCTTTAAATATTTAGGTAAATGTAACCCCTGAGGGTCCAGTGAGTTCACGTAAAGCGGAAATAAAAAGCAAATTGAGTGGGTTTTAAATGATTTCCTGCGGTATAGGTATTCCATTTTGCGATACGATTATGTTTGGAATTAATTTTGTTTTGGTTGTACGTGTTGTTTTTATATTACACGAGAATAGGCCGAGCTTTGGGGAAGCTCGAGCTTTGAAAGTTTGTTATTGAGAGAGCTTTTGAATGGTAAATGGTGAAAAGGTTTTAGGGGACAATTTCAGTGAAGGTTTTATGTGGGAGCGATGTAGCTTAAGATTTGATTTTAGATCACTCTTGCTACGAGTACATCTAGTTTTAGTTCGGACAGCCTTGTGAAGCTAATGTTGAAAACATCCGGGAAAATTTCGACAAATTTGTATTTACGTGCAGAACTTTTCGTTTATTAATTTTTTTTAAATTTAATTTCGTGCAAACAATGTTGAGGTAAATATTAACTAAGAATATTTCAGTGTTCGATTTACTTCCAATAGGTATATTAATTTCAACCTAACATTCCCTAGAAAAGAGATTTATTACTTAACTAAGTACTAAGTTCCCGTTAAGCACTCACTAAGACACATCAAAGATACGGCATAGATGTAGCAAGAAGGCTATTCTATTCTTTTTTTAACTCGTCTGTCGAAGTTCACCCGTCTGTGACTTCTTAACTGTAAAATAAGCGAGACGGGCGCCAAGCGAGTCCGTCACGCCTCGCGCTGATATATTGACGTGGAGTTAGTTCACTGTTTTAGGGGTACTGTGTAACTGATGTACTGTTGACTGAGGGATGAACTGTTGCAGGGTAATGGGTTAAGTTATTAGATTAATAAATATCCCGGGACATTTTCACACACGCACGGCCGATCGGATTCCAAAGTAAGCTTCAAAGTGAGCTTGCGTTATGTAAACCAGATAGCTGATATTATGCATATACTACTTTTAAAATACATATTACAGATATTTGCATCTAGACACAGGACAAACAGACATATTCATGCATACAATTGTTTATCCTGGGTGGGATTTGAACCCATGACCGGCGGCTTGCAAGTTCACTAACCACAAAACCAACCAGCCTGACCATTCAGTAAGTAAGTCTTGACTATTAAAACTATTGAATAATTACTTAGCGGTAATTTTCAATTGCTAAGTAGAGTTTAACAAGAATCTGGCTTCTGCTTTCAAAAAGAGGTTAACTACATAATGACTAAAATTATTATATAAATATACCTACCATAAAACCTAAAAATAAAGTAATATCCCAAAGTAAATACAAAATAGTTAAAAAGAACCAACATGAAAAAAATTCATAGATTTTTGAAATTTTTTAAACTTTCCAATAAAATTAGGTATTAAGGAAATATCGCTGTTAACTTAAACCACTTTAAAGGGAACATTAGTTAGACTGGTTTACAAGACTAGTGTGAAACTGAGCGTAGTTCTTGTACGTCTGGAGAGTGGTTAATGTATGAATGTAATGCTTGTTTACCACTGAAATATCTGTTTACCCTCTATTTTATTATTCGGTTATCTTATATATAAAATTCTCGTGTCACAATGTTAGTTACCATTCTCCTCCAAAACTGCTCGATCTTCTCAGTAAAAACAACTTTCAGAACCGAGCATTAATAGTGACTATTCATAAGTGCTTGTCAAGGCCTATTTGTATAAAAACGATTTCGATTTTGATTAGATTTTGTTCAGTAGTTTAGCGAGACAGACAGAGTTCCTTTAGGATTTATAATATCAAGTGTTAGATTACCTATAGATTACTAACCAATATAAAAGTATCAAGTTGTTTTTATTAGATATGGATTTTTGGACGTTTTTCCCATCATCATCATCAGCTCATATACGCATTCATTGAGGAACACAAGCATCCACTAACATTGAAAGGAGGGGTTCCATACTTACCATTACATTTATTTTGATACTAATAGACTAAGAAAACATTGGAGTGCAAAAAGAAAATTCTCTTTATATAAAAGAGAAATTGAAAGATCGCAGATACAGTCATTAATTAGTCTAGAGGTAATTAAAATAGAAGAAAGGTATTTGACGCCATTTTGAATGCAGTTCAATGACCTCGACTAAGACTAAACTTTTTTGCAACAGTGATTGATTTATTCGCATTTCGTTTTCTGTTTGATTGATTAAAATAAGTAGTTAAGATTCGCTTGTTACTTTATTCATTTACTGAATAGTTAGGAAATTTGGCAAACTTGCAGTTTATATAGAACTAGCTGCCTCCGCGCGGTTTTACCCGCGTAGTTCCCGTTCCCGTGGGAATACAGGGATAAAATATAGCCTATGTTACTCGGGGATAATGTAGCTTTCCAAAGGTGAAAGAATTTTTGAAATCGGTCCAGTAGTTTCGGAGCCTATTCATTACAAACAAACAAACAAACAAACAAATCTTTCCTCTTTATAATATTAGTATAGAAAACACATAAAGTACTTATATTTAGGATAAAAGGATCGTAAAATTTGTGCGTGCTTAGCATAAAGATTCTAGTTAACAAAAAGACAGTATTTACGTAAGAGCGTGAAAATAAAGATTCACTAGTCGCTCCCCACGGTTTCACTTGCGTTTCCAGGGCATGTTAATTTTTCTGGGATATAACGCCTATGTAATATTTCAAAATATATTCTAACTCTGTACCGAATTTCATCGCGATCCATTCTACCGTTCTGGCGTGATAGAGTAACAAACATCTTAGTAACTTTCGCATTTATAATATTAGAGAAGTATAACGCAGTTGAATTTACCTCAGCTCAGATCTTGCATATGAAACGTGAAATGAATGAGTGATAGTCACAAATATGGATGTTTTTCACTTGGACAACTTTTTCACAGAGTCTGTCACAAGGCAGAAGTTTCACGGAACTTGCTGTAACGGCCCAGTTCCGGATTTTTCTCTATCAAGACACGGTGGAACTTTTCTTTTTGATCACAACTTGAGGATAATGACTTGGAGAAATTTCTTTTCTTATCTGTATTTTTTGGTCAATATTCTTTTGTTTTTGGTATAAACCCAAAGGCTGTTTTTATGGGAATGTTATGACTATGAAATTGTTCTGGAAAAGATCGATGAAGGTAGTTAAGCTAATTTATATTCGTGTAACGTTTAATTTGCAGATAGACTGGGGTATGAGCGGGAGGGACAGTTGGATACTTGGCTATCCTTACCGTGAGATGAATACCAGTAGGGCGTAAAGCTGTTGGTCAAGGAAAATATTGAGGGATCCCATAGTATCTATGTATTAGAAATTCTCTACTCAATTGAAATTAAATAAAAATGTATATTCAAATACGCCTTTACAAACATAAATGAATAGTCAGACTCTAACGCTCGGTTCGGAAGGTTGGTCTTGCTGAGAAGAGCCGGCTAAAAACAACAGTAAGTAACTCTTTTAAAAACAAACTCAGATTTATAACATTTCAAGGATTTTTCACTGACAATAATTTTATGTTGTAAAAAGTAAAATAAAATCTATCTAACAGCTAGGTAATAATTGAAACCTGTCTACCAACCGCGTTGGGTGGGTAGGTTTACCAGTTGGCAAATAAGGAAAAGTACCTACTAATGAAATTTTCAACAGCAAAATAAAATATCTTTAAAAATGTAGGTACTATTGGCAAAGAAATGTAACCCCTGAGGGTAGATTTTAACGAGCATCATCTTGTAAAGAACGAAATAACAAAGAGATTAAAACTTCAAAGGTGACAAACTCAAAGAATCGCCGCCATTTTGATTCCACTAAACTTTTTAAAACGACTATTTTCAATATTTTACAAATTGATTATTTTATCGTTAGTTAATAGGTATAATAGAGTTACAAATTTAATAGTTTTAGATCTGTCTAAAATTAAATTTTTAATATATTGAATTTTAAAAATGCTAATGAATTATTTCATACATTTTGTATCTAGCAATTTTCTTTCATTAGCAAGTGCATAAATTGTCAAAAAAAAGTATTATGTTAGTAATTTACGAAGATACAATTATTTTAATAATAACGTCTGCCTAACAAGATTTGGTGGAATGTGTTTTCACTATAATATTGTGTCTTCCTGGAAGCCCAAATTTATAGCTGCTACCGCGTGGTTTCACCCGCGTAGTTCCCGTTCCAGTGGGAATAAAGACATAAAACATAGCCAATGTTACTCTTTTATAATGTTGCTATCCAATGGTGAAATAATTTTTGAAATCAGCATAGTTGTTTCTGCGTTTTTCATTACAAACATACACAGACACACTTAAATAAAATAAAATCCTCCTTATAATATTAGTGTAGTTGTCTTGCTGCAAGACCGAACTAATAGGATTTATATTAAGATTTCTGTACAGTGTTACTTAACAAAAATGAGGCAAAAGCTTAGGACAAGTCCTAATCCGGAGTTAGGGCTTATCTCGACGCGATTACAGGCTATGCGTCATTGAGACTTTGGCAAAAGAGAGACAATCCTACTGAATTTATTATTACTGTACGGAATTCTGACAAAGACTGGACCGGTTTGATATTAGTATTGATTTGAGAATTTAATCTATCTATACTTATATATAAAGCTGAAGAGTTTGTTTGGCGCAGGAACTTCTGGTCTTATTAGCAAAAATCTTACAGTGGTTCATAGCCCATTTATCGCGAATGGCTATAGGCTATATATCATGATGCTACAAAGAATAGGAGCGGAGCATCAACCAAAATGATGGAATAATGGGTAAGTTTTTCTTAAAGTCTACGCACTAAAACATTATTTGACAAAACGTTTGTAAACCTTTTCCTTGTATCACGCTATCTAATATTGAAAAATTGTATTAAATTCTGATCGTAAACCATCTATACGTACCGAATCAAATTTATATTATGTAAACATACGATGAGAGAAAATCTAGATTACCTTCTAATTAATTATCAAAACTTACATACATAGAGACGAAGGTAATGAAATAAAACTAAAATAAATATCCTAAATATCCTGGGACATTTTTCACACACGGCCAATCTGATTCCAAAGTAAGCTTCAAGTGAAGCTTGTGTTATGGTAACCAGATAGCTGATATACTACATATATTATAATACTGAAATACATACATATTATAGATATTTACATCCAGACACAGAACAAACAGTCATATTCATGCATACAAATGTTTTACCTGGGTGGGATTCGCCACGACCCGCGGCTTGAGAGTCAGGGTCACTAACCACAAAGCCAACCGGACTGTCAAAATTTCAATATAGTGAAAATCAACAAGAAAAACATGTGTAAAACATAATCAATGCCTAACAAAACCTCTGCAATATTCTAATAAAGGAAAATAGTATAGATAAAAATACCATAGAGCCGGTCTATTGTGTGCGGTGTCAAGCGCAGCGTAATGTACCTACAGCCCTGTATATAGGGTGTTCTGACGTGAATCTACAGGATGTGGAACAATGGGGTGGAGTGTATTACGTGTGCTCATAGCCGATAGGGATTTGATAGCCTTTTGAAATGTCAACTAGGTTATAGGAAGGGGAGGGCGAAGGAAGTAAGAAACGCAAACACGTCAGAATCACATTTTTGTGGTTATTGTACAATTAATAAACAGATATATGTATGCATTTATTGACCATGTGCAATAATCAACATATTGATTTCGGTTATAAAATCTGAAATTATGAGTATTTTTTTCATTTTTTTACTGTCGCAAGATTCACACGAGTAACATTTTTAGTAGCCTTAAAATATGAAGCAAAACTTGAACATTTATATAAAACGGAAATATAAAATTATTTGTGCATAAATGAGCATTAAAAGCTAACTAAGAGTTTCTTGATTCAACTGGCATACTTACCTATGTTTTTTGTTTTTTTTTTCCTTATTCTGGGACCACAAGTAATGATCCCAGCTAATATTACAATCTGGCCTTAGTATTCGGCTAATGAGTAATTTAAATTTGGCTTAATCTTCTATTTCACTATAAAAACTAAGAATGTGTCCATCAACACTTTTCTTATTGTCTCTATTAAGGGGAAGTCACTTTGTTCATGTGTTCTATAATATTAGCACTTGCACTAAGTTTAACTGTTTAACACTATTACACTACACTAGCTCAAAAGGTTTTGTCCTTTTGAGTCTTCTCAGAATGTCTGTGTGATCGTACCTAACCATACCTAAGTTTGACATGACTAAAATAATTTTGTTGCCATTAAAAAAAATCAAAGCTAAATATAAACCTATTAAATCACGTAACACACGTAATGGAGTAATTAAAAATATTCAGTGGAAGAGTAGAACATGGTCGCTAGATTAAAATTGCAATAGTCCCCACTATACAGTAATAAACCCGCTCCGGTTTTCTCCATGAATTATTTAAATGTTGTTCTTGCGTGAATTTTATGTTTTTGTATGTATTTTGTTAAGTCCATAGATTCAGTCGCCACACTTAATCTATAGATAATGATTAATCTATTTAAGGGTTTTGTATACGTATAAATTAAAGACACGATTAATCATCGGCTCATACACGTCTCCACCGAGGAGCTCGAGCCTCTCCCATCAATAAGGGGGTCTAGGCCATAGTCCACCACGCGGGCCTAGTGCGGATTGGTGGACTTCACATGCCTTTGATCGTGACATCCAGGTTATGCGGGGCATGCAGGTTTCCTCAAAATGTTTCCTTCACCGAAAGCCGGTGGTGTGAATCCTTATATAAGTTTTTATAAAACTCAGAGGTACGGGCCGGGGTTTGAACCTGCACCCTCGTGATTGTGAGTTGGTGCGTTAGCCACTGGGCTACCACGGCTCCTAAAGACGCGAATAATTTAATGCTACTTACTAAATTTAAAATACTACAAATAAAAAATCAAATCCCATTAGAAATCACACATCACATTTGCGAGATACTGAATAAAAAAAAATGCGTTCAATTAACAAAACAAGGTTTAAATTGGTTTTACAAAAAGTGGATTTCAGTTTAACCGAATTGGCTATTTATATTAAAACGATTATGCCAATCGGTTACATCCAGAGATTAAACGGTAAACAACAAAGCTCGAAACCGATATTAATCCACATTTCGGTTCGCGTAGCAAATGGTGAATAGAATTATGGATTAACCTATTCGACTGTCAATAATTTACCGTAGAACTATGATTTTAGCTAGCGTCTCTGCTCATTTTTATCTGATAATTATGTCTTATAAACTTTATTTTTTTTCTTATCTTAATAAAAGTAGGTATTTATAAAACTTTGTTGATAGAATAGTAACCACTGATATACGAAAATCTATAGTTATAAAAAAAGTCATTAAAAAAAGAGTACCTAAGTCATACCTAAGTAATCAAATAAAAATGTAACTTTTTCTTAATTTGTTTTCAGCATCGAGTTAGTTTTTTTTCGTAAATAAAGTTTCTCACAAAAATAGTCCGTCAAGTCTAGTTTTATTGTCAGTGGTACGTGCATTAGTATCATTTCAGTGATCGTATTACAATATTGTATGAATCCAATCAATTAAACTCAAATTATCACGGTATTTACGGAACAAAAACCCGTCGCCATTTTGTTCATCCGCCATATTGTATCACGTATTAGAACAAACAAACCTTTTTTTAATAATCTTTTTCGTTATTGGCTCGCTGATGGGATAAATAAACCTCTCCTAAAATCGAATTTCGAATAATATATCTACTGTTGGTCGGTAATTGAATTTCCAATTTCGGACCGCATCCCTAGTGATGTGACGGTCGTTAGTATTTCAATTAATATACTAATTTAGTGTTTGTTCATTTTGTAAGTACACATTTAACGCCGACGGTTTCACTCGTGATTCTAGGATCTTTAATTTTCCACTGGACCTACATATCCGAATTGTTTTCTTTATGGATTAGAAAGATAGCCTTACTTAGGTGACTTTTACACCCTTACGCGAACGGTGAGCACAGCTTTCAACGTCCATCAAAAGTCCGAAGTATCTTCTATCAGCAGTCTAAGTATCATCTAAATCTCTTCGGATGTAGTTGCGTGACAGAGTTACAAGCATTGCATAAAGCTTAAGCTTTTATAGGCACTACTATTGACTCCCAACTTCATCAAATTTTTTTAATAGTATTTTAATGTTCCCAATATGAATAGAAGCCTATGTGTTACTACAAAACATACTCTTATTCTACACCAATTTTCATCCAGATTCCTTCAGCATTGCGTGACAAATAAACAAACATCCAAACAAAGATTCTCTTTTATAATATAGTAGAATTATAGGATTTATTAACATTTCCCTTTAGTTTAAACTGTCATAATGACAAAATCTATTCTATATAGCATTTATGTGTGTCAAATACAGCGAGTTAAAATTTACCAATATAGGTATTCCTCTTTGTTACATCCTACTATAGAGATCCTGTAAAGTTTGTCTGTGCGTCGACCGATTTCCAAACGCCTATTGTAACAGGCCTCTCCAGTGACTCCCGGTTTCACCCGCGTTCCCAGGAGATCTTAAATTTCCCCGGAATAAAAAGAAACATATTTAAACTCTGTGCCATATTTCACCGCGGTTTCATTGGTTTTGGCGTGAGCGTAACAAACATACTCACAAACTTTCGCATTAGTAATATTGAGTTGAGTATATTGTTTTGTCTCCTTTATTAATGCAAATAAACCTCATTTAATGTCATAACTACAGTCTAAACAGGATTACTGAATACGCGGGCGCGGATCAATCTCTAGATTGCGGCCGGCTTAATGCAGACATTGTTTAATTAAAAAACACAATGTATCCAGATACCGACGGTTGTAATCCTCGAACGCAGGTCTATGTCATGCGCGGATCTCCGGTTCTATCTAGATCCGAGATTAAATCCGCCTCGGTCGGATTATCGGGTTTGTGGCACAGACGGGCTAACCCTATTAATATTATTAACTAGCTCCCCGTTCTCGGGGGATCTTCAATTTTCCCGCGGTAAAAATTAACCTAGTAATTTCAATTCAGTGTCAATTTTTTTGTGATTCCTTCACACGTTCTGACGTCAAATACATATTAAGTAACAATGTAACATCATAGTAACATTGTTTTTTTGGTTGAACACGCTCATCTCAAGAATCCGTCCGATTTAAAAAATTATTGCAGTATTAGATAGCCCATTTATCGAGGAAGATGTCAGGCTACAGATCATCACGCTAAGACTTATAGGAGCGGAGAAGTAATGTTTCATAATCGGGTGTTCTTTATGATATTAGTAGGGTTATGAGTGGAGGCAGTTACTAGGAGAGATACCAATAATTGATCGGTTTTAAATATTATAAACCAGATCTTTCCGGTTTTGTCGAGGAACAAGAGAAAGTTTCAGTTGTTTTAACCTTTTAAACAGAACGGTTATATCTTCAATTTCCTAACATTTCAAATTGTTATTAAATATCGTAAATTGCTCAAGAACTTTATGTACTAATAGCTTTCATTCAAGAATAGGAGTGGGCGGGTAGAGCCAATTAGAAAAGTGAAGAAGTCTTCAAACATTTATAAGTATTGTATCAAAGTACTCGTTATATGGTTCGGTTCTGAAGCATTTATAAAAGGAGATGAGAGAAAATAATCATTGTTTTTATTTTAAAACTAAAAATATGATTATTAAAACCTTAACCAGAATATATTTCCAGTTACAATTACCTCACAACAAAATATTCGAATCCTAAATTATAAATGCGAAAGTAACTGTGTAGGTATGTCTTTCACGCTAAAACTATTAAACAGATTAAATTATATTTGGTACACATATAGTCTAGCTAGAGCCTATGAAAGGATATAGGCTGCTTTTATCTCGGGAAAATTGAAGATCCCCGGATACGCGGGCGAAACTAGTCTATACTATATCTATACTAATATTATAAAGAGGAAAGATTTGTTTGTTTGTAATGAATAGGCTCCGAAACTACTGGACCGATTTCAAAAATTCTTTCACCTTTGGAAAGCTACATTATCCCCAAGTAACATAGGCTATATTTTATCCCTGTATTCCCACGGGAACGGGAACTACACGGGTAAAATCGCGCGGAGGCAGCTAGTTATTAATAAAATTAATATCATTTATAATCTGTGACAATAACCTAACAGAGCAACACTAGTCGCGCGTAAATCCTCCACGGGGCAGATTATGCAGATTTCGATAATACGCCCCCCGCCCCGACCGACCCCCGCCCGACCCCCGTCCAACCCCAACGGGGCTATCCGTGTAAACCACGTACCTGAATATTAACGTGAAATGTCTCTTTAAAATTTACATGTGTTTTTTCGATCACTAATGACAGAATCATAAAATGTATTTTAAGTAGAACAAAATATTAATGTAAAATATTTACACACCAACTACAAATAAATATGTACAAAACTTATATGTAAAATATATATAGCTACATAGGTACTAAATTAAAATATAAAAAAATAATAATAATAATAATAAAAAATATATTATGCTAAGATACCAAACTGAGAACTCGATTCGAAACATAGGCTGTTAAACTACTTTGAAAAACTCATAAATTTACATTTAGACATACCTAGAGCTAACAGACATTTTCATACGTAAAAACGAAAAGTGTTAGTTTATTTTATTTTACTCATACCATAATTACTTGTCAATCCAATTAATAAATAAACATCCTGGGACATTTTTAACACACACCCAATCTGTGCCAATCTTTTGTGCAATTCAATTTGAATAAAATAAAATAGGTAAGCGGTAAATAATGAGCGGAAGAATGTCAATTTCGACACCACTCTCCACGTCATTATAAAAAATTCGAATTTTCCTTGTTGTTTAAAATAGATTGATATAAACAACTACAATTAAAATAGAATTAATGCTATTTTAATTGAAGTTCATTATGTAATTGTTATTGTAAAAGCAACCATAATGTTTTACTGCATTGGATCCAAATTCGGTTTTCTCAAGACTCAATTTATCTACGTAATAATGACACTGTGTCAACACACTAAAACACAGTGTCATACCTACAACACAATTTGTAAAATCGCCTGCGATATTATGACATCCCCTAACTACATATTGCCCTAGGTCGTAATTCCTAACCGCAACAGTATAACGAAGTTGTTCATAAGGGTCAATATTCGGTATGTTTCTATTAGATATTAGACCTTATTGCAAAGCCTAGTTATTTCGATATAACTATCAAAATGTGGTTCGAACATTTTAGTTTCTATCTAAGTACATAAGTTACAATAAAAAAAAGACGTGTTGTACTTAGATACTATCGCGGTAAAGTGTGTGTGTGTAAAAGAAAAGTGTGTATAAAAGAGGGAAACTTCTTTATATTTATTATATATAAATTTACAAAAGAAAAAATACGAGTAATACTGCATTTGTGATAATAATAACATAATTAATAACATAAAATGTATGTGTATAGAGTACTCACTCATTTTCTTTCACTATTTTTTGGAGACTTTCTTCATTAATAAATGCACTTTGTTTATTCACATTTAAAACACTTTGTACACAAATTATATAAGAACAGATATTCACTGTTGTACATAGATGATAAATACCTATAGTTTATACTTTCTCACAAACACCTGATTACGTATTCGTCCGATTTCGGAGCAGCTCGTCTGGATTCGTGCAAGCTTCGTAGAGAGGGTGTTAGGTTATTTTCGTTACAGAATTTCTGGATTCCGTCTCCACGCTCAAGGCCCGCGACAGAAGCTATGCAATTGCTTAAAAAATAACTATTAAATTACAATAAAGAAATAAAAAGTAATAACAACACAACACATTAAAAAAAGTACGCGCCACTGATCTGTCAATAATTGTCATCGAAATAAGATAAGTAAACGTGACTCAAGTCAACACGTTGTACAGCCTATGGAGTCAGAATGCAGGGGATGACAAAATTCGTGTCGCGACAAATACACAATAAAAAAAAATACGCTCCAATGATCTGGCAAAGATTGTAATCGACTAAGGCCTCATTCGCATGAGAGTTTTTTTAACGGACGTTAAAAAAGCGTTCCAACACAACAAATGCGTTCTAGAGTACCATAATATGCTTCATTTCCAACGCCCAAAGTTGAAAATGCGACACCAGTCGATAAAAAAGCGTCGCGTTTTTAAAACGCTGTCGTGTGAACATATACTTAGGAATTTGAACGCTTTTTTAACTTCCTTTAAAAAGAACTCTCGTGCTTATGAGGCCTAAGAAAAGTAAATGTAACTCAAGTCAACATGTTGTACAGCCTATGGAGGCAGAATGCAGGGGATGACAAAATTCGTGTCGCGATAACAACACAATAAAAAAGAAATACGCGTCAATGATCTGTCAAGTCATCGAATAAGAAAACTAAACGTGACCCAAGTCAACATGTTGTACAGCCTATGGAGGCAGAATGCATAGGACGACAAAATTCGTGTCGCGACCAACCAAACGCTATATTGCGGATGTGGTGCATTGCATTACAATAGATGTCTCATGTAGCAATGTCGCCGGTTCAAGCTCGGTACGCCGGTATCGTGCTGGGAAAACGGAATTTCTCGTCTAGTTTTGTGGTTTCCCTCGTAAATTGAGTTACATTTTGCCGCGTCAAGTTTGAATTCTCATAATTGTGTGGCTGTTTCTGCAACTTGTTTTTTATTGAGTTACGGCAAGGAAAACTAAGATTCTTCATTAGGAAATGTACCTACGCTTGCACTTATATTTAATATTATAAACTTTCAAGCTACTTTTTTAAATTAAAATAATAACATGAGTACCTACTCCTCCATTACCGAAATAGTTTATGAAAACAGGTAACTAAACAATAGATTAAAAAGATATACATTTAATAGATACTATAAATATATGTCCTATTTTGAGTATTACACGTTCTGGTTACGCGCATAAAGTTTAAATATTAATTTATTATTATGGTAAAACGAAACGTGATTTCATCTTTGATTGACACACTAATTTCCTATAGTTGTCCTGCTCCCGCACATACCTAACCAAATTGCAGTAGAAACGAGACAATGCATATTACATCCTAGCGGAAATGGAACGCACGAGTCACTTGTCATGTTTCCGTCGCGCGAGTCGAAAAAATATGGCGTCAAATTGCATCGCTTTCCATCCTTTAATTAGTAACTCGGATTTTGTTGCATATACATTGCAAATTTGTATCGTTATATCAGTGTGAATAGCCGAGGTGGCTCAGTTGGGAACGCACCGACTCATGATCGTGAGGGTGCCGGTTCAAATCCCGGGCCCGTACCTCCGAGTTTATAAAAACTTACGTACGGATTCACACCACCGGCTTTCGGTGAAGGAAAACATTGTGAGGAAACCTGCATGCCCGAGATGTCACAATTAAAGGCATGTGAAGTCCGCCAATCCGCACTAGGCCCGCGTGGTGGACTATGGCTTAAACCCCCTCGATGTTAGGGGAGGCTCGAGCTCCTTGGTGGAGACGTATATGAGCTGTTGATGATGATGATGATCATCTTACAGGTGTGAAAATTATTATAATAAAATATTGTGTTTCCTACTTTCATAAACTGTATCGTTAATCCTAGCAGTTCAATTTAAACCTATCTGGTTTGTTGTGTCAATCAATATTATCTATTTGTTCTTACAAAGACCGCCATATTTTATTGTTGAAAATTTCCTTCTATATTTAAAGTTGCATCAAATAGCTATAACACGTTCCTAGGTATAACTTTTATAAGACAATAATAATTCGGTAATAAACTTGTGTCCAGGGGCCGTATTATCAACTCTTATTTCCAGGCAGAACACGCCGTGAATTGAATTGCCTGGCAAATTCGTATTATGAATACAAGTTCCAGCCAGTCAGAGGTCACGTGGTACACCAATCCGACTTCTGCCCGGCTTTTCAAAACTGGCTGGCGTTAGTCGTATTATGAGCGCTTATTTGACATTTATATTCCGAAGGTAGTTGTCAAAAAGTGACAATTTAAACAATTCATTTTAAGCGTCCTCATTGTTGCCTAAACTGAATTGTTTTGTGTTTCTTTCGCTTTAAAATTAATTAAAATGTGATAATTATGTGTGAAGAATTAGAATTGTTGAAATTTCTGGAGAGCGACGACGAGGAGCCTAGAACTAGACAAATGCATAAAAGAATGAAACTACGACAACAAAGCGATCCATTTTCAATCGAAGATCGTCAATTTATTAAAAATACCAACTTAGCAAGGACTTTCTGCACAATCTTTGTGAGGACCTTGTACCGTATATGTCTGTGCCTAAGAAATCTACGGTTTATCAGTGGAAACTAAGTTTCGTACATTTTTGTGTTTACTCTATAAAGTGTTATTAAGTCCCATTGTAGACTATTCATTATATAGTAATAATATTTTGTGCAACAGTTTAGCTATTTACACTATGAAAATTAGGTTTAATAATAAAGTTTTGCTCTTGTATAATATCTAATTTCTTACAATAATCTGGAACAAAAACATATTCTAGATAAGTAATGCTGATATGGAGATAATTTGTGTGGATGCTAGTTATGTAGGCGCTACCCATGACACATTTATTAAGGCGAATCATCCCCTAAAATTACACATGAAAAATCTTAATAGTAATGTGTCCTTAAGAGTCCACTGGGTATGTAGAAAAGAATATATTTCATGGATGTAAGTCAATTGAGAATATTTGAGAAAAGTAAAAATCTGGTTATCCCCAAAGAAAATACATGATGACACCAATTACCAATGCTGCTCCAGATACCCAAAAAACATATTAGACTGTAGTCCACGTTAAGACAAGGCCCTACTTAGTTTAAGTTTTTTATGAGTTCTCTTTATAGCTTTTTTATTTAAGTAAATGTAATGAAGTTTCTGTTAATTTTACACATTGTATCGTGTAACTGTTTTTTGTCCCCTAAATAAATAAATAAATAAATAACACTCGACCATTATTTCTAACCCTTTACAGCACCTTGCCCTTGCACATTCATGGATGCTGTAGCACATGCCCACATCCGCCTCGAATAGTCTCGTGCTTGAGCGGTTTTGTTATATCCCATAGCTACTTATTTCCCTAAAGAAGTAAAGAAACTCCCACATTTTACTAACTGACTGCAAGTCGCCCGCCGACGACGATTTCCCTCTCCGGAGTTTCACTCTCCGGAGTAAATAAATTAAATACCATTTTCAAAAATACTTACGCCATAAGTCATACAATTATATAAATAAAAATAATATAATTCAAATGATGCGCAACGACATTACGAATGTCGTTCGAAAACTTAATATCGCAATAACAAAAAATTTATAGACGCATACCAAAATTATATAAATTTAAATATAAGAGATGAACGTATTATTAACTTTTATTAAATCTTTCTAAAAAAATCGTTGTTTTAATTAATTTTGTGTACAGAAAATAAATATTATGAGTTTCAAACGATATAAAATAAAAACCGTAACTTACCGATAAAAATATTAGTCAAGTTTCTAAACGTCGCTGTAAGCGAGGACAAGACGGCTATAGACAACGAATCCATTCAGAAGTCGGCCAGTTTTATGAACGTCATAATACGAAATATCGCCAGGCAGTTTAAGGCCGCGAACTGAATTGCCTGGAACTTGCCTGACTTTTTAAAAGTTCATAATACGACCCCAGTTACTGAAACTTATAAAAACTTTATCCATAACCTAAGCACGTTTCAAAACGCTTTATTCCAATGGATTTAGGGAAAAACTAATTTTTGTAACATTAAAGTTTCTAGACGAAACTGTAAACAATGACAATAAAAATAATTGAATTGGTAATATTGGTTAGTGATAGTAGAAGCATTCTTTGTATTTTTACATGAAAAGTTTCCTGATTTATTACTGTTCTTAGTTGTCTACATATTCAAATAAGTTCAATGACATTAGGTATGTACCTATTTGAAATGAAGAATTAATCACAATTTATAAAAACATATTTCATTGAGGTTTTCACGGTCATTGAACTTTAGCTGCATTTGAAAAAGGAATATTAAAAGGTTTACTAACTATCGAAATAGGGGGGATAAAGGTCGCGTGTGTCGAGCCCGAGCTACCTACGTCAGCTTATTAACCACTCGGGACAAATTGTCTAGTTGGACAATTCTACATACAGATATCACGAACAACTAGAAGTTTGTGGGCTGGCTAATTGATCTATTCGAGCGGCCAAGAGGTAGGTAGCTTGAAGTGAAGAAACGCCGTTTGAATTTTAAAACTGATTTTTATTTACGGAAGCGACAGAAGATATATACTACTAACATACAGGCACAACAAGGAAGAAATTTATAAACTATTGAAAGATAGAAAGCAAAAGAAATATTTAAACAGTATAATCGAATGAGCTACGAGAAATTTGGTCAGAGCAAAAAGAAGCGTGCGTTCACCGCTAAGGTGGTTTACTGACTGCCGGGCGGGCGCTGGCTGAGTGAAACTCATGCGCCGGGCCGCCGGCTCTCGCCTAACGGTACATCGAGCGCCCGCGGACAAAGATTTCGAAACTACTGGATTCTGCGGCTTTGCTCGGACATTTATAATTTAATTATATTTTTACAATTTATTATTTTTTATAATTTTACTTTTACGTTATACAATACTATACATATTATTTTACATATACATATTAACTATTTATTTATACAAAATATTTTTACATTACATCTTAAACATAAATACATAAATACTACATAACATGCCGCTACATCACTCCCCCACCGAGACCGTGGGCTACTACGGTCGATAGTAATTTGGGAAGTGAACCCTACGTCCACTGCGAGTCCTTTTTTCAGGAAGTGGATCAGGTCTGGCATCTTCGCTTTGAGCCATATGCGCCGGCTTCAGACGATCGACTGTAACTGTGACAGGTTTTCCTTTCACCTCTAATTTAAATGTCTTTGGACTTCTTTCCAGCACCTTGAAAGGACCGGTGTATGGCGATTCCAGCGACTTCTTAATATGTCCATAGCGCAGGAACACGTGACTCGCTGTATACAAGTCTTTGGGCAAATAGAAAGTCTTCTTTGCATGCCAGCGCGCCGGTTCCGGAGATAGTTTTGATATATGGTTCCGGAGACGCGAAGCGAAGTCTGTGAAGTCGGCAGGAGCACTAGACGGTACGAAAAACTCACCCGGCAAGCGTAACGGTTCCCCATAAACCAGGTCTGCTGCGGATGCACCAATATCGTCTTTCCAGGAACTTCGTATGCCGAGTAGTACTAATGGTAAAATTTCCACCCAATGTACGTTTGTGTGGCACATTATTGCTGCCTTTAATTGCCGGTGGAGACGTTCCACCATGCCGTTGCTGGCCGGATGATACGCCGTAGTTGTGAGATGTACGGCTCCCAGGATGGCGGAGATGCTGCGAAGGAGTTCCGACTCGAACTGTCGTCCTCTGTCGGTGGTTATCTTCTCAGGGCAGCCAAACCGCGCGACCCAGCCCGCAATGAAGGCGCGAGCGCAGGTCTCTGCTGTGATTTCTGCCAGCGGATATGCCTCAGGCCAACGAGTGAAGCGATCGATGACCGTGAGACAGTATCTGAAACCAGAAGAAATAGGTAATGGCCCTACTATGTCCATGTGGACATGGGAAAATCTACCAGACGGGTTGGAAAAAGGAGAGGTAGGTGAGGAAGTATGACGAGTGACTTTGTTTCTCTGGCAATCTGAGCATTGTTTTGCCCATGTTCGGCAATCTTTGTTCACGCTAGGCCATACAAATCTTTGTGTGACTAGCTTAGTTGATGCTTTTACTCCTGGATGACTTAAACTGTGCAGTAAGTCAAATACAGATTTACGCATATCTTCAGTAACATATGGCCGTGGTTGAGACGTTGAAGTATCACAGTATACGGCTATGTCTGAGTTTGCTAACTTTACTTTCTGTAACTTTAAAGATGTCCCATTTTCGAGTAACTCTCGTAGTTCAGGATCTTCCTCTTGAGCTTTAGAAAGGGTACTGTAGTTGATTGCATCTACAATCTCTTCGACCCGGGACAGTGCATCTGCAACTACATTTTCTTTTCCTGAAACATATCGGATGTCTGTACTAAACTGACTTATAAAATCCAAGTATCGGAATTGTCTGGGTGAACATTTATCTCGGCGAGAAGAAAAGGCGTACGTTAACGGCTTATGATCTGTATATATTACAAAAGATCTGGCTTCGACCATGTGTCGGAAATACTTTATAGCCTCGTAAATGGCGAGAAGCTCTCTGCCATAAGGACTGTACTTTACTTGACAGGATGACAATCGACGAGAAAAGAATGCAAGTGGTAACCATGTGTTATTTTCTCGTTGTTGGAGTACTGCACCTATAGCAACATCTGATGCGTCTGTATGGATTGCAAGTTCAGCTTCAGCAATTGGATGAGCGAGCAAAGCAGCTTTAGAAAGGCTAGACTTACAGGCATTGAAAGCATGTAGCATATCATCTGTCATCGTTATGGCTTGAGGTCCTCTCTTCTTATGACCGCATAAAACTGCATTCAACGGAGCTTGAATGGATGACGCCCCTGGTACGAATCTGCGATAAAAATTGAACATACCCAAAAATCTTCTCATTTCTTTTACTGTCGTGGGTACAGGAAAATCTTGAACTGCTTGTACTTTGTCTTCAAGAGGACGAATGCCATCAGCTGTAACCTCGTGACCTAGGAATGTTATTGAAGAATGTCCAAATTGACATTTAGCTGAGTTTATGAGTATCCCATAATCCGTCAGTCTTTGAAATAACTCACGTAGGTGCTGCTGATGTTGAGTTTTATCTGCCGAGAAGATTAAAATATCGTCGATGTACCCATAGCAAAATGATAACCCTTTGAGGACTTCATCGATGAACCTCTGAAAGGTTTGGGCTGCGTTTCGTAACCCAAACGTCATATGTGTGAATTCAAATAAGCCAAATGGAGTCGTGATAGCTGTCTTAGGTATGTCTTCTGGATAAATAGGAATTTGATTATAAGCCTTAATAAGGTCAACTTTAGAAAATACTGTACTACCAGCAAGCATGTGTGCAAAATCTTGTATGTGCCTTACCGGATATTTATCTGGCACAGTACGCGCATTAAGCGCTCTGTAATCACCGCATGGCCTCCAACCATCATCCTTTTTGGGTACTAGATGAAGCGGTGAGGACCATGCACTGTCAGATCGTCGGGCAGTACCATTCATTAACATGTCTTCAAATTCCTTTTGTGCAATCAATAAGCGATCTGGTGGAAGACGACGAGGACGGCTGCTGACAGGAGGACCAGGCGTTATCCGTATATGATGGACTGTGCTATGCTTAATAGTACGCTGGGTACCAGCAGGTCTAGTAATATCCCCGTACTCACGTAATATTTGATGATATTCAGAATCTCCCGATACAACCTTCACTGACGTGATGTGCTGGGCAGACTTCTTCGTGGGCACGGTAATGTACAGCGATGTCAGACTATCATGCAGACGTTGATTTCTGCAATCGACCAGTAAACTGTAAAATGAAAGAAAATCGACGCCAATAATTGGTTTAGATATATCCGCCACTACAAACTGCCATACAAAATTGCGGCGTAATCCAATATTTAATTCCAATTTTATTGATCCATATGTGTGGATGACTGTACCATTAGCAGCAAACAACTGATAGTTTGTTCTAGTACGGCGTTCTCGCAATGCAGTTATTGGGTATACACATAAGTCTGATCCTGTATCTACTAGAAATTGCTTTTTAGTACTTCGGTCCGTAACAAAAAGGCGGCCTGGCTTAGATTGGCAGTCGTTGGCCGCTACTTCCGGCTGCCGTGGCAGTTTTCCGCCGTTGAAGGATTTGAATTATTATTAAAACAACATGGCGGTATGCATTTATGCGCTCGTTTGCCAAACCGACTGTGGTAGAAGCAAAACGAATTTTTACTTCGTGAGTGGGATCTGCTATAATGCTTGTGACTATATTTCTGTCTACTACGAGAATTAGAACGGGAACGTGACTGTACCTGACCTCTTAAGGCAGCAACTTCCAGTGTCAGCTCCGAAACCTGTTTGCTCAGCTCACTTATTACGTCGTTGGTAGATGTAGACATACCCGCGACGCTTGGAGAAGATGGCGCGATCTCGTGTATCTTATCTGCTAAATCACCCACTGTATCTAATGATGCTTCTTGCTGCGTAGCGATAACGGTCTGTATGTTATTTGGTAATCGACTTGACCACAGTGTGCGTAGAAAATCTTCAGGGAAACTAGGTCCAGCTAAAGTATGCAAATGCCGCAAAAATTGTGAAGGCTTTCTGTCTCCCAACTCCTCGTGCATTAATAATTGCTGTATCTTCTTATTTTGCGTAGCCGATAGACGCTTAATTAGCTCGGTTTTCAACTTAGTAAACTTATCCGTTAATGGCGGTGAAATAATGACATCTTTGACCTCTGCTGCGTACTGATGATCTAATTGAGCCACCACATAATAAAATTTCGTTGCGTCTGACGTAATCCCAGATAAAATAAAATGTCCTTCAATCTGTCGAAACCAAAGCTCGGGCTCGTCAGGCCAAAATGGCGGTATTCGTACACCAACCTTAAATATGTTGCTGGCTTCTCCAGAACATTCTCGAACACTGCGTTCGTTTTCTTGTCCGGTTGACGACTTCTTGGAACTGGTCTCCATTGCAACGTTCTTTCTCGGGGTCACCAATTTGTGGGCTGGCTAATTGATCTATTCGAGCGGCCAAGAGGTAGGTAGCTTGAAGTGAAGAAACGCCGTTTGAATTTTAAAACTGATTTTTATTTACGGAAGCGACAGAAGATATATACTACTAACATACAGGCACAACAAGGAAGAAATTTATAAACTATTGAAAGATAGAAAGCAAAAGAAATATTTAAACAGTATAATCGAATGAGCTACGAGAAATTTGGTCAGAGCAAAAAGAAGCGTGCGTTCACCGCTAAGGTGGTTTACTGACTGCCGGGCGGGCGCTGGCTGAGTGAAACTCATGCGCCGGGCCGCCGGCTCTCGCCTAACGGTACATCGAGCGCCCGCGGACAAAGATTTCGAAACTACTGGATTCTGCGGCTTTGCTCGGACATTTATAATTTAATTATATTTTTACAATTTATTATTTTTTATAATTTTACTTTTACGTTATACAATACTATACATATTATTTTACATATACATATTAACTATTTATTTATACAAAATATTTTTACATTACATCTTAAACATAAATACATAAATACTACATAACATGCCGCTACAAGTTGTATAAATATATATTCTGGGACATTTTTTATCTAAATTTTAGATCTAATTCCAAGTTGAACAATGGTAACTAAATAGTTGATATACTACTTTTAATCCTACTAATATTATAAATGCGAAAGTTTGTCCGTATGGGTGGATGGAAGGATGTTTGTAACTCTTTCACGCAAAAACTACTGAACGGATTTGGATGAAATTTGGAACACATAGTTTATAACCTGGATTAACACATTGGCTTATAATTTTTATCATGGAAAAATTGAATTGGGAACGCGGGTAAACAGCGGGTAGCCACTAGTTTTTTCATATAGTGGATATTTATCTCTAGATAAATGTGTATTATGAATAGGAATCGAACCGACGACCGCCGGTTTGAAAGTCAGTCTCACCAACCTCAGTCAGGCGAATATCAGAAGCATTTATGTCATGTTTGTGGCACGTTGTGCTGTAGCGTGTCTGGCAGCCGGAAACGTTCTCTGTCACATGGCTACTTGACTCACAGACCTAATAATCTAACTAGATAACTTAAGCACCTCAATTTGTATGAATGACCAACCTTGTCACTTTTTCTTTGACGTCCGAAGGCAATAACGGTCGATCGCGGACTAAATAAATAATAAATATAAAATTTTGTGGAACAGGATAGTGTTAATATGTGTAAATTTCTGTTTAGACCATAAATAAAAAAATAAATATCTCGGGACATTTTTTTCTTTTTTGTCAGGGTCACTAATCAACCACAAAACCAACCGACCTGTCGACCTAAAACGTATTTGATAGTTACTTAGTACAGATTCCGCATTATGTAGACACGTGTTCTAGCACGTAGGTAAGTACGTGCAAGATACTACATGAAACTAAGTATATAACTTAATTCAAACTCGTGCATACAAACAAAAGATGAACTTCCCCTAACTTTATACTGCGCAGGAGTTTGTAGTTAACTTAGAAAACAATAAAACTGTACTTAATGTGGTATGTTCACTTGGCCTTTAACTTGAATAAACCATTTTGGTTTAGTTTTGAAATGCTTTTTTCCGGTTTTTGTTGCAGTGACTTCACTAAAATTTACACACAACCCTAAACTTTTAGTGTGTCAATTTAACTGAACTTAATACTAATACAAATTCACGTCAAAATGTAATTAAAATCTATATATATAAAACAAAGTCTCGCCTCTGCCTTTCTGTCAGAACGCGATGAACACAAACTACTGAACAGATTTTCATGCGGCTTTCATCAAATTACGGAGAATTTCATGGGAAAGGTTTTTATGTTTAATACATCAATTTGGACCCGGTAAGTGGCGCTGGTGGGCACAACGAAGTCTGCCGGGTCCGTTAGTAAATTAAAATTTAATAGTTTGAGTTAAATGAATTTAATCCACGGAAATTCGGCTAAAACCCAATACGGGCATATGCATATTCTAAAATATTCTTCACTTTTGACCATCTGATCCTCATCTAATGTACTATGAAAATCAGTTGCTACATTTACATATACTATGTTCTGAATAGTTTATGAGATAGTAGACTTCAAACCGACGTGTTCCCGTGAAATTCAATATTCCTCAGGGACAAAATGTCCTCAGATTTAATCCTGGTAGGAACCTACTATATATTCTATATAATTTACTATGCAGTGCCATCTAGATTCCGTTTTATTATATTTATTGCTTCTGCCCGCGACTTCGTCCGCGTGGAATAGATACTTTGAGCTAACGCTAATTTTAACCCGCGACTTCGTTTAAGTAAGCTTGCAAAAGCAAAAAAACCCGATTTTGTAACATTATTGGTGCTCCTATTTGTTGTAGAGACTAGAACCTTCATCGTTAAAAGAGCTATCTAACACTGAAATAATTTTTCAAATCGGACCGGTAGTTACTGAGACTAGCGCGTTCAAGCTAACAAACAAAACTTTTTATATATTAGTAATATTAGTATATATAGGCATACAGTTTTATCTAAAAATAAAGACAAAAATAAATCTTGTAAACTAAGGCGTAGTGACCATATAAGTTTTCAAAAACAGAATCACTACCGTATAATCTAGTAACAAGTTTTCTATTACGTCATGCAGTCCTACGATCCCGGGTTCCCGGATTCCCGGGATTATCAGTACACTATTCACCGGGAAAAAGGCCCGGAATGGGAAGTAGGTGGAGAGATTTATTAGAATAGGGCAAGCGTAGTAGACGTACTGATATGTTATTTATGAGGCGAAAAGTGGGGTTTGCGGATTTCTTTAATGATAGCGTGGGTAATGTTACTATTGGTTAGTGAACCGATGGTCAATCGAGGCGCAGATTTATCTGAGATCGCTTTTAATAGCTTTGTAATTTGCTTCATGCCCCTGATGTGACAATGACATGTAGGATGAAAAGTATTACATAGTATAACTTAAATCAGTTGACCATTGAAAACACACATAATACTAAAAAGCTCTTAAATATAATTATCTATACAATAAATTTGCAATTTCTTGTTTATGGCTGCAAAAAACAAAGTACCTATTATTGACACCAAATTATTACTTTCTTAACGCAAATTGACGTTTAGATGAAAATTTATGAATTGAAAAATCACTATAGGTATATAATATTTGAGGAGTTCCCTCAGTTCCTCGTGGATCCCATTATTAGATCCCATTGTTAGTCACGAAAGGTTCTCAACCAGAGCTTTATTATTATTAAAACAATACTTCATTGAAAATGCACTTAATGGTTACCCAAAATATTATTTATAATTTTAACCTTATTTATGATTAAACCCATAATGGAATTTGTAACTGTAAAATATAAAGCACGTAATATCATTATCTCCTCATTATATATTCCGTTTGAAATAGAACAATTTAATATTGAAATTACATTTTCTATAGAATATCCGTCAAATAATATCAATGACAGTACATAAGCTTAGGAGTCTCGTAATAGTGTTGACGAAACAATATATAATCTGGTACTTACTTCCTAACTAATATTAAAAGTGTGAATGTGAGATTGTTTATAACAAACTAGCTACCTCCGCGCGGTTTTACCTACGTAGTTCCCGTTCCCATAAGAATATGTAGATAAAATATACCATAATTAGTTACTTTCTGAAAGAGTTATTCAGATCGGTTCAATAGTTTATAAGTTTATTCGTTACATAAAATACAAATATAAATTTATATGTAATATTTTTGTGTGTGGCTATGTTTGTCTAAAAAATACTGTGCTGATTTCTAAAACTCTTTCACCATTAGAAAGCTACATTATCAGTGAGTTCAAGAAGGGAGTGAAGAGATTTTTGCAGGGTCGGCAACGCGTGAGTAACGCCCCTAGTGTTGCAAGCGTCCATAGGCTCCGGTAAATGCTTCCCATCAGGCGGACTGCATGACTGTTTGCCACCTTTGTGGTATAAAAAAAAGAGTAAAATAGACTATATTTTATCCCTGTATTCCCACGGAAAGGGGAAATACTAGTACCTACTATTATACGCACTGTCAAAACAAAATTAATCCTAATATTTCACATTCGCCGCGGCGACGCACGGCGCAGCGGCGAACATTTTAATAATAGTCCTAAACTGCAGCCTCGTACTCAAGGCATTGTCGAGATTTTTGCATATTGCATAGAATCCAGGGATATTGGAGCGCTATTCCGCCACTGTCCTGGATTCCTAGCGTTGGCCGTGGTGCAAGCCATGGGATAATATATTATACTTATACTTTTTTTTTTTTACCACAAGGGTGGCAAACAGGCATACGGTCCCACCTGATGGGAAGCGGTTACCGTAGCTTATGGACGCTTGCAACACCAGAAGCGTCACTCACGCGTTGCCGACCCTGTAAAAAAGGGAGCAACTGTATAGGCAGTGAAAAGGACAAAGCGCAATGTACTTTTCGCCGAAGGGCTAAACAGGCATCACTCCTGCATAGCCCCTACGACGCTACTCCATCCCTAGTCCCCCCCACTGCTGCTACAGCGTCTCCTCATGGAGCTCTGGCTACCTTACTCACCGCAGGAACACAACACTACATGTAGTGTTATTTGGCTGCGGTCTTCTGTAAGGTGGAGGTACTACCCCAGTCGGGCTGCTCCAAATTCGGAACGGAAAAGTCCGTTGCGGCCTGCCTCTCTTAGCCTACTATTACCTATACTAGCTGCCGCCCCGCGGTTTCACCCGCGTAGTTCCCGTTCCGGTATCAAAAATAGATAGTACTCGATTCTCAGACCTTCTGAATATGCATATAAAATTTCTTAAAAATCGGTCAAGCCGTTTCGGAGGAGTATGGTAACTAACATTGTGACACAATAATTTTATATATAAGATGTATTTAAAACGTAGGCTTACTTTTAATCTGATTGGCCGTGTGTGAAAAATGTCCCACGATTTTTATTATTTATAGATATTTTCGTTGAAATTTGATGGGTAGTTAGTGCAATATAATTTGATAAATAAATAGTAGCAACAAATATACATCAAATCCGGTTTTTATTCATATTTTTGAAATTGTATATAGGCTAGGTACCTACTTACATCCCGGGGAAATGATAACTAGAACTTGGGTAAAACCGCAAGGCGGAAACTAGTGTATTGTAGGTATAAAATCTAGTTTTTTCCTCTTTTTCATATAACTTGTACCATCCTATAAATACATATAGCGGAATAGAAATATCCAATATACATACTCATATGAATTTTCTATTTACATTTAGCTCGTACGTGTAAAATAATTAATCCTATGTTACTCTACATATTGGCTCCGATTATATAAAGCATCGATTTATACTTATCGCTATATACCTCTCTATCATTTTCTAAAGTTGAAAAGAGTGAGGAGATAGACGCGATTTTAATCCAATATGCAATCGATACAAAAATACTATTGTAATTACTATTTTGTCAAGACTTCATTGAACACGAGACTTTCGGTCTCTTTTCAACTTCTTATGAACAGAAAGGAAGATAGACCGGTTAGACGACGATGATAATAGAGTTTTATAGGTACATTATAGGTTAATAATACGAGTATTAATATTAGGTAGGTACTTACAGTATTTCATGACATTAAGATCTTAAATAAATTAGGTCGAAGGCAAAACCTACTTAAATTTAAACAAGGTGAAAAAAGTAATACGTATATAAAAATATGTAAAAATACTAAGAATCTACTTTTATATTATAAAGCTGAAGTTTGTTTGGTTGTAAGCATTAAGAACAGGAACAAGTGGTCTGATTTTAAAAATTCTTTCAGTGTTAGATAGCCCATTTATCGAGGTTATAGGTTATATTTTATCCCTGTATTCCTACGGGAAAGGGTGAATCTGCGGGGCGGCACCTAGTACACAAGCACAACGTAGTAGTAAGCAAAAGTAGCACAACATAATTATTATACTTATTACTTATAGAATTAAACATAATATAATTATTACTTATACTTAAACAGTTAGACATTTCATACGATTCATTTCAATTTGTCCTTAATGAAAATCGAACCACCGCAGCTAGAAAGTCATTGTCTTTACTATCAAGTCCCCCAGTCTATATAGCGACCACAAAATTTGATGAAATTCTCGTGGGTACATTAAAAGGCCTGCCATGTGGCCTAACGACCGTTTCAACTTGTCCTACATAGCTAGCCAACCTTATAAAGTTATGTTGTAATCTAGATTCAAAGTTGGTCTAAATCCAAAATAATGTTAATAAACTTGAGGAGCTTTTAGGTAATACGTGACGAAATTTGTTCTACATTATTATGTTTATATAACTTATGAATTAAGTATATTCCCTAAGTTATTATAAAGACAAAAGTATATAGGTATCTGCATACATCTATACTAATATATAAGGCTTAAGACCTCTTCACTGTAATAACGCGCTAATCTCAAGAACTATCGGTCCGATTTGAAAACTTATTTTATCAAGGAAGGCTGTATATCAATACGCTACGACAAAAAGGAGCGGCGCATCAATTGTATTGACTAACCTCGATGTTACGACCAAGTTACTTTGTCCCGTTACATGTATCAATCATGAATTTAGTTCGCGAAAGTTTAATAAACACAGCAATAAAACTTTGTCCAAAAATGGAAGAGAAACCAAAACATGTGGTGTAGCGGTCTCATTATCACACTCACACAATTCATATTCAACTTTTATTCGAAAATTTACGTAAAAGTAACATTAGAATATTCAGAACAGTCGTTATAAAGTCCATTCTATGTAAAAGTGATCGTATTTTCAACGGTTAAGTGGAATATTGGAAAATGTCATCCCAGCGTGCACCTGCTCCCTTAATATACTAAGTTTTGTTAATAATCATAATGCATCATATTTTATTAAATTAATAATGAAAAACACTATAAAGTACCTACGAGTTGGACAAGTATTGAGTGCCTCGTAGGAGTAATAATAAATGCTGCTTTAATTAAAAAGTAGGCACTTATTGAAAAAAATGGGCATAGACTTATTTGTTATCTTGCGCCCCACTGTTAAATGAATGCCAAAATTCGCGATAGGAAATATTCAATATAAAAATTCATTTGTTGCTATAACATCGGGAAGCCACTAGTAGAAGATATTTCTATTCACACAAACCACATTTATCTTAATGACCCCGATTTCTTAGCTGATCCTAAAGAGCCCATAAACACGGAGGTCTCCCCCAACAAAGCACCCAAACAATTCAAATAAAATAAAACCAAAGTAGCCAATAAATAATTAACGGGAAAGCTTCTCTCTTCACAAAAGGGCCATTAGTAAAATAGAAGCACTCAAATCAGAATCTCTATTAATTGGAATGACCTGGGCATACTCTTTACATTTATATTGCAGATTTTTTCCCTATTCTACTTTTTGAAAACAATTTTATTTTGCTCTGCAGCTTTATTTAACACTAGCTTCCTCCGCGCGGTTTTTCCCGCGTAGTTTCCGTTCCCGTGGGAATATAGGGATAAAATATAGCCTATGTTACTCAGTGATAATGTAGCTTTCTAATGGAAAAAGAATTATTAAAATCGGTCCAGTACTTTTTGAGTTTATGCGTTTCATACAAAAATACAAATCTTTCCTCTATATAATATTAGTATAGACTAGTGGTTCCCCGCGGTTGCACCCGTATACCCGGGAGATCTTCCATTTTCCTAGATACCTAGAGCCCGTATAATTAAACGTGTCTGCAAGTCCCGACATCTTCTGATCTGATAGTTGCTAGGGATATGTTACATGTCTTTTGATGACCTTAGATTTCTCACATAAGCCCCTAGTCACTATCCAAGTAAATCTTGAAATGATACTCCAAATTACTTTGCTCAAATTTGCTTTTAAAATGTATCGGTAGGTACGTTAAGTAACATTTTACTATGAAGTGATTCTGAGAAATTGAGGCTTACTGATTTTAACGATAACATATTAAATTGAAACCTAAGTAGTATTACATATTTCGAACAATTTATTCATACGTTTTATTTATTTTAGTACATAATCTACACTTAAGTTATTTCTCAATTAAATCTGCTATTGCTACCTCTTTGCACTCAAGCAGGGAACTGACATGGCGGAACTTTCACATTTGTTCATTTAGTTTTTATTTATTTTAATATCTGTTGATGACTGCCGTTGCTTCTGTTATATCTATACTAATATTATAAAGAGGAAAGATTTGTTTGTTTGTAACGAATAGGCTCCGAAACTACCGTACCGATCTGCACAATTCTTTGATTAATAGAAAGCTACGTTATTCATAAATAACTTAGGCTATATTACGTCCCCGTATACCTACGGGAACTTGATCTACGCGGATAAAACCGCGATACGGCGGCTAGTGAAAAATAACTTTCTAGAATCTTTACTTACAATATCCAAGGATCCACTAAGATATCACATTTCCCAGTCCAGGCATCATAACAAATGACACCAGACGGAGGTAAATGCGCATTTAAAATATCAAAATGAGATTTGGACGCAAAACTTTCAGCGAATCTAAAATTGAATTCCTCTGCGTTCCGGAGCACCATTGTTCTTTGAATTGAAACTAAAGCGTTAAAATGACAGTTGTTGGTGAATTATATGAAATTGAATCATAACTCGTACTGTTTAAAGTCGGAAGTGGGAGAATTGGGTTTTTGTAAGACCGGCGCTTTTTAATCGGATTTCAGTTTGGAGGAGACGCAAAATAGGTATTTATACTGTGTAAGTTTCTAGGCTTGTTATTTTGTTGGTGGTGTTTTAACTATAGCTAATTTATAATTATTATTTACGATGCTTGTTTAAGTTGAATAAAAATAAAATTTCTAACTAGTGGCTCGTCGCGGTTTTACACGCGTACCGGGTACATCTTCCAATTTTCCGGGAAATAAGTAGCCTAAGTATGTCCTTTCTCAGGCTCTAGATTATTTGTGTATCAAATTTCATTTAAATACAGACAGAGTTACTTTCGCATTTATAGTATTAGTAATGATTATGAAGTAATGATGATTATAGATATTATCTTTTTATTCAATACTGTTTTATAAGTTTTCGCGATGCGAACTAAATTTATAATAAATAATAATAATAAATATCCTGGGACATTTTTCACACACGGCCAATCTGATTCCAAATAAAATGTCGGAGGTTAGGCAAAATAATATTTTCATATAAATTTGTGGGCGAATAGACCTGTCATGAAAAGCTTATGTTTTACACATCGGCTTAAGCTTTATATTCAGATAACAAGGGCACTCTATTTTAAATAAAAAAAAATATATTTTCTCTTAGGTTTTTTTTCTGTAATAATATTTATATATACTAAAAGCTGAAAAATCATCATCGTCTTGCCCTTATCCCACCTTACGTGGGGTCGGCACAACATGTCTTCTTCTTCCATTCTCCTCTGTCAGTCGTCATCTCAGCACTCACTCCTTTCTTACTCATGTCATCTTCTCTTTGGTCTACCTCTGCTAATATATCCATCCACTTCCAATCCTAACATTCTTCTCGTCACATGACCATCATCTCTCCGCATTACATGCCCGTACCACGCTAACCTATTACTCCTCATCTTTTCCGTCACTGGCGCTACTTTCAAACTTCCTCTAATATACTCATTCCTCACCTTATCCATTCTCGTCACCCCACACATCCATCTCAACATTCGCATCTCTGCCGCGTGCACTCTTTGCGCATCCGTCCCTTTGGTGGCTCAACATTCCGATCCATACAATACGACAGGTCTTATGATTGTTTTGTATATTTTCCCCTTAAGTTTAAGGGGCATCCGCGAATCACATATAACGCCTGTAACCTGTCGCCATTTCATCCATCCAGCATTTATTCTACTCTTCACATCCCTTTCAATCTCACCATCATTCTGTACTACTGAACCGAGATACCGAAAATCGGAGCAGACTGGTACGAATACTCCATCTAAGGAAATATTAGAGAAACTGGATGGACCACCGAAGTCACAAAACAGATGTTCTGTTTTGGTCCTGCTTATCTTCAGTCCGACACTCTCCAGTCTCTCCTGCCATTTTCCCAGTCTGCTCTGGATCCCGGCTGCGTCTTCTCCGACAAGAACAATGTCGTCGGCGAACAGCATGCACCAGGGTGGCTCCTCCTGTATGTCTGATGTCAGCGCATCCATCACCAGGAGAAACAAATAAGGGCTTAACGCCGACCCCTGGTGCAAGCCCACAGCCACATTGAACTTGTCCGTAACGCCGGCTATAGACCGTACTTGTGTACTTGCTCGACTGTACATGGCCTGAATAAGCCGCAGGTACTTTCCAGGCACTCTTTTCTCTTTCATAGCCCACCACAGAACCTTTCGGGGCACTCTGTCATACGCTTTCTCAAGATCAACGAACACCATATGCAAGTTTTTGTGAACTCGTCTGTATTTCTCACAAATTTGACGTAGTGCAAATATGGCGTCCGTTGTTCCACGTCCAGGCATAAACCCAAACTGGTTCTGTGATACTTCACTCTCCTCTCTCATACGTCTCGCTATCAATTTCTCCCATATCTTCATACTATGTGACATGAGCTTTATTCCTCTATAGTTGCTACAAGCTTGCACATCACCCTTGTTTTTAAAAATGGGCACCAGTGAACTGTTGCACCATTCATCCGGGATCGTCTCTTCAAAAAAAGCTGAAAAATGTCCCAGGATATTTATTATTTATTTATCTATGGTTTTTATGAAAGCACACAGACAGAGTTACTTTCGCATTTATAATATTAGTCGGGATGACTTTATGACAGCGCAAATTCTACAAAAAAATTTTGCTACTGCACTTGAGTTTTCAGGCAAAATAAAAGCATGCATTTCAGTTTTAGAACTGACATTCTTTCGTGCAATATTAATATTGTTGACAAGCAACGGCAATATACACGAGAGTCGATTGGAAAGGAAAGTCTTATTAATTTCATGAACTCCTACCAAACAGGAATACTGACAAAATGATGACTGAAACGATGATGAAACTTCTTCATAATGGTTTATCAAGTATTCATGGTTTGCTTCGAGCGCTTTGCTTTTGTTGTTTAACTGGTTGTTTTAATGATGGATATTGTTTTTTTGTGGGATTCCTTAATGAGGAACCCTTTCTGCCTTTCCGAATAAGTCTTCAATCTTTGCCTTGCTACGTACCTACTGCAAAAATATATGTAAGTACTCTTTATGTCGTTCTTAAGTCTTCAAAACCTCCCGACTGCAAAAATAAAGGTTATGATTTTGACTGGTATAAATGTAGTCTCTTTGTTTTCTTATAACTTCTTAATTCATCATCATCAGCTCATATACGTCACCACTAATGGGCTTGATTGTTGTAGGGAAATAAAATTTGAGTAACATTATTATTTTTGGGTGAAAGCTACGGAGCCCATATTCCAATCACAGATTAAAATAACATTTTTTTACGTTACAAAAATACTTTCAAGTTCTGATGGTTGATTTCCCAAAAGATTTAGAAAAGCTTTTAAAGGTTGATTGTAAACATTTTAATGCAAGCTTAAAAATATTTGAGACGCCATCGGCGAATCATAATAAAATATTGAACAAAATTTCTTTCTTTATTTTACGAGAATGTTACTTAGTAGATTGTATGATTTTTTTAGAAATAAATATTCACCAAAGTATTTAAAAATTGTTGGTTAAGTAAAAATAATTTAAACTCTTTGGTAATTTACAGAAGTCCATTATTTCATCGAAAAAAAAAACCCAAATCATTGTTTTCGTATTGCAAGTAAACCTAAATGATAACGTTATAGGTACTTTGATTATCTGACGGAACAAACATTTCTCTAAAAAAAAATATCCCTAAAAATATTTGAAATCTCATCAAGATGAAAATTGCAAAATATGTATCTAAACTTCATCTTTCGCATCTCCTTTGAAGACACCTCCCAAGGTAGGCCAAGTTAACCCAAGTTTTGGATAGAAATTTATGTAATTTCCTGTCTACCTCCACCGCCTACTAATTTGGCCCTCTGTTGGCCCCTTTGTTGGCCCTAAAAAAAGCGTAAATCGTGCCCTCCTTCGGAAACTAATTAAATTTTTGTTGCGTAGTTTTAATTTGTTGTGCTTTTTTTAAAGCAAAAATAGAATATTTAGCTGATACCGTGTCATGTTCATTCATTTATCCATCCGTTATTGTCATGTGATTGCTCTAGGTATATCTTTGTTCCAAAGTAAAATTTAAGTAACTAGGTACGTATAACATGCCAAATAAATTTAAATTTACCCAAAAAACTAAGAGTAAACTAATAAAAATGCAAATCGAGGCTTTAAGCCCGAAATAAACAAGCATAAAACTAGCGAGAACCGTGTAATGAAAACTGATCCAAATTAAATTGTGTTCACAAAACGTAAACTCACAAAATCTCCCCTGGAAAATATAGAAGTGAAATTATCACTGTGCCTAATTGAATCACCAGTGCCCTTATAAATCTTCTGGGTACAGGCCCACGTTTAATAAAGCCTTCTAACTTAGAAGATTCCGAATATATTCAGTTTTATCTTCAAGTAACAAACGGGGGATTACTATAGATTCGACCGGTGATTTACTGGCTGCTGGTGAACTGAGGCTATCCCATTTTTGGTGCACTATTGAAGTTTAAAAATGTGACTATTCTTTGTCCAATTCTATATAGGTCTGTGATAGATGGTAGACGAAATAAACTGGCCTATATACGTGTAACTTCTTAAACTGTTATGTCATTTATTAACTTGTACAAAATGTAGGTTCAAAATTATGCATCTACTTATAACAAAATTGATATACCTACTCTTTAAAATAGAGACGTTCTGACTGGAAAATAAGCAACCTAAAGTTTATGAATATGAAATTGTTTACAGTTAATTAAATAATGTGACAATTTATTTTAAATTTACTGTATAAAGGGTAATAAAGTCCAAGTGGACAAATTTGTAAGTGGTTTAATCTAGTAAAACTTTTAAATAACCGTGAAAGATCCAGCTTTTGACCATTTTATATGATGAACATAATTTTACATCGAAAATTTCAGTTTAAAAAGGCAATAAAATATACTGCCAATTTTATTGTAAAATTAGGTACCTAGGTTATCTTTTGAAAGAACACAAAACCCTTAAGAAATCTCCGCTTCCATTATGGAAACTTTGATTTCCTTGTTGTTTCAAATGATTCCAAATTTTGGCTACTTGAATTAATTGTTCGCGAAACATTTCAATCCACCCACCCACGCAAATTTATTTTAATTGAATCCCGGGTTATTGGCATTTTGAAACTTGTCGTTTTCTTTGCACAAGAAATAATAATTATAAATGCGATTTTTAATTTGTTTTTCATTTAACTTTTATATTTACAAGCGAGATAACGATTTAGGATTTGATTAAGGATAACATTAATGGCAGGTTTCACATAATGTACTGTACTTTATCAACTTCATAAAATAGGTACCTAACATTTTTGATCGCATGTCCAATCTGGTTCCAAACTAAGCCAATCTTGTATTATGGTGACCAGATAGTTTAGATACTACATATTACTACTTTTAAATACATAACGTATAAATAAAACACAATATAATATCACATAATATACTATAATAAATAAACAGATATGTTCATGCGCACAAAAATTTGTCCAGTGTGGGATTAGAACCTACGTCTGCCCTGTGACCCTGAATTTTATGCCGGCACGTAGGTAACTGAATGTAAAGAGTGTATAGTGATACGATAACATTGTTTAAGAACGCAAACACTATTTATTGTATAAAGATGGATATTTAGATAGATAAATATATAATTAATCACACTAATAAACTCTCTAAATAGTAAAGTAAGTCTCATCTCAAATTAAGATTTGAGCATTCAATGTAGTAGGTAATAAGAATAGTCCAAACCATCTCACAACTGGAGTGTCCGTAGAAACGAAGCTTTAATTAAATTTCATGTTTTGTTGAAAGCTTATAATTATTTCTTTAAGCCCCTTGACTTGTTTATGTTGGCAATTGTAATGTTGTTTTGATATTTCGGTCCGATTTGTTGATAAATATCTTAAGATATTTTTCACAAACAGCCAATTTGCTTCCAATGTTGCTATGTTGACTGATATGCTACTTTTGAATATATACCTGTATATATACTAGTGGCTTTCCGCGGATTCACCCGCGTTCTCAGGGGATCTTCAATTTTCAAATGTACAAAATTTAATTTAAATCGGTTCAACGGTATTAGCGTGAAAGCGAGACACACACGAGTTACTTTCGCATTTATAATATTGTCATATTATAAATATCCCTGGATATTTATTTATTTGTTAGGATGTACATTCAGACACAGAACAAACAGACATATTAATGCACACATTTTTTTTGTTCTGGATTGTATTCAAACCTACATCTTAAAAGTAAGGATAACTAACCAGCCTACCGGTCTATTAATTATATAGGTATAATTTTAGATTCATATTGTCTTATTTTACAACTTTCCACCGATCATCAGTGTATCAAATTTCTAATTTAATTCCGTCATTCTTCTTTGCGTATAATTTACAATCTCGAAGTTATTTTAACGAGGCATCCGTCGTTTATAATGTCAAACCATCATTAATCAGATGTCTGTTCTGTTTTGAATATCCTTTACTTTGATTTTCGAAAGAATTAGTACATAAATTTTTCATTCATGAACAATTTTAATTCACCTTACCAAGTATTAGCTTATAAATACCTACTGTAGAACAAAAACTTTAGTTTGATTTGAAAACTATAATTAAACTAGCGACCCGCCCCAGCTTTGCACGGGTGCAATGCTTATACATCACATTAGAAACCTCCATAATTGTCAGTGTTTCTCTAACATATTATGCATGTATTGTATATAACTTGAATCACTCTATTTAAAAAACCGGATCAAAATCCGTTGCGTAGTTTGAAAGATTTAAGAAGACAGGGACGGACAGCGGAAAGCGACTTTGTTTTATAATATGTAGTGAAATAAAGAAGAGAAGAGATAATTGGTACTGATAAAGTCCGCCCACGCAAGCGAAGTTGAGGGCTAAACAAGTTTCATAAGGCTTGAAGTCTGAACCCGCATAGACACGATCGCAAGATGCTTATCGATGTGGATCAAGGAGCAAGTAAACGATCTTTTAAAAGCTTGCTTCAGAACTTTAACCTATCTATCTATAGTAGTTATGTAAAAAAATATTGTTGCTTAAGATGTTTAGAAATTAATAATTGAGCACTTGGGAAAATTTTTGATTACTACTTGCTATCCAAGAATATAAAATTTCATCAATAAATAGAAATGATAAAAGTTGTTATTGAAATTAGTATTTTCTTAACAGAAAGCGACTTGTAGGTTTTCAAATTCAACTGCTTTGCAGTTCCACCTGCGTTCCCGAGAGATCCTCAACTTCCTGGGAATCAAAGGAATTCTACGTCTTTTCTCATGTTCTGTGTACCTAATTTAATTTAAATCGGTTCAGAAGTTTTAGCGTGAAAGCGAGACAGTTACTTTCGCATTTATATAACACTAGCTGCCTCCCCGCGGCTTTACCCGCGTAGTTCCCGTTCCCGTGGGAATACAGGGATAAAATATAGCCTATGTTACTCGGGGATAATGTAGCTTTCCAAAGGTGAAAGAATTTTTGAAATCGGTCCAGTAGTTTCGGAGCCTATTCATTACAAACAAACAAACAAACAAACAAACATCAAATATTTCCTCTTTATAATATTAGTATAGATAATATTAGTATAGATTAGTCAGGATTAAAAACATACGACTAAACTTACAATCGAATTTAAATGCTATTAAAAAACATAGACATATTCATTACGACTGCTATAGTGTGAAGCGCTTTTTTATCGCCGAAAATACTCCATTTTTAAGCTTAAACTCTATGCTTCACGTCGTGAAAAGGTAATGTATTGCGTAGTTACAACAGAATGACTCCCTATTAGACTATTAAAGAGATAAATTTCATGTGAAATGTGTTCATTGTCTGTTTGTTTACCTACTGTGTTACAATTTTATTAGTAAAAAAGATTAAAACTAAATTAGGTTAATGGAAGCTTATTTTAAAAGAGTATTGCTAAGTTAATTTCACTGAATTCTTAATTTAGTTTAGGCTTTAATAAAACAATTATTTAGGTCAAAGCTGTTTTACAAATAGTTAATGAAATAGTTTTACAGTTTATTTTAATATTAAATGAATATTTATTTTATCGCACTGTATTAAAATATTTACTTACTACCTACAGAATAGAAAAAATCTTATTTAAAATGACTTTTTCAACTGTAAAAAAAACTACCCTGTACCCTGACATGCTCTTGGCCGGTTTTTTATCGTTGAAACCTTTCAAGCCCTAATTGAAAACTTATATTAATAGCTTCGAATCTAAAATATTTATATATATAACACCCAATTTAGTGCAAAAACTTGTCTCTACAACCAGAACTTAAAGTTTCTATTCCAAACTAATCCGAATCATTTCTTCAAAGCATTCGATATATGTTATTTGCTTATTTGCGTTATGTTTACATCTCATTTCGTTCCCTAAGGAAGTGCCCCTGAGGTCTTTCATCTGTGATGACGCACTTATAGGCACTTACCAATATTGACGTTAAATGATTACACATGTAAATGTAGTTTAATGAAAAATAAATAGGAATCTCATTTGGTAAAGGTTGGGTTATGGGAAAATGTTTGCTTTTGAAATAGATTCATCTGTACGTATCTTTCTGTTTGGTACAAATCTTTTATTGGAAGATTTTGTGAGTCGATAGTTCAGTTATCGTTTCTATTATTTTCAGTTGAAGGGTGAATTTTGAGCTGGTAGTAGTTTAAGCAGCTTCGACCTTCACAAGTGCCGGTAAGAATGAAGTTTTGAATTTTTGGGTACCTTACCTTAAATGGAAAAGCTAACCATTTTGGATTACTTTGTTGTCCTTCTGCCTGTAATGGTTCCTTTTCTCAAAGCGTATGTAATTACATAATTAGAAAAAGATACAGAGGATAAAGGCTGCGGTAATACATCATTTCATATGTCCATTGGTTGAGAAACAGGCAGATGGTCATGAGATGGTCAAGGATGGGATGGTAAGTGGTCGCCATTGCCTATGGAGATTTGAAATACCAGGGAGATCGCCAAAGCGTTGTCAACCTAAGCCCTATGTGAAGCTCTGTCAAGCTTACTCACCGCTGGAACTCAACACTATAAGAAAGCGTTATTTAGGTTATGTTCTTATGATCTTCTATATTTTCAAATAAAATGATTTATGACCCTAAAATATCACGTATAAGAGATGAAAGTATGTAAGGTGGAAATACTAACCCAGTCAGGTTGCTCCACATATGGATCGTATCCGTTACAACCTACCGTCTCAAAGAACCCACCCCCCCTAAACTTAAGAGTAAACCATCAAAATTCAAACAATTGTAAAAGTGATGAAGTAAAGTTTACTCTAACAAAGAAATCTTTCCATGTACGTGATAAAAATTCGTATAACACATAAAATGACTCGGTGCAATTTCCTTAAGGCACAAGTTGGTATGCATAAAACATTTTCGGCTCCGGCCACAAATGCGCCTTCAATATGGCGTCTAGGTATATACCATTCTAATACCACTAACGCGGTTATTGTGAGGAATGGTATGAAAACGATTTTATTAATAATTGAATGTTATTTACACATGGGTATGTGTAAATAACATTTATTTTTAATCTGATTTCACGTTTTGCGAATCTTATTTTATTGTTCTGTATCTATAAATATGTGAATTAAGGTAAAAAGTTACAAGTGTAATACAAGTTCTGCTTAGTTTTACATTAATAATAATAATAATAAATATCCTGGGACATTTTTCACACACGGCCAATCTGATTCCAAACTAAGCAGAGCTTGTGATATGGTAACCAGATAGCTGATATACTACATATACTACTTTTAAATACATACTTATATAGATATTTACATCCAGACACAGGACAAACAGACATATTCATGCATACAAATGTTTGTCCTGGGTGGGATTCGAACCCACGACCCGCGGCTTGAGAGTCAGGGTTACTAACCACAAAGCCAACCGGGCTGTCAATTGGCTGTGTAAAATTAAAAGCGAAATACAAACTTATCTAAAAATCATTATATAAAAATAAACTCAAAATAAGTTATTTAGAACATGCAAGTGCAACATAATTATCTTAATGTTGCGCCTATTTAAAACCGTAACCGTTTTAATATCGTGCCTCATAATAAAAACAGCAGGTACGATCCGCTCACATTCAAATAAAACACTTTTCATCGTGAAATGTTCACGAAAAGTTACCGCTCCAGACTGCACCATTGCACGCGGTAGAAAGAGATGGGAAGTGACTAAATCCTCATGCTAGAACGAGAGAGAAGTTGCCAAAAGCTTCAAGTTAATGAGCTCGCGAACATACTAAAAGGTTTCGTGTTTACGTGTAGTTTCCGACTGTTTATTTGCCTCGTAAGACGAAGTGGAATCGAATGGGTGCGATTGTGATATTTGGTTACACGCGGTGTTGCCAGCCGATAAATAAAAATACTATTATTTTTTTCTTTATAAATTTAAGTCACAACCATCAATATAAGTACACACATTATTAGGTATATACACCTAAAACTAAATAATAAAAAATAAACATACAATAAAAGGATCATAAATAGAGAATATGTCCCAAACCGCTACCATGTATACTATACTACTATTTGATATATTATATTCCTACTTGCTTCCGCACCGCGGCTTAAAATGTCGTATCGTAAGTGTACCAGTGGCGGCCACGGTACCAGTAATGGCCAAAAATTAAAAGAAATATCTAGAATTCGGACATAAGCGAATGTTTTTACATTGGGATCACTGTGACATAGACTTTAGACATCGAACTATCTAAGTTTAACGTTTTGTTGAATTCAGTCAGTTACATGTACAAATTTGCGCGAATACAAAGTGTAAGGTGAAATTGACAACGACGGCTTTTCTTAAGGAAATCGTTAAGGCGGTGAGCAGAAAGTTTCACTTGAAAAATAGTATTGCTTAATGAAAATCAAAATTTGTTTTGTTTCATGTGTTAGCCATAAAATAAAGACAAACTAAGACTGAGACTGGGGCGGCCATTAATTCTTTTCCCTGGCCAAGACTGGGTCACAAAACTACAACTTTTATTAGTTAAATTAATTGAATCCAGCTTTGCCGTATCTCACGCGTAACACAGTACAAATATTAAATAAGGACTGGACTTTACAGTTTCACTATATTCAGTGCTGAAATTTCACAATTTTGGTAATATTTCACAAAAACCAGTTTTTTTTTTCTTAAACTGGCCACCATTGGGTCATTTACCTTAATTTTTTAGAAACATTTGAAGGCCAAATCGGTCTCGAGTTTTTGCACATCTCAACTGACATTTTTATATACAGATAGACTAGATTCCATCTCGCAATGTCACCCGCCTAGCTCTCGTTCCCGTAAGAATACCGGGATTGAAATATACCCTATGCTATGCCACACACAAATAACGTAGGTTTCTATTCGGAGCATAATTTTCAAAATCGACTTAGTAGATCCAAAGATTTCTTAATAATATTGGTGTGGATATGGTATAGGTATTCATAATATTCTGTTAATAATAATATAATGACAATCTATTTTAACTGTTCCAAAAAAAGGTTATATTTAGTTACCGGTATGAAATGAAAATAAAAGATTTTGTCTATACTTCACGTTACACAGAGTAAATAATAATATTATTATAGGCATACTTATACTTTAATGGAAATGCGAGTAAAGCCGCAAGGCGGAGTGTTTGTAATCTATATATATAAAATAAAATCCCCGCCGACTCTGTCTGTCTGAACGCGATGAACACAAAAACTACTGAACAGATTTTCATGTGGTTTTCACCAAATTACGAAGTATTTCATGGGAAAGGTTTTTATGCAGAATACATCAATTTGGACCCGGCAGGTGCCGCTGGTGGGCAGAATTAAGTCTGCCGGGTCCGCTAGTAAAATATAAAATAGGCTGTTTTTAAAAAGGTTTCTAAATTCGGATACATTGTTTTATTATTTAAAAACCTTTTATTTTTTTAGGTGATGCCGGTACCACTACAATAGTGCTAGTTACTAGCGGTAAGTTAATTTTGATACTCAAAGAGAATACTAAAATAGCTCTTGTAGTAAAAGCTCAAGAGAAACCGAAATCTCGTATTTCACTGTACTAATGGATATTAAGACATAATTATTATAAATATAGAAATTATAGAATCATGTGACGACTGTGTCAATTGAGCAAAAAGGCATTGAATGTATGTAGCATTAAAATTGAAAATCGAAGAGGGTATGATAACTAAGCCTCAAGAGACTAAACTATCTCATACTAGTGGACCAGGCAGACTTCGTTCTGCCCACCAGCGCCACCTACCGGGTCCAAGTATATGTAAGCTATTGTGACACGAGATTTATATATATTAAGATATCTTAAAATCTTATCATGAATTGTTCCCAAAAAATGTAACCAAACAAAATTGTACTACTATTTATTCAGAATTAGAGAAAAAAATCACCAACTTTCATCCAGTACAAAATACAAGCTTCAGCAAATTTAACAAACAGAATCGTCAATGCAGAAAAATCTCCCGAGCCAAGGCAACCACCAACATAAAATTATACAAAAACACCCTTAAAAGGGTCCTTAGGGATCTTCACATACTTACATGTCCGTTGTAGACCGGGATGTTGTACCAACTGGATGTAACTAGCACAAAATAATTAGGAAACCCTCAAACGGTTTTGAAGTTAAATTTATAACTAGACTGTTTACCATGAACTTCAACAGAAAGTCACAACATTTTTGAGTGACATTGTCCATTTAACAACTCTTAGCTTGGCCAATTCTTAATTGAAGTTGGTAACATTATTAATTTATTTGCTTCAATATAAAGCTCTAAAACATTAGCTTCTGAGATTCATAGGAAGGCGTGGAAAAATAGATTTAAATACAATTACATAAAGCATTTATTGGTGTACACAATTCTCTGAATTTTTCTGTATACGTCCTGAAACGCATCATTCTTCTTTCTTTTGTTCCACTACAAACTCCTGCTCGCCACGTGCAGAAATCGTCTTTTATGAACTGCGTCTTTTAGTCCGACCAATATCCTTGTAGTAACCTAATAATGTTCTCGGTGGTACCGATAGATCACCCGTCCTGTGACAAATAAAGATGGATTATGTAGCAATATTGCCAAGAGCCGGTTCTACTTGGGTTTGTTTGTGTTTTTTTCGCCACCAGTACTTGTCGCGTACGGGCCGTGCGTGGAATATTCATGAGTGAATATTTAAGGCTTCATTGGTTCAAGTTTGTCACAGTCACGTCCTAGAATGCGTTGTGGGCTGGAAATTGGATAGGTGTCATGTGGAATCTCGACGTGGAGATCTTTGTTGTTTTCGCGAGTGTTGCTCGAGTTTTTGTCCAACTTTTTGGACTGTTTGAGCCTGTGTTTCAGGAGGGCCTTTAGTTTTCACAAGGCTTATTTTCCAAAGTCTTATCAATGTATGTACAGATATTGTCCAGAATTCAGGAAAATTGGTTCCGTGGTTAAGGCGTGAAAGTGTAACAGAGTTACTTTCGCATTTGTTATAGCAGAAATGTTAGCTTGCACAGCTGTTCTTGCACTCCCTGAGTCAAAAATTTACCTGGATCTCATGTTATTTTCTACGCGGACTTTAGCAGACATCATCTTTATTCCCTATCCAGTGAGAATTCCAAAATATTTAATCTTATTCTTTGTCTTTATTTTAGAGGCATACTCTCCGCTTTCTAGATTCGAGGGTCAATGTTGAAGGGTCAGTCAGTGAGCTGTAGCCTTTTCTTTTTATATATTGATATATAAATTACGTCTGTCGTCTCAAACATTTATCCCTAAATATTGGCTATGTGTAAAGGATGTCGCAATATAAATAAATACTACCAGAGAAACAAAAAGAGTAAACAAATAAAGACCGTTTGTTGTTACTCCTGGGGCAATCGGAGCTCTCCCGTCTCTGAGCAAACTTTTCAAAACGGAAATGAAGATATACGCCATGATTTATTTTGTATCTGTTCCTAATCTAAGAAGTTACAGAAAAGATTTTTTTATAATATTTATTGACTATTGGCTTTATTTGTAAGTTTATTTTGTTACAATCAATGTTAAGAATTTAAAGATTTGCTGTTTTTTGTAATAAAATAGTGAGAGAACAAGTTTATGTAACACCAAAACATAGTATTGAGTGTCAAAGTTATTGTCAAATCTGCAGTCTAGCTTTTAAATGAATAGACAGATTTTGATACGTTTTTCTTGGCTTCAAATCAGTTTTTGCCATGTTGTTGTGGCTCCGTTTTAGCGTGAAAGCAAGACAGACAGGTAGAGTTACTTTTACATTTCGGGTTTCCTACAACACAGGGAGACCTAATGTGGGAGCCCAGCCCAAATATAACTGTACCATATTTAATGTTTAGTAAATATATTTTTATTACATTTTCATTTATAATATTAGTAAGGATTACTTAAAATAACAACTATACTTTTCTTATACATTCTCAAAAGTTAATAGTCAACGTATTTATAGTACAGAAACTATACTAAGCTAAGCTAACAATGACTATACAATAAAGAATCAGGCTACACGTCAATCAGAATCTAAAATATACAGCCTCAAAAACGTATGTGTTATAATCATCAATCGTCTCGTGATATCGTGAAATATAAACCGAAGGCCACTCGAAAACCTCCAAGACTATTAATCATTAGCATCCATTTCCCATATTCTCACTCCTATGACCCATATTCTTGACGTTACACGGGTAATAAAACACAATAAAATATCAATATGTTTACGTAACGGAATACAGGATTTGATATTGGTGAAGAATCTGTAAACACTCCATGTGTAAAAATTCTGTTTAAGTACCAAAAAGCTCGCATTATGACTGCAATTTGCGTGCAGCGCCAGGTGTCTACCTGTCATACATATATATACTTTACAATAAATATACAGTTTAAAAGTCTTGTGTCTAAAATAATTGTATTAGAGCAAGCTATATCTGCTTGCAAATATCCATGCTTGGATGTTTGTGATAACCCATTTATGTTGTTTAGAACGTTGAAAGAAGATTTTTTTAATCTAGGCACATTATCGTATATTTAGTGTAAATAATTTAATTGTGGTATCATTTATAAACGTATGGCAAGGTCCCATTATATAAATTTTTATCTTGTTTTGTAACATGGTACATTTTGTCTAGTAAGCCACTATCACAAGTGGAATGCATAAATCACTTAGCAAACAATATTCATAACGAAAAAGAAATCACGTCGGCCTTCGAATCGAATTCCAAAACTATTCCAAATCCATTCATGAATTTATTCATGAATTGTCTCGATTGCTACTATTGTCATCCACACGGACAAACCTAATTGTACATGCTATTGTGTACCTATACCATTTGTAATAGGATTCAAATTCTATTGTATTAATTTACCGTGTTGGTTTGTACGTCGTAAAGAAGTTTCCGAATCGATTTGCAGTTAATAGAACATGTATCACGGAGGCTTAGAGAGCAAAATTGAACGTAAAACGCATAGAAATAAGATTGGAATCACATAAAAGAGTGACTGGGTTTTTTTTTTCAGTGGATTTCGAACGGTTTTGTCGTACCCTTAAGGTTAGTAGTAAAGGGTGGCTCTCAGATCAAATCTGACTGTCTTAAGTTATATATCTACAGTACTGCTATGCCATACTGAAACTTCCTTCCAAACCTACTGCTATTTCCATATACTTGATATTTACCTTAGGTAAAATCATAAAACAACATCATAATATAAAGTGAAAAAATCTCAAAATCTGTTAGGAAAAGGCTATAATGACTGAAATAGCTAAATAGCTATACCAAACTTGAATACAAAATTGCTATACAGTTGAATAAAACACGTATTTTAAAACTACTACCTACTAGAAAACCGGCTTTCAAATTAAAGAATTGCATCCAAATTGGCTTACCCATTTAAGAGTTACAGGGTCAAACACACATAGCGGTCATAATAATACCCCTCTTTTAGCGTTAGCTTTTGGAGTTAAAATTACTACTATAATTCAAAATATACCCCATTTTTATTACGTCTCATTTTTTTTATAATATTCTATAATTACAAAACTGCCAAAACAGTAAATACAGAACTAATTAAGTCTCTTAAATAATACCAGTGAAGCATAGTTAATTCATAAGCCAACACACCTAATTCAAACTAGGTCAGTAAATTTGGGCTTGTATTAATATTAGCATAACTTACACACACATACATATTAGTACTGTACACGTATGTAAAAGCGAGCACACAAAAATCTGTAACTCGCATTCAGAAAATTCCATCGTTACTTTATATACTAGACATAGAAGTAGGTAATAAGGCTGGTTTGTTTTCTTTAACAAACACTGTAAAATATTTAAGTAAATGATTTTGAACTTTATTTTTACAAGAAACAATTATTATAATTATGATCAGCATAATATAGGTATTCTTATTTAATCTACGATGTCATGCTATTTAACCGACTTCTTTTATAAATAATATAAAAGACTAGCTACCTCCATGCGGTTTTACCCGCGTAATTCCCGTTTCCGTGAGAATACAGGGTTAAGTCCAGCTTATGTTACTCCTTGACAATTTACCTTTGCATTTGGTGAAATAATCGGATCGGTCGAATAGTTTTTTTTTGTTTATTCGTTACATTCAAAAATACAAATCTTTTCTCTTTACAATATTGGTATCATTATGTATGACCTAACAAAGTACACCAACATTATTCTCATATATTTACAAACTTCCCTCGACGTCAAAAAGATTAGGTACACAGCTAAGGGCAGTTCGTAATAAAAACTTGAATGTTTAATGAGGTTTCCACATGGCAACACAGGCTAGTTCTATTTTTAATGAGGATAACATTGAGTTGTGTATGATTCTCGTGAAATTTGGAGCATGTTTTTTATGTTGAGATCTTCTCCTTACAAAATATTATTGAATGTCCACTTCTGTTTTTCTATACTAATATTATAAAGAGGAAAGATTTGTTTATTTGTTTGTAATGAATAGGCTCCGAAACTACTGGACCGATTTCAAAAATTCTTTCACCTTTGGAAAGTTACATTATCCCCGAGTAACATAGGCTATATTTTATCCCTGTATTCCCACGGGAACGGGAACTACGCGGGTAAAACCGCGCGGAGGCAGCTAGTTGATTACATACTTTTTACAGGTTTATATTTTACTAGTTGACCCGCGCAACTTCGTTAGCGTCACTTGCCCGTTTTTTCAACAGTTTTGATTGATGCTGCGCTCCTATCCGTCATAGCGTAATGATTTTTAAAAACCTTTCTTAAAAATCACTATTCTATTAAAAAAAATCGAATCAAAATCGGTTGCGTAGTTTTAAAGATCTAAGCATACATAGGGACAGACAGACGGCGGATAGCGACTTTGTTTTATACTATGTAGTGATGTCATTTTAATTACATTGTAAATTATTACTTAGAATCCTGCGTAAAATAGGCAGAATAAACTTAAGTATCTTAGCTAATTGTATTATATCACTATTAAATAAAATTTTATTCATTCTAATTAAACAATTATAATATCACCTTACAAAAACTAAAATGTAATATCAAGACATTTTATAAAGAAATAAAAACTCAGACGAAATCTTCATTAATTAGTTTGTAACTGTGTAAAACGAGTCCGAGATAGCTTTCTAGGAACTTGTTTAAGTTGAACTAGAAAAAACCGGCTTTTTCAGGCAATTTACAAACTTTTTCTTGCTGACTAATTAAGGTTCAATGCTTGATTAATGTCGAAAGCTATTACTGAATAATATGCGAATTTGTTATTTTTTTCAGTAACCATTTTTTTACTAGACTCTGTATATATGCTATTTAATCTTATATACAGCCTTACTAATATTATAAATGCGAAAGTAACTCTGTCTATCTCGCATTAACGCTAAAATTATTTAACCGATTTAAATGAAATTTGGTACACAGATAGTCTAGAGACTGGGTAAGGACATACTAGGCTACTTTTTATCACGGGAAAATGGAAAATCTCTCGGTTACGCGAGTGAAACCGCGGGAAGCCACTAGTAATATATAAAAGCGCTTCTCATTTTATCGTGTAAGAAAGATCCTGATTTCCTTTATGACTTGCTACTAGCACCCCGAATCTTAATTTTTTTTAGGCGGGGCAAAAACTGAAAAATGCCGCCCCCTGTTCTTGTACTATTATTTTTTCTATGGTTAAAGTTGTCCATATGTCTGTAAACTGTGAATTTGCCGCCCCTCTGACCTTGCCGCCGGGGCATGGGCCCCGGCTTGCCCCCCACTAGATCCGGCCCTGGCTACTAGGGGCCCATATAAATGTCCAAAAACATTATCACTTTAATTATACAACATACTTTCTGTAAAACAACATTTTTTCAGTCATAATATTAGGCACTTACTATTCCACACAAGAACGCATGAGGCCAAAACCAACCCATTCAATTTCGCCTTCAAAATTCCAAGCGCATTTCTACATACATGTATAGATATAAATTCTTCGAATCTTCACGAAGATCAAGCCAAGTTGGCACAGCCCCAGGGTCTTGGGCGTTAGCAAATAGCTTCAGAGCTAGAATTTGTTTGTCCGTTTGTTTGTTCGACAATTTCTCACGTCTCCCAGTTCACAGGTGAAATATTTCAGGTCAAATAACCGATGTGGATTTTTGCGATAGGTACCTAGCAATGTTGAAATGGTTTCGTTTTGAAACTTGTTCTTGTACGCATTTTGTTATTTTGTGGATGAATGTGTAACTATATACCTATTTTTAGTGACACAACTTATGTAACACACTCAATATTTGAGTTACACTTCAGAAGTTAAACAAGTTATGTAAAGAACTGAATAAATTTTACTATTACCAAATTGCAAAAGTAAATGGTTATAAATGGTTGTTGGTTGTTAGTAATGTTATTAAATTAATATTCTATTATATCAATGATCGGGAATTCACAGGGATTTATCAATCGTTGACGCTAAAACAGCAATTACACTTTTCGATACAAGTTTTTAATCAACAATTTCTTTTATAAACCTAGTAGACCAAGACCTATATCTGATGCCTTTTACAATGCTAGTCTTTCTAGACCGAGAGCTATACCTACATCATCATAAATATAAATATCCTGGGACATTTTCACACACGGCCAATGAATGAAGAATGTATTATGGTAACCAGGATAGCTGATATACTACATATAGTACCTACTTTTAAATACATATTATAGATATTTACATCCATCATGGTAACAGTCTCTTTTTTTGAAACTCCAAGTGTATATCTAAAAGTCTACATCAAAGACATATCACAAACTCACGTTTGATTAAGTGCAGGTATACACTAGTACAAGTGCGAGCCGCCCCTCGAGATATTTTTAACGAACCCGACCACGTTCGTTAATGTTTTTCACACCCTCAAACTGTCTCAAGCACCCTCCAGGGCTATATTTACACGTGTCACCTACTTGACACTTAATGAGTGATTCATCATTTCGGTTGGAGAATATGCTTCATATTTTAGCTTTTCATAATAGACAATGGGTTTTTTGGGATCATCTTGGAGGCATTGAATTGAATGGATTTTTAACTACCTTTAGCCCCGTGGTTTTATCTGTATAGGTATTTTCATGGGTGTAAAATATAGGCTGTGTTATTCCCTAATAATGCAGATTTAGGTTGGTGAAAGGATTATTCAGATCTGTCAAGTAATTTTGCAGCCTGTTTAAAACAAAAAATCAAATATTTTGTCTTTATTTATGTATTATTGTGTGGATGTAGATTAATATAATTTTAATATCAATGCTGTGACCATTACTTAAGTATTAGATTAGCAATATTGTCAAGATGGAAACAGTCTTAGGTACTTTGTTTTTAATGCTGAAATAATTTTACATTTCGACTCTTTCAACAGTACCTACATTAAAACATTCAGCTTATTTCGTACTTAGGACTTATTTCAAGTTACAAAATTTTGCTGGCTTTCCGTGAAGTTAATCTCTACGAAACTCGTAGAGGCTCTACGAAAATGCTACGACCTTTTATACTATGGTGACAGAGCGAAACTTATAATTGCGAAAAGGTATTAGGCCTAATGAGGCAATTTTTCTTGATGTTAAATATAACTTTAGATATTTAAATTCTAGACTAGTTTTGGTTTGTCTATACTAATATTATAAAGAGGAAAGATTTGTTTGTTTGTTTGTTTGTTTGTAATGAATAGGCTCCGAAATTACGGGACCGATTTCAAAAATTCTTTCACCTTTGGAAAGCTACATTATCCCCGAGTAACATAGGCTATATTTTATCCCTGTATTCCCACGGGGACAGCTAGTGTATAATAAAAAAAAAAAAAAAAAAAAAAAACCTTTTATTTCATGCAAAAAGATGTATGGTACAATAGTTAATATACATAGTTTGATGAAAGTAATGATATTGTTTACAAGTTATTTCACTTATTATAGAATAAAAATGTTTATATTATGAAAGCAGTTTTTGTTGCATGAACCCCTCCTCAAGTGAGGGTGAAGGCCTCCTCTAAAGAATTCCATGAGTCTCTGTCTTGAGCAAGTTGCGGCCAGCAGGTACCAGCTATTTTTACCAGCTCGTCTGCCCATCTCGTGTAGGGTCTGCCTTTGAGACGTTTGCCGATAGGGCCTTTCCACGTTGTTACCCTGTTAGTCCATCTCTCGTCCTTTAGCCTAGCTACGTGCCCAGCCCACTTCCATTTTAGTTTTTTAGCGTAAGTTAGAGCGTCCGTAGCTTTGGTGGTTTCTCGAATGTTTTCGTGGCGAATTTTTTGCATCTTTTTGATGTTGAGCATGCTTCGTTCTATTCCGCGCTGGCAGGTAGTGATTTTGCTTTTTATTTTGGATGTGTATTTCCAAGTTTGGCATGCGTAGGTTAGACAAGATAGAAGGCATGACGTCATGACTTTCGTTTTGATATTTGTTGGCATGTTACTTTTGAATATCTCTTTTAAGGACCAGTACTTGTTCCATGTGTTTTGTACTCTTCGTTCTACTTCTAGTTCATGTTGTTTTCTGTTGAAGCCAATTTGTTTTCCGAGGTAGATGTATTTTTCTGTATATTTCAGAGTTTCCATGTCCACTGATATTTTTCTCTGTATACTATTTGTCGTGACCATAGTTTTTGAAAGATTCATTTCTAGCCCTACCTTCTTACTAGCTGTGTTAAGTGAATCGATCATGTTTTGTAGCTGTGTGCTAGATTCTGACAGCAGAACTAAGTCGTCTGCGAAGCGTAAATGGGATAGATACTTGCCATTTATCGTTATTCCTGCCTTACCCCAGTTGAGACTTTTTATTATTGACTCTAGGATAGAAATAAATAATTTTGGAGACAGCGGGTCGCCTTGTTTCACTCCTCTTCCTATGGAGAACGTAGGCCCATTAGATTCTAGTTTTATTTTGCTGTACTATCCTTGTAGATGTTTCTGATTATATCTATATACTCTTGTTCAACTTTTTGAGCTTGCAGGGCGGTCCCTAAACTTGAATGTGACACGGTATCAAAAGCTTTTTTATAATCAACATATGCGATGTAGAGCGCTCTTTGCTTCTCTTGGTATTTTTCCATTATTTGTTCCAGTGTATGTAGGTATGTGATCGATTGTTGAGAAGCCTCTGCGAAAACCTGCTTGTTCTATTGGTTGGTTCACTTCTATTGTGACACTTATTCTTTTGTTAATTATGGAGGAAAACAGTTTGTAGATAACTGAGAGTAAGCTTATAGGCCTGTAGTTTGTGATATCTTTTGAGTCACCTTTTTTGTAAATTAAAATTATTTCCGACTCTACCCATTGCGATGGTATTTCAGCAGTTTTTAATATAAGGTTAAATAAGTGTGTTAATGGGGAAGTCAGTAGCGGCCAGGCAGTCTTTATAGCTTCATTTGTAATGCCATCTGGTCCTGGACTTTTATCTAGTTTTAACCTTTTTATTTCTTGTATGACTTCATTTTCAGTTATTTTTGTTGTTTCCGCTCTTGTTTGTAGGGTTAATATTATTTGCATTACTGTGGCTGGTACTCTTGTCTCCTTGTGCTTATGCTTGGTGCTTGGTTTGTGTATATGGTCAGCATAATATACTAGCTTCCGCTCTGCGGTTTTACTCGTTTTCCAGATGGATCTTCGGTTTTCCTGGAATTAAAGATACCATAATAATAATATAATTTCATCAAAATCAGTTCAGCGATTTAGGCGTAAAAGCGTAACACTCAAACAGAGTAACTATCGCATTTATTATAATGGGACATATAGAGGTCGATAGATTAATATCATTCTTAGCTGGCTTCAAGGATACTTATCATTAAAAACATTGCACAGTTTTGTGAACAAGTTAAATCACAGTCAATCAAAAGCTTATACCTAAATCCATGTGTCCAATATCCAATTACATTCGCTAATTAAACTTTTTGCGTTTCCGGATATCCCATGTCAACGTCCCGTCAACTCGTCACATAGAAAATTAATTAGGTAAATCACATGCCAAAGTATTTTAAACTTGAATTTTTAAAAAATATACTTCTTTTAGATAAACATACATGTTTTTTAAACTTTCTCGAATTAAATTCATGATTCATCAATAATTCGATCAATATTATGCAACTTGATCAAAACGTTGAACCTAATATTATAGATGCGAAAGTAACTCTGTCTGTCTGTCTCGCTTTCACGCTAAAACTAGTGAACCGATTTAAATAAAATTTGGTACACAGATAGCCTAGACCTTGAGAAAGGATATAGTATACTTTTAATCCCGGGAATATGAAAGATCTCCCGGGAATGTGGGTAAAACTGCAGGGAGCCAGTAGTAATATTTTGATAATAGTCCACGTCCCATACAAATATTGCATTGCATACAAATCTTTGTCCTGGTACCAACCTACGACTGTTTGTAAACCAACTGACCTTTCAGAATCCCAGGATATTCATTTATTTTAACAACATTCATTTGTCTTTTAATGTCAAAAGACAAAAGATAGAAAATATAAATAAAATTATACAGATTCAGAGGCAAATATAAAATCGGATGTCATTTAAAATTTTTAAACCCGATCATGGAATCTGCAAATATTTGGTGCATGCAGAATTCATGCGAGTGGAAACCTTGGAAACATTCGATACCCGCATATTTGTGAATCAACTTTCGCTTAAACCCCCCGGGATCAGGGTTGTTACCTTGTTACATTATCTATCTATCTATATATATAAAAATGAATTGCTGTTCGTTAGTCTCACAAAAACTCGAGAACGGATTGACTGATTTGGCTATGTTTGGTCTTGAATTATTTGTGTAAGTACAGGGAAGGTTTAAAGCATTCAGTTTTATTATTAATTGATGCTGAAGCAGTACGAAGTTTGCCAGGTCAACTAGTAAATTATAAATTTCGTGTGAAAAATTTTACTTCCAGAAAAAAATTGGAATTTTCTTTTATATGTAGAGTTTGACTGGGTTTTATGTTTGAATGGTTATTAAGCTTTATAATCTTTAATTTATTGGACAGCCCGGTTGGCTTTGTGTTTAGTGACCCTGACTTTCAAGCCGCGGTTCGTGGGTTGGAACCCACCCAGGACAAACATTTTTATGCATAAATATATCTGTTCGTTCTGTGTCTGGATGTAAATATCTATGTATGTATTTAAAACGTAGTAGGTATAGATATGTAGTATATCAGCTATCTGGTTACCATAACACAAGCTCACTTTGCAGCTTACTTTGGAATCATATTAGCCGTGTGTGTCCCAGGATAAAAAAAAATCTTTATTAATGTTTTGCTAGTTGTAACTATTCCATTAAATAATATAGGTATAAGATTTCATTTTAATTTGACATTATATCAAAGTATAAATTTGTAATTGATTGATGTTCCGAATTTTCACCCTTTGAAAAGTTTAAACTTTTGGATCACAGAGGCATATCACTACAAAGATTAAAGCTAAGTTTACTAGCTTCTTTAATAAGTGATCCGTTTGTAGCGACGTTTGTCATTAATTATATTACAAATTTTAGTTCCTTTCTTAATTTTGTACGTTTCATTTTCAACCTTATCATCAAGGCTTTAAAGCTTATTACAAATAGTAACAGCTATTTATTAAAATATCTTTTTTTTGCGTAAATAACTTTAAAAGACATGTCTTTATTCTAAGACGACCAAAAGCAAAACGAATAGACAGCCCAAAAAGCACATGCTATTTTAAAATCTAAACCGTACACATATTTAATTTTATACACACACAAAAAATAATAAATCAAATAACAAAAATACACTGCTTCGTATTTTCTTTTTACTTTGTGCAAAAACTAGGGTGTGTAACTTGCACTCCAAACAATAATTTCGCCTATATAAGCATAAAAAATTACATATTCAATGATTTTTCTTAAAATAATTATACAATATAAACAAAATGTTGACATATATGTCATCAAATCAAATCAAATCAAAATCTTTTTTATTCAAATAGGCCTCAATAAAGCACTTATGAATAGTCACTATTAATGCTCGGTTCTGATAGTAGTTTCATCAACGTTGCCAACCCTATTCTAAACGCATTCCAAGATGGCGTCCTGCGATCTACTTCGATATAAATGCACCGATTGTGAACTCGCTCAAGTCAGCACACTGCAATAAAACAGCACTCATAGTACGTAAATGTTTTGCGTCTCAATAAAATATACTTAACTAGCTTGTGCCTGGGCGACCTTCAACTTTCCCGGGGATAAAATTTGCCTATCCTCAACTCCTTTCCTAAACTCTAGTTTATAACTGTACTGAATTTTATAAAAATCGGTCGGGTGGTTAAGGCGTGAAAGCCTATCAGACAGTTACTATCACATATAAGTAGGTACTTTAAATAAATAAACTTATTAATTATGTTAAAAATAAAGCATAGTAAAACGTATGTATGTATCTGTGTGTATGTAATATCAAAGCTCCTTAACGGATAGAGCTATGATTAAAAAAAATGTTCAGCAACGTGCCAAATTATAAACTCTTATTTTTTCTTACATTTAAGGTTATTTTCATTTATTTTTATTTTTCTTACTTCTAAAATTGACATCCAAAAAGCACTGTCCAGCCAAACGCTGGCATTACAATTAAATAATATCTACCTATATATTTGTACCAGTAATAAACATAACCGAAACCTTACCCCAGCATTATGTCATCACCAATTCACTTCGCAACACAAACAACACATTCAATCACATCACCCTCGAACATTATTCATACGAAGCTTTATCACCGCAAGTTCCACACTTCAGACCCAAAGTTTAACCGGGAAACTTTTAACAAGCTTCCAAGTGTCAACTTAACTGCTCACTTTACGCGCTACGTCGATCCGCATCCTGAATTGTTGATCTTTCCATACATAATGAATATTGTCATTTATATAATAATAAATATCCTGGGACATTTTTCACACACGGCCAATCTGATTCCCAAATAAGCAGAGCTTGTGAAATGGTAACCAGCTGATATACTACATACACTACTTTTAAATACATACTTATAGATATTTACATCCAGACACAGGACAAACAGACATATTCATGCATACAAACGTTTGTCCTGGGTGGGATTCGAACCCACGACCCTTGAGAGTCAGGGTCAGGGCTGTCAACAATAATATCATATATTTTACTAGCGGACCCGCCAGACTTCGTTATGCCTACCAGCGCCACCTACCGGGTCCAAATTGATGTATTATAAATAAAAACCTTCCCCATGAATTACTTCGTAATTTGGTGAAAACCGCATGAAAATCTGTTCAGTAGTTTTTGTGTTCATCGCGTTCAGACCGACAGAGGCGGCGGCGACTTTGTTATATAAAGACTGATAGCCGTGGTGGTTCAGTTGGGAACGCACCGACTCACGACCATGAAGATGCATAAACCCCTGATTTTAACTTACTTACGGATTCACATCAATGGCCTCGGTGAAGGAAAACATCGTGAGAAACCTGCATGCCCGAGATGTCACAATTAAAGGCATGTGAAGTCCGTGACCGCACTAGGCCTGCGTGCGGTATGCAAAACATTATCACTTTGTAAATAGATGAAATCATCATAATATAACCTATCATAAACTATCACAATATGTGGTGTTTGCTTTTAACTGGTTGTGCTTTTAGAATATTTTTAGACTTTTATTATTATTATTATGTGATGTATCATTGAAACAACCGACCTTGAATAAATAAATAAAAATATAACTTGGCACACAATGCTGTATAGGAAAAGTAAACACGCCACACTTTTTATCCCGGTACAATGTAAGAATCCTGTTAAACCGCCGAGCAGAAACTTCATAGAAAAAGTTCATATAAACCGAATGTCTTCGTATAAAAGCTTATAACGGAAATATGTAGGGACAATATAATTAAGTGAAATGACCAAACTAATCCCACTTAAAAGTTGGCAACGTTTACCAACAGCCACAAAACAGTACGGTGTTGCCAAGTAGTCCATATAAATGGACTGGCAAAAGTATGTACCTTCAGACAGGTTTGTCAGTAAATAACGTTGTTAGGAGTAGAAAGAAAATATAGTCTCAATATTTGAGTTAGTCTTTTGTATCATAAAAGTTAATAAAATAGCTATAATAATCAACTTAATTAATTACAGTTAATTCAATGATGTCCTAATCATTTGATACTTACATATGAGTCATTTAAAAGCAACAATTTTACTAAAGCATATTATGTCAATCGGAAACCGGACCTTTCTTAAAGACGGTTACAATTCAAATCCTGATTTCCAACAAGGGTTTTTTAGAAATCGAGTTAGAATTAGTTATCTAAAATTGAAATTATCTATTCTAGACGACTTCAATCATAAATAAAATTACGTATGTAGGTATACTAGTATATTATGTATAAAGCTGAAGAGTTTGTTCGTTTTGAACGGGCTAGCGTCAGGAGCTACTGGTCCGATAAAAAAAATCATTCAAATCAAAGAAGGCTATTGGCTTTACATCACGGCGATACGACCAATAGGAGAGGATCAGCAATGAATTTTTTTGAAAAAACGGGGAAATGACGCTAACAAATTTGCGCGGTTCAGCTATAAAAAGAATCAATATTTTTCTATATATCGCCAATACATACATGCCCAAAAAGAAAGTATTATGTATACTACATTTTTAAATCAGTCAAGCATTTGCCTGCATTCAAAGCGTAGTAGTGTAAAATATTTCCTTACTTGGTTATCAGACAATCCGGCATTTTGATAAGGCTATGTAAGCGCTATAAATCAGATGGGGTACGTTGCTGATAGCCGCCACATTGTGTCATTTGGATATATGCCTAATGGATACTTTGTCTCTGGCCTTTTTGTGGAATGTCCTCGTTTGGAGTTTAACGGTGGTGTTATTTTATGAGTTCCTTAGGTTGGATTATATGAAGTGTGAGTAATAAGGAAAGTAATAATAAAAATATATGTATTGGTTTCTCATTGTTTTGTGGTGGTTTGTTTCGGCTGAGATAGCAGTATTTTTTGCAGTATTAAGAGATAATTTCAATCAAAAAAACATTACTTATTTATTAATTATTTAGTCGTTTATGTAACTAAAATATTAATATTTTTAATATAATCATTTCAATGGACAAAAATAGCTTTGGCATAATAACTGACCAACTTTTCATTTGAAGACTTTATTTTTATTATATAAATAAGTTTCGTTGTGCGGTTTCACCCACGTAGTTCATGTTTCCGTAGGAATTCTAGTGCTAAATATAGCCTATGTTAGTTGCTGATATTGTAACTTTTCGTCGGTGAAAGAATTACTCAGATCTGTCCAGTAGTTTCGGAGCCTATAAAATAAATATCAAATCATTACAATTTATAGTATAAACTGTAGATTTAACAATGTACTTTCCTTTAGAATAATAGTTAATAGAATACATACTTGACAACCCGGTTGGCTTTTTGGTTAGCGACCCTGACTTTCAAGCCGCGGGTCATGGGTTCGAATCCCTCCCAGGACAAACATTTGTATGCATGAATATGTCTGTTTGTTCTGTGTCTGGATGTATATCTATAATATGTGTATGTATTTAAAATATTATATGTAGTATATCAGCTATCTGGTTACCATAACACAAGTTTCATTTGAAGCTTACTTTGAAATCAGATAGGCCGTGTGTAAAAAATGTCCCAGGATATTTTAAATTTTAAATACATAATTCCATCTAGACACACAACACACATAAATATTCCTACACTTATCATGCGTGGAAACGAAACTCACGACCAATTCAAGGAAGCTAACCACCTAACCACCAACCCAAATAACCTTTCTATTAAAATAGGTCAAACTGTACCCAATAATAACAATAAGGTTACTATGTAACTTTGTAAACTACTCGAAAGGTAACTCTAGGCTTTGTTTAATTAAACTTGAGTAATCCGCGGGTATAATACGCTTGACACCTTGTATAAACTAGCCGCTGTCCCGCGGTTCCACCCGCATCCTACTAATATTGTAAATGCTAATGATTGTGAGTATCGCATAAACTACTGGACGGATTTTGATGTCATTTGGGCCTGGACAGAGGGAACTTTTGTTTTCGAGAAAATTGAAAGTCACCCGGGAACGCAGGTGAAACCGCAGGGAACCACTAATATAGAATAATATCTTGGATAAAAAAATCTCTTAGTTTGTGTAGTTTAGTGTCAAGGTTTTTAAATGAAAAAACTTATAATTCTATGTAATTTTTTCACATATTGCCAATCTGAAGCACTAACCATACTTATCTATACTTCTATACTAATATTATAAAGGAGTAGAGTTTGTTTGTTTGTTTGTTTGTTTGTTTGTTTGCTTGAACGCGCTAATCTCAGAAAGTACTGGTCCGATTTGAAAAATTATTTCGCCATTAGACAGTCTATTTATCGAGGAAGGCTATAGGCTATATATCATCACGCTACGACCAATAGGAGCGGATCACCAATGAAGAATGTTTCAAAATCGGGAGTTTCTATTTCCTTTTGAGAGCTTCCGCTGCGTACGCTGCGTAAACGGTTAAAGTTTCCCTAAAATGATGTATGACAGAATTGTTCCCCATCAAAAGTTCAACAAAAAAGTCCGCGACAGCATATGTCTATCTGTTAAGGTTGGCTCACTATAACCATTTTTATGCTAACCAAATTTGTTCTAAAACTCAGCTTTATTTGTGAAGGTGTTTTTATACAGATGATATTAATCCTTATCCAAATTAATACGTTATTCATCACAAGTATTTCATTTAAAACAAAATTGCCATTTACATCATTCGATTTCAATGAATATCTTCGGAGATATCGCAAATTTAAAAAAACATCACAGCAAATAAATTATCAAGTACTGCGCGCGCCTTTACGTGCGGGGCCGGCGCGGCGGCGTGCAGTCATCAGTCAGCTCTGCGAGTCCATCCTTCTACGTAAATGAAGTCGCGGGTTGAAAGTTAGCGTTAGCCCAAAGTAACTATTCCACGCGGACGGAGTCGCGGGCAGAAGCTAGTGTATAATAAAGAGTAGAGATTTGATTACTTACTAGGCTGCTAAACTTCTGGACTGATCTGAATAATTCTTTCACTAATTACAAGCTACGTTATTTGTAAGTGTCGTAGGATATGTTTAATCCTTGTATACCTACGGGAACACGATTGAAGCCGTTAGGCCTAAGCTAGTACTAAATAAGTACATACATATATATGTTCATCTAGAACGCCAAGATACAGTCTTAAGAAAAATCAGCTTCAGCTTAAAGCTTTAAAGCTCATACTTACCTATTAACAACAAAATATAACCATGAAGCCTTTGTAAAGGCTATAAATAAAGCAAGGTTCTAAAAGATTCGTCTTTAACAGTATTAAATTTAATGAAAACACGAACTTTTCCTGTCTGCCTCGATATAAAAAACGCAGTCAAGCGTGAATATGCAGATAGGGGTCGGTTCCGTACAGATTGTTTCATTAAAGCTCGCGAGGGTGGATTTAAAAAAGTGTTATGATAACAGAATAATGTTTTTATTTTTATTTTAAAGACTTTGAGACTTTTTGAGGCTTTTTATACACTAAACTTTATTTTTGGTACAAATATGATGTTCATATAAATCTTAGTAATTCGACAGTTAGTGAAGTATGATTGTTACTTTCACACTATTACGTCCGAAGGGATTTAGCATTATTAGATTGAAATGATTGTCAAAAGAATATTAAAATGTATATTTTTATTTCGCGGGAAATAGAATTGCCCTCAGGTATAATAAATAGATTAATATTTTTTTTCTTCTTCCTTTATTAGTTAATGATTGATATATATTCTAATTTTAAGGTACCTATCTACCTTCTAAATATCTAACTAACATTTTACGTCAAGTACGAATTGCATGCGTCTAAATCGATTTTTCATCAATGAAGATTTGGTTTTAGTAAAAATATCAGGGAACCCTAAAAATAAAAATGAAACCCGAGTGCTTCCACCATTGTTGTTCCTGAAACTTTGTTTGGAGGACAGCTGAAGGGCGACAGGCGTTCGTAAGGACTTTATTCCAGGTGATAGAAATAGCTCCGCGGGTTTTACAATTGAGGACAATGCACTTGAACACTGGCCATTCATTGTGTTTTTAAGTATATTTAATTTTAAATACAATACAATTCCCTTAAAAAATGAAAATAAATATCCTGGGATATTTTTCACACAGACCAATCTGATTCCAAAGTAAGCAGAGCTTCTGATATTGTATCCAGATAGCTGATATATACTACATATATATTACTTTTAAATAGGTACATACTTATAATAATATGTATATAGATAATTACATCACCATCCTTTATTTTATACAAATAATGAGTAGGTGCTAAAGAAGTAATTTTTTGGTAAATTTTATATCAATATGTGACTATAATTATTTCATCATCATATGAACCATAAGACGTCCACTGCTGGACATAATTTATATATTTTTTAAATTAAGTAATAAGCAATTATTAAAATAAATTGGACTTCACAATCATTTGACACTATTTCAAATTACTGGTCCTTCTAAAAACTACTTAAATATACTTCCAAATAAATCCAATACTTCCTGTTAGTAAATTATTTATCCCCCATCATTTCGCCAAGTCACCTTCCGTCGTGGCAGTGAGTTCTGGCAAGAAGGCCAACTAGGCCAACTTAGGCCAACTTTGGCCAACTTTGATAGTGGCCCGCATCCCGACAACTTTCGTGATTTATTGTGCGAGGCCTAACTATTAATTCTGCTGGTCCGTTATCCGCTATCGACACTTATAATGAAACGACAGAGGATTTAATATTAAACTTAAGTCATTTATGGATTAACTATGAGTTATTGGCTTCGGGTAGCTGGTTGGTGTCATAATGGCGGTGACGTATTTGGTCAAATACTTTCGAGTCAATATTCTATTCCTAAACTGGTTGACCGCGCAAGTTCGTCCAAATTCCGTAATCAGAACAAGAGCCTTCTCGTGACGCAACTTAATCCCATTTCCTTAGCTCGAGCATATTTATTGGTAAAAAATAAAACAACGGGGTTGGAGAACTCGTAAACATGGCGGATCCGAGTGAAAATGTAAATAACACCTCGTCAGAACGAAGCCGGGTGCAACGTAAGCTTTCCTGTTGTTTGCTATTGCCAATACCTGTTCGCTGATTTATGGGTCACGGACAATCGATGTTCGGCTTTTGTTTTTGTATCAACAATCTGTGGTAATACGAGTAATGTTTGCAGTTTAAGATAATGATTTAGAAGTAATTCTTGCTGAGTCATTTATTGAAGACCGGTTGGCTTTTTGTGCTGGGGTTCGAATGCCCTAGACAAACATTTGTATGTATGAATATGTGCTGTGTGTATGTAAATGTCTATGTTTGTATTGTATCTGTGCATTTTTAAAGTGGTATTTTAGCTATCTGGTTATCATTGCATAGCTATGCTTAAATTTGAGTCAGATTGGCCGTGTGTGGAAAATGTCTCATAAATTTATTTTTTGATAGAATTTTAATTGTAATAGGAGGCTTGTGATCGAAAAGACATATATATGAGCTGGTGATGATGATGTAATTTACGCTTTAGCTACATAGGTGCAGTATTTGCTTATTTTTGCAGTCGAAAATCCGAGGTTACTTCGATAGACCGTCCTTTCTAAAATCAAATAACCTTCAGCACAGTTGAACAAAACCTTTCATTTTTATTCCACAACGGTAAAACACATTTGGATGCGGCCGCGCCAAACCGCTGCGTTCAACCAACAAATGTATATTCAAATAGTAGAGACGCAATAAAAAAAATATTAGTGTGACATGGGTCTCGACTTGAGGGGAACCAGTCGAAAACTTTTTGATTTATATCTATTGAGCCTGCCTTTGAATTTGTTTGACAAAGTTTCTCGACATACCCATTGCCTGTTACAATTTATGACGAAGACATACGTTTATGTTTAATTTATGATATAAGTTTGGTAAATGACAAGTTCTGTTTTATTTGAATTTATTTATCATATACGTTACACGAGGCTACCTTCATAATGTAGAGGTTTAGGCCATAGTCCACCACGCTGGCCTAGTGTAGATTAGGGACTTTACACGCCTTTTTTGACACCGTCTTTCAAGGGCATGCAGATCCTCACGATGTTTTAATTAACCATTTTTTTTATACCACTAAGGTGGCAAACAGGCATACGGTTCCACCTGATGGGAAGCGGTTACCGTAGCCTATGGACGCTTGCAACACCAGAGGCGTCACTCACGCGTGGCTGACCCTATTTATAATATTCAATTTAATGTATGTAACTCAATCACGGTACTGCTGATATGATTTGAAAAAAAATCGGAACGTAGACATATTGTGTTTTGTGTTGCATACGTGAATAAATACAATTTTATTCCAAGTTATATAAAACTCAAAGTAATATGAAAAACCTCGAGTAATAAAGCCATATAATCGACATCTATTGGCACTATATCTATAATGTCTTTATTAACGAAACTACACAAGTACATATTTTAAAAACACTGTTACAAAAAACTAGCTACTGCCCGCGAATTCACCCGCATAGTTCCCATTCCCGTAGGAATACAGTGATAAAACATAGCCTTTGGTGAAAGAAATATTCAGATCGGTCCAATACTTTTCATCGTTACACACAAAAATACAAATCTTTGCTCTTATATTTGAATAAATTTTAAATTGTTTATGTTGTGTAAGCCCACAAAGTTCAAAGTGCAAAAATCTCAAACAAATTAAAGTAATCTAATTTACGTTTAAATCTCATTTAAATATAATAGAAAATACAAACGTAGTTTTAATAAAAATGCTAAAAGGTTGTACAACAACGCCACGTTTAAAATACCCGCATTATACGGGAACATCAGCACGGGCCGCTCCATGCCTCGTGGTTTTAACTACGAACAAAGAATATACTAGAAGCTGCATTAGAAGTCTATAATAATAATAAAATATTTATTTATTTTTCTCTCACAAAGGTCCTTAGTAAATATCACACAATGCTTAGATGCCATACAGTACATTACAGACCTGCTTTGTCATACAGTATTATAGTTATATTTGCCATACATCTGAGTACATCACAGACCTAGTGCTTGTGGTAAGTTAAAAAAAACTTTATTACAAGTCACCAGTGCCCCCTATAGAAGAAGAATCTATAGAGCTGCATGCAAAAAAAAATTGTATGTTTAGAATCATCGTATCGAAGACTGAGAAACTGTAAATCTAGATTATTATAGACGTTAATTTAATTTTATTTTGATATTTGCAGTTTTTAGAAACAGAGAGAAGTGTTGAGACATTTTGACATACGACTTATCTGATACACTAAGCAAATTATTGTAGTCATAGGTATTTACACTTACTAACTCATGACAAATAGACATGTTGAAAAACACAAATTTGCCTCAATTTTCCGTGCAGCATTCATTATTAATTCTAGCTCATATCATCATGTCCTAGATTCCCAGTTTCTAGTATATCCTACACTCTGTCACCGTGGCGTATTTCCATCGCAATCTGCATAAAAGTGTTCTGCAACTAAAATTACAATTTGCCACACACGCCCGAGTGATAATCGGTGCGCGGCTGTCGCAAATGCGCTTCGTTGCGTTCATTTTTAGGGTTCCGTAATAGCTTCTGGGATATAAAACCTCTGCTATTCATTTGAGGAAACGACCGGCAATGAGTTAGCTTTCATAGGTTTTGTGGCTTCTCTATGGTTTTGACCTAGTTGATGTTTCTGTTAGTGTGATTGTGTGCGTAAAATTCTTATGAAAAGTCTTTTGCTTATTTGACAATTAATTATTTGTTATTTTTTCATAAGTATTTGTGCCAAATATTCAGTAAAAGTATTCTCTATAAGCTTCTGTAGCATAATTGTAAGTCTTATATACTTAGTGATTAATATTTTTATTAGTTACTAGCATCCATTCCGCGGTTTGACCCGCGTTCCCGGGGGATGTTTAATTTTCCCTCAATTATCTGAATTATTATCCCTAAATAACCTATGTTCCTTTTCCAAGCTCTAGTATAAATATGTAACAATTTCATTAAAATCGTTAGTTGGTTTTGTCGTGAAACCATAAAGGACAGACAAAAACTTTCGCATTTATAAATATTACTAGGGATTTATCTATTATTTCTATCTCAACTTAAGTCTTATATCGAACGATAATTTAACAATTTCTCTCTTCACGCACTAAAAACACTTTTAATGAGGATTCTCATATACGCCCAAGACATATGCTATGTAAATATAAGTACAAACTCAAATAAGCGTACGACAAACATAATTAAGTAAATCAAAGAAGAGATATGATATTTACATTAATTTGTGATACACACTTATGTCTAGCACTTTACCTCCTTCGTCTAGACTGAAATTGGCTTTAGATTTAAATTAATCCAGCCTTTGTACGTTCTGGGTGAAGACAAGCATATGATTACAACGCTCTGATTGTGACGACAAAGTGATTTATACTGTACCTTCAATTTACTCTTCGATAACTTTAATTGGTAGGCTGTTGTCGAGTTAATAATATGTAGGGATTTAATATGAAAATGTTGAGTTACAGTGTTTGACCGATTTATTTTGTTTTTTATTGCTACATTTGACAATAGATAGGTCGCAAAGTAGTGTTCACCCGCCCACCCCTACTCGCTTTATATCGCCATACCTATTTGAATCGTGGTTTTAGATTTAATATGGCAGAACAACTTTGCTGGGTCTGCTACATTTTCGTAAAAAAGCTGTTTTTGAGTTTCGCCATTTGAACAGAAATTATTACATGTAGTATCATGATTAAAAACAAAATAAAATAACTAAGTACTATAAGGTAATATGAGCTATATTTTTTATGTCTGTCTAATTTAAAGATGTCGCAGTAACACTACCAAAGCTCAAAGGAAGTAATTGCAAAACCGGAAAACTCGAGTTCACATTTAAATTCTTGCTTATCAAAAAAGTGAGACCTTTCCATTTTGGCGTTGTATAAAAATGTTAATTGGTCGAAAGTATATCGTTGCAAATTAAAAGGTACTTTTTAATTAGAATTCCAATTAATGGCAATGTCTTTGTGGGGTTCGGCCGAGACGGAGACTGGTAAGATGAACACAAATAAATTGCTACCTACTGGCTTTCGATCGGGGTGACCTTGTTTGTGATCGCCGTTTGTATTTAAATGTAGCAACACTGGTCTAAATAGTTTTATGACAGTTTTTATAAGTAAATTCATCAATAGAAAACGTAAGTTTGCTACTTTTGCTCAGCTGCCACTTCCGAAGTTCTAGTAGCTTTAGCAGCTTTTTAGGGCCTAAACTGAATAAATAGCTTTTTATATTTGTGCGAATATTACGAATTAAATTCGTCAATGGTGAAATAATTTATACAATTTTAAAATAGGGTTGAATATTCCCTTTTAATCTCAAATAAACTACTTTGCTATTTTTATTTGAGAGTTCAAAAATTCATACTATTCCTGTGTTACGTCAGTAAAAACCAAAAAAAAACAAAAGCTAACGTTGCGTTACGTAAAACAATCACGTTCCGCGAATTATCGCGGCACATTCAAATCCGACCCCCACATGTATTCGAACCTTTATTATTTAAGTCCTTTATCACACACTAGCTGCCTCCCCGCGGTTTTACCCGCGTAGTTCCCGTTCCCGTGGGAATACAGGGATAAAATATAGCCTATGTTACTCGGGGATAATGTAGCTTTCCAAAGGTGAAAGAATTTTTGAAATCGATCCAGTAGTTTCGGAGCCTATTCATTACAAACAAACAAACAAACAAACAAATCTTTCCTCTTTATAATATTAGTATAGATAACGGTACGTAGACAAATTTGTAAGCAAAACAAACGCTCCTTCGTATTTTGATATTTAAATTAGGCAAGTTACACACAATGTTATCTGAATATGTACTTGAATACATTTGTTTGCACACATAATTACCTACATTGTTCTGGTATTGTTTATGTGGATCTTAGATACCACCTTCCGTGTTGAGATGATAATTCAAAGGCTTTAAAACGCTTCCCATATCAACAGCGTCTGTAGAAACCACAGATATAAATATACTAGAAAACGTATCTCAATTTGTGTGAAGACCAACCTTTCTTTATTTAACGTCCGAAGGCAATAACGGTCGATCGCGGACTAGATGACGGCGTGGATATTGTCTTTTTTTGTTTTTAATGAACTAGAAGGTGTTAGCCTCAGAAGACTTCTACGTAGTGTCGGTGAGCGCAGAGGGCACAAGCGAAGGTAAATTTAAGCGACAGCGCTGAGGGTGTCCCCTGCGGGACCGTGCCTCAGCTCAGGACGTCGCTGGGGGAAGTGTGGACTCACTTGGCATGATTATTTAGGAAACAGGCTGGGTTGTTACGGCATGGACCGCACTAACAAGACGAGACTGGGTGGGACGTCGCGACGGACCTCGCCGGACGGAATCGGATTTGTGTATTAGTATAGGATGGTAAGTTTCCGGCTGCAAAAGCACAAGCCCATGTGTGAAAATTGGGTAGTTTTGCTGCTTTTGACATGCGAAGCATATATGTTCGAAAATCAAAATCAAAATCTTTTTTATTCAAATAGACCTCAATAAAGCACCTTATGAATAGTCACTCGAGTTAAACACAACTTGACACTAACTAAACACGACTCGAGTCAATACACAGTCGAGATTTCTAGTTTGATTTATAGGTCTGTGGTTGAAACCATATTCGTATAGCCTTGAGCTCGTATCACGTCACTTTTGTAATGAAACCGCGAGATATTTTGTAATTGAATATCTCTGGAACATTTAATATCTTTGATGTTAGTTTTACTCTGTAGGTAGGTATTACTAGCTTGTTGCTATCCGAATTAAATGAAAAGATACTTCGAAAAGTTTTATACGTATTATTATGAAAGGAATATGCTTTTTTCAAACCTGTAGTGAGTTTAATTTAAATGTACATATATATAGGATATACTTAAGTATGTATAGTAAATATCTGACCCGAGCGTTTGAGTCGATAAATAAGTGCCTGTAAAGGCTTTTAAATTTCCAATTATAAAATTTCATTTAGTAATGCAATTTATAGTATATTATTAAATTAGCGATTAGGTTAGCCACGTGTAAGCGAGTTTTTTTAGGAGAAATCAGTTTAATTTTTTTTGTATTAGTCACAATAATAATTTAGTATTATTAAAATAATAACAAGCTTTTACCACTCGCTCCATAAGTCGGAAAGTATGCGGGTCAATAAAGAAATCAAAGGCATTGTTTCATTCAAACTCAACAAAAAGGAAAGGGAGAAAACACCGCACCATAAACAATCGAGAAGCCTGCTTAATTCACTTGTTTGCGATAAACAATTGTGTGAATACCCGCGTAATTATGTTTGAGTTCTAGATTAATTTCTGGGAAATTAATAAATTTTCCCTCAGCCAATCTCCTGGTTATGAACGGTTGAAGGATTTTTGTGGAAACGCCTTGTGAGATTAAAAAAGTATTACGCAATCGAGGCGGCATGGTGAATAGCACAGACATATAATCTAACTAGATAACGTAAGCACCAATTTGTATGAAGACCAACCGCGTCACTTTTTCTTTGACGTCCGAAGGCAATAACGGTCGATCGCGGACTAAATGAGGGCGTATAAAGCCAAAAATTTTGCTGCTTTTTGACTCGCGACGTCTAGTTAGGTTATAGGTCTGTGGTGTTATTTGTGATAGTTATGGACATATTAAATTCCTTACCAGCTCTTATATTGTAGTTTTTAATGGAATTCTCATGTACAGTGACAAATGTTTATGGAATACATAATATATAAACATAATTATACTGGCTTCAGCCCCACGGTTTCGCGCGCGTAATTCCTGTTTCCATAAGAATACGAGGATAAAATATAGCCTATGATATTCCCTTATAATGTTGTTTTCGATCGGTGAAGGATTTTTTAAAATCGATTTAGTCGTTTATATGTGAAATCGAAGTGTGAATTAGTTAGTAATTTAGTAAATAAATCCACTACTTTAATCATTTTTGACGTGTAGTGATTAATGCCAAAGAAAATATTGATCTTATTGCTTCTGATGACGATTAAATTTATGGTAACATACATGAAGATATTATAGAATCTAATCATTATGCAATAAGGTTGATTTTCATTCAACATTATACCGTCAAAGTAAAGTGTAGCATAGGAGTATAAATTAAATTTTCCAGACAAGTGGAATAAACATTGGAATTTTGAAAGCTAAAGTAGTTTCGCTCTGTATCAGTTCCGCATTTCAAATACTTAATTACCATTTTCATTCTGAAAATCTACGGGAAATACAAACACTAGTTACTTTGCTTCCAAGTCAGCATAACATCAGCATAAATAAAACGGGATTCTAGGAAATAGTAAACTATACCGTATAAGCCTCTACGCATTCCGCTTAAAGTGTTGAAGTAAGCACTCTGCTGATGGATTCCGGAAGGAATTCCCATTCCTGTTAAACGTGCATACTTATATAAAGGCCTGTATATAGACATACTATTTGTCGTAAATATATGATATTTGCATATATAATTTAAGTGTAAATTATTAATATAATTACCTGGTTTCCTGCAGATAAGCAAGACCATTTATTAGCTATGTTTTAGCAAAATGTGGCATAATGGTGACTATTTAAATAGCCAAGCTTTCGCCCACCTGCTCGCGTTGCCGGCCGTCCTGAACATACTTCCAAAACACTTTAGTTTTTCCGCAAATAAATAATATAAAAATACTTTTATATACTTAAAAAAAATATGAATAACAAACGACATTTTCAGATATCAAACAAACACAGTTCAAGGAACTGTTCAGTAGTACAAATGCCTTTATATGCCGCTACAATACCGCCGCGTACAATTCGACAGCGCCCAGCCGACCCGTGTCACTCAGCCCTTATTTAATTATACACCAAAAGGAGCCTTTTCTATCAATATGATTTATTTCATATCAGTCGGATAGTTTGTCAGAGGTCCTCATTCGCAGTGACATTTTGTTATTTCTGGCTGATTTATTTTCCCCTCTTCCTGAATTGCTTGGGATGTGGTATGTTTTTTAGATGATTTTATTAAGAACTAGTGGCTCCCCGCGGCTTCGCCCTCGTTCCCAGGGGATCTTCAATTTTCCCGGGATAAAAATAGTCTATGTCCTTTCTCAGGCCTTGGATTAACTGTGCACCAAATTTCATTTAAATCGGTTCAGTAGTTTTAGCGTGAAAGCATAACAGGCAGACAGACAGACAGAGTTACTTTCGCATTTATAATATTAGCATGGACTAGTGGGTCCCCGCGGTTTCACCAGCTTCAGATTGTAATTTGTGTTAAATTGTAAAGGACATTTGTGAAATTGCATTTATAATATTAGTAGCGATGTGTGATTCTTGGGGAGAAAAGTAATGATATAGGAACTCTGTGGACTGTTTTGCATTGTTCAATGTGTGTTTTATCATATTCATAATTGATTTATATTTGACAAACTAACTATGCTATGAAATATCTTCATCTACAGTTGGCTTGGTGGTTTGCGACCCTGACTTTCAAATCGCCAATCTTGGGTAGGATTCCTATAATTATAGTATAAGTACCTATCAAAGTGAACGAGAAAATCTGTTGGTTCTGTGCATGGACTAATATATAAATAAGTATATCAGTTATCTGGTTACCTTAGCACAAGCTCTGCTTAGTCTGGAATCAGATTGGCCGTGTGTAAAAAATGTCCCTAAATTATTATTTCCAAGAGGTAACCTTAGATACCTACTCAACATAATTTAAATTCGAATTAATTTTTACTTTAATTATAAAATAATCAGCTTAGTTAAACCCGTTTATTAAAATTACTAAGCGTATAGACCTTAATTAAACGTTTTACAAAGATCTATAATCTGGGGACAAAATAAGTAGGTATCTAACGAAATTTAAAGGTTAATTTAAAACACAAATAAGACTAATTTCAAAAGCTTATCTCTACTAATATTATAGAGAGAGACTTAATTTTTGGTTGTGATATATTTTTTGTTTGTAATGAATAGCCTCCAAAACTACTGGACTGATCTGAATAATTATTTCACCAATAGAAAGCTACGTTATTTGTAGGTATCATAATAAAATAATAAAAATAAAAAATAAAAAAGCCCTTTATTTCTTGCAAAAAATAAAATTACAGGTATTTAAAACTAATCTTAATCCTAATTTTACACGCTAAGCAAAATAAAAAATATGTACATATAATGATTAGAAAAAAGAACACTATTTAATAATTAAATTGCAAGAACCCCTCTGCAGGTGAAGGCCTCCTCCAAGGAACCCCAGCTTTCTCTGTCTTGTGCTTGTCGAATCCAGTCAGGACCAGCCGTTTTTATGATGTCGTCCGCCCATCGTGTTAGTGGTCTACCTATAAGTCTTCTACCAATAGGGCCTTTCCATCGTGTCACCCTTAAGGTCCAGCGGTCGTCTGCTAATCTTGCCACATGACCCGCCCATTTCCATTTCAACGTTCTAGCATAGTTCAGGGCATCGGTGGCTTTGGTTACACTTCTGATCTTTGTGTGTCTTATTTTATGAGATTTTTTAATGTTCAGCATGCTCCGTTCAAGTCCCCTTTGGCAAGTTCTGATTTTTCTTTTAATTTTTTCCGTGTATTTCCAAGTCTGTAGGTATCATAGGCTTTTTTATTCCTGTATTCCTACGGGAACGGGAACTATACAGGCGAAACTGAAGTGGAAACTAGTTTTAATATATTTATCTAATACGTCGATCCGAAAAGTTCATAAAAGAAACACTGCGTCCGCCATAAAATTATTGTAAAATTTTCACCCAATTTTTATTTTTTGTTAAACAAGTCTTTGATGTTTATTTATTTTTAAGGTTAATATAATTTACCGGTTTTTGCTCGGAGAGGAGATAATGGAGAAAAATGTTAATTCGGTGTCATAAACAGCCATTTGGAATGGTATCTATTATTTTTGTTAACGCTTTGGTTTTGATGGGATTTTTTACTTTTATCTTCAAAAATGTTTGTGTTTGTTAATTTTTGATGTGCGTCTAATAGAATAAAGTTATTCTATATTAAAATTATAACTCTTCAAAACTTAGCAGCAGTCGGGTCGGACTTTTCTGCCTGTATGTCATAACATAGCAAGTTGAAGTATGAAGGGCCCTCAAAAACTATTATTTTTTCATCCAATGTGGTTACATGTGACTTGAAACGTTGATTATAACGCCTAAAAATATTTTTATTAATGAATTGAAACACGCAAACAATTAAAACATAAAAGATACTCAGTGCAAGCGAAGGAAGTACTGTCAAAGGGTACTTTTCAGCTATGTGTCTCACTCACACTCTCTATCCCTCTCTTTCTCGCACACACACCCACGTGAAACTATTTTTCACATAACCTCTAAACTGCCATTCTTACGTTGGGTTGAACAATAAAATGTTATCATAATAAGAATTCTCGAAAGGGTAAACGCGACATTAACTTGTATTGGGTGAAATAACGCACTCGCAACTATCCCTGGGGTTTTAAACGTGAACCCGATGTCAAGGTCAAGGTCAACCCGTTACACCGTGCCGTAATGAGGGTCTCACCTGACCTTTGAACTCACTAAGCGATATGCACAGAAGGTCCGTGTCACACATATATAGATGTGTGAAATATGGTAGTGTGTGTGCTGAGTAAAGTATTTTTTTCGTGTATTATTTGGTATTTTTATTTTTAAATTGTGTTGAGCAATAAATATTGTGGAAGTAAGGCTTTATTAAAATAATTATATTTTAGTTTTAATATTGGTCGAGTATATTTAAATCCTCATCTTGGTTTCTTAAATCATTTAGAAAGACCTCAGGTCATAGGAACGCATATAAATAAATACTTCATTAGTATTAATTAGCAGCTCAGAGATTCTCTCGCAAAGTCTATATACATTATAAAGGCACTTTTTTATAGACAACTACTTAGTTTATTACCCGCACTCTTAGGGGACCTTCAGATTTCCCGGGATAAAAGGAAGCCCTTTCCTTAGCTCTAGTTTATCTCTGTACCATCTTTAAATTTCATCCAAATCTGTAATGGTTTCGGATGTATAATATTATATTATAGTAGAGATATCAATCATAATCATCATCATCAACAGCTCATATACGTCTCCACCGAGGAGCTCGAGCCTCCCCTAACATCGAGGGGGTTTAGGCCATAGTCCACCACGCGGGCCTAGTGCGGATTGGCGGACTACACATGCCTTTAATTGTGACATCTCAGGCATGCAGGTTTCCTCACGATGTTTTCCTTCACCAAGCCAGTGGTGAGATATCAATGTGTGTGTGCAATCATTTCTGTGTTAGTGTGATAAAGTCCTTTTGTGCGTATTTATTTAGAGTATAAACTATGTAACCAGATATTTTTCTCTTGATGATGTGAAAAGGAGAGATAAGCTTTGCCGTCCTTTTTCCATAAAAGCTATTTTCAACTTTCTTATGTTATTTTTGTAAGTGTATCTATCTGTGTAATATGATATAAATCTAGTTTACTTAGTTGTTAGGTTTTGAAAAATGTTTATGTACTAATTACATATCGATTTATAAGTATATATTGATTATAATTAATAAGCATATAGAGTATATTACGTAGTAACTTAGGTATTCAACAACTATTAATATTTAACAAATACTATTTGTGTTTATTAAGAACAATTTGGGCTATAATAACATTCTTTCGTTTCTAAATGTAGGAAAGAGTTGACTTCTTTTAACCGACTTCAAAAAAAGGAGGAGGTTCTCAATTTGTTGGAATATTATTTTTTTACTATACCACAAAGATGATGCCATCTCTAAACAGCTGTAAACATTTTGACGAAATGATTTTCTCTCTAAAAATTGTTTAGTCTTTTAAGTAAGACATGTACCAAAAATAAAATAAGTTAAGTTAAGTTAAGTTACGTACATCAGAATTGAGGCGAAATAATTACATTTTTAAATACGCCAGTACATTTTAATTTACAAGTTTGTACGACTAAAACAACTCTGGGAAATAATTCATTTGGGTTCTTTAAATGGAAGCTTCTATAAAGCAAAGCCTTCAAGATAAATTGCTCTCAAAGAAACATTTTCTTATAAAAATATTCACAGAAGTTTTGTGAAAAAAAATGTTGCTTAATTTAAAAAAGATTATGGTCTTGTATAATGATTTATAATGAGTGTTCTATTTCGTCATTTTTTATAATAAACTAGCTTTCGTCTGTGGCTTTGCTTTTTTGATACGTACATAGTTTTTGAGGTTTACCTTCTCCATATTCCCAATAGGTACAAAAATATGTCGATCTGCTGATCCATCATGTAATAGTAGCCTCAGCAGCATTGAGCATCATGAATGCCCTATTGGGGATTGAAATGAATGAATGAGTTTTTAATAATATTGTTGAATTAAATTTACTCATTCTCTGGACACACATTATTGTGTGTGAATATTGTCTTTTTGTTGGATTTCTCTGGATCTTGTGGCGGCCACCTAGGGCTCCATGTCCTAAGAGTGACCCTCCACGATGCGGATGGTGGCGTTGCCACACGGAAAAGAATAGCTATCTATAAATGCACAGACTTACCTTGGGATCCTCTTCAGTAGCTTCTTCAGAACCGAGATGCACAGGCTGTATTTATGATACTATATGAACAAAAATATGCGGTAATAATATTAGCTTGCGGTAACTGATAGAAGATTATAATGACAATTAAGTGAGTATTTATTTTTAATGGACCGTCAGGGCGGGTACATAGACGTTCCCATCCGTGAAGGTTTGGCCCAAACAGAAGTAAATATACGTATTTTTAATGTAGTTGGTAGGTATTAGCTATCTGATTACCATAGTAAATATGCTTGCTCTGAATTGAGATGAAAAATATTTTTTATTCAAATACTTAGGCCTTTATAACTAACTGTGTGATAGACGGTCCCCTTATTAGGGGCAACACTCAACCCCTAAAATGACCCCGACAGGAAATTACCCCGGACTCGTGTGTGGGTGGGAAAAATTTAACGATTGGTTTATCCGAGTACTTAGACCCAAAAAGTGGACCCTCCAACTTGTGTTGTGAGGGAATTTACTGGATATTACACTCTGGTAAAGAGTTTTGTACGTCTAGTGAAAATGTTAAGTAAATTGCTTTTGAAAATCATACGGTTTTAAAAGGTATAAGGTTTGTGTGTTGATAGGATATTAATTAGAAATGTTTTACGATGTACTGTAAGTTTTTAAACGAGGATCTTGTCTGAAAATTGTCGTTAAAACAGGTATATACAAATAATTTACAGATAACAATAAATTATATAAATGTTAGGAAACAGTTGTGTAATATATAAAATAATCATTTTAATATCAATTGATGTTTTTTCCAGTTCAAAGAATATCCTCATATTTATCCTATTGTTAATTTATTAATAAAAATAGTATACTTGATTGTCTATCAGCTTTTTTATCACTATAATACAATCTCTGATCAGTTTTTATCTGAAAAAAAAATAAATAAAACACCCACTTTAAAAACAGTATTAAAAAAATAGTTTATAATGAAACATACCTACTAAATATATAATAAATTATAGGCATAATGTTCAATTTATTTCCACAATGACACATTAATTAGCATAATCTTTGATCTCTCGCTTGAGTTCCCGAACTCATATTGAATTTACTTATCTTGATGCCACAGGGAAGTAACGGCGTAGGGTTAATCACATATTTCCTTTTAGGGAGAAGGGTTTAACAATTTAATATAACTTTTCTTTTTATATATCTTTTAGGGTAGTTGACATATCCTAAACAAAAATAAAAATCGGTCCAGCGTCTGAGAGATTAGCCAGATAAACAGACGATTAGAAAACAAGTTTTTTTTATATAATATATATGTACTTTCATATATTATATCAGCCCGGTTGGCTTTGTGGTTAGTGACCCTGACTTTCAAGCCGCGGGTCGTGGGTTCGAATCCCACCCAGGACAAACATTTGTATGCATGAATATGTCGGTTTGTCCTGTGTCTGGATGTTAATATATAAGCTATCTGGTTACCATAACACAAGCTCACTTTGAAGCTTAGGCACTTTGGAATCAGATTGGCCGTGTGTGAAAAATGTCCCAGGATATTTACTCATATTTATATGCATTTACTAAAAAGCTGTCAATTTGGAATTACAAACAGACATTTCAATTTTATTTATCTATATGTATACGAGTTTTATTGTATGTATTGATTGCCATGCCGATTCAATTAAAACTTAAAATGTCAATCTTCAAAAGAGTAATAATAAAGGTACCTACTCCAATTATTTTGACCTCGCATTCATAGTTACGGTCTAGACTTTAATAACATTCTCACAGCCAAAAAGGTACTGAAACTACGTACAATGTTATATAATGAAATAAACAGACAAAGTATCTAATATTTAATCAAACCGTGGAAACGTGTCCCTTTGTTATTTGTCAGATTATTTATAAACATATGTGAAAACAAACTATAAGTATTATTGAATTTATCAGGATAATATACATATAAAATACCTAGACACTAAAATACCTTAAAAATCGGTGAAGCTGATTCAAATGAGTTTATAACAAACACTGAGTCACGAGAATTTCATATGTTAGTTTAGTAAAGTTGCTTCTAGTTCTGCTTAGGCAGTATAGGGAGAGGAAGAAGATTTCAGCATCCCCATTTTATTACCAACTAGCGACCCGCCAAAATTGTCAGTGTTTCTCTAACATATTATGCATGTACTGTATATAGAAACCTTCCTCTTGAATCACTCTATCTATTAAAAAAATCCGCATCATAGTCCGTTGCGTAGTTTTAAAGATTTAAGAAGACATAGGGACAGCCAGCGGACAACATAGAGATTTTGCTTTATAAAGTGAAGCACGAGGGAGGATTCCCAGTACGATTTATTTTTTGATTATATTTTGTATTACCTATTCTCAAAAAATAAATAAGTACAAAGAAACATATTGATAAAAATATTAAAGAATAAATATCGGTATCCTCAGTTAAGTTAACCAAAGTAATAACTACAATATCAATAACTTAACCATCGTACGATGCCCTAAAGCCGAAACTCTATCTAAGGGCCGGCGGTCCCGCAAAACCAAAGAATCACGTAAACCACATAATTTACTGTTCGGACCCAATCTGAACATACGAGTACAGGGCTATTAACTAACTCCTGTGTTCTTTGGTAAGGCTGTTGCCTTTCATATAGCGAGTGTGTCCTCATTATTTTATAATCTACTAATAATATTTATACCAAACCGATTTGGATAAAATTGGTTATGTTTCACTGGTGTTCCCTTAAAATTTTCCGGAATAAAAAGTAGTCATTCGGTATTCAAAAGCATACTCTAATTCAGTGCTAAATGTCTTTAAAATCGAGCCAGTGGTTAAGGCGTGAATGCGTAACAGATAGAGTTCTGTTATTTTCGCATTTATAATTTTAGTGACAATGTAGTAGTTAGTATACTAAAATATCCTGGGACACTTTTCGCACTTGGCCAATCTGATTCCTTATGCACACAGCTTGTAGTAATCAGGTAACTGATATACTATGTACTTATAACATTTTAAAAAAGATAATATTAACATACAGATACAAAACCAACGAGATGTAAGGGGGCTCGAACAACACCTTAGAGCACCAAGTCAACCTCACCTTCACGTGGTACATCTTGTTAGCCAACAGACGAGGCTCTGACGACCGAATGATGGCGGTATAACCATCCAAATGGCGTAGCTAAATCCTACAGGCTGATGACGGGCAGCAGCGTCATCAGCGCGAGAAGCCACGCCCCTGCGCTCGCCAACCCGATTGCCAAGCGCGGCGAGTATCTGGCAAAATCCCCCCAATGATAAACACAGTAAAGACCAGGCCCCCAGTCCCCGGCGGCCCTGCTAGTCCTGGCTACGGTAGCGGTCATGGTAACGGCGGGGCAGGGGGTGCTAAGAATCTCCGGCAGAGATCTGGCTACCACCCCCGACGAAAACTGGCCCTGGTAACACACAACATACGCACATTGAGGACAGACGAGAAGATCGTTGAGCTGGAAGAGGAAATAAGTAGGTTACACTGGGACATCATTGGGTTATCCGAAGTCCGAAGAGAGGGCGAGGACACGATAACCCTGAAATCCGGTAACCTACTTTACTACCGGGAGGGCGACCAACAGTCCCAAGGTGGTGTCGGGTTTCTCGTCCACAGGTCCCTCGTTAACATCATTATTACCATCGATAGTGTGTCGAGCAGGGTTATCTACCTGATACTCAGAATATCTGAAAGGTATTCGCTGAAGGTCATTCAGGTATACGCACCGACCTCGACACACTCGGATGATGAGGTAGATGCTATGTATGAGGACATTAGTAGAGCCATACATGCATCGAAAACCTATTTTAATGTTGTTATGGGGGACTTCAACGCGAAACTGGGCAAGCGAAGTGATGATGAGTTGAGAATGGGGCAATTTGGCTATGGGCAACGGAACCCCAGGGGACAGAGGCTGGCCGACTTTTTGGAGAAAGAGGGACTCTTTATGATGAACTCTTTCTACCAAAAGCCGCCTCATAGGAAATGGACCTGGATGAGCCCCGACGGTTCTACAAAAAATGAGATAGACTTCATCATGACGACAAAAAGACGGATATTTAATGATGTCTCTGTGATTCACAGGGTGAAAACCGGAAGTGATCACCGCATGGTAAGAGGCACATTAAATATTAACGTCAAGATCGAAAGATCTCGTATGATGAAGTCCACGCTCCGGCCTTATAGCGCCCATATCCAAAACCCCGAGAGATTCCAACTTGAGCTGACAAATCGCTTCGATTGCCTAGACAGTTGCGTTTCGGTGGACGACATTAACAACAGGTTGGTAGAAACTGTCCATAAGGTTGGGGCAAAGTTCTTTAAGCCCCATCGTAAAGATAGACCCCAAAAACTCTCGGCCCAAACTCTCAACCTCATGGCAGAACGACGCTCAAGGGTGTTGCAGTCTTCCGATGACGCAGAAGCACACCGGCAGCTCAATAGACGGATATGGAAGTCCTTGCGACACGACGTGCGTCTCTTTAATACTAATTGTGTTAAAGAGACGATAGAGCGGAACCAAGGCTCCAAGGTGTTTGCAAGGAACAAGTCTATTGGGCAAAGCCAGTTGACGAAGCTGAAAACGGAAGATGGCAGCATAGCGTCGACAAAAGCAGAGGTATTGAGGGAGGTCGAGAGGTTTTATGGACAGTTGTATACCTCGGTGGCCAAACCTGTTAGCAGCTTGGCCAAAGACCCTAGAGCCAAGCTAACCCGACACTATACCGAAGATATCCCGGACATCAGCCTGTACGAGATTAGGATGGCCCTTAGACAGCTTAAAAACAACAAGGCGCCGGGCGAGGACGGTATCACATCAGAGCTTCTGACAGCGGGTGGAACACCGATACTTAAAGTCCTTCAGAAGCTCTTTGATTTAGTCCTGCTCGAGGGTACAACGCCAGAAGTATGGAACAGAAGCGTGGTGGTCCTTTTCTTCAAAAAAGGGGACAACGCCTTATTGAAGAATACAGGCCCATCTCGCTTCTGAGCCATGTTTATAAGTTGTTCTCAAGGGTCATCACGAATCGTCTTATGTGCAGGTTCGATGACTTCCAGCCTCCCGAACAAGCCGGGTTCCGAAAAGGCTTCAGCACCATAGACCACATCCACACGCTGCGGCAAGTTATACAGAAGACCGAGGAGTATAACTTGCCACTATGCTTAGCGTTTGTGGACTATGAAAAAGCCTTTGATTCGATCGAGACCTGGGCAGTGCTGCAGTCTTTACAGCGGTGCCGTATTGACCATCGGTATATCGAAGTGCTGAAGTGTTTGTACAACAATGCCACCATGTCGGTCCGAGTACAGGAGCAGTGCACGAAGGCAATTCCATTGCAAAGAGGCGTGAGACAGGGAGACGTTATCTCTCCGAAACTGTTCACGGCCGCACTGGAAGATGCCTTCAAGCTCCTGGAATGGAAAGGATTCGGCATCAACATAAATGGCGTGTACATCACTCACCTTCGGTTTGCTGATGATATCGTGGTCATGGCAAAATCGCTGGAAGACCTCAGCACAATGCTCGAAGACCTCAATCGAGTCTCCCAACAGGTGGGCCTTAAAATGAACATGGACAAAACGAAGGTCATGTCGAATGTCCATGTTGCGCCCGCCCCTGTACTAGTTGGGAGCTCCATTCTCGAAGTTGTTGACGAGTACGTCTACCTAGGGCATACGGTCCAATTAGGTAGGTCCAACTTCGAGAAAGAGGTCAATCGACGAATCCAACTCGGCTGGGCAGCGTTCGGGAAACTCCGCGACATCTTCTCGTCCAAAATACCTCAGTGCCTAAAGACGAAAGTCTTCAATCAGTGTGTGTTACCAGTGATCACCTATGGCTCTGAAACGTGGTCTTTCACTATGGGCCTCATAAGAAAGCTCATGGTCACACAGCGAGCTATGGAGAGGGCTATGCTCGGTGTTTCTCTACGAGATCGAATCAGGAATGAGGAGATCCGTAGACGAACGAATGTCGCCGACATAGCCCAGCGGATTAGCAAGCTGAAGTGGCAGTGGGCGGGGCACATAGCTCGTAGAACCGATGGCCGGTGGGGCAGACGGGTTCTCGAGTGGAGACCACGCACCGGCAAGCGCAGCGTAGGGCGTCCACCTACAAGGTGGACTGACGACCTGACAAGGGTCGCTGGAACCCGCTGGATGCAGGCAACCTACAACCGGTCTGCATGGAAGTCGATGGGGGAGGCCTATGTTCAGCAGTGGACGTCCTACGGCTGAGATGATGATGATGATGATGACAAAACCAACAGCCATGATCTGTCATTAATTAAAGAGCACCACGTCCGCATAAAACTTTCGCGTATTCCAACATAATTTTATTTGTACACAGTGTTACATTTTATAAGAAGTAAAGCTCATGTGAACCGGAGCGTGTTAGCTGTGTGTCGACACGGTGCAGGGAAGTCCCCTGCGTCTTGCGGTTCGATTGAGAAATGGGAACAGGGGAATTAAATCGTGTTCTGGTAGCGATTCTGAATTAGGTATTAAGTGTAGTACAGTCTAAGAGACAGAGGTATTATATAACTTGTGTTTTTTTAACTAATTCGTGAACAATTTTCAGGGACATGTTATCTATACTAATATATAAGCTAAAAAGATTGTTTGTATACTTGAACGCGTTAATCTCAAGAATTACTTGTCTGATTAGAAAGAAGTTGGCCTATTTATTGTAGAAGGCTATATAGCATCTCGCTACAACGAAAAGGAGCGGAGCGTCAAACAAAAATGTTGCAAAAACGGGCAAGTGACGCTGACAAAGTTGCGTGGGTCAACTAGTCTAAATTGTAAGGATATTTATTGTAACAAAAAAGTACCAATCTTTTGTATCAAAATTTGAAATTTAATTTTAAACATACTCTATTCCAGAACATATTCTAACTTTGTGCCAAATTTCAAGCCGTGTAAGACTTACACACATCCATACATCCCTACTTACAAACCTTCACATTTATAATATTAGTAGGCTGATCTCAAAGCAGCATTGCAAAAACAGCAACAATCTCATTCAAAAAGCGATGGTCGAAAAGCTCATCAAAATACCTTAGGATTAGCGGGCGCTTATACCTTGAACCCGACTCCGGCCCACTTTATTATGGTTTTAATTGCGGTCTAAAATATTTATTAGTGCGTGTGCTCCCCGTTATATTGTTATCACATCATGTTTTACGGTTTCGACCACATTAAAATTAATATTTTATTGTCCACCGCCGCTGTTTCTACATTCTATTAATATTAGAATAGCATGTGTAAGTGTTGTTAGTTTGTTACTACAGATTGTTGGCTTCGAGTCTAACTTTTATCTGTGCTAATAAATTTTAAAAATATGGTGTGGTTCCTTGACTGTGTTTCTTTTTATAGAAGTTGTAAAAAGGCTAAGGATTTTCGTGAAGACATTTGAATGGTACTTATATTGATTTGGTAAGTATTGCTTATCAGCCCCTGTGGTCAAAAAACTATATCAATTCATACTAATATTATAAGTGTGAAAGATACTCGGTTACGCTTTCACGGCTATACAGATATAGGCTAGAGGAATGTACATAAGCTGCTATTTATCTAGGGAAGTTGAAGAAACGCGGGTGAAGCCGCAAGACAGAAGCTAGTTAACTATAAAATCAAAACCGCCTAATAAGCCCAAAACCGAGAGGCCATTAAACTCTTAAACCAAATCGGACCCAAACGATTTTCGGCTACATTTAATCACCGAACGAAACCATAGTTTATTTTAGTGTTGGAGAACCATCGATATTTTGGCTATCGATAATTGACCTTGAAAACTATTCAGGATATCTATACTATCACCACGTGGTAATATTAGCTGTAGTGGCTCAATTGGAAAAGCACCGACTCACGATCATGAGGGTGCACGTTCAAACCCCTTGCCTGTACCTCTTAGTTTAAAAAAACTTATGTAGGTACGTATTCACACCACTTGCTTTCGGTGAAGAAAACCTGCGCGCCCAAGATATCACAAATAAAGTCTGTAATGGACTATAGCATAAGCCCCCTCGTTGTGAGAAGAGACTCGAGCTCCTCTGTGGAGACATATGAGCGGATGATGGAATACTATCGATAGATTAAGTTACTATGAGACTTACCTTTACTATCGATAAACAACGACACTACTTTACTTACACTTCAATTAAGACGCACGTTAGATCCACACGTAACAAATAACGGGCCGTTAATGAAGGCCAGGTCGTGCGGGCGATGATTCGGCAATTTGGGGAATTATACCCCTGTTTAAGCATGGGGATTTGGATAGTACGGCTGTGGGGTTAGGATGGATGTTTATTAGTCCTGCCACGTCTTAGATACGCGTTAATTATGTGTCATTTTAGTTTGAGAGGGGCTAAGTTTTTGGTTTAATGGCATCAGCTCATAAACCTCTCCACCGAGGAGCACCAGCCTCCACTAACATCGGGGGGTTTATGCCATAGGCTACCACGCACAACCTAGTGCGAATTGGTGGACTTCATAGTCAGCTCATATTCGTCTCCGTCGAGGAGAACGAGCCTCCCCTAACAGCAAAGGGGTTTATGCCATAGGCAACTACGCAGAACCTATTGCGGATTGGTGGACTTTATAATCGTCAGCTCATATATGTCTCCATCGAGGAGTACGAGCCTCCCCTAACCACAAAGGGGTTTATGCCATAGGCTACCACGCAGAACCTAGTGTGGATCAGCGGAGTTCACCATAGTCAGAGCCTCCCCTGTGAAGGAGGGCGTTTAGGTCATAGGCAACTATGTGAGCTTAGTGCGGCTGCGGCCATCACATGGTTTGAATTATGACATCTCAGGCATGCAGGTTTCCTCACGATGTTTTCCATCACCGAAAGTCAGTGATGTGAAGTAAGTTAAGTACAGAAGTTTTTATTTTGGTGTACAGGTCTAGAAGTAGTTATAATAGTATACCAGCTATCAGGTAACGTTACAAGCTCTGTTAATTGAGAATCAGATTACCCATATATCTTCTACTTCTATATTACACTTAATTATTACCTTATTCTGTAGTTAATTAAACAAAAAAGAAACGAGGAGTTTAACCGCATTCCTCCCAACCCCAGAATGCGGTTAACATTTTAAAATGAAAATGTTTCCGTAAATATATTCATTTAACATTCAAAAGGTAATCTTTATCAGCCCTCTTGGGCCCACTGTCAGCCCTTGATGGGCATTTTCAGGTAACTCCTTACCGCTACTTTATTGAAGTCTATCTACTTACAAGCCTTGTTTTCTCTTACGAGTCTTAATATTGAGTATTTTAGGTGTCAAAATGTCCCTTTCAATTCTCTGATCAGTGTTTTATTGAGTTATTGGATTTTTTTTATAATGATGCGGGTTATGCTTGGGTTGATTTATTACGTAGCTTTTAGGAATCATAGTCTGTTCTGGAAATTTACTACAATAACTAGATAGTAGTATATAGATTAGATGTAGATAATAAATTGACTGCATATTACATTTTGTTAATCTGTATATATAGTGTAGGTGCTAGGTATATGAAGGTTTTTTATGCAATATACCTATAGTAATGGTGATAACTATTTTAATAAATGGAAAATAGTTTATTTTCATTAATTGATTTTCATTTATTCTTATATCTAGTAATATGGTGATAATATAATTCAAATATTTAATGTCTTAAAAAAATAATAATTAAACTAAATATACCTAGAACATTATGTTCAGCATATTCATAAAGGGTTTTTTTTACATTCAGTAATTAAATAATATCCAAATACCCAAAACATTTTAAATAGTTTTTTATACCACAAAAGGAAACAGGCATACGGTCCCACCTGATGGTAAGCGGTTACCGTAGCCTACGAACGCAACACCAGGGGCGTCACGCGTTGCCGACCCTGTAAAAATCTCTTCACTCCCTTCTTGAGGAACCCCATGCTGTACCCCATGTTCGATGCAAAAATTGGAATCGAACACCGTTTTGCTGAGCCATCAATACCTACAGCGTGGCCGCATTAGGTACAGTGCGTACTTTTTTTGTCAGCAATGCGGTCGCATTCATTTAGCATAGCCATCAACCTAGCATATAGCAATTACTTATAATAAACTATTATCGCCAATATATTATACATTATTATATTATCATGAGGGTGCAGGTTCAAACCCCTGGCCCGTACCTCTGAGTTTAAAAACTTACGTACGGATTCACACCACTGGCTTAATTCGGTGAAGGAAAACATCGTGAGGAAACCTGCATGCCCGAGATATCACAATTAAAGGCATGTGAAGTCCGCCAATCCGCACTAGGCCCGCGTGGTGGACTATGGCCTAAACCCCCTCGTTGATCGGGGAGGCTCGAGTTCCTCGGTGGAGACGTATATGAGCTGTTGATGATGATGATGATGAAACTATTATCAAAGTGTTCTGTGCTTGTAACTCAGCAGTCCTAATACTAAGGTCGTGTCCCCTACACCCCATATAGTTTACTTGACGTCATAAAAAGTTTCTACCTAAATCACGCCAGGCTTAGTCTCCATTCTAATAGGTACCAAAATATCGCAGCTATGCTGAGCACGCACGTGGTGGTTCGGCCTAAATACCTATCAAAAATTCACAAGGAAAATAATATTATTGTGAATTCATAAGATGCCATTGGAAGCCTCAACCTAATTCCGTTAATAAAAAAGGTAGCTTACCGACCGTGCTCGGTGGACTCTCAAGTGAGGGTTTTAACCCTTGAGAGGGGGGTTATTTTGGGGTAACATTAGATGATTTGATAATGAGGTAATGAGATAAAATATTTGATTGTGTGAGTTTGAAATTTGGTACACAGATAGTCTAAAGCCTGAGAAAGGACAGAGGCTACTTTTTATCCCGGGAAAATTGAAGATCCCCCGGGAACCCGGGCGAAACCGTGGGGAGACACTAGTATTATATATAGATGTATGTAGTGATATTTATTACAATTTCTACGTAATAATATTATATATTATGTTGACTGTTTAAGATTTCAGAGGCAATATTAACAGTCTAGGATGTTTGTAAATAAACCGTAGGATTGAGCTTCAATTAAGTTTAAGATATATACTAAATAGCAATTAATATGTGAAAACTTACTTTAGCCTCGCGGATTTGTCCGCATTCTATGCGAGTATATATAGTTGTAGGAATGTGTTAAGTAAAAGGTATCAAAAATAGATCCATCTTCACAAGTTTTCGCGTTTAACAATACTAGTGGGTCCTCGCAGTTTCACCCACGTTCCCAGATATCTTCAATTTTCCAAGGATAAAAGTAGCCTATGTGTGAATCCAGAACGTATTCTAAGTCTGTGCCAAATTTCATCACGATTTCTTCAGCCTTTCTGGCATAAAATAGTAACAAACATACATCCATACATACCTACTCACAAACTTGGGCATTAATAATATTAGTAACATAAGTTTTTACATATTATTTTCTGGTCACTATACTTACATAAGTCGTTGACCGCAAGGGTTAAACGTTTCTAAAATAAAAGCTATTATAGCTGCAAGCTTTTAATTTTATCAAAAAAGCGTTTTTGCGAACACAAAGAGGATAAATTATATTGTTTAGTTTTCAAAGGTATATTTTTATTTCGCAGAAATGTTAACACAAAGGTTCATAGAATACTATTTATTATGTACCTTCATATCTATACTAATATTATAAAGAGGAAAGATTTGTTTGTTTGTTTGTTTGTTTGTAATGAATAGGCTCCGAAACTACTGGACCGATTTCAAAAATTCTTTCACCTTTGGAAAGCTACATTATCCCCGAGTAACATAGGCTATATTTTATACCTGTATTCCCACGGGAACGGGAACTACGTGGGTAAAATCGCGCGGAGGCAGCTAGTAGTTAATAAAAAGATAAAAGTTAAAATTACGATAAAATACCTTATTCAAAAATATAAACCTATACTTTTTTAATTTCTGAATCCTTACTGATATTATATTCAAATAAAATAATATATTCTGAGATATTTTTCATACCTACACATCAAATCTGACTCTAAATCAAGCAGAGCTTGTGTTATTGCTACATAAACTGCTTTTATATAAGTACTTACATCTAAACTTTACATCTGAATACAGAACAAACATTCCTGCATACAGTTTTTTGTCCTAGTTGGGATTCGAACCCACAAAAGTTGGATGACCAACCCTAAAATTAACCGGCCTGCATAACATATTAAAAATTAATGCTCATTTTAAATATCAATATGTAGAAGATCATAAAAACATTATAAACCTCACTAAACTTAGAACCAAAAATCTGTCACCAAATAATTTCTCAGCACACGACGCCCATACTTCCCGACATTCCCTTACAACATACAAGCTCATACTAAGTAATAAATAACTATCCACCAGCTGAGTTCCGAGGGAACATTTCCATTCACCGCCACAGTGTTTCCGAAATTCTGATACGAGTCCATTGTTTATTCTGCACCGCATTCCAGGCATTTTATTAACGGTCGGCATATAACTAATCTTCGCCTTGGACCAGCCAGGTTACCGCCGTAGCTAGGGGGGCATTGTGGGCCAATGCCCTACCTTAAAACCCCAATGCCATACGTAAAAAATAACAAAAAATTAGATAAATTGTTTGTCAATAAAATTTATTCCGAGTTTATTGCCGGCTCTTCTCAGCAAAACCAACCTTTCGAACCGAGCGATAGAGTCTGACTATTCATAAGTGTCTGTGAAGGCCTATTTGCATAAAAATATTTTAGGTTTTTGATGATTTTGATTCATTGTATCACACATGGTGATTGATTTAGGAGCCCGTGCTTCGAAGGCAGATCAATTATTATGATATTTTTCTTACTCCCTGCCAGTAACCAATGCTGCCCTACCTCAAATTCGACTATAGCTACAACCCTGCCTGGTGCATGCAAATAGAGAGAATGGTTTGCTTAGGCTTAGAGGCTTTTGGAAAGGATGGAGTCACTTTGTCGTTTGGCAGTAAACTCACCCTTTTGTCATGTCTGAGCAGTTGCAGTATAGATTTCTAACTGGCTATGTGGATGTTATAGTTATAGGGATGATGTAGGAATGGTGGGACCGTGTGCCTTTTGCCACCCTTGTGGTATAAAAGAAAAAAAGAGTGGTCATTTATTTTGGTGTTAATGGTGCTTGTAAAAATTGTTTATAGATAGATAACTTATCCTACTTATATTATAAAGGCGAAAGTTTGTATGTATGTATGGATGTTTGTTACTCTTTCACGTAAAAACTACTGAATGGATTTGAATGAAATTTGGAATAAAGATAGCTTATAACCTGGATTAACATATAGGCTACTTTTTATCCCGGGAAAATGGAAGACCTCCCGGGTACGCGGGTGAAACCGCGGGGAGCCACTAGTGTTTTATAAGTGTCAGACTTCAGGTGCAAATTCTTTATAGAATAGCTGAAAATACTTATATTTTTTTAATGATTTTTTTTACACTATCTAAGATGCTTGTATGGGATTGTTTTATAGGTAACTTAAGGTTAATATGAATTCGATTTCAGGTTCAGAATTTTCTATGGATTAGCTGAAAATATAAAAAAAAAAATTATGTTATTTTTTATACTATCTAAGAATAATACAATAGATACTTTCTAAGTATAAGATACTTTATAAAAGAACGAAAATTAATTCCACATTGCGAATAATAATATCTTGACACGCAGTAGTCTTCAGGCAAGTTCAATTATTTTCATATCGATTCAAATGAAAACAGAAATGGAAGGACCAGAACCGATAAAACTAAACATTAGATACAATATTCGAAACCTCACTATCAAAGTGATCACCAACACAGACAGACGACAAACCAGCGAAATATTGGGAATCTCAAAAAACCGCCATACTCACTTTATGAAATAAAATCCTCAGCTTAAAATCCTTTCATATTTCGATTTTCGAATATCAGGTAAAGTCGTGCATTCACGGTGCGACACACCGCTCGTACTGGTCTCAATAACATCGGACTGCGAAGCTGATTGGAGTATATTGATAACAACGTACGGTAGCGTGAATAGGACCGGATTTCGGTCAGCCGAGAATACCTATCCACTCGATCTCAGAGTCTGTCTTATTTATTAGGTCTTGGCTTGAATTGGCTTTAAACAACAATGGGTTAGTTAGAAATTATTGGTTGGGTTTGTTGGTTTAAATATATACAGGTTTTGTTTCGAGACCAGAGTAGAAAATGATTTCTTTCAGTTACTATAGAATTCTTAGTTACAACCAGAGCTTTAATCTAACTATACGCGAGGGTATGTATGCACTTTGCATGTCTAAAAAGCAAAAATTTCAGCTTTCTACGCTGTTAGTCCGCGATCGACCGTTATTGCCTTCGGACGTCTAAGACAAAGTCAAATTCAGGAAGAAACGATGTCTAGATAGATTGACAGCCCGGTTGGCTTTGTGGTTAGTGACCCTGACTTTCAAGCCGCGGGTCGTGGGTTCGAATCCCACCCAGGACAAACATTTGTATGCATGAATATGTCTGTTTGTTCTGTGTATAATATGTATGTATTAAAAAGTATTTTATGTAGTATATCAGCTATCTGGTTACCATAACACAAGCTTCATTTGAAGCTTACTTTGGAATCAGATTTGCTGTGTGTGAAAAATGTCCCAGGATATTTTTTATTTATTTTATAACTATGTAGTTACTTAACCAATTGAAATGCGTGAAACCTCTTCCTAATTTGTAGGACACACGCGCCATATAATCATATCCTCCCCCCTCCTCCCCCCCCCCCCACATCCACCACATCCGCCACACCACAATCCGATTGTAAACGCACAATAACTCTGGCATACTAAAAGCGTTACCGGATCCTAATGCCATCCGATTAGTGGTCGGACTAGTCCCTTGTCACCCCGAACGTAACCTCGCAAGTAATGCCCCGAATCCGGAACTGGATACACGCAAAGTCATGTATTAAATTATGGAATACAAAAACTTATAGTGCACAGAAGGCTTTGAGCGATCTGATGTTTTGAAATTTTACTTTAGCTTTATGTGGAGAAATTAACTCATTAGATAGGCTTAGATTTAGTTATGATTATTCTGATAAACGAGCAATTTGATATTGAGTTGAAATTTTAAAGCGCATAAATATAACATGCTTCTATATTTATCTATACTTATATTATAAAGAGGTAACGTTTGTGAGTTTGTGACGTTGTAAGGGGTAATCGCTGGATCTACGGAACCGATTTTCAAATTTATTTCAGCAATAGAAAGCTACGTTATTGTGGAGTGTCATAGGTTATATTTTACCCACCTATTCCCGCCGGAACGGGAACTATGCGGGTGGAACCGCGAGGAGGCAGCTAGAATGCAATAATGCTTTTTCCAGTAATGGCTATTGTTTGCCTGTGTGTACAAGACACAGACCTATAATCCAACTAGACGTCCCAAGTGTGATTTGCGTGTCAAAAAGCAACAAAAATCTACGTTCCACGCCGTCATTTTGTCCGCGATCGACGGAAAAATGGTACTTTGGGTGCAAAACTGATACTCTTACTATTTTAAAGTGAAAAAACACACGACCGAGATTGTATTCGATTGCTCTATTGCTTTCGGACGTAAAAGTAAAAGTGACGCGGTTGGCCTTCATACAAATTGAGGTGCTTAAGTTATCTAGTTTATATGTCTGTGCTGTTCACCATGCCGCCACGATTGCGTAATACCTTTTTAAAGGCGTTTCTACAAAAATCAGCGTTGTTGTCTTCAACAGCACATGCACTTTTTACAGCAATCCTACCGCTTCTTTGTCATTGATTTGATTTATGTTTGTTATTTTTATGTAATTAGCGTTAAAGTGTGCTGTCAATAAATATTTTCTTTCTTTCTTTTTTTTACTTTATCTAGTTAGATTATATAGGTCTGTGAATATCGTGCGAATGACATCGGTCACTCCGCGTGTATGTAAATGAATGATTATAATATTATTCAGTGAGGCGAGTTAAAACGTTGCTGAAAACGGCACTATTTCAGCAATAACTATTTTGCTATATTACTGGTGTTGGTTACAAGTAATATTAGTTTATTATAGGCTCATGATACTCAGTATGTTAATTTATTTATGCTTCAGAGTTGAAAATGCATAAGTAACTATCATTTTCAGGGACTGAATTCGGTAAAATATGGCATTTAAAAAAAAAATTCTGCCACTATTTTTGATACGAATGAAACAAAATACGATTCGATAAACGTCTGTAACTATTCTATATATTTTGTTGCGTAATATTCTAGAATATATTGTAAATATATATCCATAAATTCTCATAAACTATCGCATTTATAAGTATAAATGTCCTGGGACATTTTTCACACACGGCCAATCTGATTCCAAACTAAGCAGAGCTTGTGATATGGTAACCAGACAGCTGATATACTATATATACTACGTTTTAAACATACTTATATAGATATTTATATCCAGACACTGGACAAACAGACATATTCATGCATACAAATCTTTGTCCTGGGTCGGATTCGAATCCACGACCCGCGGCTTGAAAGTCAGGGTCACTAACCACAAAGCCAACTGGGCTGTCGTTTTATGATAAGAGTACCTATAATTAGGATGTAGATACTATTATTTTGTAGTCTCGGGTAACGGATATTGCCGCCTTCTCAAAAGCTGACTTAAAAGCCTGTCAGACACAAACAAGAGAATGTGTAGTTTTAATTATCGCTAAAAGCAATAAAATCGCTTTAAAACTTTAAAATTGCTACTCTTATTGTTTAACACGATTGGTAATTTTAATTCTTTATAGTATCTGCAGTTTCACTCGCGTTCCCTCGGAATCTTAAATTTTCCGGGTTATAGAGTAGCCTATGTGTTAATCCAGGGTATTAACTATCTCCCGTGTCCCCTGGCCCCGCCACACGGCGCCCAGGCGTCTTCGGAACACCCAGGGGTTTAGGTTCCGGTGAGTCTCCACATAACCCGGCGGCTGCCCCCGGAGCTGCCGGGTATCCTATGAGAATTCCCCTGGCACATAAAAAAAAAGAGTTTTTGTGTAAATAATAAAAAAAATAAAAATACTAGTCGAAATAACCTCCTCTTTTTGAAGTCGTTTAAAAAGTAACAAGCATACATCCATACTCAAAAACTTTCGCATTTATAATATTAGTGTGATAGTAGGTACTTTATCGGTATCTACAATTTTGTTTTCATTAAGCTTACCCAAATGTACCTCGAACTGTCATTTACACAGTCTGTGGGACATTTGGTGTACTCAGATCCTTTTAAGGCACGGGTTGTTAGAGGCCGTAGATAAATCACTAGTTACACCCATTATTAGTTGGCGGTTGTCTTCATGTTGGGACGGAGAATTTCTATGAATAAGAACTGACCTACGACTGGAACAATGGTCCATGCATGCGCAATTGTCCTTTGAAGACATGAGGTTGACGCATTTCCGTATAGTATAAAAGCTTTATCCGCGCGGTTTCTCCTGCGTTTCCGTTCCCGTAAGAATACAAGGGTAAAATATAGCATATAAATGTTATTTCCTGATAATTTTGGACTCGCATCGATGATATAGTCAAATGAAACTTGTACTCTAAAATTATCTTAGTAAATTCGATACAGGCTTTATGGTTAGTGATTTTCAAATCGCTGCAGCGCTGGCGCCGGTTTGATTTCAAATCCAATCTAGGACGTTTGTTCTGTGTCTGGATGTATCCATAAAGGTATGTAGTATGTATAGCATATCGGCTACCGTAGTTAAAGTTCTGCTTAGTTTGGAATCAGATTAGCCATGTGTAAAAATTATATGCAGTACAAGCTCTATACCATTTAGAATCACATTGACCTCGTAAATAATGTCCTATAATAGGTATTTATAAACTTATACAACTCCGCTAATATAAACCAATTTACCAACTAACATCCAAAGGTTTCTCAATATAAATAAATAATGGAAACGCCAAAGTTATATTCAAAGAAACTTAAATTTTCCACCACGTTCACCAAAGGCTACTAAATATTCCTCAATGTACCCTTGAAGGTCGACTATTACTAATTGAACCGCCCATAGGCAATAATTATGCAAATAACTTGCAGAACTCAATTTTCTTCAATGATATTTAGTTGAATGGACGATTAGTGTGCGACACAAGTAATGCTATGTCCACAGACTTATTAAAACTAGACTCTACCCTCGTAGATTACACCCTCGTAGTTCCCGTTCCCGTGGGAATACAGAGATAAAATATAGCCTATGTTATTCCCTGATAATGAAGCTTTCCAATGGTAGAAGAATTTTTGAAATCGGCTCAGTCGTTTTTATGCTACTAAGGTGGCAAACAATCATACGGTCCCTGATGGGAAGTGGTTACCGTAGCCTATGGACGCTTGCAACACCAGGGGTGTCAAACAATCTTCATTACAAACATGCACACACACAAAAATTCTTTTTATAATATTAGTGTTGACGTAGATAACGTAAGCACCTCAATCTGTATGAAGACCAACCGTATCACTGTTTCTTTGACGTCCGAAGGCAATAACGGTCGATCGCGGACTAAATGACGATGTAAAAAGTAGATTTTTTTGCTGCTTTTTGACTCTCAAAATATACTGACTATCGTCTAGTTAGATTGTAGGTCTGTGGTTGAGACCCTTTGGTCGAACATTTAGTCAAGCTTGCGATTTGTTAATTTCGTCCTTGACTTCTCTACTCCAACTTGCTCTTTGTATGGGTGTTCAAATTATTTTGAACTAGCTTTCGCCCCTCGATTTCAACCCCATTCCCGGGGCCCCCCTTAATATCCTCAGGACAAAATGTAGACAATGTCCTCTCTCAAGCTATTACAAGCTCTGCTTAGTTTGGAATCAGATTGGCTGTTTGTGAAAAACGTCCCAGGACATAATGTAAGTCCTTTCTTAACCTTCAGTCTCTGAACCAAATGTCATAAATATCGAAAGTTTAAGGCGTGAAAGCAAAACAGACAAAGTACCTTTCCCATTTATAAAACTAGTAGGAGTTTTGCAGTCTGTTTTACTGCCCTTAAAAAAATACTAAGTTTTTGTCTTAAATAATACTAAGAGTGATCTGGCAGGTACTTTTATATTTATCCCACAAAAAACATTATAGTGACATTCCGCGAATGGACCAGTCAATACATACGGTCAATAAGTAATGTTTTTACTGCGTATTTTGTTGCATATCCATAACATCCTCTGGTAATGGAAAACGGCGATTTGGGTTCGAAATAGTCACCATAAATCCGGTTTGATGTGATATATAATCGGGAATTGCAAATTACAGTGCGCCATTTTGAAATGACAGGATATTGGTTGCTGCATAATTTAAAGTTTAAAAATTTGAGGTTCTAAAACTCAGAAGTTTCTATTTTATTAATATTATAAAGCTGAAGAGTTTGTTTGACTGATCTGAGGAACTACCAGTATTAATTGAAAAATCTTAGTGTTGTATAGCCCATTTAACTAAAAAGGCAGTTTGCTATAAAATATCTTACTATAAGCAATAGGAGCATGAATAAAAAATGTTACAATAATTGAGTTCATGACGCAGAGGAAGTTTCGCGGGTCAGCTAGTTGAATAATAATTGTGTGCGTCTATGGTACAAAAAGATTTAACAAAATTATTCATTTTCAAGTACAGAACAGACAGACATATTCACGCATACAAACCTTTGAAATCTTATCTTAGCCAAAGAATCCAAAGAGTTGATGTAAATGGGGCTAAGTCATCTGGTTCTTCTATGCGTATGGGTGTACCACAGGGCTCAATTCTAGGTCCATTCTTATTTTTAATTTATATTAACGACCTCCCTTTTTATGTTAAAAATACCTGTGGAATTGTACTGTTTGCCGATGACACCTCACTGATTTTTAGTGTTGATAGACTTAAATTCAACTATGACGATGTAAACTGTGCATTGGCCCGGGTATTAGAATGGTTTACTGTAAATAACCTAGTTTTAAATGCGAAAAAAACAAAATGCGTTAAATTTGCGTTACCTAATGTAAAAAAAGTAGGTTGTAATCTTATGCTAAATAATGAAGTTTTGAATCTTGTTGAATCAACAGTATTTTTAGGGATTACTCTTGACTCGAAACTTCAATGGGGCACCCAAATTTCTACACTTGCGGGAAAGCTCAGTTCGGCAGCTTACGCAGTTAGGAAAATTAGACAGCTTACAGATGTAGATACGGCTAGACTAGTATATTTTAGTTACTTTCATAGTGTTATGTCCTATGGTATTCTACTGTGGGGCAAAGGTGCAGATATAGAAACTATTTTTATTTTACAAAAGAGAGCGGTACGAGCTATTTACAATTTAGGCTCTCGTACGTCACTCAGAGATAAGTTTCATGAAATCGGCATACTCATAGTTGCATCACAGTATATATATGCAAACATATTATTTGTTCATCATAACATTAGTAGTTTCACTAAAAACAGTGATTTGCACTCCCTCAATACAAGAAATAAGCACAAACTTGTGACCTCTGCTTATAGACTCCAAAAGGTGCAAGGTTCATTTTTAGGACTGTGTGCACGCTTCTATAACAAAATCCCTATATCAATTGTAAATTTGCCTTTGCAAAAATTTAAGGACCATATCAAAGCCGTATTAATAAAAAGGGCTTACTATAATATAAATGAATATTTAAATGATAATAATGCTTGGTTGTAGATTTATTTAACTTGTATACATTTATGCTTATACTCATACTGTAAATTACCTAATATAAGTATGTTAATAGTCTCGCTGATAACATTGGGTGTGTGTGTTTCGTTTATTAATTGAAAATTATGTTTTGTAGCAGGCTTGGGTTAGTCATGCTCACTTAAAAGTCTTTGCTTGCGGCGGCGTCGTGTGACGGGTCGCTCACTTCCCTAAAACATGGCGAAGAGGGCGATGGCTGCCACATGCGTCATGCTTGTGAACAGGTGCTGCTTGTGGGGGCTGGTCTGCTCAAGTTTGTTTATGTTATGAATATTCACTTTATTTTATATATTTTTTTTTCTTTTTATCTCATTCCCTACCACGCAGATATTGTCAGTGAGACTAATTCCTTGAAATGTATTATAATCTAAGTCTATTTTAAAAAGAGTAATTGCTGAGTTTATTGCCGGCTCTTCTCAGCAAAACCAACCTTCCGAACCGAGCGTTAGAGTCTGACTATTCATAAGTGCTTTGCATATTGGCCTATTTGAATAAAAATATTTTTGATTTGATTTGATTTTGTCCTGTGTAGAATTCGAACCCACGAGCTTAATAGTTATGATAACTCCCTTGTTTTTTTTAAGGGACTTGAAGGTGTTAGCCTCTGATGGCTGTTACACCTTTACGCGGGCAATCGGTGAGCGCTGAGGGCTCTCAACCGTAGCTTAACTCCAACGAAAAAGCTTTCCCAAAAGTATCCATATTTATTTTCAAACTACTTGCCTATTTTTAAACCGGATCAATACAAACAAATTTTAAACAGCTTCATTTCCAAGTTTAAGCCGGCAACTTTTCTAATAAGCTCTCACCAACAACTGTTACTCCTACAGTCTCTAGCTTAATAATTAATCTGACTTTGCTATTTGTCCTCAATTTTAGTTGGACCTATCTATTTTGTGTCCATCCTAATCCTGATATAAAGTAATTAACATCAACCCTTATTGCCTTTGGTGAAGGTTTAAAGTGGTTTCTCTTGTACATTTAATGAACCGTTTTGGACAAAGGGTCTGTTATAACATTTGGAGGGCTATTTCATTAACCCCGTAATGGTTGAGGGTGTTCTATTGACGTGTGAAGAAAAAGTTTATTTCTATAATGTGAGGTATTTACTTATTGAGTCAAGAGTGATTACTCTAAACCTTTAGGTATATATCTATTGGTTGGCTTATAGAGCTGATGTTAAAACTGCTGAAGCTTATCGTTTTGCAAGTCATTTTTAAAAATTGAAAGTAAAGTGTAATATAAAGAATCGTAGTGGTTCCCCGCGGTTTTACCCGCGTACCCGGAACATCTTCCTTTTTCCTGGGATTAAAAAGTAGCCTATGTCCTTTCTCAGGCTCTAGACTATTTGTGTTCCAAATTTCATTTAAATCGGTTCGGTAGTTTTAGCGTGAAAGCGAGACAGAGTTACTTTCGCAGTTATTATTAGGTAGAATAGTTGGAATAACACTGATTCGCCTTGTATCGAAAATATCACAGGACTTTATCATGAATTTTTTTTAAATACATACTATTTTGATAATTTTATCCAAACAGCATGTCATGCATACAAATGTTTGCCCTGGGCGGGCTTCCAACCTACAACCGGCGGCTTGTAAGTCAGGGTTCCTAACCACAAAGCCAACTGGTCTGTCATTTATAAAGTAACTAGAGACCCCCCCGGCTTCGCATGGGTGCAATGCTTATACATCACTACATCACATTAGAAACCTCCAAATTTGACAGTTTTTTTCTAACAATGTGTTAGAAAATGTGCATGTATTTTACATAAAAACCTTCCTCTTGAATCACTCTATCTATTAAAAAAACCGCATCAAAATCCGTTGCGTAGTTTTAAAGATTTAAGCAGACATAAGGACAGACAGCGGAAAGCCACTTTGTTTTATAATAATGCAAAGTTTTATAATCTGATAGACTAAGTGCAGAGGGCATCTTCTCATAATCTTTATTAGAGAATCATTTTGATTTCAGCTAGGTTCATTATTCTTCATTTAACTTTGGTAAGCCACCATCTGTTGCTTACAATTGTGATTTAATATTTATGAAACGAATTTGTTAGCCATTAGCCTAATGTTTTAGGTTTAATTTAATCTAATCTAGACTTTAGCTGGAAATCATTTTACTTTTGAATTGCTACGGGCACATATTATGATGTAATTTTGTAATTAACTTATATTAAATTTGCTTTCTTCACGCGGTTTCACCCGGGTTCTTAGGTAATTTATTATACCATCATAAGTAACCTAATTTAAGAATATATTCGAATACTGTGCCAAATTTCATCCAAAACCTTCAGTCGTTATTGCGTGAAAGAGTAATAGACATCCATACAATCTAACAAACTTTCGCATTTATAATATAAATAGGATAAATTAATCTGATTTGTCATAAAAATGCAGGATCATCAAAATAGTGAGTACCTACCTACCTACCTGAAAATAATTAATTGTGGTTTATATAAATAAATAAAAATATACTAATAAAACAAATAGAAATCCGACGATCAATAAGTTTATTTTCTTAAATAACATCTTATTATTAACTATTTACACAACCTCATCATATTATTACAATAAACTATTAAAAAAGAAACAAACACAATTTATTTTTTTATTTAGGTAAAATTACACAAATTACAACTATAACTTATTTATATTAATTATAATTACAAATTATTACATCGTCATACTTTTTAAGTGTTAACTTTAATTTTTTCGAATTTTAACTTTATATCTATTCTAATATGTTTACCATTTAATTTATATAAATGCTCAGAAATAAATATAATAAATTAATTATTAGATAATTGTACTACAATTATAAATATTATTTACAACAGTTTTTTTTAAATTAACTTAATTATTGATTTACTACCTTTTAATAAAACTGTGCTTTGCTACAAATTTTTGTTACTGGTCATTCTAGTACCTTACTTGAATTGTTTTTTAAAGATGCTACAGTGAACTGGTGTTACTTTTAGATACATACGTCCATTTGATCTTGTAACTAAACTTATTATTTACCCAATGCTTTCAAAATAATCTACTTACCTAAATATTTGGATTTTAAAATAAAGAAGAATTAGACATATTATTATGTTAATAAATCAGTATAATAAATAAATACCCTGGGACATTTTTCACACACGGCCAATCTGATTCCAAAGTAAGTTTCAGATGAAGCTTGTGTTATGGTAACCGGATAGCTGATATACAACATATATATACTTTTAAATACATACATATTAAGATATTTACATCCAAACACAGAGCAAACAGACATATTCATGCATACACATGTTTGTCCTGGGTGGGATTCGAACCCACTACCTGCGGTTTGAAAGTCAGGGTCACGAACCACAAAGCCAACCGGGCTGTCGGCTCTAGTATTATAAAGCTAAAAAGAGTTCTTTGTTTGCTTTGTTCACGTGCAGTACTTAGTAACTACTGTCTCAAATCGAAAAATTATAAAATACCGGATACACCATTTATTAAGGAATAAGGGTGTTATATAGCATGCAACATCACTCTTCGACTCATAGAAGAATTAACTTTTTTTTTTCAAAATTGGGAAGACTGTTTAGAATATTAATTCTTGGACTAAATGATAATTTAGCTTAAAAAAGGTATCGGTCAATTTACTCTAGATCTTAGGTCTGAACACTTATCGACGTTTGTATATAAAAATGACTATCCAGTACACTCTTAAAGAAAAACTACAGTTTCTATAAAATGTAACTTATCGTGTCTCTATATTTTATTAAAAGGTAGTAAAACAATCACTATGGTTTAACTAAGCATCCTGTAAGGATGTTATCCGTAGCTATATTAAATTGTGTGTCTTTGTACACGTCTTTTCAAGAATCCTTTTATTTTAGCTGGCATTTTTATATTCCGAGTTTCCTTTCGTATTTTTCATTATACCTGTGACCTAGACATGCCAACCTTCCAAACTGGAGTCTGACATTTCATAAGTGCCTGCGAAGGGCTATTCGAAAGAATAAATATATGTCTAGTTCATATAATGAAAACTATGTCTTCAATTTCATTATAGTTATGAAGTTCCATATAGCCCAAATCTAATAATTTTTTTATGAAAGTCTCGCCAGAAAAGATACCTACTATCCAATCTCAAAACTCAATCTCATTATAGGTATTTGTCATAAATATTATTAAGCTTATCGTCATCTTAAAATCAGGGTACAATATTTCGGTCTTTGTTGACCCGCTGCCTCGAGGCTAAAAAGATTTCGTGGAAAATATCCCGCCCACGCAACCGTAATGTTCACAAAAACCTTACAGACTTAAAATATCGACATATTTGTAGGATGCCCCTAAGTCTTGATATAACAATATTGACATTATCCTTTACATACTTTGCGACAATAGGCTTTTACGGTTGTCCAAACATCAGATTCTGGGTCAACTCGTATTACTGGTGATATTGAAAATTCAAATTCTCAATGTTTACTCCATGTATTATCAAAGATACCCCAAAGAATCATCGACCAAAAAACCAATCTGTAGATTAAATCACAATGTAAAAAAGGCAAAGCTACAAAAATCTTTTTCTAGGGTATAACCAATCAAGAGTATTTCTGTATTCAAAAAGGTCTCTATGTTATAGTTGATCGATGTAGTTTAAAAAAAATATATGAAACGGTTTTATTTCATATATTCGTAACTAACTGGAATATGTGAATAAACTCTGAAACCTGCATGTCACAGTTTCAGGTACAGATTTTGTAAAATCTCGCTTTGTTTTTGTTATATTTTTTGTACTGTATCTGGTCGTAATCTGTGTTTACTCTGTATGTTTTCATTAAAGAGAAGACCAAATAGGCTTTGTGTAGCAACCATATACACAAAGTAATCATAGCTTAGTAAATTTCTGAGTTTCTGTACCTACTCAGTAGCAATAATTTGTTCTGGTCATGAGAGTCTTCTCTTTAACACAATGCAATGGTTGAAATCTTGGTGTAACTTTAAACTTATGTTAACGAAAGCTTAAGATTTGTATTTTAGCATCAATTTCGACAAAAGTGAGTACTTATCTAGATAAACAGTTGTTATTTTAAAGGAACATGATAAAAAAGTACGTAAATAGGTATTGAGATGTTAATCTACTCATCTTTTATGTATTCCCTTTCACTTATATTTTTAAGTGATGTCAATTGATATTTATGAGAACGTGTTTCAGGATTATTCGTTGAAATACGACAATTTATGATTTAACATAATTTATTCTATAATTTGTGATTTTGACGTTAACTGAGGTAAATTAAATGCTCTTTAAGAATTTGCTTCGTCGATCGATTTCTTGGTTGTCGAAATGGTATATTACTAATATACCATTTCGACAACCAACAAACAATACTACCATTGATTTTCTCAATTTACTACAGAATGAAAAACACTCAAATTAACTGTACATAAAAATGCAATAACTAGTGTTTCCTTTTGTCTTTTTAAAATTACTTCTGGTCTGATGTTCATTAATTTGACAAACTCTAAAATACATTAATTATGTTATAATCATACTTTTCTTACACTCGTTCTATATCCAAGCTCTTATCTTAGTCCAATTAGAAGTCGTATAATCCATAGTCCTTAATTACCATGAGAATTAACATAGGGTGTCATCATTGGTACTAGCAGCCCATGAGTGTGACGATGACGCTCAGAAGGGCAGCTGATAGAGGATACTGGAGACGCAGTTGACCTCCGTGCTGCATCGCTGCTGGGTGTTCACCTGGTGATGAAAGAAGTTCTAGAAGGTTCTGGAGAAACATGACCTCATAGGGAGAACTAGAATGTAATACCATAGCAACATGTCAGGTTTACGTGCCATGCTATCGGTATTATTATGAGATTTTGCAGTAAAATTTGCTGATAGACGATTAAAATTTAGCTGATAGATTGCTACACGTATTCAAAAAGCACCGGCTTAGAGGCACCGCCGTGCATTGCAAGCTTCAAAGAGTTTTTCTTTGATCGTTCTTAGGTCCTTACATGTTTGGTAATTGTCTTACATAGACGTAACTTATATATGTCTAACTTGGTTATCAAACGTAATGAACGTTTTTCTACTTTTGCTGTATTTAGCCACCTTTCTAAAAAAATGTATATTCAACTAAAAAAAACCTTTATTTAATTTCAACTGCTATCATCGAAAGTTTTAAAACATCTACTTCTACTAGCTTCTTTATCCATCTTTTTTACTTTATGTTAGAAAGGTTTGTTTGGTTTTATTACTATAACTCACCACTCAGCACATGTACCAGCACAGATCTGGGGTTAGCGTTGGCGGGTGCGCAAGTATACCGGCCTGAGTCAGGAGTGTTGGCCTTCTGCACCAGCAGGTGTGATGTGGTGGTCTCCCCCTTCTCCGTGATCACTGATACTCCACCACGTGGGGAGTCGTAGTTAATCTCCTGCAAGAAGTAGCTGGATGAGTATTGGAAACTATACCTTGGTTAAAGAAGATGATGCTCCTTTGTAAAGCTATCGTCTATAGGAAATTGTATAAGGGGGTCAAAGAAAACAATAGTTTTTTTATGTGAACTATTTGATAATTAAGTTTTTATTAATGCTATAAAAAGGTTATAATCTATGCCTGCCTACTAGTATTTAGTCAATGTACAAAAGATTAATTTTATATACTTAGTACAATAGACTAAATGCCAATAATGTTAGAAAGATAGTTACGCTGAAGTAAAATTAATTGTTGACCATAGCATGGTGCAACAATGAAAATGTTGTAATCGAATAACAAGAGCATTCATTTATTAATCAATTCAATAGTTATAACATAAACATAATTTTTCAAATAACCATATAATATTGTAGGATGTATAATAACTAATGATACAGTAATAATGCTTTTATTGACCCAGATTACTGTTTTTTTATTATTTGATTACTTTAACCCTGTTTTTGGAAAATGTGAGTTTCACGGACTAGTTACTAATTGGGTATGTAGATACATTACAATTACATGTTACAAAGGTTTTTTTACTTTATTTACTGAGCAAATATCCCAGAATCCTAAATTTCAATATACTGTACATATTTGTTTGTGTATATACAAAGTTCATGTACGAGTTGTTTGAAGTGTTTCATCTTTGTTTAGTTGATATTAATTTATTCCTCAACCTAGATAATTGAATTATGGTGCCTCATTTTAACGTTTAAGATCTCGCAATGATTAAGTAATTCAAGCGGCAAATTAATGAATCAGCAGGAAATTATTCATTTGGCACTATTCCAAGATGGAAGCGTAAGAGATTGATTGCGGTTTACGAATTAATTTGTTTCTCAACTAACATTCTGTTTGAATAAATTATCTCGAGATAATAATGTGTCATCAAAATTTAATTAGAACTCAGATATAAATAGATTTGAGACCTCGATAATGTTTTACTGAATCTTACCATTGTATTAACAAACAAAATCGGAAACATAAAGTCCATGCTGCACAGTTGTACCAAACCCTAGATAAATGCTCCTCTATTACAGCTTATCTCTACAATATGTCCGGCTGTCACTGGCAGTGAGTTATTGACGAAACCAATTCCGCCATTGGCGACTTTAAAACTGGGCCATTATATATAACAATGGGTCATTTTATTTTCTGGCAGACCAATGTTATAGCTCGACGCTCTCAACTCATTCTGGCACAGGATCAAATCGACTGTGAGTTTGTGGTACCCAGAGTTTTGTTGTAAATAAAACTTTTAAGTTCTGAATCTTAGAGCCGCAAAATTTGTGGCAGCATTTGTGCAATTTGGTGCATTCCAGCTTATTGTGCTCTCTGGTCTTCCAAGCTTGTATACTGAAAGCTCATTTTCCGTAACGTTCGACTGAATTTTACATAATACAAAAATTTTTGAGCTTACGTAATAGAAATAGTAAACAGGATTGCTATCGTCTCGTTTGGCTTCAGTTAAGCAAACGTCGTTGTAATCTAAGTTTATTAGAACACAAAGAAAAATCTAATTTGATACAACTTTGTTAGACGCTCGGAATTATATCTTATCAAAGACAAACGAAAAATTATCCAGCAGTTTTAGAGCAAGCTATCCGGAATTGTGTTACCATTAACATTCTAAAGTAACAGCAATTTTTATAAAAGACACAGTCCAAAAATAGATTCAAAAATTCCCTTTATCTACAAACTCGAGGATATTTTTCGCTGACTAGTCGGTTCGCTAAAAAGATTTGTTATAACCTTAGCAGCACCATTAAAACGTCGGAACTTCTTTGCCTACTTTTTCTGGCAGTTAAATGTTCTGTCGCCCCTCCCGTTCCGGAGCTGACACGCCCTTAGAGCTATTGTCAGCAAAATTGTCATACTCGTCAACAACTACTGGAATTTGCTACAAATAAAAATCAAGGTAAGAAATTGTGTTGGGCTAAATTCGAGTTGCAAATCTGTCTCTTTGTATTTCAATGCCATTATTAAAATGGAAAACGGTTAATTGTTTATGTATTTTCCTTTAAGAGGTGTCGCTTAATGAGATTTTTCCTACAATTCAGTTTTAGTAGGTATACTTTATCCACGATAATGGTATCCAGAAAAACAACTTTAATTCTGAGCAGTTTTGACTGACTCGATAAAGTAGAAGCTTCTTAATTCCACGCATTATTATATGTTTTGCAATATTTAAATCAGTTGAGATTGGTCTTTTGTGAATAATTTCAGTACAGATTCATTTCCAACTCCTAAAAATCCATTTATTAAAACGTTTTTAGATTTCCTCACCTCAAAAAACAGCCCTAATAGGATCACTTTGCTGTCCGTCTGTCAAGACCCTTTTCCCCCTAGATAGATCTCAAAAAGTTCGTGGACCACTTTGGTTGTTTTTTTGGCAAGCATACGTACCTTTTCATTGTGAGTCCATCGTATAGCCGGCGGCGGCTCAGGCGAGTGCTGCACCACGCATGTCAGATTGATGGTGCTCCCTGTGTTGATGAACAGCTCCGGTCCGCCCAGGATTGTCGTTAGAGGCTCTGGGGAAGTCAATCTTACGTCAGTAAAAAGTGGTACTTATTCTTCATTTCAAGAGAGGCATTACGGAATTCTCCGTTCTAAATTTATTGATGGTACACTGTCTTGGTAACTATCTGGGTCTAACTCCTGTTTTTATTTTGTTGTTAATTAATTTTGCTCTGTTGATACTGAGTGAGTCGAAAATACATATTTTTCTTTCTTTCTTTCTAATAAGTATAGGATTAAGCTACCTCTATATGGATGGTGCCTAAATCTAAATGTTTGTACCTATGTGTAGTGGTGATACGTCTTTCTTGTAGGTACAATTACTACTAACTTGTGACGTCTTGATATAATGAACTAATAGTATTAAAATTTTTGCTATTCTATTTCACGATAGCGAATTGTAGTACAAAATCAAAGGATTTAAATTTTATCTAACGGCGTTCAAGTTTTTCACATGAAAGCTCTGGAGAGTGGGTACACTTTTTGTTTAATCATAGTTACCATGATTTTTTATTAGTTCTTTATTCATTAAAGTTTTGTTACGCGTATACACAGCTGACTTTTGTTATCGAAAAACGAATCCCGCAGAAATTAATAATTTTAAAGGTCAGCTTTTTAATATATTTACTAATGGCTCCCTACCCCGAGGAATCTTTGACTTTCCTGGGAAAAATAGCCTATGTGTTAATCCAGGTTATAGACTATCTCTGTGCCAAATTTTATCCAAATACGTTGCTTAGTTTTTGCGTGAAAGAGTTCAAAACATCCATTCATAGATCTATAATTCTAATAATTACAAACTTTCACATTTATAATATTAGTTCAACTTTCAGGTATCAGGTATTCACTATCATATCTAGCGTTAATATATTTCCAAGTATAGTGAAACCAAAGCTCCATAAAGTCGTATCAAATTCAACATCAGCGAAGGAAAATTATGATAATTTATTATCAAGACATAATCACACTTGTGAGACAAGTTGGAGGAAGTGGCTGGCAATAAAATAAATTATACCATCCATAATCATTCTGGCTCAACTTTTGAACAATACCGATAACTTTAGCGGAGCTTCAAATTTAAATTGTTACTATTTTTCTAGCTAAAGTTTGGCTAGTCATAAAATTTGGATTTAACTTTAAATCTAGTGAGAGCGTTTATAAGTCCGTGAATTTTTGAAAGTATTATGATAAATAGTACTTTTTAATATAACTTTAATAATATATTATATTGAATAATATAAGTACCTTTTTTTTTTTTATTAAGGATGGGCTTGCATTTGGTCTTTACCTTAATGATAGTGGAAGAAGTTTGGCTGTATACATAAAAGAGAAATTCCTAGGCCTTGGGTAAACATTGATATTTATTTTATTTGAAGGTTATACTAGCTTTCGATTCGCTGATTCACCCGTGTTTCCAGGGGACTGTGACATCTTAATCTCTTCAGGCATTGTTGCGTGAAAAATATATATATATATTCTACAATGTTTAACATTTTCTATTTATTTATTTATGTAACTATAAAATAATTAAGATTTGCATGTCATGTTAATGGTGAAGTATGCATGAACAATATAAATCTGTTGTAACATTAATGTAACCATACTTTAAGCAAATAAATTATATCTTATCTTATCTCACAAACTTTCACATTTATAATATTAGTAAGAGTAAGCATTGTGTGTTAGAAGAGTACAGAATATAATATGAAACAGTCTCTTAGATCGTGTTTAGATATAAATTTCAGCAGCTGCACATTTAGAGTGCTTCTATACAAGAGTGCTTACAATTTTCGGCCACAGCTTTCGCTGTCCAATATGGTCAAAACGCCTCTCCATATAAAAATAATACGTATACAGCCACATAATAAAGTCGAATATTGTATAAATTTTAACCAACAGGAGCTCTCAAAGGAAGTAAAATAAAATTTATTTACTGCCCGTTATAACTTCGCGATCAAATAACTTCATATTACCTTCTTTGAGCTGTTAGAAGCTTTTGAAGTCGGTTAGTCTTACTTAAGTTGGTGCTTGATGGAAGTTTTTATGGTGGTTAGATGGGCATCTTATGTTATAGGTACCTGTTATAATAATATTTTACAACCTATCTCGCTATATTAATTTTGTTTCTTATTTATTACGTACTAGCTGCCTCCGCGCGGTTTTACCCGCGTAGTTCCCGTTCCCGTAGAAATTAAGATATAAAACATAGTATATGTTACTCCCTGATAATGTAGCTTTCCATTGGTGCAAGGATTATTCAGATCGGGTCAGTAGTTTTAAAGTTTATTCGGTACATACAAAAATACAAATCCTTCCTGTTTATAATATTAGTATGACCACCTGACAGGGAATCGACTACGATAATTATGAAAATATACTATTAATCTATACTTATAGCGCATGAATTATATAAATTATACATATGTACTTATTTAACAAATTACGGAACTCTGTCCCCGCGCCGCACGCGCGCTTGCGTTCTATCCCGGAAACTCTACTCGACTGTCGGACGGGGCGCGCGGGCAAGGAGACGAGCGGAGCGGCGGCAGGGTTGCGGGGGCGGGGTAACAGCACCAGGGGTACAGGCTGATGTGCGTTTAACGCGGCTTGCTATATACTTAATATTATATAGAGGAAAGATTTGGTTCTCTGTAATGAATCTGTTCCGAAACTACTGGATCTGAATAAATATTTCATCAATAGATAGCTACGGAGTTTATGAGTGGCATAGTGTTAAATGTTTTACAAGTACAAAACAATCAGACATATTCCGCACATAAATGTTGGGCCATCGAAGTCACGACCAACGACTTGAAAGTGAGAGTCCTAAACACCACTTACTTATAGATGCAACTGATAACTGCTAGTCGACATCCGATTAATACGAATAGACATAAATATTTTTTCACCAAAATGCTATTTTATGAGGTACAGAAAGGCCGTTACAGAATAGGTAACTATTAATAAATAGTTACAGGAACATGTTCCCTTGATATGAAGGAAAACACTTTGTTCATAAATATTTATTTATTCCCGTTTCCCGGAACACTTCATAAGAGTTTGATGGAATAAACATCAGGGTAACGAACAAGATTGCTAATTATAATACGGGTCTTTAATATAAAAACAATGAGAACGAAAAGGTGATCCTTGGATAATATACATTAATAAATAAATATCCTCGGACATTTTTCACATACACAGCCAATCGGATTCCAAAGTAAGCTTCAAAGTGAGCTTGTGTTATGGTATACGTTTTAAATACATACTTAAATAGATATTTACATCCAGATACAGAACAAACAGACATATTCATCCATACAAATGTTTGTCCTGGGTGGGATTCGAACCCACGGGGGTATGAAGGTTAAGGTCGCTTACCACAAAGCCTATTTGGTCCGGATATGTAAGTGATATGTTGATCTAACTAACGACTTTCCATGGTTTTCGTTTAAGAAAAAGATAAACGTCAAAATTGCTAGAAAATTGCACCAGAGATGATTTCTTACATTTTCCGGAACGCCTAATTAAGACAACTGAAGCGAAACCATTCTGTCCCCTTTGAGAACGTTTTTATTCCTCTGTTTATAAATTACTAGCTGCCTCCCCGCGGTTTTACCCGCGTAGTTCCCGTTCCCGTGGGAATACAGGGATAAAATATAGCCTATGTTACTCGGGGATAATGTAAGCTACATTCAAAGGTGAAAGAATTTTTGAAATCGGTCCAGTAGTTTCGGAGCCTATTCATTAAGAACAAACAAACAAACAAACAAACAAATCTTTCCTCTTTATAATATTAGTATAGAAATGCGATGACAAAGTCCTGTACTATTTTCGCTGACATAATCAAAGTTATAAAATAATTGGCGCGTGGGATGTTTAAAAACATTTTCCTCGTTCAACTTTCATCGAAAAAAATTCAATTATCGAGACGAAGTATGCAGATTTGAACAAACTATTTTCATACTACGGCAAAACTCTAACCCATTTTCTATCATTAGTGGGGTATAAAAGTCCCTTATCAACAGACAAAGTCGTCTAGTAAAACGCGATAATGTCGAATACGTCCTAAAAATAGTAGTAAAAGTTCTTCCTTCCCCAACAATAAAAAATATTATCGCATTGTCTCATAAACTTAGGCGTATCGCACGAGGAGACGAAAAATTACGCTTTTTTTTACAGCCCTGTTGTTTTCATGTGTGGGCCGTGAGCTAATGTAAATAAATAAAATGTCTGCGCTGTTCTGTAATAATTCAACAAGCTCTGATGAAATGGATGAACCCTTTTTTCACTAAAACAGTATGAGCTTTCAAAGCTTAATGCACAATAAAATATCAAATGAAAGAAATAAATAAAATGAACAAAGCTTTTCTAGTGGACCAAACACTCGATGATATGTTTATAGGATTTTGTTTGATTAAAAAAATATGAGCGGATTATGATTTATACCTTTTTTCGTTACTTTTTCTCAAAGACTGAGTAGAGATCACATTAAGCGATAAGAACGCGTTTATTGTATAGGTAGGTACCTACCTAATATTCTCTTTTATGTGAAATTTAATTTATCATTCAACATTTTTTCTTCTTTTTTATACCACAAAGGTGGTAATCAGGCATGTTCCCATCTGATGAGAACCGGTTTCTGTAGCCTATCGACGCTTGCAACACCAGCGGCGTCGCTCACGCGTTGCCGACCCTGTTATAATCTCTCACTCCCTTCTTGAAGAACCCCATGCTGTACTCCATTGGGAATAAAAATACCATGGTGGGGAGATTATTCTACAACCTGAGTGGAAGCTTCTAGCTTCTTCTAGTGGAATATACGGTAGAACAGATACCGTTACGCACCAAACGGTTCAGCGCCTCCTATCTATTAAGTTGTGGAACTCCCTACCAGTCCACGTGTTTCCCTCCACTTATGATCCTGGGTCCTTTAAGCGGGGCGTGAAAAAGCTGTTCCCTAGGCCGTCAAGGTGAGGGCCATCATGCCACATTGCTATGCCGGCGTGGGATGATGGCCACCATTATGGGACTCCACTGACTGCTTTCCATCAGGCAGCGTGGGGTCAATTTGTGCGGCAATAGTAAAAAAAAATGGAAGAGAGTGTAGGTAGTATACTTGTTAAAAAATAAAATAATACTTACCGACAACGGAGAGGTACATCCTGTGGCCGATAGGTGGCGTGGTGCCGACTTGGCACTCGTACACGCCGGAGTCGCGCCGCTGCGGGAACCTTATCTGTTGGAAGTAATTATACCATAATTTGGAGTGCATCTTGAAATTTTAAGAAAGAGATAGCGAATCCAAGTTAAACAGAGCCTACATCCCTGACAGTTAAGACTTGATAGTCAAGCAATGAAGTTTGCTGAAACATCATTAGTGCTTCAATCAGGCATTTTAATCTAAACCGATAATGCTGAAATTTTACATACACTGCATAGTATGAATAACAAAAAATAGATTATAAAATTATTTGTAGAAGCCCTTTCTATTAATATCAAATGACAAATGAAATGGCTGGAAGAGTAGAAACCTATAATGTTTTCAATTTAAACTTTAAATTATTGTATATGCATAGGGAAAAGTACCATGGGGGTACCCAGCTTCCTTGCCAGGGGGGAAGTCAGATGTTACCTAGTAAATAATCCGAATAGGGCACGTATAATCAGCGAAATTTTAGTAGCATAATTTTTAAAACACGTAACGATGTAAACAAAAGCCAGGGGGGTGGGCAGAGCTGCCCTCTCCTGCTCTGGATATGCCCATGCAAAGTGCAACTTACTTTCAAAATCCAGTCCTCAGTGTGAGGATTGTGGACGCTGATGAACCTCTGGTCCGAGGTATATGTCATCCTCCCAGAGGTCAGCAGATGTATGTCTCGATGCCGGATCCATGAGACCTGTAGTAAAAAAATAGTAGCTGATTTCAGGGGTTTTAGTTCATTATTAATAATAATAATAATATTATAAAGAGGTAACGTTTGTGAGTTTGTGACGTTGTAAGGGATTATCTCTGGATCTACAGAACCGGTTTTTTAAATTATTTTACCAATAGAAAGCTACATTAGTGTGAAGTGTCATAGGCGATATTTTATCCCCGTATTCCCACGGGAACGTGAACTACACATGTAGAATCGGAGGCAGCTAGTTTATTAATATGGTGAATGTAATTTTGGGATATTCTTGGAGAAACTTAAGTATCTAGAAGGTTGGATATAGGGTTCAAGAGAAATAGGGTTGATTCGATGATCGTGAAATGAGGTCAAACAAACTAACTTTCATATTTATATATCGCTTTAAGAAACTTGAGGTAGCGATTTCCATTATAATGACCTATATTTTTTAATTAAGAAAGTCTTATTTGTGTTGTGTAGTACTAGAGTTAGATTACAAATTACAAGCAAAATGAGACTTTAACTACTTCATATCTAAGACGATATCGCATTAGCAATATACGCAGTAAATATCTGCCGAGGTTACCACACATAGGCCGTCAACCTATTTGTCGGCATACTTGACATAAAAAAGGCATATATTAAAATCGCCTTAGGCCCTTGACCCTTGAAAATCGAGGCCTCTGAAGGTACTAAGCAAACTAATCTTTGAGGTTACACTGTGTGACTCTGCATACATTATATAACTTTGCTTTTGTATAATTTAATTAAATTAAATATGATTAGATTTATTTTGTGGTAATTTTATTTGTATTTACGAAATATGTAAAGTTAAGCTGTTGATATTTATGTATGGAATATTCTCAAGGTTTATTCTCAACTCGTGTAACACCACAGGATATTAGATAGTCTTACTAATACTATAAAGTCTGTGAGAATGTATGGTTGTTTGTTTGTTACTCTTTCAAGCCAGAACGACTTAAGGGATTTACAATACGTTTTATAATAACATAGTTTACTTTTCATCCCGGAAAATTGAATTTCCCTGGGCATGTGGGTGAAACCGCAGGGAGTCACTAGTGTTCAGGAATACTTAGTAAAATCTCTTTAGATAGAAACACGCCTTAAAGAAAATGTTGCCTAATGTATTTGGTTTAGCCAACCTAACAAAGAAAAGTGTCTCAAATTCTGCCAACTAAAAATAAATCGTGGATTTGTGTTTTTTTCTCATCGTTCAGTTGGTTTACACTAAGCGGTTTTTTTGGTACTTTTAGGCTTTGACTCTAAATGTTCTCGAAAAACTCGATCTATTGTTATGGAAGGGAGATAAGAAGATTTTCTTATGGCACTGCTAAATTTCTTGTTTTTCGCAAACTCAAGACACCCGCGTTGGGTAAGCTTAAATAGAAACGTGATTTTTTACTTCTCAGGTTTTGTATAGCGATTAACTTCAGAGGTAAAAAAAACTTGGGTTATATTTTGGCAGTAAAAATAGGATGTGATAATGAGCTACGCTATGTCTAATTACTTTTCGATGTTTGAGTATGTCAAAGTAGAATAAACCAAGTATTGTTTCACGAAAACAATTTAGTTTAAAAAATAACAGATATTAGAGTATTTTCTAATAATATATTAGCTAGAAAATGTACTAGGTAATTCCGGGTAATCCATTTCAAATGGCAAACGATGCCATTTCAGATTCATTTAGGAGCTTACAGCTCACCACAAAAATACAATAATACCCGTTTGGAATCACGATTTTATTTAAATTTATACAAAATTCAAATCGCATGAACTGTTCCGAAGGGTGGGGCCACAATATATTTTGTTATCAAACCATTTTGGTGGTACCTATAAATTTTTAAGCCACAGAAACCCATTTACATTTGGATAAGGGATTTGGCTATGACCAAATGAATTTATTCCCGTGTCGCGATCCTCTTAGCGAGCGCGACACCCAAGGCTTTTGTTTTGTTTATTTAGAAACATTCGATTTTAAATTGTTTGTGAAAAAGATGTAAATGGAATAGTTATTTTAACTGGAGAAGCTATGGAGTAGGTCTTCTTGCATCTTTGTTTAGTTACCAGTATGTTTATTTACTTTATTATAATACTCGTATTATTATGGCTTAATGTCATATCACAATGTTTCTTATCGAACTCTTCCGAATCAGCTTGAAATATTCTTTTTAAACGACTTCTTTTTTTTACGTGTGTTTGGTAGGTCGTTGGTAAAGTATTTCCATCCTCCTATCACCACCCCGTGATTTAACTATTCTTTTTTGGCAGAATAACGTTTGCCGAATTAGGTACTAACCAAATAAAATATTAACTAACACTTAACTTTATTGACGACAAAAGCTTACACAAACTTAATAAGCACTCCAGTAATTCATAAAAACTCCAAAAGAAATAATCAACAAAGTTTTCTGAACAGTTGGTACAAAGCCTATTGTGAGAGGCTTATTTGGCCTATTATTCCGGTGTTCCGATTGTGATGCAAAACGATTTGTGTAATCAAAACTGTTTGGTCCTATTGTCCACCATCCGAATCCGTTGACTCGTATATCGGGGACCGAATCGGTTTCAAGACCATTAAAACGCGATGTTTTGTTGTTTTGTTCGAGTATCGAAAAGGGCTGGTATTGATATTATTGTGACCATTATTAGACCTGTGTTGACATTTCACGTAATTATAATGCCTAGTTAGTTTATATTTATACTAGCTGGTCTGCGCGACTTCGTCTGCGATATGTCTTCGTTTTTACAATTTTTTTTAATGACCGTCACATTCTTCTTCTATTAATAGGAATCTAAAACTAAAATGTTTTTCAAATTCGGACACAAAAAAAAGTGTTGATTTAACTAAATAAATCTTTAATTAATAATTTGATAAATATATATGTTAGGCCGCCATTCGATCCTTAACTCTAATCAATTGACAAGAAACTCAAAATAAATAAAAAAATACACTAAATACAAGTCAATAAACACAAAGTCTAAATTTCACGTACCGTTCTGTTCCCCAAGTCATGAACCCTGCAGTTCAGCTGGGCCGTCTTCCCGACCAGGGCGGTGACATTCCTGGAATATGCCAGGTCGAAATGAGGCCCCCGCTGCGTCACCCCCAGGTCCACGTCGGTATAGTCCAGCTCTGGCACCCCATCTGTGCCAAGGCCATTTGTGTTGTCTGTGCAACCTGGCGAGAAATAATTAATATTTATATATCTGGCATTGTACTATGACAGCTGGTTGGCTCTGTGACCCTGACTTTCAGGCTACTGGTCGTTGGTTCGAATCCCACCCAGGACAAACATTTGTATGCATGAATATGTCTGTTTGTTCTTTGTCTGGATATAAATATCTATATAAGTATGTATTTAAAAGTAGTATAACTATCTGGTTACCATATCACAAGCTCTGCTTAGTTCCGAATCATGCCATGTGTGAAAAAAAATCCCGGGATCATCATCTTCAGCCTATACAGTCCCGGGATATTTATTATTATTTATAATTTATTAATGTTAGGTAGCTAAATAGCTAAGTACTATATCGTACATATAGATACTACTTTTACACACATACATACTTATATAGTTATGTACATATTTACGTCAGGATACATCAAGCTGATATGGTCGTGCTCACTTTTTCTTGTCTAAGGTAGGAGTCGAAGTACTACGATATTTTATTTCAATAAGTAAAATGCATTCACTATTTATTGTTTTGTTGTCTTATATTTTAGCTCCTTAGTTTAAGTATATTTTATAGTAAAAATCTAAAACCAAAAAGAATTTTATTCGTTAAGAGATGAGATAAAAGTTACAAAGCTCAAACACTGTTTTCGGAAAATGTCCCAGTGTTACAAACTACAAGCTCAAACACAGAATTGATAAAAGAGCTTTAAGCTCTGTGGAAACTTGCGATCAAGTACACCAGTCACATTCTAAATCACGTGATTTAACAAGAGCTTTAAAGCTAAGCAATCCTCAATTTACAATACTGTTCGTGCAGCTTTGATTTTCGGTTACATTAAGCTTTATGTAACACTAGTGACCCGCCCCGGTTTGACACTGGTCCAAAAAAAGTGTTGCTCGGCCTATAGAATATTCGACAGCCCGGTTGGCTTTGTGGTTAGTGACCCTGACTCTCAAGCCGCGGGTCGTGGGTTCGAATCCCACCCAGGACAAACATTTGTATGCATGAATATGTCTGTTTGTCCTGTGTCTGGATGTAAATATCTATATAAGTATGTATTTAAAAAAAGTAGTATATGTAGTATATCAGCTATCTGGTTACCATATCACAAGCTCTGCTTAGTTTGGAATCAGATTGGCCGCGTGTGAAAAATGTCCCAGGATATTTATTATTATTTATTTATTTATATTAACAAAAGATGTAGAGATTTTTTTCCCCATTTACCGCTTTTCGTATTAGTAGAAAACTGTACCAAAAACCCGTCTCGTAGTGTTTAAAAGTAAGCAGAGAACAGAGGTAGATAGAAATTTCGTTCTTAACTTTTAAGATATATGGATTTATCTTTCTTTATCCAATGAGGAACAACAAATAGCAAGTTATTTTTTCAGGGTCCATTTTTGTAAAATAATTGTTATAGTCAGTAATAGTACTGTTGTGTTTAAATACAGTTTAAAGGTGTGGTGATTTTTTTCAGGTTTGAGGACAAATCACGATTCAGCAGTCATCTACCAACGGGGCAGAACTCGTCAAGGTAATTATTTTATTACCGCTTTTTTAATGTTTAACATATTTTTTAGTTCTTACCTACATAATACAAGTATTCAGATTTCTACCTAAATTTAATTTTAGGAACAAAATTTTATCGAAAATATTATTTCGTTATACTGATTTTGTTGCTAGCTCTTCTCAGCAAGATTAACCTTCCGAACCGAGCGTTAGAGTCCGACTATTCATAAGTGCTTGTAAACGCTTATTTGAATGAAAAATATTCTCCGTTTTCATTTTATTGAGGTCAAAGAAAATAAGTAGAATAAATGCTTTATTACCTGTGACAATTACGTTGGTACCTTTTTTTATCAGCCCAACATTTCCACCTACAGTGGAAATAACAAATTCTAGTTTCCTGATTTACCTCTGAATTTCCATTTGTCTGAACAAATAAGGTAATAAGAAAGGGAAACTAATAACAAAGTCGCCTCGTTTCGGATTACACAGTGTAATTTTTCAGCAAGAAACAGCAGCTACCTAATTACGCTGTTCTGCTCACGTAATGCCCGTAAATCTTTCAGACGGTAACAAAGAATTTCAAATTTACTATGTAAATGACGTTTTAATGAAGTAGAAAGTTGCGCTAGTATTTGCGAAGTCTTCTTTATCAGTTAAGTAACTACGTGGGTGCGGTCTGAGAATTGCATTAAGAAAATCTCAATAATGGTTTGGCGATGCAAAACTTTGGAATAGAAGATGGAGTTGTTCATCGACGTATACTCTAGCGATAGACAAGAACGTTCATGTAAAACATTTGTTCAAAAACTGGTAAGAGTTAGAACTAAAGTTCGCTGCAGCGCTATATAAAGCTGTGTCAACTAACCAAACTATTTTAAAAGATACAGCGCTAAATTGCTTAGAGTATAGTTTTCTCGCGACCAAAACGTCGTAAGCGCCGCAAATTTCATGGCGCTTACGCGTTTCGTTCAGTTAACTACACTAAGATGTCGTCTCTATAGAGTTCACACCGCAGATGTGACACATCTTTTTTACCTACTAAACTTCATTAGAATAAAACTCGATTTCAAAATGTATTATATTAATATTAGGGGGGCCTAGTGCGGATTGGCGGACTTCACATGGCTTAAATTGAGTACTCAGAGGTACGGGCCAGGGCTTGAATTAACATAAAACAATTATTCAAAATATCAAACTATCACTACTAATTAAAAACTCATTAACAATTAATCAAATTAAAACACTTTCTAAAAAAACATATCAAGTCTGTGTTCAGTTACATATTTTTACCTACAACCAGTTTTAAGGGAACATCTGCACGTTTTAGTATATGATTGTAGAATGGCGTGGTATTTAAATAGATAAATTGTTTTTCTACTCTGGAATTACGAAATTATCACCTATTAATTCACTTAAACAGGAAGTAATTTTACTTAGTTGACTACTGACTAGTTATTTTCGTCCAGGGTCCACTTTGATTCGGATTATCGTTGTTATTAACGCTGCTCCGTGCGCACCCGCACTGAATGAATGTCGAAGCCACACTAAAGTCGGGTGTGGGGACTGCAGTTCAGTTGAGTTGACGAAAGCGAGTGTTCGGAACGCCCTATCTAGTACGTAGTACATATATATCGATGGAGTTGTTAGTTTTGTTAAAGTTGCCTGTCTTAAGCACTGCTGTACTTTGATTGGAAGGGGGTATACATCTCCAAGTCTTGACGTTAAGGTAGACAACGTATTAACTTTACATCAGGCACCAGCTCTCGCAAAGCTGCTTGTGAAAAAATACTACTACTGCACTAATCATACTACTAGCAACTTAAGTATATCACGGCACTTTTATACAATTTTATTTTTATGGCTTGCGAGAGAAATAAATGATTTATTTATTTATTATTATTTATTTATATTAACCTTTCCACGACAAATATATTGATAACCACTTACTATCCAGTAGACCGCCTGTTTATTGGGCCTATAGCGGTCTTCAAGTTTTAATATCAACCGTGTATGATCGAAATAGGTTGTTCTTTAACAAATATTATGATTATATTTATATTTTTGATTTTATTTTTGACAGCCCGGTTGGCTTTGTGGTTAGTGACCCTGACTTTCAAGCCGCGGGTCGTGGGTTCGAATCCCACCCAGGACAAACATTTGTATGCATGAATATGTCTGTTTGTCCTGTGTCTGGATGTAAATATCTATATAAGTATGTATTTAAAAGTAGTATATGTAGTATATCAGCTATCTGGTTACCATAACACAAGCTCACTTTGATGCTTAATTTGGAATCAGATTGGCCGTGTGTGAAAAATGTCCCAGGATATTTATTTATGTCCCAGGATATTTATGTAGTCTGTACCTAAAACCTAAATACCTAAATACTAACAATTTTGCTCCCCGAAACTCCATGAACGAAAGCCTAAGCTCATATAAAAGCTTTACAGAAATAAAACAGAATATACACTAGACACAAAAAGTTAAGGATATAAAAAAATATTGAAATTTTTGGGTGATTTTCAAAGAGTTATAACTTCGCGGAAAATAATTGTACAGCAAAAAAAAGAAAACCGAATTGTAGCTACAAGTGTCTAGTTTTCAGATATGACCATGAATTTTTTGTATTATGTTTGGATCTGGAGAAATACAAAGAAAAGTACCGAGGAAAAAAAATTACAAATTTTCTGTCGTCTAAAAAAGGGCATATGGGCTTCAAAAATGTTTTTTTTATGGTTTTTGTCAAATCCTCTTTTAGGATATTTAATGCTCTTTAATTTGTTGTAATTAAGAAGCCTGTACAATGATTTACCACGGAGTTATTGTCAATCAACCGAAAAAAGAAGTTTTTAACTTTGACGATCAATAACTCTGAGGATAATGATCGTATAAGAAATCTAAGAAAGGTTTTGAAAAGAGCACAATATTCTCTATAAGAAAACGTGAACGGCTTTTGTCGAAAACATTTTTATTCACTCAAAAACTTTGACTGAAAAAAAGGCGAAAATTTGCATAATTAAGGATATTTAGATAACTTGGTAGAAATTGGGATAAAATGGATGAATGAAGGATATCGTCGGTAATTTTTTAACCTTAAATTATCCCGGAAAATCCCTGAAAAACTCAAAGCGCTGGAATACTTCTTACTTAGTGTCCCGAGGCTCTAAATTTATTGTTTTCGCTAAAATCACGATTATAAACGATGGTTGGATTTTAATCATTTTTTCAAAGAAAACATTATTTTTTTCTCAATAACCTTTATTGCTTTGATGTAAAAGATCGGTTTAATTAAAAAAATTTGGATAGAAAATAAATCTTTTTTTTTTATTTTCTTTTTTTTTTTCTTGACTTTGTGTGTGTGTGTATGTTTGTCTGTCCGTCTGTCTGTCCGTCTGTCTGTGTGTCCATCTGTAGCTATTGAAGGGTCTGCACGTATACAGGTCACAATTCAGTACCGCGTATTGCCTCTGTTTTGGGTCACTGCTTGTAAGCGCTCTCGCATGATGACAGATCATCGAATGTTTTTTTTTTCTATTCGAGATTTTGAAAAAAAAGTCGATCATTTTCATCAAAGCAATAAAGATTATTGAGAAAAAAAATGTTTTCATTGAAAAAATGATTGAAATCGAACCATCGTTCATAATGTTATTTTTAACGAAAACAATAAATTTAGAGCCTCGGGACACTAAGTAAGAAGCATTCCAGCGCTTTGAGTGTTTCAGGGATTTTCCGGGACACTTTAAAGTTAAAAAATTACCGACGATATCCTTCATTCATCGATTTAATCCAAAGTTATACCAAGTTATCTAAATATCCTTAATTATGCAAATTTTGGCCATTTTTTCAATCAAAGTTTTCAATTCCATGAAAATGTTTTCGACATAAGTTGTTTACGTTTTCTTATAGAGAATACTGTGTTCTTTTTAAAACCCATCTTCGATTTCCCATACGATCATTATTCTCAGAGTTATTGATTGACAAAGTTAAAAAGTTCTTTTTTCGGTTGATTGACAATAACTCTGTGATAAATCATTGTACAGGGTTCTTAACTACAACAAATTAAAGGGCATTAAATTTTCTGACAGAACATTAAACAAAAACAATAAAAAAATCATTTTTGAAGCCCATAGACCTTTTTTTCGACGACAAAAAATTAGCATTTTTTTTTCCTTGGTAGTTTCCATAGAATTTCTCCAGATTCAAATATGATACAAAAAATTCATGACCATATCCAAAAACTAGACACTTGAAGCTACAGTTTCGTTTTCTATTTTTGTCTGTGGGATTATTTTCCGCGAAGTTATAACTCTTTGAAAATCACCCAAAAATTTCAATATTTTTTTATATCCCTAACTTTTTGTGTCTAGTGTAGTAAGGTTATTGCTCACCAACCAGTAGTTTGAGAATTTATTAAAACAAAAAGACTAGGAAAGTTAAAAATGTCTGACAAAGTTAATATAATAAACAAAAACTACACAATAGAGGGATGAACGAGAATTTTGCTCACATTGTCAGAGGACTGTTTTCCATAAAATATGGTGTACAATGTATACAAACTTTAATAGAAAATATCGTGGCAGACGGTAAACGCTTACTTTTGTCTCAGTTCCTCTTAATGCAGCATTGGAAGAACCAGCTCTGCTATTGTGTTTATATAAAGCTATGATTTTAATGTATCGTTTTATAAAGTAACTACTTACTGAATAATTTCTCTTATTTATGAAATGTTTTATTTATCTACTGTTATCACTCTCGATATACTATAATATTAAAGATACCTAGTGTTTTTTAAATATTTGCGAAGTGAATTCATGATTGAACGAGACGCAGGTTGCAGGGATCAAAACGTTGAGGTTAGTTAAAATCTTAACTAATAATGTAAATGCGAAAGTAACTCTGTCTGTCTGTCTCGCTTTCACGCTAAAAAAACTGTCTATGTATGTATATGTAATACACTATCTATGTAGTGTGTTTCTAGAGCCCGATAAAGGACATAAGGTACTTTTTAACCCGAGATAATTGTTTATTTGATCCCCCAAGAACGCTGGTGAATCCGCAGGGAGCCACTAGTAATTTATATTTTGAATAGAAAATAATAAGTGACATTTTGTTAATATTATTTAAACGAAATCAAAATAGTTATAAAAATATACGTCGTGCCTTACTTGTAGTTAAAAAACTAACCCCATTAAAAACAGTTAATAATGTTAATCAAGAAACTAATAAACTCGCATAAAATAAATCAACAAAGAGATTTTCAAATGTAACTGAAAACAAAAACAAAAATAAAGCATTCTATTGCGAAGTTTAGTAGAAAACAGAATGCTAGAAATTTGTTTTATTGCATTCTATTCGTACATAATACAGACAGTACTAGAAATAAGTGGCGAAGAATATATCTGTTTGAATGCAATGCTAAATTATATGAAATCAAATAATACTATTAATTTAGATACGAACCATGTTTTGATTTAAATGCCTTTGTTAAGTACATCGAATGACATTTAATTGAAAATGTTTGATAATAAACTATAGTTATTATCAAACATATCAGAAATAAAAAAGGATAGGCAATAAATATTTACTCTAAAATATTTTCAGTATTAATTGAAAGATTTATAAAGTAAATCACTTAGACATTATCTAATTAAAACCATTCAAAGTAAACGATATTTATTTATTTATGGTTGTATGTTTGTTACTCATTCACACAAAAACTACCAAACAGTTTTCAAAGATATTTAGAGCACAGATAGTTCTCAAATTGGATTAATAAATGGGTTACTTTTTATCCTGGAATACTTGAAGATCCCTAAGAATGCTGGTAAAACCGCGGGGACCCATTAGTTCTTTAATAATAATGAGATCCTTTTGTGAGAATTATTTGTTGCAAATGCCTCAGTAAATACCGTCGTATTTCTGTATTAATTATATTCTTCAGAAACATTGTCTGCATTACCCAGGGGTGTGATCTTTATATATGAAATAATATATATCCTGGAATAGTTTTTATACCTTGCCAATCTGATAACAAACTAAGCAGAATTTGTGCTATAGTAATCAAGAAGTAGTGATTTACTTATAGTGTTCTTTCAAATTCATTATTACATAGATACATAATAATAGACCCGAAAAACGTTGTTCTGACCATAATATGAAATACTAAAATTGCTATAAAAGAGTAAAAGTATTTTCAGTCATATTTTCAGACCACCCAAAAAAAATCGGTCGAGCCGTTTCTGAGGAGAATTCAAAACACTGTGACACTAAATTTCTATATCCTATTTATTATACTTAGACACAGAACAAACAGATTTCATCCATACACCCACAGAAAGTCAGGGTCACTAGTCACTACCACAAAGCCAACCGTCCAGTTCTATATAAATCTAGGGATTTATTGGGGAAATAAATGGGGTCAAGTAGGAGAAAAGTGATTTACAATATAAATTGTGAGCCCCTCTCAATGGTCTACTATCATTGGCATTTATTAGATTCGGGACTTGTAAGCTTCTTTAATAATTGAATGACGTGATTGATTCTAAAAGCTCGAAAAGCTTCTCCTGGAGCTTTATGAACCATGAGTATGAGTGTAGTTTTAACGACCATAAGACTATATTTTAAATTTATTTATTTCAATCCCTACTACAAAAATAATTATCAATTTTCGTGTACAAATTGCGAGATTTAATAAATTTTTTGGTAACCCAATTTCGCGTGTCCTATAGATAGGTACGTCAGTGAAAATAAAAATTACCAAAATTGTTTTACGAATTAATGCTCTTCAACAATTTTGCTGGAGGTAATGAATTTATTTTAATAATATTTTTTGCTAACTAGCAACCATCCCGAGGTTTCCCCCGCGTGTCCCTTTAATTTTCCTGGGATAACAAGTTGCGTATGAGCTATTTCTAAATATGTATATTCTAACTCGGTGACAAATTTCAACTTTTTTGCGTGAAAGAGTAACAAACATCCATACATACTTAAAAATTTTAGCATTTATAATATTAGCAGAATATAGAAAATACTTCGTGCAACCAATTAAACTGGTAAAGGCTTGAACTTCTACCCACTTAATTTTGCTCTATCAATTTGACATACCACAAGACAAGATACAAAACACTTCAAATCAAAGTCTCCCACAATCACAGCCAATTCATGAAATACTCCAATCATTAAACTCTACTCAATTTCCCCATGAAATGAATCAATTTAAATTCCATCCACGATTGTTGCTGTCAATACTCCGAAGGTCCGTTTCCGTTCTCTAGACATCTCTTTACTTTTTTCATCAAGTGCAGAAAGGAATCTGCCCGTTAATGGGACAGCGTCTTGATTAAAGTGGATCATGACAGCTGTAATTTCGCCCCAGGGGATAATATAGCGATTATACCCCGGCCATTTTCTTTTTCCCCCAGTTTTTCTACGCTTACTTATATTTCAATTGTATGCCTGTCGGCTTGGGCGAAATCTGATGTGGGTTAATTTGATTTGCACTTGTTTGTATGTAATTTGCGTCAGATTAATAAAATAATCGGAATTAATATCATGTTGGAGTCTTGCAGTTTTACTTAGGTTGTTTAACTAATGTTTGGGACATATTCGTAAGACTTAGAAACACTACAATACATATTATACCTACATAAATATATTTATTAATATACAAAAGAAGCTAAGGGTTGAGGTTAGGCCTATCTGAGACCTCTTTTTGGAGATCAAAACCTACTGAACTTAACAAGGTATAACAAGACAAAGTTTGCTCCTTACTTGCATTAACAAAATCCTATTTACCCTAAATATTTAATCAATTTACTTTACTCCTCTATAAATGCCCTGGCTATAATTATTATCTCAAAACCAGGATGTTTCTTATAGGTAACATTTTGCCTCAGAATTTGAGACCTCAATTTTATCTCGGAATTTAAACTTTAAGCTGTAAGACAAACGGGCCGGGTGCAGATTATGATGACATTCAAAATTATGGTCAACCATTCCAGCTGTCCCCATTGATTTAATATCAATCGGGTAAGATATTCTGGCTAGCGGATCGCCTGGCCGGAATGGACGACTTGGCCTAGTTGGAAACCATTCAGCCATTAAGTGATTTTGCATTGAAAATATACGATGTAGATAGGAACAAATAATAACTGGTATAAATTAGTAAAGGTTTTATATCCCTGGCTTTATTAAGTGTTGATATTTATTTGCCAGTGCTAATAAAACATATGTAAGGAAACATGTTTAATAAATCTATACTAATACATAAAGAAGACTTTATCTCGGAAACCGCTGGTCCGATTGAAAAAAATATTTCAGTGTTAGATAGCCCATTTATCGAGGAAGAATCGAATATTATTACGCTACGATGAAAAGGAGCGAAACAATAATCAAAAATGGGCGAGTAACGAAGTTGCGCTGGTCATCTAGTGTATTTTAAACCTTAATACAAGAAGTGGAAGCTATAAAATATATTGTCGATAATTGTGTTCAAGTCGTGTAACATAGTTCGGGGACAAGTAAAATAAAAAATAGCATGGGTTCAGTACACACTGAATTATTCAACAATATCTAAACCTCTATAAATTACGACACTCGACCAGATTTCAATAGAGCAATAAAGATAGAGACAGCAAATAATACTGCACTGGTGTTAGAAAGGGATGGAACACTCACCTGTACGGCTGACTAGTGCCAAAGCACCGAGTGCCCCAAAGAGGAAAGCCGCCGTCATCGCTAGTTCATGTCTCCATACATAATCCCTTCACGCTCCAACGCACCCTGTATCCAGCAACTCGTCTGCAAACAAAAACAACCCTTGTCAATATCCATTGAAGGTTATTTTTACTTTGATGTTTGCTTTGTGGGCGGTCGACGTTTTTAATCGCGGGTTATAGTGAAAACATGGAAGGAAAACGGTTGAAGTTGTGTTCGTTGTTTAAAAGGAGTAAATTCGGGATTTTAATAAAACAATTTTAACCAAATATGAATAAAAAAAACACCCTGGGATTAAGCTAAGCAGTGCTTGTGTTATGGTTACCAGATTGGTTATATCCTACTTTTAAATTATATACATACATATATAGATATTTACACACACACAGAAGAAATAGACAAATTCATGCATAAAGCTGTTTGTCACAAATTACAATCACAAAATCAACCGGTCTGTCTAAAGTAGATACATTTTTGTTACAAGGTCTTTTATTAGACTAGATTTGAAAATATGTTATTCTTATAAAACAACTTTATTCAAAAACATTTATTGTTAGTAAACCTCTAGTTCTATCAGTAACAATAACATCTTCAGACGATATAATTAGGCCAGACAAATCAAAGTAACAAGTTAACGTATTCATGGAAATAGTTGTAAAGATATATATAGGAATCAGCCTTCGAACACGAACTATAGTCAGGTATACATCAAAGTTCACCGTTTCGACTTTATCAATCCTATTTTCAGGCAATTCCTACATTGTTGCATATAGTATATTACATTGTTTGACTTCAGTGAACTACCAATTTAGAGTATAGTTTGAATGTTGAGAATTATTTGAGAGTTCCACTTACTTAGAAAGAAAGAAGATGAAATGAAATAACTATTACCTATATTTAAACATTGATTAATAAATACATATTAAACTTTTATACTGTTGAAAAAAAAATTGCCTATAACTATTTTTATTCTCGCACGTTCCCGTTTACCATTATGCAAAATATGCTTTTTAGATACCATAAAATCGCCTTTACAAAACCGTCACTTAAATGGATAAATCGTTAGCTTAAGACAATTTACGTAGACAGCTTAATTACCAATGTTGGGCAAGCATAACTTAGCCTATTAGTATAAGCGACATGATGCCTTTGTTGGCATATAATGGGTAGGTACTCAAGTAATTAGGCATTAGGCATTATGTCCAGTCTAGCTTTAAAGGACCAGAATCTATAGCATATGTGTCTAATGTCTGATTAAATTGTTTAACGGTCACTGCATTACAAAGAGCTCGACCATTATCTTATAATGTTAATAGTTAAAATATATACACGCTTATATATTAAGCAGCCCGGTTGGCTTTGTGGTTAGTGACCCTGACTCTCAAGCCGCGCGTCGTGGGTTCGAATTCCACCCAGGACAAACATTTGTATGCATGAATATGTCTGTTTGTCCTGTGTCTAGATGTCAATATCTATATAAGTATGTATTTAAAAGTAGTATATGTAGTATATCAGCTATCTGGTTACCATATTACAAGCTCTTTTTAGTTTGTAATCAGATTGGCCGTGTGTGAAAAATGTCCCAGGATATATTAAGCAGTAATGGAAATTAAGAGTACCTACAGAGTTTACGGTAAAATCAAAACACATTCACGATAATTTCCCAAAGCGTAAGTACCTACATCAAATCAAAAGTGAACTCAACATACATGAAAAGACATTCAGAATCAAAATCATCGAGGCGTACAAAACAAAAAGCAACACAAAGCATTCGCAAACAAAATTGAATTTGAACATTTCAACTCTTTTTCCTCAAATGGAATCCTATTTTGACATACATCGAGCGGAGGGAACGGGTCATTTCCTGGTCCCTACGGTAGTTTACTTAATGAACTAACTCATGTTGGCCATTGGGAGGGACGTCCCTCCCCTCCCTACTCCCCCTCCCATGGCTCAGTTCCAAGTCTCAAATAGCGGTAACGGGGGGGAAAAACATGAAAGTCGGTCGACAGCGACACACATCCATTCTGTAAAGTTTCAGTTTTGAAGTAGCTGCTTTGAGTTCTTGAAAGGTATTTGGTTCTTTTGATATTAATAAAGTTGTCAACTTGTCAGTTTATCATCATCTGCCTATATGTCTCCACTGAGGAGCACGAGTCTCTCCTAAGGAGGAGGCTTAGGCCATAGTCCACGCAAGTCTAGTGGCAATTCACTACTTACTTTAATTTTATATGCATCTAAGTTTCGTTTAGAATTGGATGCATTTTTTTGCGATTTGCTATTGCGCTGGGAAAGATAGAAGATAGGATCGCAACGGGTTTCGAAGGAAATCTAATTGAAGGTATTTTTTTGTTTTCCCCCAACAGTTGTTGGTAACAATAAATTATCGATTCTGTATATTTCTTTGTGATGTTTTCCTCAACCGAAAATCCTGTTTGATGTCAATTCCATTTCAGAGGTGACAGCGATTTTAACTTGCACCATCTTTCTCGTTATTATCTACTTCTTTAGGCATTGATGTCATACGAAACGTAAAAAAAGTTACAAATAAACAAAACGCAATCAATCATAAAATGAATTATTTAAGACGCATTTAGAGGGGAGACAAGAAATAACTGAGAGTGGGTTTTGAGATTGACGCTCGCACTCAAGAGTCAACTGTCATTCGGCTCAAGCTACTCGGTTGCCTAATTGAGTGTCACTTCCGACTGAGTGATTGCAAAACAGACGATAAGGAAAAGGAAATGGCGGAGAAAAAACGAATATAAACATTTATGTATGATTTCACAACCTTAAAATTTTTGGGGGTTTGTTTTTATTCGGTAAACGGGGTTATTTACATTTTACCTGTGCAGAGATTTTTGTACAAAAAAAAACAACATGAGTAAAAATAAAGTATACTTAATATTACTTTAAAGCATGAATAATATAATTGGTATCACTTATTTGTTATTAAAAATCCGACTAATCATAATATTAAGTGGAAAGATTAGATTTTTGTTTGTTATGCACTAATACAAAGCTACATTATCAAGGAGTAAAAGGCTATATCTTATACCTATATTTACGGAAACAGGAACGGTGCAACCGGGTGGCAAAATCTAGTATTTTACAACCTAACAAATTACGATGCCATTCAAAAACATCGGCAAACAATATCAAGTCGTTTGTTACGGTCGCATAACGAAATTCTCTCGAAGATTTCCGATAAAAGTTCTCTGGCAACGTGCGCCGATACAAAAGGTTGTTACCTATCGTTTCTAGCAACTGAAGCGAATTGGTCCCCTTCCTCGAACGAAGTTCGGTGGGTCCTCGTGTCATACTGGCAGAGTTGTTGGCAAGCTACACCAAGCACCAGAAATACTGTAGGGTAGTTGAATATTTAATTTTGATAATGTGTTGTGTTTGTTACTAAAATTTTGCTTGTAGTTTGTTGGAGATATGGGTCGTATAGTTCAAGATTGTTGCTTGAGATATCATTGGAGTTTATAACTTGAAACGTGGACATGAACTCTTAGATAATATAATAAGTTTTTCAGCAATACTATAAAATGGTAAATAGGTTATTTTAAACATAAAATTTACTGTAATTGTCTATTATTTAGACAACGTTAGTGTCTGAGTATTCTCCAATTATAATACAGGCATATTTGAATAAAATATATTTCATTGAATTTTATCAATGTAAAGTTTTTTGTAGACTGATGAACGCTGTTTACCTTACCTTGAACGTAATTTTTCTAATTGTTTTTGCCTAAGTATCTTACATATTATAGTTTATTAAATTTTTACGAATGCATAATTATAAATTAAATTAAATTAAATATTAGTCTATATTCCGTTTAACATATTCTTCTATACAAATATGATTTATTAGTAGTTCCACCTGCCTTCCCACGGATTTAAAATTTCCCCTAGACAAAGTAACCTATATGCTTTTCCAGATCATACTTTAACTATTTGCCAAATTTCAACGCGATCCCTTCACCCGTTGTTGCGTGAAGGCGTAACAAACATACATCCATTCTCACATACATTCACATTTATAATATTAGTAAGAAATGCTAAACAGTTCACCTGTGTGTCTCGCCGAGTCAAATAGAGGACGGTAAACAAACGAGGTCGCTGTAAGGGGTTGCACTCTCATGAAATTTGTCTTCTCAATGTACTACCTCTCCCTAAACTACCGTTTTGTGTGCAAATAGACATTAAGTGTACCCACGTATATAACATTACATTGCCAAGTGGTTTTTGTTTGAAGATTTGTTTAGAAAAGAGTAATGTTAGTAATAATATTTAAGTAGTAAAACAGGGTATTAGGTCATTGAAATATGAGGTAGTAACAAAAGCTATTGAACTTTTAGATTTTAATTTTTTTTATATCAATTGAAGAATGACGTCCAAAACGATTAGTTACAGCAGTTTTTTCTTCTTTCTTTATTATAATTTTTTACATAAGGCTGAAGACATATTATGTAGGTAAAATAATCATTTTAAGTAATTAAAGGTAACTACATACTTTAGAAAGTTACCTATGTAGGTACTATAAATTCCACAATTGAATAAATTTTTCTATTTTGACATAAATTGTGTTCAAATACAATCTTTATTTTATTTACAAAATCAATCAGTCACTAAGTAAATAGACGCAAAGCTAACCATCTACAAAGTTTCATAAAATTCCAGCTAAAAAGATCAAAGAAACTGTCCGTATACAGGAGATGTGTCTGCATTGTCTCCTGCGGGCAAATAGTTAATTTATTTGAGCACTTTCCATTATAAAAACTCTTGTGTATATATATCCTATCATAATCCTATTTAATATTGAGAAAGACACTCTGTCTGTCTGTCAAATTAAATGAAATTTGGTACACAGATAGACAGAGACTGAGAAAGGTTAAAGGCTACTTTTTATCCCGGGAAAATGGAAGATCTCCCGGGTAAGCGAGTGAAACCGCGAAGCTACTAATAGGTAGATATCATTTATACCATAAAGGTGGCAAACAGGTATACAGTCCCACCTGATGGGAAACGGTTACCGTAGCCTATGGACGCTTGCAACACTAGGGGCGTCACTCACGCGTTGCCGACCCTATAAAATATCTTTTAAAGAACCCCTTAAACATAATTTTTTAAATGACGGCTTGTAAATGATATAGCATAAACTACAGTCTGATACTTACGTTACGTTTGTTGTCACAGTCACTCGTTCGTTAAAACATGAGATAAGAGATACGTAGACATAAACAAGTCACAAAATAGCACATAACTATAATGCACGGATTTTAAAACGAAGACAAAATATGAATATATCGTATTTTTTTGGTCATACAAAACATAACTATTTATGTTGTGTAATCAGCATATTTTGTATATTTATAATATCTGTAAAAAATAAATATAAAATATCGTAGCGATAAATTTTGGCGCGGAAAAACAATTGTCGAAAAAAGAATGACAATTTTTGTTTCTACTTTACTTTTTTTTAAGCGGCCAGTGTTTTTTACGGAAAAGTAAAACCTGCTTGATGGTGCAACTGAATTAAAATTCTAAGCCCTCAGTCACGGACGGTAGAAAAACGTTCAAATACAACAAATGCATTCCCATGTATATATTCACACGACAGCCATTTTAAAACGCGACGCATTTTTATCGAGTGTTGCATTTTCAAATTTGGGCGTTGGAAATAGAGCATATTATGGTACTTGGGAATGCATTTTTTGTGTAGGAACGCTTTTTTACCGAACGTTAAAAAAACTCTCGTGTCAATGGGGGCTTAGTTACGTAAACAATAAACATACATATATAAGGTAAAGAAATAGAGCAATCATAGTTTCGGGCGAGGAAAGGGGTCAAGATAATTTCTTTGTGTCCATATATATTTACCCCGTCATTTCGCCCTCTATATTTATTGAGAACAACTATCAATTTCAAATATTGATATTAATATAGACAATAAGAGTCGTAACTTTACGTAAACATCGCTATTACATTATGTATGTAAATAAATATATATTACCACTATTGTTTTGAAGGGTTTTTATGGTAAATATTCTTAGTAACAATTGAAAAAGTCCAAGGAAAGGGTTTATACAAAATTGTAAAGTCGAAGAGTTTGATTATTTCAACGGGCAAATCTCAAAAATTTCTGATTCGAATTAAAAAAATATTTTATTGTTGTTTAATCCATTAATCATATAACATCATGCTACGGCCAATAGCAGCGGAGCAGCAATGAAAAGTGTTGCAAAAACGGGGAATAATTCTTGTATGACGCAGACAAAGTCGCTGGTTGGCTTCTAGCTTACGTCACTTAAAATCCTATCGTACATAAGTACAATTATTTTATATCTTTACTAGCTGCCACCCCGCGGTTTCACCCGCGTAGTTCCCGTTCCCGTGATCACAGGGGTATCAAAAATAGATAGTAGCTGATTCTCAAACCTACTGAATATGCATGTAAAATATCATAAAAATCGGTCAAACCGTTTCGGAGGAGTTTAATCACAAACACCGCGACACGAGAATTTTATACAATATCTCTATTTAGGTTACCTAAAACTTGTTTGGCTTCGATTTCTGCGAGTGGAACTGAGTGGGTGTATTCTTGTTACGTCAATAGACTTGTCTCCGAGCGGTAAAGGTACCAGGTCTGTGACGTCATCTAACCCACACTGGGGTTCAATTCAGTAAAGTGAAATGACACTCTACGATGTTAAAATGCGATATGTATGCTCTGTCTCTGTCTTTGACTACGGTGTTATGTGAAACGTCCGTTGCTGCTGAAATTTGTAAATCTAGACCTACTAATAAGTGCTTGTAAAGGCCTTTTTGAATAAAAAATATTTTGAATTGTTTTGATAAATATATAAAGCTATAGAGTTTATTTGTTGTATAAGTTGTTTACTTGAAAGGCTTAGGAACTACAGGTCCGATATAGTCAGATATGCGTTATCACAAACTACTTTAATCCAGTTTAGATATTTCTAATAAGTTTTCCTAAGAAAAAAGTTAATGCTATCAGCCGTCGGATGAAATTTAATTCTCCAAGCTTTTCAGTCGAGTGCTGATTACAATGAGTTGGTACGGGATTCGATTCTTTACGCGCAATTGGTTTATTTTCTACGTTTTATTTTAGTTGTTGGGTATGAAATGGTTGGAATAAGATGTCAATAGGATTAAGAAAACGGGGAATATTCTATACTTCTTCCGAGTTATTAGTCCATTGTTGTGTGTGAAAAGAAAATCATGTTGTTGAAGGTCTTTTGTGATAGAACATGCTTTTATAATAGTATTAGTAGATTTATAAAATATTTGCGTAATAGTCAATTTTTATATCATTTTATAAGTCTTCAGCAGCGAGGGGGGGGGAAAAGAGAGGAGTTTAACCCGCCGTCACTCGCGCGGGGTGCTACCGGCACCCCACGCACTTTTGAGCGTAAAAATAAATAATCATTTCTCTAGTTACGCATCCGCTCGTCTTAGTACCTTCAAGTGACCTTAAAACACGTCGACACGGTGCAGGAGGAGCAGCGTGGCGTGAGGACTCGCAGCGTGAGGATGCGTTAAAGTTTGCGTGGGGTGGTCACGGCACCCCGCGAGCGCTCGTGTTATACTTTTACGGAGGTTACTTGATCAGCAAAGTACATGATTTCAATTGTTTTGTAAAGTAAATTATTTAATTGTGCCGTTATTTACTATAATAAATGTATATTGATGTATCTAAGCATATATTTAACGATTTTTGTTTTCACAAACTAATATTTACCTTACTGTGATCGTATGTAAGATTTTTTCTGATTTTTATTTGCTTTCGGTACAAAAGGAAGCGAGATTGGCAGCTTTGTTAGAAGAAATAATATGGGATAACGATGACAATGTTGCAGTGGAGAGTGATGCCAGCTTGGATGAAGATTTATTCAAGAGTCTGATCATGATTCTTTATCAGAACAGGATATTTTACACGGCTGACCAAATGTGTGGCAACTACAGTTTTTCAAGGATATGTTCACGATGGCCATTGAGATTTTCTTTCATATACTGGATATTCTGGTATCATGCCTGGTGTATGCCAGTGTTATCTACCATTGGAATATGGCGCAATCGCAACGTAACAAGAAAAGGCTTGAGTTTTTGGAATCACTGGGTTTGAGCTTGCTTCAAGGTCACCTTGAAAAAAGATTTTCACAACCAAAACCACTCAAGAGGATGTTGAATGCTCCTGGATCAAACACCGAAGGAATGTCACCAACAAAAAAGCAGTGCTGTATAGTTTGTCCACGCTCTAAAGACACTAAAACGTTGAGTCACTGCAATTTTTGCAAGCAAACTATGTGTCAAAAACACATGTGGATAATTTGCATTTCTTGTTACGAAAAATAAGATTATTTTATTTAATTTTGTTAATTAATCCTTATATTTATGTTTTTCAATGAGAAAGTTTATGTTAAAAATGAAGAAATTATTATTTTTTTGGTTCTTTGAGGACAGATCTCAATATTATGACCAAAAATGCTGATTATTATAATGTTTTGTAGAACAGTAATAAAGTTGATTGTAAAATTTTGGTTTTTTTATTTACATACGTCATACAACACAAAATGATAAAATGCTGGTGTAATTCCATTAACTGCTATTATATATATATAAATGCGCTTTGAGTATATGGGGTGGCCACAGCACCCCGCGAGTGCTCACGAGGCTAAAAACCGCGCGAGTGACCGAGGGTTAAACCTTTCTAGGAGATCTACAAATATTTCAAAACCAAAACTAGCCCAATCAGTCAAGCCGTTCTCAAGTTTTAGCGAGACATACAAACGTCATTTCATTTTCATATATATAGACTCCTTCCTATTTATCTCTAGCTTTCTAGCGGACGGTCGTTCTAATAGTAAGTTCTGAACTAGTCTAACACTTGGTAGGTAGATAGATGTAGGTAGAAAGTCTCAGTTTCACGTAGTTACTGACCTCCATACCCTGCCAACTGAAAAACAGTCACTACGTAGGTACACGACGTACTTGGCTCAAGGGCCAAGTAAAGGAGGCCGTAGAGGAGGGGGGCGGAGTGCTGGCCGTGTCGTTCGACATTGCCAACGCCTTCAACTCCGTCCCCCACTCGACGATCCTGGAGGCACTCCGATACCACGGAGTGCCTCCGTACCTGCGCACGCTCCTGGCCAGCTACCTGGAGGACCGAGTGGTCCTCCTGGTGGACAAGACGGCCAGGATGCGGCGATACAGCGCCGAGTCCGGTGTCCCACAGGGATCCGTCCTAGGACCGCTCCTGTGGAACATCGGATTCGACTGGCTGTTGCGCGGGACCCTCCTCCGTGGCACGAGTGTCATCTGCTACGCGGATGACACTCTTCTCACTGCCCGGGGGGGGGACTTTAGGGAGGCGGCCAACTTGGCCTCGGCGGGCGGATCCTTGGTTGCAGAGAGGATCCGCCGCCTAGGGCTGACGGTGGCTCTGCACAAGACCGAGGCCGTGTATTTTCATGGGCCTCGGCAGCGCACCCCACCCGACGGCCACATCACCGTGGCGGGAGCCACGATAGGGGTCAAGACCCAGATGAAGTATCTGGGTCTGGTCCTCGATAGCAGGTGGCGTTTCGGCCCGCACTTTAGCGGGCTGTCGACGCGCCTGCTGAGGACCGCTGACTCCCTGTCGTGGCTCCTCCCAAATTTGGGAGGGCCCGGGGCACGATGCCGGCGGTTGTACGCCGGCATCCTGCGGAGCATGGCCCTGTACGGGGCACCCATTTGGGCGGACTCCCTCCACAGGAGGGAGAACGCCACTGCGATACGCAGGCCCCAAAGGGCCATCGCTCAGCGGGTAGCCAGGGCCTACCGATCGGTGGGCCACTCGGCGGCGTGCGCTCTGGCGGGCACCCCTCCTTGGGAGCTCGAGGCGTGGGTGCTCGCAAGAGTGTACGAGTGGACGGCCCGGCGTAGGGTGCTCGGGGAGCGCCCCGCCGCGGAAGAGCGGGAGGCCGTGCGGCGGGAGGCGGGGACCGCAATCGTCCAACACTGGACGGAGGACCTCGCCTCTGCCGCCTTCGGCCGACGGACGCTGGACGCGCTCGGGCCGGTCCTGCAGGACTGGCTCGAGCGGTCTCACGGGTTCCTCTCCTTCCGTCTGGTGCAGGTATTATCCGGGCATGGATGCTTCGGATCGTACCTGCACCGGATTCGGAGGGAGGAGAGCCCGGCGTGCCACCACTGCGGCGCGGCGGATGATACGGCGCAGCACACCCTCGAGGTGTGCCCAGCCTGGTCGGAGCAGCGCCGCAGTCTTACCGCGGCGGTCGGGCCGGACCTCTCGCTTCCCAGCGTGGTCCGTGGCATGCTGGGAGGCGAGAGCGCCTGGGCGGCGGTAGCCTCCTTCTGCGAGGAAGTGATGTCGCAGAAGGAGGCGGCGGAGCGTGCGCGGGAGGATGATCCCCTCGCGTCACAGCTCCGCCGGCGGAGAAGGGGGGGGAGGCGGCGACAGTACGATCGCCGTCACCTCCCCCCCTAGGCGGTGGTGACCAGCGGGAGAAAGGGCGCGGGGGCGCCCACTCCCGCATTGCACGGTGCACCACCGTAGCGGGAGGGAATGGCCGAGCACTCGCGGTCATTCCCAGATCCCCCTCCCAGCACGGGAGGGGGACGAGAAGGGCTCGCCGAGAGGGCGGGCGGTCGCCGGGGGGGGACTGGACGCAAGGGCTGTGCCAGATTCCCAGTCCCCCCCCCCCACAAAGGCGAGGAAGGAGTGCCGCTGGGTCGTTTAGTGGGTATACCGGTTGACTAGCAACCGGGGAGTCCCACATAACCCTCCCTGTCCCCCGACGGGGAGGGTATGCGTAACGCATTTTTCCCAGCGATAAAAAAAAAAAAAAAAAAAAAAAAAAAAAAAAAAAAAAAAAAAGGTACACGACGTACTTTACGCCGGAAACAGACAAAGTGGTACTTTCTTGAAAGAACTGAGTACTAAAAGCTCCACTTCACAAAGATCCTCAGCAAATTTTACAACTAACTAGGGTTTCACGGTTTCACTTGGGTTTCCAGGGGTTTTATTTTAATGTTTTCCGGAAATCTTATTTGGAAATAGTAAATATAATATTTGATCGGAACTAAGGAGTATCGTACCTACACCCGGTAAGTATCGTACATCATCATCATAACTAAATTAATGGACTGATAGTATGGCCGTGGTGGCTCAGTTGAGAACGCACCAACATCACGAGGGTGCTGGTTCAAAACCCTGGCCCGTACGGATTCACACCACTAGCTTTCGGTGAAGGAAAAACATTGTGAAGAAACCTGCATGCCTGAGATGTCACAATTAAAGGCATGTGAAGTTCGCCAATCCGCACTAGGCCCGCGTGGTGGACTATAAGCCTAAACCCCTTCGAAGTTAGGAGAGGCTCCAGCTCCTCGGTGGAGCCGTATATGAGCTGATAGTGATGACGGAGTGTTTATACTATAGTTATCACATAGCTGATATACTATACTAAATAATACTATACATTAATGTTTATACAGAGTGGGAATATTATTATTAAATGGGTTCAACAATAATTGAATTTCCAAAATTAATTACAAACAAAAACACTGTCTTCTCTCTTTGTTATATAAGTGTGGATGTACAGAACAGTGTGTGGGTGGGTAGCTCAATATTTTTTTAAATTTAGCACCCATCAACCTTTCAATATTGTGAAGTGGTAGCCAATTACCTCGCAGTATTTACTCAGGCGCAAATTTTATACCCAAAGAGCCCCGTAAGAGGTTTTCGACCCGAAGTGCGTAAACGGCAAAGAGCTGACTAATGTATATGGTAAATTAGAGGGCAAAAGAATTACAAGCCACACGTCGTTTTTGCGCAAACATTCCCCTAAAATTGATGTTTCACCAGTTTATTTAACGAAAACGTTCGCGTTGGTGCTAGAATATTTTCACTCGATAAAAATGTTTTTTCGAAAGGAATTTATCGATGAGTAAAGTGATAAAATTTTCTATATGAAATACTTATAAAAACTAATGAACGAGAACTAACGTACTTGTAAATGAAATTCACGAATAAACTTCAGTAGATATATAAAATTTAAGAATTCACTTCTCATCAAAATATCAATTTTTTCTATGGTAAGATCTTAACAGCAATTATTCATTCCAAATTCCCTCACTGAACAAGCGCCCTCTACACTCAAAACAGAAATTAATCAAATCACACAACAGTGCAAAAATTAATACCCATAAATAAATATCAAAAGTCTATACAACAATAGTCATAAACAATTTATTACTTCTCATAAACTTGGGTTTGAGTTTGACACAAGAAAATAGTTTAATCTTAGTACCTACACAAAATCAGTTTGGGACCTACATCGGAACAGCTGCCAAAAAACTTATCCAATAGGAATGTATATGTCTATAAATTTTATTTATTTCTCCCTTGTGTGTTGGCAGTGCGTATTAAAGTATTGGACCAGTGAAAGCTAACATTACAAAGTATTATGTCATACCATTTTATTGTAGCTTAGAAATATTGACACTTTTGCAAGTTATTAAAAGACAATCTGATTTTGGTTTCTAAAGGCTTCTGTAATCAAAAAAATGGATTCATTGTTGATATTATTATTTACTTCCAAATACTTTAGAAACACATCGTCAGTCCCTTGAAATTGATAAGTCCACAAGAGACGGTGACCACGGTACCATAGTAGATCATTGTGCCTGTTTGACTAATGACATAATAAAATCATTGTGTACAACTCATCTTTAAATAGATTTTTTTCACTTTTGTATGGTATTCCCATTGAGTACATCATGGGAATCTTCATGAAGGGAGTGAAGAAATTCTACCGGGTCGGCAACGCGTGAGTGACGCCCCTAGTGTTGCAACCGTCCATAGGCTACGGTAACCGCTTCCAATCAGGTGGGACCGTATCCCTGTTTGCCACCTATATGTATAAAAAAAGTACTATCCCAGGACATTATTATACATATTTTCTGAAGTACACTAAGCTGTCACAACATCAGGTTCAGTTGAAATTTAACAACCTCGTCTCCCGAGATTTTCGTCGAAACCCATCATAAGATTTGACTCGCCGATAAATTTTACGCTACCATAAAACCCGATCTTAAAAGGTGCGCAGCAAATTCAATATTTCGTTGGGAAATTCGAGTAACTTAATTACATAGGTACTTATGACAGCCCGGTTGGCTTTGTGGTTAGTGACTCTGACTGTCAAGCCGCGGGTCGTGGGTTCGAATCCCACCCAGGACAAACATTTGTATGCATGAATATGTCCGTATGTTCTGTGTCTGGATGTAAATATCTATATAAGTATGTATTTAAAAGTAGTATATGTAGTATATCACCTATCTGGTTACCATATCACAAGCTCTGCTTAGTTTGGAATCAGATTGGCCGTGTGTGAAAAATGTCCCAGGATATTTATGTCGCTGGGTCTAAATGGATCGATCTATATTAGGTCAGAACGATCGGTCACTGCATTACCGATATACGAGTGCTAATAAAAAAGTGCTCTAGATTTCCCAAATAGCTGAGGTCATACTCAATTGGATTGGGTATAACCTTTCATTACATGCTTGATTAGGTATTAGAAGACACGTGGTTTTTTAATAATCTATACTAATGATTAAGCTAAAAAGTTTGCTTCAAGCAAGCTTAAGTTTCAAGGCGCTAATCTCAACTACAGTTACGAATTGAAAAAAAAATCAAGCGCAGGTTCGGAAGGTTGTTTTGCTGAGAAGAGCTGGTATTTTTAATCTATCCGACGTAGAGGCTATTTAGAGATAAATTATAAATATCCTAGGACATTGACATGAAGGTGAGCTACACTTAGATTTTCATTATAAAGCTGTTATTCGAGTAAGTTGAAGGTATGTCTTTTATTATTATATTACATACTAATATTTCATTACACACAAATAAATAAGACCTTTTCGGTAATCTAATTGATATCTGAAGTAATATATAAAATAAAAACCTAAATACCTATAAGATTTTTTCGTAAAAATGGTGCTCTATTAACTTAGCAACGACTTCTATTAATGACTCCTATCGATAATAATTTTTTAACCAACTTCACAAAAAAGGTTCAATATTTCGATATAAAAAAAAAGGTACATGTAATATATATATATATATGTTAGTTTAGAGATATTTCTTGCATGATATTAATAGGAGGATTCTGTTGGGCTGGGCGGCATTCGGCAAGCTCAGACAAATCCTCACGTCGACCATCCCGCAATGCCTGAAGGCAAAAGTCTTCGAGCAGTGCGTCCTACCCGTGATGACATACGGAGCCGAAACATGGACACTGACGATGGGACTGGTCCACAAATTCCGAGGCCTACGTCCAGCAGTGGACTGATTAGGCTGAACACGACGAGAGACGGACTTGACAGAATGAACAAAAGATTTTGAGTTGATGATTACATTGCCAACCTGCATACACATCATAATAATACCTATATTTTTTACCGGTTACTCCGCCAGCTGAACACCAATTTTCTTTTTTGTTTATACCAAATTCAAAACCACACTAAGCAAAAGTTTTGAAGAGTAAACTCAACATTAGCTTCACATATCTTAGCTGAAAGTGGTGGCGCCGCCCTCTGACCCTGTTTGTCATAATACAACAATAAGCATGACAGACAAAAGGAAAGTTGGGATTTATTCTCTGTTTACCGACTGAGGCCATTTCGAGATTAGGACTCCATGTTTAAGTTTTAGCCCGGTGTTTGTCCCCACGAGTTCTACATAAGTTCTGTTGCACGTACAAATAAAGCCTCTCTTTAACTCGTGTCTGTCTGGTCCTATGAATAGCCTGTGTTGTGTTAGGCCTCTTCATGACAAATGGTGTAAAGTTTTCAAGATACTCTTGGCAAATAAGTACATCGCCAGCTTCAGACATAAATAAATGTCCTAGGACGTTGTTTACACGTGACCAATCTTTTTACAAACTTATCAGGGTTTATTTTAAGATAGTTGCTTGTTGTAGGCAGGAATCGAATATTCAACAACTAATCAGTGTAAATTTCAAAGCAAACAATCCTACCAATATTATAAGAAAGTATAATTAAGATGTTTTTACTCATTCACTCCAAAACGGCTAGAAGGATCCGGACGAAATGTAGCACAGAGTTTAAATTTGTTCTGGAATAACACATAGGCTACTTTTTATTTCGCAAATATGTTGATAAAGGACAGCGTGTGAAACCGCCGGGAGTCACTAGTGTTTTCCTAATACTATCCCGCTTACTCACTAAAGTGATTACTTACAAAGATTTACGTTTACCAAAAGACGGCCACGATAATCGTGGTCAGTTACAAGATACAAAACTAACATAACTCGTTCTGACACCCGAACAATTTATAGCCCAGCGAAAGCCTACGCGAAAAAGAAAAGGAAGATAAATGTACGTCTAACATAGCATACGAGATTAGTGTAAGTGTGAGGGAGAGAGATGATACTCCAGTTTTATCTGGCAAGTCATTTTTCACCGATGTTTAAGGTGTCTCCACTAATCTGTGTTCATAATCGCTTACCCACCTCCGCTAGAAACTTGAAGTCGCATCAGAATTTCGCTCTCGTTTTATCGTTTTCTTTTCCTCCAATACTTGCATGGTCTTTATCGTTAGCTTTTATGTCATTTTACTTACTACACATATGTTTATATATTGTATATCAATGGAAAATAAAAACAATGGCTGCTAATTGTTTAACTCAAGAATGGTTAGATCGATATGATTTATTTTGGTTACAAAGTCTGCTCGTAGTAAAAGATCTAAAGGGGTTCTATTGACAAAAAACAATAGAATTATAAATTTATTTAAGCGTAAAATCTCAAATGTATTTATAGCTGAACTAAAATTTCATAAACGTCTTTATATGTGATACTTTAATGACGACAAAGAACCTTTATGAATTATTTTAAGAAACTTTTATTTTATATCATCGATATCTTTAAAATAGCTGCCTCCCCGCGGTTTTACCCGCGTAGTTCCCGTTTCCGTGGGAATACAGGGATAAAATATAGCCTATGTTACTCGGGGATAATGTAGCTTTCCAAAGGTGAAAGAATTTTCGAAATCGGACCAGAAGTTTCGGAGCCTATTTATTACAAACAAACAAACAAATCTTTCCTCTTTATAATATTAGTATAGACAACAATATTCGGCCACGTCTTCTTTATTTCCAGATACAATTTATGGCCAATCTTATCATATTGAATTATGTGCAGTTTCTGTGGCATTGCCAATTCATCAGAGGTTCAGGAACATTCTTGCAGTTTACGATGTCGTCCATAAATATCGCCCTGCCGCCGGCTTTTACAGCATTTTATATGTAACTCAATTTCATCAAATAATGGAGTCGAGTATGGCTACCTTATATCTAGTATTTTTATTCTTTATCTGTGCACAAAGTTTATCCATTTTCATAGTATTGGATTCATTATTTAAGTATGTAAAAGGGTTTATCTGATCGTTATCTATTACTAGTTTGCACCGCGCGGTTTCACTTGCGTTTCCGGGAGTCTGAAATTTCTGCTTTAGTCTAGTGCTGTTCCAAATGTCATCAACATCATTTATGTAGTTTTGTCGTGAAAGCGTAACAGATAGCTACACACACAGACAGATACTTTTGCATTTATGATATTAGTAGCGATTAGAAATTGCAAAGTTTGGAATGTGTATTTATGAAATGAATACAAAATGGTTTTTTTACTGATCTGCCTGAACACCTGAAGGAATTTTGCTAAAATTTTCCACAGATTAATATGTTCTGGAGTAATAGGTAGATGGTTTATTTTATCCGAAAAAATTTACCACAGAGTTTTAAATAAGGTATAGGAAATGAACATTAATACACGTGAAACATAATCATTAGAACCGAGAACATTTTAATACTATTCATAGATGTTGCAAGTAAATGTTCATGTTATCTTCCAGTTTAAAAATTCTATTACACTTCTGCATAAAAGAAAATGCAGTCGTTAGTACCTACCTCTAGGGTGAATGCGATCTTGTTTAACTCAGCAGTTTTCTTAGTTAGCTTTAGTAACTGAAGCGTTGTTTGGTTTAACGTTTTTAACTCCTTTGAGCTTTTTCATCAGATTAACGGGGCTGGTGTTATGTTTCCTTTGAAACGCTTTTCTAATATATTAATTAGAAGCTCAGCTGAGCGTTATACTGCATTGATCTTTAACGTTAAGGTTGTTTAAGAAAAATAAACCTTATAGCTAAAAGATAGGTCAGAGTATTTTATTAACAAGGTGAAAGGTAAAAATAATGTCTTATGTAATACTCAGTACAAAGTATAGGTATATTGATTTCTGCCTTAGAATATTTGTATGGCTAGGCATTAGCCTATATATATCTTAGTTACCTAATGGTAACGTATACAATTTAAATCAATAAAATCAGGTGAATAACCCATATAACAATATTATCATATCATATATCAGCTATCTGGTTACCATATCACAAGCTCTGCTTAGTTTGGAATCAGATTGGACGTGTGTGAAAAATGTCCCAGGATATTTATTTATCGAAAATGAAGTTTTTCATTCATAAAATCATGATATGTTTTGTCAAGTTAAATAAAATTGTGATAAAAATAAAATATTTCAGAAAATCCATACTAACTTTCGAATAAGAAAACCAAACTGCATTTAAAGAAAAAGCTATACACAACTTCGAACCTTTAACTTTACATCAAGTAGATTGATTGGAAGCGAAGCCAAGTCTAGCTAGCAGCTGCCTCTAGAGAGCTCACTCTAAGCTCAAACTACGAACAGTTCAAGAAAAAACATTGAATTTTGTCCCGCTATATACAAATCAATCAGGAACTTAGAGAAAGTTTAAAAACAAAACAATACTAAAAGTTACACATTTCTATAAAATTATTGACGATTTTAATATAGTTCTAAATACTAATTTAATTTGGAAATCATTGAACTTTCAGAGCCCATTGAAAATCTATAATATTTCTACAGATATTTAAATTATTTAACACAGTAACGGTATTATTGCCAAATATGTATATCACAAGTAACATAAATATATTCTCCCACAACTATATAATCATAAAAATGTTTGTTACGTCTGAGTGCCAGGGCAATTTGTGTAGGCACATTCATATTGATTCTAGTAGGTCTAGACTAGACTTACTATTCTCGTATTTCATCCGAACACTAATGCTATTTACTCGTTACTTGTTCCACGCAAATTGTTCGTCTCATATATCAAGACTAGTGATTCCCCGCGGTTTCATCTGAATTCTCTGGGACCTTAAATATTCCTGGGTTATCTAGGTAATTCTACAAGCTCTAGTCCACCTTTGTACCAAATTTCAGTAAGATCGGTCTAGGTTAGACGTGACAGAAAGACAGAGTTACATTCGCGTTTATAATATTAGTAGAGTCTACTCATGAATAATTCTTGCTAAAGAGAAATTTCTTGTCTTTATTGTTAACTAGCTGCCTCCCCGCGGTTTTACCCGCGTAGTTCCCGTTCCCGTGGGAATACAGGGATAAAATATAGCCTATGTTACTCGGGGATAATGTAGCTTTCCAAAGGTGAAAGAATTTTTGAAATCGGTCCAGTAGTTTCGGAGCCTATTCATTACAAACAAACAAACAAACAAACAAACAAACAAACAAACAAACAAATCTTTCCTCTTTATAATATTAGTATAGATATCTTCAGTTCAGAATGTTCATGGCATTCCAAACCCCATGCGGGTCTATTACTGGAGCATTATTCAGTGCATTAGATTAGGAACTATTCAAGGCCTAAATTATGCACTACAGTTCCGTTCACAACAACAACTTGCGGTTGTCGGATGCAATCTGCACGCTAATTGGATATACCAAACTTCATCAGTCGACGATGCTGGCACCGTCTTATGAATACTGATTCTGATTGGCGCTATTCGATATTATAAAGACCCTTTCGAACATCGACTTTATTGGTGCTTTATTGGTTTATGCTTTTGTACGTGGCTTACGATGGAATATCAATTTCTCTACAACCTTTTGGAATATTAAAACTCTTTGAAGCGATGATTGTACAGTGAGAAACAATTTCGACGTTCACTTTGTTATCTACCGTTTCGTTTATTGTCTTGGGAATAATAACAGCATATATATTACTTACAATTTTGTACTGCAAATTTTGACTCTTGTAAATTTAGAGACGTGTATGTTTGACCAATGGTTATTGAATTTCTATGTGCCAATATTATTCAGTAGCTTCAGAAGTAGGACGGCACCTTTGAGGAGGAGAATGGGTCATGTTAACCAATGGAATGAGGACATTCAGCTCGGAATTGAGGTATTACTCGTTTCATTGGTTCGCTCCACTGCATTGCACGTAGACGTTCTTTTCAAACTGAATGTAGGTACGTCCATTGAAAATAAAGCTCCAGAAATAGCCTTGTTAAATCCTGTATTTTGAAATGGCGGAAATTGTTTGGGAAATAAAATAAATTCTCACAAAAATATTAAATGAATTTAAATTTAAATGCGATGCAGTTTTTAAAGTCTTTTTAAATTAAATATAAGTATTTTGTACCTATACCAATATAATAAAGTGGTAAAGTTTGTGATGTTGAAGGGGTATGAATCTACTGAACTGATTTTTAAATTTCTTTAACCAATCGATAGAGCCCAGCAGAGACGAGTTATTTATGAGTCCTGTAGGCATATTCCATAGACGTGTTCCTGAACGAAAACTATGGGGTGAAACCATACGGCGGGAGTAAGTTTATTATAAAGCTAAGCTATAACATTTCAACTATCATAAATATATCGAGTCGTTAATTGAGCTGTGAATGTATTTATTTACGAATGAATAATCCTACGTTTTATAAATAAAGAGTCAGTCTATAAATAAGGACATACCAATATAGTAACGTTGATAGACAAGTATTGATATTATCAAGCTAGTTTCCGTCGTTTGATTTCTTATATACAATAGTTGTTCTATTTTATCTGTACTAATAATTGCTTTGTACTTTTTCAAGAAAGGAGTGAGCGCAGAGGGCTCTCAAACCGAAGAAATACGGGTAGGTATCAGACCCTTAATTGAGTAACTCTCTTGCATTCTGCAACCAGGGCATTTTTTGTTACATTGCTTGTCTCACGACTGATGTCTCCTTCAACGCTCGGACCAAACCATCAATGTATTATGAAATCGGGTTTATCGACGACGCCAATAGAGTTACACAATTAGCATGCTGGTCTGTCTTCACCACAACAAAGCAAGGGTTTGTAGGCCTTTATGCTGACGGCAAGACGCCGTCATCTATGTTTATACCAATTGAATCTGACTCCAACCACGCTAACCAACATTGATTGAAGCCCACACCTGTAGGCACAGGTTAAGCAATGTCATTATCTCAGTTTGATTAAACAGCTGCTATCAGGTAACAACCAATAAATTGTCTAGAGATCTAGGGATCTTAGAGATTCTGGAGATCTTTATCATATGTATAATATGTAAAATTAAATGAAGAAATATATTTATCATTCAAATATGGCTTCTCAGTGACTTATGAAACGTCGACTCTAATGCTCGGTTCGGAAAAGAAGAGCTGGTAATAAACTCAGTTTACTTTTCCTATATATTTACGGACGTATTTGCCAAATACCTTTTTCCGGCTGTGAATCTTTTTCAAAACAAAACTGACACTTTATATAAGTATTAGGAAGCTACTTTTAGGTCTATTTTTTACCATTAGCAAGAAGTAAAAATATAATACAAACATGCATAATTTATAATTCAGGTTCTTTTTTTCTAAAACAGCTTCGTATCTTCTGAGGGATTTACTTGTAGGTTTTTCTTTTTGTCCACAAAAGCTTTATTATGATTTACATGAAACAAAAATAGCCATCCGTTTTTGAGTTTTGTGCTAAGCTTTATATTTATAAACATATCTCAAATAAGTTCTCTTACATTAATCCAACGATTATAATAGACGTCGCTTTATCCAATTATTATCTAATCACTAATAATAGATTACTATTGACAGCACGTTGTACAAACAAACGCGATAATCTACATAACTATATAGTTGACGAATCATTTATTTGAATATGAAATTTAGATCAAATATTGATAAATCAATCTATTTTAAATTACATTGAGTATTATTTTTATATTTTTGACTTGAAAAAACACTAGTTTGGATTACACTCATTTTATTTCCATCTATTTATAATTTCATTGGTAATTAGGTAATTTTATTTTAATTTATTCCGGAATAAAAAGTAGTCCAGAGTCTACTAAATCATTTATAATAATAAAAGGGGGCATTTGCTGTAGGATGCACAGACAAATAAGATTCGTAATAATATTAGTAGAATAGTCGTTGGTTGTAAGACACAAGAATAATAATAAAATCATTAATGCCCTAATTTATGTGAGAATTGTTTATTTTTAAAACTGTTAATTGAATATTTACTTAGTATGTGCAATAAAACATAAAATAAATGGCTTACAAGACACATCGCATAAACATCCAATGATAGAATATACTCAAAAAATTCTAATAGATATAGAAGCGCCGAAGAAAATATTCATAGAATTGATTTTTCTAGTATGTTCCACGTTTCCTAGTACATCATTGAACTCGGCTTCCTTTTCAGCTATTTCTGGAATTCCTCTTCCTATTCTGTGCCATTTTTCAGGTCTGGATTTAACTTTATGTCATCATATTTCCGCGAACAACTTCCAACATACGTTCACTAAGAATATTTTATGGTCTAAAAGTTTGTGGAATATTTTTCAGATAATATTTTAACTATATTCAAATTGCTTTCTTTGGTCATAATTCTCTGAAGTTGCCCTGAAGTGGAGCATGTTATATGCAATTCTTCTTCAAAGTTAGCCACGTTGGCATAATGTGATGGTTTTATGTATACAAAAAGTAAAATTGTAGACTGTTGGAATTACCTTCTGACTTTTTATCGGAACATTAGATGCGCTCTATAAATGTCTCCTATGTTAAGTTCTTTGGAGTTAACTTCCACGAAATCGTCCTGTTAAAAAGTTTTATAAGAGAAATTTTTATTTCTAAGCGTTTAAAGAAGTCGCTATCGAAACGCCTGTTGCTTTTATGGCTATTCACTTTCGGAATTATATCGATTCTGTAGAAAAATGCTTTGCTATTTTAATTATTAAAGCTTTGTTTTACACGAAGATATAAACAAATTGTGTAATTCTTTAAGAGGCTGAATGGTTCTAACTAAAGTGCTTGATAACTCAATTGATTGCTCACATATCTTTTAAAGAGAAAATTTAAAAAATGCCATTGTTGGTAGTGTAAAAAAGCTCTCAGACGTTGCCGACATAATGGATGGCAATAAAGTAGATCAAAAGTAGAGCGCTGAAAGACGCCGCGAGGGATAAAGGGCTATTCACCAAACTACGATAATTTGAACTTGGCTGTACCAAATGATGATCACAACGTAGATATATTGCAACTTATAATTTAATTGTGTTTTATGGTCTATAAATGGACCATCATGAGTCAAAATGCTTGAAGCCAAAATAGTATAGGAACAAAACAACATAATAAAAATTTTGTATGTGTTATAATTTATTTGCTTATTTATAATGAATAGGCAGATACTACTGGGTTTAAATAAGCATAATAGAATTCTAGCTATGAATAATTTAGGCTACGTTAATACGGAGTAACATAGTCTATATTTTATCTGCGCGGATGTAATTATAAAAATAATATAAATACATAAACGTGACAAAAATAATAGTACAAGAATAAAACATCTCCCTACTCCAACAATTTGAGATTCTCTGTAGGTACATTTGTAAATTCAAAGAAGCTAAAGTTCAGTATATCGAGACAGAGACGTTCGGAGCGACATTAATTGTGTTACAGAACTTTATGAAGTTTCGCATTCATTTGTCGTAAGTTTAGCACCGTGCCTTGATGGCTCTGTAGCTTTGTCACAAGTAATTGATTTTGGTTAACAATCCTACTAATATTGTACGAAAGTGAGTTAGATAGTTTCGTCTCCCTTCACATCTTAGTAGAATCGTATTGGGAGAATTGTTTTAGGGAATATAATCGTACGAGGGAAAAATATAGAAATGTTTGGTAAAGCTAGTGAAACCATCAAGCAAGAGTTATGTTACTTTAAAATAAATATGACACGCAAATATTTACTACTGTTAGTCGAATAGCTCCTTGATTACTTAAAGGTCGTCGTCCTAACATCAAAATGTATACGTAATCATAAATTGAACATCGTAAACAAAATATTATCACAGTCTCATGGCCCAACGACCAAAATAAATCCTATTTGATGCAAAATCGATAGACGTGAACGACTGTCGATATAATATACTTACGCGATCAAAGCAAATAATATTTCACGGAGAAATTTCCATACGGCTAATGTAAGTGATACATACAGAAAGGGACCAAGGATCGTTCCTTGAGGGACCCTTTTAGTGGGTGGCAATAAATCAGGCCCTAATGGAGTGTAAGGCTCTCGTTGGTGACTCTACGCATAATATTTCCGAATTTTCAACTGACCAAGGGATGGAACAGGGTTGATATGGCCAGAATATTGATAGGGGTGAATGTTGACATTGTCGTAAGCATTAGACAGAATGATTGGATGAAATCTGGCGTTGAAATTTCCTGTCTACGGTTGGGATTTCATTTTGATACGGATTCTCATGTCGATTTGGTACATTTTGGTATGCAGGTTTTCTCCCCCAGCATTTCTGAATACGTTCTACTTCACATGACTAAACAAAACAGAAAACTGGTAAAATATATTTGATGTTGGGAAAAACTTAAATAAAAATTTGTATACGCTAAAACAAAGTAGTTCTTTGTTCTCTCCACAAAAGCTTGCAATGCGAAATTATTAAAGTTTAAACGAGTAAGACATAAGTTGGTTCAAGACGACCCAGTTGAAAAGCACGTAGTCATTGAGAAGTATTCTCTGACCTCAATTTAACGAAGTTTTGTTTTAACTTAACGATATAATTAATGGTACTTTACACAATTTAAGGCTATTCACATTTAATATTGAAAAGGATTTCGGTCCCAGTTGTTTTCGAACCGAAGAAAAACTTCCATTTATATTCGTTGGGGTCTGCCCCTTAAGCGAGAGTTTCAGTTAAGTAGATATTCTTTATAATATGGAAAGTTTGACACTTAAGCTGAAAAACTGCCCTTAAAGAATTACATAATGATATTAAATACTATTAAGATTAATCGTGTAAAATGTTGTATTATTTTGAATTTGCAATATTAGTCGAAGCGATGTTTTTGTAGTTATTATTTAACTTGTTGCCCGCTTTGCTGTTAGCATTAAAGTTAGCGTAAAAGGCGTGAATGCTTTCATAACATATTACAAAGTGAGAGCAGCAACCACTCCGATATATTGAATACTTTATAAGTTTATTCTCTATCCATGGATTACGCGTGAAATCGGAAAGCAGACTCTATATTTTACTATTAACTACATAAACAAAATGGATAAGCATGCATTTTTTTATTGACTGGAAGGTATTATCCTCAGACGGCTTTTACACCCTTACTCGGACTGTTTCGGTGAGCGCAATTGTAAGGACATTTAACGTTTCACCAAATAACAGAAACGACAAAGGTCGAGAATAAAAATCAACTTAACAAAATGTTGTATAGCAGGCAGCAAGAGTAAGACAAAATTAATAATGTTTCAAACTTAATTCTTCCCTTCCCGTTATCGCTTGTTAGCGTCGCTTGCAGAATTACACCCCTGAGAATTTGTCTGTACATAACAACTTTTCAACGCATCCGAACTTCAAAGCTTATATAAAGAACATTGTACCTATTAGCTTAAGCTTTATGCACATTTAGATAATTGGGCGATTAAAACTGATGTTTATTAATAGTACATCCACGCATTTCCAGGGTTTATTCCGAGTTTTCCATGTTAGTTATTTGATCCTAAGTAAGCCATAAATCTACTAAGCGTTCTTTGACATAAAGGCAAGATTTTACATCTTCTTATTACAATACCAATTATAAAAAGTTTCTTGAAATTTAGTTAAAGCTGAAACCGATAAATTCTTCGAAGCTTCTGGATTTACAGATAAATATTTTTTTATTTCGGGATAGTGGTGGCTACTCCAGAAACGCGGGTAAAATTGATTTCCCATAATTTGAATTTTAATATATTCTATACTAAACACGACATTAAATTTTAAAATATTCAGAAAGCTTTACATTTAACGTCAGCTTTCCCAAGCAAAGCTTATAGTAACATTAGCGATGACGCAACACGCTTATATGAATACACGCGCGAAATAACCTTGTTAGGGCGTTCATTAGAAATAGAATTACATGTAATTGTGCAGACGGAGTGTGCTAGACGTCTAATTTGCTTAATTCGCGACATGCCTAATGATAGGATGATTTGTATGTAACAACTCATGAAGTGAGACATCGCGCCTAAATTGTAATGGATCATAAGTGTAATATGGAGGAATTAACGTTTTATGAATATGGGCTGTGTTTTACAACTTGTTAGAGGAAATAGGCAGTTCTTTTTCTTGTATCTAATGGTTATGAGACAATTTGTTGTGACGCCAAGCAATATACTTTTTTTTAATTGGAAAACTAACTTTAGTTAAGAGGTATTTTTCTTCTGACCCCGCTCTATTTATAAATAATTATCAAATTATTAATTGTAAGGATTTTGCTGAAAGAATGTTTGTTTTCGTCTTTCATTTGATGGTATTCAATTATTTTCAGCTAAGACAACAACTTCAACATGAGCATACCCGACGGAATCTATTAGTGTCACATAATAACGTCTTAGCGCGTGTAATAACTTTAGGAAATCGTTCGTTCTTGCGGTTTCACCCACATGGCGGCATATTTCATCGCTTTGATTAAATTTCGGGGTTTATAAATTTATGTTACGTTACGTTACGCCGAGATATTTTAGTTTAATAAAGATTTTTTTCGAAAGATTTGTATAATATACTAATATTTTCATGTAATTCTGTAAAAGCATTAATAAAGACAAGTAAAAAAAGCCTCCTGCAGGGATATATGAGCCAAAGATGATGATGATGACGACGAAGTAAAATATTACTCACAACGCAATATTAAAGCTAAAAATAGAAACAATATCGCGGGTAAGGTCAAGTATTTCGAAATAAACTTCTATTTACGCAACCCTAACCGAACCTTCGTCAGCAGCGGAATAAGAACCGAATTAATAATTGATAGGACCATAAATTCAACTTTAAATATAGCGAACTAAAAACAGAAACTACAAAACAATGAGACGACCCAGACTTTATAATGAACAATTCCAAAAGATTGCCTCCTCGCATCTCTAATGTAGCATTCGTATTGAAATCCTGAATATTACATGTAAAGGGCTCGCGGGCGCTATGAACAAAAGGGCCAAGGTTTTGCATAAACCCATTCACCATCCTTGTTTCGTGAACATTCGGTATTATGTTAGATGTGGTAGTTATTGTCTGCTGAATTTTATTTGAGAGATTTTACTTCAGCTTTCGCTTAAATCATTTTATTGTTTCGCATATTAGCATCACGGCTTCAATATTATTACTTGTATAATTATATTTGGTTTTGTTTTTGCCTTGTTAAAATTTATTCTCCTAAAAATATTGACTGTTTTAATGCCATGTTTGTGATTGCAATCGTAAGACATTGATAAATAATCATAGAATAAGTATTGTTCATTAACTTACTTTTTGTTGTATATATAGATAGTTTTACTAATTAAATCACATAGTATGTAATTAAGATGAAATAATATATTTTGATAATAACCTGTTAACGATAACACCAAGAAATTAGTCGCACAAACTTTACACAAACAAGTCTTCATACATACATTGAAAATTTTACTGTAGAATCAGGTTGTCGACTTTGAATTTCCCAACACTCCTTCAAGTGTGAGTTGGAGCACTCAAGTCTAGAAGTCTGAATAAATTCCCATTTTAGTGCTTCAAAAAAAGTTCTATCCTCTCTACACGGTTGGAGGGTCCTAAAAACATAGTATTGTCTCTGTCTCTAGGGTGCGTCTAGTCCACTTTATCTAAAAGGAAAACTTTATTAGGTATTTGAGTTAGGGATGTTTTATTAAATTCGTCTAGAGCTAAGCTTTAGGGTTTAGCGCTGAACTTACCCCTTGTCTCACCGAGAACATTTTGTCTTGTATTTTTCATGGTCGATTTGTATGTCTCGTCTGGAACTTGTATGTTGTTATTTTTTTAGTGTTGTCTGATGTACATTAAATATTAGCGAGTACAGAGTGTTGAAGTTTGTTTCATATGACTTATATACATATATTATGATAAAGTTATCGATGCATTTTAAAACTTTGGCAAGGCGTATGTTTATAAAGAAAATTGTTTTTTTAGAAGAAGTTAAAAGGACAGGTCGATAAATTGATAATAGATTAATTATTAATTTAAACAGATATAATAATCAGGCGATAACATTTATCTAGTGGTGATGACAATATTATTTACTTCATTAACAACAGGGAGGAGTGGAAAGCGGGATGGGAGGCATTTGCCCTGCAGTGGGATAATCCAGGCTTTAAATAATAAATAATTATTATTTACCGACTTAAGTTTGTTATTTTGCAATTTTACTTTAAGTGTCCATGTATGAAAAAGTGGTGAGAAATCGAGAATGGCTCTATATGAGATAGACTTTTCTAATAAATCAGTTCTTAGTAAAAATATATGTTATTCAAACAAAAATGTACGTCAAATAAAATATTTGTCAGGTATAACTTACGCCTTTAGATTACTTATGAAAAATATTTGATACATGTTATTGAAGTTTCAATTATAGTAATACAACACCACACTAGAGGTATTTAATTCCTATACACGTACAATGTTCACGAAAACATTATATATTGCCAAGGTATTTCTCAGAAGTAAATGTCTCCAGGAATTCTCAATTAGATACGTTTTGGTACGGATTTTGTGAGGATGAATTTCAGTAGACATAGTAGATATTAGCGAGTAATCGTCGAGAAAGATCATACTAATATTATAAATGCGAAAGTTTGTGAGAATAAATGTGTGGATATAAGCTTTCACGTCAGAACGGTTGAAGTTATCGCGATGAAATTTGGCACAGAGTTAAAATATGTTTTAGATTTGCACATAGGCGTTTTAACCCGGGAAAATTAAAGATCCCCGGAAATGCGGGTGAAACCGCGGGAAGACAGACACATTTACCTAATAAAGTTGGCAAGGATCACTGAAATAAAATTGCTTTAAAATCTGAAGTTAAGCTTGACGCACATATTATTTTAGGTAATTATTATACTAGTGGTAACAAAATGGAATTATAATTTAGACATGACATTAAAGATAGCAAAGTTTAAGCGAACAATGTTAATTTTGTAGAAGGTACTGATAAAATTTGATTGATTCTGTCTATATTCAATTTGAAAGTTGATATTAAGTTTGAATTGCTTTTGATGCAAAAGTTAGTTTTGATCTTAATTTTCGTGATTATATTCTGAATAACATAATATATTATATTTATCATGAAACGAGGGAGAAGTTTCTAAATGTTAGAATAAATTTATTAGTAAAAGTAGTTTGAGTCTTTATGAATGTAAGATAAATATATTATATGAATTTCCAAATAAAAAATATTATACGCCTCGCAGCATGTTGTCTGGATCTCAAACGTTTATTAACAATTTTTATACTAAAAGAACAACTTTAAAATAAAACTTTGCGAGCATCACATGAAATTTTAACACGATCATAAATACTGAGTCGTGGACGTGAAGTGGTCCCCTGAAATGTCACTGTTTTACGCCGCCATTGAAAAGCAGATATTAAAATTTAATGAACCAGAATCCCTAAAGCTGGTCTGAATACAAACTCGAGTTTGAATTAATCACTTGTCTGATTGTTGATCAAAGACATTCATGAGCTTTTGAAACGGTCTTAAGGGATAGAGCTTTAATGATAGGGATGTGAGTGATGACAGTGTTTGTATGTATGTAGTTAAGTACTGAAAGCACAAAGTTTAATATATCACTGTTCAAGTAAACTATTTACCTTCGTACTAATTGACAGCCCGGTTGGCTTTGTGGTTAGTGACCCTGACTCTCAAGCCGCGGGTCGTGGGTTCGAATCCCGCCCAGGACAAACATTTGTATGCATGAATATGTCTGTTTGTCCTGTGTCTGGATGTAAATATCTATATAAGTATGTATTTAAAAGTAGTATATGTAGTATATCAGCTATCTAGTTACCATATTACAAGCTCTGCTTAGTTTGGAATCAGATTGGCCGTGTGTGAAAAATGTCCTAGGATATATACCTATAATTTACAAATGTAAATCTGTTTCTACCACTGCTTTTGGTGAAGGAAACTATCTTGAGGAAACCTGTAAGCCAGAGATTTCACAATAATGAATAGCATGTATAATGACGTATGTGAGCGATAACAGTTGTTATCTTAAAAAAAACGGATTAATATTTTAGATAATTATTATTATTATATCTCTTATTATTCTAAGATAAGTGAATTGACGACCAGACAAAGACTGCAGGAATCCGAAGATGCAGGCTTCTTCCAACCAGTTTGCATCGAATGGGGAAGGCCTATGTTTATCTGTTTTTTTTCTGTTTAGTTATTTGCAATCAGTCAAAAGACTTTTATCAAATACGATGCAGGTAAGCTGGCTTTGGTAGAGACTTAGGGCCACTGTCCCAGTCTCATTTACGGCGATAGCACATTTGCTCGTTTGAGTCGTTTAACTGAGTCAGTTGTTAGCAGAGCGTTGGCTAGTGGGTTGGGGTGGGATGCAGCAGTGGATGTCTTATGGCTGATTTTATGATGATAATTCAATGCCCTTTGTTTCTAATAAGGCACATATGGTAGCTAAATTTACTAACGGTTCAGAACTCAACCCTCAACTTTAAATCCTACTAATATTATAAATGCGAAAGTTTGTATGTATGGATGTTTGTTACTCTTTCACGCTCCAACGGCTGAAGGGATCTGCTTGAAATTTGGCACAGAGCTAGAATATGTTCTGGAATAACACATAGGCTACTTTTTATCCCGGGAACGCGGGTGAAACCGCGGGGAGCCACTAGTCAAGGAATATTTTAAGAGCCTGCACACCGATTTTCATAAACGCTCTAAAGAACATCTATCTATGCATCAAGTTTTCACACATTAAACGTGCCTAATTTATACCCTTGCATCATTAGCGCTCACTGAAAATGTTGGGCGGGTAAAATTTAATAAGGCTTTTAAGCTAATCACATCAACTTGTTGTTATTTGTCAAACAAATTCTGTGGGGCTCACTTGTGGCAGAAGCATGTTCAACATGAGATTTTGATCTGACGGATAAAATAGATGATATTTTTAAGCTATTGCATAGCTTTTATCGCGGGCTCTGAGCGCGGCGACCGAATCAAGAAATTCCGTAACGAAAAAAACCTAACACATCGTCTAACGTCGTTTAAGTTCGGCAGACTTCGGCACGGTGTTTGTTTGCTATCTTCTTAACTCTTTGACGTTTTGAAAAAATGGCGTTTGACATTTATAAAAAACAAAACTCAATTTCCGTATTCGCGCGTAATTATTTTGTTTCTATTTCGTGGCAAGGGTACCACGTCATAAAGCCTAAGTATTCAAATACGTATGCACATCAGAATGCATATTATTAAAAAAAAGTTTTACGTGACAACGACTTTGAGTGGTAATAGTTATTTGTTATACAAGAGTGCAAAGTTGCTTTTTAACCGCGTGTTCAATTTTGATGACCGAGCAAGCGAAGGATTCTAAAATTGAATCACGAGCGCAGCGAGTGATTCAAAATTAGAATCCTGAGCGTTAGCGAGGGAATCAAAAGAGCACGAGGTGAAAAATCTTTGCACTCGAGTGCAACACGTAACTTTTCATTCCACCTCAGCGAGGAAATGACTAAATGCAAAAAAAAATAAAGTTGTATGATATATTCGGCACCATAGAGGTAGCAGTAAATAGGTTTAATGTTTTTTTTAATTCACAAACTTAGTGCACACGATGTTCCAAATTCAATTTACTTTATCCTCTAGAGAATAAAAACGGCTTTTCCACTCAGATATTGAAGATTAAAAATACTCTTTCCGAGATGGTGGGATGAAAAATAATTTTTCATGTCATGGTGCCGAATATATCATACAACTTTTTTTTAATTTGTTAAAAACTCAGACTCGGCACCTTTTTGGTGTTCTTTTTTCAATTTGCTTTGTACGCGGTTTTCTTTTTTGCATTTAGTCATTTCCTCGCTGAGGTGGAATGAAAAGTTACGTGTTGCACTCGAGTGCAAAGATTTTTCACCTCGTGCTCTTTTGATTCCCTCGCTAACGCTCAGGATTCTAATTTTGAATCACTCGCTGCGCTCGTGATTCAATTTTAGAATCCTTCGCTTGCTCGGTCATCAAAATTGAACACGCGGTTAAAAAGCAACTTTGCACTCTTGTATAACAAATAACTATTAATGTGAATATTCATTCGTATAGTAGGAAGAAGGATGAAATAATAGTAACAATTTAAAACCTAACGTGACGTGAGCGGAGCGTAACGCAGTTTCTTGAAGTGTCACCCGGCAAACCAATTTATAAGACGTTTTCACGTCAAAATATATGCTCAAGTATTTTTACAATGTACAAGGCGTCCTTTCTAACCTAAACCTAACCTAAACCTAAACCTTTGTTTAAATCCAAATGTATCATTTATTTAGTACATGTAGCGGCCATTTGCATTTCTAAGCACGCGATGTTGGCGTATTGGTACAAATGTTTGTACGTTGGGCCAACATGGCAATGAAATTAGACCTTTTCTCTAAGATTTATATGAGCTAGTACTTATATATTTTTAAGCTATTGCATAGCTTTTATCGCGGGCTCTGAGCGCGGCGACCGAATCAAGAAATTCCGTAACTAAAAAAACCTAACACCCCCCACTCCGACGGGCAAGGAGGTGTGGCTTGAAGGCCGTGCATCGTCTAACGTCGTTTCAGTTCGGCAGTCTTCGACAGTCGACACGGCGTTGTGTGCGATTAGACGTATTGTACGACTCTACGAAACTCGCACGAATCGAGACGAGCTGCTCCGAAATCGGACGAATACATAAGCTGCTTATGAGAAAGTATATAGGTGTATATGTATTTATGTACAACAGTGAATAGCTGTACTTGTAAAATTTGTGTATGAAGTGTTTTGAATATGAATGAACAAAGTGCATTTATTATTAAAATAAATAAATAAAATTATAATTGCATAAGTTGATACAAAATGCTATGCAATGCAATAGCTTTACCGCGGCAGTCCCCGAGTGCCTCACGTAATTTTTTTATTTATCGTTGCATCTACCATAATATTTCACATATTTGTCTTGAGTAGAACTTAGGAGCAGTTGCTTGTGGATCCGGGTCGTTAAACACCAAACTGCAGAATCATGTTTTAGTTTGATAATTACATAAAAAATATATATAAAATATTTGAATTTCTATCCCTATCTATGTACATTTATAAAAATGAATCCCTTTTTCCGTTGGTCACGGCGTCACGCGTGAACGGCAGCACCGATTTGACTAATTCTTTTTTTTTGTTATTGTCAGAGGAAGGTTCTTATAAAAGAAAAACAAGCAAAAGTCGATTAAAATTAAAGATTTTAAGAAAACTTAACGACCATAGTAACATTTGTAATGTAATGTAATGGCGTTTGACATAAGACAAGTGTCAGTCGCTTTCATTCAATCAGATTCATAGTTATGACAGGACAACGTCTCAATAATATAATAATAATATTATGGGGAATACGGGAGAACAATCAGTCCTATAAATTCATTACATAGTGTCGAAAAACCTCATCTTACTTTTAAATAGTATGAGCACAAAGTAACTGTAAACTTCAACTTTAGAAACTGTATGAAACTATGAGGCATCTCATATGATTTGAAGAACATTGTAGCCAAAGTTCTAAGTTTCCTTCTCTTCAATGGTAATGTGAATATACAAAGGCTCTGAGAATAAAGCTTATTATTACACAGAGAATAACATTGTTTTCTTTGACAAGGATCCAGATGGATGGATGGATCAAAGGAGACATATATATTTATTGTGAGAGGAAACTTACGAATGTTATCTTAAATTTGACCAGTTAGTGAAACCTACTAATATAACTTATTATTATGGTAAAATTTGGATGGATAGATGGTTTTTTTGTAACTCAATCATTCTAGAAAGGCTGCATTTCTATGTTTGTTTAGTGTCTGGATGTATTATCCATATAAGTATGTATTTAAAAGAAGTACATATAGTATATCAGCTATCTGGTTACCGCATCACAAGCGCTGCTTAGTTTGGAATCAGATTGGCCGTGTGTGAAAAATGTCCTAGAAAAAAATTATGTTTCAGAATTGCACTGTCCTTTTTATATAAGTAAAGATCCCAGGAATTCGGCTGAAATCCACTTTCCCTTTGATATTCAAATATTTTTTTATAATTTCAGTCAAGTATAAACATAATGCTGGTGACTTTATAAACTAGCAATTAGCTCTTGAAGCAAGTTTTTCAACATCGGGGTGGAAGCCAAAAACTGAATGTTTCCTTTAATTTTCTTACTTTTCTATGATTACAGAGTATAGGTGAAATTACAGGAACATGAGACTGAACAACGTAATTGATAGACATGTCTATCTATTTGATAGCCAACATGAAATAAACAGAACCTGTACACATTTAATTGCATAAAGGATGTTTAATTACACATAACGGTTGTAAAGGGAAGTAGACACTTAAATAATATAGTGCGTCCAACCACGAAACAAAAGTTCAAGGAAAAACACACTCAATGCAAAGGTAAATAAAGTTGGTAATTCAAAATTTACAAAGGGCAAGGTCGCTTTGTCCTTACTTACACAGCTGTACTTTCATCGTGCCGTCACTTTCGCGGTTCGTTTGATGTGCGGCGTAATTCAAAGGTGTTTTGGTCACTTGTGATTCTTTGATGAAAAACGCTTTAAGCTTCCTCGTTAGAGACTGAAGATCTGAAGTAATGATGGAAAGATTTTAACTTCTTATACTTATTTTATTTTTGTGGTTATGATAATATTCTTATTAAGAATAAACTTTGACATAATCGAATGCTTCTACTAAAGTACATAATATCAGTTAGAAGCAGTTTTCAGTACTAATCTAATCTTACTGCTAATAATGTAAAAACACAAAATCTGTAGTAGCATTTATATGAAAATAAAAACCGGATAAAAACCTTTAAATGAAAACTAGAGTACTTACTCAAAACTGTAAATCTTACCGCTAATAATAAAAACACAAAATCTGTAGGAACATTTAAAATAAAATAAAAACCGGATAAAAAACTTTCAAATGAAAACTCAAAACTGTTAAAAAATAGCACAGACCTATTAACCTAACTAGACGTCGCAAGTATGTACTTGGCGCGTCAAAAAGCAACAAAAATTGTCAAAGTCACACGATTTGTGTTCATACCAATTGAGGTACTTAGGTTATCTAGTTTGATAGGTCTGTGAAAATTAATAATTTATGGGAATAGACAATGGGCAAAACTCAATAATGTGATTAAGAATAATCCTGTACCTGGTCTTACATTATATGTTAATCAAGGGCGACGTCCCGTTCGGTATTAGTCGCCAAACCCCTGAGATACGCAAGACCGTATTTACATGTTTATAGAACCATAGATGTCATAGGAAAGTAGATAGCGCTACCGTGCGCGAAGATTTAACGAATATAATGATTGTTCATCAGTTGTTCATTATCTCAAGAACAGAATATGCACATCTATAATATTAATATGACCATCTATAATTTATGTAATCGTCATAGTGACGCCATGTTTTATTTTGACATGAATAATGTTATTTCTAATTTTAAGTTGACAAGAGATACTCTCTATCTGCCACTTAAGTATAAGCGACAAATTGCTACATTGTTAGCTGGTAATATACACATATATAACCAAACCAATATCTTGGTTGGACACACTATTGCGCCTGTCGTTATTGACGTTAACCAGGCATCCGGGGAGGATTTTCAAGTACGACAAAGACTAAGCCCAACCATTTAAATATTGTGCATCAAAATATACAGGGCTTAGCTGGTAAAGAACTAGAGATAGAATTGTTCCTAGAATACCATAAGGTTAATATTTTTTGCATAACTGAACACTGGTTAAAGAACCATGAGCTATTGCTCAATATTCCTAATTTTAAGTTAATGAGTTCGTTCGTTAGAAGATCGGCGATACACGGTGGTAGCCTAATTTTTATTTCCAATCATGTTAAATGTAAAAATCGCCAAGATATTGTAGATTTATCAATCGAACGTACTGCGGAATTGTCATGTGTAGAACTTGATAGATTTGTTATAGTTTGCGTGTACCGTCCTCCTCTTAGTGACTTCAGTCAGTTTGAACTAGTAATAGAAGACGCCCTTAAGAAGGCTCAAACTAAAAATAAATCCTTAATAGTATGTGGGGATTTTAACGTAAACCTATTGATAGACTCACCTACATCAGTAAGGCTGATAAATTTATTTAAATCATTCAATCTATGCCATTTATTTGATGAGCCAACTAGAATTACGGCAACCGCTGCCACATGCCTAGATAATGTGTTTTGCAACTGTGATGTATTTGAAAAATCTATTATTAGTGAGCTGACCTCAGATCATTGTGGTCAAAAAGTAGTTTTATTAAATGAAGCAAATAACATACCGAACAAAATAACATGTAGGCCTATTACATTAAATCGGATGACGCGATTCCAATACAACGTAAATAAAAACATTGTTTCCATTAATATGTCACATGCGGAACCAGATAGACTTTATGAAGAACTTTTTAGTTTTATCAGAAAAGAATTTGAAAATAGTTTTAAACCTAGGACCGTGAATAAAAATAAACAGATCAAGTTTAACGATTGGGCAACAGCTGGAATTTATAAAAGTAGAACTAAGTTGTATGAGCTGTATGGTATGAAGAAGTTTAATCAAAATGTTAGTTTCATTGAGTATGTTAAAAATTATTCTAAAACATTTAAAAAAGCGTGCGCTCTTGCTAAGTCAATTTATTTGAGAAATAAAATTAATCAAGCTACCAATAAAGTAAAAGCTACTTGGAATATTATTAACTCTGAAAAAGGAAATACTAAGCAGTTTAGCAAGCGTATTGAGTTAAATGCTAACAATAAAGTCATTAGTCAGGATGGTCAAATAGCAGAGGCTTTTAATAACTTCTTTAGGGACATACCTGTAGCTACAACTAGCTCCTTAAATTCTTCACCTGCAAATGCTGACGCGATTTTGAGAAAACATGTACCCGAGTGCGATGAGCTATTCAAATTTAAGCATATTACGTCTTATGAAATAGTAAAAACGTTCAAAACTTTAAAAATTAAACGCACTGGTGATTTGTGGGACATATCAGTTGCTGTATTGCGCGGTATTGTGGATGCTATTGCTCCTCATTTAGCTTTTATTTTTAACAGATGTGTCGATTTAGGTACATTTCCGGATTTGATGAAACATAGTAAAGTAGTACCATTATTCAAAACTGGAGATCCTAGTGATCCTTCTAATTACAGACCTGTTTCCATTTTGCCAGTCTTAAGTAAAATATTTGAAAAAATAATGTTAGTACAACTTCTTTCTCATTTTAATTTAAATAAAATTTTACACGGGGAACAATATGGCTTTACCAAGGGTCGTTCTACGATTGACGCTGGGATAGCTCTTTTAAAGAGTATTTTTGATGCTTGGGAAAAATCACAAAATGTTATAGGAGTGTTTTGTGATCTTTCTAAAGCCTTTGATTGTGTTGATCATGAGACACTCTTGGGTAAGTTAAAATATTACGGGGTAAAAGGCATAGCACTTGATCTGATGAAATCTTATCTTGGTCAAAGAATCCAAAGAGTTGATGTAAATGGGGCTAAATCATCTGGTTCTTCTGTGCATATGGGTGTACCGCAGGGCTCAATTCTAGGTCCATTCTTATTTTTAATCTATATTAACGACCTACCCTTTTATGTTAAAAATACCTGTGGAATTGTTCTGTTTGCTGATGACACCTCACTGATTTTTAGTGTTGATAGACTTAAATCCAACTATGACGATGTTAACAGCGCATTAGCCAGGGTATTAGATTGGTTTACTGTAAACAATCTAGTTTTAAATGCAAAAAAAACTAAATGTGTTAAATTTGCTTTACCTAATGTTAAAAAAGTAGGTAGTAATCTAATGTTAAATAATGAAGTTTTGAATCTTGTTGAATCAACAGTATTTTTAGGCATTACTCTTGACTCGAAACTTCAATGGGGCACCCAAATTTCTACACTGGCGGGAAAGCTCAGCTCAGCAGCATACGCAGTTAGGATAATTAGACAGCTTACAGATGTAGATACAGCTCGATTAGTATATTTTAGTTACTTTCATAGTGTTATGTCCTATGGTATTTTACTGTGGGGCAAAGCTGCGGATATAGAAACCATTTTTATTTTACAAAAGAGAGCGGTACGAGCTATTTACAATTTAGGTTCTCGTACTTCCCTCAGAGATAAATTTAATGAAATCGGCATACTCACAGTTGCATCACAATATATATATACCAACATAATATTTGTTCATAATAACATTAGCGATTTCGTTAAAAACAGTGATTTGCACTCCATCAACACAAGAAATAAGCACAAACTTGTGACCTCTGCTTATAGACTCCAAAAAGTGCAAGGTTCATTTTTAGGACTGTGTACACGCTTCTATAACAAAATACCTAAATCAATTGTAAATTTGCCTTCACAAAAATTTAAAGACCACATTAAAGCCGTATTAATAAAAAGGGCTTACTATAATGTAAATGAATATCTTAATGATAATAATGCTTGGTTATAGATTTATTTAATTTGTATACTTTTGATACTTATATGATGTAATTTACCTAATATAAACATGTTAATGGTCACACTGATAACATTGGGGGTGTGTGTTTTGTTCATTCATTTGTGGTTTGTTGCAAGCTTGGGTTAGTCATGCTCACTTAAAAGTCTTTGCTTGCGGCGGCGTCGTGTGACGGGTCGCTCACTTCCCTAAAATATGGCGAAGAGGGCGATGGCTGCCACATGCGTCATGCTTGTGAACAGGTGCTGCTTGTGGGGGCTGGTCTGCTTAAGTTTGCTATTGTTATTTTTGTAAACTTTCACTTTAAATTATTTTATTTTAAGTCATTCCCCAACACCCAAATATTGTCAGTAAGACTAATTCCTTGATATGTAAATAAATCTAAGTTTGTTTTGAAAAGAGTAATTGCTGAGTTTATTGCCGGCTCTTCTCAGCAAAACCAACCTTCCGAACCGAGCGTTAGAGTTTGACTATTCTTAAGTGTCTGTGAAGGCCTAATTGAATAAAAAACATTTTTCATTTTCATTTCATTTTCATTTTCATTTTCGGCGTCTAACTCAATATATTTTATTAAATGTAGAGGAAAATAATTATATTTCCTTCTAATATTATAATTGAGGAAGTAACTCTATCTATATGTTACACTTACACGCCTATGCTACTGAACCGATTATGTTGGTACAGAGAAAAACTAGAGCTTGGTCAAGGACATGTTATTTTTTATACCGGGAAAATTAAAGATGCCCGGGAACAAGGGTAAAATGCGAAATAATATACATCCTTATGTATAGTCCATGTATGTATAATGTATATCCTTGGAAAATTGGGAGATCAGACCACATCAGATAAATCTGAGATATTAATATGATAAGTATATAGGTAATACTCTTGAATATATAGGTATTACGCCCAGTCAAATTAACAAATAAGATTATGCATACAAATATTTGTCCGGGATTCGAACTCATAAGCCACCAGCCAACCGGCCTAGCATTCCACAAATGAGAAAAAAAAAACCAGTCAAATTGAGAACCTCCTCCTTTTGTTTGAAGTCGTTTAAAAAGAAATAATTATATTCATACGCTGTCTTTAAACTTCGTACGTCTATGGCATTAGCATATGGGACCTCTCAACAAGATGTACACCCGGGAGAATCCGGTTATTGGATACAGGTGAATTAATTTGGAACATGTCCAACAAATTAAAACAGTTGTTGATATTATCTCGGCGTTTTCGTGTGTTCAAGTTTTGGGGATAAAGCCTCGTTTGTTATTAGTTCTGGCAAACTTTGAAATTGGTATTGCAATGATGATTAGTTCCATTGTTTAAGATATTAATCATGTTATCCTATCTAATATTATAAATGCGAAAGTAACATGATATTCCCAATGGAGTACAGCATGGGGTTCTTCAAGAAAGGAGTGAAGAGATTCTTACTGGGTCGGCAACGCGTGAGTGACGCCTCTGGTGTTGCAAGCGTCCATAGGCTACAGTAACCGCCTCCCATCAAGTGGGACCGTATGCCTGTTTGCCACCTTAGTGGTATAAACGCTCTGTCTGTCTATCTCGCTTTCACGCTAAAACTACAGAAAAGATTTTGGTAGGTACACAGATAGCCTAGAGCCTGAGAAAGGACATAGGCTACTTTTTATCCCGAGAAAATGGAAGATATCCCGGGTACGTGGGTGAAACCGCGGGAAGCCACTAGTTACCAATTAATAAAATATACCTAACTATAGCCATCTGTAAAAACATTAGTATTATTTTAGTAATTTTATACTAAGTTAGTATAAAGTATAATACCTACTTTAGTAGAACTTGTGATTTAATATTCGGGTTTCGTGTCAAATTTTCATAACTTTTTTTATACTTTGAGTTACATAACTTCAAGAACAATTTTATTTGAAGTTATTCCTTTGGCAAACGAATGAAAAAACACCACCTTTACAAAGAAATGAGTCGAAATTACATTGAACATTAACGGTTCTTTAAAGTCCTTGTCTAGTTTTTAAATTCCCTTGTTAGTCTGTGAAATATAGTTTTCTCTTCTTAGTTTTTATTTTAGCTGACAAATAAAAATACGGTCTATTTTATCGATACGTATAGTGATAGGACACCGTATCTATAGACATACAATCAAAAAACATAAAAAATCATCAAAATATACAATTTTAATCTGATTCTACAGTTATCTGAATTATGCTAAACAGCTTCTCAGGCTCTAGACTATGTGTACCAAATTTCATTTAAATCGGTTTTGTAGTTTTTGTAGTTTTAGCGTGAAAGCGAGAAAGAGTTACTTTCGCATTTATATCTTAATATATATAAATCTCGTGTCACAATGTTTGTCCTCAATGGACTCATAAACCACTTAACCGATTATAATAAAATTCGCACACCATGTGCAGTTCGATCCAACTTGAGAGATAGGATAGCTTACATATACTTGGACCCGGTAGGTGGCGCTGGTGGGCAGAACGAAGTCTGCCTGGTCCACTAGTTATTATATAAGTTAGGATACTATAAGTTCTATTTTATTCTCGTAATATTCTCCTATCAAATATTTAACATATGAAAGTTCCCATGTCAGGAATAAATCGTGTGTTTCAATATCATTAACAGTACCTTCATAACTTAAGTTCCAAGTTGTTTCACGTGTAGGTAGTACATATAATTTTGAATTCGTTAACAAGTCTCCCGAAGTACGACTCCACAATAAAGCGACTAGAACGTACAAGAAAATAATTGAAATTCTTGTAACGCCTCAAACTTGGGCGGAATAAAATTGTTTATATAAGTTTTAAAGACCGTTATTTTGTTGTAAATGAATTTTGAATTGTGATAACTCTGTTTCTTGGTATTTAAAAGGTGTTTTGGAAATACTTTAACGTGAGTAGGTAAGTCTATAATAATGTGTAGATAATGAGTTCTAATTATGTTCTAAGATTCAGATAGTTCGTATTGTAAATTTTTTATGTATACCATATATCCGAAACAAAACTGTGATGTTTCAATGCACATATTAATATAATCTTTTAATTTTATTTGTTAATAATTTAGTAAAAGGTTTTAATTATGAAATACAATTTTAATTCCTAATACCTTATCACTAAACGTATAGGTACGAAAATGTAAGAAAAACAAGTCAAATGAAGACTATTTCATAAAGACGTAACAAGGCTATCAAAATATGCAGCATTAATTTCATAAATGACAAAAAATAGCAAAAAAATTTACAGATTACAAGTAGAGAGAAATTCACTAAAAATATTTGTATAATAAACAATGTATAAAGGGTAAACTCACATATTTAAGCTGCATTTAGTCCATACGGGTCGGTCTGAGTTCTAGTTTATTGCAACACCTGAAACAATGTAAAATAAAATGTTACAACTCTTTCATTTTAAACTAGATACCGCTGGGTTACATACAAAATATTCTGTAAATTCTTTCAGTGTAAACAACATTGTTTTTACGAAATTTTATTTACCTGTTTTAATGAAATGAAATGAAATTTATTTATTCAAATAGGCCTTCACAGGCCCGTATGAAACGTTGACTCTAATGCTTAAATATGCTTTATTATTTCGTACAAAGTACTAGCTTCTAACGTAGGTGTATATAGTATGATTTATCTATGTAATCGTATAGTACAAGTAAATGTTGATAAAGTTAGCCTAAAGTTTGAATTAATATGAGAAACTTCAAAAAATATGATGTAGATAGGTAATCGCAAAGACAAGCATCTTTTGGTGTACAGTACTTAAGACTATTTTCCTTCTAGACTCAGTACATCATCAGCCCATAATGATTTCCCTTAGGTAATGTAGGAAACATATCAGGTCATGGATATTTCCGATAGACCTATAGAAAAAAGCTTACAATGTAAAAACCCATATAATAAGAGACTATTGTCTTAAAACTGTTCATATAGTTTTATGGACATCTTAGATACATACTAGACATGTTGCAAGAATAGAGAATGATAAAATAATGAGAAATGATCCCACTGCGAACATAAAATCTTTTAATAAAGCGCCATTAGCTCTGACAACATTGTCATCACAGTGTTGATTAAAACATCATGAACTGAACTTTTAATGAAATTTACATTGCATATTATATGTACCTACGTGATGGTTCGCTCACGACTCTCCGCATACAGATGAGTAGATTATTTTTCTAATTATTTCTAATATCTCCTTTAATAACTTTCTTGAAGAAAGTTTGCTTTGTTCGTGATCATTAAGTATGCAAGGCGGTGATCTTGAGAGCTTAATAAACTGTGGGAGCGTTTAGTCTGTGGAGGCGAATAACTTGAAGGTTTTACGCTTATAATCATAGCAACGACAGGCAACGACAGCCCAGCTGGGAAATTGTCGCGTTTATGATTTACTGATCATAATGCTGTTCGCATAATACGGCTAATGAATAAATGAAAAAAAAAAAAATTACGTGAGGCACTCGGGGACTGCCGCGGTAAAGCTATTGCATTGCATAGCATTTTGTATCAACTTATGCAATTATAATTTTATTTATTTATTTTAATAATAAATGCACTTTGTTCATTCATATTCAAAACACTTCATACACAAATTTTACAAGTACAGCTATTCACTGTTGTACATAAATACATATACACCTATATACTTTCTCATAAACAGCTGCTTATGTATTCGTCCGATTTCGGAGCAGCTCGTCTCGATTCGCGCGAGTTTCGTAGAGTCGTACAATACGTCTAATCGCACACAACGCCGTGTCGAAGACTGCCGAACTGAAACGACGTTAGACGATGCACGGCCTTCAAGCCACACCTCCTTGCCGGTCGGAGTGGGGGGTGTTAGGTTTTTTTCGTTACGGAATTTCTAGATTCGGTCGCCGCGCTCAGAGCCCGCGATAAAAGCTATGCAATAGCTTAAAAAGTGTTTTATATACAGTTGAAATAAGCTATTGTCATAGCCATTATCTTTCTAAAATAAAATTAACGCACACTTTTATAATATTCAAAACACGTAAACCCTATTTGACATGGTTGTTATTTAAAATCGACTCTGACGTCCCTTTGTAACCATATTACAGACGTGACCTGCATACAGCTGAAGCTTAAATAATAAATGAGACCTAAAATGAAAAAAAATGCTCTATCAAGTTTTTTCTAAAGCATTTGACTTCTCAATCGTGAAAAAACAAGTTGAGGAACCGCTTAGGAAACCACAAAACCTTACCCGGCCTATTTAAGATTACTTCTACGACTATCCTGCGTAGGGTAAAAACGTGACTATCATTACGAGTTGATTTATAGCGTCTCCACTAAAAGGGGTCCCTCAAGGGCCCACGTTTGTCCCTCAACTACAGATGTTACGCAGATTCGGGTAAGGAGCTTTAGCACGACACATATTAATGTGTTTCACTATACCACTTTGTATAATAGTATTACAGATGTATACCTGTTATTTGTCGTATCATAATGAATTAAACATTCCAACTATTATGGATTAAATCTTACGATTTTACACTATAGTCTACACTAATACTATAAAGAGGATTTTTTTGTGTGTGTGCATGTTTGCAATGAATAAACTCAAAACTAATGTGCCGATTTCAAACATTTTGCCGCGTAAAGCTTTTGGGAAGCTACATTAACTAGGAGTATAAATAGTCTATATATTTACCCCCATAGGCCCCATATTCCCACGTAAACGGGAATTACGGTTAAACCACGTGGATGCAGCTAGTTGTATATGTACTCGTAAATGTTAATAAATGACATTAAAAAAAGAGATAAACATTAAATCTGATCATTTTAAACCAGGTAATAATATTGCAGAACCAAATGACCTGGTTCCAATAATTGTATCTCCTGTAGGATAGGTTTCATGGGATGCTGATCACGTATTTCTGACCTCAACGGTGCTATGGCTGCGAAGATACAAATGTGTTGGCTTTAAATGTATCGATTGTGAATTCTAACTAGAACTATAAATGCGAAAGTGTTTTTGTTTGTAATAGATCGTCGGATGAATATACGTTTTTGTGTAAAGATACCAAAAAGAGATCGTAGGGAGTATGGAAAGAGATACAGATATTTTTAGTGTCATGCAAATAAGATTTATAAGAAGTATTTATACATTTAAACAGTTTGGGGTACCTAATAGTTTTGCTAAACGTATTGCTTTTAATCTAACATTATTGTTAGTAAATCTATAAAATATAAAATTAAACCTACCAGCAACATTGTTACTTTTGGTATGGATTTAGGTGACGCCCTGGATAGTTTAATATCCCAGAAACGGAGTTAGAACCGCGGGGCAGAGGGTAGTTCACAATAATACGAAAGAACAATGCCCCCACAGACACCAATCATACGTCAAACACTTCATCCTCAAGAGATAAGAAAAATAATCACCACTCATCTCACTAATGAACGCAAACACTAATATTACAAAAGAAATCGTAAATAAAGGCGAAAATTTTCAAAGGCATATTCTTAAATAAACAAAATACTTATTTTCACGAAAATACTTAATTAAATTAAAGCTTTCCATTTGGAGTATTGTTCGAAAGTAATTGGAAACGTAAGTCCCAATTCAGATGGAATGGATGAAATAATACTTTTTTCTGAGTAAAACAATTGTGGTAGGAGCATTTTTCAAGTGCCCTCGAGTTCAGACGATGACATTTAATCTAATATGAAATCTTGAATCTCGTTACCAAATGACAGTAGTTGCAAATTGTAGTACAATGAGAAGTTTTAGTGCTGATATTTTATTCATGCAAAATTTTTTAGTATCGGAATTTTTGTGAATTTCAAATAAAATTGCTTGAAAACATTTGTAGTTTAGGTACCCATGGGGGTGAAGTTCGGAAAGTTTTTCGAACCTTTGGATACGTTGACCTTTCTTAATACATTTTTTCATTTTGTGGTAAATAATTTGAGTTGATTTTATTTAGAAAATAATTTAGATAAATATTGTTTACAGTGTCTTCTGTTCGGACAGAATCAACATTTAATGAAATATCTTTATTCGTTCAAATAGACCATCACAGGCACATGTGAAACGGTGACTCTAAAACTCGGTTCGGAAGGTTGCGTAGTCTAATATATTGAAAATAAATATTATGTTATATAAGCCACCATTATATTGGTCAGTATTAATTACTACTACATTAACATTGTCAACTATTATTATACCTCCAATCCATACAAGTAAATGGATAGTGTAAAATTCAAAATTTCCAAGAATTAGCTCAAAAGCTCAAGATTAAATACATCGGATAAAAAATCAATTATTCCATCATACGTCCCATCCGTCCGGATGCAGAGCAACAACACAATTGACGTTAATCAATCAATTATGGAGCTGTCATCGTCACGAATGGACGTATCGCCGGACACACAATATGGTAATGATATGGAAATAAATTATCATCAGTATACTGTCCATTTATTGATAAATTATTACAATCAACTTAACAGGTTACTTCCCGGGCCTGGATATCTTTTTACGTTCAGCCAATTGGTCTGAAACAAAGCAGAACTTTTACTGGGGTAGGATAGCAGACATAGGTACTATAATTATATATTATTATAGCTTTAATACTAAAGGAAGCAAAGACGTGACAGTATAATACTGGAGAAAAATAATAATTACTAACATAAACATAGTTTAAACAGCAAATAACAGATTTTCCTACAACTCAAATAATTGCATTATGGCATAGTACTGGATCAAGAATATAAATATAACCCTTCCTTGGCGTAAAAAAGCCATTTACAATTATGATCCTTTCGACTTCAGACCAGTCGTTAACACGTCAGGTAAAGTTAATCCATTAAATCAAGTCAAACTAACTAAAGTCTAAACACCTGCCGACTACAAGGGTCTTATACTTTACATACAACGATAACATCGATAGACGTAACGTTAAAGTGTCTAAACCCAGCATGGATAGCCATTTAACTTTATTACCAACGAGCTTACAGCTCCTGCCATTAATAGCGATCGTTACAGCATAAGCGAATCTTGCTACGCTTCTATACGGCCAAATGAATTTAGGACACCTTAAATCTGTGTGTACAAGGTAAGAGCTGAAGCTGTCACAGGTATTTGTGAATTTAACCAGTGCAATTGGAGTAATTATTAAATTGAGATGGAGATTACTTGACAGAGGAGATTTGTAGATTCTTGTCTTACATTTTTATTTGTATATATTTTGGAAGAAATAAACAAAATTTTACGTATCAATTTGTGAAGGCCTATCTTCACAAATTTGTAGCACCTATTTTGCACCCTTGCTAGATTTTTTTTTTAAATCCTTTTTTAGTGCACACTACGTTACTTAGGAACATTTGAGCAAAAATCCATGCTTCCGGACCCAGCAGTTTCAACTCTGAATTGATTGTTGAACTTTTATATGTAAAGATACCCGGGAGATCTTCCATTTTCCCGGGATGAAAAGAAGCATATGTCCTTTCTCAGGCAGTATCTGTGTACCAAATTTCATTTTTATCGGTTTTGTAGTTTTAGCGTGAACGAGACAGAGTTACTTTCGCATTAACAATATTAGCTAGGATTAGCATAGCTATGCAACTATGATCTCACTATACGAAGCGAATCTTTCAATGAAATCCGATATGCAAATACACATATCAAATTCGTAGCGGAGTAAACGAAGCGAAAAATACGGTCTTACCTCCGAATTTTTTTACTGTGAACCGATTTGCATGAACTTTTTGGAATTAGGCTCATCTTACCCTTAACTTTAAAAGTGAAAATGATCTGAACTCCGCCTATTATTTTTAAGGGGTGTAAACCACCCCTTAATGGAAAAAATTACATTGAGCCATTTTATCGCTAGAAAACATGTCTAATAGCAAATGGTGAAATTGTAAAGTATTTTCTTACATAATTACCTCATATTAAAATCATTTTCAACCCCTTGAAAATCTTACAACCCTTGCAAATGTGTCATAGTATGGTATAAATATATACCATATAAATATATTATGGCGATAATATATGTGTATTTTCGCCATAATATATTATTAATATAGGTTAGGGTGCGGCGGGGGTGGCCCTTGGGCCACCCATAAGCCTCGAACGTCTAAATGTTCTGAAATGAACACAAAAAAAGTGACAAAGACTTACTGTCCTAACATAACATTGATTACTACGCCCAAATATAGTTATTTTACACATTGCCGGTGGACCAGCAGGTATTCCATATAATTCCGAGGAAATTTTACATTTCCTAGGATATCTATGCATTAAATAGTTTTTCAAACAATATTGTACACAGTTCCTAAATAGTATCGGAACTGTACACATTTCCTAGGATTTGTATTCAATTCCTTGATTTCATACATTTCTAGTAGCATATATACACATTACAATAGTTGTGGGTCTCTATTATACTGCGTACTTTCACATTGCTCCAAATATTCGTACTCCGAAATTTTCAGTTACTAAGTAGATAAAAATATGTTAAGTTTTTGGACCATAACTCCTTCAATTTTCATGCTATCACAAGTTATAAAACACCATTGTAAAGGTAATTAAAAGAGCTACAACATCCTTTATTGCAATATATAGTAAAAAACCTTTTTCTGAAACGGTGAAGGGTTAAAGGGCTTAAGAGAGGCTGTGATTCCGCTGCCACGCGCTCTTTAAACAATCATAACTCCGTCAATTTTTGTTTCACAGAAAAACCAAAACATCCAAATTGTTTGTCAGAAAATTATCATTTTTTTTATTTCCACACTTTTGTACGTATCTGTCGTCCTTTTTGAGATATTATGAAAAATAGGGTGGAATTTTATAAATATTTGAAAGTTTGTTTTTTATATAATCATGAATTTTTTGAAAAATATGTGTCCTGAAGCAGCCAAACTGATACTATCCATCAAACTCTTCATAATAAAGTTAATTCTAGGCGGAATACGATTAATTTTAATTGTGGTGGAAATGGCACTTATGAAACCCATTGATTTAAAAGAAAAAACATTAGATGCTCCCCTTATTTGCAATACAGGTCACTTATTTTACGTGCAAAATAGTGCACTTTAAATAGTGCTCATTTTAAAGCTTATTTTATGCGCTACAAAACCCTTTTGTATTAAAATGCATAAAATGCATCTGCTCGCCACTAGATGGCATTGACCACATCGATAAAATTTCAGATAAAATAAAACACGGCTTTGATCTTTAATATCTAGCTTAATATTGCACGTAGAATACTTTATAAAATACCAAATTGTTCATTGTTTTACCTGCTACAACTTTGTTATTGATGAAATTTTCGATAAACGTATATTTTTGGAGATATTTGCAAAAAACCGATGAAAACCGTGAAAAAATTGCAAATTTTCAATAGCCAATAACTTGAAAAGTATTGGATTTTTTGAAAAGCTTTATATATGATTTTTGCTTAAAATTAGGCCTTCTATTGATATCCGAGGCAATTTTGAAAAAAAATAAATTCACCCCCGAGAAGGGGTGGCAACCACACCCAGGGTGGTTGCGGAGTTCAAATCATTTTCACTTTTGAAGTTAAGGGTAAGATGAACCTAATTCCAAAATTGTATGCAATTCGGTTCACAGTAAAAAAAAACGGACCCATAATGCTTCATTTACTCCGCTATCGATACTGAAGCTCAGCGACACCGTTGGGGCATCATCTTAAGCACATACACTGTCATCGACGTAAATTGAATCACAGCGTCTCATGCCAGATTGTTCCATGTCTCAGTAAGATTGAATTACAGACGTCCACAGTTACAATGCCTTTGGATATTAATAGTTCGACACAGACAATCGGGTTTGTTCGGGATCAGTTATTACATCTTGGATGGAAACTTAAATTGTGTTCGGTTTATGTACTTTGAAATTTGGAATGTAGGGATAGTTCCTGTATTATGGAATCTTTGTAGATTGTGTAAATTATACGATATAACATTTATAAAAAATATAGCCTTGCCAGCCATAGTAAGTAGTGTTAACCTTCGTGCCCTTTTAAACTCAATAAATTGCTTCAATTTTTAATTTTTGTAAATCGATGGTTGTAAAAGATTGACTTATTAAACTCTTCATTTATGCTTTCAATATTAGTTCATTGAATTTTGTTCAAAATATATAGCTCAAAACATGCATTTCATCCATTACAAAAATGCCATCACTAAGTACTAACCTCACTGGTATGATAACCTTTTACTGAGACTCCCTCTACAATCTCCCAATCAACTTTCACATTTCAAAAGACACCAACAATAATTTGACCCCCCTCCAAACTCCACGAACATTTAAAAACAATGGCAATCATTTATCAGAGTCCAAAAATTCCGCAACCGTTTCATTTATTTCTGTACAGTATCAATCGTGATATAGTACGAAGAGATACTCCTCCACTCAACGAAACAAAACCTTCGATTCATCAACATTACTGCGCCACTGTTGAGGCGTCCTCCGCTGTATTGTTATAAATAGCTCGAACACTATCCGTCGCTTCGTCTATCTATTCAATTTACATCTACAGCCCTTGAGACTTTTATTTACATGAGGAAAATAAATTGACTTTTTAAGGTCCTACTATAATATTATAAATGGAATGTTTGGTGGGTACTCTTATAAAAAAACGCTTGATTCCAACGAAACTTCAAACTTCGTTGGATTATATTCTGGATATAAAAAACGACCAACAATCAGAGAGCACATATTCAAAGATTGTTTTTTGTTACTATCCTTAACTATCTTCTAATATATCGTTTTTGAGTGTTTCTCTTTTTGATTCAATGGTTCTTATGTATTTTTGGATTTATAACTAAAACAATGTGAAATTCAATACCTAAGATTTGTTTCGCTGGGTTTTATGTAGGTACGTAATCTTTTTTAGGAGTAAGCAATAAAAATGTGGTACATTTTAATCCTAGATATTGTATTCCAAATCCATTCCTAGCCACAATACTATCGGCTGTTAACACGTGATTGAATAACAAAGATAATATTTACCCAAATAAAAAAAAAGTTTTCAAATAATAGTAAATATCCTAGGATATTTTCATACAAGGCCAATCTTTTCTAACTAAGCAGAGTTTGTTAGTACTATGGTAATCAAAAAGTTCGTATAAGCATATACATATACATATTAACTTTCTCCCATACAGACATAAAAACATATCATAATTAGATTTGGTTACCATATTACAAGCTGTGCTTAGTTTGGAATCAGATTGGCCGTGTGTGAAAAAATCCCAGGATATTTATTTATCATCGTCATCATATCAGCCATAAGACGTCCACTCCTAAATATTGACCTCCCTCATAGAAATGCAGACCAGTAATATATAGACAGGGAATAAATACCAAAAAGCTATGACACATTAAAATTTATTAATATTAATAAATTATATTCCATAATACAAAATGAGAACACAATTAAAATCACGAAAGTAGTACACTACCAGCAAATTGGAATGGAATTAAAATCGACCTTTTCGCCTCAAGCAATCAAATCCAATCCGATCCAATTTGCATTTGGTTTCAGTAAAACCTTAACAAGAGTACGATAATAACAAATGAACGCAGCCACAACTGGAAAATGTACCGGAAACATTTATATGTAAAATCAAATATAGGTTGTAGTTCCACAAACACTATTTAACATGGTTATTGTTAGTTGTTTAAATATACCAATTAAGCTACGGTATCGGATTACAGATGTTCATTTCATACACTCTGACTTTTGTATGTCTATACTAATATCTAATATATAAAACTCTCGTGTCACAATGTTATTTATTTATTTATGTACACACTTAGGGAAAAATTTAGAAAGTACAAAAACGAAACACAAGTACAAAGGAACTGCTTATTTTTTAAGAAATTTCTTTCAGCAGCCCTGCGACTGGAAAATAACATTAAAATCGAAACATAGACACAGCGTACCACAAACAAACAAAGCTAAAAGAATACATTAAAACGTAATTGTATAACGTTTTAATGTATACAATAATAATGTAATGTATGTTTAATGTATGTAGTACAATACTACTCCGAAACGGCTTGATCGATCGATCTTATATGCATGTTCAGTAGGTCTGGGAATCGGCTACTATCTATTTTTGATACCCCTGTGATCACGGGAACGGGAACTATGCGGGTGAAACCGCGGGGCGGCAGCTAGTATCCTATGATAATAAAGAAGCTTAGTATTATTGTAGGTAAGGAATAAACTTAAATACCGCCTGATAGGTCTAAATAATTATTTCACCAGTGGAAAGGTACTTTATTTCTAAGTATAGGCTATATTTTATTTATTTATTTTTATTTATTTAATATAAATAAATAAATAAATAAATAAATAAATATATTTTATCCTTGTATTCTTACAGAAACTGAAACTATGCGGATGAATCCGCTAAAATAAATTTACTGAATACATTTTAATTCGTACGCATAAACGATCCGAAATCTATGTAAGATTTATTGACAGAAAACCGTGTATATGCTTCTAGGAATCCATTTAGCATTAATAAAGAAAAAAATCCTCTACAATATTTTGTAGCAAAAGTTGTTTGTAAATCCAAATTGAATATCAACGTTGGCTAGTGAATTCCAGTTATACAAAAACGTTAACTCCGCCTTGAGATTGATTTAATAAAACGTCTCAGCTACTAGACCGAAGATTTTATATTAGTTTTTTGTTTTTCTGTTACAGAAACGTCGACTGCTGAAAGCAGGTGAGTCTAAATTGAATTATTCTATGTATTTTAGGCATAAAAATAGACCTAAATGTTACAATTGATTAAATATTACTTGCGCTTCCTACCACGGACACTCAGGTTGTGGAAGCTCCCCGCCATGGTATTCCCAATGGAGTACAGGATGGGGCTCTTCAAGAAGGGAGTGAAGAGATTTTTACAGGGTCGGCAACGCGTGAGTGACGCCCCTGGTGTTGCAAGCGTCCATAGACTACGGTAACCCAGGTGGGACCGTATGCCTGTTTGCCACCTTTGTTGTAAAAAAAAAACCTAAACATTAGCAATGCCTTCAGTGAAAATTGAGTCTGGAAATAATCGAATAGGTACTACATTGCGTTTGGCGTTCTGATTGATCTACCCCTAGCTCACCGTCAATCGGTACGTCAGTCAAGTTGCTTAAAGGCTTAATGAAGGTAGCTTTGATCATCACCACCTTTAGAACCTTCAACAAGCTTGATGCCATGGTGTTTTACAAAAGGGCACTTCAAAACGGATGACAAGGAAAAGGGATTAGTTGAAAATTCATGTCGATTTCCCTATATGAAATGCCAGCTTCCGCCGCACGGTTTCACCTGCGTAGTACCTCTTCCCATAAGAATACAGTGATAAAATATATCCTATATTACTCCCTGATAACGTAGCTTTCCATTGGTGAAATAATTATTCAGATCGGTCCAGTAGTTTTGGACTCTAAAAACCTAACAAAAAATCAAATTTCTTCTTTATAAAATTAGTGTGGAAACTATGTAGGTACTAAAAATTATATCACAAACGTACAAGCTCACCTAAAGATCTATGTAATATTCTTACGCCAGTTTCAGTAAACCCAATGGCTTGTAAAATCCAACAACAATTTAACGATATTAATAAAAAGCACTAAACTATACCATAATTTTTCCACAAGAATAACCCGGGCGTGTTCTCCCACGAAAATGTTTTCGCCTTTCAACCAAAAGCTATGTAAATAAGAAAACACAACTCACATATTATTATTGTTATTATTTGTTTTTTCCTTTGTTTTTGCCCTATTTGTACTTTTCGTCGCGGCCCGAAATGAAACTTTCCCCGTCCATGTTGGAACAAGGTTATTATGGGACTTGTAATTTTTAACAGCTTTCCTCGAAACATATATTTATATCATATTTTCTTAGCTAACGAGAAATGTTCTATGTGTGAGTTTGGAGTTTGAACAACTTTATATTGGAATGAGTTTGTAAAATGGGTTTGTTCTTGTTTTACATTCGTTTCGATTTTATGCGGTTTGGTTTATGGGACTGAGATATTATTTCGTCTCTAGTGGCTGTTTGTTTCAATAACCATAGATGTGATCTATTTCGTTGTCAAAATTGCCAACAAGGAAAGTTATTGATACAAAAGACATTAAAATAACCACATATCTACACATATTTGTCTCCTTATTCGAAAGCTTAGTTACATAAATTTTTGACAATATATTTATAGAATGAATGTGAAAATTGTACAATGTAAAACCACAAAAAATATAAATGAAGTTTTCATATCATCGTTGAACGCTATAGTAAAAATAAACTATCACGTTTCTTTATCTATATTTATTTCCAAGACATTTTTGTGCAATAGTACCAAATTCCTAAGAATTGCTCATCAAAGCAAAATGCTGTCAAAACGTTACCCTTTGAAAGAACCAGACACCGGATCAAACAGGACAGAATCAAACAAACTGATTTCTTGTTACATTGCGCGCCCTACACCTGCTGTCTCCGTACGCTTGTACCAAAACCGTCGATGTATTATAAAATTAGCTTCATCGACGAGGCCGAGAGGGTTTCACAATTAGGGATAGATGGGGAGGGGGGGCAGTACTGAAACAATAACACTTAAACTTATTTCGCGAGCCATTAGCACGCGTATTGCTTACCGTCCATTGAATAACCGTTTTACGGCATACAAAGAGTGGTTCAACCCGTTAACTAAGATCTGAGAGATTTTAGGCTTTCAATCTGTTATTATCAAGATTATAATTAAATTATTAGATAATTCAAACGTAGTATTTTGACGTTTGTCTCATACAGTGTTGTCTCATACTAGATACATTTGATCAAGTCAAAATTACTAGATAGGAAAATTGCTTACGATAGATTTTTATTGATTGACAGCCCGGTTGGCTTTGTGGTTAGTGACCCTGACTTTCAAGCCGCGGGTCGTGGGTTCGAATCCCACGCAGGACAAACATTTGTATGCATGAATATGTCTGTTTGTCCTGTGTCTGGATGTAAATATCTATATAAGTATGTATTTAAAAGTATTATATGTAGTATATCAGCTATCTGGTTACCATAACACAAGCTCACTTTGATGCTTAATTTGGAATCAGATTGGCCGTGTGTGAAAAATGTCCCAGGATATTTATTAGTATTTATTATTATTATTTTTGGATTAAAACCTAACCTTTTTTTTTACCTCCCAGGGGAATCCTCATAGGATACCCGGCAGCTCCGGGAGGAGCCGGGTTATGTGGTGACTCACCGGCACAGAAGGTGCCGGCGCCTACACACTAAAACCCTGGATGTTCCGAGGACGCCTCGGCGCCGTGTGGCGAGGCCAAAGGACACGCGTTAGATTAAAACCTAGCCTGATACAAGAAGTAGGGCAACTTCTATTCTATGCTATTCTTCAAAGATTTCATGCAAATTTTTCAAAGTCGGGAAAAAAATAACATAGCATTTTGTAGATTCTTTAGTGAAATGTTAATTATTACTGTATTAAGGTAATTAATAAATAATTAACAGCTTATTAGCCTAAAAAGCTTTTCTTTTATATAATGTTTTAATTACAATTTAGGCCTAAAATCTAAGGACCTATCAATCAGACTAAATTACACCTACGTTGTATACTGCTAGGCTAGACAGTATCGACGAAAAATTTATGATTCAGACCGGTCAAATAGTTGTTAGTTTATTCGTTACATACCTAAATACAAATCTTTCCTCTTTATAATATTAGTAAAGATAAACAAACGGCCCTTTTACTCTCAATTATTATTCCATAAAAGAATCTCTTCTGCTAATTTTCCAACCAAATAACCGTCCAAATTGCCTAGCGGTAAAATTTACGTTACACCAGATGCAAAGGAAATAACGAGCTTTTACTGCATAAATCAGAACGAGCAGCAGATGTCATTAACCTTTTGACAGACTGTAACAATTATACAACCTATTTATTTATATTAGTGTAGACTAGCTTCCGCCCTGTGGCTTCAGTTACGTTCCCATAACGTCAAATTCATTAAATAATGTATGGATAAAAAGTAACCTGTGTTTAAATTGAAAACATAATATTTCGTCGTAGGTACCAAGATTTGTCAAAATTATAAGTAACACGCATCCATACCCTCAAAATCATTCATATTTATTATACTAGCTTACACCCTGCGGTTTCACCTACATACCCGGAGCACTTTAATTTTTTTGTTATACTATTACATGCTATTCCAGAACATATTCTGGGCCATATATCATTCAGATCTCTTCAGCCATTTTGACACGTGCAACAAACATCCATCCAAACTTTTGCACTTATTAATACATAGTAGTAAGATTAGAATAAAAAATCGTTAATAATAACTAAATGGTCAGTCAGTCGCTTTAAGCAAAGACTGAGCAATTAACAGGGAGTATTCAATTCATAACAGGCCTTTGTGAATCCGGCTTAAGGGTAAACAAGCGGTAGCAGTTGGCTACACTTCATTTGGTTGGCAACTCTCGTTCAATGTAATTGTTACATAGTTGTTGTTTATACACTATGTTGTGATAGACTAGCCGTAGTTGGCAACCCTGACTTATGAACTGTGGCTTATGCCGGGACGGCAATTTGAATGCATGTACAGTCTGGGTCAGAAAATGTTTACCACCTTAAGGTTTATAATTGCCTGCATACGTCTATGTCACTGGACTAGGTAAAGAGCATAGATTAGTCGCTCAAGGAGGTTTAACTAGCACAAAGACGAGACCAAAAACAATACGGACAATCGGACAAGGCTGACACCTATGGAAACTAATTACAAGAGAATATTTTGAAACCAAATATTTATTATTAATAAATTTATTATATCTAATCTGATAGCTGATAATGACTACGGTACAAGCGTTCAAGCTCTACTTAGTTTGAAGTTATAAAAAGGGAGTGAAGCCCCTACCCTTTTGATACCACAAGAAAATATTATAAGCCAAATTCAACAGCGAAATTGTACCCTCAAGAATTCTAGGCTTACCTCACATTTCCATATAAATATTGAGATATGAAAATAACTTTTTTCGTTGAACGAACCAAGTAAAGAACTCGAGAAATCCAGACTCAAACCCTTATCCAGACATCCCCTTCAATTTCTAAATAATCTCGACGCTTCTGTCGACAATAGAACAAGGTCGAAACGGATTCTGAATACTCCGAACGCATTTACAATAACTTAACATTCAATCTAAATTCATGAGGCTAGTAAAATCATTGATTTTTACTCTCAAAATTGTGGTTATAGTATTTTCTTCTCGTTTTTAAAGCTCGCTCTAGAACGGATGAATCGATTTGTTCAAATAATAAGAACAAGCTATAAAGTCAAATTAATGTATTACAGCTAATTCATTCTTTTGAGCTATAATATAGATGTTATTAGAAATCTACACTTATATTATAAAGAGTAAAGAATTTTTTGTTTTTCCGGTTGTTTGTATTAGGCTAGGCTTCTAGACTACTCGAACTAAATAATTGTTTCCCAAAAAAAAATACACGATCAGGGTATTACATAGGCTATATTTTACCCGTATCGCATTTCTATAGAAACTGGAACTACACGGGTAAAACCGTGCGGCAAATCAAATCAATCAAATCAAAATCTTTTTTATTCAAATAGGCCTCAATAAAGCACTTATGAATAGTCACTATTAATGCTCGGTTCTGATAGTAGTTTTTACTGAGAAGAGCCGGCAATAAACTCAGTAATTACTCTTTTCAAAAACCAACTTACATCTAATACAATAGTGATTTTTACAAAATGTGAAATAGCTTGTAGCGAGCATTTCACTGCCAAGGGTCTTTTTCTAACAAGTAATCTGATACACTATAAAAGCCCTTTCGATATAAAGTTTTCTTCACTACCTGCTTAAATTTATAGATAGGTAAATCCTGAATATCTTTAGGTAGTTTGTTGAAGAAGCGTATACATTGCCCCTTAAATGAATTTTTGACTTTAGTAAGTCTAGTTACAGGAATAGCGAGTTTGTGCTTATTTCTGGTGTTAATACTATGAGTGTCGCTATTTTTTGGAAAAAGATGTAAATTTTTACGTACATACAATAAATTTTCATAAATATATTGTGAGGGTACAGTCAAAATATTAATATTTTTGAATTTATCTCGTAGGGAGTCCCTTGGACTCATATTGTATATAGCACGAACAGCCCTCTTCTGCAGAATAAAAATAGTGTTAATGTCGGCACCACTGCCCCAAAGGAGAATGCCATAAGACATTATACTATGAAAATAACTAAAATAAACTAATCTCGCGGTATCTACGTCAGTAAGTGCACGTATTTTCTTTACTGCATATGCTGCAGAAGCAAGTCTGTTCGCCAACCGAGAAATATGAGGGCCCCACTGAAGCTTTACATCTAAAGTGATACCTAGAAATACTGTGGTTTCTACAAGATCTATATTTTCGTTCTTAATTCTAATACATGTGTCTACTTGACGAACATTTGGTAGACTAAATTTAATACATTTGGTTTTCTTCTCATTTAGAAGCAGATTATTTACAGTAAACCAATTTACCACATCCGAGAGAGCATTGTTCACCTCGTCATAATTGAATTCATGTCGTTTCACTTTGTAAAGAAGTGAAGTATCATCAGCGAACAATACAACCTCATTTTTTTTCTCAACAAGGTAGGGTAGGTCATTTATATATATCAAGAAAAGGAAAGGACCTAAGATTGAGCCTTGTGGGACGCCCATAGCAACAGTTGATCCAGGGGACACCTTTCCATTTATATTAACTCTCTGAATTCTATTACTAAGGTATGAATTTATAAGACTGAGTGCTTGATTTCTTATACCGTAGTGGCTTAACTTCCTGATTAACAGTTCATGTTGGACACAGTCAAATGCTTTAGATAAATCGCAAAAAACCCCTATTATGTCTTTTGAATCCTCCCAGGCTGCAAAGATATGTTGAATAAGCTCAACGCCGGCATCGGTTGTTGAGCGACCCTTGGTAAATCCAAACTGTTTATTATGAAAAAGATTATTACTATTAAAATGTCCCATTAATTGATTTAGTATGAGTTTTTCAAAGATTTTACTTAGTGTTGGTAGTACAGATATAGGTCTAAAATTTGAAGGGTCTGATGTACTACCAGCTTTAAAAAGAGGAATTACTTTACTATACTTCATTAAGTCAGGAAATATACCGCTATTAATACACTTGTTAAAGATAGATGCTAAATGCGGTGCAATACTATCAATTATATAATTTATAAGTTTAACTGAAAGTTCCCATAGATCAACCGTTTTTTTCATATTAATTAATTTAAATGCCTTAATTATATCAATAGGGGTAACACAAGAAAATTTAAAGTTAACAGTACATTTAGTTACATTTTCCTTTAGCAAAGATTCAGCGAGGGTAGGACACGAGTTAAGCGATTTAGTAGTAAGAACTGGAATATCAGTAAAGAATGACTCGAACGCGGCAGCTACTTCTGTATCAGATGTAATAATATTATTATTTATCATAAGTCGAAACTCCTGGTCGCACGATTTGGTTTTACCGGTTTCTGCATTAATTATTTTCCAGGTCGTTTTAACTTTATCAGTACTATTAATAATTTTACTACTAATGAACTTTTGCTTAGCTTGTATACAAACGCGTTTAAATAATTTTGAGTAATTTTTAACATAATTTAAAAAATCAGGACTATGGTTAAATTGCTTTTCACTATATAGTTCATACAATCTACGCCTACTCGTATGAACTCCTACCGTCGCCCAATCACTGAATGACCTATCAGCTTTCTGTTTAATGGTTTTAGATTTAAATACAGAATTATATTCGTTTTTAGTTAAGTCTAAAATCGCATGATAGTGGTCATTTACATTATCTTTAAATGGCAAGTATAATACTTTTTTCTCTATGTTGTCTTTAAATTTTTGAAGGCGATATTCACTCATAGGTACACACTTAATATCTTTTTTTTTTACCATTTTCCTAGTTATGTTGAATGATGCACTCTGACCACAATGATCAGAACTCAATTGACTAATGATGGACTTAGTGACTGGCTGCATGTTTGTGAATATATTATCGATGCAGGTTGCTGAAGTAGCTGTAATTCTAGTTGGCTCAAAAAAAAGATTCACAAGATTAAAGCACAGGAATAGTGATTTGATTCTATTACTAATAATATTATTATCTAAAATATTGACATTAAAATCACCACATATAATTACATTCTTATTGACTTTATTCAATTTTAATATTGCTTCTTCCATACATTTTTCAAACAAATCATAACTCGCGGAGGGGGGTCTGTATACGCACATAACAATGAACTGCTCAAGCTCTATACAAGCTATTTCAAAAGTACGCTCAATAGACAGGCTCACAATATCGTTGCGCACTTTAAACTTCA